>JAKOOJ010000005.1:101427580-103827580 GCA_022577455.1 Arizona elegans
CCCGATCCAGAAAGGGACGCAACTGGCAGATCAGGCAAACCTGATGAAAAATCCTCCCAGTCACGGCCATCAAGTGCTCTTCTAAAGACAGCCGTGAAGTCAGGAGGACGCCCAAGTTGCGTGCCCTCTCCGTGGGGGCCAATGATTCGCCCCCAATAGTCAGTGATGGCACCAACTGACTATATCGGGATGTCGGAAACCACAGCCACTCGGTCTTGGATGGGTTGAGCCTGAGCCTATTCCTCCCCATCCAGATCCGCACGGCCTCCAGGCACCAGGACATCACTTCAAGGGCATCGTTGGGGTGGTCTGGGGTGGAGATGTACAGCTGGGTGTCGTCAGCGTACTGGTGGTACTTCACCCCAAAACCATGGATGATCTCGCCCAGCGGCTTCACATAAATGTTGAACAGGAGGGGCGAGAGGACCGACCCTTGCGGCACCCCGCATATGAGGGGCCTCGGGGTTGACCTCTGCCCCCCTGTCAACACAGACTGCGACCAGTCAGAGAGAAAGGAGGAGAACCACTGCAACACAGTGCCTCCCACCCCTAACTCTTCCAACCGGTGCAGCATGATACCATGGTCGATGGTATCAAAAGCCGCTGAGAGATCTAACAGGACCAGGACAGAGGAGCATCCCCTGTCCCGAGCCCTCCAGAGATCATCTACCAATGCGACCAATGCCGTTTCCGTGCTGTATCCAGGCCTGAAGCCCAACTGGAATGGATCTAGATAAGTCGTTTCATCCAGGTACTGGGGGAGCTGTTGTGCAACCACACTCTCAACAACCTTCGCCACGAAGAGAAGGTTGGAGACCGGACGATAGTTTACCAACATTGCCGGATCCAGGGAAGGCTTCTTGAGGAGAGGCCACACCACCGCCTCTTTCAAGGTGGCGGGAAAGTCACCCTCACCCAATGAAGCATTTATAATCCCCTGGAGCCAGCCTTGTATCACTTCCCGGGAAGCCAGTACTAACCAGGAAGGACACGGGTCCAATAAACAACTGGTCGCGTTCAGTCTGCCCAGAATCCTGTCCACGTCCTCAGGGGTCACAGGATCAAACTCATCCCAGATAACATTCTCAAGACCTTCCCCTGTCTCTCCCCCTGAGACTACCCAGTCGGAGTCCAAATCTTCCCGAATCTGAGTGATTTTGTCATATAGATAGTGAACAAAATCCTCGGCTCTACCCTCCAAGGGGTCCTCTCGCGCTTTCTGATGGAGCAGGGTGTGGGCCACCCTAAAGAGGGCGGCCAGGCAGTTATCTGATGATGCAATAAGAGCAGCAAAATAGCTACATTTTGCTGCTGTTATCGCCACTAGGTAATTCCTAATATGGGATCTTACTAGTGTCCGGTCAGATTCAGAAAGACTGGCCCTCCAACTACTCTCTAGGTGTCTTTTCCAGCGCTTCAACTCCCTCAGCTCCTCGGTAAACCAAGGAGCCAATTGAGATTGGCACCAGGTCAGAGGCCGCAAAGGCATGACCCAATCCAGAGCTCCAGCAGCCGCCCTATCCCAGGCGGCCGCTAGGTCTCCAGTCGAGGCGTGTGCCAGAGCCTCAGGAAATGGCCCAAGCTCCATCTGGAATCTGTCAGGTTCCATCAGGCGCCTGAGGCAGAACCATCTTACCGGCTCCGCCTCCCTGCGGCGGGGTGCAGTGGTTTGAAAGTCGAGACGAAGGAGAGAGTGATCTGACCATGACAAGGGTTCGGTAACTATATCCCCTATCTCAAGATCCCTCAACCACTGTCCAGAGACAAAAACCAGATCCAGCGTGTTTCCCCCTGTGTGGGTAGGGCCATGAATTAACTGGGTCAGGTCCATAGCTGTCATGGAAGCCATGAACTCCTAAGCCATCTCAGACGTCTCACCCACGGACGGCAGGTTGAAATCTCCCATGACAATAAGCCTAGGGGTATCAACCGCCATCCCGTAGCTCGGGCAGGGAGCCAGGTACGTGATCAGCAAACCCATCTGAACCCCATGGCCCCATTTCACAAAAAGGGATTCACAGCCGGCCGTCTGAGGAACAGTGGCCTCCCTCGGTCTCAGATCTTCTTTAATAATAACCGCTACCCCCCCCGCCCCTCCCCTGTGACCTCGGCTGATGGAATGCTTGGAAACCTGGTGGGCACATTTCAATGAGGGGAACCCCCCTCCTGGCCCAACCAGGTCTCCGTAACACCTGCCAGGTCTGCACTCCTCTCCTGACCAAGGTCACAAATGAGGGGGACTTTATTTACTACGGACTTGGCATTGCACAGCATCAGCCGAAGGCCTGGGTCCTGAGGGTCTATGCAACCTGAGGAGTGAGTAGAGCCTTGGGGGCCGGAGCACGCCACCACTCGTAGGCAGTGAGTGCGCACTCCCCTAACACGATATGGCCCCCTGCTCCCGCCATATCTACCCCTCCCACCTACAGTACTGATGTTCAAAAAAACTATTCGGACAAGCTCTAACCCCCCTTCGACCCCAGGTCCCCCACCCCCCAGGCCACGTTTCACTGCTGGACCCGACCCTCCCCCTTATGGGTTATCCCCCATACCCACAGCCCAAATTCCAATCTGACCCTCCCCCTCCCTGGGACCCCTTAAAAATTTGACTAAAAATTTGACTAAAACCCCTCAATCCCCTAGTTTTCACATGCCACCTCTCTGGGTCCCAAAACCCGTCCTTGAGGTGGGCCCTCGATAGTGAGGAGGGCCACATCTGCGAGAGGCGGGAATCTCACAGTGCAAGAAGATCTGCAGTCGTATACATCTCCAAAATGCAGCGATGGAGGCACGGAGCTCAAACAGGGGACTTCACAAAAGATGTAATACAGCCATTTGTTCATTGATGTACTGTTGGTATCTCTACTGTCCTCCCACGACAGTAGGAGGGTCCTAATTATCTCCTCCAATGGGGACGACCTCTGGCCCGCCCTCTCACGGCGGAACCCCCAAGGGGCCGTAGATTGAAAAAAACTTCTCCCACAGATAAGAATTTAGAGAATTTAGAGAATAGGTTGACCTCCACTTCTTTGTGGCAGCTCCTCAAATATTGAAACACTGCTATCATGTCTCCCCTGCTCCTTCTCTTCACTAGACTAGTCATGCCCAGTTCCTGCAACTGTTCATCGTATGTTTTAGCCTCCAGTCCCCTCATCATCTTGGTTGCTCTTCTCTGCACTCTTTCTAGAGTCTCAACATCTTTTTATATCATGGCAACCAGAACTGGATGCAGTATTCTAAGTCTAGTCCAATTCTCTGTGAAGTGCAGGAAAACCAGTTAAATTGTTTATACATTTAGAACAGAATGGAATAACAGAGTTGGAAGGGAACTAGTCCAACTGCCTGCTCAAACAGGAGACCCTATACCCGTGATGGTGAATTTATGGCACGCGTGTCACAGGTGGCACACAGAGCCCTCTCTTCAGGCACGCAAGCCGTCACCACAGCTCAGCTCTGCTGTGCATATGTGTGCGTCTCCCGCCGGCCAGCTGGTATTTGGGTCGCTGCTGTGCATGCACGGGGGGCGGGGCACATGTGGGAGATGTGATGCATGCCCAGGGAGGCACACACGGGGAGGGGGTCGTGCATGCATGCATGGGTGCAGGGCACACACGGGGTTGCACACATGCATGGGGGATGGGGTGCAGGGGGGGTCATGCACGCATTGCAATATGGGTGTGTGCATGCGTGCATGAAAGCACGCACACGTGCTTTTGGCACTCAGTGCCGAAAAGGTTAGCCATCACTGCCCTATACCATTTCTGACAAATGACACTCCAATCTCTTCTTGAAAGTCTCAAGTGATGAAGCTCCCACAACTTCTGAAGGCAAGCTGTTCCATCGGTTGATTGTTCTCACTATCTGAAAATTTCTCCTTATTTCTAGGTTGAATCTCTCTTGGATCAGTTTCCATCCATTATTCCTTGTTTGGCCTTCAGGTGCTTTGGAAAATAGATTGAACCCCTCTTCTCCAGCCCAACAGTCCACCAAAGAATCTCCTTGACTGCCCCCACCCACACAGAATATAAACTGACAGCAAACAGCACTCCTTACTAGCCCTCCCTCCCTCGCTCCCTCCCTCCCTCCCTCCCTCCTTCCTTGTTAGGGTAATGAAATGTCTGCAAGAAAACAAACAAGCTCAGAGAGCACCAAGGACCCCTCATCAAACATTCCCTCCATGCCAGTCATGAAGGTCCTCATTGAGTTGACTTTCATTGTATGGGGGAAAGGATTAGAAGTATGTACAGTAGAAGACAAGTCGGAAGACGGAGTTTGATGATCAATTTATGATGTCAGTTATTTTTAAGCAACCTAGTTCAGGCCAGGTGGTGGGTTAAATTTCAATTTCAATGTTCAGCTTTTATATCTTTAGAGAACAATGGTTCCACTAAAGGTAGGATAAGCCACAATGTTTTTCCAGAACATATTTGGCATGCCAGATTCTCTAGTTGGACTGACAACAGCCCATGCTTATTCCATCCACACCTTGGCTGGTGATCCATTTTCTCATTATTTCCTTTGCACTTCCTCTTTGTCATACTTCTAAATGATGACAAAATAGTCACTCAAAAGTGTCTTAGTTCAGGAAAGGGTTATGTTTCACTTGAGCCCTCCCTCCCTCCCTCCCCTCTCCCTCCCTCCTCTCCCTCCCCTTCCTTCCTTCCCTCCCTCCCCACCCTTCTCCCTCCCCTCCTTCCTTCCTTCCTTCCTTCCTTCCCTCCCCCACCCTCCTCCCTCTCCTCCCTTCCCCTCCTCTCCTCCCTCCCTTCTTTTTTCCTCCCTCCCTCCCTCCTTCCTTTTTATTTATTTATTTATTTTTCATATTTGTATACCGCCCTACTCCCGAAGAACTCAGGGCAGTGAACAGCCATAAAAATTACAAATACATATAGAAGTTAAAAACTATTAAAAAACAGATTAAGTAATTTGGCTCAAAGATTAAAAACATCCAAATTTATCTAAAAGAGGTCTAAAACCTGATTTAAAAGCCAATTTAAAAGCCAATTTAAAAGGGAGAGTTAGGCCAGACCAGCTTGTTGGAATAGAAACGTTTTCAGGGCACGGCGGAATATGCGTAAGTCTTGGATGTTTTGTAACTCCGGGGGAAGCCCGTTCCAGATGGTAGGTGCCCCCACAGAAAAGGCTCTCTGCCTGGGGGCCGTCAGTCGACATTGTTTGGCCGACGGCACCCTGAGGAGTCCCTCTCTATGGGAGCGAACTGGTCGGTGAGAGGCTATTGGTGGCAGGAGGCGGTCTCGTAAGTACCCTGGTCCTGAGCCATGGAGCGCTCTAAAGATAGTAACCAAAACCTTGAAGCGCACCCGGAAGACCACTGGGAGCCAGTGCAGCTTGCGCAGGAGGGGGGTTACATGAGAGCGCCACATTACTCCCATTACCACCCGCGCGGCCGCATTCTGGACCAGTTGGAGCCTTCGGGTGCTTCTCAAGGGGAGCCCCATGTAGAGAGCATTACAATAATCCAGGCGTGAGGTGACAAGGGCATGAGTGACCGTGCGCAACGAGTCCCGATCCAGAAAGGAACGCAACTGGTGAATCAGGCGAACCTGATAAAAAGTCCTCCTGGCCACGGCCGTCATATGCTCTTCTAAAGACAGCCGCGAGTCCAGGAGGATGCCCAAGTTGCGAACTCCATCTGTGGGGGCCAACGACTCGCCCCCAATAGTCAGAGATGGCGCCAACTGACTATATCAGGACGACGGAAACCACAGCCACTCAGTCTTGGATGGGTTGAGTCTGAGTTTGTTCCTCCCCATCCAGATCCGTACGGCCTCCAGGCACCGGGACATCACCTCGAGGGCATCATTGGGGTGGTCTGGGGTGGAGATGTACAGCTGGGTGTCATCAGCGTACTGATGGTACTTCACCCCAAAACCACGGATGATCTCACCCAGCGGCTTCACATAAATGTTGAATAGAAGGGGTGAGAGGACCGATCCTTGTGGCACCCCACATATAAGGGGCCTCGGGGTCGACCTCTGCCCCCCTGTCAACACAGACTGCGACCGGTCAGAGAGAAAGGAGGAGAACCACTGTAGAACAGTGCCCCCCCACCCCCAACCCTTCCAACTGGTGCAGCATGATATCATGATCGATGGTATCAAAAGCCGCTGAGAGGTCTAGTAGGACCAGGACAGAGGAGCAACCCCTGTCCCGAGCCCTCCAGAGATCATCAACCAATGCGACCAATGCTGTCTCTGTGCTGTACCCAGGCCTGAATCCCGACTGGAACGGATCTAGATAATTCGATTCATCCAGGTACTGAGGCAGTTGTCGTGCAACCACACTCTCAACAACCTTTGCAACAAAGCGAAGAATTTGTTAAAAATTTTAATTTTTTTTATTTTAAATACAAATAATACAAATATAATACATAAGGATCTAAATACAAAAAAAGGGAAAAATACAAATATTACAGTGCACCCCCCTGAGACCATTTTTTTCTTATATTTCTTCTTCTGTAACAACTAAAAGATATACAATATATTCCAATTGTGCCCTTATCCCATCCAAAACAACATATATTCTTGAGTAGGTTTATTCCCTTTGCCTTCCACCCACACTGTTTTTATAAATCCCCCCACCTTATTTCATTACAATTGTTTGCTTTAATCCTCCCCTTTTTAAATTTTATTTCTGTTGTTATCATTTGTTGCCATGCTCCGAATTTCATTATACCACTCATTTCTTTGAATATCCCAATTTTATCCCCAATATTTAGCCATTATCAAATTTACAATCAATTCCTTTTTTGTTTCATTTACATTCTGTTTTTCCATCAGCATCAGTAATGGAATCCTTGGTGACATATCTAAATTTACATTCAAAAGTGCTCTAATTTCTCTAAACATCATGTCCCCTATTTTTTGTGCACTATCACAATCCCACCATGAATGTTTATATGTTCCAACCTCTTTCTTGCACCTCCAACAAATATTTGTATATTTACCATCTATTTGATTTAATTTATGTGGTGTTAGGTACCACCTCCATATCGCTTTATATCCATTTTCCTTAACTCTAACTGACATATTCTTATATACTCTTCTATTCCAAGTATTTTTCCAGTCATTATCATTTATTTCTCCTAAATCTGATTCCCAAATTAATTTTAAACCTTTTGCCTGCTCTTCTAATTCAGTTAATATTCTATATATTTTCCCAATTCTTCCTTTACCCCTCCCTCCCTCCCTCCCTCCCTCCCTTCCTTCCTTCCAAAAAATGTAGTTCAGTCTGTCCATTAGAGGTCACTATAGGCTTAGGCATGTTCTTGGAAGAACTGCATGAGACAAACCAACCATATTAAGGAGAGATCAGTGATTTGTGGGATAGTTCAGATCAGGAAATATTTGTTTTGCCATAAAATCCCCTCTGTATTTTTCTGAAATGATTCTAGAAGCGGAAGACAGAGATGATGACGATGATGCCTCGTGCCATACCAAAAGTTCTGAAAACTGTTTGGATGTAACAGGAATGGAAGGAATATCAAGTCATCAACTGTAAAATGTTATATTTCTTGGAACAATGCATGTGTTCCTGCAATATCTTTAGTTAGCCCAGAGCCATGGGAATCAAATCTGGTCAGAACAGTCTGGCAGATAGCGGAAATAGTAACAGCAGCAATAACAACTTCCAAAATCTTAGGCTCAGTTCTCTTCAATATCTTCATAAATGATTTAGATATGAGGATAGAAGGGGGACTCATCAGATTTGTAGGTGACCCCAGGCTGGAGGGAATAACCAACACTTTAGATGATAGACTCAAGATCCAGAAGGATCTTCACAGGCTTGAACACTGGGCTCTATCTCACAAAAAGCAAATGTCTTCAGGGTTTCTTTCTCATGCTTATTTCAATCTGTGGACTATGTTTTTATTTTATTTTATTTATTTATTTGATTTGTCAAGTACGTATTAGATAATATATATCGGTGTAAACATGAATTGTATACATAAAATGAATACGAATAAAAGGTACATTAGGACAGGGATGGAAGGCATGCTGGTGCTCTTTTGCATTTCCCTTACAGACCTCTTAGGAATGGGGGTTTGGAGAAGTAACCACAGAGTCAGGTAGTGCATTCCAGGCATTGACCACTCTGTTGCTGAAGTCATATTTTCTGCAATAGAGTTTGGAGTGGTTCTCTTTAAGTTTGTATCTATTGTGTGCTCATGTGTTGTTATGGTTGAAGCTGAAGTAGTCATTGACAAGTAGGACATTGCAGCAGATAATTTTATGAGCTACACTTAGGTCATACCAAAGGCAGCGTAGTTCTAAGTTGTCTAAGCCCAGAATTTCAAGTCTGGTGGCATAAGGTATTTTCTTGCATGAAGAGGAGACGAGGATTCTTCTTGTGAAATATTTCTGGACACACTCAATTGTATTAATGTCCGATATGCAGTGCGGGTTCCAGACAGATGAGCTGTATTCAAAAATTGGTCTAGCAAATGTTTTGTATGCTCTGGTTAGTAGTGTGATATTACCGGAGAAGAAGCTACATAAGATTAGGTTTACAACTCTTAATGCCTTTTTGACAATGTTGTTACAGTAGGCACTTAGATCATTAAATATGAGTACTCCTTGACTGAGTGAGGGTCGTCTACAAGGTTGTGTCCACTCAGCTTGTATTTTTGTTCTGATTCTTTTTGCCAATGTGTAAGACAGAGATTTGTTGGTTAAGATTTGGAGTTGTCAATTGTTTGACCATTCCGACACAAAGTCAAGATCTTTTTGAAGGGTAGCAGCATTGTTGGTGGTGTCAGCGAAGAGAACACAGTTGCTTATAATATGATCACAAAGGTAATTTATGAAGAGTGTTGGTTCTAGAATGCTGCCTTGGGGGACACCACTATTAACAGGTGCAGGATTTGATAGGGCACTCCCTACTTTGACCACTTGTTGTCTGTTTGACAGGAACCCAGCTATCCAATTATGAAGGGGTCCAGAATGCCATAGGATTACTATATAATCACTCCTTCAAGTTGTCCCTCCATCCCTGTCTCTCTTATACATTCCCAGATATACAGTACATTAATTTGCAGAAACAGTTCTTAAAGTCTTATTTGCTCAATCTGGGAATCATCCATTTTCAGATGCAAGTGTATGAATTGGTTCTCTAACTGGAAAGGTTTCAGAAAACCATCTGGTAAACCCTCCAGTGTAAGCTTCCCCATTTTTAGTGAAGGAACCCACCTTTTTGTCAGATGTAGGACAGCAGTGGCAGAACCTGAGGGTGGAGTCAAAAGAGGAATCAGCCTAGAATCCCTTTGTAGTCACAAGCAAACTAAGTCCAATCTCCTTTGAATTCTGTTGATCTTATCTAACTCTAGGCAGCTGCTAATCTTTAGTTGAGAAGATTCCTGTCCATAAGCATAAGTGACAATAAATCAATTTAATTAGACCTTCATGTGTGTACCCGATCTTTTGTGTCTGACCCTGGAAGACTGATAAAGAATTAGAAAGTCGGTGTCCTAATATACATGGGATATATTGGTTGTAAATGATAAGTAGACCACTTGCTGGGATATTCTTGTAAAATCATCACATCCATCTGAATAAGTCTCATTAAAGAAACATATTTGGCATCTACCTAAAATACAACATTATTCTTTTCCAAAAAGAATGCACAAAATTGGGTTTACAGTGCTGATGGGCGAGTGGTCCAACAGAAAGTTGTTAAAATTATTTAGTTGAAATAAGACTATTCCCTCTTTTGTCAAATTTAAATTCTAGGGGAGCATGGAACAGTATCAACAGTTCCTTTCATTAAGAGCTAATGAAGTGGAACAGTAATGTCCACTAGCCATAATCTAGCAGCACATCGTGAGATTTCAGAAATCAAAATGCTTGGAAAAATACAACAATTTATCACCCAGTATCTCCAGGATTGTTGGTAGAGACCAATTACTACCCCATTAGAGACAACATCCAAAATTTTGCTATCTGAGAGCAGATAAATCAATTTCTCTGGCATTATCCCAAGCTTGCTTTTGTGTAAATAAACTCTTGGCCCACCTTTCCAAGAGACATCAATTCCCCCCCCCTTAATTATGGCAAGCAAATCTCCTTTTCTTAAAATGTGGTGTTTTTTTTTTTAACAATATATCAACTAATGGTTCAAAAAAACTGAGGTGAATCAAATATTTTATTTGCTTCTGACTGGAACGTAGCTTAATTTTGGCCCATGAACGATAGTAAGAAATGGCTCTTCCACATCCTATGGAAAAATATAACATACAGTGAAGAAATGAGGAGATGGAAGAGAATTCTTTTTTTTTTTAAAGTTTTTTTTAATTTTTTTTAAAACATGAAACATAAATACATCTTTTTAGAGCAAGGATTTGATCCGGTATAAAGTAAATACAATTACTCACATTCCCTCAACAAATTTTGTTCCAAATTTTATCCAATTACCTCTTTAAAAAAAAAAAAAAAGAAAAGAAAAAAAAAAGAAAAAAGAAAAGAAAAAGAAATCTTATTCTCAACATTTAGATTTTAAACATTCTACTATGTCACCCTAAATTCTAAACAATTATTTCCAAATAGACATCATTCCAAATCTTTGTCATTTTAACAATCAATATTTCATATATATTCCTCATTTCTAAGACCCATTACATTGAGTTTGTACCTTTTTTAAATGACAACTAATATCCATAATCTTAACAAAGAATATTTTCCTCCTCTCTTAATTGTTTCTAAATCAATCAACATTTCCATCTAGAATTTGTCCCTCCCAAAATACTTTATTTTAAAGTCTAATATTTAACTGATTCATAATTTAAATAGCTATTTCCCAACAGTGTTTTCCGCCACTTCTATCTCTATTTATTTAACTAGTTCACAGTTTGGCTTAACTATTCTCCAGTATTGTCTCCTCCACTTCCTCCTGAATTTATTTTTTCCTCCACTCCTAACTCGTTATTTTTATTTTTAACTGGTTCCCAGTTTTGCCTTAACTGTTCTCCAGTATGATGCTTTCCTCCACTCCTACCTTATTTGTAAGACTAGATCACAGCTTTACTTTCTCTGTTCTCCAGAATCATGCTTCCCTCCACTCCTAACTTTATTTATTTGACTAATTCATAACATTTTATTTTAATTATTGTCCAGCTTTATGTTTCCCCCATTTCTACATCTCTTATTCAATTATTTAACCTTAAATTAATTCACAATATATTACTCATATTCATTTTTAAATCCATTCTCCTCCATGTTTTTAACTGATTAAAAATAAAAAAGTATATCGACAAATATCTTAGCTCCTACTCTTTCCTAGGCTTTCTCCCGTGCCATATTTATTTCCAGTGAATATCAACATTTTAAATCACTTTAAAATCAATTTTCTATAATTATTAAATCTGTGATTAATTCTTCTTAATATCCAGCACCTTAGGGAACATTTTCTTCTAAATTATTAAGTCTATAAATAGAGCTTAAAAATTCCAAGTTTAAAAAAGTATTAAAACATCCAAAAATCATAATTTTCAATCATTTACACTCATTTTTTCCAAATCAAATTGTTGTTTATTCATAAAATTAACTTAAATAAAAATAATAGTGAAAAAAGAGAGAGAATAGTAACAATATTAATAATAATTAAACTAAAAACAAAAGAAAAAAAAGCAAGAATACAAATTGGAAGGAGATTGGAAATATAACAAAAGAAATTGAAAAGAGAATTAGAAAAAAATTGAGAGGGGGAAAGGGACAAAGGAAAGAAAAAAAATGAAAAAAAGAGAAATAAATAAATAAAATAAAATAGAATTGAGAGAGAGCCCAGAAAAGGAGGAAAATATCTCCCAAAATTATTCAAAGATCAAACTCCATTACATCCATTTAATTCAAACTATGGTATTTTGTTATCTTGTTACTTTATATTCCATTTTTTTTCCTTCTCCAATCTATCTGAGTATATTTATTTTCCATTTCAATGTCCTCAAAGTTATAAATTCTATTAAGTTAATTCTAAATTGACTGTTCCATATATGGTATCATCATGTTCTTCTTTTGTTGCCATGCCCTTTTTCTCTTGTTGCCATGCTTAATAAATCAGTTTTCATTATTCCATTTAATTTCTTCTTTCTGGTCTTCAATATCCTCCAATACACAGATTATATGTCCAAAGTCAAGTCTCTTGAAATTTTTCTCAAAATAATCCACTTTACGTAACAAGCAACAAAATTTCTCTTTCAAGTAACAAGCAGTCTGGAATTT
Source organism: Arizona elegans (assembly GCA_022577455.1). Taxonomy (NCBI): domain Eukaryota; kingdom Metazoa; phylum Chordata; class Lepidosauria; order Squamata; family Colubridae; genus Arizona; species Arizona elegans. Next base: position 101,439,814 of record JAKOOJ010000005.1, read on the forward strand.
ACACTTCAGGAGATGGGAGAGAATTCTTGTGTTCACAGCATACACTTTATAGACTTTGGTAAATATACCAGATAATTTATGGACTTCAGTTGCTGTGCTCTTCAACAATAATTCTCATTTTGCTCAGAATGGAGACCCAAAAGGTTTTAGGCACTTGTTAGATTAAAAAGTGGGAATTGCTTCCAATAGATTTCCATGAGATTCCACATTCCTGTATGGAATGCACATTTCTGACAATGAAAATTTGATAGATCCTGAGAATAATCAGTTCTTATTTGGTGATTTTTTGTTTCCTTCTAGGGAGAGGGTGCCCCCACTTTTTAGTATTGCTAACTCTAGGGACACTTCAGCTTGTTGACAAATATCTCCATCTTGGTTTTGAACAGGTCTGTCCTGTAGGGCTGTACATAACTTTGAAATTCCAAAATTTCAAAAAAAAAAAAAAAATGCTTGGTATTTGACAATCACTCTCAAGAATGTCCAGTTCAGTTTTGCAGTCATCTTACTCTCAGTGAATCGTGATATCCAGTTCTAGCAGCCTTTTTATTTTTATTTCGATTGTTTATAATAGCAGTGTCGAGCCTCGGTTGGGTCTCGCCATCAAGGGGGAGGACGATGAGGAGGGGGCAAGCTGCTGGACTCTCCGGGGGCGTGTCATCAGCTGTTTGAGAAGTATTTACCACTCGCGCACAAAACGAAGCAAACGCTTTCATCGGAGATCGGGGGGGGGCATGGAGTATGCAGATGACACTGCCTTGTGATGTAACAGAGGCGCGCTCCTCCTACAGGCCAGCTAGGGGAAGGAGGGATGATGTTGACTGTTTGATTGCCAATTGAATTATTGCGCTCCTCCTACAGGCCACCTAGGGGAAGGAGGGGTGATGTTAACTGTTTGATTGCCAATTGATTTCTTGCTGCGGATATAAAAGGCGCTACACTGCGATTGCATGTAGCGCTAACTTTAAACCTTGTTTCCGGCTTGTGCCTTTCTCCTGCCTGTGTTTGCTGTGCCGAACCTAATTAAAGAAATTGCAACCGCTTTATTCCGTTCTGGTGGTGGCTTGTTTCCAGTGCAGTTGGGTGGACTAGCTGAGAAGCAGAATCTCACAGATCGGATTGTAGTGAACCTCTTCCTTCATTTTATAATCAGGGTGTCTGAGCTATTGTAGGAGATTAATCAGAATAGACCTTGGAAGTCTTCTAGCCTAACCCCTTGTCCAAGGCAGGAGATTTTATACCACCCTGGACAAATGGTTGTCCAATCTTTTCCTGAAAATCACCAGGGAGCACCCACACTTCTGGGGGCAAGCTGTTCCATAGCTTAGTCATTCTCACTGTTGGGAAATTCCTCCTTAGTTCAAGGTTGGATCTCCCTGTCATGAGTTTCCATCCATGCTTTCTTGTCTTGCCTTCTGGTGCATTGGAGAATAGGTTGATCCCCTCTTCCCTGTGACAGCCACTCAAGTACTGGAAGGGAGCTATCATGTTAAACCTTCTCTTCATTAGACTAAACATACCTAGTTCCTTTAGTTCCATTGTATGAATTAACCCACAGACCCCTTATCATCTTTGTTGCTCTTCTCTGGTAGGTCTAAGCCAGTGGTTCTCAACCTGGGGGTTGTGATCCCTTTGGGGGTCGAACCACCCTTTCACAGGGGTCGCCTAAGGCCATCAGAAAACACATATTTTGGGTGGCAGATCTAGCCAAGAAGAAAGAGAAAGTGAGTCTGTGGAGAAGGAGGAGAAGGGCGGCAGCTCTGCAATGTGCATTTCCAGGGAGGAAAGCATTTTTGGGCGGCAGGGCAGATTTGGGGAGGGGATTGCAGTGCTACCAGCCAAAAATGCTTGCTGAGATTGCGGCAACAGTGTTTTTGTGTGGGAGCACCTTGCCTTATGCCCCCGGCACAGCGCCCGTTTCACCAACTGAGTCCCGACCTCCACACTTCCCCGGGCCACTTCTGGAATCAGGCTCCGACGGAGGCAGCAAAGGCGCAGGGAGTTTCCCGGGAAGCCCAGCACCAAGCAGGGAGGAGCCCAGGCAAGGGTTTGGGATCACAGCAGAACAAGCAGCCAAAGCCTGTCTCCGCTGGCACACCTGCCTCTCCCCCCTTTCTCAGAAGAAGAACTGCTTGCTGGCCCTGGGCGCCCAAGAGAAGCGCTGGGTGGCTGTTTTGAAAGGTGCGGGAGCGGTTTATGCAAGCCTGAGCCTCCTCAATCGGGGCCCTCCCTGGGAATTGCTGCCCAGCCTGGCCGGGGTGTTTGAAAAAACAGTACACTGCTGGAAGGGGAAGGGGAGAGGAGGAGGAGGAGGGGCATTACTCAGAGGCCAGCTGGCAGATAAAAGCTGCAAGGCTCTTCCATAGTTCTTTCGGGTGAGCCATCCTCGCGTGGCTCTCAGGTCCCTGCTCAAACTGGCCTGGAAGTGGTGTGTCATTCTCAAGCAGTGGCTGCTCTCGCCAGTAACTGAGCCTGCAAATTGGGATGGTGGTCTCAGTTACCAGTGAGAGCAGCGGCCGCTTCACTTGCCTCTTCTCATCCAAACTGCCGGGTATTGCTCTGGTTCTTTCCACCATAGCCGCGCAGCCTTTTCTTACAATTCTAGCTATGCCTTGGCACTCGCAGTCGTGGCAGCCCAGCACTGCAGTTCCCCTCCCTCCAATCAGCAGCCTCTGCTCACGTCAAGGAGCCGGCGGCCGGGTGGGAGGAGGACAAGGTGAGGCACCACTTTCAGGCCAGTCCAGGTGACGGGTGGGTGAGCAGGCACCCCTCAGGGAAGAATGCTACACTGGGTAACACATCTCCCGGTTGCAGGCTGCATGCGGGGCCTGAGGTGGAGGGATGAGCTTTCCTGACCATCGTATGGTGCTGCCGAGGTGGCGGGGCCAATAGCGCTGCTGCTGGCTTGGGAACAGCTGTCTCGTCAGGGAACGGGCCGGTAACTGGTTGTCCTCCGGTAAGAGGTGGGCCGGCCCTCTTGGAAAAAGTGGGGGTGCATGCATGGAGGATGAGCACATGTGCAGTGTGGGTTGCGTGTGCATATGCACAGTGTGAGGCACATGCACATTAGGAGCATGGGGGTCATACGCACATGCACAAATGGGGGCGCCCATTGCATTATGGGTCCTGGCACGCGAGAGCGCGTGAGCGCTCGCACGCTCGGACTTTTGGCACACAACGGTTCACCATCGCTGACATATACACACAAAGCAACGAAAATAATTTTATGGTTGGGGGTCACCACAACATGAGGAACTGTATTAAAGGGTCGCGGCATTAGGAAGGTTGAGAACCACTGGTATAGGTTTTCCTGCCTAAGCGGGGGGTTTGACTAGATGACCTCCAAGGTCCTTTCCAACTCTGTTATTCTATTCTATTCTAAAATATCTGGTTTTGTTAATTAGGGAAATGTTCCTTATCTTCCTTATCTCAGAATCCTATATGTAACTTTAGAGCACTTCTATTTAGAGTGCTTATTCCATTTGCAATCGCCATCTTCAAATGGGATCCAAATGTGGACTATGAAACAGGAGGAAAATTCAGACTATGTAGGTCCATTCCCCCCTGAGGATTTCTTTTTGATTTGATGCCATTCTGACGGGACTTCATAAAGGTATCAGCTGCCTGTGGCTTTGGGAAGCTGAACTTGTGCATTATCCTGCTTGACACCTTGGGATCATTGCAAGCAATAAACAGTGGCATCTGAGTTATTTGAACAGAGATCCTAAAGGGCCATCAATATTATTTCATTAAGAATGAGAAAAAGCCAGTAAGCAGCCAAAGGTCACAGTTGGCTTAGAAAGCAATCTTGTTTCCTTTTCTTTCCCTGCAATGGAAAATACACTGATAGGTAAAAAGACTTAGAGCACCCTGAGCTGCCAAAGGCTAAATTAATATTAATTGCCTGCCCTATGTATTTGGAAAGGTGGTCTCCCTCCATCTTTCTCTCCATCCTTTGCTGCAAGACGAGGAATCCTTTTTAATTAGGGGATGCTGAATCACCATGCTTGTGTTCTTGTTTGTGTGTGTGTTGTTGACAGTAACTAAACATGACCCTGGAGCGAGCAGGTGGTAGCATAGGTTACAGCGATGAAGGGATTCAGGCATTTATCTCTTCCAAAGGGAGATCAGTTCCCTGAGGTGACAGGGATATCACTGGTGTAGTTGTTACTTTTACCCATGACATCACCGATTGAAAACAAAGAAAAGAAGCAGCAGAGGGATGTATACTCAGAGCAATGCCTGGTATTGTACTACACACCGAGCAGAAACCATGTGCCATATTCTGATTTTAAAAACATTCTGAACTCTCCTTTGGCAACTAACAAGAGCAAACATCTCATGCTTCTTGCCTGCCTTTTGGGCACATACAATAAGCATTGGCTCCATCCTTCTTGTGGGGGCATATCTATTGATGGGTGAAGCCCTCAAGAGTTATTTTTGGGATCCCTAAAGGAATGCCAGTGGATGGAGAGGAACCCCACAATGCTTACCAGAAGTATCCCCCCTTCTATTTTGTTTTTCCCTCATTGGTTCTGAAAAAAGTTTTGGATTTTCATCCGGGAGGCTTGGATGGAACTTGAGTGGCTTTGAGCTGAGCCTCCTTTCTTCCCTTCTCCTTGCTTTTTGAAGGCTCTACCTGTCCGGTAGCTCAGCCTGGCCATGCTGCAGCAAATTTTGCGAGACCTGTACATCGATCCTGAGCTTTTGGCAGAGCTGAACGAAGAACAGAAACACATCCTCTTTTACAAGATGAGGGAAGAGCAGGTCAGGCGATGGGAAGAAGGAGACGTTAGCCCAAAGGGGACAAGGAGATTTCAACAGAGTAAGATGGGCTATTTTTGTTTCCCTCTTGTCCATAGATCAATCCTTTACTGTTTGCAAAGTTGTGTACAGTCTGCATATTCTTCTACTTAGCAGTTGCCCATGAATTCAATGGGTACAAAGGAGGGAAATGATATTTACTGATTTATTGACTTATTGACTGACCAACTGACTGACTCCTTCCTTCCTTCCTTCCTTCCTTCCTTCCTTCCTTCCTTCCTTCCTTCCTTCCTTCCTTCCTTCCTTCCTTCCCTGCCTTTGTTATTCTAGTGGCTTGCCCTGTCAGTGTTGCTGGGAGTGATCTTGGAGTTTGCTTGGTTGGACTGTTTACTGTTAGCTTGTTCCTTGATTGGGGCATTGTTTACTTCTTGATTGTTGGTCTAATGTTAATTTTGGAGATAATCTCCGCTCATCTTGCTGTTGAATTGCTGGTGGGGAGGTGTTTTGGTCCTTTTGTTCCCTTTTTTGTTTTCTTTTTTGGCTTTTTGGTTTCCATCCACTGGCAGGGCATTCCCAACCCAGGCCATGGACTGGCAGAAGTCTGTGGCTCACCCAGAACCGGGCTTTGCAAGGGAGTGAAGCCCCATCTGTGTATGTGCAGGATCCAGGCAGAGCATGAATCACACTTCCTCGGTCTGTGGAAAAACCTCCCTCCATGGAACTGGTCCCTGGCGCTGGTGCCACTGCCTTGAAATACAAACTGAGAGCAAACCCCACTCCTTTTTAGCCCTGATGATGTTACCTAGTTGGGTAATGAAACATCTGCAAGAACACCACCGAGCTCAGAGAACATCAAGGGACCCCTCAGACATTTTCTGCTTAAAAGGGCTTGGAAATTGAGGTTGTTCTAGATTGGATACTTTTTCCTTTTCAGTGTCCTTACTTAATCTCGGCTCATCCCTTTGGGCTTAACGATATGGTGTTTTCACTTCACTGGGAAATTTTTTATTCCTTTTTAAAGGGTGCACTTAAAAAGGAACAATTCACATCTCCAACAAATAACCTTGTTACGTGATCTGTGCTGCATGACAGACCTGAGCAATGTGGCAGAACATGAAAGTTATTAAATAGCCCACATTATGTTTAAGCTGCTAAGTTTAAGTTCGGCATGGCACATTATAATAGATATTTAATGCGGTATTAATGCAAACTTCCTTTTTTTCCTCCTGCCGATAAAGAAGAGCATTTCATTTTACAATCACAGACAAACAGTTGCTAGAAACTTTTGAGAAAATCAGATAGAGACATGAGACAGCTCTGTAGAGCAGAGCTTCCCAGAAATGGAGTCCTTTCGGTCAATGGCTGAAAAGGAAAATAAATGGAATGTTCTGCTTTATAATCTAACTAAAAGCCAAATATCAAGCTTCTAGAAAATCCAGAGGCTTCATCTTTTCTGCCGACCATGGAGGCTGAGATTGCAAAATTCAATTCTCTTTTGAGCCAAAAGATTTAGACTCTGAACTTGAACAGAATAACAGAGTTGGAAGGGACCTTGAAGGTCTTATAGTCCAACCCCTTGCTCAGGCAGGAAACCCTATATACCATTTCATACAAATGGTTGTCTTCTTAAAAACTTCCAGTGATGGAGTACCCAGAATTTCTGGAGGCAAGCTGTTCCACTGATTGATTGTCCTCATTGTGAAGAAATTTCTCCTTAGTTCTAGGTTGCTTCTGTCCTTGATTAGTTTCCATCTAACTTAGTATTTCCCAGTTTCCCGAGTTCTCCAATCAACACAAACATTGCTAGGAATTCTGGTGTATATGTGTGTGTGTGTGTGTCTGAGGTGCACACACTTGGAGGTTACCACTACTGAGTTAGGTCTAGAACAAGACTATAGAACAAGACTAATCAAGGAGAGAAGCAATCTAGAACTAAGGAGAAATTTCCTGACAGTGAGAACAGTTCACAGTGGAACAGCTCTCCTTCAGAAGTTGGGGTGCTCCATCCCTGGGGGTTTTTAAGAAAGGATTGGACACCATTTATCTGAAATGCTATAGGGTCTTTTGTTTAAGCAAGGGGTTGGACTAGAAGACTTCCAAGGTCCCTTCCAACTCTGTTGTTCTTCATTCTTTTGAGAGGCTTATCCAGGTATGGACAACATCAGTGGTGGGTTTCTATCGGTTCGCACTGGTTCGGGCAAACTGGTAGTGGTAATTTGGCCTGGGTCGCCAAACCATTAATGACTGCTGGCTGGTCACTAGTAGCCCATTCGCCACTCGCTTGCCCTGCCTGCCCACCCAACTGCTGGGAAGTGGCTCTCAAAGAGGCGGCAGCTGGGAGGCTTCTCGCAGACGCATTGAAAAAGAAAAAGCCTCTCAGCTGGCTGCAGGCCACCAAAAGCTACTTGGAGGTTGTTGAAAAAGCCGCTGCCATCGCATCACATTGCTTCTATGTCAGTCCGAGTGTGATGCAGCAGGCAATGGGATGCACATGCGCGGTTGGTGTGAAAAACAGGGCGGTGACGGCAGTGGCTTTTACAGCAACCTCTGGTAGTTTTCGATGGCCTGCAGCCAGCTGAGAAGCTTTTTCTTTTTCAATGCAACTGCAAGAAGCCTCCCAGCTGCCACCTCTTTGAGAGCCACTTCCCAGCAGCGGTGGCTGGCTGGAGGCCGCCACGGGAGAAAGGTAAGCAGCCTGAAGAAAGAAGCGGTGGTGGGGGAGGAAGAGGGACTAGGGCCAGAGCTGCTGAAGGAGGGAAAATGGGGTGATGCATGTGACTGATGAAGGGAGGGTGGGGCAGCATGCAGGAGGAGGCCTTTGATAGATAAGGCCAGGCCTGGCGGAAAATAAGTAGATTGGTAGAAATACAAGAAAATTTCCCACCCCTTTTTGGGTGTGGCTAGGTGGGGTGGTCATGTGACTGAGTGGCCGTGGCTGTGAGTGATGTCAAGTTGGCCACACCCACTGAGTCACATGCCCACAAGTCATGTCCACCAAGCAAGCCATGCCTACATAACCGGTAGTAAAAAATTTTGAAACCCACCACTGGACAACATGTTAATGATCACATTCTAAAAGGTGAATCAAAAGATATAAACTAGCAGAACTTCTCCATTTCATCTGAAGTAGAGATGGATGAAAACTTTCCTCACAGTAGAGAGTAATATTTATGAGTCCAATACAATACCTACATAGCTACGAGTAAATTCCACAAGATAAAATTTGACTTACTTCTCCATGGACATGTAAAGTGGCATGCTGTGATTTCTTTCTAAGATTTACTGGCTGGCTGTAGCTGGTAGGTCTAGTGGCATTATAAAATAAAAACACAGATCAATCCATATAAATGAAAGAAAAACACATTAAAATAAAACCACAGATTAGAAATAGAATAACATTTGAGAATAACCACATTAAAACAGACATTATTTAAGAAGACCCGAGAATTAAACCTCTTTAAAAAAACACAGCTACAGGTAGTGCACAATTTACAACAGTTCATTTAGTGACCATTCAAAGTTACAATGGTACTGAAAGTGACTTATGACTGTTTTTCACACTTATGACTATTGCAGCCTCCCCATGGTCACGTGACCAAAATTCAGATGCTTGGCAACTGACTCATATTTATGACGATTGCAGTATCCATGGGTCATTTGCCACCTTCTGACAACCAAAATCAATAAGGAAGCCAGATTCACTTAACAACCGTCTTACTAACTTAATAACTGCAGTGATTCATTTAACAAATCTCAAAATTGGGCAAAATTCATTTAACAATTGTTTCATTTAGTAACAGAAATGTTGGGCTACAATTGTGGTTGTAACTCCAGGACTACTTGTATGAGAAGATCAAAAGGCCTGAGATAATAAGATTTTTCCTGGCACTGAAATATTTGTGCTGGACATAATTGGGGAAATCTTCAAGAAGCAGATTCAGGAAGAAAAGAGCTACTATTATAAAAATCTTTTCCTATGTAGTTTTTGGCCAAATTACAGCCAAGAGAGCTCCTAGAACAAAACGTTTGATGATGGTCTTCAAGGAAGGATGGTCTTTCTTCAATAATTGCAGAGAGACAAAACCAGAACAGAGAGGAAAGGTCAGCCTCATTTACCACAGATTCCTTTGTGCTCAGAGTGGTCTCTTTGTGTATGTTTGTGTGTCTGTGTGTGTGTTTTGATTTATTTATTCTCTATGCCCTGAAACTGTGTTTAGATTCAGACATGGGTGGAAGGTAGATTCCGCATAACTGACTCAAACTTTGTTGTATTCCCATTTCATGGGAGATGGAAATGTGCCAGGATGTTTTTCTCATCATTTAGGCAGCCTCTAAATGATAAAGAGAAAAATCACAATTACAGTCTCAATGTTTCTTCCAGTTTATAGGTTGAAGTAGCAACCAATTAGTTATTTAGATACATCCAGTTGGGTCTCATATGGAATGGAATGAAATGAAATGGAATGGAATGGAATGGAATGGAATGGAATGGAATGGAATGGAATGGAATGGAATGGAATAGAATAGGCTTTATTTGGCTGTGTGGTTAATCACATAGGGAATTTGTCTCCTGTAAGAGATAAAAATGGAAAAGTGATATTTCACGTGTCCAGTGGCAAATCTAGAGGGTTATTTTTCAAAGAACATGACAGTAATTTCCTTCGTATTTCCATTCATACATTTCCTTGAATTCTCCTCTTTTTTATCTATCCCTTGTTTGCACCACATGCTCCAAACTGAGACTCATTATCTGAGCCAATCTATTTGAGACAGGGGTGGGTTCTAATTTTTTTTACTACTGGTTCTGTGGGCGTGGCTTATTTTGTGGGCGTGGCTTGATGGTCATGTGACAATTATTTAGGATTTAGCAGAGGTACTGGTCTACTAGGCTTTTAACTGCTTGCAGAGCTGTACCGATCTACCCATTTATTTTTGCAGGCATTGGTCTAACCATTTATTTTTGCAGGCACTGATCTACCCATTTATTTTTGAAGGCACCGGTCTACTCATTTATTTTCTTTTAACACTGATCAGCTGTAGGGCAGCCCTTTGAAGCCCCGTGGCAAGAGTTTAAACAGTTGTTTCCCTCTAGCCATCAGCTGGGACTCAGGAGGCAGCAATAGATTGGGGGTGGGGCCAAATAAAAAGTAAGAATAATGTGGGTGGGGGGCGGGGGGCAGAACTGGTTCGGTGATGTCATATCATCACCGCTACTGGCTCGGTGGAACCGGGTGGAACCCACCACTGATTTGAGACATGTCTCTTCAGTTGACTTGGCGACAGTTCACAAGTTTGATTTTGATTTTGGGAGCTGCTTTCCTAGGTTGGTTGACTTCATTCATACAAGCACTGCTCAACCATCATAGATTACTTTTAGCTTTTCTTTCTCCTTTTGACTTTAGCACCAAGAGGAACCCTACCTGGGCTCTGATATCCTGTAACATTAGTCTCAACCTCACTGAATAACATTGCATCATAGAGAACATTCTTCTATGGTAGAAAATACCAGCTACATGGTCTAACATGTGTCTGAAATTAAATAACTACTCAAAAGAATTGTTCAAATATTATTGAATGGAACTGTTGGCTTTGGGCCACGTCATTCAATTGCTCATCAACATAGCTTGTGTCAAAATTATAGAATTCAAGTAATACTCTGATTATGTCAGTAATTAGCCGTGACTTCCATTTTTTGTTAACAGAGCAGTTTTGTTAATCAACTGCTGTCATCAATTATATAATGATTAAAGTATACTTAAAAAATCTGATCTTGAAGGGCTGAACAGGATGATCGAGCAATTTTACTGATGCTAAGAGAATTGCAGGTTTTAGGAAATAATTTTGTGGAATTGTGCAGCACCTGGCTGGATTTTGACAGGGTAAAAATTTGAATCTTTCTTTAAATTAATAGCTGTGTCTGTGAGACTGGCAGCATGATTTGAAATTCCCATTGTTGGAAGTAAAATGCTAGTTTCAAATGGCTGGAGATGTTCTAAATGATCATTTTACTTAGCAAAACTAGCAGGTTACATTGAGTGTGTTGCATCTATGCCAGGCCATCTCTCTGCCTTGCAGGACTACACAAAATCCATATAGGTGGTTTCATCAAAGAATTACAGAAAAAGTGCACATTATACTGGAATAACCACCACCATTAAATATTTAGAAATAACACAGGGAGAGAGATGTGTGTATTTCTCACATGTGAGAGGTGACAGAAATGACACAGAGACTCCTTGATCACAGGCTCTGCTGCTACTGCTTTATTGTTATTCTAGCAAGCTTGCAAGCTGCTTTCTTCCCCTTTTCACAATTGCAACAGAAAAGAGATAAGTGCCTCTTACTTGTTGCAGAGCACATTCCCAGTTCCTCAACAACTTCCAAGGACATTAAAATAGGACATAAATTCTAAGCTATGTGGGTGTTCCTGACAAAGACCTCTTGATCTTTAATTATGTAGCACCTCACAATGATAACTGATCAGGGGTTCTATAAGATATAAACATCACAGTTAGTAGGTAGAAAGCACAAAATACGTATATGTGAAAATCAATTCTATTTGACTATATGCTGAAATGGCATGCAAGGACTTAGGACAATATATTTTAGTGGTGTTTGCAATGGTAACCAATACAAGCGTTAGGTATTGAGAGAAAGTGCAGCATTACTAATAAATGTGGGTAATATTCTCCATATATGAATACAGTGCTACCTTGCTACTCGTTGTTAATTGGTTCTGATGAGTACCAAAAATGGTGAGTACCAAACAAATTTACTCCCTAAGGAATAATGTAGTGAGTTACAAGGCAGCCAACGCTGACAAGTTCCAAGTTTGTGCATTGAGTACCAAACAAACGATGAGTACAGGGACAAGCTTTTTGTGTCAAAATGTGTTGAATATCCAATTTGATGAATTGCAAAGCAGTTGAGTACCGAGGTACTGCTGTAGTCACCAACTCTATACATTGGAATGTTTCAAGCAGGTCTGATAAAATAAGTGTATGAGACAGTGCTGAATTGGTGAATTTCCAAGATATTGGTCTTGGAAAAGGCAGGGGAGAATTTATTGCAACTCCTCAATGATTCTAATTTCTTTGAGGCCTTGTTAGTTAGGTGTGCAATGATTAGAATGCACCCTATTCCCACCAATGTCCTTGAAATCTTATTAGCCTGTGAGTTATAATTCACAACAGTTTATTCTGAAAACCTCAGTGAAGTACCTCTCGCCCCTGATGCACCATTTCAATCTTGCTTGTGACTATTCAGGTACGTCTTAGAGCTTACAATATCATGATGACTTAGCATGAGGCAGAAATAAAACTAATAATAGTTTTATGGGGATAACAAAAAAAATCACTTAGTAAAAGAGGTAATTTGCACCATGACTAAGAGTGGAGAACTCCCAATGCAATATAGCCAATATTTGGAACTGTCCAAGGTCCTGAGTGTCATGGTTAACACACACACACACACACACACACACACCCGGTACAATCAATGTCAGTAACTGTTTAGCTTTCTAAAATCCACAGTTTGAGGACCCCAGTACAATCAGTACTGAGAGCTATCCTATGTCTGTCAGTACAAGTAGTACTCAATTTACAACTGTTTATTTAGTGACCATTCAAAGATACAATGGCACTGGAAAAAGCGACTTATGACCATTTTTCTGTGTTCATATTTATGACAGCTGCAGTAACCTGCCGGGGTCATGTGATCCCCTTTTGTGAGTTTCTAACAAGCAAAGTCCATGTGGAAGCCATTAGCAACAGAAATTTTAGGCTGAATTGTGGCTGTAGGATAGATAGATAAATAGATAGATAGATAGATAGTTAGATAGATAGCAGGGGTGAAATGCTCCCAGTTTGGACCGGATTGCCCGATCTGGTAGCGATGGAGGCGGGTGGTTTGGAGAATCAGTAGCAAAAATCCCTGCCCCCCACATGCCCAGCTGAGCCACGCAATCATCAGAGGCTTTTTTTTTAAAATTTTAAAAGCATTTTTTCTACAATCTCTTCCGCTGAAAAAATGCTTTTAAAGGTTAAAATAAAAGCCTCTGATGATCGTGCGGCTCAGCTGGGATTGTCAAAGGCTTTTAAAAGCATTTTTTCTACAACCTCTTCAGAGATTGTAGAAAAAATGCTTTTAAAAGCCTCTGACGATCCAAGCTAAGTTGCCTGATTGGCAGAGGCTTTTTTCCTTTTTAATGCCTCTGACGATCCAAGCTGAGTTGCCAGGCCCACCCAGTCACATTACCCCCAAGCCACGCCCACAGAACTGGTAGTAACAAATTTTAGATTTCACCACTGATAGATAGATAGATAGATAGATAGATAGATAGATAGATAGATAGATAAACTGAGCTGATCGGGAGTTGCCTCTGGTTCTATCTCTCTGGGTGCCTGGAGGTATTTCTTGAACATTCTTGCCAGCCCCAGCCCTGCCCTGGCATTGGGCAACCACGCAGCTCAGGGCCCCTTGTCGAATCCTCATCGGGGCTCACCATAACTGTGGTTGGGGGGGGCACGGAGCTGCAACCATTGGAGCTGGTGAGTCCAAGGCTGAGCGAGGCGGTGGCAGCAGTGGGACATGTCAGGACAGCACCGGCCAGCCTTTTGTCAGCAGGCCATTCTCTTGGCTGGGTCTGGCTGTGAGTGGCACTGACAGGCAATGAGGTGTGTGGCCAGCATAAAGAACAGGGAGGCGATAGCAGTGATGGGACATCTGGGTGCCGAGGTGTGGCTGGGCCAATGGCATGGTGCAGAATCCTGGGAAGCATGATTGGAAGTGTGTGCACAGCCTCAGGGGTGAACAGCTGACGAGTGGCTGTGTTGCGCTGCCACAGCAGCGAACCACAGCAGCAGCCATGAGGTGACCACGCTCGCTGCCTCCTGCACCTCAAAAATAATAAGACCTCTCCGATAATAAGGTCAAATGCTTATTTCTGGGCATCTATAAAGACTAATGCGACTTGTTTGCCTGGGTGTTCTTCATAGTATTCCAATATATTTAGCATAACTCTCATATTATCTCGTAATTGTCATGATGGTAAGAATCTTTATAGACTGATCTCTCTATTAAACACTGATTATAAAATCTTCATGAATATAATGGCAAACAGAATGAAAAAATTATTGAATTATAGAATACACCCAGATCAAAACGGCTTCTTATCAACGAGACAGATAAAAAACAATATAAGAACAATAATAAATGTATTAAAATATTATGAGGTACATCCAGAGAGGGAAGTAGCACTGGTGTTTCTGGATACACAAAAAGCTTTTGATCAGGTGAATTGGCAATTTATGACTCAGCAAATTAAAAACATGAAATCTGGGGAGAGATTTGAAAAAATGATAGCCTCTATATATAGAAAACAAAAAGCAAGTATATTAGTAAATGGAGACTCTACTAAATTTTTTTTTTTATTGAAAAAGTTTTAAAACAAACACAATTTCCCCACAACCCTCCCTCCCAACCCCCTCCCCCTCCCCGACTTCCCAGAGCAGAACACAAGGTATTTCTATTAACCTTTAACAATGAACTAAATTGCATAACCATTCATCAAACTAACACCCCCTAAAAAAAAATTCTTAACCCCCCATATATAAAATCTTATTTCTTAAACATAATACTTCTAATATCACTTATATAGCGCTTATACAAATAAAAGAAATCATTCATAAGCTATTTGATATTTTTTGGTCTGATACTTATTTTGTATATAATCAATCCATCTTCTCCAGTCCTGTATATACCTTTCTTGTGTGTGATCCTTCAAATATGCTGAAATTTTAGCCATTTCAGCTAAATTAGTTACTTTCAATATCCAATCATCAATAGTAGGCAAATAGTCCTTCTTCCAGTGTTGTGCTACCAACAATCTTGCTGCTGTTATCAAGTTCAAAATCAATTTAGTCTCTGCAACTGTACAGTCCGTAGTTATACCCATTAAGAACAACTGTGGAGTAAATTTCAGTCTCTTTTTAAAAATATTCTGCATCACCCACCAAATCTTTATCCAAAATGCTTTGATTTTTCTACAAGTCCACCATATATGATAATAAGTTGCATCATCACAATCACATCTCCAACATTTAGCTTGCACATTAGGATACATACATGATAATTTTTTGGGATCTAAGTGCCATCTATAGAACATTTTATAAAAATTTTCTCTTAAATTTTGTGCTTGTGTAAATTTCACATTTCTAATCCAAATCTTTTCCCAAGTCTCCATCATTACTGGCTCTTGAAAATTTTGTGCCCATTTAATCATACAATCTTTAACCAATTCCGTCTCAGAATCTATTTCCAATAAAGCATTATACAACCTTTTAATATGCATTTGTTTTTGATCTCTAATTTGTTTTACCAAATTCTCCTCATTTTGCACAAAGCCAGTTTTTTGATCTTCCTTCCATCTAGCTTGAAGTTGACCGTACTGAAACCATGTGTAAATTATACCTTCTTCTCTCAGTGTATCTAAAGATTTCAAATACATTACCCCCCTTTCAATAATAAGAAGCTCTTTATAGTTAATCACCTCCTGTTTTTGTTCTATACTTATATTTTCTATTGCATGTCTAGGATTTGCCCATACAGGTATCTTTCTACTAAATTTTTTGAAATAAGTAAAGGAGTATGGCAGGGATGTCCACTCTCACCTTTATTGTTTATTTTAACATTGGAAAATTTACTCATAACAATCAGATCAAATAAAGGAATAAAAGGACTAAATGTAAAATGAGAAGAATACAAGGTCCAAGCATTTGCCAACGATCTTGTATTCTTCATAGAAGAACTGTTAAAAACAGAACCAATTTTAATCAAAGAGATAGAAGAATTTGGAAAGAGACTAACTGAGGAAGGCATACTGGAATGCATTTTTAGATCGGCCGGCATTGGAAAGAGGAGGACTCTGAAATCACTGGTGATTGGACAGTAACATCTCCCCAAGAATTAACAACAGGAGAAGAATTTTTGACGGATATAGTAACCTAACTATTTCTTGATATCTTGATATTTTTATACTTTATATATTGACATCTTTATATATTTATATACTCTTATCTACTCCTTTACATATCTCTAGATCAATTTATATATCGTCATACATTTATACAACTCAGATATATTTATATATATTTTAAAATTCATATAGTATATAGTATATATAGTATATATATCCTTAATCTAAATTTGTGATATTCTTTTCATTAATTTTTAGCTTGGTGCTAGTAAAAAAAAAGTAGCTGATTTAAGATAAGTAATATACTAGAACTGTGATATAATATGGGAAATAGAACTTGACAATTACTGCATTTAATTATCTGTGAATATATCCAAATTAACTATAAATTAACTGCAAATTAATTAGTATCATCATAAATTAAGCATGTTTAGACATAGATATTGATTGATTGATTGATTGATTGATTGATAAGTATAGTTATCTAATATTTGACGAGTATATATATATATATATATATATATATATATATATATATATATATATATATATATCTTGCTAGGTGTTAGAAAGGAAAAAAGCCCAGAACCGAGTAGATGAGATTCTACTGAGCTGGAGCTACAAAAAAACCTTGGCTACGTAGGGAAAACCTGGCTAGAAGAAAAAAACACACACACACACACACACACACACACACACACACACACATATATATATATATATATATATATATATATATATATATATATATATATATATATATATATATATATAAATGTATACTTGTCATATATATATTGTGTATATATATGTAGGTCTTTGGTTATTCGGGTCTTCTCCCACGTAAAATTGGAAGTATCTTGGCGACGTTTCGACGAAGTCCCATTCGTCATCCTCAGGCTGGTGTTCTCGGCTTCGTGCTTCCAGGAGCAATGTGAGATCGCAGCTGTCTCTTCCTTTTAACTGCTAGTGGGGGTGTGAGCTGATTGGGTGGGAACTTGGCTATGTTCTGATTGGTTGGAGATGTGTTCTGATTGGTTAGGGGCTTGGCTGTGTTCTGTTTGGGTGGGGGCTTGGTTGTGCTCAGCTTAGTCTGAGTTGCGGGGGGATTTGAGCTAGTGAGCTGCGTTGTTGTTGTTTGGCTTCGTGTTTGTAGCCGTGCGAGCTCTTCATATATATATACACAAGTACCTTTAGTAATATAAGAAACAAAATTATATTGGATAAAGAGAAGAGGCAGTCAGTGAATGATAATTTGGAGGAATATTGAAAGAATAGTAAGAGACCAAAAAAAGGTCTTGAGAGACATGACAAGCCTTTCATCAACAGTATAAAAAGAGGAAAGAAGACTACCAGCAATCTTACGATAACTGTGACTTCACCAGCAATGCAAAGATCAACAGAAGGGCTGCCTAAAACAGAAAAATCTATGGTGATACCGACTATGCAAGCCATGCAATCGACCCTGACAATAATCCAAGACACCATGCTGAAGATGCAAGAAAAGATGACCAACAACCATGAAGAGCTAAAGACAGATATCCAAGCCCTAGACCACAAGATGAATGAGATACAAGAATCAATACACAGCAATGAACAAAGGATAAAAGAGGTGGAAACCAGGGTGGAACAAAATGAGAAGAATTTAGATTCAGTAGACCAGAAATTGATGGCAAAGAATAGAGAGCTAGAGGACTCGATAATCCAGTTAGAGATGGATAGAGCGTCCTTTTACCTACATTTTCAAAATATAGTAGAAGATAAAGAGGAAGACCTGGGGCAAGTGATGGCCGAATTGATCTCAGAAATATTACAACAAGACAAGCAGGATATAATCAAAGAATTGGATGAAGTTTATAGAGTACAGACCAATTATGCCAGAAGGAATAGGCTACCCAGGGAAGCCCATGTCAGATTCATGAGGAAAAAAGTGAAGGATATATTGTACAACATGGTGAGAGAAGAACCGGTGATGTATAGAGGGAAAGAGGTGATAATTTTGAAACAGGTTCCCAGGAGGGTGAGGGAAGTGAGAAGGGACTATCAATTTTTAGCCATACAATTAAATAAAAGGAGCATCCTGTTCAGATGAATACTGCCAGAAGGCATGTTAATTACCTGGCAGGGGAAGAAAATCAAAATAGACAGTCTGATAGTAGCACAAGACTTCCTTGACCAATTGAGAGTAATGGAGGAGGAACAAAGTAGCAAGGAAGAAATAGAAGCAATAGCACTAGAAGAGGAAACCCCCCACCCACGGAACCCGGAGAAGAAGGAAATAGAAGAAAAGGAAAGTAAAGAGACAAAAGGGAAGAAATTAAGACCTCAGAGAACTACATGAGCAAACAGGAACTAAAGCTGGACAAGAAAATCAGAAATGAACGACTGGAAACTAATATCAATTAATGTTAATGGACTAAATGATAGTAGAAAGAGAAAACAAATACTTACAAAATTAGCTAAGCAGAATGCAGACATAATATGCCTTCAGGAAATCCATATAAGAAAAGAAGATAAAAAGTGCTTAGAATACAAGAAATTTGGAAAAACTTTTACCTCATTGGTGGAAAAAAAAAGAGGGGAGTAGTAATATATGTTAAAAATGGGATTGTAGCGGAGTTAAAATATAATAATACTAAGGGGAGAACATTAATCATTGAGATAATGAGAGGGAACTCTCCAATATTATTGGTAGTTATATATGCCCCAAACTCCATGAACAAATAAGTAAATTGGAGTACAGTAATATCTGTATAACAGGAGATTTTAATGGGATAGTAGACTCTGATAAGGACCATAAGAGTGGCAAAGACAAAAAAAAAGGGGGGGGGGGATAAATTACCAAGAACTTTTTTAGATTTAACGGACGAATTGAACTTAGTAGATATATGGCGGACTTTACACCCAAATAATAGACAATATACCTTTTACTCGAATCTCCAAAAATCGTGGTCAAGAATTGATATGACATGGGTTAGTAGGAATCTGGGAATGGAAATAGAATCTACAGAAATAACACCAAATATATGGGCAGACCATAATCCTTTAGAAATAAGGTGGAAAAAACTACAGAGGAAGAAACGGAAGAGATGGAGGTTAAATACGCAACTCTTGAGGGATAAAGAATATATAGAAAAGTTAAGGGATAATTAAGATTATTTTTTAAAGAGAATGAAAATCAAGAAACGTCGCGAGTAATTATATGGGACACAATGAAGGCATACTTAAGAGGGTTGGCCATATCATACAGTGCACATAAAAACAAAGAAAAAAGGAAGGTACAGAAGGAACACCTAGAGAAATTGGGGGAGGCAGAAAGGAAATTGCAGCAAAATCCAGGGGACAAGGTGGCAAAAGAAAATTGGATGATGGCAAGACATAAATTGAATATTTTATTTTTTTATTGAAAAGTTTTACAAAAAAAAGAATCCCCCCCAATATTCCCCCCACCCTTTCCCTCCCCTTCCCCCCCCGAGACTTCCCAGAGCAAAATACAGGGTACTTCAATTAACAATCATAAGCTAAATTAACCTATCTATCCTCAGACTACTAAATCCCCCCCTGAAACCTTAACTCCACTATAGATAACATAATACTTCTAATTCTTAACTTAAGCTATTTGATATTTTCTTGTCTGATACTTATTTTGAATATAATCAATCCATCTTCTCCATTCCAATACGTATCTTTCTTGTGTATAGTCCTTCAAATACGCTGAGATTTTCGCCATTTCTGCTAAGTTCGTTACTTTCAGTATCCACTCTTCAATAGTAGGCAAAAAGTCCTTCTTCCAGTATTGCGCTACCAACAGCCTTGCAGCTGATATTAAGTTCAAAATCAATTTAGTCTCTAATACTGTACAATCCATTGTTATACCCAGTAAAAACAATTGAGGAGTAAATTTCAACCTTTTTTTCAAAATGTTCTGCATCACCCACCAAATTTTTATCTAAAATGCCTTGATTTTCTTGCAGGTCCACCATATATGATAATAGGTTGCATCATCACATTCACATCTCCAACATTTAGCTTGCAGATTCAGGTACATACATGATAATTTTTTAGGGTCTAAGTGCCATCTATAAAACATTTTATAAAAGTTTTCTCTCAAATTTTGTGCTTGTGTAAATTTAACATTTCTGACCCAGATCTTTTCCCATGTTTCCATCATCACTGGTTCCTGAAAGTTTTGTGCCCATTTTATCATACAATCCTTAACCAATTCCACTTCTGAATCTATTTCCAATAAAGCATTATACAACCTTTTATTATGCATCTGACTTTTATCTCTAATCTGTTTCACCAAATTTTCCTCATTTTGCATAACATCGATTTTTTGATCTTCCCTCCTTCTAGCTTAAAGCTGACCATACTGAAACTATGTGTAGATTACCCCTTCTTTTTTTAGTACATCTAAAGATTTCAGTTGCAAATTACCCCTTTCCAAAAGAAGAAGCTCTTTATAAGTAATCACCTCTGTTTTTTGCTCTATACTTATATTTTCTATTGCATGTCTAGGATTTGCCCATATGGGTATCTTATAGTTTAACTTATATTGATACTTTTTCCAAACCTCAACAATGCATTTCTAAGAATATGACCCTTAAACATTTTATCCACTTTTTTTTCATATAACAGATAACCATGCCATCCATATAACAAATCATAGCCTTCTATGTTTAACATTCTTTCTTCAGTTAAGTTAAACCAGTCGCTAATTTGTGATAAAACAGCCGCTTCATAATACAGTCTTAAGTTAGGCATTTTAAGACCTCCTCTCTCACGTATATCCTGTATAATTTTCAGTTTCACTCTTGGCTTCTTCCCAGCCCAAATAAAAGTATTAACCCCTTTCTGCCATTCCATCAGATTTCCATCTTTTTAAAGCACTGGTATCATTTGAAACAAAAATAAAAACCTAGGTAATACATTCATTTTTATTGCTGCTATCCTTCCCAGTAATGATAGTTGTAACTTTTTCCAATTTTCCATTTCTTTCTGTACTTTTTGCCAAAGAACTTCATAATTGTTTTTAAACAGTTTCGTGTTTGAGGCTGCAATATATACTCCTAAGTACTTAACCTTTTTAACTATTTCAAACCCCGTTATTCTCCCTAAATCTTCTCTTTCAGATATGGACATATTTTTAATTATCATCTTTGTCTTATGTTGATTTACTTTAAATCCAGATACCTTACCGTATTGACCTATTATGTCCAACATATATGGAACCACTTCTATAGGTTGAGATAAAGTAACAACCAGGTCATCTGCAAACGCTCTTAATCTATAATCCTGCTGTCTAATTACAATTCCTTTTATTTTATCAGATTCACGTAACTTATTCAACAAAACTTCTAAAGTTAAGATAAACAACAATGGTGACAAGGGACAACCCTGCCTTGTACCTTTCTCAATTTTAAAGACTTCTGTTAGGCCTCCATTAACTATTATTTATGCTGTTTGTTCCTGATATATTGCTCTAATTGAATGTATAAAATAATCCCCAAAATGCATTTTTTCTATTATCTTAAACAAAAATTGCCAATTCAATCGATCAAATGCCTTCTCTGCATCCAAAAATATGAACGCTGCAGGGACCTGGTTATTTTTTTCCAAATATTCCAATAAATTAATAATTTGTCTAACATTATATTTTATTTGCCTCCCTTTTATAAAACCCAATTGATCATTATGAATTGTTTGTTGCATAACTGGCATTAATCTGTTCGCTAATATCTTAGCAAAAATTTTATAATCAGTGTTCAAAAGTGAAATTGGCCTAAAATTTTCAGGTTTGATACAATTTTGATCTTCCTTGGGAATCAATGAAACAAAAGCTGTTCTCCAAGAGGGTGGAACTCCTCCCCCTAATTGAATTTTACAAAATAAAGCTCTAAGAGGTTCTACCATTTCAAGCTGTAAATTCTTATAATAAACAGCTGTTAATCGATCTGTTCCCTAATAGGAGCTTTCCCTATTTTTAACATGGATACAAGAAATAATTGAGGAAAATATGGATATGATACCTGAAACATTTCTCCTGGGAATACTAAAAAGGACATATGAGAGAAAAAAAGATACCTAATCATACATATTATTACAGCTGCCAAATTAATATATGCACAGTATTGGAAAGAAAAGGGATTACCACCGGAAGAGCATATAATTAGAAAAATATTTGAGTGCACAAAGATGAGTAAATTAACATATGAGATTAATGATGATGATAATTCGGAATATTATACCATTTGGGAAAGGTGGTATAAATGGAGGGAAGATAAAATAAAAGAAGGAATAAGGGAAGGTGCAACTACTAAAAGGAATAAGTAATTTAAGAAACACCATATATGTAACCTGTATATATGTACGTTTGAACACTGCTTAACCGATATAAGTTGAATTGTAAAACTATGTAACTCAATAAAAGATGGGGGAAAAAAAGAAAAAAAGAGAAAGATTAGCTGGGCATAACAGCCTAGTACCGTGATGGCAAACTATGGCACACGTGCCACAGACAGCACGCAGCACCCTCTCTGTGGACACGTGAGCCGTTGACCCAGTTCAGTTCCGCCACGCATATGCACGTGCCTCCCACCAGCCAGCTGGTTGTCGGGTTTCTGCCATGCATGCGGGGGGGGGGGAGGCAGGGCTTCTGCGGAGGGCATGCACATTTTGGGGGTTCGGCTGCATGCATGCATTTTGGGCACTTGGTCCAGAAAAGGTTAGCCATCACTGGCCTAGTACCATTTTCCATCTATTATTAGTTTGCATCACTATTCAAATCCAAGGCCAATTTGTTGGCAATGAAGTATATCTTTTTGCTATCTATGCACCATTCTCATTTTTAATCGAGCATGTCTGTGTAAAACGTAAAGGTAAAGCGGTCCCTGTGGATTTTACTCAGCTAGTCGTTGCCAATTTTGGAAGGCGGTGCTCATCTCCGTTTCAAAGCCGTTGAGCCAGTGTTGTCCAAAGACATATCTGTAGCGGTATGGCCAGTATGATGCCACAGAGCAATGTTACCATCCCACTATAGTGATACCTATTTATCTACTTGCATTTGGATGCTTTCAAACTGCTAGTTTGGCAGGAGCTGGGGCGAGAACGGGAGCTCACACCACTGCGTGTAGCTCAGGTGTCAAACCAGGGTTGCTGGCTTTCCAGCCAACAAGCCCAGTGTCTTAACCAGAGTGTGTGTATGCACTTTGTCGCTCCACCATGTGAGTGTATGTATGCATATATTTGTAGCCTATTCTTTATCCAAGCAAGATTTATATAACTGATATGAAGGAATCAATATTTTTGGCTGATTTTGTTTAATAAAACATGGTTTACCTTAGCAATTGAAAGCTTTTTTCAAAAGGAATTGAATTTAGATCACTAGTAGAAAATGCTTTATTAGCACATTTAAATATACTAATTTTAAAACCTGAGTTAAAATGCTACTTTCAAATAAACGGATGGTTTCTCCTTGGGGGGGGGGGAAAGAAGAAGAAGAAGAAGAAGAAGAAGAAGAAGAAGAAGAAGAAGAAGAAGAAGAAGAAGAAGAAGAAGAAGAAGAAGAGGAAGAAGAAGAAGAAGAAGAAGAAGAATTTGGAAAAGTGGTGGGTTTAAAAATTAACAAAGATAAGACCAAAATGTTAACAAAAAATATAACAGAATATTTGGAAGAGTTAGGGGTGGGAGGCACTGTGTTGCGGTGGTTCTCCTCCTTTCTCTCTGACCAGTCACAGTCTGTGTTGACAGGGGGGCAGAGGTCGACCCCGAGGCCCCTCATATGTGGGGTGCCACAAGGGTCGGTCCTCTCGCCCCTTCTGTTCAACATTTATGTGAAGCCGCTGGGTGAGATCATCCGTGGTTTCGGGGTGAAGTACCACCAGTATGCTGACGACACCCAGCTGTACATCTCAACCCCAGACCACCCCAACGATGCCCTTGAAGTGATGTCCCAGTGCCTGGAGGCCATGCGGATCTGGATGGGGAGGAATAGGCTCAGGCTCAACCCATCCAAGACCGAGTGGCTGTGGTTTCCGACGTCCCAATATAGTCAGTTGGTGCCATCACTGATTATTGGGGGCGAATCATTGGCCCCCATGGAGAGGGCACGCAACTTGGGCGTCCTCCTGGATTCACGGTTGTCTTTAGAAGAGCATTTGATGGCCGTGACCGGGAGGATTTTTCATCAGGTTCGCCTGATTCACCAGTTGCGTCCCTTTCTGGATCGGGACCCCCTACGCACGGTCACTCATGCCCTCGTCACCTCCCACCTGGACTATTGTAACACTCTCTACATGGGGCTCCCCTTGAGGAGCACCCAGAGGCTCCAACTGGCACAGAGTGCGGCCGCGTGGGTGGTAATGAGAGTGACATGGCATTCCCATGTAACACCTCTCCTGCGCGAGCTGCACTGGCTCCCGGTGGTCTTCCGGGTGCGCTTCAAGGTTTTGGTCACCACCTTTAAAGCGCTCCATGGCTTAGGACCTGGTTATCTATGGGACCACCTACTACCACCAATAGCCTCCCACCGGCTGGTACCCTCTCATAGAGAGGGGCTCCTCTGGGTGCCGTGGGCCAAACAGTGTCGATTGGCAGCCCCTAGGGGGAGAGCCTTCTCTGTGGGGGCACCTACTATCTGGAATGAGCTCCCCCCGGAGATACGGAGGGATTATCTGCGCACCTTCTGCAGCGCTCTTAAGACCTTTTTATTCCACCAGGCGGGCCTGGCCTAATCTTTTCCCTCTTTTTAATTATGCAAATTTTAATCAGTTTTTAAATGATTGGGGTGTTTTAATCTGTCTGGGCCAAATTTTTAATTCGATTTTAGTTTGTTTTTAAATTTTGTATCTATGTGTTTGGCTGTTCACCCCCCTGAGTCCTTCGGGAGTAGGGTGGTATATAAATCAAATAAAGTAAGTAAGTAAGTAAGTAACAGCAAAACAAATAGAAGAATTAGTTAATCAATTAGGATTACAGGTGGTAAAAAAGGTGAAATATTTAGGTATAAATTTGACAGCCAGAAGTACAACTATAAAGGAGAACAATTATGGAATATTGGTCCAAAAAATAAATGAAGATTTAGAAAAATGGGGGAAATTGAAATTATCTCTATTAGGGAGGATTGCAGCGATAAAAATGAACATACTGCCGAGACTCCTTTATTTATTTCAAACAATTCCAATTATATAATTCTAATTAACAATTAGATAAAAAATTCTTTAATAATTTGAATAGAATAACCACAAAATTTGTGTGGGAAGGGAAAAAACCAAAAATCAAATTAAGTATATTGCAGGACGATAGAACTAGAGGTGGATTCGGTTTACCAGCATGGGAAACATATTACAAAGCAACAAGTCTAACATGGATTAGAGAATGGGTGAATTTGGAAAACCAAAGACTATTAAAATTAGAAGGACATGATTTGATGATGGGGTGGCACGCCTTCTTATGGAACACCGGGAACAAAACATATAAAAACTTCAGTAATCATATACTAAGAGATTCACTAATCTGTACATGGCGAGAAATTAAAAACAAACATTATATAAAAGTTCCCGGATGGTTATCCACAATGGAGGCACAAATACACCCCAACACATTGGCACTACAAAAAATGATATTGGATTCCCAGGGAGTATTAAAAACACCAGAAGAACTTAGAGAACAAGGAATATTGATAGACTGGTGGCCCTATTTACTGATTAAAAAAAAGATATAAAAAGGATTAAGAGGAAGGAGGAATAAAACTAAAACCGAACCAATTAGATAAACTGTTAGAAGCCAAGAAGAAAAATTGAAATCAAAAATTTATTAATACTTATTAGAATTCAACCTAGCAGAGGAATTAGTAAAAGGACAAATGATAGCATGGACAAGAAACATTGGACACAACATACAATTAGAAGACTGGGAAAATGCATGGGAAACCAATTATATCATGACAAAATCAGTAGTTTATAGAGGGAATCAGTATAAAATGTGATATAGATGGTATCTGGCCCCTTCCAGGTTAGCGAAGATGTATCAGAACTTAAATCCAACTTCTTGGAAATGTAAACAAGCACAGGGCACTTTTTTTAAAAAAAATTAATTTGTATACCGCCCTTCTCCCGGAAGGGACTCAGGGTGGTGAACAGCCAAAATTAAAAAAACATACAAATGCAAAAGTTAAGATAATTAAAAGAATTAAATCACTGGCTACCCAATTTAAAACCCCAAATCCATAAAATTTAAAATCCCAATTAAAAACCATTTAGGCTAGGCCGGCTTGATGAAATAAAAACGTCTTCAGGGCTTTACGGAAGGTCCGGAGGTCCGGGATCAGTCGTATTACAGGAGGCAGCTCATTCCACAGGGCGGGTGCCCCCACAGAGAAGGCTCGCCCCCTGGGGGCCGCCAGCCGACATTGCCTTACTGATGGCACCCCGAGGAGGCCCTCTCTGTGAGATCGTATTGGCCGGTGGGAGGTTATTGGTAGCAGCAGGCGGTCTCGCAAATACCCTGGCCCTAAGCCATGGAGCGCTTTAAAGATGAGAACCAACACCTTAAAGCACACCCGGAGGACCACCGGGAGCCAATGCAGCTCGCGCAGGAGAGGTGTTACGTGGGAGGCCACGTCGCTCCCATAATCACCCGCGTGGCCGCATTCTGCACCAGCTGGAGCCTCCGGGTGCATTCTTTCATGTCTGGTGGCTTTACCCAAAAATTTAGAAATACTGGGAAAAAAATAAAAACTTGGCTAACAGAAATAACAACAGAGGAAATAGAGCTGAAACCAGAAATGTTTCTATTAGGCATGATCAAAGGAAACCATAGCAAAGAAACAAAATATTTAATATTACACATAATTACGGCAGCCAGACTGGTATTAGCACAACATTGGAAAACGGATCAATTGCCAGCAGATCATCTAGTAATCCAAAAAATTTACAGTTGTGCAGAAATGGCTAAATTAACATTTGAGTTAAAAGACTAGGTAGACTCAAAATATTATACTGTATGGAATAGATGGTATGATTGGACAAGTCAAAAGAAAGGAGAGTAAATGTAAAATTCCACAAGAAAACAAGAAAATAAAATTAACAACAAGCACTGTTAATAAGATAAATGATGTAATAAGTCACTTTCTATATATAGATATATATATCTAGTTTCGTTTTGTATTGTTTTTCTATTTTATGGGGTGAATAGAAATGTATTTTGTATGTTCTTGATTTGATATTTTATCTTTTTATGTGTAATAAAGTTTGTTTTTTTAAAAAATAAATAAATAAATAAAGGAGATCGAAGGAAGTCCATCCAAGATGGAAATCGACACTGACTCATCTCTATCCATCATGTCCTGGGCCAGCCTGAAGGCAGCAATCCCCAGCCTGCAGAAGCGACAACTATAGCCTCAGCGACTGCGGCTACGAGACTATCAGGGAAACCGCATCCCGTTCCAGGTCAAGTTCGCCCAGCACTGAAAGAATCTACCCCTCACCGTCGTTTGCGGACACGTTCTGAGCCTCCTGGGCCTGGACTGGTTTAAGGGTCTGGGAATGGGGGTCACAGGAATCAACAACACGAGAGGCAGCCTAAACGATGACCTGATGCTGAACCTGATGTTCCAGGACATGTTCGACAACCGCCTGGGCAAGTATGTGTGGACCCCTATTTCATTTAATCTAGACCCAAATGTAGCCCCAATCAGGCTCAAGGCGAGGAGAGTGCCTTTCGCACTAAAACCAAAGATTGATCTCGAGCTGGATAAGCTCATCAAACAAGCGGTCTTAGTTCCTGTAGATGGGAAACCCCAATTGTAATGCCCATTAAGTCAGACGGGTCAATGCGCATCTGTGCAGATTATAAGTGTACACTTAATAAGGCCCTCCAACAAAGCACCTATCCAGTTCCAATTGTACACCATTTGCTCCATTCTCTGGGCCCTGGCAAGATCTTTGCAAAACTCGATCTTGTGCAGGCGTACCAGCAACTGCCAGTAGATGGCGCTACCGCTGAGGCACAGACTATCGTAACTCACAGAGGTGCCTTCAAGTGCACAAGATTTCAATTCAGAGTCAGTGTAGTCCCCGGCCTATTCCAAAGCACAGTGGAGCATTTGCTTCAAGGACTTCCAGAGGTAGTCCCCTATTTTGATGATGTCCTTGTTATTGCAGCATATGAGTGACAACTAGGGGACCGGCTAGGACAGGTGCTAGAAAGGTTCAGAAGTGCAGGCCTCAGGGTAAAAAGAAACAAATGTATGATAGCAGTACCCTCTGTAGAATTCCTGAGGTACAAGGTGGATGGAACTGGTATTCACCCCACCGAGAGCAAGATAAGGGCCATTAGAAACCAACCCCCCAAAACAAGGTGGAACTGCAAGCCTTTCTGGGTCTCTTGAACTTCTATTCCATATTTCTGCGAGACAAGGCAACAGTAGCTGAACCCCTCCACTGGTTACTTGCTAAGAAAGCACGTTGGGTTTGGGGAAAAACTGAAGCTGCCGCTTTTGCTGCAGTAAAAAAACTTTTATCTGCAGACAGCCTCTTGATACAGTACAACACAATGCTTCCCCTTGTATTGGTCTGTGATGCATCCCCTTTTGGAGTAGGGGCCGTCTTGAGCCACAGATTACTGAATGGGCTAGAGATGCCCATTGCTTACTATTCCCACACCCTGTCCAGCACTGAATGGAACTACAGCCAGCTGGACAGGGAGGCTCTGGCAGCCATCTCGGGAGTGAAAATGTTTCACAAGTACTTATTTGGGTGAACATTTGAACTGGGCCTCCTGGCAGGGGATCGATCCACCCCTGCTGCATTATCCCCACAAATAACTAGATGGGCTATTTTCCTAGCCGCATACTCCTATCACCTTGTTCACCGACCCGGCTGGACTCTAGGGCATGTCAATGCCCTTAGCTGCTGTCCGCTACTGGCCCATTTCATGGCCAAACCTTCCTAGTAATAGTGGACACATAGTCAAAGTGGTTAGAGATTGTTTTAATGCGTTCAACAAATGCAGAGGCGGTAATCAAAACTCTGTGGAAAATCTTTGCCACTCATGGGCTACTGGACACTCTAGTGTCAGACAATGGCTGAGTTCACAGCAACTCAATTCAAGGGGTATTTGGCTGAGATGGGAATCAGACACGCACTCCCGGCACCTTTCCATCCAGCTAGTAATGGGCAAGCTGAGAGATTCGTGAGAATGGCCAAAGAGGCATTATCTAGGCTAGGGCCGGGGATTGGCAGGCCAGAGTTGACACATTTCTGGCTGCCCAACATGTCACGCCTTGCACAGTTACCGGGCAGAGTCCAGCCGAGCTACTAATGGGCCGAGAGTTAAGGTACATCCTGGATCGATTACACCCCAACTACTCCGCTGATGGGTACGGGGAGGCCGCTAAGAAAACAAGAGAGTTCTTGGTAGGAATATCAGTGTTTGCACAGAACTATGCAAATGGGCCCCTCTGGCTAGCTGGGACAATTGTTGAAATAACAGGTCCCAAATCATACAATGTGGACATGGGAAATGGGAGGATTTGGCGTAGGCACATATATCAACTGAGAAAATGAATAACAACTGAAATAGAAAACCCAGAAATAATGCCAGTCCCTAACTCTTAAAAACTTCCAATGGCAGCTAACTCAACCCCGAAGTGATCGGAAGACTTAGCTGAGGAATTCAGTGTCCAGTGCCATCTTCTCGAGAAGCCAGCCCCAGCCGAGGAAATCAATGCCCCCAAAGTAATCCAGGAGTTTCCATTGGCAGAGCTGGGAGGAACAAACGTCCCTTCGACCAGCTCAATGCCACGCCTCAGACTGAACTGCGCAGGTCAACTAGAGTATGGACACGGCCTAGTCACCTGCATGATTATATATGTAAATATGTAAATACCTAACCCAAGTGTCTTCTGGGAAAGGAGGGGTGTAATGTATCTAGTTTTGGAGCGAACATTTGGAGGGAAAATGCACATTGGTGATTGGCTAGCTCCCTAGCCACAAAACTATATAAAGGGAGCTGTCTTGTTGCATCTTTTGCTGGATTCACACTGTGAAATAAAGAGCTGTTGTTGTTCATGACCTGGCTCCTGTTGCCTCTACCACCCAACTTAACATATTACATGACACAGAGAAACAACACAGTCTAGTTTGGATCTGTACATGAACATGGCAAAAAATATGAATCTTGTGAGTTTGCCAGATGGATGGCATATAGGGAACAAATTGAAGTTGACCTATAAGGTTTCTACCAGGCCTTCTGTTCAATTCTGAATTTTCAATCTCCCATCTCAAGCTGGTTATGACCACTACTTAGAACGGATTACATCCTGCCAGCATCCTTGCTGGTCTGCTTTGAAAGCTGGTGGACGAGAACCATCCTTTGCCTGATTATTTCCAACAGTCAAAAAATGTCTCCCTGCTCCATATTTTGTTAACATATTAAATAATTTAAAAGGATTGGCATACCTCAGAAAAGTCTGAAGGAACTTGTTGGCCAAAAGTCTTAAAAAAAATATCTGGTCTGGTCCGCAGGCCTTGAGTTTGACACCCCTGGTTTAGAATAAAGCTTTTGCAAATCTCCACCTCAAGGTGTGGTTTATTGGGCATTGTATACTAGGAAGAACCAGTTTTCTGAGACAAAAGAGCCTTAGTTTTGTATGGGTGTGTGTCCAAGTGTGTAAGCTTAGTATTGCATTGCTATAGTATTGCTTTGCTTTCCTAGCCTTTGTGTTCTTTAAATCTCAGAAGTTGTTAATATGGTCATACAGTCATTGCCCTGTGCTGCTTCTGTGTTTAGAAGGCATGGTAATGTATAATGGTCCCCCAGCCTCACATCCTCTGGTTGTTTATTCTGAAATCCATTCTTAATTATGGATAGCGTGCCATTACATGAAATGCAATATTTTAGGGGGAAGTACCTTAAGAATAATTTAATTCTTATCAGGAATCTGCTTACAAGTACTTCACCTGCAAGAGTCATAATTTATACATGTGTGAGCTATTCATCTAAACTGTGGTCTGTATTCACATGCAGAAATTGGATTCTTAGTAAGGGAAATAGAATGCAAACTGGCTCAAAGCCATCTCTTTCAAAATACCTAGGAACTCAAACTCCCAAAGTTTCAAAAGATCTAACTGGATAATTTTGCAGGTATTCATAAATGATTCCTGCGGAAAATAACAATACTAAATAATGCAGTTGGAGAACTTCAAGCAAGGAGAAGTTTAAAAAAAAAACAGCATATTTTGTGACTAGGTCTGTAACTAAGAGTCTCTGGCCAAAAGGCCTGGGAGAATGGAACCAGAAGGATAAAGTTGACATGGCAGAATGATGTATTTCTTTCTTTTCACTGCTGTTTGGATCAGTTGGGTGGTTTTGAGTTTATTGGCCTTTTCCATCTCTCTGTTTCTTCATATACCTGTCTGGTTCCTAAGTGCTAGCTGGTATGTGTAGATCTGGAGTTCCTGTAACTTTGGTAAGCTTCTTATAGCCTAAGTTCTCCCTTTGTTGTCGGGTTTAAAATTAAAACCTATCATTGTTTTTATTTATTTATTTATTTATTACATGTATTTATATGCCGCCATTCTCCCGAAGGACTCAGGGCGGCGAACACAAGTTAAGAAACAAGTACAATAAAATCCCATTTTAAGCCAAATAACTAATTAATAGTAAATAATAAAACCCGGAATCAGAGTCAGCCTATTTGTTTGAACAGCCAAGTATTCAGGTCCTGACGGAAGGAACGGAGATCAGGAGCCGTCTGGAGCTCGGTAGGTAATTCATTCCAGAGGGTGGGAGCACCCACAGAGAACGCCCTACCCCTGGGCACAGCAAGACGACATTGGCTCGCCGTCGGAACCCTGAGGAGAGCGGCCCTATGTGAGTGAACAGGATGGTGAGAGGCAGGCAGGAGAAGGTCCTGCAAATATCCCGGACCTAAGTCATGTAGGGCCTTATAGGTGAGAACTAGCACCTTGAAGCGGACCCGGAGAACCACTGGTAACCAGTGCAGCTCACGCAGGAGAGGTGTTATATGGGAGTAACGAGGGGCTCCCGTAACAACCTGTGCAGCTGCATTCTGGATCAGCTGGAGTCTCCGGATACATCTCAGGGGCAGGCCCATGTAGAGGGAATTGCAGTAATCCAAGCGGGAAGTAACCAGGGCATGAGTGACTGTGCGAAGGTCATCTCAGTCCAGGAAAGGATGCAACTGGCACACCAGGTGAACCTGTGCGAAGGCCCCCCTGGTCACGGCCATTAGATGGTCTTCTAGGGACAGCCGAGCATCCAGGAGGACACTCAAGTTGCGAGCCCTATCAACGGGGGCAAGTTTTTCCCCATCTATCAAAAGTTATGGGGCTGAAACCCGAGATGCCACAGCCACTCAGTCTTAGAGGGATTGAGTTTGAGTCTGTTTCTGCCCATCCAGACCCGTACCGCCTCCAGGCAACGGGACATCACGGAAAGGGCATCTCTGGGGTGGTCTGGGGTGGAGATGTATAATTGGGTATCATCAGCATATTGATGATATCTCACCCCAAAGCCAGGAATGATCTCACCCAGTGGCTTCATATAGATGTTAAAGAGTAGGGGGGAGAGAACCAACCCCTAAGGCACCCCACAATTTAGGGGCCTCGGAGTGGATCTCTGCCCTCCTGCCCATACAAACTGAAAGTGACCCGAAAGGTAGGAGGAGAACCACTGTAAGATAGTGCCTCCCACCCCCAACCCCACAAGTCGCTGCAGTAGGATACCATGGTCGATGGTATCAAAAGCTGCTGAGAGGTCAATTAGGACCAGGATGGAGGAACAACCACCATCCCGAGCCCGCCAGAGATCATTCACCAGAGCGACCAATGCCATTTCCATGCTGTGTCCGTGTTGGAAGCCCGATTGGTACGGGTCAAGGTATTCCGTTTCCTCCAGGAATTGTGGGAGCTGTTGCGCCACTACAGTCTCAACAACCTTCGCGATGAAGCGAAGGTTGGAGATGGGACGATAGTTATTAAGTGAGTCTGGATCCAGGGAAGGCTTCTTGAGGAGAGGTCGAACCACCGCCTCCTAAAGAGAGGCAGGGAAGTTCCCCTCTCTCAACGAAGAGTTGACAATTGCCTGGATTCAGTCTCTAGTCACCTCCCTGGCAGCCGAAACCAACCAGGAGGGACAAGGGTCCAATAAGCAAGTGGAGGAACTAAGTTTGCCCATAATCCTGTCCACTTCCTTGACAGAAACAGGGTCAAACTCAATCCAGATATTATTCTCAAGACCCACCCTAGTCTCCCAATTGGATTCTGCCCAGTCAGAGTCCAATCTGATCCGGATCTGAGCGATTTTATCATGCAGAAACTGTACAAAATCCTCAGCTCTGCCCTGTAAAGGGTCTTCCCTCGCTCCCTGATTGAGGAGGGAGCGGGTCACACGAAACAGGGCCGCTGGGCGGTTTTCTGCAGATGCAATGAGGGTGGTGAAGTAATCTCATTTCGCCGCTTCCATCACCAATAGATAAGACCTAATATGGGTTCTTAACTGTGTTCGGTCCAATTCAGATCGGGAGGACCTCCAACTCTCCTCTAGGCATCTTTTCCGACATTTCATTTCCCGGAGCTCCATGGAAAACCAAGGAGCAATCCAGGATCTGCATCGGGTTAGAGGCCGCAAAGGTGTAATTCTGTCCAAGGCATCGGTAGCCACCCATTCCCAGGATGCCACCAGAGCCTCAGCTGAATCGCAGGATTGAGAGATGGGGAATGTACCAAGCTCCTTCAAGAACCTTTCTGGGTCCATCAGGTGCTTGGGGCAGAACCATTTTATGGGTCCCGTCTCCCAGTGGCAGGGGTTGGCAGATTGAAAGTCTAGTCTAAGGAGGGAATGGTCAGTCCATGACAAGGGAGTGATGGAAAGTTCCCCCTTACCATGACCATTTATCCACTGCCCAGAGAGAAAAACCAGGTCGACTGTGTGTCCTCCCCTATGAGTTGGGCCCTGAATAACCTGAGTCAGGTCCATGGCTGCCATGGAGGCCATGAACTCCCGGACTGTCTCAGATGACTTGCCGATCGAAGGCAGATTAAAAACTCCCACAACCAAAAGGCTGGGGAGTTCGAGTGCCACTTCAGTCAAGACATCGAGCAGTGTGGAAAGGGCTGTGGCAACATAGCTGGGAGATAGGTACGTGACCAACAAGCCTGACTGAACTCCAGGGTCCCACTTCAATAGAAGAGACTCACACCCGCCTATCTGAGGGACAGTGACCTCCTTAGGACTCAGACTTTCTCTAACAACCATTGCCACCCCTCGCCCCTTCTCTGGTATCGCAGCTGGTGCAGGACACGAAAGCCTGAGGGGCATAAATCAGAGAGAGGGATTCCCCCCTCTTGCCCCAACCAGGTCTCCGTGATACAGGCCAGGTCCACACCCTCCTCATCAATAAGATCTCATATGAGGAGGGCCTTATCCATCACGGACCTGGCATTCACATATACCAGACGGAAACCAAGGTCCCTCGGTCTCATATCCCCAGGAAAGCAGGGTGAGCAGGAGGTATGGGAGCAAGTCACCATCCGAATGCATCTGGTGTGATGCTCCCCACCCCTACTTCGATTTCTTCTGCCTCTTCCCACCATCACAGGTATAGAATGTCCCACCCTCCTCCGAGGGTGTTTTCCAGTGTTGGGTTTGGACTAGAACCACACCTACCTACAATGAGCCTGATGATCCTGTCTAAGGGGGGAGAAGTGAAGGCTGGGGAAGGGAAAAGGGGACCTCTTTTCAATCAAACATGTGGCGGATGCTTAGCTGCTTGCCTCAGGTGGAACAGGTGGCCAGGTGCCCTACAACACTGGTAAAGGAAGTAGAAATTTACAGATGTCTGGCTGGATTCTGGCATACTTGTGATATCCATTAGTGACTGGACCATTACTAAGAACTGTGGTGGCACAGCGGTTAGAATGTAGAATTGCAGGCTGACTCTGCCCACTGCCAGGAGTTCGATTCTGGCTCAAGGTTGACTTAGCCTTTCATCCTTTCGAGGTTCATAAAATGAGGACCCAGATTGTTGGGGGCAATACACTGATTCTGTAAACCTCCTGGTGCTGTAAAGACTATGAAGTGGTATATAAGTCTAAATACTATTGCTGTTGCTACTATATGTCAGAGTTTCTTGCAAAAATCAAATCCAGAAGCACACCTTCTTGGACTCAGGAAACTGCATTCCACACTGTTCTAATTCCACAAATTGGTTGTCCCTTTCTTCTAACTGCTTTTGGAATATGCACACATTACTTCCAAAAACTCTTAAATGTGCCAGAGATGGCTTTCTCCTATATAGCACTGCATATGGAGTATCATTAATTGATGAACTCCACAGCCTATTGATTAAATAGTTAGCAGTCAACATGGCTTCACCCCAATATGACCTGCTCAGGCCAGAATCTTCCAGCAGTAAGTCCTTCATCGTTTGTAAGATACCATGCCACCTCTCAACTACACCATTCTCAGCAGCTGTGTACAGTTTTGTCCGTCTGTGTTTTATTCCTAACTGTTCCAACCATTGTTGAAAACTTGTTGACATGAATTCTGAACCTCTGTCAGTTTGCAGCTGACATATCTGTTGTTTATATCTTCTTTCTACAAAGCTTACCCATTGCTTAAATTTCTGTAGCACCTCTATTTTACTCGTTAGTAAATAGCAGAACCCAACCCTGCTGTAGTCTTCTACAATGACCAGCGCATACTTTGCTCCTCCCAAATTGACTTGCATTGGCCCAACCAAATCTGCACGTACCAGTTCTAGAGCTCTTGTTGTCTGCCTTGTGCTACTCTTGCTTACAGGGAATGCTTTGGACTTTGATGATTTGCATACTGCACAGTCCAAATATGCCTTATATCTCTTTAAATTTAATCCTTCTGCAAACTGGTCCATCCTTTGCAAAACTTTGAAGCTGGCATGGCCAAGCTTCCTGTGCAAGAGATGAACACATGAATCGTGTTGTGGCACATTTCCAAATGTTTGTGCACATTGAACCTTTTGTCCCTGCAACACATAAAGATTATCCTCTTTTATGCCCTGTGCACATACATTTTCATTTCTCTTTATGAGACACCTCCCATTTGCAAATGTGGTCTCAAATCCTTGCTTGTCTAAACTAGAGACACTCAGCAAATTATGCTCCATTTCAGGCACACATAATATATCATTAAACCTTGTTTCCAAATATGGAATTTGCACATTGCCTTTTCCAATGACTTTAGCCTTCTGGCCATTTGCCAAGACTACTGCTACTGCATTTCCAGCAGCTGAATCCATTTTGTAAAACAATTTAGAATTGTTAACAATTGGTTGACTTGCCCCACTGTCAATCAACCATTTGTCTCTGCTATTGCAATAGCTAACTTTTGCAACAGCAATTTGTCCACCTTGCAATTTTCCTTGCAAACAGTTCCTTCTTTGTAAATAATTTCTTCCTTGGAAACAGTCTTTCTTTAAATGTGTTGTTTCACCACAAATGAAGCACATCCGTTATTGCTGGGCTGTAATCTGATATCTTCTGTTGCTACTTATCTCTTTGGAGACATCCAGTCTGTGGAAATTTTGCTCTTCTCACTCTGCTCCTTGGGCCCCCACCTCAGGAATTTTTCCTCATGGCTTTTTCTATAATGGCGTTTCGGCTTCTCAGCAATCAAACAAGCCTTTAGAGTCTCCAAACACAACTCCTGCTCTGGTTTGCACTCAAACACTGCAGAAAGAATGTCCCAAGTTTCATCTAGACTGTTTAACACTAGCAGCACCTTCTTGGACTCAGGAAACTGCATTCCACGCTGTTCTAATTCCACAAACAAAGTTTGCATTTGTACAAAATGCTGTTCCACAGATCCTCCTGGTTACAAACAGGCTCTGTATAATTTTCTTGATAATTGTACATTATTGCATGCTGACACACTCACATGCACATTTCTTAATTTCAGCCAGATCTCCTTTAAAGTCTTTAAATCAGCTACATTGATAAACTGATCATCTTCTAAACTCAAGATGAGATAAGCCATTGCTTTATCATGCTGCCTCTGCTCTGCAGCTATAAATGGCACCTGTGGTAGATTAATAACCATATCCCACAGCTCCTTAGTCTTCAGGAAACATTCCATCTTTGCAGCCCAAATTATATAGTTCTTCTGTCCCAAACGAGGCAGAGAGCCCTCATGCAATTTAACAGCAGCCATTCTGCAAAAACCTTTTCTGTCTGGTTTCTCACACAGGCAGTCTTTCAGCTTAATTACAATTCAGTCTTCTGTGTGCTCTGGGCCCATAACCTTTCAGAGTTTCTTGCAAAAATCAAATCCAGAAGCATACACAGATAAACTGATTCAGCAGGATTCATTAACTTCTTTATATACAATAATATATACCAACAGCAGAGAACAGTTTCATTTCATTTCATTTCATTTCAGATCAGACCAGACAGCATGCACAGACTGCTTTCAGTTTCAATTTCTCAGCACAGAACCAGAAGTTGCAGACTAAGACATGCCCTGGCTCCAGTCTATCTCAGTTCCCAATTGGCTGATTTAGTTGCTATGCCTATTCATTGGCTGACCTTGTTACCTTTCCAGTCATGAATATCCTAATACTATAGTGAGGAGCTTCTTCTCTTTCTCTTCTTCTCCTCTCCTCCTCCTCCTCTTCTTCTCCCCTCTTCTCTCCTCCTCCTCTCCTCTTCCTCTTCTTCTTCTTCCTCCTCCTCCTTCAAAAAGGCAAGCCTGTCCTAGCAAGTACTACCAAAGACAAGCATCAACACCATTTTTAATGTGTCTCTAGGAGAAGGACATCCATAGGTGCAGAGGCAGTGGTGGGATTCAGCTGGTTTGGGCTGGTTTGGGCAAACCGGTAGTTAAATTGCTGGCTGGCCCAATCCCTCCCTGCCCCACCCCTTCCAGGAGTCCCCATGTGCCCCATTTTGGCTCCCAGGTAAGTGCAGGGAGGCCTACTAGGCCCAAAATGGAGCACCCCATGGCCCACTTTCACTCCCATGAGGCTTCAGCGAGGCCTCCTAGGCCCAAAATGGAGTGTGGGGGGCAGTGCAGCCCCCACGTGGCCTGTTTTTGCTCCCAGGAGGCAAGTGCTGCCTGTCACACCCCAGCCACGCCCACCATGGCCATACCCACCCAGTCAGTCATTAGGGCAAAAAAAACAGTTGTTAAATTATTTGAATCCCACCACTGTGCAGAGGTGAGTGGTGGGGAAGCACCGTGTTATACAAGTTTCCTGCATCAGTTTTTATCAGGAAACTCTATCAAGTGTAGAAGTCCTTTAATTTTTCTAGCGATTCCTAGAGCCACATTTTAGTTAAACACTAATTAAATTAACAGTTAATCTGCCATAGAATAGAATGATGGAAAACTACCTGAATGCTGTGTTTGGCTAAGTGTTGCAACTTTGTTTAATGAGAGATATATCGCTGAGATGTGATATCTGGTTGGGCTTGCAATAGACTTTCTGAAAAAGGGAATCAATTTCTGGAGGCGAAGAAGATGGCTAGCAATTAGGATTTGTCAAGGGTGCCATAGTTGCTAAAGAACAATGATAAATCAGCCTGCTTGCAATAAGCTGATTCCAGCAATATTTCATCAACTGCAGCTCCAGTTATTTTAGATAGCTTTTAATTAGCAGCATGAATGCAAATGAATGTAGGCATCAAATGAGAAAGGCATCCACTTGTCTCCACTTGACTTCTGTCAGGTCCAGACACAGCTTTTCTTACAATAGTGGCGAATATCTGTAGCTCGGGTTTAGGATGAGGGCGGAGGTTGAGTTTGTGGGTTGATTTCTGAATGTTTCATTACCAGGCTAGGTGACATCTTCATCAGAATTTAGGGAATATCAGGGTTGGTTTTTCTGCTTATAAGGGCTTTGTGTGGTCAGTAGGTCTTGTGA
Organism: Arizona elegans; assembly: GCA_022577455.1. Classification (NCBI taxonomy): domain Eukaryota; kingdom Metazoa; phylum Chordata; class Lepidosauria; order Squamata; family Colubridae; genus Arizona; species Arizona elegans. The sequence continues at coordinate 101,478,471 of JAKOOJ010000005.1, forward strand.
TGGGAGGATTACACAAGGTGAGGGTCTAGTGATGGGTCTTGAGATGGGGAGGTCGCATCAAGTGAAGGTCATTGGGAGGTGACGTGCTGGTTGGGAGGGGTTGAAGGTCAGAGCTGTCACTGGTTGGTTGTGTGGTTGATTTGAATTCTCAGAAGTTCATAGGCTGGTTGTAGGTCGATGTGTTTGTTGATGGAATTGCTTGTGAAGTTCCAGGCTTTGATAAACTCGCATGCATGGTAGCGTGACCAAGGATTCTTGTATTGGCATGAACACCTCATTATTAGCATGTATCTTGTTCCAGTACTGCTCTTCAAAACTAGCAGGCCTTGAGATTACAACTCGCTTAGTACCATCTGTAAATCTGTACCCCTTCGTTCCTGGCTCATATCCAACTAATTGAAGCTTTCTGGTCTTTGTCTGACCTTTTCTCCTAGTAGCTTTCAGAATATGCACCCAGACATAACTACCGAATGTTCTTACATGACCTAAAGACAGTTTCCTACCATGCATCAGGAAATATGGTGTGTCCTGTATTGCCTCGCTCCATAACCTATTAACAATATAATTCGCTGTTAATATAGCTTCTCCCCAGAATGTCTTACTCATGCCTGCAAGCAAAGCATCTTTCATTGTCTGTAGCATACCGTTTCATCTCTCAACCATACCGTTTCCCAAAGGCGAATATGGATTTGTTTTTCTATTCCTTATGCCTAGACTGCTTAGCCACCTTTGAAATATCTCAGACATAAACTCTGTCCCCCATCTGTTTGAATCTGACATACATTACATCCATGCTGTCATTCTACAAGTGTTATCCATTTCCTGAACTGTTGCAATACCTCACTTATTTTTCAGTAAATAACAATATCCATATCTACTGTAATCGTCAACTATGACTAATGCATATCTCGCATCTCCTAAAGAGGGTGTCATAGGACCAATCACATCAGTATGAACTAATTGTAATACCCTATTTGTAGTTCTAGCACTTTTCTTACTTACAGGATACATTTTAGCTTTTGATTCTTTACATACAGAACAATCCAAATATGCATTACATTTCTTTAATTTTAGCCCCTCAGCTATGTGTGGCATTTTCCTCAACACATTGCATGCCCTAATCTTCTATGTATACAGTTGTCATGTGTAGAAACATTTTAAAGTACACGTACACAATTATGTTCTTGCATTCCCAGAACATACAGACCATCCTTTTAAACACCTTGTTCACATACCTGTCCATTCTTCTTAATTGTATATAGTCCCCCAGCAAATATTATTTCATACCCCTGCCTGTCTAACATGGATATACTTTTATGCTCTAAAGCAGGTTCATATAACACGTACAACGTAGCATCTATTTCTGGTACATACACATTACCTTCCCCATATAACATGTTGTACAATGTAGCATCTCTTCACAAAGTTAACTCTTTCAGCTGCTCTGCCAGCATCCTGGACTGTTGCAGATGCTGGTTTGTGCTGAATGCTCTCTCTCCTCTCTTTCCTGGTCTCCTCTCCAGCCATTTCTGCTCCTCCTCCAACAACCGTCCAGTCAAGTACGCCATCATAAAGTCCTGTTTTTGCATGGACTCAAGACTGCTCAAAAGAATGTCCCATGAACTATCCAAGGAACTAAGCACTACATACACTTTGTGTGCCTCTGTATATATCATTCCCCTTTCTTTCAACTTAAGGAATGTCCGTCTCATGTTCTGCAAATGTGTGGACACACACTCTCCTGGCTTCAACTGTGCCTTATACAGCCTTCTAGTCAGCAACACTTTACTGCCCACAGTCTCTCTCACATACACACTGCGCAATGCCTCCCAGCACTCTTTCGCAGACTGGAGACCCCTCATGTGTATTATCTGACTATCTTCCAAGGCAAGCATTATGCTGCCTAATGCCTTTTCATTTTCCCTCTGATCCCCATCATCCACTGCTGGTGGATTAGTAACAATCGTCCACAACTCCTCCCTCCACAGGTACATCTCCATCTTCACATTCCAGAAGAGGTAATTAGTCTCATTCAGCCAAGACCCCAGGAAACCTCCTCCCATTACACCGATGGAGGCCTTGCTGCCTGCTAACCACATTTTAAACCACTTACTCTGATGCAAGCTCACACTGGGATTCTCTTTCCTCTAGGCTCACAAGTCACCAGTCACTCCGGTCTTCACTGTGGACTGGGCCCATAACCTGTCAGAGTTTAGGCAACGTAACTAGTATTATGAGATAAACCCAGGAACAAAACACAGCACACAGCACACAGAGCCTTTAGATAAATTAATAGTGGTTTTATCAACAGCTAAATATATACAGACTTATACGTGGTTAAATACCTTGTCATACAGCTACTGACACAAGGAGAGCAATGAGATACACGACGAGAGAGACTATGAGGAGAAGACATGAGGAGAAGACATGAGAAGAAATGCCCTCTAATGGCTTCCCTTATATAGGCAGCTTCTTACCCAGCTTCTTAAAGTGGCAGTAACTGTGCTGCCTCAGTTCCATTACATCACTCACAACCTTCCATCAGCTTACAGCTATTAAATCTGCATACCCTGACATTTCCTTTCTAGGAATCTGTGTTTGGAACTGACTTGGGTGACCAACAACATTTATTATGGGATGTTAAGGCACTTCTTTTCACTTTGAATCTTTCCACAGCAGTTTCCATCATTCAGAGGTGGTCTCTCGTGATGTGCAGTGCAAGCACTAAACTTTATTCTAGCCGATGTAGCTTCCAGAAGAGGCAGGCAGGCCAAGCAACAAAAGACAACTCTTCACTATTTGCTTGTCTTTGTGTGCACTTCATATTCCAGTTCCATATGGTTTTCCATATGATGCCCATGCCATCAAGTAAGAATAATGAACCTCTTGGAAAAAATTCAGCAAACCATGCTACATTGTCCAACAGAGAGTGAATCAGAAAGGGTTTAGCCCAAGTAGAAAGTCCAGGATGTATCTCATGAATGATGATGATACTGATAATGATTATGATGTGAACTATTCAGTTGTGTCCAACTCTTTTTTTCAAGGTTTATTGGGTTTTTATTTTAAAACGTATATCAACATCAATACATGAACAGTGTGGCTTCTGGGTATGGTTCATATTAATACAAATAACAACAATAATTATTACACTAATCAAACTTATATAATCCTAATATGAATGTTCTTGGTTATTTTAAAGTAGTTATTCAATATTTCAATGTTCCGTTCTAATGTCAATGATCTTCTTGAACATACATAGTAATACCATCTTTCAACCTCTCAACTTTCCATCTAATTATTACTTATTTTCAATTTATATAGAAATTATAACTACTAATACTCCCCCTAATTCTTTTTTTTTATTGAAAAAGTTTTACAATTACGTTTTCTCCCCATTTCCCCCCCATCCCCCCTAACCTCCCTAACCTCCCTAGCCTTCCCCAACCCCCCTAACCCTCCCTAACCCCCCCTAACGCCCCCTCCCCCCCGGACTTCCACAGAATATAATCCAAATCAAAATCCCCTTTTTATAAAACTTGAATCCCTCCACCCCCAATATATTTTCATCTTCACAAACTATATCTATCTTTATATAATACTTTCAGTTAAAAGCTATCTGATACTTCCTAGTTTGATATTTGTTCTGCACATAATCTATCCACTTTTTCCACTCCCATTCATAAGTCTCTTGTGAACGATCTTTTAGATATGCTGAAATCTTCGCCATCTCTGCAAAGCTGGCCATCTTCAAAGTCCATTCCTCAATAGTGGGCATAACTTCATTTTTCCAGTATTGACCTATCAGTAATCTCGCTGCTGTTATCATATACAATATCAACTTTATTTCACCCAATGTAAAACCCTTAGCTATACCCAGTAAAAACAATTGTGGAGAAAATTGAATTTTTTTCTTCAAAACATTCTGCATGACCCACCAAATTTTTATCCAAAAAGCCTTCACTTTCTTAGAAGTCCACCAAACATGATAATATGTAGCATCTAAGCAGTCACATCTCCAACATTTTGGTTGAACATTAGGGTACATGCACGACAATTTCTTAGGATCTAAATGCCATCTATAAAACATTTTATAAAAATTATCCCTCAAATTCTGCGACTGTGTAAATTTAACATTCTGAACCCAAATTTTTTCCCATGTTTCCAACATCACTGGTTCTGCAAAATTTTGTGCCCACTTAATCTTTAATCTACAATCTTTAACCAATTCAGTTTCTGAATCCCTTTCTAACAAAACATTATAAAGCCTTTTAATATGCATTGGACCTTTCTCTTTTATATGTCTAACCAATTCTTCCTCATGCAACATTATACCAATTTTTTGGTCCTCTTTCCATCTCAATTGAAGTTGATTATACTGTAACCAAGTTAAATTAATCCCTTCGTCCAACAGTGTTTCTAATGTCTTCAGTTGCCATCTGCCCGCATCTATAAAAAGAACTTCTTTGTATAACCCCCCCCCCCGAGTGACATTATATTTGTATTCCACATAATATGACCAAGATCCAGCCATAGCAGTATTTTATAATCCCATTTGAGTCGGTGCTTCTTCCAGACTCTCATCAAAGAGTCTCTGAGTATATGGCTTTTAAATACTTTATCCACTTTGTTTTCATAAAATAAGTAAGCATGCCAACCAAATTCAAGATCAAAGCTTTCTATATTCAATATTCCAGTCTTTTTCCTTCCAAACCAGTCGCTTGCTTGAGTCAAAGTTGCTGCTTCATAATATAACTGTAGGTTTGGAAGTTTAAGACCTCCCCTTTCTGGAACATCTTACATAATTTTCAGTTTCACTCTCGGTTTTTTCTCGTTCCAGACAAACTTATTCAGTCCACTTTGCCATTCTTTCAATTATTTATCACTTTTAAGCACCGGAATCATTTGAAACAAAAAAAGAAATCTTGGCAAAATATTCATCTTAACTGCTGCTATTCTTCCAAGTAAAGACAGCTGCAGTTTTTTCCAAGTCTGCATATCTTTCTGTACATCTGGCCACAACACTTCATAATTATTTTGAAACAATTTCATATTTGATTCTGCAACCTGAACTCCTAGATATTTAACCTTTGGTACAATCTCAAAACCTGCCCTCCTTTCAAGTTCGTGTTTTCGATCTTGTGTCATATTTTTAACTATCATCTTAGTTTTTTTCTGGTTCAGTCTAAATCCTGATACTGTACCATAGTCTTTTATAATGTCTTTCATCTGGATTATTGATTCCATCGGCTGTGTTAGGGTAACAACCAGATCATCTGCAAATGCCCTTATTCTGTAGTCCTCTTGCCTTATCACTATTCCTTTCAAGGTACTCGAGTCCCATATTGTATTCAACAAGACTTCTAGTGTTAAGATAAATAACAATGGGGATAATGGGCAACCTTGTCTTGTTCCTTTTTCAATATTAAAATCTGTTGTCAAACTTCCATTGATAATAATCTGTGCCTTTTGTTCTTGATAAATTACTGAAACCACCTGTATAAATTGATCCCCAAAGTCCATCTTTTTTAAAGTCTTTAATAGAAAATTCCAATCCACTCTATCAAAGGCCTTCTCCGCATCCAGGAAAACCAGCACTGCAGGGATCTGTTTATTCCTCTCAAGATATTCCAATAAATCTATAACTTGCCTTACATTGTCCTTCATATATCTGCCTTCTATAAATCCCGCTTGGTCACCATGAATCACCTCTTGGATAACTGGCATCAACCTGATGGCCAATACTTTTGCATATATTTTATAGTCATTATTCAGAAGAGATATTGGTCTGAAGTTCTCAGGTTTTTTAGGACCTGTTTGCTCTTTTGGTATCAAAGAAATGTAAGCTGTTTTCCATGATGGGGGTATTTTACCCCCTTGTTGTATGTTACAAAATAAATCTCTAATATGTTCAACCATTTCTGCTTGCAAAGTTTTGTAATACACCGCAGTTAAACCATCTGTTCCAGGAGCTTTAGTTGTTTTTAGTTGTTTAATTGCGGCAGTAATCTCCTCAGCTGTTATAGGATAATTCATTCTCTCCTTTTGTTGATTGGTAATTTTTGTAACTCTTTTATTTTCTAAATATTTTTCTATAAGTCCATTCTGCATGTCATCTTTAGCATATAATTTAGTGTAATAATCTACAAAAACTTCTTTAATTAATTTTTGTTGAAAAATTTCCTTCCCTCCAAAATCAATACTATCAATAGTCTGTATACTCTGCTTCTTCCTTAGTGTATAAGCCAACCATCTGCCCGGTTTGTTAGCATTACAAAATGTATTATGTCTCGCATATTGTAAATTTGTTGCTGTTTGCTCCGCCATAAGCATTTGAACTTGGTCTTTCAAAAGTTTTATAGCACCACGTATTCTTTCATCTGTTGGGTTTTTAATAAGTAACTGTTCTTTGTTTTTTATTTCTGCTTCCATTTCAGACCTTTTCTTTTGGCGATTCAGTTTATGTTTAGAGTTCATATGAATGAGTACCCCTCTCATATACGCTTTACTCGCATCCCACACGATTTCAATCGGGGTACCCTTATTCAGATTCATTTCAAAAAATTCTTTCATGTGCTTTTTAAGTTCTGTTATATTTTTTTCATATCTAAACAAATTCTCATTTAATCTCCATGATCTTCTCTCAATCTTTCCCATCTCAATTTCTATCCATACTGGGCTGTGGTCAGTTAGTGTTCTTGGAAAAATCTTTATTCTTTTTGTCTTGACAAGTAAATCATCTGATAATAAAATAAAATCAATCCTAGAAAAAGATCTCTGTCTATCAGAAAAAAAAGTAAAGTCCAATTCTTTTGGATTATGTATTCTCCAAATATCTTTTAATTCCAAATCTTCTTTCATGTCAAAAAAAGTCTGTGGCAGTCTGAGTTTGATTTCGCCAAACTCTTTTTATCTATTTTAGAGTCAATTATTCCATTCCAATCTCCCATAATTAAAATAGATCTATAATCCCATTGCATTATCTTTTGTGCAAAGTTTTGTAAAAATGATCCTGTTGTTGATTAGGAGCATAAATTCCGATCACTAGAATTTGGCCACTTACTGTGTGCAGTTCAATTGCTATAAACCTGCCTCCTTCATCTCCTTCTATAATTTTAGCTGACAGTCTTTTATTTATGTAAATAACCACACCATTCTTTTTTTCCAAAGTTGAAGCTGTGAAGTGTGTTCCTAGTTTTGAATTTATCAAGTATTTTTGATCTTGTGTTCTGACATGAGTTTCTTGTAGGCAAATTATATCATTATTAAATTGTCTCAAATATGTAAATAATTTATTCCTTTTCTGTGATGAATTTAATCCATTCACATTCCAAGATAGAAACTTAATCGTCATGTAGACTTTTCTGAAGCGACGAGCAGAATTGCCGAATATCTTCTGAAGTCTTCGGCTTTGCTCCCCGCATGGCTTCACATTCTTGTGTAGTACTCTTAACTCCCTTCTTATATTGTTGTGCCTTAGGTCTTTCCTGTTGTTGCTTTTCTTTAAGTTGCTTAGAAATTGCTCGAGTTACACGCTGGTCTTTAGCTTCAGCCATCCGGACTAGGTCCAAAGCCACATCTCTTGTAGTCAGAATCGGAGAAGACTCTAACAGGGGCTCCTCCAAAAAACCTCCTACAGCACCCTGCATTTCCGCTGCCTCTGGTTCCACCTGCTTTAGCTGTTCTTCCATCTCTTGCTGAGGTTGCTTCTCCTTGTCACTCTCCTTTATCTCCAACACGGTGGATGTACGTGGGGATGGTGATCTCTCTTTAAGAACAGTAGAGTAGAATTGTTCCGCCTTCTCAACAGTTTAATCGATGCCTTTCTCCATTGTACCTTAGAATTATGCCAGTTGGGGCATCCCACCAGAATGGAATTTGTTGTTTTTTTAATTCATTCACTAAAAATCCAAAATCTTTTCTATCTTTTAACATCTTGGGTGGTAGTTCTTTATAGACTCCAATCTGAGCTTCCTCCACTTGCACAGCAGAGAGAAAAGACTTTTGCAGAATATCATTTCTCATTCTTCTATCTGTAAAATATATTACCACATCTCTAGGCAATTGTCTTTGTCTGGCCACCCACGAATTCATTCTGTAAATTTTGTCAATTTTGTAAAAAATCTCTTCAGAATTAATTTTTAACAGCACAGCCAGAGCATCAGCACAAATCTGTCTCAAATCTTGTCTATCGTTCTCTCTTATACCTCTAAGCCTTATGGCGAATTCCATGGACCTGAACTGCATCATTGTAATTTCATTTTCAACTCTCTGCATTCTATTGTCAGCATCAGAAATTTTATAGTCAGTGTCCTTCATTTTAACATTCACCTCTGATTTAAATTCTTCCAACTTAGCAACCATTCGGATAATTGCCCCTGACAGCCCAGACACCACAGTCATTAATTTATTAGTCACCTTGTCATATTTCTCTTGCACCACCTCTTTAATTTCATTAATCTCTTGCTTAATTTCCTGTTGTGATTTTTGAAATTTCTCATCCAGAGCCTGAGTAATAAAATCTTTTAAATTTTCAAAATCAAACTCTTTTTTCTGACTCTGCTGGCTGGGAGGCTGCTGCTCAGATTTACGTGTGGGGGATCCCCCCCCCCTGCTGCCTTTCCTTCCTGTTTAGGCTTGGAAGCCATTCTGCCACGTAGACTGGCTTTTCTGAAAAAGGAGATCCTTTTTCCTTTTCCACCACCACAAAGTCCTCTAAAAAAATCCCCCAGGTTTAATCAAATTGGGGATAGAATTTAAATTGAAGCAAGCTCAGGCTTATTTTAAATTTTTTTTTTCCTCTTTTCTTTTTCCTCCTTGTTACAGACAGCGCAACTTTGTAGCTAGTTGAAATAACATTACAAATCCACTCTCACTCTCAGCTTTTTTTTTTATTGCAAAAGTTTTACAATTACATTTTCACCCCATTTCCCCCCCCAACCCGCCCCAAACTCCCCAACCTCTCCCTCCCTAACCCCCCTAACCCTCCCCTCCCCCCGGACTTCCACAGAATATGCTCACATCAAAAAAAAAACTCTTTATATAAAATTTGAACCCCTCCATCCCCCATATAATTTTTCATCTTCACAAAGGTAAAATATTTCTATCTTAATATAACATTTTCAATTAAAAGCTATTTGATATTTCCTAGTTTGATATTTGTTCTGCACATAATCTATCCACTTTTTCCATTCCCATTCATAAGTCTCTTGTGAACAATCTTTTAGGTATGCTGAAATCTTCGCCATCTCTGCAAAGCTGGCCATCTTCAAAGTCCATTCCTCGATAGTGGGCAAAGCTTCATTTTTCCAGTATTTACCTATCAATAATCTCACTGCTGTTATCATATACAATATCAACTTTGTTTCACCCAATGTAAAACCCTTAACTATACCCAGTAAAAACAATTGTGGAGAAAATTGAATTTTTTTCTTCAAAACATTCTGCATAACCCACCAAATTTTTATCCAAAAAGCCTTCACTTTCTTACAAGTCCACCAAACATGATAATATGTAGCATCTAAACAATCACATCTCCAACATTTTGGCTGAACAGTAGGGTACATGCACGACAATTTCTTAGGATCTAAATGCCATCTATAAAACATTTTATAGAAATTTTCCCTCAAATTCTGCGACTGTGTAAATTTAACGTTCTGAACCCAAATTTTTTCCCATGTTTCCAACATCACTGGTTCTGCAAAATTTTGTGCCCACTTAATCATACAATCTTTAACCAATTCAGTTTCTGAATCCCTTTCTAACAAAACATTGTAAAGCCTTTTAATATGCATTGGACCTTTCTCTTTTATATGTCTAACCAATTCTTCCTCATGCAACATAATACCAGTTTTTTGGTCCTCTTTTGATCTCAGTTGAAGTTGATTGTACTGTAGCCAAGTTAAGTTAATCCCTTCGTCCAACAGTGTCTCTAATGTCTTCAACTGCCATCTGCCCGCATCTGTAAAAAGAACCTCTTTGTATAACCCCCCCCCCCGAGTGACATTATATTTGTATTCCACATAATATGACCAAGATCCAGCCATAGCGGTATTTTATAATCCCATTTAAGTCGGTGCTTCTTCCAAACTCTCATCAAGGAGTCTCTAAATATATGGCTTTTAAATACTTTATCCACTTTATCTTCATAAAATAAATAAGCATGCCATCCGAATTCAAGATCAAAACTTTCTATATTCAATATTCCAGTCTTTTTCCTTCCAAACCAATCACTTGCTTGAGATAAAGCTGCTGCTTCATAGTATAATTGTAGGTTTGGAAGTTTAAGACCTCCCCGTTCTGGAACATCTTGCATAATTTTCAATTTCACTCTCGGTTTTTTCTCGTTCCAGACAAACTTATTCACTCCGCTTTGCCACTCTTTCAATTGTTTATCGCTTTTAAGCACCGGAATCATTTGAAACAAAAAAAGAAATCTTGGCAAAATATTCATCTTAACTGCTGCTATTCTTCCAAGTAGAGACAGCTGCAGTTTTTTCCAAGTCTCCATATCTTTCTGTACATCTCGCCACAACACCTCATAATTATTTTGAAACAATTTCATATTTGATTCTGCAACCTGAACTCCTAGATATTTAACCTTTGGTACAATCTCAAAACCTGCCTTCCTTTCAAGTTCGTGTTTACGATCTTGTGTCATATTTTTAACTATCATCTTAGTTTTTTTCTGGTTCAGTCTAAAACCTGATACTGTGCCATAGTCTTGTATAATGTCTTTCATCTGGATTATTGATTCCATTGGCTGTGTTAGGGTAACAACCAGATCATCTGCAAATGCCTTTATTCTGTAGTCCTCTTGCCTTATCACTATGCCTTTCAAGATATTAGAGTCCCGTATTGTATTCAACAAGACTTCTAGTGTTAAAATAAATAACAATGGGGATAACGGGCAACCTTGTCTTGTTCCTTTTTCAATATTAAAATCTGTTGTCAAACTTCTATTGATAATAATCTGTGCCTTTTGCTCTTGGTAAATTGCTGAAACCGCCTGTATAAATTGATCCCCAAAATCCATCTTTTTAAAAGTCTTTAATAGAAAATTCCAGTCCACTCTATCAAAGGCCTTCTCCGCATCCAAAAAGACCAGCACTGCAGGGATCTGTTTATTCTTCTCAAGATTATTATGATTATGATTATTATTTATTTAATTTCTATACCGCCCTTCTCCAAATAGGACTCAGGGCGGTGCACAGCCAAGGTAAAAACAGAGCATACAAAATTTAAAAACAGTATTAAAATAATTACATATTTGGCCGTAAATTAAAACAACCCAATTTAAAATCAATTTAAAATTTAAAATTTAAAATTTGGCTCAAGCCAGCCCAGCTAGTTGGAATAAATGGGTTTTCAGGGCCCGACGAAAAATCCGGAGGTCTGTTATTGTACGCAACTCTGGGGGAAGGTTGTTCCAGAGGGTGGGCACCGTCACAGAGAAGGCTCTCCCCCTGGGGGTCGCCAGCCAACATTGTCTGGCTTACGGCACCCTGAGGAGGCCCACTCTGTGAGAGCGTACTGGCCGGTGGGAGGCTATTGGTGGCAGAAGGCGGTCTCGTAAGTACCCCGGCCCTAAGCCATGGAGCGCTTTAAAGGTGGTCACCAACACCTTGAAGCGCACCCGGAAGACCATCGGAAGCCAGTGCAGCTTGCGCAGGAGAGGTGTCACATGGGAGCGCCTCGTCGCCCCCATAATCCCCCGCGCGGCCGCGTTCTGGACCAGCTGGAGCCTCCGGGTGCACCCCAGGGGGAGCCCCATGTAGAGAGCGTTGCAGTAGTCCAGGCGGGAAGTGACTAGTGCCTGAGTGACTGTGCGTAAAGAGTCCCGATCTAGAAAGGGACGCAACTGTTGTATCAAGTGAACCTGATAAAAAGCCCCCCTGGCCACGGCCGTCAAATGATCTTCTAAAGACAGCTGTGCGTCCAGGAGGACGCCCAAGTTACGAGCCCTCTCCGTGGGGGCGAGTGATTCGCCCCCAATAGCCAGCGATGGCGTCAGCTGGCTATATCGGGACGCTGGAAGCCACAGCTACTCGGTCTTGGAGGGGTTGAGTCGGAGCCTGTTTCTCCCCATCCAGGCCCGCACGGCCTCCAGGCACTGGGACATCACTTCAAGGGCATCGTTGGGGTGGCCTGGGGTGGAGATGTACAGCTGGGTGTCATCAGCGTACTGATGGAACTCCACCCCGAAGCCACGGATGATCTCACCCAGCGGCTTTACATAAATGTTGATATTCCAATAAGCCTATTACTTGCCTTACATTGTCCTTCATGTATCTGCCCTCAATAAATCCTGCTTGATCATCATGAATCACCTCTTGGATTACTGGCATCAACCTGTTGGCTAGTACTTTTGCATAAATTTTATAATCATTATTCAGAAGAGATATTGGTCTATAATTCTCCGGTTTTTTATGACCTACTTGCTCTTTTGGTATCAAAGAAATATAAGCTGTTTTCCATGATGGGGGTATTTTACCCCCTTGTTGTATGTTACAAAATAAGTCTCTGAGTTGTTCCACCATTTCTGCTTGCAAAGTTTTATAATACACTGCAGTCAAACCATCTGTTCCAGGAGCTTTAGCTGTTTTTAATTGTTTGATTGCTGCTATTATCTCCTCCTCTGTTATAGGATAGTTCATTCTTTCCTTTTGTTGATTAGTAATTTTTGTAACTCTTTTATTATCTAAATATTTTTCTATAAATCCATTCTGCATATCATCTTTAGCATATAATTTGGTATAATAATCTACAAAAACTTCTTTAATTAATTTTTGTTCAAAAATATCTTTCCCTCCAATATCAATACTATCAATAGTCTGTATGCTCTGCTTCTTCCTTAATGTATAGGCCAATCATCTGCCCGGTTTATTGGCATTACAAAATGTATTATGTCTCGCATATTGTAAATTTGTTGCTGTTTGCTCCGCCATAAGCATTTGAAATTGGTCTTTCAAAAGTTTTATAGCACCATGTATTCTTTCATCTGTTGGATTTTTAATAAGTAACTGTTCTTTATTCTTTATTTCTGCTTCCAGTTCAGATCTTTTCTTTTGTCGATTCAGTTTATGTTTAGAATTCATATGAATGAGTACCCCTCTCATATACGCTTTACTCGCATCCCACACAATTTCAATTGGGGTACCCTTATTCAAATTTATTTCAAAAAATTCTTTCATCTGCTTTTTAAGTTCTGTTATATTTTTTTCATATCTAAACAAATTTTCATTTAATCTCCATGATCGTCTCTCAGTCTTACCCATCTCAATTTCTATCCATACTGGGCTATGGTCGGTCAAAGTTCTTGGAAAAATCTTTGTTCTTTTTGTTTTAACAAGTAGATCACCTGATAACAAAATAAAATCAATCCTAGAGAAGGATCTATGTCTATCAGAAAAAAAAGTATAGTCCAATTCTTTTGGCTTATGTATTCTCCAGATATCTTTTAATTCCAAATCTTCTTTCATGTCGAAAAAAGTCTGTGGTAATCTAATCCTTGATTTCGCCAGCCTCTTTTTATCTAATTTGGAATCAATTACTCCATTCCAATCTCCCATGATTAGAATAGATCTATAATCCCATTGCAGTATTTTAGTGTGTAAAGTTTTATAAAAATGGTCCTGTTGTTGGTTAGGAGCATAAATTCCAATCAGAAGAATTTGGCCATTTACTGTATGCAGTTCAATTGCTATAAACCTACCATCTTCATCTGCTTCTATAATTTTAGCTGTCAGTCTTTTATTTACATAAATGACCACACCATTCTTTTTTTCCAAAGTTGAAGCTATAAAATGTGTTCCTAATTTTGAATTTATCAAGTATTTTTGATCTTGAGTTCTAATATGAGTTTCTTGTAAACAGATTATATCATTATTAAATTGTCTCAAATATGTAAATAGCTTCTTCCTTTTCTGTGGTGAATTCAGCCCATTCACATTCCAAGATAAACACTTAATTGTCATGTTCATCTTTTTGAAGCGACGAGCACATTAGCCGAATATCTTCAAAAATCTTCGGTTTTGCTCCCCCCATGGCTTCACTTCCTTGTGTAGTACTCTTAGCTCCCTTTTTGTATTGTCTTTCCTGTTGTTGCTTTTCTTTAAGTTGCTTAGATTTTGCACGAGTTATACGCTGGTCCTTGACTTCAACCATCCGAGCCGGGTCCAAAATTGGAGAAGATTCTAACAGGTGCTCCTCCAGAAAACCTCCTGTAGCACCCTGCGTTTCCACTGGCGCCAGCTGCTTAAACTGTTGTTCCATCTCTTGCTGAGATTGCTTCTTATCACTCTCCTTAATCTCCAACACTGTGGATGTATGTGGAGATGGTGATCTCTCTTTAAGAACGGTAGAGTAAAAATGTTCTGCCTTTTCAACAGTGTTCAACCGATGTCTTTCTCCATTGTATTTGAAAATTATACCAGTTGGGGCGTCCCATCGAAATGGTACTTGTTGTTTTTTCAATTCATTCACTAGGAAACCAAAGTCTTTTCTATCTTTTAACATTTTAGGTGGTAGTTCTTTATAAACTCCAATTTGAGCTCCCTCCACTTGCACAGAAGAAAAAAAAGATTTTTGCAAAATATCATTTCTTGTTGTTCTGTCTGTAAAATATATCACCACATCTCTAGGCAATTGTCTTTGTCTGGCCACCCAGGAACTCTGTAAATTTTGTCTATTTTGTAAAAAACCTCTTCAGGATTAATTTTTAATAACACAGCCAAAGCATCGGCACAAATCTGTCTCAGGTCCTGTCTGTCATTCTCTTTAATGCCTCTGAGCCTTATAGTGAATTCCATGGCCCTGAATTGCATCATTGTAATTTCGTTTTCAACTCTCTGCATTTTATCATCAACATCAGAAATTTTATAGTCAGTATCCTTAATTTTAACATTGACTTCTGATTTAAATTCTTCCAATTTGGAATCCACTTTAATAATAATTTCTGACAGGCCAGACACCACATTCGATATTTTTTTAGTCACCTTGCCATAATCCTGCTTCACCACATTTTTAATTTCATTAATTTCCTGCATAATTTCCTGTTGAGATTTTTGAAATTTATCATCTATTTCCTGTTGAGATTTTTGAAATTTATCATCCAGAGCCTGAGTAATAAATTCTTTTAAACTTTCAAAATCAAAGTCTTTTTTCTGACTCTGTTGAGCAGGAGGAAGCTGCTGTTCATGTTTGTGTGTGGGGGATCCCCCCCTGCTGCCTTTCCTTCCTGCTTCTTAGAAGCCATCCTGCCACGTAAGTTAGATTGTCTAAAAAAGGAGATCCTTTTGCCTTTTCCACCACCACAAAGTCCTCTGAAAAAATCCCCCAGGTTTAATCAAATTGGGGATAGAAACTAGACTGAAGCAAGCTCAAATTTTAAAAAAGAATTTTTTTCCTCTTCTCCTGTTCCTCCTTATTACAGGCAGCGCAACTTTGTAGCAGATTAAAGTAACTTCACAAATCCACTCTCACTCTCAGCTTGTTAACACTGCAGCTGGGTGCCATTTTTTTTCAAACCACTTTCACTCGTTCATACTTTTTCTTAAGTCAAAAAGTCACCAAAGCAATAATACTTGCGATTTCCAGATTTGAGGGTTCAAGTTGATATTTCCGCTATTTGTTAAGGTTGGTTTCATTCAATTTAAATGTTTGCTGCAGCCGGCTTGCTCTGCGGAAAGCAGAGTCGTCCCACGCCGTCCGGAGTCTCAGCAAGTTGAAAGGGAGCCACGCCTGTTTCCTCCCCAGTAACGATTTTCTGGGGGCTCACAGGGGCTCAACCTGTACCTTGCCTACTCTGCTCCTGCAATCCTACAGATTTCGGAGTTTTCAAGCCGCTTCTCGATATCGAAGCGGCTCTACAGGCAGCGGGGCTGGCGGTCCTTAAGAAGGGACCGTCTTTCACCGAAGGCAAACAAACTGGAAGTCCTCACTCTCAGCTTGTTAACGCTGAAGCCGGGCGCCATTTTTCAAGCCGCTTTCACTCGCTCGCACTTTTACTTTGTTTCAGAAAGTCACAAAGGTAATAATACTTGCAATTTCGAGGTTTGGTGGTTCAAGTTGTTGTTTCCCCTAATTATTGGAGTTAATTTTATTTAAATTGAAGGTTGCTCCAACTGACTTGCTCTGCGCTGAGCAGAGTCGTTCCATGCCGTCCGGAGTCTCAGCGAGTTGAAAGGGAGCCGCGCCTGTTTCCTCCCCAGTAAAACTTTCTGGGGGCTCACAGGGGCTCAACCTGCTCCTCGCTCACTCTCTTCCTCTTCCTCCTTCGGAGTTGGGAATTTTCAAGCCGCTTCTTTAGATCGAAGCGGCTCTACAGGCAGCGGGGCTGGCGGTCCAAAAATGGGACCATCTTTCGTCGGAGGCGAGCAAACCGGAAGTCCCCCCTAATTCTTATTTCTGCCTCTATTCTGGCTTCTAGTCAGGTCACCCTTACTAATCCTAATATTAAAACACATATTTATGTTAATACATAGTCCTTCATATAAGGTTGTATATTATTATTTCTACCTCTATTTCTAGTTTTTAATCAGGCCATCACTATATTAGAAAAAAGAAGAAGAAAAAAAGGGAAAAAGCTCTATTCTATCCATCATCACTTGACCATTTTAATACTTCAATTCTTATTGGTTTTTTGGCTTTCCTCCCATACTCCTCTGTTGGATCTTTGTCTCTGTCAACATCTGTATCCTCATTATTCTATCTAAATATTTCTCCTATTTCTATCCTCCTAGGCTGCCATATCCCCAGAGTACTCTATACTCCTATCTCCCTTTCAAAAACATCTTCCAGATTATCCAATTCCAATTCCATTTTTATATCTCTCAAAAAGTTTTTCTCAACCTCTTGTTTTATTTGGTGATTTGTCTGTTCTATCTTTTCCTCCATTCTTTCTGCCTCCTCCTCTCTTTCCTGGACTCTTTGATCTTCATTCATTGCCAGTTGTATAATATTTTCTTCTTTGTCACTTATGCCTTGGATTAAGTCTTTGGTTCTTTATCATGGTATCCATGATGCTTTGAAACATCCACACCATTTCTCTTGAAATCTCACTCATTTTCCCCTGAAAAGGCATCTTGTTTTAATTTAATAAGTCCACATTCAGTCAGGGTCACAAACAATATATTCAGTTCCAGTTTTGCTCATCAAAGAGTTCAGTAATCATAGCTCTTTAAATTTCAGGACTATTAACCACACAACAAAAATCACTTTATTTTACTTAAAAGTCTTCCTTATCATAATAGTAAAGTAATTTACTAGGGTCTAGGATTTTTCTCTCTATGGTTATTCACCACTTTATAAAAGGTAATTCTAAGAGTCTCTTTTCTTCTCTGGATTTTCTTCTTTTTACCTTTAAGTTTAGGGACTAAATGGGAAAAAAGGGGGGATCTTCTCACCCAGTTCCAATCACTGTTCACTAACTCTGCTCCAGCATCAGTCTTAGGTGTTCCTCGGCTGCCCGAGCCATATTTAGGCTGCTTCTTCTCCTCTTTGTGGCTGAGAGAGAAAAAACCCCCCTGGGCCAGGCAGGAGAAATGCGACTCTCTGCAACTACACTGGGCACCTCTCTTTGCTTTGCCTCCCCTACAGGGAGGCTTTGGCTCCTCTCAGAGCCCACCAATGGGGAGGATTCAGCACAGGAGCGCGGAGATCCGCTCCTCATGTCTGATCTCGCCGTGACATCAACCAGAAGTCTTAGTTGTGTCCAACTCTTGATGATTCAAGATGGTCCACCTCTCTCCACATCTTCCAATCTTGCATGTCTTCTTTGATCCAAAGGTGAAACATCTTCAAAGAAAAATCAGAAAGTCCAGTTGCCTCTTGAAAAAACACCTTTGGGACAACCATGACCTGGATGACTGAGAATCTCCATAGATACTTCTTTGAGTTGTTCTAGGCTCCAGTCACCATGTTCTTTGGCAGCCTGGTTTCCTTTTACCGCTAAGTCTTCCAAACTATAATTGTTTTCTTCAGCAAATTCCCCTCTTCTCATGGACTATCAACTATCAACTAACAACCGATACAGGACTTTATTAAATTTTAGCACATTTCCCCCTTCCTTCTTCTACAGCTTGATCTGATATTTTAAAGCTGAAATATTATTTTATTTGTAATCTGGGAATGGTTTCATTGTCTTCATTTATAAATACCTCTGCAATTTTTCTGCTGAAAATTTTCAGCAAGCTCCTTCTCCACTTTTTTTTTGCACTTAAAAGCACATCATCTGGTAGAACAAGCAAGTACGTTTTAGTCAAAGGTGGCAAGAGTTACTTCTTTTCTTTCAACTGAAGCAGAACGTTTGAAAATAATAATAATAAAAACAACAATAATGAGCACCATTCCAATATTTGAGAGGCTCCTACAAAGATGAGGGGGTCAATGGATGGAAACTAACCAAGGAGAGAAGCAACCTAAGAACTAAGGAAAAAATTCCTAATGGTGAGAACAATCAACCAATGGAACAACTTGCCTTCTGAAGTTGTGGGTACTCTTATCACTGAAGGCATTCAAAAAGAAATTGGACAGCCATTTATCTGGAATGGTATAGGTTCTCCTGCTTGAGCAGGGTCTTGGACAGTCCTTCCCACTCTATTATTCTATGTTCTATGATTTGTCGAAAATTTGACTCCCTCCAGATGGGTGAATTTGCTACCCAATCTACACAGACAGTGCTAATGGAGTGTGCACATTTCCAGAGATCTTCATAAGAAAGTCAGCTGAGCATGTCCGCTGTGAAATAACCTTTGTCTTTTGCAAACTTTGAGATTTTAAAATAAATCTTAGGGGTTTTTTTTTTTTTTTTCAAACCCAAACTTGGAAAAGAACAACCTCAGCTTCTGGTGTGCACTATATTAGGCAGGGCAGTTCATTTGAGATGAATGATTCTTCAAGAGCACCATCTTGAACTTGCTATTGCTCTCTAAGGTCTTGTTTCTGGAGTTGATTGCGATGAATTTCAGCCAGAAGCAGTTTCTATTAATCTGTTGTAGAAAGGACTGGAAAAGCACAGGCAAATATTATGGTTCCAAAATGAGGATTCTCTACATTTTACAAGTACTACTGAAGGTTCATTTTCTGGGTTACATTAGTCATAGCCTTCTGCCTTATGGAAAGCTGATGCTGCAAATTGGGCTGCTGGAAGGAGAATTTGCTATAATGTTATTTCTTGGATAGGGGCGAAAATCGTTGATGCAAGCATTCATCATTAAGCAGATAGTTTCTTGATTCTTTCTGTTCTTTTTTAGTCAGGAATTGGGGTTAGTGGGTTTTTTAAAAAATTCTTTTTTACTGGAAAGTTCTATGTGTAAATAGGTTTAGATATTACATGGTTAAACCTTACATCCTTGGGCTACAACACTGGTTTCTATTTAGTTAGGTACTTTGAAGGTACTGATTGCAAAGTCTATGAAGGTTCTCAATCATCCAGGTCTTGGTTCTCCCAAAGGTGCTTTTCAAAAGGCAACTGGACTTTCTTGGTGTTTTCCTTGAAAACATTTCTCTTCTTATGCAAGAACCTTCTGATTGAATGGTGGGGAATGGAAAGATTTATATTCTTTGCAGTCATTTGGTCATTAGCATCTTTGAAGCTGTTTGACTGTGATATAGGAAACCCTGAGAAATATGGGACCAAGATAACTGGCAGATTTTATTTATTTATTTAGTTATTACTTCAATTTATATGCTGCCCCTCTCCGAAGACTCAGGGTGGCTTTAAAGAAGTCCATTTGGTGGGACCAAGAAGAACCTTCTCCATGGTGATTCCCTCCCTCTGGAATATCATCTCCTTGGAAGTAAGACTGGCCCTCACTTTATCACTCCTTCAAATAGCCCAAAGACATGTTTTTTCCATTCATTTAATGTTCAACTATTTGTGATGACTCACACATGTGGATGCTTCCCCAGATACCTGTCCAGATGTCAGCTTGGAGGAGGATGAACTAGTTCCAGGCATCTTGGAGGGGAATTGGTCAATGGCTTCAAGCAGCCATCTGAGAGGGATTTGGCTGAAGTACAGCTGCACCAGGAGCAGTGAGGATCAGTGGACTACTCATGAGGAGGCAGCCTCACCCTTCTTGATGGGCTGTACCAAAAGCTGGCTCCTGCCTTTTCTCTGACCTATGTATTCCAAGATCACCTGTCCAAGATCAGGTGAAGAAGCAGTTGGCCAATCCCTGGCCAATTGCAGTTGCCTGCTTTCCCCACCTGGAGCCTCAGGGCTCTCCTGCTGCAGCTGTGCTTCAGCCAAATCCCTCTGAGACTGTTGCTCAGAGCCATTACCAATTCTCCTGCAGATGCGCCTGGAACTGGTTCATCCTCCTCCAAGGTGACATCTGGAGAGGTATCTGGGGAAGTGTCCGGGGAGTTATCACACTATTTCACCTAATTCACTACCTTATGAACTTATGTCCACAAGTTCCCTCTTTGTCCAGAGTGGGAATCCAAGAATTGGATATGTCTATTCTAGTGAAAAGAAGGACTAGGGCAGGGGTGGTTTCTACTTACCTTTACTACTGGTTCACAACGGGGCCACGCACACGCTCTTCTGTGCAGGTGCAGAAGCATTTTGATGACGTTGGGGTCAGTGGGTGGAGCCTCCTGCCGGTTTTATTACCAGTTCTATAGAACTGCTGTGAACCGGGGGCAACCCACCACTGGACTAGGGGGGAACATGATAAACAGTGTTCCAACATTTCAGGAGCTGCCACAAAGAAGAGGGTGGGGGTGTCAACCTATTCTCCAAAGAACCTGATTGCAGAACAGGACCCTTTGTATAAATGTTCATGGAGCACCTCATTAATTAGATTAGATTAGAATAGAATAGAATAGAATAGAATAGAATAGAATAGAATAGAATTTTTTTAATATTGCAAAAGTTTTACAATTACATTTTCACCCCTTTCCCCCCCCCCTCATCCCACCCCAAACTTCCCAACCTCCCTAACCCACCCTAACCCTCCCCTCCCCCCCAGACTTCCACACATTATACTCATATCAAGTAAAAGGAAAAACCCTCCTTTATATATAAAACTTGAACCCCTCCCTCCCCCTTATAAATTTTCATCTTCCTTACAGTAACCTATTTCTATCTTAATATAACATTTTGGAATAAATTTTCATCCTCATTACCTTAAAATATTTCTATCTTAATATAACATTTTCAATTAAAAGCTATTTGATACTTCCTGGTTTGATATTTGTTCTGCACATAATCTATCCACTTTTTCCATTCCCATTCATAAGTCTCTTGTGAACAATCTTTTAAATATGCTGAAATCTTCGCCATCTCTGCAAAACTGGCCATCTTCAAAGTCCATTCCTCAATCGTGAGCGACGCTTCATTTTTCCAGTATTTACCTATCAACAATCTTGCTGCTGTTATGATATGCAATATCAGTTTTGTTTCACCCAATGTAAAACCCTTAACTATACCCAGTAAAAACAATTGTGGAGAAAATTGAATTTTTTTCTTCAGAACATTCTGCATGACCCACCAAATTTTTATCCAAAAAGCCTTAACTTTCTTACAGGTCCACCAAACATGATAATATGTAGCATCTAGACAATCACATCTCCAGCATTTAGGCTGCACATTAGGGTACATACACGACAATTTTTTTGGGTCTAAATGCCATCTGTAAAACATTTTATAAAAATTTTCCCTCAAATTCTGTGACTGTGTAAATTTAACATTCTGAACCCAAATTTTTTCCCATGTTTCCAACATCACTGGTTCCCCAAAATTTTGTGCCCACTTAATCATACAATCTTTAACTAATTCAGTTTCTGAATCCCTTTCTAACAAAACATTATAAAGTCTTTTAATATGCATTGGACCTTTCTCTTTTATGTGTCTGACCAATTCTTCCTCATACATCATAATACCAGTTTTTTGGTCCTCTTTCCATCTCAATTGCAATTGATTATATTGTAACCAAGTTAGATTAATCCCTTCGGCCAACAATGTCTGTAATGTCTTCAGCTGCCATCTGCCCGCATCTGTAAAAAGAACCTCTTTGTATAAAAACCCCCCGAGTGACATTATATTTGTATTCCACAAAGTATGACCAAGATCCAGCCATAGCGGTATTTTATAATCCCATTTGAGTCGGTGCTTCTTCCAAACTCTCAACAAAGAATCTCTAAGTATGTGGCTTTTAAATGCTTTATCCACTTTGTTGTCATAAAATAAGTAAGCGTGCCATCCAAATTCCAAATCAAAACTTTCTGCATTTAATATTCCAGTCTTTTTTCCTCCAAACCAATCACTTGTTAAAGTCAAAGCTGCTGCATCATAATATAACTGTAGGTTTGGAAGTTTGAGACCTCCCCTTTCTGGAACATCTTGCATAATTTTCAATTTTACTCTTGGTTTCTTCTCGTTCCAGATAAACTTGTTCACTCCTGTTTGCCATACTTTTAGTTGTTTATCATTTTTAAGCACCGGAATCATTTGAAACAAAAAGAGAAATCTTGGCAAAATATTCATCTTAACTGCTGCTATTCTTCCAAGTAAAGACAGCTGCAGTTTTTTCCAAGTCTCCATGTCTTTTTGCACCTCTCGCCACAACACCTCATAATTATTTTGAAACAATTTCATATTTGATTCTGCAACCTGAACTCCTAGATATTTTACCTTTGGTACAATCTCAAAACCTGCCCTCCTTTCGAGCTCGTGTTTACGATCTTGTGTCATATTTTTGACTATCATCTTGGTTTTTTTCTGGTTCAATCTAAAACCTGAAACTTTACCATAGTCTTGTATAATGTCCTTCATCTGGATTATTGATTCCATTGGCTGTGTTAGGGTAACAACCAGATCGTCTGCAAATGCCTTTATTCTGTAATCCTCTTGCCTTATCATTATACCTTTCAAGATATTAGAGTCCCTTATTGTATTTAACAAGACTTCTAATGTTAAAATAAACAACAATGGGGACAACGGACATCCCTGTCTTGTTCCTTTTTCGATTTTGAACTCTGTTGTCAAACTTCCATTAATAATAATCTGAGCCTTTTGCTCTTGATAAATTGCTGCGACCGCCTGTATAAATTGGTCCCCAAAGTCCATCTTTTTTAAAGTCTTTAGTAGAAAATTCCAGTCCACTTTATCAAAGGCCTTCTCTGCATCCAAGAAAACCAGCACTGCAGGGATCTGTTTATTCTTCTCAAGATATTCCAATAAGTCTATTACTTGCCTTACATTGTAATAAATCCCGCTTGGTCATCATGGATCACTTTTTGAATTACTGGCATCAGTCTGTTGGCTAGTACTTTTGCATAAATTTTATAGTCTGTATTCAAAAGAGATATTGGTCTGTAATTCTCCGGTCTTTTGGGACCTGCTTGTTCTTTTGGTATCAAAGAAATGTAAGCTGTAGTCCATGATGGGGGTACTTTTCCCCCTTGTTGTATATTACAAAATAAGTCTCTAAGTTGTTCCACCATTTCTGCCTGCAAAGTTTTATAGTACACTGCAGTCAGACCATCCGTTCCAGGAGCTTTGGCTGTTTTTAATTGTTTTATTGCTGCTATTATCTCCTCCTCTGTTATAGGATAATTCATTCTTTCCTTTTGTTGCTCAGTAATTTTTGTAACTCTTTTGTTGTCTAAATATTTTTCTATAAGTCCATTCTGCACCTCCTCTCTAGCATATAGTTTAGTGTAATATTCAAGAAAGGCTTCTTTAATTAATTTCTGTTGAACAACTTCTTTCCCTCCGATATCGATACTATCAATAGTCCGTATGCTCTGTTTTTTCCTCAATCTGTAGGCCAACCACCTGCCCGGTTTATTGGCATTGCAGAATGTATTATGCTTCGCATATTGTAAATTTGTTGCAACTTGTTCCGCTATAAGCATTTGAAATTGATCTTTCAAAAGTTTTATGACACCACGTGTTCTTTCATCTGTTGGATTTTTAATGAGTAACTGTTCTTTATTCTTTATTTCTGCTTCCAATTCAAGTCTTTTCTTTTGTCGGATCAATCTATGTTTAGAGTTCATATAAATAAGCACCCCTCTCATGTAAGCTTTGCTTGCATCCCACACAATCTCCAATGGAGTGCCTTTATTCAAATTCATTTAAAAAAACTCTTTCAAGTACTTCAAGGCTTCCGGTTTCCTTGTCTTCAGCGATGACGGTGCCTTCTTAAGCACCGCCAGCCCAGCCGCTTGTAGAGCCGCTTCCCGACCGTGAAGCGGCTTGAAAGCTTCAGAATCCCCAGGATTTTTGAAGAAGAGGCAGCAGGGCACAGGTCGAGCCCCTGCAACCCCCCCAGGGAATTGTTTCTGGGGAGGAAACAGGCGCGGCTCCCTCCCAGGCGGCGTGGGATGTCTCTGCTTTTGCAGAACAAGCCGGATGCAGGAAACTTCAAAGAGAAAGGAAACAACCCAAACAAACAGCTGAAATCTACTTGAACCCTGAAACTCTGAACTGCAAGTATTAGCACTTTGCTGATCTTTTATTTTGAAGGGAAAACTTCTGAATGAGTGAAAGTGACTGGAAAAAATATGGCGTTCAGCATTAGAGTAAATGAATCAGCGAGTGTGGAATGGTGAAGTCATCTTGCTTTGTTACAAGTTAATAAGTTGCTACAAAGTTGCTTCGGCCATAATAACAGGAACAAGAGGAAAATCTCTCCCTTTTATTTGACTTTGCTTCACTACAGTTTTGTCCTGATTAAATCTGGGGGACTTTTTTAGAAGGCTTTGTGGAGGTGGTAGAAGAAGAGGAACCTCCCTCTTCAGAAAAGCTAGCCTACGTGGCAGGATGGCTTCAAAGAAGCAGGAAGGCAAAACAGGGGGGGGGATCCCCCACACACAAACAGGACACGCAGTCACAAGCTCAGAAAAAAGATTTTGATATGGGAGATTTAAAAGAATTTATTTCAAAAATTCTGGATGATAAATTTCAAAAAGCTCAACAAGAAATAGATGATAAAATCCAAAAGTCTCAACAGGAAATTATGCAGGAAATGCAGCAGAACCAAAAGAAGGTGACCAAAAAAATAACAGATGTGGCGTCTGGCCTGGCAGGATTTATTATGAAAGTTGAGTCAAAAGTGGATGAATTTAAATCAGAAGTTAATGCTAAGATGAAAAATAATGATCATAAATTTTTTGATGTTGATGATAAGATGCAGAGAGTTGAGAACGAGATTGTCATGATGCAATTCCGGGCAATGGAATTCACTATACGGCTTCGAGGAATTAGAGAAGAGGAGAGACAAGATTTGAGACAGGTCTGTGCTGAAGCCCTAGCTGTGATCTTAAAAGTTAACCCTGATATGGTTTTCTGTAAAATAGACAAAATTTACAGAGTCAATTCCTGGGTGGCCAGACAAAGACAATTGCCTAGAGATGTGGTCATATATTTTACAGATAGAGTAATAAGAAATGATATCCTGCAAAAATCTTTTCTTACTTCTGTGCAAGTCGGAGGATCGAAGATTACAGTTTATAAAGAGCTTCCACCTAAGATGTTAAAATCTAGAAAAGACTTTGGCTTTCTTGTTAAAGAACTGCAGAATAATCAGATTCCATTTCGTTGGGATGCTCCAACTGGCATAATTTTGAAATATAAGGGAGAGAGACACCGTTTGAATACTGTGGAGAAGGCGGAGCAATTTTATACTGATATCTTTAAAGAAAGAACACCATCCCCACGTACATCCACAGTTTTGGAGATTAAGGAGAGTGATAAGAAGCAACTTCAAGATCCGCAACAACAATCTAAGCAGGAATTAGAGGAGTTGAAGGGCGCTGAAGGAGGTTTCCTGGATGAGCCTTTGCTGGAACCTTCTCCAATTTTGGAGCCGGTCTGGATGGCTGAAGTCAAGGACCAGCGTATAACCCGAGCAAAACTCAAGCAATTTAAAGAAAAGTTACAGCAGGACAGACAAGATGAAAAGGAGGCAAAGGCGATACAAGAGCCTGGGGCCATGGGGAATGCAGGACAGAAGATTTCGGATGAAATCTGATTATTCTGTTCTTGGCTCCAGAAAGAGAATAATGATGATTAAATGTTTATCTTGGAATGTGAATGGGTTGAATGCAACACAGAAAAGGAAGAAAGTATTTGCATATTTAAAACAACATAATAATGACATAATTTGTTTACAAGAAACACATATTACAGTTCAAGATCAAAATTATTTGAAAAATTCCAAATTAGGAACACATTTTATATCTTCAACTAACCAAAAAAAGAATGGTGTGGTTATTTATGTAAATAAAAAATTAACAGCCAAACTTATAGAAGCTGATCAAGATGGCAGGTTTGTAGCAATCGAATTACTTTCTGCTAATAATCAAGTTCTTCTGATAGGAATTTATGCTCCCAATCAACAACAGGATTAGTTCTATAAAATGCTACATACTAAAATACTACAATGGGTTTATAGATCTATTTTAATTATGGGAGATTGGAATGGAGTAATTGATTCTAAATTAAATAAAAAGACTTTGGCGAAGTCAAGGATCAGACTACCACAGACTTTCTTTGATATGAAAGAAGATCTGGAGTTAAAAGATATTTGGAGAATACATAATCCAAAAGAACTGGATTATACTTTCTTCTCTGATAGACATAGATCCTTCTCTAGGATTGATTTCATTTTGTTGTCAGATGACTTACTTGTTAGGACAAAAAGAACAAAGATTCTGCCAAGAACTTTGATTGATCATAGTCCCGTGTGGATAGAAATTGAGACACGCAAGACTGAGAGACGCTCTTGGAGATTAAATGAAAACTTGTTCAGATATGAAAAAAATATAATAGAACCTAGAATAGAATTTTTTATTGGCCAAGTGTGATTGGACACTCAAGGAATTTGCCTTGGTGCATATGCTCTCAATGTACATAAAAGAAAAGATACATTCATCAAGAATTATAAGGTACAACACTTAATGACAGTCATAGGGCACAAATAAGCAATCAGGAAACAATATCAATATAAATCGTAAGGATACAAGTAACAAAATTATACTCATACAGTCATAAGTGGAAGGAGATGGGTGGTGGGAATGATGAGAAGATTAATAGTAGTGCAGATTAGTAAATAAGTCTGTTGACAGTGTTGAGGGAATTATTTGTTTGCAGAGTGATGGCATTCAGGAAAATCTGTTCTTGTGTCTAGTTGTGGATCAGCCGATCCATTATGGTTTTCAAGTGGGACAGCACTAGCCTTTCAAAGGTTTTCATGACTACAGATGTTAGAGCAACTGGTCTGTAGTCATTCAGTTCCTTGATGGTGGGCTTCTTCAGCACTGGGATGATAGTAGAGCATTTGAAGCAAGAAGGAACATAGCACATCTCTAGTGATTTATTGAAGAT
The DNA here is from genome assembly GCA_022577455.1 of Arizona elegans. Lineage (NCBI taxonomy): Eukaryota > Metazoa > Chordata > Lepidosauria > Squamata > Colubridae > Arizona > Arizona elegans. The sequence goes on from JAKOOJ010000005.1 coordinate 101,505,814, forward strand.
ATGGGTGAAGATGGGGGCTAATTGGTCAGCACAGACTTTAAGCAAGAAGGAGTTATCTTCTCTGGGCCTAGAGCTTTTCCTAGCTTTTGTCTGTGAAATAGGTCTTGCACTTCCTTTTCTGTGATCACTAGGGGTTGTGAACCCAATGGGATGCGGTCAGTTGTAGGAGGCTTGGCTGTTGTTGGTGAGTCTGAGATGGAGGTTGTGGAGATAGATGGCTGTAGTTTCCTTTCAAACCTGCAGTAAAACACGTTCAGGTCATCTGCCAGTTACTGATTTCCTTCAGCCTGGGAAGGAGGTTTGCCATTGTCGGTGATATTTTTAAGTGTTTCCCACATGTTTGCTGGTTCATTTGTTGAGAACTGATTCCTTAGCTTTTCAGAGTAGCTTCTTTTTGCTGCTCTGATCTCCCTTATTAATACATTTCTGGTCTGATCGTACAGCACTTTATCACCTTTTCTGTAGGCTTCCTCTTTGGAATGATGTAGCTGCTTAAGTTTAGCTGTGAACCAAGGTTTGTTGTTACTGTATATTTGGAAGTTCCTGGTGGGTACACATAGGTCTTCACAGAAGCTGACATATGATGTTACAGTCTCTGTGAGTTCATCTAAGTCTGCAGAGGTACTTTCAAAAACATTCCAATCAGTGCAGTCAAGGCAGGCATGTAGCTTTAACTTTGCCTCCTCCGTCCAGGTCTTCACTGATTTAATTGTTGGTTTTGTGGTTTTCAGTCTTTGCCTGTAAGCAGGTAGAAGGTGAATCATGCAATGATCAGAGTGTCCCACAGATGCTCGTGGTAAGGACCGATAAGCATTTTTTAGTGTTGTGTAGCAATGGTCTAAAGAGGCAATGTCTTGCCTCTAGTGGGACAATTGACATGCTGAAAGTATTTTGGTAGCTCTTTCCCTAAGTTTGTTTTATTTAGATCTCCCAAAATAATGGCCAGTGAATTTGGCTTCAACCTCCATAATTTAGTCAGCTAGAGTTCGAAATGTCTTGTTTACACAGGCTTGTGGTGGGACATAAATAGCAATTAGAAGAAATGAGGAAAATTCACGAGGTAAATAGTATGGTTTGCAGTTGATAATTAATGTCTCTAGGTTTTCATCATAGAATTTATATATTATAGTTATATCCTGAGACCAGCTGTTGTTGATATCTAAGCATAAGTCTCCTCCCTTCTTTTTACGAGATGTTTCTGCAATTCTGTCTGATCGTTGAATCTGAAACCCTGGGATACGCAGGCTGCTATCTTCAATTGATTCATTTAACCAGGTTTCAGAGAACCATAGGGCTGCTGAATTGTAAAAGTCAGAATTGTATCTGTTTAAAAGGAGTATTTCATCCAACTTATTAGCCAGTGAATGTACATTGGTTAGGAAAATTGAAGGCAGGGGAGTTTTATTTCTCCTATTCCTTAATCTGTTTAAAATCCCCACCCTTTAATCTCTTTTTCTTCGCTTCTTGCGTTTGAGGGGAGAGATCACAGAACAATCAACCAGTGGAATGACTTGCCTCCAGAAGTTGTGGGAGCTCTATCACGGGAGGTTTTCCAGAAGAGATTGGACAGACATTTGTCCATAATGTATAGGGTTTCCTGCTCAAGCAGGGTGTTGGACTAGAAGACCTCCAAGGTCCCTTCCAACTCTGCTATTCTGTATTGTATTAAGCGGGTCTCTTCACTGCCTCTCCATTCTACTATGATTGCTGCCTCTGCTCTCAGTACAGCTATCTTCAGTTCACCGTTGCTTATCCAGAAATCCTCTCTATTCCTGTATTTCTAAACCTGGAAAGAAGAATAAATAGGTTTAACAGTAAAGTAAGATAAAATATGACAGCATTATAAATACAATAAAAAGGAAGCTATGAGAATTATAGACATAAGGAAAATAAAGGTGAGTGCATTTGGGGAAAGAAAATTTGAGCAAAGATTAGAAGGTTGGCTGTTTGATTCAATTGGCAAGTGAATTTTAAAACATACAACTGTAGATAACACAAGGTAGGTAGGAAAACAGCAATGATTAATAATAGCCAAAAAATAAACAGAACACATGGAGGAATGGAATTTTAAAAAGTCAGTGGGAAGGAAAATGGGAGGCAGATTAGCCTATCAATATAAAAGCATAATAAGGCATTACAGTTTACAAGTCCACAAATATGTCTCATTAGAGATGAGAGCTAATGAATTTTAAGTGTATTAAAAAGGAACCAAAAGCTGAATAAATACACATGTACAATAGCTGAAAAATAAAACCCTTGACCTATGTATTCCAAGATCACCTGTCCAAGATGTGGTGCTATTCTTGAAAAATACATAAGAGAAGTTAACAAAGAGCCTTTCCCAACCAGTTACTCACATTGGATTTTAATTCTCATAATCCTCAGCCAATACATCTAGTATCATTGATTGATTGATTATGTACCTTCAAGTCACTGTTGGCTCTTAGTATAATATAAATCTAGTTTGTCCATGATGATCTTTCTCTAACCTGGCCCTTCAGATCTAAGGTTATTTTGACTGGCAAATAGAGAAGACACCAGTTTTGTGAGTGTAGCTATGCTTAGCAAGATTCATCTTAAGCCACAGATCGGAAAATAAAAGAAGGCATTTTTTTTCTTTGAACAACCCTGTAATCTCTTGCATCACGGTGGAGTCTGGGGTGGAATCAAATCTTGAGAATTTACTGGCTGGATGCCCTTCCTGACACCTGCATGGAGTTCACAGCAGACAATTACTCATTGTGCCCACGGAGAGAAATATCTGCCACTATCTAGGATCGAACTCACAGCCTCCAGTTTGTGAGGCAAGAGCTCCACCTCTAAGTCACTGTGCCTCTGAGAAAATAAAAGAAAGTACATAACTTGAAAAGGATGGCATAAAAACCACAAATTGGCATAGTGCAACAAGGTGTTTATTTATCTCTACAAAGTCTGGATCAACAAGAAAAACAGTAATAACCATGTTGCTTCTATGAAAGCCAATTTATAAAACAGCCACACCTTTATATGCAGGAAGTAAATTTATCATATCAGCCTATACCCAGAAAAAGATTAGCTTGTGACAACAGGGACAGTGGTGAAATTTATTTTATAATTTAAGCATGAAGGAGATAGACATTGTAGATCCTTATCAAGAGTCCATGTATACTTTGCATCTTGTTATTTCAAGAAGTCAAGGAAATACACAGGTCCCCTCCAAGGTCTCTTCCAATGCTGTTATTTTGTAATTTTGTAATTCTATTATTCTGCATGTGATGAAGACTCTTTTCAAGCCCTAACTTAACTAGGCTCTTCTAGATAGACTGGATACCCTTTCTCCAGCAAAGTAAAACCCCTTGGCCCCTCTGCTCATTTTTCTAGAAGCAGGTGGCCAGGTTGCTTTGCAAGGCAACTTCAGAGAAACGCTTTGCTTGCATCATGGCTGAAATGAAGTTCTCTTTCATGAACTTGAACAGGCCCAGTGCTTAGTTCTCATTCCTTGTATTTCAAGACTTGTATTGTTTGATTGATGGCTCTGAGATTTTCTCCTTCTGACAACACATTTGGATGGCTATTCCAGGTAACAGGAAACACGTTCAGTGGCTTCAGGGAACTGATGGTGAAGTCTGGGTTTGGATCATGGGAGAAGCCCCTGGAGACAAGTCATATGAGCAGATTTCAGAGGAGCTTCTTGCAGAACGAGCCAGACAGCAGGCCCAGAAGGAAGCAGAAGAACTATGGTGAGTATCTACAAAGAATTTACTTCTAGAACATTGCTATCAAAAAAACTACTGAATGAGAATTATTTTGGAATTCTATTGGATAATGTAGTCTTTGAACTGTATAATCATTTCTGAAAATGCCAAATCTCATCAGGATATAACATCTTGCTTGGACTCAGAAACTAAGCTGGGTCATACATAGATACATATGAAGAATGGTTGCAGGAACTGGGCATAGTGAAGAGAAGGACCAGGGGGGACATGATAGCAGTGTTCCAATATTTGAGGGGCTGCCACAGAGAGGAGGGGGTCAAGCTATTCTCCAAAGCACCTGAAGGCCAGACAAGGAATAATGGATGGAATCTGATCAAGGAGAGATTCAACCTAGAAATAAGGAGAAATTTTCTGACAGTGAGAACAATCAATCAATGGAACTGAAGTTGCGTTCAGAAGCTGTGGGAGCTTCATCACTGGAGGCTTTCGAGGAGAGATTGGACTGCCATCTGTCAGAAATGATGTAGGGTCTAACCAGAAATGGTTAGCATTTGGGTGGAGATCATCAGAGAAACTCAGGGTTGTAGTTTAGCCAGGAAAGTCAAAAGAATCTCCCAGATGGAGACAATGGCAAGCTATCTTTGAACATGGACAGGTCCATGAAATCACAAGGAATTCTACAAATGGAAATTTTAAATTTCTTTTGAATGCCTCAAAAGAACTAGTCTCTGTCATAAATTCTCTCTCTTAAGTATCTATCTTAAATTAAAATGATATAAGAATAACAAGTAGAACTGTTTGGTTTATATTTGAATATAAAATGTTATGTTAGACTTACCAACATCAGTTCAATACAGTGGAGAAATCTGAACTGGTTTACTACTGGTTCGCTAGCCGTGCATGTGCCAAATGCGCACTCCGCATGTGCATGTGCAGTGCACACCAATCACGAGCTGCGTGCACGCACAGTGCACACCAAAGGAGGGCTTGGGAAGGTAAGTAGAACAATGTTTGTGTGTGTGAGAGAGATCAGCTGTGGTGGCGTGGTAACTTTTCTTAAAACTTTTTTAAAGCATTTTTTACTACCTATTCATCTGAGCCGGTAGTAAAAAAAATGCCTAAAAAAAGTTCCATATACATACATACACACACACACACACACACGCACACACACATACATGCATGCATGCATATATGATGCTTCTAAAAAATCTGGACATGAATTGAGATCATGAGAATATAGGCAGTTATCCTCATCAGCAATCAGCAACCAGACCACCCCAATGATGCCCTTGAAGTGATGTCCCGGTGCCTGGAGGCTGTACGGATCTGGATGGGGAGGAACAGACTCAGGCTCAACCCATCCAAGACCGAGTGGTTGTGGTTTCCGACATCCCGATATAGTCAGTTGGTGCCATCACTGACTATTGGGGGCGAGTCGTTGGCCCCCATGGAGAGGGGTCACAACTTGGGGGTCCTCCTGGACTCACAGCTGTCTTTAGAAGAGCACTTGACGGCTGTGGCCAGGAGGGCGTTTTATCAGGTTCGCCTGATTCGCCAGTTGCGTCCCTTTATGGATCGGGACTCATTAAATACGGTCACTCATGCCCTCGTCACTTCCCGCCTGGACTACTGCAATGCTCTCTACATGGGGCTCTCCTTGAGGAGCACCCAGAGGCTCCAGCTGGTCCAGAATGCAGTGTGCAGGTGGTTATGGGAGCGACAGGGTGCTCCCATGTGACCCCCCCTCCTGCGCGAGCTACATTGGCTCCCGGTGGTCTTCCGGGTGCGCTTCAAGGTTTGGTTACCACCTTTAGAGCGCTCCATGGCTTAGGACTGGGGTATTTACGAGACCGCCTTCTGCCACCAGTGGCCTCTCACTGACCAGTACGCTCCCATAGAGAGGGGCTCCTCAGGGTGCCGTTGGCCAAACAATGTTGACTGGCGGCCCCCAGGGGGAGAGCCTTCTCTGTGGGGGCACCCGCCATCTGGAACGAGCTCCCCCCGGAGATACGGAGGATCCCAGACCTGCGCACTTTCTGCTGTGCCATCAAAACATTTCTTTTCCAGTTCTTTTAAACTGTTTTTTTTTTCAAAACTTTTAAAAAATTTTAAATTTTAAATCTGTCTTATGAATTTGGGGTGTTTTAAATTTTGTTTTCTGGGCCAATTTTAATTGTAATTGTATTTTAATGGTTTTTTAACATTTGTATTATATGTATTTTATTTGGCTGTTCACTGCCCTGAGTCCTTTGGGAGTAGGGCGGTATACAAATTCAAATAATAATAATAATAATAATAATAATAATAATAATAATAATAATAATAATAATAATAATAATAATAATAATAATCACCAATGTCCCCTGTGAACTTCAATGTATGTCCATGAGATTCTGTCATTATGATGGTTCTTGGAAAAAATGCCAAGGTTGTCCAGTATCCTTAGACTTTTGTTCTAAATGACAACTCAAGGTTGACTTATCCTTCCTTACCTTGCCTCTCTTTCTTTTATGTTTTTGGGAAGGAAACAAAAGGAAGCTGAAATCACAAAGAAGTTCCGTGATGCTATGGCAAAAGAGAAAGCTCGAATAGTGGCAGAGAAATGGAAGATAGAGGCAGAAGATCGCAAAGCAGCCAAATTGATAGAGGAGGAGAAAATCCAGGAGGAATTAAAGGTTGGGTGGTTCTTTCAACAATCCTGCTTTCTAAAGTTTGAGTTTGTACCTCTTAGAATGTTTCTATTCTGCTCTGCTCTGCTTCTCTCTATTCCATTCATAATACATTGGGATTTAGTTATTTTTCAAGCTACTAGCTATCAGAAAGTAGATGGAGAGGCAATCACTCTCCACCCACATTAAGACAAATATACATACAGAATGATCATGTTACCTATTGTAGATAGGTTTTGAAAAGTTTAGTTTTGGTTAGTAATTTGATGGAAGTGAAGTAGAAATGACCAGGGCTACTAGGAAATACTAGAAAGATCCCACAAGAAAACAATTTTGCACTATTGCCAAGAAAACAGCATGAATGGTTTACACAATCTGGAGAAGTTAAAATTCACTTGAGGGAAGTGTTGTATTTTCAAGACTTGCTATTGGAGTCAGGTAAGATAATAAGTGAAGGTAAGAACAACCACCAGTTGACATTTGAAGCAGAATCCTAAAGATTCTTCTTGTCAATCTTCTACCCGGGATGCAAGATAGATATATTTTATTTCTGAATTTTCCCTACCCCTTTTATTTGCTCCTCATCTACTTCAAGCTGAAAGTCCTTGAATCTTGATTCAATACTGAAAAGGATAAGAGATTTCCAGAGTGTATGGGTCAAAATCTGCAAGAATAGTCTCATAAGAAAAAACTTGCTGCTTTTCAATATGCCTGCAGATTTTGACTCACCTGCTTGAAATTCTTGATGTCCAAGCTAAAAGCTAACCCTGGTTTTGGAATAACTTCTATAACCAGGTTCACAGGAGGTAAACATTTCTTAGGTTGGAACCTTACAGCAGGATATTGTTTTCAAAAAAGGAAGACTAAAAGAGTAACCTTTGTTGGAATGGGCCAACTCACCATGCCCAATTTGCCGCAGGACAGTTCACTGCAGGAGAATTCAACCATTCAATTTAATTATTTAAAAACATTAAAAAATATTTTGAATTTCATCATCCACATTTCATTTGTCCTTCTTTTGCATTCTTTCTTTAACAATTTTATTTCACCATCTCTTCAATATTAGTGTAACTTTTGTCCCTGCAGCGATTTGGCTGTAGTGAGTTGGCCACAATGGGTTGGCCATGGCAAGTTGGCTGCAGTGAGTTGTCCTGTGATTATATAGGTCTTTATAGTAGAAAATAGTTGCATGAAGAATTTGTACAGTCAAGAGTAGTTTTATCACACAGCTTTCTGACAGCTTGATATATGCATGTGAGAAAGAGAGGTTATTATGTATTGGTTGATTTATGGTAAGTGTATGACAAAGCATACATGGAGGTAAGGTTGGTTGCTATGAATATTAAGTAACGCTTACAAAAAATAAATGAATAGAATGCATCATAAATGTTTCACATTCAGGAGCAAGCAAGACAAGGATATATGATATTCCCTTGTTGTTTAACGTGCTTATGTATAAGGACTGCTTCTTGTGATGTTTGAGGTTGGGAACATGAATATAGATAGCAATAGCACTTAGACTTATATACCGCTTCACAGTGCTTTACAGCCCTCTCTAAGTGGTTTACAGAGTCAGCCTATTGGCCCCAACAATCTGGATTCTCATTTTTACCGACCTCAGAAGGATGGAAGTCTGAGTCAACCTTGAGCCTGGTGAAATTTGATCTGCCAAACTGCTGGCAGCTGGTGATCAGCAGAAGTAGCCTGCAGTACTGCATTCTAACCACTGTGCCACCGCAGTTCTAGATGTACATTTTTATGTGGATGATGCCATGTTGTTGACTGGGAATCCAAAGGAATTTCAGTGAATGTTTAGGTTAGATGATGCAAATAAGAATTGGACCTAAAAAAATGATTTCAATCATTTGTATGCTGCTCCAGACATTAATAAAATCTCCAGTCCTCAAATTAGCATGCATCTATATGTCTACAAGGTCACTGAATAAATGAAAGCATAAAATTATACCTTTCAGGATCGAATCTGACAACCATAAGCCCATTCTCCAAAGACTTGACGGAAAAGGTTGATTTTTCCAAAAAGTTGGAGCAGTAATGGAGAAACCCTTAAGCTATCAACCTATTGGAAACTTAGGTCCTTGAAGGAAAAAAGAAGTGAATCAATCCAGACTATACCTAAGGTAAAGAAGCTATCACAGAGAGATGAATCTTAGTAGCAAGTTTATTAGCAGTGGAGAAATGGAAGAATAAATTTTAAGTTGTACAGAACTCGATAAATTTAAAATGGAAACATGAGTTCTGCTGTTGAATGGATGCTTGTAGAAAGAAGCCAAAACATTAACCATTGAACTGGAATAATGGTGGCCATGTTTCAACTCATGCACCCAATTTGCTCTACAGCAGCCATAAGTATTATCACAAAGATAAAACTGTTTAAAGGTATTGTTATACCAACTGCAAAAGAGAATGACAATGTTTTAGCCTCAAAAATGTTTAAGGCTGCAGGGACTAATTGTCCTCTGCCTGTGTGACAGCATTTGAGGACCTAATTGGCTGATGGCATCTTGTGGTCCAGATGTGTCTTTAAAATACCTTTGGTATGTAAAGCCACCTCAAGGTATTTAAATACATTGACTTCTTCCTAGATCATGCCCTTCTCCATGATACTCCATGAGTATCAAAAACCTCTTTTAGCAAAAACGAGGATTTTCAATTTATTGAAATTGAAGACTGGATTATTTTGTCTACAGTACTTTAACATTGCTGCAACAGCTTTCTTCAGTCCAATTGAGGTTTCTGAAATAATAGCAGCATTGTCGGCATAAAGGAGTATTGGGATTTTGCGTTGTACTGAGTTAGGAGGATGCAAGTCTGGGTTGAGAAAGGAGAACGTCAAAAGACAACTCATCAAGGCAAAAAGCAACATATAAAACTTTCATACGGAGTTCATGGAGACAAAGATAGTTTGCAAGGGTATAAAAATAAAGAGAGGTATATCGAATGGGGGTGTAATTTAGATTTTTCTTTATTTTTTCTTATTGTCCATCTTCGGTTTCATAGTTTCTCTTTATGTTTTTTTATCCCTATGAGAATAGTGTCAGAAATACATATTGTATAATGGATGCTATCTGTTTAAGCAAAGAACCCATAGAAACCAAGATTTATGCATGCAAAAACACAAAAGACAATATGCCATGGCTACCGTCCCACCTTTTTAAAAAGAAGTGAACTATGAGAGGTGTCTTAAAGGTTATTTTTCTGATGTTTCAGGTTTTTCAGATTGTTTATTAAATCAGTGTCATGTGACAAAGAAGCAGTTAAAAATCAACCTCTCTCGATTTACTCAACATGTGTTTTGTTGAGCTACAGTAAGTGCAGAATGTAATAGTTTGCAATCAAGCTGTGTGTTCAAAATAATAAAAGGGTTGCCTCACCCTCTTATTATGCCTCACCCTCAATTATTATGCAGTTTTCGACTTTGCTTTAATTAAAACTCGCTCCATGATTGAGAACCCAAACAAAAACTTTGGAAAACAAAACAGTTTTCTCACCAAGGAAGAATTCTCCTGCAGCTCCCTGAGGATTCTTGCAGTGGTTTCTAGTGATATATTTTTTTTTTGCTCGATCAATTTCTTGAAGATAAGGGAAACCGCAGAGGCATTTATATGATGTGACAGGTCTCATTATGCTCCATAGCAGATTGCATCTTTTTATGCCTGTGAAATGGGCATAACACTCAGCCAAAGAAATGCTCATGTCTTGATAAAGTTAAAAAAAAAAAAGCTGCACTGTCTTTCTGAATATTTTTCATTACTCCCTTAAAAATACATTTTGCAGAAATATACAACTTGATATTTCCGGTCTCTCCCTTCCCCTCCCTCAATTTCTGACCTGCTTCCCAGTTGTTGAGCAATAAAGAGCCTTGATAGTACAGTGGTTTAAGCACCCTGTTATTAACACAGCTGCCTGCAATTACTGCTGGTTCGAATCTCTCCAAGGCTCAAGGTTGACTCAGCCTTCCGTCCTTTCTAAGGTAGGTGAAATGAGGACCCAGTTTGTGGGGGCAATAAGCTGACTTTGTATAAATATACAAAAGTATGAAGGCTATTGCTTAACGCATTGTAAGCCGCCCTGAGTCTCCGGAGAAGGGCGGCATATAAATCAAATTTAAAAAATAAATGCTGTCTTCTCCATAGGTTCCTATGAATGGAGATAGATTGGGATGGGAAGGTTCTTTTTCTTTTCTTTTCTTTTTAGCATATTTAAGTTTTTACATATTTCACTTAAGAGCTGTGGTGATGTAGTGGTTAGAATGTAGTTTTGCAAGCTAATTCTGCTGACTGCCAGCGGTTCAATTCTCACTGGCTCAGGGTTCACTCAACCTTCCATCCTTCCAAGGTGGGTAAAATGAGGACCCAGATGATTGGGGCCAATATGCTAACTATGAAAACCACTTAGAGAGGGCTGTGAAGCATGGTAAAGTGGTATATAAGTGCTATTGCTAAGTGCTAAGATGTCATAGCCTTCAGCTGCAGCCCATTGATTGATTGACAGTAACAGGAGAATAAAATGGTAAACAGGATAAAATGAGAAATATAAGATAAAAGCATTGGGATCAATGGACCAGGAACAGATACTGGCAGAAAGAAAAATCAGTCCAGCTAACATCAAAAACTTAGGATAACTGGATGGTCTTTAATTCATGAGTGAAATATTTTTTTTTTCCTTGCCTGCTGGGGTCATACTCTCAGATTTACCTTTTTAAAAAGATAGAGCTAAAAACACAATCCTAATGCAAACTGGGTTTTTATTTTTTGAGGAGTAGAGCACCATTTCTTTTAGGAGATACATATTTTCAATTTTATGCCGCTGGGCGAGATCATCCGTGGTTTCGGGGTGAAGTACTATCAGTACGCTGATGACACCCAGCTGTACATCTCCACCCCAGACCACCCCAACGATGCCCTTGAATTGATGTCCCGGTGCCTGGAGGCCGTACGGATCTGGATGGGGAGAAACAGGCTCAGACTCAACCCATCCAAGACCGAGTGGCTGTGGTTTCCGACGTCCCGATATAGTCAGCTGGTGCCATTGCTGACTATTGGGGGCGAAGCATTGGCCCCCACGGAGAGGGCTCGCAACTTGGGTGTCCTCCTGGATTCACGGCTGTCTTTAGAAGAGCACTTGACGGCCATGACCGGAAGGATTTTTCATCAGGTTCGCCTGATTCGCCAGTTGTGTCCCTTTCTGGATCGGGACTTGTTACGCACGGTCACTCATGCCCTCGTCACCTCCCGTCTGGACTATTGTAACACTCTCTACATGGGGCTCCCCTTGAGGAGCATTCAGAGGCTCCAACTGGCGCAGAGTGCGGCCGTGCGGGTGGTGATGGGAGCGACGTGGCGCTCCCATGTAACGCCTCTCCTGCGCGAGCTGCACTGGCTCCCGGTGGTCTTCCGGGTGCGCTTCAAGGTTTTGGTTATCACCTTTAGAGCACTCCATGGCTTAGGACCTGGCTATTTGCGAGACCGCCTGCTACCACCAATAGCCTCCCACCGACCAGTACGCTCCCATAGAGAGGGGCTCTTCCGGGTGCCGTTGGCCAAACAATGTCGACTGGCGGCCCCCAGGGGGAGAGCCTTCTCTGTGGGGGCACCTACTATCTGGAACGATTTAAATTTGGTTTTAAATTATTGGGGTTTTAAAATGGTCAGCCAAATCTATTTAATTTGTTTTATCTCTATTTTAAATTTTGTATTTATATGTTTTATTTTATGGCTGTTCACCGCCCTGAGTCCTTCGGGAGTAGGGCGGTATACAAATTTAATGAAATGAAATGAAATGAAATGCAAAAAGAGAATGAACATATTGTTGGTCTGTTTTCACCAGCTGAGTTGGGTTGTGAATAGTTTAGATACTTTTTTTTAAAAAAAAAATTGATTTATATGCCGCCCTTCTCCAGAGATTCAGGGCGGCTTACAATGCGTTAAGCAATAGCCTTCATACTTTTGTATATTTATACAAAGTCAGTTTATTGCCCCCACAAACTGGGTCCTCAATTTACCTACCTTAGAAAGGATGGAAGGCTGAGTCAACCTTGAGCCTGGTGAGATTCGAACTTACAGTAATTGCAGACAGCTGGTGTTAATCACAATGCTATCAGTCTGTTGAGCCACTAGGTCCCTCTTCCTCAAATGTATTTTTTCCCTTTCTTACTTTTCTCCTCTAAGCATTTACTTATATAGGAGAAACTAGGGGGTGCCATTATCCAGGGAAACATCATTATTTAGAGTAAAGGTCAGGTTTTGCTGCTTCTCAGCGATGCCCCCAAATTTGAACCAAATTTACTTGGCCCTATTAATCTAGTCTATGATGCTAATAAAGATGGATATGATTTGATTTACCCTATCCTATAGGATTTAGAAGGAGTAACTCAAGTTTCAGTGTTTTTTCTGAAATAACTTCACTTCTTCTTGTGCACTGTTTTATGTCTTGTTTTTTTGTTTGGACTTTGCTACAATTCTCATAAAAATGATTAAAGCATTGTATTTTTAAACTGAAGAGCACTATGGGTACATTGTTTAACCAACTGTTGTGACCTGTCAGCAGCCTCTGCAGCTAGTAGCTGATTCCAACAGCAAGGAGGCTGGTGTGGTGATGTGGCAGCAGCCTGTGCAGCTGGCACTCGAGTCAGACAATGAGGAGGCTGGAGAAGATGTGGTACCAGAGGTGGACATTCAGCCAGGGCCTTCAGAGCCTCCAGAAGCTCCCATAAGTGAAGAGGAAGAAGAGGAGGAGCCTCTTCTCGTTGCACGAGCGCGCAGAGCTGTTAAAAGGCAGGAGTGGCTCCTCAGGAGGAGGTCTCCTCCAGAGTAAGGCTTGGGCTAATTGGCCACTCCCCTAGCCTATTTAAGGAAGGACGACGACTGATGCAATTTGCAGGAAACAACTTTGTTCATATTCCTTCGCGTCTTGATTCCAGAAACGTTTGATAGGCTCTTGCTTCTCTCTTGTCAGTTTTCTTGCAAATTGCTTCTGGGCATTCTGCCAGCCACAGTAAGATTACGGTTATCTGAAATACTGTGCCTCAGAATTGAGTTATTATTCTTTGGATTCTTGTTGGCTGTTAATGAAATTAAATTAACAGCTCTTGTTCAGAAAAGACTGATTTAAACTGTACTTGTGTTCGAACAACTACTAAGAAAGCTCATTAGTAGTCCTTAATTAGTAAACTAAGGTTTGTACGGACTTTGTGTGTGCTGAGTTCTTTGGGGTCCATAGCTGGGGCAGAACCAACAGAAAAATGTTGCAATCCCAACCCAGGCCACTTTTCTCATTCTTTCCCAGCATTAATTAGGAAGATTGTAAGTAATATTGAAAGCGCTGATTTCTAAATTATGGGTCAGAGCAAATGGTAACTTGGACATTTTATTTATGCATTTTTTCACATTTAATCACAGATTTTTGCCCACTATAATCAAGAGATGAAGTTGCCATGTTAAATGGCAGTAAAAAAAAATCCACATCCACATCCAATTTTGGTTGCCACAATATAAAAAAGATGTTGAGACTCTAGAAAGAGTGCAGAGAAGAGCAACAAAGATAATTAGGGGACTGGAGGCTAAAACATATGAAGAACAGTTGCAGGAATTGGATAAGTCTAGTCTCATGAAAAGAAGGACTAGGTGTTATGTCCTTATAAGGACATCTGCCGGGGGATTGGCTGATTCCACCGGAAGGAAGTTTAAACAACTGTCATTGGACGGCTGGCATGCCTGAGACGCATATAAGGCAGCTCAGCAGCCCCAGCCGGCAGTCTGTTTTACTATTCTAATAAAATGCTGAACGGACCAGAGCTGAGTCGCGTTTCTTTCCGGCGCCGATCTAACCCTGGCGATGAAGGACAAGCAAAGAACCGACAGCAGAGCAGCAGACACGATTGCCTCACTACCCAAAAAGAGCTGAATCACTAGCGAACCCCAGAGCTGAATCACTGAACCAGGGCTGGACCACAGATCTCGATGGCTCCCTTTGATCCGAACCAGGAGAAGTGGAAGGCGTTCATGGTCCGATTCAGACAATTCCTGGCTGGCAGCGGATTCACCGACCTGGACGACAACAGGAAGAGGGCTCTCTTCCTGGCTCACTGTGGCTCGGGAATCCTACAGATGGCCATGGACCTCGTGGCACCAAGGGACATCGAGTTGATGCCATGGGCCAAGTTGCAAGAGATACTCCAGGAGCACTACGCCCCATTGAGCAAACCGCTAGCCAACTGTTTTGACTTCCATCAGCGCACCCAGCACGACGGAGAGTCATTCAAAGACTTCGTTTCGGCACTCCGGAAGATCGCGGCCAGAAGATCGAGAATGTGGACATTCAGCTGAGGGACCGAATAGTCTTCGGCATGAGGGACAGCACAGTCCAAAAGAAGCTCCTCAGCCAAAAGAAAGTCTCGCTAAAAGATGTCATCGAAGAAGCCACAGCTGCCGAGGCATCCGACAGAGCAGCAGCTGCAATGTGGAGATCCAAGGGGATCTACAAGGTCCACAGGGATCCACAGCCATCATCAGACAAGACCTCTACAGGGTCAGAATCCGATTGCGAGATGGCTGTCCATAAGGTCACAAGACCCCAGAGGTGGGAAAACCCCCAAAATGGCGGACGGGAGAAACGCTGCGCCAACTGCAAGGGGGACCATCCACGTGCCAGATGTCGCTGGCGGGATGCGACCTGCAGACGCTGTGGGAGAAAGGGCCACATTGCTGAAGCCTGCAGAGCGGCAGAACCAAGTTGGGAGGCTCCAAGGGCCACGGACCGCGAATACCAGAGGTCATCCAAACTGTCCCAGTATCCGCAGCGTGATGGAGAGGGCCACGCAAAGAGCAGAGGGATACACCAGACGACCATAGCACATGCTGCTGCCAAGGGATCCAACAAGTTCCACGTGACCATCCACGTGGAAGGGTCACCATACCCCATGGAAATTGACTCAGGTTCGCCCTATTCAATAATAGCCTGGGACCAGCTTAAAGGACTCAAGCCGCGGCTATCCAAGAAGCAACTGGAACCACTGCAAGTGCGACTGGTGGACTTCGGGGGCCATCCCATTGGGATCCTGGGAAGGACTCACATCAGAGTGAACTTCAAAGACTTTGCAGGGGATCTCCCCATTGTGGTGGTGAAGGAAGCCCATCCAACCCTGCTAGGCGTCGAGTGGTTCAAGCCCCTAGGCTCACAATTGGCGGCATCAACCAAATTCGGCAGGATTCACTCAACCAGCTCCTAGAGGACTTCAAGGACGTCTTCGACGGGAACTTAGGTAAATTTTTGGGGAAACCCATTTCCTTCAATTTAGATCCGAAAATTGTTCCAATTCGGATTAAGCCCCGCAGAGTTCCGTTTGCCCTCTGGCCTAAAGTGGATGACCAGCTGGACAAATTAATCGTCCAGGGCATTCTGGAACCGATTGATCATGCAGCATGGGAGACCCCCATTGTGGCCCCCATGAAGCATGATGGATCTCCGCGCATCTGCGCCAACTATAAGTGCACCATTAACAGGGCACTGCAGCAGAGCGCATATCCTGTGCCAGTGGTGCAACATCTGTTGCATTCACTTGGCAGCGGGACCATATTCACAAAACTGGACCTGGCCCAGGCTTACCAGCAACTGCCAGTAGATGAAAAGACTGTGGAGGTGCAAACTATTGTCATGCATAGGGGCGCATTTAAATGCAACTGCCTCCAATTTGGAGTCAGTGCTGCCCCAGGTATCTTTCAATCTACAAGGCATTCCAGGGGTGGTGCCATACTTTGATGTCATACTAGTCTCTGGAGACTCGGAATCCCAACTAATGGAACGGATCAGGGTTGCCCTACAGCGGTTCCAGGTGAAGGAACTAAGAGTCAGAAGGGACAAATGCATCATTGGGGTTCAGGAGGTCGAGTTCCTGGGCTATCTAATTGATAGCAAGGACATCCACCCCACCAAAAGCAAAGTTAGGGCTATACACGAAGCTCCACCCCCCAAAACAAAAATGGAGCTGCAGGCTTTCTTGGGACTACTGAATTTTTACAGTGTCTTTTTGAAACAGAAAGCCACCATTGCTGAGCCACTTCACCATCTCCTAGGCAAGGCGGTTCCTTGGAAGTGGGGAGAAGAAGAAGAGGCAGCCTTCCAGAAGATCAAAAGACTCCTCTCCTCCGACAGCATCCTCATGCAATATCATGAGTCGCTCCCACTGTCCCTGACTTGCGACGCATCACCGTACGGAGTCGGGGTTGTGCTAAGCCATCAGCTGCCCAATGGATCCGAAGCCCCCATCACTTACTTTTCCAAGACAATGTCCTCAGCGGAGCGCAATTATAGCCAGCTGGACAAAGAAGCTCTTGCCATCATAGCTGGTATAAAGCGTTTCCACGAATACTTGTATGGAAGGGCTTTTACAATCATCACAGACCACAAACCATTGCTGGGACTGCTCGCAGGGGTCAAGCCAACACCTGCGTACATGTCGCCCAGGATGCCATCTTTCTTTCCGGTTACTCCTACAACCTGATCCACTGACCCGGTAAGAACATTTGCAACACAGACAGCCTCTGCAGATGCCCGGTGTGAGAACCTGTAATAGATCTGGCACCCACCCTCGGCCTCTATCACATCGATGAGGACCAGATGTGCCCAGTGTCATCCACCATGGTGGCAAGCCACACCCTCAGGGACAAAACCTTGAAGCAAGTGCTGTCGGCTCCATCCACAGTACAACCCAAAAGACAAGCTGACCAACCCACCACCAATGCGCAGCTTCGCTAGCGGAGACCTGGTGTTCACACTGAACTTCCAGGGTCCACCAAAATGGGTCAAGGGCCAAATCGGGAGAGTGACCGGTCTGAGATCGTACGAGGTGGAGCTGGATGACGGACGATCATGCAGACGGCACATCAACCAGCTCCAGAAAAGGTGGAGGTAAATCGAGGAAAACCACCCAGATGAGGTAGACCTACCACCCCCCGACGAGGTAGGCCTGCCACCCCCGACGAGGTATGTCTACCGCACCCAGACAAGGTAGATCTACCACCCCCCGATGAGGTAGGCCTGCCACCCCCCCGACGAGGTAGGCCTACAACACCCCATGGAGGGAGGCCTGCCCCACCCCGACAGGGCAGACCGACACCCTCCCGGAAAAGAGAGATACCAGCAGGCCAGCGAAGAAGATGTGGTAGACCGGGACCACCTCAGCGGGATGAGCCGACAGCCCTACGGCAACGGGGACCAGCGACCCCTCGGCGGACGGGACCTCCATCACCATGACGGGATAGACCGGAGACCACCTGATGTGGCGGGCCAACACCAACCCAGCAGGGTCGTCCGCCACCATCCTGGTGAGGGAGACCGACACCACAGCAACAGGGTAGACTGGTGACAACCCAGCCCAGTGAGCCGACACCAACCCAGAAGGGTCGACCACTGCCACCCCAGCAGGGTAGACCTACACCACCCTGGCGAGGGCGACCTACACGACTACAGCAAGGGAGGATAGCAACACCCCAGCGGAGGAGTCCTACCCGACCCCGACAGAGTAGGCCAGTGCCCCCCGGCTGGACCGGGGCACCAACACCCACCACCGTCGGGAGCCCAGCCTTGGGGGTGGCCCGTCACCTCCACCTGTGGAGATCCTCGGACACCAAGCAGAGAGGAAAGTAAGGAACCAAGGGTCCTACCAGGTCTCAGCTGTCCAGTCCAACTCCGAGATGAACGACAGGAACCAGCCATTCTTCATCTAGGCCCGGTTGAGGCACCCCACCAACCACGGGGCGTGTCGTCTACTCCAGCAGGAGGCGCTAGGCGAGGCCCCGCACACTCAACGGCAGAGTTCCGGGACATTTCATCACAGGGACGGGAGCTAGCAGGAGCCAGACCCGTCCGGAGCAGCATCGTCGAATGAACTGAACCGTGCAGGTCAGGTAGGACTATTATTTGTCCCGCCTACCTGCGCGACTATATGAAGTTTAAACAACTGTCATTGGCCGGCTGGCATGCCTGAGATGCATATAAGGCGGCTTGGCAGCCCCAGCCGGCAGTCTGTTTTACTCTTCTAATAAAGTGCTGAACGGACCAGAGCTGAGTCACGTTTCTTTCCGGTGCTGATCTAACACTAAGGGTGACAGGATAGCAGTGTTCCAATATTTGTGGGGCTGCCACAAAGAAGAGGTGATCAACATATTTTCCAAAGCACCTGAGGGCAGGACAAGAAACAATGGATGGAAACTACTCAAGGAGAGAATCAATCTAGAACTAAGGAGAAATTTCCTGACAGAGAGAACTATGAACTAGTGAATGGCTTCCCTCCAGAAGTTGTGGGTACTACATCACTGGAGGCTCTTAAGAAGAGACTGGACAGGCATTTGTCTGAAATAGTATAGGGTCTCCTATTCAAGCAGAGGATTGGACTAGAAGACCTCCAAGGTCCCTTCCAACTGTTATTCTATGGTCTATGAAACAAATATAAATTGTTTTATGCTTACACTGCCTTGTTTCAACACTGGAATGTAAGATCAGAACAGCATGCTTTGAACTGGAAATATTTTGAACATGAACAGTTTTGCACAGTCCTAAGGCTGGCTGCATTCTGCCCATATGCTTTTAAGAGAAAGGAACTGAATAAAGATGCTTGCAGCTCTCTCTTGACCAAGAATGATGTCATTCCTGGGCTCTGTAGCTGTCTGCAGGTGGGAGGTTACATTTGCAAGGCAAATTTCTGGGCTGTTTTCCAAGCACAAGGAAGATCTTCATCCATATTTCTCCAGACTGAGTTTATCTTTCTTACCATAGCTGGATGTCCATTTATAATCCAGGAGGGGGAAAGCTATATAGATCTTGGGGTATTAAAAAAAAAAAACAGGAGGAGGAAAACCCTTCCTTAAAAATGGAAACCATGCAGAGATCTATTAATCATGGCAGTCTTTATGCACCAAACTCTCTGGATATTTTTTTTTTAAAAAAGCTCCCAGGTTCCCAGCTAGTACAAATAGCCATGCTTACCTTTTTCAGAGATAGTTAATCCCATTGCATCTTAAAGAAATGTAAGCCTTATACCATTTTTTACATGCTTGGCAAAGCCTCTTGATTTCTGGCCAAAGGTAAGCAACCTGCCCTGATCCCCAATGTTGCATCCCCTTGCGTATGATAAATGTTCGTAATTAGCAAATTGCTACCCTTCTTACCGCTCATGTTTGAAATGTCAATGGACAAAAAGCATTTTGAAGGTTGTCAGCTCCAGGTTGCTCTGAGCAGGTTATCTTTCTGAAACTCAACACACCTGTCCTTGTTTATTTACACTTGAAAGAACACTTCTGTACTCTTTCATTGTTGCTAACAAGAAATGCCAATATTCCTTAACTACTCGTTCTTTCAAAAATAGCTTTGGCCTCTGAACCATCAAGCCACTGGAGCTTGGCTGGTATTTTAAAGGTCATGGAGACCTGCTGGAGAACCTTCTGAAAGATAGTAAATGTTCAGAGACTTCATACTCCCACTATGCATATTTGCCAAATTGCAACGAAGCAAGCTATCATAAAGAGAATTCATGGATAGAAGTGATTTCCCCAGTCTCCTGAGAAGCTTCTGAATCTGCATCATTGATTTGCTTTGGATAACTGATTAGTAGAGAAGTTTATGAAAACAAATGTGAAGAGTTAAGGTGTATTCTTGATATTATACTTAGCCAAGATAAATAGAAGAGAATATTTGTAGCTCAGGGTTCAACTGTGAGGTCCTTGGTGCTCTCTGAGGTTTTTTTTTTTTTGGTGGGTTTTTTTTTTTTGCAGACGTTTCATTACCAATGTAGGAAACATCATCAGTGCTAGTAACCCTACTTCATACATCTCTATAATTTCCCATCATTTTAAGTCATTTAATTGGTATCACTATTTTATCTTTCTTCTAACATTCATCTTATCTGTTAAATCTTACAATTCTAAATTTATTCCCCCTTTCATTACCTTCTCCCTTTCTTCCTTTCTCCTCTTCTATTTTTTTCTTTTTCTTTTTCCTTCCTCTTCCTTTCTTTTGTGTTTTTAGATTCTGAGCTCTCCTATTCTGCCCTATATTTCCCATTATTTCTCCTCTCTCTTTCCTTTTTATATTTCCATTGTTAATCCATTTCCATTGTTAATACTTGTTTTGTATTTTAAAGTCATAAAATCTTTTGTTTTGCCCTTTATTTCCCATCTCTTTTCCCTCTTTCTTGTACTTCCACTGTAAATCCCAGTGTAATCATTTAATCTTTTTATATTTTTTCTATTTGACCCCCTTTTCCTTCCTTGTTTCTTTCCCTTTTTTCTATATTCCCCATTATTAGTCCCCCTGTAATCTTTAAAGTTCTCCCTTTTATTATTATAACCTAGTTCATTGTTTAATTTTCCATAGTCACTCTCTTTGTTTTTGTCTTCTTCTTCGTTGTTGATCTCTCTTTCCTGTTTTTCATTGATTATTTCCTTTTTTAGCTTCCATGTATTCTAGCTAATTTAAGCTTCATTGGACAATAGCACAATGGGGGTGGGGGGCAGGAGAAAGAGAAAATTTAGTCAGTTTACACAGAACCTTCAGATCTGACTTTTCTTATGCTTTAACTACTTGTATACTACTACTTAAAAGTATACCTTTTGCTATGAATGGCATCAAGGGTCTTTCTTTCCTAAACAACCAAGCTGGGACAGGTCTGACAGGAATTTTTTTCATGTGCTTCTGTCTCCTTCCCAAATTTCATATTCTCCTCTTATTTTTAGAAAAGAGAAAAAGAAGAGAGGCAAAGAGGAGAGGAGCAGATTCGAAAGCAGGAGAAACTCAGAGCTCAGGAGCTATACAGGAGTCTCAAGGAGGCCCAGCAATGCAGTAAATACAGTGAGAAGGAAGACCATGAATGGAAAGAACAGTGTGAGTAAACCTGGAACTTTGGAGGATTTCAAATGAGGCCAAGATCTTCATGCAGCCTGAACAAACACTATATGATGCATGAATTGAGTCTTCCTTGAAGGAAAACCCACAGGTCTCAGGACCTTTCTCCACTTTGATGAGTTGAAGTGCTCTTCAACTTGTTTGGTCTCCATCCTTCAGTAGGCACAAAATAATGTCAATTTTTTGTACCCATTCTGTTCCTCTTATCTTCAAACTTTGAAGTCCCTTAACTTTTCCCCAAGATAATAAGTGGCAGAATTTAACAATTTCCACTGTGTTGGAAAAAGGCGGGAAAGATTATTTTATTTCTGCTCCAGTTACGAATGACTTCTTGACCCTTGGCTGATGGAATGCGCGGAAACCTGGTGGGCACATTTCTACGAGGGGGACCCCCCCTTCATTGCCCAACCAGGTCTCTGTAATACCTGCCAGGTCCGCTTTCCCCTCCTGAATTAGGTCACAAATGAGGGGGGCTTTGTTAGCCGCGGACCTGGCGTTGCATAACATCAGCCTAAGACTCGGGCTCTGAGACCTTGAGCAACCCAAGGAACGAGAAGAGCTTTGGAGGTCGGAGCACGCCACCGCTTGAAGATAGTGGGTGTGTACCCCCCTGACATGATGTGGCCTCCTGCTCCCACCATATCTGCCCCTCCCAACCATAAACTTGATGGAACAGCCCATTTCCATGCCAGTATTAAGTCTGCCTATTCCCAGTTCCGAGTTTCCTATGATGTAATTTTGTGTTGACTTTGGCTTCACTTTTGGAAAATTATTTGCTAATCCCTCCCTCTGTGGATTGCCCCCCAAATCCACATGATCCACCCTGTTTATACCCACCTCGCTTTCAGAAGCCATTAAAATTTTGGTTAGAAAATTAGATAAGAAAGCCCTTAATCCCCTTTTAGCACCGTGCCACCTCTCGGGATTCCAAAATCCATCATCAAGGTAGGCCCTCGATAATGTGGAGGGCCAAATTTGCGAGAGGGGGGAGTCTCGCAATGCCAAGAGTTCGGTCGCCAAATATATCTAGTAAGTCAGATGGGTATAGCATTTGGGTCTAGTCCAACAGTCTGATGTAAGGGTCTTGAGGCAGACGAGTAATAAATTCAGTGTGGGTAAGAAACTGGTCTTCCTTGCCCTCTCATGGCAGGGGGAAGGAGTTTAGTGCTATCTCAGGATGGACAGAGGATAAAAATCTAGTCAGGGTGGTTCAGTTGGAAATAAAGCCAAACAGTGAAGGTAGAATGATAATAACTCCATGGGGTGGGGGGTAGATGTATATAAAGAGGGAAGGTAGTGTAGGTGGTGAAAGTATAGTCTGGAGGCAGCTAGGTCAGTGTCAAATCAAGGTGGTAATGTATAAGCTGGAGGCAGCTGGGTTAGGGACTGGCCAAGGCAGAGAATTGAGAAAGGTGGGGGAGGCCTCCAAGGTGAACAGGTAGATAGTCTTTTGTCAACCTCTGGCTTCTCCTACTATATTGAATAGTCCTCTGCATATATTGCCAGGCTCCAGACTTTAGATTATAATGATGTCTCCCAATTCCAGCAAGGGTCTAAACACCTTGCGTGATTCAGGGCATTCAAGGCACTCCAGGGGTTAATAGTTTTTAGATTCCCTCTGATGACGTTGTAAGCTGTCACTGGCATTAGCTAAGGCCTCTCGAAGAGGTAGTCATTACTGCCCCAGCAGCTACCATTGGTGAGGGCAGCTTCAGGTTTCCCAGCAAGTCCCCAAACCAATTCAGAGCCCCCAGGGTGTCTAGGGCTTGACAGGGACTGCCATGTTGCCATTCGTCGCCGCCGCCCGCTGCCATTGTCTTTCCAACCGCCGTTGCTTTAAGAATGGAGGAACTGATGTAACTGCCATTAATGGAACTGCTAGAGTTAGCCTCCCATAGTGCCTTCACATGCCAATATCTTCCCAGCTCTGATGATCCAGAGGGTGAGAGAAACCTTGTTGAGCTGGGAGAAGGCTCCACTAGTTGGTGCTGGTGCTGAAGGGAGTTAAATCAGCCCCGGTGGACTTCCAAACAACCCAAAGCCGCCCCAGCATCAGATGGAGATTAGGCGAGAGCTGCCATCTAGGTGCATGCACATTCATCCACTGGGTTCCTCCCGGTTCAGCCTGGTTCTCCTGAGCCGATAGCGGTGATGATATGTTGTCACCAAACTGGTTCTGACCCCCCCCCGTGCCTCCCCCACCCCCCGCATTATTCTTACCTTTTATTTGGCCCCACCCCCAATCTATTGCTGCCTCCTGAGTCCCAGCTGATGGCTAGAGGGAAAAAAACTGTTTAAACTCTTGCTGCAGGGGTTCAAAGGGCCGCCTACAGCTGATCAGTGTTAAAAGAAAACAAATGAGTAGACTGGTGCCTGCAAAAATACATGAGTAGATCAGTGCCTGCAAAAATAAATGGGTAGACTGGTGCCTGCAAAAATACATGAGTAGATCAGTGCCTGCAAAAATACATGAGTAGATCAGTGCCTGCAAAAATACATGAGTAGATCAGTGCCTGCAAAAATAAATGGGTAGACTGGTGCCTGCAAAAAATAAGTGGATAGATCTGTACAGCTCTGCAAGCAGTTAAAAGCCTGGTAGACCAGTACCTCTGCTAAATCCTAAATAATTGTCACATGACCATCAAGCCACACCCACAAAATAAGCCACGCCCACAGAACCGGTAGTAAAAAAATTTAGGACCCACCCCTGGAATGGAGTGATCTGTATATGAAGTTTCTGTTTCTTTTTCCCTGCAATGATGTAGTGTGGGAGGAGTTTGGTTAGCATTGCTTTAAATAGCTGGTCTTAAGTGAGAGGCTTCAGTTTTTGCCTAGATCTCTTGTTATCACAAACCTTTCAATAAAAGCTCCTTTTGGAACAACAAGAGTCCTGCTTTCTTGGGAAGATTGGAGAGGCAAGACCTTACATTAGGCAAGAACTGCAAAGGATCTGAAAATTATTTCTCATTTTCTGTGATATACCTAGAATTCTAGGGTGTTCAGGGATTTGTGGTTTTAAACATCTATTTTAAAGAGCGTTTGAACTAAATTTATCCACTGAGTGTATCTGTATATACAGTGTGTGTGTGTGTGTGTGTGTGTGTGTGTGTGTACATGCATGCATGCATACATGTATGTATGTATGCATGTATGTATGTACATTGCCTTTAATGTGGGCTTGGATTTATTTATTTATTATTTATTTATTAATTTAATTTATATACCGCCCTTCTCCCAAAGGGACTCAGGGCGGTGTACAGCCAGAATAAAACACACAGATATAAAATTTAAAAAACAATTTAAAAAATATTAAATAGTTTGGCTCATATCTAATTAAAATAAAAACTACCCGTTTTAAACATATAACATTAAGAATTGACGATTAAAAAATTTAAACAATTTAAAAAATTAGTCCAGCCTGGCTTGTTGAAATAAAAGCGACTTGAGGGCCAGGCGGAAGGTGCGTAAGTTGGGAATCCTCTGCCTCTTGGGGGGGCAATTTGTTCCAGAGGGCAGGAGCCCCCACAGAGAAGGCTCTCCCCCTGGGGGTCGCCAGCCGACATTGCTTGGCCGATGGCACCTGGAGGAGCTCCTCTCTGTGGGAGCAAATTGGCCGGTGGGAGGCTATTGGTAGCAGCAGGCAGTCTTGTAGATACCCAGGTCCATAATCACCCATGCGGCCGCATTCTGGACCAGTTGGAGCCTCCGGGTGCTCTTCAAGGGGAGCCCCATGTAGAGAGCATTACAGTAGTCCAGGGGGGAAGTGATGAGGGCATGAGTGACCGTGCGTAGGGAGTCCCGATCCAGAAAGAGACACAACTGACGGATCAGGCGAACCTGATAAAAAGCCCCCCTGGCCACGGCCATCACATGTTCTTCTAAGGACAGCCATGCATCCAGGAGAACACCTAAGTTGCGAGCCTTCTCCATGGGAGCCAACGACTCACCCCCAATAGTCAGAGAGGCACCAACAGCCTATATTGGGATGCCAGAAGCCACAGCCACTCAGTCTTGGATGGGTTGAGCTTGAGCCTGTTTCTCCCCATCCAAATCTGCACGGCCTCTAGACACTGGGACATCACTTCAAGGGCATCATTGGGGTGGTCCGGGGTGGAGATGTACAGCTGGGTGTCATCAGCATACTGGTGAAACTGCACCCCGAAACCACGGATGATTTCACCCAGTGGCTTAACATAAATGTTGAACAGAAGGGGTGAGAGGAGTGATTCCTGTGGCACCCCACACATAAGGCACCTGGAGGTCGACCTCTGGCCCCCTGTCAACACAAACTGCGACTGGTCAGAGAGAAAGGAGGAGAACCACTGCAGCACAGTGCCTCCCACTCCCAACCCCTCCAACTGGCACAGCATGATACCATGGTCGATGGTATCAAAAGCCGCTGAGAGATCTAATAGGACCAGGACAGAGGAAAAACCCCTGTCCCGAGCTCTCCAGAGATCATCAACCAATGCAACCAATGCCGTTTCCGTGCTGTACCCAGGTCTGAAGCCCAGCTGGAACGGATCAAGATAGATCGCTTCATCCAGGTACTGGGGAAACTGTCCCGCCACCACATTCTCAACAACCTTCACCACAAAGCGGAGGTTGGAGACTGGACGATAATTCGCTAAAGCAGCCGGGTCCAGAGAGGGCTTCTTGAGGAGGGGCCTCACAACCGCCTCTTTCAAGGTGGCGGGAAAGCAACCCTCACTCAAAGAAGCGTTGATAATCCTCTGGAGCCAGCCTCGTGTAACCTCCCGGGAAGCCAGCACCAGCCAGGAGGGACACGGGTCCAATAAACATGTGGCCGCGCTAAGTCTACCCAGAATCTTGTCCATGTCTTCAGGAGTCAGTGGGTCAAACTCCTCCCAGATAACACTCTCAAAACCTTCCTCCATCACCCCGTCTGAACCTATCCCATTGGAGTCCAAGCCTTCCCGAATTTGAGCGATTTTGTCATGCAGATACTGTACAAAATCCTCAGCTCTACCCTCCAAGGGGTCTTCCCATGCTCCCAGATGGAGGAGGGAGTGGGTCACCCTAAACAGGGCGGCTGGGCGGTTATCTGCAAATGTGATAAGAGCGGAAAAGTAGTTAGACTTTGCCGCTTTTATCGCCACTAGGTAGGTCTTAATATGAGACCTCACCAGTGTTCGGTCAGATTTGGACGAGCTGGCCCTCCAACCACTCTCTAGGCGTCTTTTCCGGTGCTTCATTTCCCTCAGCTCCTCAGAAAACCAGGGAGCCACCTGGGATGGCACCGGGTCAGAGGCTGCAAAGGCACCATGCGGTCCAAACTCCAGTGGCCACCCTATCCCAGGCGGCCACCAGGTCTTCAGCCGCATCATGGGCCATTCCCTGACCCGCGTCAGGGAATGGCCCAAGCTCTGTCTGGAACCTATCAGCGTCTATCAGGCACCTGGGGTAGAACCACCTGATTGGTTCCACCTCCCTGTGGCGAGATGTAGCGGTTTGAAGGTCAAGTCGAAGGAGAAAATGGTCTAACCATGACAAGGGCTCGATCACAATATCCCCTATATCAAAACTATTCTGCCACTGGCCAGAGACAAAAACCAGGTCCCGTGTGAGTGGAGCCATGAACTAACTGGGTCAGGTCCATGGCCATCATGGAAGCCATGAACTCCCGAGCCACCTCAGACCTTTCACCGATAGATGGCAGGTTGAAAACCTCCATGACCATAAGCCTGGGGCCACCTCGGCTATCCCGCTGAGCAGCCCAGGCAAGGCTGCCACCATGTGGTAGGGAGCCAGGTACGTGACCAGCAAGCCCATCTGGCCCCCACGGCCCCACTTCACAAGGAGGGACTCACATCTGACTATCTGAGGCACAGTGGCCTCCCTCGGACCAAGGCCTTCCTTAATAACAACTGCCACCCACCCCCCACCCCTCCCGAGACCTTGGCTGATGGAATGCGTGGAAACCTGGTGGGCACATTTCAATGAGGGGGACCCCCCCTCCAGGCCCAACCAGGTCTCCGTAATACCCGCCAGGTATGCTCCTCCCTCCTGAATGAGATCACAAATGAGGGGGGCTTTATTTACCACGGACCTGGTGTTGCACAACATCAACCAAAGGCCCGGGCCCTGAGGATCTGCGCAACCCAGGGAACAAGAAGAGCATTGGGGGTCGGAGTGCTCAATCGCTCGAAGATAGCGAATGCGCACTCCCCTAACATGATATGGCACCCTGCTCCCGCCATGTCTGCCCCTCCCACACACAGCACCGATGGACCAGCCCTCATTGGTATGGAAACTAGCCCCCTCCTCGACCCCCGACCCCGCAGCCGCAGTCACATAGCCCCCTGTTGGACTAGGCCCAAACCCTCGTGGGTTACCCCCCAAACCCACATTCTTAAAACCCACTATCCCCCTCCCAGAACCCCTTAAAAATTTAACAAAGGACACAGCTAAAAACCCCCACAGCTGCATGCAAAATGCATGCAAAATGCATTGGATTTTTCTGCTGGGATTGTGTTTAACAGTGGAAACATGAAATGTAATTTTATAAATAAATGCATATCATTAAGAAATATTTGTAATTATGCAACTAAATGCTGTTAGTCTAAATTCTAATTATTCTAATTCCCCTCCCTTCTAATGATTTTTAGAAGGGATCTGTACCTGCCCTAACCCTAACCCTAACCCTAACCCTAACCCTAACCCTAACCCTAACCCTAACCCTAACCCTAACCCTAACCCTAACCCTAACCCTAACCCTATCCCTAACCCTATCCCTATCCCTATCCCTATCCCTATCCCTATCCCTATCCTTAACCCTAACCCTAACCCTAACCCTAACCCTAACCCTAACCCTAACCCTAACCCTATCCCTAACCCTATCCCTATCCCTATCCCTATCCCTATCCCTATCCCTATCCCTATCCTTAACCCTAACCCTAACCCTAACCCGAACCCTAACTCTAACCATCCAAAAATATTTTCCTCCTCTCTTAAAGTCATTTCATAAACAATCAACATTTCCTTCTATAGTTTGTTACTTCCAGAATACTTTATTTTATTCATTTCAAGTTTATTCTCATATTCTATTAAATCTAATTTTTAAATATCTATTTCCCAGCTGTATTTTCCAATACTCCTATCTGTATTTATTTAAACTGGTTCACAGTTTAGCTACTATTCTCCGGTAAAATCTCTTCCACTTCCTCCTAAATTTATTTTTTAGCTGGTTCGCATCTTAATCAGCTGCTTTCCAGCAATGCTTTCCTCCACTCCTTATCTTAATTATTTTGGCTAGTTCACAGTATAATTTTAACTGCACACCAACCTTCTCCTTAACTCCTCCTAAATCTATTATAAAACTGGTTCACAACTCAAGTAGTTGCCTTCCAGCAATGCTTTCCTCCACTCCTACCCCTGTTTTTAACTGGTTCACAACTTTATTTCAATTGATCCCCAGGTATAGTCTCCTCCACTCCTAACTTTTTATTTTTAGCTAGTTCACAGTTTTGCTTTAACTGTTAACCAGCGTATGCTTTCCTCCACTCCTAACTCAATATTTTGGCTGGTTCACAGCTTTGCTTTAACTGTTGACCAGCGTATGCTTTCCTCCACTCCTAACTCTTTTTTTAATTTTAACTGGTTCCCAGTTTACTTTAACCGTTCTCCAGTATGATGCTTTTCTCCACTCCTACCTTATTTGTAAAACTGTGTCACAGCTTTGCTTTCACTGATCTCCAGAGTCATGCTTTCCTCCACTCCTAAATTCATTTATTTAACTAATTCATAACATTTATCTCTTATTCAGTTGTTTAGCTCCAAATTGTTTTGGAATACATTACCAATATTGTTTTCCAATCTATTCTCCTCCGTATCTCTTACCAATTTAAGATAAAAGTATATTTCAAAAAATATCTTATCTCTTATTCTCTCTTAAATTTTCTCCCATTCCATGCTTGTTTCTTATTTTCAATAGGAAACATTTTGAAACACTTTAAAATCAATTTTTTATGGTTCTTAATTCTATAAATAATTCTTTTTAACATCCAACACCTTTAAAAGTAAATATTTTCTTCCAGATTATTAAATCTGTAAGTAGTGCTAGTTAAAAATTCAAAATTTAAAAGGGCATTATTAGAACACCCAAAAATCATGTTTTTCTTCAATCATTTATGCTCTTATTTCTTAATCAAATTGTTTATATATTTATATGAAAATAATAATAGAAAAAAGGAGAGAGTAATAGCAATAATAATAATAATAATTACAATAAAAGAAACACGCACAAAAATAAGGCAACACTAAAAAGGAGAAAAAAGGAAAAAGGAAGAGAGTAGAAATATAACAAAAGAAGTAAAATGGATTTAAAAAAAATAGAGGGGAAAAGAAATGAAGAAAAGGATACTAAAAGAAAGAAATAGAGAGAGAGCACAGAGAAGGAAAAGAAAGAAAGAAAAAAGTATCTCCTAGCATTATTCAACCACCCAGAAGCCGTTACATTCATTTAAATCAAAATATAATATTTTGTTGTCTTGTTACATAATATATTCCATTATTCCTTTCTCCAGTCTGTCCAAGTATATATCTTTTTCATTTCAATGTCATCAAAGTTATAAATTCTACAAAGTTGATTCTGAAGCTATTCCATATATGATATCATCATGTCCTTCTTCTATTGCCACACCCTTCTTTTATTGCCACGTTTATTAGTTCAGTTTTCATTGTTCCATTTAATTTCTTCTTTCTAAACTTCAATAAATCCTCCAGTGAACAGATTATGTATCCTAAATCAAGTTCTCTGAGTCTTTTCCTCAAAATAGTCAAGTTTAAATAACAAGCAACAAAGTTTCTCTTTTCAAGTAACAAGCACTCTGGAATTCACTTTCCCTTTTCAGCTAGCAATCATTTTTATCCGTCTCCGTTTGTCTTTTCCCTTTGCTTTTGAAGGCATAATTATTTCCTCTTCTCCTTCCTCTCTCCCAAACATAGTCCAATCTCATTTATCCACCAAAAAGTAAAGAAAAAATATATCCAGATCTGTAGTCAAACATTTCCAAAAAGTCAATAATTTATATTATCCACCAACTTTTGTCTTTGTGTCCCAATAGTTGTCAGCCACTGTTAAGGCTGGGGTAGACCAATTGTAATTCAGCGTTTGTGGGCAGTTCCTGCCTGGGTTGATGTCCACTCACCCGGCATACAAACTCCCGGCTCTGCTCTCCGCTTCTCCACCTCTTCTCCTATGCATTCTTGTATCCTGGTTGCTGCGGTCTCAGGGCAGCCGCCATGGCCACCGTTCCACCGCCGTCAGCGCAGAGGGCAAGCCTCCGGCCCTGAGGAACCTGCCCATTCCTCTTGGCTGTCCGAGGGTCCCTCTCTATCCCCCTGTCCCTACAGGACAGGGTAGGTCCAAAGACCTACCAGCGGGGGCTTGAAAGACGGGGTTTTTGCAGGGCTCCAGAGCCTGCTAATTCCCCGTCTGTATCCCCACGGCGCCAACTGGAAGTCCAATTTGTTGATAAAGGCTATCCAGGTTGATGAAACATATTTATTTATTTATTTATTTATTTATTTATTTATTTATTTATTTATTTATTTATTTATTCATTTATTCTATTAGGCTTATATGCCGCCCTATCTCCAACAGACTCAGGGCGGCTCACAACAATAAAACCACAATCCATAATGCAAGTTAAAATGCCTAATTAAATCAGATACAATTAAAAACCCATAAAAACCCCATCAGTCCAGGCCGAGGGACTCAAATAACCAGGTTTTTAATTCGCGGTGAAAGGTGCGAAGGTCAGGGGCCAGCCGAAGCCCCAAGGGAAGTTGATTCCAGAGGGTGGGTGTGCCCACAGAAAAGGCTCTACCCCTGGGGGCCGCCAGCCGACATTGTCTCGCTGACGGCACCCTGAGCAGGCCCTCCCTATGGGCGCAAACTGGGTGATGGGATGTTGTTGCTGGCTGAAGTTGGTCCACCAAATATCCTGGGCCTAAGCCATGTAGGGCTTTATAGGTCATCACCAGCACCTTGAATCTCACCCAGAGGGCAACCAGTAACCAATGCAGGTCGCGCAGGAGGGGAGTTATCTGGGAGTATCGGGATTCTCCCATCACAACTCGCGTGGCCGCATTTTGCACCAGCTGAAGCCTCCGAGTGGTCCTCAAGGGCAGCCCTATGTAGAGAGTGGTTCAGTAGTCAATACAGGAGGTGACTAGCGCATGGGTAACTGTGCGTAGGGCATCTCTGTCCAGGTAGAGCTGCAACTGGCACACCAGACGAATCTGGGCATATGCCCCCCTGGTAACGGTCGTTATATGATCTTCTAAACTCAACCGTGAATCCAGGAGGACACCCAAGTTGCGTGCCCTGTCTACAGGGGGTAAAACTTCACCCCCTATAGCCAGCGATGGAACCTCTCACATGGACCGAGATGCCAGTACCCACAGCCACTCGGTCTTGGCTGGGTTGAGTCGAAGTCTATTCCTTCCCACCCAGACCCGTACCACTTCCAGGCACCGGGTCATCATGTCTAGGGCATCACTGTGCTGGTTCAGGGTGGATATAAAGAGCCGAGTGTCGTCAGCATATTGATGGTACCTCACCCCGAAACCACAGATGATCTCTCCCAGTGGTTTCATATAGATGTTGAACAGAAGGGGCGAGAGAACCGACCCCTGGGGCATCCCAAAAGTGAGGGGCCTCCAGGTCGATCTCTGCCCCCCTGCCAACACTACTTGCATTTGACCCGAGAGGTAGGAGGAGAACCACCATAAAACGGTGCCTCCCACTCCCAACCCCTCGAGGCAACACAGCAAGATACCATGGTCGACGGTATCAAAAGCTGCCAAAAGATCTAATAGGACCAGAAAAACCCCTGTCCCGAGCCCTCCAGAGATCATCCACCAGTGTGACCAATGCCATCTCCATGCTGTACCCGGGCCTGAAACCTGATTGGTACGGGTCAAGGTAATTCGCTTCATCCAGGGCCAGCGGGAGCTGATGCGCCACTACACTCTCAACAACCTTCACTAGAAAGCGGAGGTTGGAGACTGGACGAAAATGACTCAAAACAGCTGGATCCAAGGCCGGCTTCTTGAGGAGGGGCCTCACCACCGCCTCCTTCAAGGCTATCCAAAAGATAGTATCCAGTTGGATGAAGGATATTCAAAAGTTGGAATCCAGGTTGATGAAGGGTTTTCAAGAGAGGTTATCCAGATTGATGAAGAGTGTCTTTTGGCATAATTCTTGCCACATCTTCTTTAGTTAGCATCTCTAGGCTGTGTCTGACCCAGGTTTATGCCTTCACACAACCCAAGAGATGATGGCCAATTTTTCCTATGTCCTCCTCTCCCCCTCAGTTCTACAGCCAGCCTCGGCAGCCAAGAAGATGCAGAGCTGTTAGTGTGGGCCTTAATTTGCTACTTTGTGCTGTCAGTAGAAGCCCAATTTATCCATGAGGGGCAGAGCTGGTCCCATCAGGTCTTTCAGCTTTCAAGTCAGCTGTTCCACTCAGTGCTGCCAGGAGTCAGAAGGGGTGGTGTTGGACTGAGTGCAGCTACTGTGGGCAGTGAACGTTGCAGGGATATTGAGGATGCAACTAATTTAGTTAGTGGATAAAATTTCTAAATGAATGAGGATTCATCTCATCCCAGTGCTACCGACTGCCAAGTCAATAGGCGAAGCGTTACTAATTTCGGTGTTCTGCTTAATTCACTGCTGTGGTTCTTTTTTTGCTGAGCCAAACAAGTAATAACATTGCTTTCTTCTAGGTAATTGAGATAAATCCTTTAATCCTCTTTTTTTAAAAAAGCGACTTTTAAAACGCAGAAACTGGCTCTCTTCTGAATTTCCATCTGAGAACTCCATCAACCAAGTCAAAATAAGATCTATCTGGTGCATTACTTGGACAGTGACCCCATCACATACCTTAGCTTTCTTCAAGCAGGTGTGATGACTCTGGTGGCCTTTTTCTTCTTGCTTAACTTAGGATCTAAACTACAGTGGAATTGCATTCTGTGAATGCAATGAAAATTCAATTTAGCTGTCACAACTAATAGACAGAAAAAACTGCCTTCCATGAATTAATCTACCCCCCCCCCCTTTTTTAAAAAAGGCAAATGAAATTTGAATGCTTGGGAAGGGAGAAAAGGTTTACTCTTTCCCTGAACTGTTTATAACTTCATAAATATCTCTACTGCTCTTTCACCACAACCAATTTGTTTCTTCTAAACAATTATGCAGACAAACAGAAATAAAATTCTCATCATCCTTATATTCTGTTTTCAAAAGTTCTTTTGCTGCAGCAACCTTTTTTTTCAGGAGTTCAAAGTCACATGCATACTGTCTTCTCTTTCTCTCCTGTGGGGCAAGTAGAAAATGGATGGAAACTAATCAAGGAAAGAACCAATCTAGAAGCTAAGGAGAAATTTCCTGACAGTGAGAACAATTAATCAGTGGAACGACTTGCTTTCAGATATTGTGGGTGCTCCATCACTGGAGGCTTTCAAGGAAAGATTGGAAAACCATTTGTCTGGGATGAAGTGAGTCATGCTTGAGCAGGAGATTGGACTAGAAGACTTCCAGGATCCCTTCCATCTCTGTTATTCTGTTTAAAATAATTAGCTCAAAGTTTTCTAGGGAGCTTCCATAGCTAAGGAAGGGTCTCCTCAATGCAGCTGACACTTTTAATTCCATCTTATCTCAGCATTCCAGAGAATGCCCCAACT
The DNA here is from genome assembly GCA_022577455.1 of Arizona elegans. Classification (NCBI taxonomy): domain Eukaryota; kingdom Metazoa; phylum Chordata; class Lepidosauria; order Squamata; family Colubridae; genus Arizona; species Arizona elegans. The sequence continues at coordinate 101,539,808 of JAKOOJ010000005.1, forward strand.
CCAAGTAAAACCCTGAAGCAAGCATTTTTTCAAAGTTCTATTTACTAGAATAGGTAAACTGGCACATCTGAGTGTCTGGGTTTTCTCTCAGTAAATCAAAACCCATAAAACCATCCTCTCAGTCCTCAGCCGATCACATGCTCCAATCACCATCCATCCCATCTCGAGACAGCACTCTGACCACTCCTTCTCCAAATGCAGAATTGCCCTGACCTTGACCAACAGGAAGAATGCTATTATGTCTACTTTACTTTTTATTTGATTTATATACCGCCCTACTCCCGAAGGACTCAGGGCGGTGAACAACTAACAATAAAATACATACATACAAAATTTAAAAAGCAGAGATAAAATCGAATTTAATAGTTTGGCCCAGACAGATTTAAAACGCCAATCAATTTAAAACAAATTTAAACTTTGAATATTAAAAATACTAAAAAATATTTAAAAATATTAAAAATGTTTAAAAAGAGGGAGAAAGTTAGGCCAGGCCCGCCTGGTGAAATAGAAAGGTCTTTAGAGCGCGGCGGAAGGTGCACAGATCTGGGATCCTCCGTATCTCCGGGGGGAGCTCGTTCCAGATAGTAGGTGCCCCCACAGAGAAGGCTCTCCCCCTGGGGGCTGCCAGTCAACATTGTTTGGCTGATGGTACCCGGAAGAGCCCCTCTCTATGAGAGCGTACCGGCCGGTGGGAGGCTATTGGTGGTAGTAGGTGGTCCTGCAAGTACCCAGGTCCTGAGCCATGGAGCGCTTTAAAGGTGGTAACCAAAACCTTGAAGCGCACCCAGAAGACCACCGGGAGCCAGTGCAGCTCACGCAGGAGGGGTGTTACATGGGAATGCCATGTCGCTCCCATTACCACTTGCGTGGCCGCACTCTGCGCCAGTTGGAGCCTCCGGGTGCTGCTCAACGGGAGCCCCATGTAGAGAGCATTACAAGGCGGGAGGTGATGAGGGCATGAGTGACCGTGCGTAAGGAGTCCCGATCCAGAAAGGGGCGCAACTGGAGAATCAGGTGAACCTGATGAAAAATCCTCCCGGTCACGGCCGTCAAGTGCTCTTCTAAAGACAGCCGTGAATCCAGGAGGACGCCCAAGTTGCTACAGACTTTCCCACACATAAGAAGCAGTGGTGGGTTCCTCCCGGTTCACACTGGTTCGCAAGAACCGGTAGTAAAAATTTGTAGTAGTTCCGAGAACTGGTAATAACATTGGCTGGCCACACCCCCAAACCGGTCCCTGGCCCAGTCGCCGCTCGCTTACCCCGCCCACCTTATCAGAGGCTTTTTTTTTTACTTTTAAAAGCATTTTTTCTACAACCTCTTTGGACGAAAAAATGCTTTTAAAAGTAAAAAAAAAAGCCTCTGATGATCCCACGGCTCAGCTGGGAACATTAGAGGCTTTTCAAAACATGTTTTCTACAACCTCTTCAGCCGTAGAGGTGGTAAAAAAAATGTTTTGAAAAGCCTCTGACAATCTCAGCTGAATTGCCTGATTGGCAGAGGCTTTTCAAAGCATGGTTTTCTGCAACCTCTTCAGCCGAAGAGCTGGTAAAAAAATGCTTTGAAAAGCCTCTGACGATCCCAGCTGAGTTGCCTGATTGGCAGAGGCTTTTCAAAGAATTTTTTTTCTGCAACCTCTTAAGGTTGTAGAAAAAAATGCTTTTAAAAGTTAAAAAAAAGTTGGCCATGCCCACCAGTCACTTTATCCTCCTACCAAGCCACGCCCACAATATAAGCCATGCCCACAGAACCAGTAATAAAAAAATTTAGAACCCATCCCTGATGAGAAGGTGGCAGCATGGAAGCTTCCAGCCTAATATAGCTTTCAAAAATGACACCTTACTTATCAGTGAGGTAATACTGATGCTGGGATCACAAAAGGCCAAAGCTTGCATTTAGGCAATGTGTTCTGAACATGGAAAGCCAAAATAGGTCTTTTTGTAAAAATTAAAGCCAACTCACCTCTTAATTGCAATCAGTTCTTAAACAGATACTTTGGTGTATTAATTCAGGTGCTGGACTGGAAGACTGTCTCTCAAGCCAGACTACCTCATAAGGTTTTGTGAGAAATTAGGAGGTTGGGACATTGTGTACTCATCTTGAACTGTAAAAAAATGAAGTTAGGAGATGGTGGTGGTGGTGATGATGATGGCTACTGAAGGAAAATTCAAGACAATTCCTAACAGTCAGCATCTGGTTAGAGTTAGATAAGGGTGAATGACAATCCAGGAGGATTGGACTTGGAGTTTGCTTGTGGCTACATAGGGCTTTCTAGGCTGATTCCCCTTTTCACTCCACCTCCAGGTTCTGCCATTTCTTCTCCTACAGCTACACAGGATTAGATTGACTTTTAATAACTCTGGTTACTCCTTACTCCTATTCTATTTCCTAGGTATGTGTGTTTGTTTCTCATGAGATCAAGGAACAGTGTCACTGTTGACTCCCCAACATTTCAATGGAGTACAGGGAAGCACTGCTGCTGGAAACTGAGGAGAGGCTAAAACATTCCTTCTTTATCTGTAATCTCCTTTGTGCTCACTGGAAATGTTCACATGAAAGTGTATGTATGAGAGAGGAGGAGGAGGAGGAGAAGAGAGAAGAAAGCAAAGGAAGGGAGAGCAAGAAGGGTTAATAATCTGCTTGCAAGACTCATATCTCAATGTGACTCATTGAGTAATTTTGATCCAGTCAGTTCTCCATCCAACCCATTTCTCAGAGCTGGGCAAAAAAGAGCTTTGAGCTCTCAGCTGAAAGATGGGGCTATCAATGTGAATGCTCATCAATTCAGACACAATCATTTTGGGCATAATCAATATTAGCCGTGATCTGCTTAAGTTTTCATTGGTAACCTCATATTTTTTCAAGAGTCAGGTTTTGTTTTATGGCTGAAGACAATCATACGATGCAATATTTGCAGCTAAATACAGTTCAAATCCAAATTATTTGTTGCAAGTGCAACTCATTCCCAATTAGCTACAGACCAAAGATTATTAACAAGCAAGCAGCTGGAGGAAATGATAAAAAAAGGAAATGCTTATTAAAGGACCTCTTTATGATATGTTTCCCTGTGACTTGCAGCTCTTCAAAACAGTAAATGGAACCATAACATATGAACATCTTCTAATCTGTCCCAAATGATGCCATTTTTCTCAAATTCAGCCCTAAGAGCAGGAATTCATTGATGTCTTTATATTAAAAAATGCAGTTGGATATCACATCAAAGCAGTTCATAAAATTTGCTGTTAAATGGAACTAGAGCAATAAAATGTTTATGTACTTTTTTTTTTAATGCAATGCTTCATTTTGGACATGAAGAAGCAAAAACGAAGGAGAAAGAATTTATCCAATTTATCCAATTAATTTTATTTTCTGGAAATTTAGAGAAGTTTAGGATGAGTGTCCCAAAGGTGCATTTTTCAAGAGCAACTGGACTTTCTTGTTTTGCTTTGAAGATGTTTTGCTTCTCATCCAAGAAGCTTCTTCAGCTCTCTTGATGAGAAGCAAATCATGAGAAGCTCTCTTCTTGGATGAGAAGTGAAACATCTCCAAAGAAAAACCAGAAAGTCTAGCTGTCTCTTGAAAAAGCACCTTTGGGACAACCATGACCTGGATGACTGAGAATCTCCATAGATATAGATTGAGTAATAGTTCTGCCGAGAAAAACATTTGAACTCACAATTCCACATCAGATATTATACATCCAGACTGCCTGTAGAAAGATCTGGAATAAAGGTGATCCAGCCAGAATGAAGAGATCTGAGTTTATAAAAGAAAGGATATAGCTCATGAAAGAAAGAAAGAAAGAAGGAAGGAAGGAAGGAAGGAAGGAGGGAGGGAGGGAGGGAGGGAGAGAGAGAGGAAGGAAGGAAGAAAGAAATTCTGCAAAGCATTTTCATTTTATTTTGCAATTGGTGCTCTCATCGATTAACTTTCCTTTACAATCCCAGATTATAAACTATCAACTCTGTGGAGAGGTATTTGAAACAGAGTTCGAAATTAATTATTTCTGAACAAACTGACGATTGTTGGCCTTTGTGCATTGGGACCGACTCTTTAGCCCCATTTGGAGAGGCTTCAACTCCATCTTATCTGATGCCTGACTCAGTGGCTTTTTGAGTTTGATCTTACTTTGGGGGAACCTTATTTTCTGGACAAATCTTAATATGGTAGCTCAGCATATAGAAAAATAAAAATGAAATTTCAAGTTGTATTATTGCAATTTTATTGGTGATCGTATATCACTGGTTTGTTCATAGCATCCAGGATGCTTTTGATTTCTCAACCCTACTTAGTTATCAAGTCTGGGAAAGGCCAGTGATTACTGCTACCAAATGAGATTTTGCATATTTATTGATTTATTTGTATCCCACTGTTATTTTTATAAATAACTCAAGGCGACGGATGTATCCAATACACCTTCCTCTTCCTATTTTCCCCAAAACAACAACACTGTAAGGTGGGTTGGACTGAGAGAGAATGAATGGCTCAGGGTCACCCAGTTGGCTTTCATGCTTAAGACAGGACTAGAACTCACAATCTCTTGGTGATTGGTCCAAAGTCACCCAGTTGGCTTTCAAGGTGGGAATTGAACTCACAGACTCCTGTTTTCTAGCCTGATGCCTCATATGTAGATATGAGCCCTTTGAAGTAGTCTAGGCAAGAAACCAAGTAACAAGTACTAACACTACCTTTATTGTAAGCTTACAGTTGTCAACTTGCAAAGCATTCCTGACCTGCTCTCGAGTTGCCATAGGCAGGGGGATGGGGAATCAAGCCTCTCAGCTGAATCGAGGAACTTGCATTTCAGTCAAAACAAAGTACATTCCAGCTGGCAATGTCAAAGTCATCTCCAGGGGGACCCACAGTGGCCAGAGGGAGTGACTTTTACAACCTGCGAAATTGCTTTGTTGGGGACTGTTACTAATGACACACCTTGGGGGGAGGGGGAAACAGGGTCAGAGCCAAGATGTGAATTAAGTGAGGTCAGAGTTGGTTTCACTTGGTCTGTTCCGACATGACGCTCCTAATAAATAACTAGATTTCTTTTGAAGCTTGGCTTGAGGCTCATGATTTAATTAGGGCATTGGCTGGAACCCTGACAACAGTAACAACATCATACAAGCTTAAAAACAGTTCTATCCTTCCTTGCCTTTAATTTCCAGAGAACTCATTAGAGACACTTCCCTTTCTGTGGACTGAGATATCTCTTGTGTTTTTTGAGGGACTGAAGAACTCCATAACTTTAAAAATGTTCCCATTCTAATGTGCTCTAGAGAATGAAGTGGCCAAACTCAGTGTCTTTTTAGCAGGCTCCACTTAAGGTTTCTGACCTTGATCTTTCTTCCTCAGCTTCTTTCTTCCTCAGCATCTACCTTCCAGAGCACAGGTGGGTAATGTCATGGCATAATAGTATGTGTGAATGACCTCGGAAGATGGGGGGAAGAGATGCTGCCCATGGAACAATCAGATAAGGGGGAGGAGAACCCAAAGATGCCCAACAGACAGACAAAGACCCTCAGAAAGGATTCTTCTGTCAACTCGGAACCCTGACACCTCCCTAACTTATCAGGCTACAAAAATAGATGGTGAGAGGTTTATAGTTTTAGGTTTCTTAAATTCTGTTAATGCAACCTTACAATAAAGTTGAATTAGCTCATCTACTCTGGTTTTTTTTTTGTCTGGTCTACTCGGGAAGGCTGACATGTGACTTCACCTTGTTCAGAAAAGCTCCAGAAATCCAAACTTACTGCTTGATTGCCTTTCTCCACCTGGGCATCATCTCCACTATGTAAAGGTGTTTTAGCATATTTTTTCTACCCAGAAGGCCAAGACATCTCTCATCTGATGGTTGCCTGGCCTGTAGCTTCTTCTCCTGCATCCCAACGTTCTTCTCACAGACCATTACAGTAGATAATGGAAAGGAAAAGAAAAACAAGGGAGATATTTATGATTCTTTCTTTCTTTCCTTCCTGTTGGCCTGCCTGCAGTACGTCGTTCCAAGGTGGCAGATGAAGAAAGGCGCCACAAGGCTCGCCAAGCTCGCGATGAGTATCGGAGGCACTCCTTACGGGCCATCCGTAAAGGAAAAGTGGCTGATCTAAGTAGTCTGTTCCAGGCAGCTGGTTTGAATATCAAACAAGAAACCAAGCCAGCCAGTTCTTGCACCATCCCATCCTTGAATGTGGCAACACCAATCAGGTTGGTTTGTATTCCCATAAAGAAAAGTGGAATTTAGAATTGATTTCCCTATTGTATTCAGCAAGGTCATATGGAATGGTTTTCCAATAAAAGGGGATTTTGGCTGAATAGTAGGAGAACTGCTGAGAAAGTAAGAGCTCAAAAGCTGAACAATTGGGAAGATCCTCTTTACTGACTATTTTCAATTGGGGCTGGATAGTCAAAATCAGGAACAGATGCATAGAGCGAAGGGATAAAAAAATGGATATCATCATACTCCATGATTGTGATCCTCACAGCTATAGGAGCTGTATATAGCTATATACAGCTATCCCAACTAAAACTATTCCAGGAAGCTGGGGAGTCTGTGGAACTAATCTGAGGGTTGCTTGCAAAAGTAAAAGGAAAGTTGGTCAATGGGTCAATGTACTCAAATAGTTAAATTTCAATGGACAGATGAACTTAATAACATATTTGCTTGCATATTGTTGGATAGATCTATGTGGAGAGATACTCTATTGCTGTTCAGTCACTAAGTCATATCTGGCTCTTTGCGACCCCGTGGACCATAGCACGCCTGGTCCTACTGCCTTCCACTGTTTCCTGGAATTTGCCCAAATTCATGTTCATTGCATTGATTTATAGAGTTATAGACAATGAGGACCTGATGCTGGACAACCAGTAGTGTGGTTAGTGAAGGACAGAACACAACAGAACACAACAGAATAGAATAGGGAATATGGAATGGAATGGAATGGAATGGAATGGAATAGAATAGAATAGAATAGAATAGAATAGAATAGAATAGAACAGCTGGAAGGGACCTTGGAGGTCTTCTAGTCCAGCAGGAGAAACTATACCATTTCAGACAAGTGACTGTCCAGTCTCTTCTTAAAAACCTCCAGTGATGGCTCCCCCATGATTTCTGAAGGCAAGCTATTCCACTGATCAATTGTCTTCACTGTTAGGAAGCTTCTCCTTAATTCCAGGTTGCTTCTCTCCTTGATTAGTTTCCATCCATTGTTTCTTGTCCTGCCTTCTGGTGCTTTGGAGAATAATTTGACCCCCTCTTCTTTGTGGCAGCCCCTCAAGTACTGAAATACTGCTATCATGTTACCTCTCATTCTTCTTTTCTTTAGACTAGCCAGACCCAAATTCTGCAGCTGTTCTTCATATGTTTGATCATCTTAGTTGTTCTTCTCTGAACGTTTTCCAAAGAAAGATGAAAGAAGGCAATGCGGGGGGGGCGGGGGATCCACAAGTTTACTTCTGTTTAAGAATGGGTAGGACACAGTCAGTTTTGACTGGAGATTTAAAGGAAGAAGAGATGGTCCCATAATCAAATTCTGTGATGGCCACTTCAAGAAGCCAAGTTGCTGTGTTATGAAATAGGAAGCCGAGGAAGAGAGAGATGGCCCATCCATCTATTTCCAGTCTGCTTCCCTTCTGGATGCATAGATTCAAATGCCGATTCTGTCTACTTTCATCAATAGTTTAGATCTTATTTAAAAATAGGCACGTTGCTGCAAGAGTATGCATGTGTCAGCCAAGAAATGGCACAGGATGAAAGGGAAATAATGGAAGGACAACTAAATTCAAACATGCACTTCAGACAGGGAAAAACAATTAAGGTTGTTTTGTGAATTTTCAAAAGGGTCCCTATTAGGATGTGAAGGCAAAAAAGGTAGATGGGGCACTTGAAATATAACACTTAAGTATAAGGAAGAAGACAATGTCAACCTTCTTTCTTTTTAATTTTTTTATTTATATCATATTAAAAAAGAAATTGGACATGGTGCAACCATCCTGGCGTTATTTCCGCCATACACACTAAAGTATAACACAAGTATTTTATATGCTCAGCATATCTTGCTAATTATATACACATATTTGACCCCTATATACCCTTATATTTACATATATTACATCATCTTTTGGTCTACACATCTTAATTATTTCGTGTTCCAACTTCCATTTCTCAAATCCAACTATTGGTAAAATCTATTCCAAACCTCATAGTATTCTGTCTCTCCTTTGTTTTTTACTTCTAGTGTCAATCTATCATATTCTGCACAATCTAATATTTTCTTTATTATCTCCCTTTCTATAGGTATATTCTCATTCTTTCACTGTTGGGCATATATCATTCTCGCTGCTGTTATGATATGCAATATTAAGTATGTTAACCCTTTACTGTAATCTTCTGTTATGATTCTTAATAAAAATATTTCTGATTTGAATTCCAATCTTTGTCCAATCATTTTTTCCAGCCACATTTGAATCTTTCACCAATATTCTTTTGCTTTTCTACATGTCCATCACATATGGTAGTAGGTGCCCAGTGATTGGTTACATTTCCAACATTTCAGTGATAAATTTCTATACATTTTGGCCAATCTTGCTGGTGGTAAATGCCACCTACGTTTTCCTTGTATGATGTGGCCAGGGTTAATTTCCTATTCCTTTCCCACAATTTTTCCCACTTTTCCAGTTCAATACCTAAAAAAATTTGCCCATACCACCATTGTCTCTTTAACTTGCTCTTCCTCCATGTTATAGTCTAATAAGTATTTATACATTGCTTTAATCATTTTCTCATCTGTCCCCAATAGAAGTTTGTCTAATATTATTAAATCTCTATTAATACCCCACGCTTTCACATCTTTCATATAGCATGACTGAATTTGTAAATATGCCTACCATTCCAATTCTACCCCTTGTTCTTTTAATTGTAGTCTCAATTTTAGTCCTCCTTTTTCATCTAGAATATCCTTGTATGTAACAATTTTCCCCCAATTGATAAGATTTGGATGAACCAACACTTCTAGACTGGAGAGCCAGATCAGTATTTTCATATAGTTCTGTTTTTTTATTTCATACTCCCAATAGGGACTGTCATATATAGTGTCTTTGGAAGTATTGGTGTGCCACTTGTCTTCCATACCAGAGGAATGCATGCCACCCTGCTTGAATATCATGACCTTCTAGTATTAATAATTTCTTGTTCCTTAAAGTTATCCATTCTTTCACCCAGGTGGTCGTTGACACTTGATAATATAATTCCCAGTCAGGCAAACCAAACCCTCCTTTCTTTGGAATCTTGGTGTTATTTCAGTTTAATTCTTGACTTCTTCCCTTGCCGTATAAATTTTGACACTATTTTATTCAAATTATCAAAATATTTTTTCTCTAATTTTATCGGTATATTTTGAAATAGAACATTCATTTTTATTGCCGTATTCTGCCCATAAAGGAGAGTTGAATGGTCTTCCATCTCTCCAGATCTATCTTTATTTGATTTATTAATTTCATATAATTGTCCTCCTTAATCTATGTATACCTTGCTGTCAAGTAAATCCCTAGGTACTTCATCTTTTTTGCTAATTGAATATTTATTCCCTTAGTCTGGGAACCTTAGATCGGCAACATGTGGCTCTAGAGCCACATGCGGCTCTTTGGGCCCTCTCCTGCGGCTCCCTGTCGGATGATCCCACCACTGGGTGGCCCCTCCCCTGCCCTGAGAAGAGAAGGGCTGTGAAGGTGGATGGAGACTGGCTCCGTATTCCAGAGCGGGAGTGAAGCACCCCTCTACTTGCCTTTTTTCCCAGCCCTTGTTGGTGCTATGCACACCTCAGCCACTGAGGGAGACACGTGACTTTGCTCTGTGTCGAGACACTGGCTGGGCTGCCCAGCTGCAGCCGATGCTGTTTGTTGAAATGGGCTCCAGGAGGAGGAGGAGGAGGAGGAAGGGACACCGTCTCCCCCATTGTGCAGCGCGCTAAGTTTAACTGGAAGAGCAGCAAGCAGCCACGGAGGCAGGGAGAGAAATATGGGGCGCCCCAGCTGGTGTCTCAGGGCGAAGAATATGGGGAGACACATGATTTTCTCCGCCCTGAGACACCAGCTGGGGCGCGTCTCCCCATATTCCTCTCCCTGCCTCCGTGGCTGCTTGCTGCGCTTCCACTTAAATTTAGCGCGCTGCACCATGAGGGAGACGGCGTCCCCTCCTCCTCTTCCTGGAGCCCATTACAACATGCAGCATTGGCTGGGGCAGCCCAGCCGGTGTCTTGGGGCAGAGAAAGTTGCACATCTCCCAACAAGGGCCAGAAAAAGAGGCAAGTAGAGGGCTGCTTCGCTTCCGCTCTGAAATACGGAGCGAGTCTCCATCCGCCTCCACTGCCCTTCTCTTTTCAGGGCAGGCGAGGAGTGAGGAGGGGGGGCGGGGGGGGGCAGTCAGCCGATAGGGAGCCACAGCAGGGGGACAAAAGAGCTTCATTTATCTGGGAACCTGAAATGACTCTTGATTTAAAATTAAATCATATGGTAAAAAGCACCCAAAGAAGAAGAAAGAACAACATCAGAAAAAAACCCCAATCCTCACCTGTTTTTGGAAATGATTCAAGAGGGAACCACCAACACCCCCCCCCCACACACACACACATAGACACGAGGGAGGGGGAGGGAGAAAGAGCGGTAGAGAAATGAGAGACAGAGATGAGAAAGAGAGAGGGGGAAAAGAAAAAGAGTTGAGAGGGAGGGAGGGAGATGAGAGACGGAGAGGGAGAAAGATAAGAGAGAGAAAGAGGGAAAGGGAGAAAGAGAGAGATGAGGGAGAAAGATGAGAGGGGAAAGATGAGAGAGAGAGAGAGAGAGTGAGAAAGAGGTGAGGAGGGAGGGAGAAAGAGGGAGAAAGATGAGAGAGAGAAAGAAAAAGAGAGAGAGAGAGAGAAAGAAAAAGAGAGGGAGAAAGATGGGGGGGAGCGAGAGACCTGTTTAAAAGAAAATACCTGGAGCTACAAAACCTGGGGAGGCATGGCTGGGGGGGGGCGTGTCATGTGACTGGGTGGGAGAGAGTGATGTGGAGTTGGCCATGCCCACTCAGGTTTTTTGGCTCCTGGTGTTTTGTTTTCTTTAGGAAATGGGCCCAAGTGGCTCTTTGAGTGTTTAAGGCTGCAGACCCCTGCCTTAGTCGAATCATCTTTCTGGGGTTTTTTTTCTCCCTCATAAGCATATCTTAAATGTACTTTCTTATCTAACATACATATTTTCTTTCAACTTTCATACTAATACAATCTTCATCCTAAACAATTTAAGTATATTCGGGTTTGTTCTTCTACCATTTCATCTCCCTTGTTTTACAACAATCCTTCTTCTTCCTCTCCTCTCTTTCCTTTCCCTCCCTTCTTCTATCTACTTTTCTACTTTCTACTTTCCTCCTCTCCTTCTCCTTCTCTACTTCCCCTTCCTTTCCCACACACCTCGCTTCTTCTTCCCTTCTAACCTTCTCCCCTACTCTTGTTTCCCCTCTCTTTCTTCCTCTTCTTTTCCCTTTCTTCTTTCCCTCTCTCTTCTTCCTTTCTTCCTCCTCTATCCCTCTCCATTCTCTCTCTATTGTTGTATTAATTTTCAATTTAATATTTTCCAAAGTGGTATTCGAGCAATCCTGATTTTTACTTTCTTATCAATTACTTTTTCATTTTACTAAATTCACACGTATCATCATAAATGTACACTTCTATAATAACATTTTCTTTCTTTCTTTCTTTCTTTGCTATATTTCTCTGGTAATATACCCAATAAAAATGCCTCTGGTTTTAACTCTATAACAGGGATGGCGAACCTTTTTCTTGTTGCATGCCGGAAGTGTGTGTGTGCGCGTGTGCCAGCGTGCGCGTGTGCTAGCACCCATAATGCAATGCGAACCCCCATGCGCATGCACACATGACCCCCCCACATTCCCTGGCGCATGTGCCCTGCATTGCACATGCACACTCCCCCACATGCGCTTTACCCCCCTGGCCTATTTTGGACTAAAGTCTGGACTTTCGGGGGAAGGGATTGAAGCCCCGGCCCGCTGCTTCTGGCACCGCCAGAAAAGGGCAGTGGAAGAACCGCCACCACTGGGTGTGAAGGGCGGTGGGAAGGATGTGCGGTCTGGGGCTTCCCTGTCTCCCTACCCGAGCGGGCTCTCTGGGGGAAGGGATTGAAGCCCCCTGCCTTACTAGTATCCCATACATTTTGCAGTGATGTATCATCTTTTCTATTTCTTTAAAGAAGAAAGTCAATTTTTTTTCCATATATTGTAGAAAGTCCTTTTCATTTAGTAAGTTTTGGTTTAATGTCCATCTCATTCTTTTTCTCTTCCCCTTCCATATCATTGGTTTTTTTATAACATTTTTTTTTTAATTTTTAAACAGACATACATAAAACCATCTTCAATTGCAAACAGTGTGTCGGTTGATTACAAGTCTTTTGTGCATCATTCACTAAATTCATAGTTTACAATTTACAGTTTACCTAAATTCTCATATAATCGACCTAATAAATATCTATATATTATTATCCTCATTAATCATTTGACTATGGCTATTTCTTTCCTCATTATTATTCAAAATATTCTAAGATTTGAGTTAATTTTTATTATAACATTCATTTCATCCTCCTGAATCTATCCAGTAATAATACCTCTTTATGTTATATTTCACATAATTCTACAATTCTTGTATTGTAAAGATCTCTACCATATTTCAATTCCATATTTTTTTATCTAACTATTGATAAAATAGGTCCCATATCTTATAGTATTGTTTGTCGTCTTGTTCTCTAATTTCAAATGTCAATTTGCTCATTTCAGCACATTCCATTATTTTCTTAATAACTTCATCCTGCGTTGGTATTTTCTCATTTTTCCAATTTTTAGCAAACACAATCTTTGCCGCTGTTAATACATTCACAATCAGATATCTCAATTCTCTATTATATATTTCAGGTACAATCCCCAATAAAAAAATCTCTGGTTTAAAATCTATGTGGTTTTTTTGTCATTTTTTCCAACCACGTGTGGATTTTAGTCTAGTATCTTTTGGCTTCTGCATATTTCCACCACATATGGTATTATGAACCCAGTATCTGATGACATTTCCAACATTTTTCGGATTTATTCTTAAACATTCTGGCTATTCTCGTCGGGGATAGATGCCGCCTGTAAAACATCTTATATAAATTTTCTTTATATGCAGTTGACATTGTCATTTTATAATTTTGAGATCACAATTTTTGCCATTTCTCTAAGTCAATTCCATGTCCAAAATTTTTCCCCCAAGCAATCATTGTTTCTTTAACTTGTTCTTCTTCCAACTTAACCTCCAATAAATATCCATATAGTTTTTTAATTACATTTTCATCAGTACCTGTTAAAACGTTATCTAAATTAGTCAAATTATTATAAAAACCTTCTGTCTTAAAATCTTTATCGTATCTAGAGTGTATTTGCAAATAGGAAAACCAATTCATCTTTATACCTTGTTCTTTTAGTTCTTGCATAGATTTAAGTTCACCCTTTTCACTATATCTAACAATTTGTTCCTTTCTAAATGTTATTGAATATTAGAATACTTCAATAGTTGATAACCAGACTGGAATTTTTAAATAATGTTGTCTTTTGATCTTCTCCCAGTTTAATAGCAAGGCCTCTCGTATAAAATGTCTTCTAAAATACCCCTGCGTTTTTGTTCCCTTATACCATAAAAAAGCATGCCAGCCCAACAATAAATCATGTCCTTCTAGAGTCAATAATCTAGTATTTCTTAGCATTATCTATTCCTTAATCCACATCATTGTCGCTTGATAATATAATTCCCAATTAGGCAGACCAAATCCCTTCCATATCATTGTTATTGGACTGTGGTCTACCCATGTACTTGCTTCTATTTCAATCTTATATATCTTGGAAATTAATTCTGTTGACATCCACATCATATCTATTCTTGACCACGACATGTGCCTGTATGAGTAGAATGTATATTGCTTTTCTTTCAGATTTCTTTTTCTCCATGCATCTTGCAAGCTTAACTCATCTGTCATTGTATAAAATGCTCTAGGTAAAGTCTTTCTTAATTTTTTGTTCACTTTTGTAGATTTGTAGTCTAACTCCTATTATGCATATATCTTCATCTTCATATTCTAATATTTTCCTGTGTAATTTTGCATAAAATTCTTCTTGATTTTCATTTGGAGCGTATATCCCCACTAACAATATTTTTTATAGTTCATTACTATTTCTACCATTAATACTCTTCCTTCCTCATCCTCAAATATTTGTTTAGATTGGGCTTCCGGTTTGACTTCCGTCGCCGCCAGACGGTCTTTCGGGACCGCCAGCCTCGTTGCCTGTAAAGAGCCGTCTCTACAGCTGAGAGACAGCTCGAAAAACTCCGTCTCCTCAAGGAGACGTGAGATAGAGCCGGCAAGGGCAGGTAGATCCCTCTGTGAACTCCCCAGAGTTTTTTATTACTCTTGGGGAGGAAGCAGAATGTGGCTCCCCATACAGCTCGTCGTTGCTTCGGGCTTCGAGGGAACTCTGCTTTTTGCAGAGCCAGGCGATGGAATCAATCCATTCAATGAAAATCAATAGATTGCTCAAACAAATAGAATGAAATCCGGATTTGGGACCCTAAATCGCAAGTATTTCTAACAATTTTATAAGTGATTTTAAAAGCGAAGGAGAAAAAGTTTAAAATGGCTGAGGCTTGAGAAGAAGAAAGGTGAAAGCGAAAGTCCTTCCGCCTGAATAGTTTAACACATTACAAAGTAGCAGAAATAATAGCGCTGGCTAGAATTGAAAAGAAAAATTTCTATTTTATGTTTCTTCCTTCCTGGAGACATGATATTGATATTGTTTGGAGAGAAGTCTTTTTCTTTAAAAAGAGTTTGTCTGTGTGGCAGGATGGCGTTAAAACTGATAAAGCCAGACAAACAAGCAGCAGGGGGAGGGCTCCCCCTTTTACAAACCATATGAACAAGTTTTGAACTTGCAGACTCAGAAGAATGGCTTTAAAGACCTAAAGGAATTTGTCTTGGAGGAGATGGCAAGACATGATGAGATTGTGAACCAGAATCTTGAAAAATTCAGGCAGGAAATTAAGGAGTTGGTACAACAAAAATATACCAATTTGAAACAACAGATTGTAACAGCTTTGAAAACTTTTTCAGAAATAGTTATAAAGATGGATAAAGATACCAACTTAGAACTAGAGTCTAAAATGAAGGAAGCTGATCATAAGATTTATAATCTGGACAATAAAATACAAAGAATTGAAAATGATTTGATAAATATTCAAGACATTTGCTCAGAAGTAAAGTCTAAAAAGGAAGCTGATCACGAGACTTATAATGCAGATAATATAAAACAAAGGATTGAAAAAGAAGTCACAATGATGCAATACAGGCCCATGGAATTTGCGGTCAGAATGAGGGGACTACAGGAAAATAATAGAGATGATTTGAGAAAGATGTCTGCTGAAGTTCTGGCTGTGATTTTAAAGGTTAGTCCTGAAGAGGTATCCTGTAAGATTGACAAGGCCTACAGAGTAAATTCTTGGGTGGCAAAGCAAAAGCAGTTGCCTAGAGATGTGGTGATTTACTTTACTGATAAAGGAATAAGAAATGATATTGTGCAAAAGTCTTTTAACTCCACTCTAGAAATGAACGGAAGGAAGATTTGGATATATAAAGAGCTGCCGTCTAAGATATTAAAGGACAGAAAGGAATTTGGATTTTTGGTGACTGAGCTAAAGAAACAAAACATCCCATTTAGGTGGGATGCTCCAGTTGGCATAATATTGAGATACCAAGGAGAAAGGGGTGGAGATAGGTTAGGTTACTGATTTTTTAGTTTAGGAAAAGGGATGTTAGGTTCAGATATTAATATACATAAAAAATTCGAATTAAGAGATATATTATAGGGGTGGAGAAAATGGGAAGATTTTGAGTTGAATAAATGCCAAATTAGGATTTATTATATAGTTTTATAGCTGAAGGTTGCTTTGAAATGTATAGTATAAAGGGGATATAATAACAATGTTAGAAAGAAATGGTTAGCATGTGGGGGGGTGGTATAAAAGGATGGTACAGTATTATTTAATTTGATATCAATGATTTTATTTTGAAGAAGCCATGGGGGGAGGGGAGGGGGAGGGTTAGGGTTAGAGGGGGCTAGGGAGGAGGGGAGAAAAAAAAGGGGGGGAAATCTGTATTTGAAAAACTTTTTCAATAAAAAAAATATTTGTTTATATTGAATTGTGTTTTTAATATAAAGTGCTACTCCTCTTTTACTTTGGCAAGCAAGCGTTGTACCCAATTTTACTTGCTCCAAAAGTTTTTTGTGTTGTTTTCTAATGTGGACTTCTTGCAAACATATAATCTCTAATTTTATCTTCTCTAATTTATTAAATATTCTTTTTCTTTTTATTGCTGAATTTAATCCATTTATATTCATTGATATCATTTTAATTTCTTCTTCCATTTCTTTCTTATTTACTTGTTTTGTAGATCTAGTCCCGTGATGGTGAACCTATGGCACGCGTGCCACAGGTGGCACGTGGAGCCATATTAGTGGGCACACCAGCTCAGCTCTGGGGCACATGCGCGTGCCGGCCAGCTGATTTTCGGGCCTTCTGGGCCCATCAGAAATAGGGAAACAGGCTGTTTCCTGCCTCTGGAGGGCCTGTGGGGGTGGGGAAGGCCCATTTTTCTTTCTTACATGGCTCCAGATCCTCTCTGTGTATCTGGGAACGGTGTCCCATGGACCTGGTTGCTGTTGATATTGATGGTGAAGATAAATGTTGTGTTGTTTTCTTCATTTTGTTCTTTAAATTCAAACCACCCAATTTGTAATCCAAATGTTCAGTTCAGTTTTTAGCTGTATATTTCTTTCCTTTTTTCTTCTCTGCTACAAAATCACCAGACCATTTATTTATTTATTTATTTATTTATTGGTTTGATTTATATGCCGTCCTTTTTTGGAGACTCAGGGCGGCTTACAATGTGTTAAGCAATAGCCTTCATACTTTTGTATATACCTGCTCTAGTAGGGTTTTCGGGGGGCCCCCAGCGGTGTTCTTTTTTATATAAAGTCAGCTTATTGCCCCCACAAACCGGGTCCTCATTTTACCTACCTTGAAAGGATGGAAGGCTGAGTCAACCTTGAGCCTGGTGAGATTTGAACTTGCAATAATTTCAGGCAGCTGGTGTTACTTAACAGTGCTTTAGTCTGCTGCGCCACCAAGGCTCTTGCCTTATCAGAGGCAAGAGCCTTTGATTTCTTATCAGAGTTCTCAAAACATTGTTCAAGGTTATTCCATTATTTTCTTCTTTGTTCAGTTTAATTGTTGAATTTTCTCTAGCACCACTAGATGGCACTACTATGTTAAGTTATATTCAGTCCAATTTTTTAGTTTTTCAGATACAAATCTCGGGATTTCAAAGTTCAGTCATTCATCAAACTTGGGACAAAAAAGCCACTCTGCCCAATCTGCTTTCTATTCATTAAAAATCAATTTTCAAACTTTGTCAATTATCTTCATTAATGGCTTCTGCATTTTTTGCCGCTATTGTTGGAAGAGGGGAGATAGCCTTGTATACTCTCCCTCCCCTCTCCTCTTTTGCCATTCTCTCTCAAGTAAAAATTTTTAAAGTCAGGGAGTAATTTTTTTTTATAAAAGGAATCTTATTTCCAAGACAGCAATTTGTTCTCACCCAGATGTTTCACCTGTTTCTTCTTTTCTCGTTCTGCATGGCTGCCCCAGCTTACGACAGCTCCCTGGCCGTCTTCCCAGCCACTGAGTTGGAGGCTATTTGCCGGTACTTCAGGGAATTTGCGATTTCCCTGTTTGTACCAGCCTGGGCCTCCATTTTTCACCATCCCTATGAGACAGCTATGACCCCAAAGGACCCCCAAATGGCTGTGATATAACACTATCTTCGGAGCCCCGAAGTTTCACACTGTGTCGCTGCAATGCTGGCCACGCCCCCTCCATCTTTCTGTTTATTTGTCATGTTCTTGGCTATCATTTTAGTTTTTTCTTTGTTTACTTTTAGTCTGGCTACTTCTCCGTATTCCTCCAATACCTCCATAAGTCTCAGGCCCAATTTCAGTGGCTCCTCTAAAATAAAGACTAAGTCATCTGCAAAAGCTTGCAATGTATAACTCTCTCTTTTAATTTCAAATCCTTTGATCTGCGTATCTTTTTGAATTATTCTCGTTAATACCTCCAAAGTTAATATAAACAACAATGGTGATAGCGGACACCCTTATCTTGTGCCTTTCTGAATTGTAAAGTTTTGTGTCACTTCTCCATTCACTATTACTCTGGCCTCCTGTTTAGAATATATTGCCGTAAACATGTTTATAAATTTATCACCAAAATCCATATGTCTTAGTTATTGTAACATAAAATTCCATTTAACATTATCAAAGGCTTTTTGGGCATCTAGAAACATCTATACTACCTGTATCTCACTATGACTTTCATAATATTCTAACGTGTCTAATATTATTCTCATGTTGTTCCTTATTTGTCTTTTTGGCAGAAAATTATTTTGGTCCACATGTATAAACTCGTTTAGAAACCTTTTCAATCTTTCTGCTATTATTGACATAAATATTTTATAATCTGTGTTCAACAGTGAGATAAGCCTATAGTTTTTAATTAATGTTAAATCAGCATCTTCTTACGGGATCAATTTAATACTCGCTTCTATCCATGATGATGGCATCTTCACTTCATTTAGAAATGCATTATATACCTCCAGTAATATTTGCCCCAACACATCTTGTAGTTCTTTGTACATTTCTGTTGGCCACCCATCCGGGTTTGGTGTTTTGTTATTCTTTTGTTTTTTTTATTGTCTATAATAATTCTGACATCCTTATTTCTTCATTTAACATGTTTCTTGTTTCTTCTGGAACTTTAGGTAGCAAGGCTTTCTTTAGAGATTGTATTGCTTTGTCTTCTGAGTAGCTTTCTTTATCCTCAGTTTCTTATAGTACTCCTGAACTATATTCTTTTCCCTCACATTCTGATAAAACATCTCTCCTTCTTCATTTTGCAATTTACTAATCCACCTTTTCTCCTTCTGATTCTTCAATTTATAAGATAACCACCTCCCTGGTTTATTTGCATTCTCAAAGAAATTTTGATTGATTTTCTTTATATGTCGCGTCAACTCCTCCTTTTCAAGAATATTCAGTTTATGTTTAATTAAGTCCATTTTTTGTTTTAGCTCTCTTTTTTGAGGTTCCCTTTGCAACTCTGCCTCAACTCTTCTATGTTCTTCTTCTAGATGTTTCTGTCGCTGTTTCTTCTCTTTGTTTTTGTTTGCCGTGTATGATATAGCAACTCCTCTCATGTGTGCCTTCACCGTGTCCCATAGGTTTTGTAAGGATGTATCTTCTTTCTTGTTTTCTTTAAAGAAAAGGCCCATTTGCTTTTCCACTGTTAATCTAAATTTTTCATCCTTTAGAATTGACCTATTCAAGGTCCATCTTACAGGGTTATTTTTTGCCCTTTCCAACTAATCCTCATTGGGTTGTGATCTGCCCAAATGTTTGTATCGTTTTCTATTTCTTTCACTTCTGCGTTTAATTCTATTGACACCCATACCATGTCAATTTTAGACCAGGATTGGTGCCTATTGGAATAATATGTATATTGACTTTTCCCCTGGTTTCTCTCTCTCCAAATACCCTGGATGTTAGTTCATCTACCATTTTAAAGAAAGTTTTAGGTAACGTTCTTCTAATTCCTTTTTAAATTTTATTACTTTTGTAATTAATTTTTTGTCTATTATGGCATTGAAGTCTCCTAATATACAAAGATTGTCATATTCTATGCCTCGAATAATATTGTGTAATTTATTGTAAAATTGTTCTTGTCCCCCATTCAGAGCATAGCTTTCTACTAATAAAACCCGATTCTGATTTAATATTACTTCAATTAAAATCCTTCCCTCTTCATCTTGATAAATTTGTTTAACCGAAATTGTCTCCTTAATATATAATAATACCCCTCTCTTCTTTTGTTGTGACAGTGATATGTATATTTATCCCAATTTGGGGTATTCCAGTAACTGTTTGTGTTGTTCTTTTATGTGGACTTCTTGTAGTACTATTATATCCAAATCATATCTTTGTAATTTGTTGAAAGTCTTTTTTCTTTTTGCAGGAGCATTTAATCCATTTATTTATTTAGCGTATGGTTGGTCACACACAGTATTAAAACACATCATTTTTACAGGTTAAAAACAATTAAAACAATTAAAAAAACAGTAAGAAAACCTAAAAGGAAAACAGAAATAACATTTCAAAGTTTAATGTCAAGTTTGGAGATCCAGTCAGTAGCTGTTGTTGTTATGCAGAGGAAGTCCCTAGAATCTCCTGGATACCTTCTGTTAGGGCATTCCCTCACTATGTGCTGGATAGTCTGTCGAGGGGCCCCGCAATCACATTGTGCTGAAGGTGTCTTTCCCCATTTATACAGGGAGTCAGTACACACCCCATGAGTTGTTCTAATTCTATTATATGTCACCCATATGTGTAATAGAATATTTAATCCATTAATATTCAATGATAGGATCATAAACTCTTCTTGCATTCCTCTACTTATATCTAGGTCTTACAGTTCTTGTTATTCTGATCTCTCTTAGTTCCTTAGGTCTTTCTCCATTACTTTCTAGTCTTTCTCCTTTTTCTTTCTCCCTCTTTTTCAATTATACTTCCCTTTCTTCCACGGTTGGTATTCTTTGGTCTTTTTCTACTATTACTTCCCTGTCTTCTGTTTCTTCCTCATTACCAAAATATTGGTTATAGAATTCCTCCACTTTGTCCAAAGTTTCCACTCTGTATCTCTTTTCTCACCAGGAGACCATTGTACCTTCCAGGGTCAGCCATCTAAAATTGATGTTGTATTTAGTCAACAATGATGTTAGGAATTGGTATGGTTTTCACAATTCTCTAACTCTTCTTGGGACCTGCTTAAGGACTGTCAGTTGTTTCCCTCTGTATTCTATTGGTTCATCTCTTGTCCTGTGAAGCACTTCGTCCCAGATCAATTTCTTCACGAATCTGATATGTACTTCCTTTGGAAGATTGTGTCTCCTCGCATAATTTATGTGGATTCTATAGGTCTCATCTATTTCCATCAACATCTCCTCTTTTTCTGTTCCTAATTCTTTACATTAATTCTACATTTAATTCTACATTAAAAATAATGTAGATTCTAATTCTTTAGTTGCCTGGAATAATTTCTCACTCATTTAGTCCACTCTTTTTTCTTCTCTCTCCATCCTCTCTTCCATCTCCTGCAGTTTCTGGTAATCTGTTGCTGAAAAAATTCAAATTTATCATCCATCTTTTGCGTTATTTCTTTAAGTTCTCCTGTATAATTTCTTACCTCTCCTATCTCTTTTTTCATTTCATTGTGGTTCTTTGTCATCACTTCCTGCATTGACTGCAGCATAGCCTGCAGATCTTTAAAAGAGTTGGACCTCTCCCTTTGAACCATGTCTTCTATCGATCTCCATGTTAATAGGCTTGATGTAGCGGATGCTGTCTGGGCAGCTGGTCTCCTCCCCATCCCTACCTTAGTTAAGTTCATAGTGCTTGTCATCTTTAAGAATTCTTCCACAAAATTAGACTTTATCCAACACTCCCACCTCCTTTTCACACCAGTATATTCCACTGCTCCGACAGTAGTTTAGGCTATTGATGTTAACCACGAGATATCAAAAGACCAAACTTATTCTAATTCTATTACACTAGGATTGAAGCTAACGATATTAATACAGGTGAGAATGGTAGCATTAATATCAATAAATACAATCTTAATATAAATGATAATAATACTTATAGTTACAATAATCACAATAATATAATAATAGTGATGGCAGTACTATGGTGATAACAGGGATATTGATAGTAACACCCAAGGTTCCAGTGATTTCCAGCAAACTAGCAATCTATTATAGTTCAGTTCAGTTCAACTACTTTTCAACCTTGCCCTTCTGTTGGGTTTAAGTCTTCACCAAAAGTATTTTTTTAAAATTTCATTATGTATCTATGCACTAGGACCTCAAGTATATCTCTTGCTGTTGTATATAACCTCTATTTGCCACCACTACAAGATTATAAGATATCACATTGCTAGGCTCCCAGATATCCACAATACAGCAAACCTAAGTTAGTGTCACTCAAAGGAACTTTGTCTCTTCAATCTTCCCAACTTACAGGTATATATATCTGTAAGTAGATATCTCCCTTGAACCTTGTTTCAGTTCTAAAACAAAAAACAAAAGTGCCTGGTCAGAATCCAGGGAGAGTAGCATAGCCATTTTATCTCCTACATTTGTCAAATCTTCTCCAACTTTCAAACCAGTGGTGGGTTGCTACCAGTTCACACTGGTTCGGGAGAACCAGTAGCGATAAATTGTCATCGGTCACTGAATCTGTAGTGACGGCTGGCTGGCCACACCCCCAAACTGATCACCATGTCACCTCTTGTTCGCCCGGCTGCTTGCCTCACCCAGTCACTCCTCACCTCCCAGGTGGCAGAGCACACTGTGTGGCACTTGTGCACAGTCTGCTCTGCAGCTTGCCTGCCTAAAATGCCTTCCCATGTGGTGCCTGCCCTGTGCCCCAACTGAGCTGCCTCCTCCTACCTACAGGCAAGCATGTGAGTTGTGCTAGCCCCCTCCATCCCCATCGCTTGCTGTGTCCCCTCCACCGTCCCCACTGGGCTCGCGTGGCTGGCTAAGCTGCCACAGCCTGGTCCGGCTTCATTCCAGGCCGTGCTGCTGGGGCCTAGCTTGCCGCGGTCCCCCCACCAACCCCACTGGGCTCGCAACCTTACCTTCTTCCTCCCATGGCTGGTGGTAGAAGGGAAGGCAAACCAGCGCCCATGACAAACCGCTCCTTGGCCCCAGCCATGCATTTTCAAGACCAGGCTATTGCAATAGCTTTTCATTCCAAGCAGCCCGGGCTTGAAAACGCATGGCTGGGGCTGAGGAGCGGTTTGTCTTGGGCGCTAAAAGTACCGGCCTTCAACCTGGCTGTTTCTCTGTGCCTGGGTTTGATCTCATTTCAGTCTTTAACTGGGCAATGAATTGAACCTCCTCTCCTAAAGCGGATGTGATGTGGATTGTTTTTGGAGTTTTTTTTAGTGACGTGGATTGTTCCGTAGGCCAGGGGTCTCCAACCTTGGCAACTTTAAGACTTGTGGACTTCAACTCCCAGAGTTCCTCAGCCAGTTCCTCAGGCTGAGGAACTCTGGGAGTTGAAGTACACAAGCCTTACAGTTGCCAAGGTTGGAGACCCCTGCCCTAAATCACTTTAGGAGCAGAGGGTGGGTTTTGCTGGCATTTCAGGAGGGAGGGGAGGGAGGGAGAGAGACAGAGAGAGAGAGAGAAAGAAAGAGACAAAGAAAGAGAAAGATACAAAGAAAGAAAGAGGAAGAAGGAAAGAGGAAGGGAGAGAAAGAGAGAGACAAGAAAGAAAGAAAGAAAGAAAGAGAAAGAGAAAGAGAAAGAAAAAAAGAAGAGAAAGAAAGAGGAAGGGAGGGAGGGAGGGAGGGAGGAGGGGGAGAGAGAGAGAGAGAGAGAGAGAGAGAGAGAGAGAGAGAGAGAGAGAGAGAGAGAGAAGAGGAAGGACGGACCACAAACCCTGGCACTAGATGTGGCTTCAGAAGATGCTTTGAAACAGGACAGCAATCTAGGGCTGGAAGGGACCTTGGAGGCCATCTAGTCCAACCCCCTGCTCCAGATTGGGCTTGGTTGGTTAATCAGTGGAACGAACTTGCCTCCAGAAGTTGTAAATGCTCCAACACTGGAAGTTTTTAAGAAGAGGGTGGACAACTGGTAGTAAAAATTTTTGAAACCCACCACTCTTTCAAACTATCCAACTTTTCCTGTGCAGTCCCATGAAAATCTCCTGATCCAGATCCACTCTGTCTAATTAGCAACCGGTATCCCTCTCTTTCTATCTTCTATCCTTGTGTGTCTTAGAAAAAAGCTCCACAATCTCCTTGCCGCTGCTATCATGGGGGGGGGGGGGCAACATCACCCCTTCCTTCTAAGAGGAGCCCCTTCTTTTTCTCAATCAGCTAGGGGTTTCGCTCAGCTTCTCTCCCTGCTGTTCTACTCACTCTTTGGAAATTGGAACTGATTTCAACCAATTCGGGTCCACTGACATTCCACTTCACCACCGCTTTCCTCATCTGGCTGTCAGCTCTGCGGATCGGCCATTACGGGCCATCTTCTTCCCCATCCACACTCATCAAAGATTCCACTGCCTTCCGACATGGGCTGCTGCCCAGACTCGATTGATCAGTCACCGTCCTCCCAAGTCACTCCCTCCAGATGGCTTCTTTTCAAATTGAAACATCTCAAGTGCCTGGGGACATAGATAGTCCCAATGATACTATTAGTATATGCCAAACCTCTCTCTCTGAGACAGCACAAGGCTTTTCTTTTCAGTGTTTCTTAGTGGGTTGCATCCACTAGTGCAAAATCAAAGTCTTTGACACATTGGTTTTCCTCAGTTGTAGTGGACAAAATTATCACCAAGAAGTCTTCTCTTGCTTGTCATATTCATCACCTCTCTTTTGCATTCCTACTTCATTTAAAGGAGAATATTTGTAACTCAGGGTTGAACAGTGGGGTCTTTGGTGCTCCCTGAGCTTTTTTTTTAAGGGTGGCAACAAACCAATATTTTCTATGACATATTTTTAACTGATTTTTCTCCTATGTACTCAGTTCTGTTCATTTTCAAGAGTGGAAAATATGCAGCAGATGGAGGAAACTTTATCAGTTGCTTCTCCTGAGCTTCCATGCACCATATGATTTTATTAATTAGTCCTAGGATTATGAAGAAACTAGTGAAAAAAAATATATATGCTTCTCTGTTGCTGAGGTTGTTTAATGAAGAGTCACCAGAAATTAGAGCAGGTCTCTCACTTCAGTTGTGATTTGTTTTTAGTGTCAGGACTCACAATTGTCACCATTTACTCTTATAAAGCAAATAGGGAATTCCTCTTTGTAGCGTCAGCTTTGGAAGCCATATTAGCACCAGAAGCTTCCATGCTGCCAATTCCATGCACCTGGAAAAGTAGGAGGGGGGATTTAGGAGAGTGAATGTAGTTAGACATAATAGCATTCTTCCCTTGGGTCAAGGTCATGGTGTTTCTGCATCTAGAGGAGGAATGGTTGCAGGGATGGCTCAAGTGGGGATGGATGATGATTGGACCATGTGACAGACTGATGGGTGAAGGGGCTGGATTTGGGGTTTCGATTTACTGAGGGAAAACCCAGAACTCTCAGATTCGGGTTTTCCCAGATATGCCAGTATACCTACTCAAATAAAATGGAACTTTGAGAAATGCCTGACTCAGAGTTTTTACTTGGAGTTGGGGCGTTTCTGGAATGCTGACATGTAGGAACTTTGCAGGAACTTTCTTTCTCCAGTAGGGAGAAAAAGAAAAAAAGAAAGGAAGGAAGGAAGGAAGGAAGGAAGGAAGGAAGGAAGGAAGGAAGGAAGGAAGGAAGGCGGGCTGCAGGGAGGGAGTAAGATGGAAGGAAGGGGGGGCTGGCAGGAGGAAGACAGAAAGGAAGGATGGAAGGAAGGAGGGAGGGAGGGAGGAAGGAGAAAGAGAGAGAGAGAGAGAGAGAGAGAGAGAGAGAGAGAGAGAGAGAGAGAGAGAGAGCGCTCTAATATATTTTATGAACTGTAACTGCCCCAGAATCATTGACTGAGATGGGCAATCATAGAAATTGAACAAACAAATAAATACAAGATGCAAAATTGCTACCCACTGCTCTTCGAAAGAGTTTTCCTTTCAAATGCTGTTGCTTTTAATTATTTTCCCTATCGCCCATCGGGCAAGACCTCCTTGTTGCTATGAATCCATCCTTCAACCTCCTCCTTACCAGGACTTTAATAGGTGCCAGTCAGCCCTCGTGTTTCAAAAGCCCCAGGATGAGAAGAATAGCGAAATTGACTTATTCAAAATGCTGAAAAGGCTTTCTCTAGGTGACCTTGCCACTCCTGACTTGTATCATGTCTAGATTTAATACCCAATTACAGCTTCACTTTGCTTACGGAATGTGCAAAATATTATTGTCACCTTCTGTGAGCAGAACGACAAATGGTTCAGCTAGCTTCTTTTTCAAGTCCCTCTTATTTTGTAACTACAATGCAGTCTCTTCCTAATGCAGCTCCTCCCTGCATGGCCTTAACCTCTATTTCTTTTTAATTTAACACAGCAAAGCATGGGAGTGGCCCCAGAGGCCTTTGTCCAGAGAAGTCATCATTCAGTGGTTCAAAGAGGAACAGATTCCACGGCGGGCCGGCTTGGAAAGAAACTCCAATGCTATCGCTCCTTGGTTCCATGGTAAACAAATAATCTTTATTAGCATTCCGAAGTTTGAAGGTCCTTCACCCATCTGTTCTCTGGGTGATGATGAATTTCTAGACTTGCTTTTTCCATGAAAGGTTAATGGCTTTGAAATGTGTCCAGCACATGTTTATAAGCAGAACTACATTTTTTTAATTTTCTTTTTTAAAAGATAATATGAAGCTGATATATCTCCAAAGGGTGTATCTCAGCTTCACACACACAATATTTATTAGTTGGAGTAACCTAGTAGCTAATGGTGACCAACGTGTTGACCTAGAGATGAAGATGCTCACCTCCAACTCAGAAGGTTGAGAGTGCAATCCTAGGCAGTGGCAGATGTTTCTCTATCAGGGTGCAAAAGAGAAAATATTTGCTGTGAACTCTGCAAAGGTATCAGGAAGTAAATGCTCAGCTCCATTCAGTCATTCTGACTCTACCCTGGTAAAAGGGATTACAGTCTTTATTATCTTTGCACAAAGTGACCAAATAACTTTATTCTCCAAGTGGTTTACAGTATGAAACAATAAATTACAGTTTATAAATACAGTAGTGTATGTTGTCCAGGATAAAAATTGGCACTCAGATATAAAACTAGATAATCAGGAACATATATTCATAGTGGCACAGAATGCTCAAATACATTTAACTAAAAAGAGAGAAAGGGGTTCATAATACTTTGAAGAAGAAAAAACACAACCCTGACCCTTTCAGGTATTTAAACACTCTTAAAAGCTTTTTCTAAGTAACAACTCTGTTCATAATTTGCATCTCACTAGAGCAGAACTAGAGAATTTGTGGTGGCTGTTTTTAATACCAGGCACTTAAAAATAAATGACTTGGAGCAAATGTAATTGCATGGGGGGGGGGGGAGGAAAGAGTGGGAGGAAGGGAAGGATCTTGGAGAGGAATAGATCACATCTGATAAAAAATATAATGTGTAAAAGAGGGGAGGATATTCTGAACTAGGTACCACTGTCAGAAAATATCTTTTCTGATAGACTTCAATTTCTGGAACAGAGAGTTTCAAACTTAGTCTGCAGAGTTAGAAGGAAAGTGATCTTTCAGCATATCAAGCTACCTGAAAGACATTTTCAATATTATTTCAGTAACAGTAACAGAGTTGGCAGGGACCTTGGAGGTCATCTAATCCAACCCCCTGCTCACTCAGAAGACCTATACTATTTCTGACAAATGGCTGTCCAGTCTCCTCTTAAAAGCCTCCAGTGATGGAGCACCCATAACTTCCTTTTTTAAAAAAGTTTTTTATTTTTTAAAACAAACAAACATTTAATACATCAGTCATTCCTTCCGTGTGACATCTCGGTGTTGTCTCCAATCGTTCTTCTTTTTGTTATTTCTTCTGTCTTCATTCTCATCGGATCAATTACAACAATTCATCAGTAACAAAATATTCTGATTATGGTATTTTTATATATAACTATTAATTTACTTATTTGTATCTCTTTTCTAACCAATAGTAAAATTGATTCCATATCTTAAAGTATTCTGAATCTTCTCTTTCTTGAACCATCAAAGTCAATCTATTCATTTCTGCACAATTTAAATTTTTTTTATTACTTTGCCTTCCATAGATATTCTCTCTGCTTTCCAGTGTTGTGCATAAACAATCCTTGCAGCCGTTATTACATGTATAATCAAATAGATATTTTCTTTGCTATTTTTTTCTGGCAGGATACCCAATAGGAACAGTTCTGGTTTTAAATCAATACGTTGTTGTATCATTTCTTCCAGCCATATCTTAATTGTATTACAATAATTTTTTGCTTCTGGACATGTCCACTACATATGGTAATAAGAACCTGGTTACTGGTGACATTTCCAACATTTAGTTGACTTATCTTTAAACATTTTTGCCAGTTTCTCAGGGGGCATATGCCATCTCTAAAACATTTTATATTGATTTTCCTTATATGCAGTGGACATTGTTCATTTATAATTCTTTTCCTATAGCTGTTGCCATTTATCTAGATCTATCCAAAATTCTTTGCCCAGGCTATCATTGTTTCCTTTACCTGCTCCTCCTCCAGTTCAATGCCTAGTAAAAAAATTATAGATCTTTTTAATTAATTTATCCACTGTTCCCATGAGTATCCCATCCAACTGTTTTTTTCTAAGTGAAAACCATATAATTTAGCATCTTTTTCATATCTTGTTTGTATCTGCATGTACATATACCAATCCATCTCAATCCCCTGTTCTTCCAGCTCTCGTTTCTCTCTCTCTCTCTCTTTTTTTTTTAAACTGGACATTATTCTTTTATTGAAAAAGTTTTCAAATACAAGTTTTTCCCCTTTTCCCCCCCACTCTTCCCTAACCCCCCCTCACCACCCATCCCCCCTGTGACTTCTTCACAACAATAGGCTATTTCATAACTAATTACATACATAATATCTTTCCTTTCCCTTACTCCCTCCTCAGAATACTGACCCTTAGCATATTATTCTTATAACTCCCATTTTTACGATAATCTGCCCTTTTTCTCCTCCCCTAAACTTATAGTGTATTATTACAATTTAACATTTAATCTTTTATATATATTAATATAACATTTTAAAGCGGCCTTCTCCCTACATCCAAATTTAACATTTATTCAGTTCTATCCAATTCCTCCACTCCCCTAAATATATGACTTAAAGATCCTTTTTCTTAGACTAATCAATCAGTAAACTAACCTATTTCAACCCTTCAATTCCTACAAAATCATGCAATACAATTCTAAATATAATCCACTGCCCACTTTACTAAGATATACACATATCTATATATGCATTCCATTTTGTAAAAAGAAAAAAGACAATAACTTTAAATTTATAATCCATATAATATCTTCTTTGGTGTCTTTCCACTGGATTGTTAAATCCATCACCCATAATAGGGTAAAATAACATGCTGGTGCAACAGTTTGTTCAAAACCTTCAATCATTTTCTGCCCCCATCAGTAGTAGATATCCTGGTATATATATAAAAGTAAAAACAACCACCCGAGTGACATTATAATTATATCCATATAGTTATAGTTGTGGTGTTCATCAGGATTGTTGATTCCCATCCTCCTAATGGGTAACATCCAGATCTTCTGCATGCCCCAGCGTAACTCTCCTGCCTTGTAACTCAAAATAATTATAATATATTTACCAGTAAAAGAAATCCAGAGTAGATAATTCAAATCCAACAAGGTAAGGGTCTTTTCACATCCCAAAATCACGGCATTACAGAGATCTGCCACAATCCTCAGGATAGTATTAAACAATTGTTCGCCTCCACTATCTTTTCAGATATTCATTCATTTTTTAAAGTCCCTGGCTTCACTGTTGCTTGGTTTAGAAACTGCTGTTTCTATGAGATCCATTTCTTTTCTTTTTCTTTTGCGGGTTGAATTTCCATCCTCGTTTCGTGCCTACCAATTGTGTATCGGCTGATCGATTTTCATTCTGCTTTATGAGTTGATCTTGTTGGGTTAGTTTTGTCATCTCATCTTTTTTCTCCATCACTTGTATATCAACTGGTTGATTTGCGCACTTGTCTGTGACTTGATGGTTCATCACATTGGAGTCGGATGACACTGCTCTCTTATTTATAGACAGTCCAGCTGGGGTATCCAGGGAGTCCAAAGACAATTTATCCACCACAGCCTCTGTAATTTGATATTTTCCTTTTGTTTCCAACTCCTTTTGCTTATCCTGTATTGTGCCTAAAGATGTTAAGTTCATTTTTAAAATTTTTTGATAAAATTCTTCCGCTTTTTCAACAGTGTTCAGTTGATATCTTACTCCTTGGTGTCTCAATATTAAACCAACTGGGGCATCCCACCTAAATAGGATATTTCTTTTTTTTAACTCAGTCGCTAGAAAGCCAAATTTCTTCCTCTCCATTAGCATCTTAGTCGGGAGCTCCTTAAAAATCCAAATCTTTCTTCCATGAAATTGCAAAGTAGAATTAAAAGAGTTCTGCACAATATTATTCCTAATTTCTTTATCTGTAAAATAGATCACCACATCTCTAGGCAATTGCCTTTGCTTTGCCAACCAGGAGTTTATTCTATAAATTCTATCAATCCTGCAAAACACTTCATCAGGTTGAACCTTTAAAATCCCAGCCAGAATTTCAGAAGATATTTTCCTTAAGTCATCTCTATTATTTTCCTGCAGACCTCTCAGTCTAATTGCATATTCTGTAAAATTATATTGAATCATTAAAACTTCTCTTTCAATCCTCTGTTGCACATTTTCTTCATTACCAGTCTTTTGGTCAACCTCCATTTTAGATTTGTCTTCTGAGCTATTATCCTGAATGTTTACCAAATCCTTTTTAATTTTTTGAATCTTGTCATCCAAATTCTCCTCAGTTTCCTTCATTTTAGACTCTAATAATTTAGTCTTTGCATCCAACCGAATCAGAAAGTCTGATAAACCATTAGCTGTATTTAAAATCTTTCGATTCAAAAAGTCAAACTTTGATTTCACCAATTCACCAATTTCTTTAATTTCCTGCTTAAATTTTTCGAGTTGCTGGTTCACAATCTCATCCCTTCTTACAATCTCTTCAAGAAGAAATTCTATTATATTAAAATCAGGTTTCTGACACTGGAGAGTTACAACTTGTTGATGTAATTTATTAATGGGGGAAATTCCCCCCCTGTTTGTCTAGCTGTGTAAGTCCCGATGCCATTTCCCACACAGACAAGATTTAGTGGAAAAGAGAGAGAAAAAAAAAGGCTTGTTTCCAACCAAGATCAATATCAGATCCCCAGGAAGAAAAAAAGAAAAAAAAAGCAAGAGTGAGAGTGAGGTTTTGCCTCAATTACGGCCAGAAGTATTCATTCCACTACTTTGTAATAGAAAACGGAAGGACTTTCCCTTTTCAGCCTCTCTTCAAGCCTCAGCAATCGCCATTTTAAAAAATCTTTTTTCCTTTCACTTCTTAAACAACTTCAGTAACTTTTCTAAAATAAGAAAAAAAAAATACTTGCGCCTCAGGGTCAGCGGTCCAGCTCACGTCTTCTTTAATTAGTTTAACAAGTTTACAGGCTTGCTTTTGCCACCTAGCTCTGCGTGTAGCAGAGATCTCCCAGAGCCCGGAGCATCGGCTGGGGATACAGGGAGTCTCTTCCGCTCCGTCCCAAAAGTAAAAAAAAAACTTTTGGGATTAGGCAGAGGACTCAACCCACCCCAGCCTGCTCTATCTCCGTTTCCTCATGGAAACAGAGTTTTTTCGAGCCGCCATTCCGCTATAAAGGCGGCTCTTTACAGGCAGTGGGTGCGACGATCCCAAAGGAGCGTCCAGCGGGGACAAACAGCAAACCGGAAGTCCCAGCTCTCGTTTCTCTTTCAAATCCCCCTTATCTGTTAGTAAGTCCTTATATCTAACCATATTTCCAACATTAAAAACATTTGGGTGTATCAAAGCTTCCAGAGCACCCATAACTTCCAAAGGCAACTTCTGTTCCACTAGTTGATTGTCCTCACTGTTAGGAAGTTTCTCCTTAGTTCTGGGTTGCTTCTCTCCTTGATTAGTTTCCTGTCCTACCTTCAGGTGCTTTGGTAAATAAGTTGGCCTCCTCTTCCATGTGGCAGTTTTTCAAGTATTGAAACACTGCTATCATGTCAACCCTGGTCCTTCTTTTTACTAGACTACATACCCAGTTCCTCCAATCAATCATTCTCATCTCACTGTTGTCTTGAATTACTACTAAGGTTGTAATGATAAGCAGGATCATCCTTCGCTGAATTGGAGAAATCAGAATGTTGGATACAAAATATGTTATCACAAATTCATTCAGAATCGTTGATACTTGTTAAACATTAGGGTGAATGTACGAACAGTTCTAGTGTTGATGTGAGGGGGATGTTTGTATTTTTGTGTATCTATGATGCCGTGTTGACTTGCAGGGAATGTTAGAAAGAGGAATATGGACTTGAATATTAATGGATCAAAGACCGAAAGAATTGGGTTGGATAGGGAGCGTGCAGCGAATAGTTGCAAGTCATATATAAATGAAGAATGGTTGCAAGTATTGGGTATGTCTAATCTAGTGAAAAAAAGGATTAGGGGTCACAACCTTTGAGGGGCTGCCACAAAGAAGAGGGGGTCAAATTATTTTCCAAAGCACCAGAAGGCAAGACAAGAAACAATGGATGGAAACTAATCAAGGAAAGAAGCAACCTGGAATTAACTTCCTAACTGTGAGGACAATTAACCAGTGGAACAGTTTGCCTCCAGACATTGTGGTGCTCCATCACTGGAGGCTTTTAAGAAGAGACATAGCAGCCATTTGTCTGGAATGGCAATGGGATCTCCTGCTTGATCAGGGAGTTGGACTAGAAGACCTCCAAGGTCCCTTCCAATTCTGTTATAGAATAGAATTCTTTATTGGTCAAGTATGATTGGATACACAAGGAATTTGTCTCTGGTGCATATGCTCCAGACAAGCAATGAGTGATACATTAATAAATAAATCATTGTTCTGTTATTCTGACAATAGCCCCTGTATCAAGTAGATTTATTTGTTTTCCACAGTAGAAAATTTTCTAATGAATAGAAATTGTTAATATGTACAAATGCCAGCAGAAAGACAGTAGGCAGTAACTAGTCTATAGCAAGGGTAAATCTTTGTTGAAGAAGACTGAACTAATTGAGCCTAAACTGGACTTAAGGGTTGGGACTGCCAAGAGAAACATCAGAATAAGTTGGATGCCATGAGAATGAGTTATTTAATAAATATATATGGTACATCAAGAAGAGCTTTATTTAAGTTTCTGTTTATGACCGTTTTTCCTCCTTCTGCTTCATGGGGTATTTAGTCATGTTGGCTAATGTAACCTTAAATTTAACCTTCCTGTTTGTGACAACCCATGAGATTTGTCAAAGTTGCTGAAAGGATGACATATGGTATGCTTGACATATGGAATAAGACTGCATAACATACCCAGACCAATTCTGGAACAATTCTGGAAGGAACATCAAAGTGGAAAGGAGGGAACTTTCAGGAAGTTTCTGAAAACAACAACAATAACAATTGCTTGATTGAATTGAATTGAATGGAATGGAGTAGCTGTTATGGCGAAGTGTCCTCAAGATGAAATCAACTCCCCATGTCTACATGAGTACAAGCATGTCAAGTATTTGCAAGCCATTGGCACATGTGTCATATAGACACCAGTGAGGCAGAGAGTGTCTCCACCCCTATGTGGAAAGGAGGGGCTTACCCTGAGTATAAAACCCCCTCCAACCTTTTCCACCTTGCTCTCTCCATCTCTCTCTTTTCGTGTTTGTTCCTCATGAGACTTGGTCTCTGATCAGGGTAGTCACACACACTGTTTGCCCTCTATCCTACAATGAATACTGAGACAGCCTTTGTACGTAGTTAATATGCTTTATTATATGAATAAATACATTTAAGACATTTATTCATGCATCTGCCTCTGAACTCTTCTATGCTCCTGGGTGTTTCTACGATCCCAATTCCACAAGGCAATACAGGAAAATATATGTAGCTCAGGGTTAACATAAGGAGAGTCCTTGTTTCTCTCTGAGCTCAGTTTTTTCTTGTACACATTTCATTACCAAATTAGGTAACATCACTGCTACTGAAACATCTGCAAGAAAACAACCAAACACAGACAGCACCAAGGATTCACTCATGAATACAACCATCAGTTTTCTTCTGAACAATATGGAAATGGTTTACCATTGTTGTCTTCTAGATTGTGTCTCAATTTCTGAGTTCGGCCTAAAGCCCTGGACTTCCTTGGTGGTGTTCTACCAGTCAAATATTAATAAGGTCTCATTCGGCTTTGCTTTTCCAGGGTCAGTTAAGCTTGGTGAAAGGCCACATAGCTAGTCAATTAGGACCAAATTTGAAAGTTCAACACACACTCACAGTCATTGTCTGCCTTGTTGTATGGCAATTGGATATCTTCCAGTAATGCTAAAATTTTGGGAAGTCCATAATCTAGTTCATAAAACTAGAGAACCAGCTTGGTCTAGGGGTTAAGGCACCAGGCTAGAAAGTGAGAGATCATGAGTTCAAGTTCTGCCTTAGACATGAAAACCTGTTGCGTGACTTTGGGCCAATCACCAGTAGATGGTGAATTCTAGACCTGCCTTAGCTATGAAAGCCAGCTGACTTTGGGCCAGTCACTCTCTCTCAGCCCAGTTCATCTCACAGGGTTGTTGTTGTGGGCAAAATAGACAGAAGGTGTGTTGATATGTTTCCTGCCTTGAGTTATTTGTAAATATAAAAATGGTGGGATACAGAAAGAAAGAAAGAAAGAAAGAGAGAGAGAGAGAGAGAGAGAGAGAGAGAGAGAGAGAGAGAGAGAGAGAGAGAGAATTCTTTCTGCAAATAACTATGGCTACTTTCAAGATTCCCTCTTTAATAATATATAAAAATGTAATTTCCTAGATTGATTTCCCCTCCTCTTTATTCACAAATACTTTCATTCTTCCAGCAGTGCATTGCTTCATTCTAATTCTGAATAATTGTTTACGTCTGTTCAACATTCTGAATGGTCTGTTATTCTAGAGCTGTTGTAGTTGATCAAAAGGGAATCAAGACATTATCAGCCAACTTGATAAATGTTTCAGAGGTGCACCCTCCCAAAGGAAGCAAGCAGAATATCCAAGTAAGGTAACATGAGCTGTGACGTATGGCAAGGAGAAAGGAAGGGAAATATATATATAAAATACCAGCATTGCTATTACGGTGAAATGAGAAACCTAGAATCCTGAATTATTCATACTAATGATCTAATTGCTAATGTGAAGATAGGTTTTGTTAACCTCCTACAATATGCCAAACATCCTCGGTTTGTGTTTAACTCAGACTCGGGTGTTTATGTACTAAGATCAAGGATGAAGTTGCTTCTTGTGATTCAAAAAGGAAAAGAAAAGAATGATGGCATTAGGATAGATGTAGAGAGGGGTTGACATACACATATTCAAAGGTTTATGAATTAAAGCATAATTTTGGCTTTGGGTACCATTCCCTGACTTCAAGATGAGTTTCCAATTCAGTGTAAGCTTTTCATCTAACAATGAGGAGCAGCATGGAAGCTGGTAATATCATCAGTGCTAGCAAATGTTTTATTACCCTAACATAATTAGGGTAATGAAACATTTTCAAGAAAACAAACAAGTTCAGAAAGCACCAAGGACCCCTCAGATGTTTCTCTCCTCAGGAGCAAAGAAAAAAATGTCTGCTGTGAACTTCATGTAGGTGTTAGGAAGGGCATCCAGCCAGTAAATACTCAATTCCATCCAGTTGCTCTGACTCTATGCTGAATTAAGGGATTACACGGTCATAGAAAGGAAGGTTTTTTTTTTATTATAGTTAAAGTAATAGTACACTCATTAGCCAAATGGGACCTTAAAAATGTCCATAGTCCTCTATAGAGATGTTGTAGTTTGTATTGGCTACACTTGCTATAAATATTTTTTCACATTAGGATCATCACACTGTTTGAATGAAATGATGTTGGTCCAAAGACTAAATTAAAGGTTTTTTGTGCAAGTGTTTTAGTGGTCCAGAAATGAATCAAATTCAATGCAGAGATTCGCTCCCAAAGATTTGGGCATCTCAGGCAAATAAGAAGAATTTTTGGAATGTTTATGAACATCCAAATTAGACCCAGTTTGCACAACTCTGATACCAATTAAAAACTGCATGGATCAAGCTTTAACATTGGAGTAGTGAAAAATCCCATGTTACATGATTAAGCTTTGGATTTAATGTGTCCAAGACCCTCTTTTTAATGATAGCTTCTATGGGAGACAGAAGATATTTTCTCTTTGGTCAAGGATTAAAATAATCTTCATTATTTTCACTATTTCTTCATTAAAAAATAGGGGATGAAGTCCAGAAGTTTGACTGTGAAAGAAAGTAAAGTGGATCATTCATCTCTCCTTAGGGCTATGAGTGGTCAGTTTACTTTCTGCTCATTTGTTTACGTATTTATCATTTTTATATACCCCTGCAATCTTATAAGGACTCTTGTCTGCTGAGAAAAAAGAAATTAACCACAGTTCCTGAAGTGACTGTAAAAAGCTTTGTGTGCATTCTTGCAAACCAAATTGGAATTAACAAGAGCTATGATTAGAAGTCAATTGACCCAAAACTACTGAAGTTCTTAGAAGATTTTCAATAGCAGTTCTTCCTTTGGGAAAAAAACCCCAAGCTGCTGGATGTCATGTAATCGGCTATTAAAATCCTTTATTCCCCAGAGGATGAAAATGTTGGCAAGATCATCTACAGACATTGAGTAGCAGGATGTTTCTGCCTACTTTCTTGGTTGTGTTGCATGTTCTTGAGATGTTCGTGCTTTGCATGAAAAAGATATAGATGCATTTTTTGGTATCTCTAACTAGGTATGGGACAATCTCTAGAATACATGGACCCAGCATCATCTGATTTGGAATGTGATCATTTTTGTTGCTACACTTTTCTTGAAAAACATCCTTCTTGTAGTCCCAAAAAAGCATCTTGGATGAGAAGTGAATGTCTTTAAGAAAAAACAAAGAACGTCCAGTTGCTTTTTGAAAAAGCATCTTTGGGACAACCATGGCATGGATGACTGAGAACCTCCATAGAAACCCTTCCTGTAGGTTGTCCATCTCCTAGTAGAAAGGAAAAGGGAAATGAACAATTAAATTAGAACATTTAAGTCTCCCTATAAGCTTGACATTCTCTCAAGCATTGCTGAGAATTCAACAGGAACATAGAGGGTCTCCAGCAGTGCATGTAATCCTTGATGTAGGACCCTAACTGAGTCCAGAATTACAGTCATAAGTCATGCCTGTCATTATGTAGGTCATCATATGATGAACCCAATTTTATGGCATTTTCTTTGCAGTAGATGTTAAGCAAACCCAGCACTCATGAGTCCAAAATGAGTCCAAAATGTGATCATGTGGGGGATCAGAAGGGGTTAGGATATCAAATCCAGGTCATAAGTACCATCTGTTGTGGGGAGGGCCTATCAGAACCTCATATGGTTGCTAAGCAAGGACTTATCTGTATAAATATCACCAGTGCTATGGACACTAAATGTCAGCTTTGGAAGCCATATTAGGCCGGAAGCTCCAATGCTGCCACGTTCTCATGTGTGGGAAAGTAGGAGAGGGGGTTAGTAGACATAATAGCATTCTTCCTGACGGTCATGGTCAGGGCGATCCAGCATCTGGAGAAGGAGTGGTCAGGGGGCTGGATTGAGATGGAACAGATATTGATTGGAGCATGTGACCGACTGGGTGGAAAAGGGGATGGTTTTGGAAGCTTTGACTTACTGAAGGAAAACCTGGGCTTTTCAGATTCGGGTTCCCCCAGATGTGCCAGTTTGCCTATTCTAGTAAAGAAGTCTTTGGAAGATGCTTGCTTCCGCGTCTTTACTTGGAGTGGGGTTTTTTCTGGAATGCTGACACTAAAAAGATGTGTGCCTGAGCAGTTTAAAGACAGATTTCTTTTTATATGGCATTAAATGTTTAAAGTAAATGTGAAAAAAGCAACCTTTTTGCTACTCTACAGTTAATGTCAGTGGAATTTGGCAGCAAAATGTCTGAATTTTGGTGGCAAAATCTTTTGGGGCTGGTGGTTGATTGACTTTTTCCTTTTAAAAATTATTATACATTTGATTATTTCCAAAAATAACATTGCAAATGAAAGTATGAAGTCACTGGGAGGGGACTTCTTGTTCTAACTGATAGAAAACGCTGACGGCTGTTCCCAACATGAAAAATTATACTCTCCAAAGTTCCTCTAGCACATTGGCAGTTGAATCTACTAGGGATCCTATAATCCATTGATCAAATTACATTCTTTCATAACCATCCATGGCAACGATGTCACTGAAATAGAGAGGGAATTTTCAAAGCTGAAAATCTTGCTAGCAATGAATTGCAGGCATTAAATCCATTTGTATAATAAATGATCTGAATCTAGCATTACACACGTTAATATCCACTTCCTCCAATGTTGGCATTCATTTCATTCATGGTTTTTCTTTCTCATTTGATTTAATTGGAATGCTATGAACATAATAGCAAAATGTTAACCCTACAGGTGACTTTCTTACAAACGGTCTCTCTTTTGACCCACCTTGTGGCTGCACAAATTACAGGGAATATTTTATTGATTCCTGCCTTTAGGCAGCAGCCACTTAAACTGTCAGACTGAAATCTTCCTTGGCAGAGGTGAAATTTCTGAGGTTCCTTAAGGCAACATTATGCTCATGATCTGCCCTCGCTGGAATTGCTTGCAGTTGAAGAATCATATGAGGTGTGATTATGCTTCACTATAAGGAAGAGTCAGACAGCAAATCTGTTGCTATTCAGGAAACAGTAGGAAGCTGTACTTAACCAACTTGATATTCCAGTGGAGAAACATTGGAAAATAGAAAGGCTCAAAGACTGCATAGAAAAGCAACAGGGATGATTAGGGGCCTGGAGGCTAAAATATATGAAGAACAGTTGCAAGAATTGGGTACGGCTAATCTAGTGAGAAGAAGGACTATGGGTGACATGATAGCAATTTTCCAATATTTGAGGGACTGCCACAAAGAAGAGGGGGGGTCAACCTATTTTCCAAAGCACCTGAAAACAAGACAAGAAGCAATGGATGGAAACTTTATCAAGGAGAGAAGCTAGAACTAGACCTAGAACTAAGTAGAAATTTCATGATATTGAGAACAATTAATCAGTGGAACGGCTTGCCTCCAGAAGTTGTGGTGCTCCATCACTGGAGACTTTTAAGAAGAGACTGGACAGTCACTTATTTGAAATGGTATAGGGCGGTGATGGCTAACCTTTTTGCCGTCATGCGCCAAAAGTGGGGGGAGCGTGCGTGTGTGCCCACACCCATAATTCAATGCCCCCCAACGCATGCACACTTGACCGCCTGTGCTCCCCCCGCTTTTGGCACGGGATGGCAAAAAGGTTACTGTGGGCCCAGTAGGCCCATTTTTTTTGCCCTCCCCAGGCTCCAGAGGCTTTCTAGGAGCCTGGGAAAGGCGAAAATGGCCTTCCCCACCCTCCCGGAGGCCCTCTAGAGGCCGGAAATGGCTTGTTTCCCAATGTCCGGTGGGCCCAGAAGGCCCAAAAATCAGCTGGCCAGTGTGCGCCTGTGCGCTGGAGCTGAGCTAGTGCAACACTCGTGTGCCCACAGATATAGCTCCGCATGCAACCTGTGGCACGTGTGCCATAAGTTCGCCATCATGGGTATAGGGTCTCCTGCTTGAGCAGAGGATTGGACTGGAAGACTGCCAAAGTCCCTTCCAACTCTGTTATTCTGTTTCTCTCCCTCCCCCCCTCTCTCCCTCTCCCTCTCCCTCCCTCTCCTTCTCCCTCCCTCTAATATACAGAACTCATGAGTTTATTTTTGTAGACAACAGGGATTAGATATGGAGATGAGAATGAGTAACCTCTTCCTGACTTGTAAAAAGTGGAGTTGGTGACCACAGTAGAATTAAGAGTCAGTGCATAGAATGGTTCTTTAATTCCTCTCTGGATAAGGAGAAGCCTTGAGGTTGCCCACAAGTGCTCCTCACAAGGAGACCACAAGACAGCAGTATCTGGACAGTTTACTGCTCTGAGAGATGAGAAGTCAGGT
Organism: Arizona elegans; assembly: GCA_022577455.1. Taxonomy (NCBI): domain Eukaryota; kingdom Metazoa; phylum Chordata; class Lepidosauria; order Squamata; family Colubridae; genus Arizona; species Arizona elegans. Next base: position 101,579,831 of record JAKOOJ010000005.1, read on the forward strand.
ACCCAGTCTGATTGTTTGTGTCTGAACAATCAATTGTGCACCCCAAATATTCATGATTTCAGAAAAGCATCTAACTTAGCTGTGTATTCATATTTTCCATTTTCTCCATGTTCCCCAGTACTCAGATTGGGCTTTATACTTCTAGAATAAGCAGTTATTTTCAAATTAGCACAAGTACCCAGTTAAACACAGCAGATGAAGTTCTCTGTAAGTGGCTACCTAGAGAAAAGCTGTGAATGGTAAGGGACAGGAATCAGCAACTGAATACCCCATCAATGGCAGTAATATTTGATTTGATTTGATTTTACTAGATTTATATACCACCCTACTTCCGAAGGACTCAGGGCAGTGAACAGCCACAGAATAAAACACATAAATACAAAAAAATTTAAAATAGAATAAAAACGAATTAAATAATTTGGCTGAGACAAATTTAAAATACCCAATAATTTAAAAACAAATTAAAATTTACATTTAAAAGGGGATAAGATTTAGGCCAGGCCAGCTTGATGAAATAAGAAAGTCTTGAGCACGCGACGGAAGGTGCGCAGATCCGGGATCCTCCGTATCTCCAGGGGGAGCTCGTTCCAGATCGTAGGTGCCCCCACAGAGAAGGCTCTCCCCCTAGGGGCTGCCAGTCGACATTGTTTGGCCGACGGCACCCGGAGGAGCCCCCCTCTTTGGGAGTGTACTGGCCAGTGGGAGGCTATTGGTGGTAGCACGTGATCCCGTAAATATCCAGGTCCTAAGCCATGGAGTGCTCTAAAGGTGATAACCAAAACCTTGAAGCACACCCGGAAGACCACCGGGAGCCAGTGCAGCTCGCGCAGGAGAGGTGTTACATGGGAACGCCACGTTGCTCCCATAACCACCCGTGTGGCCGCACTCTGCGCCAGTTGGAGCCTCCAAGTGCTCCTCAAGGGGAGCCCCATGTAGAGAGCATTACAATAGTCCAGACGGGAGGTGACAAGGGCATGAGTGACTGTTCGTAGGGAGTTCTGATCTAGAAAGGGACGCAACTGGCGGATCAGGCGAACCTGATGAAAAATCCTCCCGGTCACAACTGTGCTCTTCTAAAGTGCTCTTCTAAAGATAGCCGTGAATCCAGGAGGACGCCCAAGTTGCGAGCCCCTTCTGTGGGGGCCAATGATTCGTCCCCAATAGTCAGCGATTCCACCAGCTGACTATATCGGGACATCAGAAACCACAGCCACTCGGTCTTGGATGGGTTGAGCCTGAGCCTGTTTCTCCCCATCCAGATCCATACAGCCTCCAAGCACCGGGACATCACTTCAAGGGCATCGTTGGGGTGGTCTGGGGTGGAGATGTACAGCTGGGTGTCATCAGCGTACTGGTGGTACTTCAGCCCGAAACCACGGATGATCTCACCCAACGGCTTTACATAAATGTTGAACAAAAGGGGCGAGAGGACCGATCCTTGTGGCATCCCACATATGAGGGGCCTCGGGGTCGGCCCCCGTCAACACAGACTGTGACCGGTCGGAGAGAAAGGAGGAGAGCCACCGTAGTACGGTGCCTCCCATCCCCAACTCTTCCAACCGGTGCAGCATGATACCATGGTCGATGGTATCAAAAGCCGCTGAGAGATCTAACAGGACCAGGACAAAGGAGCAACCCTTGTCCCGAGCCCTCCAGAGATCATCGACCAACATGACCAATGCCGTTTCCATGCTGTACCCAGGCCTGAAGCCCGACTGGAACAGATCCAGATACGTTGTTTCATCCAAGTACTGGGGAAACTGTCACGCAACCACACTCTCAACAACCTTCGCCACAAAGCGAAGGTTGGAGACTGGACGATAGTTAGCCAATACTGCCAGGTCCAGGGAAGGCTTCTTGAGGAGAGGCCTCACCACCGCCTCCTTCAGGGTGGCGGGGAAGACACCCTCACCCAATGAAGCATTTATAATCCCCTGGAGCCAGCCTCACGTCACCTCCTGGGAAGCCAGCACTAACCAGGAGGGACACGGGTTCAACAAACATGTGGTCGCGTTCAGTCTACCCAGAATCCTGTCCACGTCATCAGGGGTCACAGGATCAAACTCATCCCAGATAACATTCTCAAGACCTGCCTCCGTCACCCTCGCTGGATCTACCCAGTCGGAGTCCAGATCTTCCCTAATCTGAGTGATTTTGTCATACAGATACTGAACAAAATCCTTCCCATGAAGAAAATCAGAGCTTTCTCTAATGAACCTTGAATACATTTTCTTCTACTTATCTGAGTAGTGTTGAGAGAAAAAAGAGAGAGAAGAAAAGGAGAGAGAGAGAGAAAGAAAGAGACAAAGATAGAAATGTGGCTAAAGACCATAGTGATTCATTCTTGCTCCATATATAAAAGAATTTTTATTTCAACATTCTTGTTAGGATAGCATTTCCTCTCTAGAAAAGAGATAGCAAGGAGGTTCTGTGTCAAACATTGTTCTGTCCTCTGTCCTCCACAATAGAGAACTTCTGTGGATATTTATAAGGTAGGTGGTTGCCATAGAGTCCTAGTTGTTCTACCAAAGATAATGACCATGTTCTACTTAGCAATTGAAATAGAAGAAGTTCAAAGTTAAGAGATAGTCCCATCTATTTTTCTTAAAGAATATGACTTTTCCTGATTTTTCTGGAGTCTTTTTACTGGTTGAATTGGTTTATTCCAAGGGAGGCAAATTAAAGCAAAACCTTGAACCGACTTTGCATTTAAATGGCATTTTACCAATTCAAAATTGCAAGATTTACTTAGAACTCAAGAAACTTGCTTTCATGATGAACGCTCTTGAATGAAAACAAACAAACAAACCCTAAAATAAAGCACAGAAATATTTTCAACTTCCTTAAATTTTTGCTAAGGAAAATAGTCCATCACAAAACAATCTGTTTTGGTGATTTAATCTACTATGATGGAGTAGTAAGGCATCCAGAAATGGGAAAGGAAGCTGGTGCTGAGATATATTTTTTACGGTATTTCAATATATCCCTCAGGATCTTAAAAAAAAAAAGATACTGCTCTCAGTGGGATTTTCTTTGACGAAATTCTTCATAGTTTTGGAGTGTTTAAGCTAGACTTTTGTAAACATTTTGTTTTCTGGCTGAGGAAAATTGCACTTGAAATGTTTGGAAGGGTTTGCTAATCAGGAAAAAAAATGAGAAGTGCAGAAATGATTGAAAAGCACATTTTTATATATATTTTTATATATGAATTATTTTTCCTTATTTTTTAATGCAGTTGAATATCCCTTGCTTTGGAACCTTGAGAATTCTTTAAGATAATAATAACAGAATAATAGAGTTGGAAGAGACCTTGTAGGTCATCTAGTCCAACCCACACCCAAGCAGGAGACCCTAAACCATTTCTGACAGAGGACAGTCCAGTCTCATCTTGAAAGCCTCCAGTGATGAAGCTCCCACAACTTCCGAAGACAACTTCTGTTCCATGGTTTGATTGTTCTCACTGCCAGGAAATTCCTCATTTCTAGGTTGAATCTCTCCTTGTTCAGTTTCCATCCATTATTCCTTGTCCGGCCTTCGGGTGCTTTGGAAAATAGATTGTTCCCCTCCTCTCTCTGGCAGCCCCTCAAATATAAAAAGGTAAACCAAAACACCCCACAAGTAAATAGAATATAAGAGGTTTTGCATTGTTATTGCCTTCTTGATCTTCCTTTCCAAAAATTTTAATCACCATTTTAAGTGCTAAAAATGGGTTGGCTTTATTGATAAACAATTACTATATTTTCTGACTATAAAACGCTCTGGACTATAAGACACACATTAGCATTAGAGGAGGAAAACAAGAAAAAAAAATCTGCCTCTGTCAGCCGTTCACCGCCGCCACGGCTTGTTCGCCATGGCCCGTTCACTGCCAATCGCCACGAACGGGTGGTGATAGGTGGCAGCAGCAATCCCCACCACCTAGAACAGCTGATCAGCTGCACTAAACCCCCTTCCCCTGCTGCAATATCACTCTATAAGACTGACAGACATTTCCACCCATTTTTTTTTGGGGGGGGAGTGCATCTTATAGTCCGAAAAATAGGGTACTTTAGCCAACAGTCGATCTTCAACTTTATAACCTGTTTAAAGTGGGAGAGAAAGATGACTGCAAAAGAAAGAAATGTTTCATGCAGACAGACCACCAATAATCACCCTACTTATAAAACTCTATGGGGACTTTGCAAAACAGCTGTATTTGTTGTAACTTTTTCATCCAGATCTTTTTCACATTTTGACATTAGAATTGTAAATCTATTGCTTAAGGAAGTCCCAGTGCCTTCCATAGGTTTTTCAAAGACAGCAATCTATTTATCTGGATACAGGTCCAGTGGAGTTTAGAGTTCCTTAAGTTCGACTAGATTTTCACAGAATCACACTAGAAATCTGTCAAAATCTATCAAAATTATAGTCTCAGTTCCTTCTCTCGAATGAGCCGAAAACAACAGGAAAACAAAGCAGGCATGTAGTCGGGAACCAATGCTGATTTAATGCCATTTGTAACATTGAAGAGACGCTGAGCCTAAACATTTCAAAATTGGCGCTACGAGCGGCTGCCTCGTAGCACCCTTTATTATCCCACCCCTCCCTGGCTCCATGTGATTGGGGAAGCGCCCATCAGCTGGAGAGCATTTGCTCTGGCTCCGCCTCCCCAGGGCGTCAGTCCCTCGGCGTTCTGTACTGACAGTGGTAGCATCTCCAGATTCTGTCTTCGCACCCCCATTTTTGTCTCTTGCCAGCAGTAGTCAAACGGTCTCTTTCCAGCAGCAGTTGTTGCCCGATCCCTAATCCTGATGCCCAGCAGCCCTGACATTGACCACCTATCTACAGTGCCACCACCACCGGTCTTGTGAATAGGTTCGTCCCCTAACACGCTCTGTTGGTCAGTATCCTCCACCACTTCTCCATCCCATCCCTGCATGGTCGAGCAGGGTTTTGGGCTCAACAGGCGTCTCCCCTCTACCATGGGGTCGTGTGAAAGATATAAAGTAGATGTGTTAATATTGGCTTGTGGTTTTAATGGGTTCTTCCTATAGAATCGCCGTAGCAGTCAGTCAGCTTTAACATCTCCCACGAGTACCCATGATGCTTCCGCATATGAATATCCCTTCCACTTTACTAGATATTGCAGTTTCTGCCTGTGGATTCTGGCATCTAGTATTTCCTCTATCTTGTAGTGCTCATCATGTATAGGACCAGGAGGACTCGGTGTATGTCTAACTGCCATCACTGGTTTCAACAGGCTGCTATGGAAGACTGGATGGATCTTACCTAGCAGCGGTGGCAGTTTGAGGGCCAATACTGACCCGCATTTGCGGCCACCAGAACTGTCGTCTGGCCAGGTATAGTGTCTTAAGAAAGCCAAAGTGTCCAGCCCCTTTAACATCATGGCATCGCCGTAACACGGCTTGACCTAATTCTATTGGGACGTACAACTTATTCCCCTTCCATGCCAATCTGTCCCTATAGCTGACTATCTGTCTATTGTTTTTCACCCACACATCTGTTTTTAGGGCAGTTCGGATACTCTTCTCCCACCCCGGAGGCGTGTCAAAGGTAACCAATGTCTCCCCCACCGGGTATAGACTGGGTATCATGGCCTGTACTAGCTCATCCCATTTGCTATGGAATTGAGGCATACGGGACAATGCGTCAGCCAAAAGGTTTTTCCCTGCTGGCACGTATTTCAGCACAAAATTGAAGTGCTGGAAATACTGAGCCCATAGCACTTGTTTTGGTGAGAGCTTCCTGGGGGTTTGTAGGGCTATCAGATTTCTGTGATCTGTCCAGACTTCGAATCATTCTCTCACCCCCTCCAAGAGGTGACGCCAAGTAAGGAGTGCCCAACGAACTGCAAACGCTTCCTTTTCCAATACAGCCCACCCTCGTTCTGTGGGGGTGAATTTTTGGGATGCATATGCACACAACTGTAGGTGGCCCTGCCCATTGTCCTGTAACAGTACCACCCTGACAGCTACATCACTTGCATCTGCTTGTACTACGAATGGCTTCTGCTGGTCGGGGTGTTGGAGCATGGGTTCCTGAGTGAAGAGGGCCTTTAAAGCATCAAATGCCTTCTGACACTTAGGAGTCCACATTATACATTGACTCGGTTTTATTTGTGTGGCACTCTCCTTTGTGCGAAGTAGATTGGTAAGTGGTAATACTATATGGGCGAACGCCGGGATAAATTGCCGGTAAAAATTGGCAAAACCGAGGAAACTTTGTAGTTGTTTCCTCGTCCCCGGAGCCCGCCATTCTAACACCATAGACACTTTTTTGGGGTCCATCTTTAGACCTGTTTTGGAGATCCGATACCCCAGATAATCTAGTTCAGTTCGATGAAATTCACATTTCGACACTTTGACAAATAGTTTGGCTGCTAAGAGTTTTTCGAGTACCTGACGAACTAGCCGTGTATGTTTCTCCATGGTGTCAGAATAGATGAGGATATCGTCCAAATACACCAACACCCCCTATATAGGTGCTCATGCAGTATTTCATTAATTAACTGCATGAAGACTGCCAGGGCTCCCTGCAAACTGAACGGCATGACTTGGAACTTACAACTGCCAAGTGGTCTTCCATTCGTCACCTGGTTTTATACAAATGCGGTAGTATGCCTCCCTCAAATCTAATTTGGTGAAAATGCGACCTGTCGACAAAGTAGCTAAGAGGTCTTTTATCAGGGGTAAGGGATACAACGGTTCTACGCTTACAGTGTTCAGACTGCGAAAATCAATGCAGAGATGCAGACCCCCATCCTTTTTCTCCCTGAATAATACCGGGGTGGCCATATGTGCTCTACTCGGTTTAATAAATCCCCTGGAAAGGTTCTTGTCTATGTATCTGCGGAGTTTCTCTAGCTCCTTCGGGGTAATTGAATACATTCGGGGTTTAGGTGGTCTAACCCTGGGTAATAATTCGATGGCACAACCCATTGTCCAGTGTGGTGGTAATGTGTCACATTCTACTTCGCTGAAAACTGCTGTCAAGTCCGCATATACCTCCGGATCCCTACAGGGTTAGTGACTGGTGAAGGAGGTATGGGTTGACTTTCATTGGTTCGTTTACTGGATTCCTCCCCCATTGGATTAGGCCCAAGCTCAAGAAGCAATTTCCGGTATCCTCCCTCCCACCAAATCCTGGGTTTCCACTTATCTAACCAGGCTAAGCCCAGAATGATAGGTTCTATTATTACGTCAACTACCACAAACCGGAGGTATTCCCAATGCTCCCCTATTTCTAGGCGTATGGGTTCTGTTACATATGTAGCTGGTTGCTCCCCCCCGAAAGGGACCTATCCATTTGCTCGAATCAGATAGGCTCCTTCAACCATATCAACTGGAGGCCCAGTTGGGTCGCCAAGGAAGTCCGCATTAAACAAGAGTGCACCCGGAATCAATCAAGGCCGCCTGTCGTACCTCCTTAGTGGTACATGGGTTTCAAAGGGTAACTGGGATGACGAAAGGGCGTATGAGCGCACACTCACCATTGGATCGTGGACGTCTTCCTCATCACTGTCACCGAGTATCCCAGGTAAGACTTCATGTCCCATCACGCCACCAGGGTCTTTGATGGGCGTGCTACTTTCTGCAGGCAAGGTTTGCGATGCCACCCTGGACCTTTCTGGGATCATATGGGCACGCTCCTTTCCACTTCCACTACTGGTTGGAGTGCAGCTCATAGCAGGTTTTGGTGGAGGGAATGGACAATCTAGAGCCCTATGTCCAACTTGGTTACATCTGAAACATCGGAAGGGGCCCCTCCGTATGGGCCCTGAGGTCCCCGTGGGAAAACCCGGTTTTCCGGAGTCCCTGGTAGGAGGGAGTTTATCAGGGACCTGTCTTGGTGGCGGTGCTGTCCCTGACACTCCCTTGACCCGAAACTCCCTTAGGCCAATATCTAAATCAATGGCCGCTCGAAACCACTCCGTTAAGCGGGGCAGTAGACCTCTATAAACACAGGCTTTTTTTTTTTTTAATTTGATTTATATGCCGCCCTTCTCTGGAGACTCAGGGCGGCTTACAATGTGCTCAGCAATAGCCTTCATCCTTTTGTATATTTATACAAAGTCAGCTTATTGCCCCCACAACTGGGTCCTCATTTCACCTACCTTAGAAAGGATGGAAGGCTGAGTCAACCTTGAGCCTTGGCGAGATTCGAACCCTGCGGTAATTGCAGGCAGCTGGTCTTAATAACCAGCTTAATAACAGGGTGCCTTAAACCCCTGTACTACCAAGGCTTGCTGTAACTCACGGTCTAAGCTTAAATGAAACTGGTGCACTAGCATTCACTCTGGCCATGCTCGTAACCTCCCCGCAATAGCTCGAAAGTCCTTCATGTACTCCCATGCTGGACAGCCCCCCTGCTTCAGGGACACCAGTTCCCCTTCAGCCTGTTGCATACGGGATTCGTCCTCGAAGCGGACCCTCAAGCTTTCCAAAAATAAACCCACATCCATTAACTCATGGACATGGTCAATGTGGAGGTCAGCCACCCAGTCCGCTGCCTCCCTGCTCAATACTGTCATGATGGCCACCACCATTGCCCACTGGGATGGGTAGAAGCGACCATATAAGTCCATATAACTAATGACTTGACTCAAAAAAATGGCTACATGATCCAGGCTCCCATCAAACATCGCTTGTAAGGGCGGTGGGCCCCACATTGCTTGAGGAGGCCATGGCCCAGGGGCCCACATATAGGCTTACCCAGGATACCCCAGTGCTGGTGCCCGAGGTGCACGGGGCCCTTGTGCCTCAGATAACTGTCCTGGGCCAGTTTGTCCGCTGTCTCTTGATAGTTGCACTGGGGCGCTACATCCAGCCTGGTCAGGAGGCTCTGACCTCTCTTCTAATGAGGAAAAACGGGTCCCAGTGCCTGGTTGGTCCATCTTCCTGGATTTACTGAGAGCGGAGTCAAGCCACAATTTAGGACTACCTAACCAGAATCGGGAACCGGAGTCCAACCCAGATGACCCTGCTGCACCATGCCAGGTGGATGCCAGCTCAACCCCTTCATCCACGTTTCCCAGGAGGGGGCGTCCCGGAAGCTAGCCTCTCCAAATTGGTCCCTCAAAATAGTGGCGCGTCAGCTCCCACTGGCCCTGGATGAAGCGAATTACCTCGACCCGTACCAATCGGGTTTCAGGTCTGGGTACAGCATGGAGACGGCATTGGTCGCGCTGGTGGATGATCTCTGGAGGGCTCGGGACAGAAGTTATTCCTCTGTTCTGGTCCTATTAGAACTTTCAGCGGCTTTTGATACCATCGACCACGGTATCCTGCTGCGTTGCCTCGAGGGGTTGCAAGTGGGAGGCACTGTTTTATGGTGGTTCTCATCCTACCTCTTGGGTCAAATGCAAGCGGTGTTGACAGGGGGCAGAGATCAATCTGGAGCCCCCTCACTTGTGGGGTGCCCCAGGGGTCGGTTCTCTTGCCCCTTCTGTTCAACATCTATATGAAACCGCTGGGAGAGATCATCCGTGGTTTCGAAGTGAGGTACCATCAATATGCTGACGACACTCAGCTCTTTATATCCATCCTGAACCAACCCAGTGATGCCCTCGATGTGATGACCCGGTGCCTGGAAGCGGTACGGGTCTGGATGGGAAGGAACAGACTTCGACTCAACCCGGCCAAGACCGAGTGCCTGTGGGTACCGGCATCTCAGTCCATGGGAGAGGTTCCATTGCTGGCTATAGGGGGTGAAGTTTTTACCCCCTGTGGACAGGACACACAACTTGGGTGTCCTCCTGGATTCATGGTTGAGTTTAGAAGATCATATAATGGCCGTGACCAGGGGGGCATATGCCCAGATTCATCTGGTGCACCAGTTGCGCCCCTACCTGGACCGGGATGCCCTACGCACAGTTACCCATGCGCTAGTCACCTCCTGTATTGACTATTGTAATGCTCTCTACATGGGGCTGCCCTTGAGGACCACTCGGAGGCTTCAGCTGGTGCAAAATGTGGCCGTGCGGGTTGTGATGGGACAATCCCGATATTCCCATGTAACACCCCTCCTGCGCGACTTGCATTGGTTACCGGTTGCCCTCTGGATGAGATTCAAGGGTATTTGGCGGACCACCTGCAGCCAGCAACAACATCCTATCCTCTGGTTCGTGCCCATAGGGAGGGCCTGCTCAGGGTGCCGTCAGTGAGACAATGTCGGCTGGTGGCCCCCAGGGGTAGAGCCTTCTCTGTGGGCATGCCCACCCTCTGGAATCAATTTCCCTTGGGGCTTCGGCTGGCCCCTGACCTTCGCACCTTTTGCCGCGAATTAAAAACTATTTGAGTCCCCGGCCTGGACTGATGGGGTTTTTATGGGTTTTTAATTGTATCCAATTTAATTAGGCATTTTAACTTGCATTATGGATTGTGGTTTTATTGTTGTGAGTCGCCCTGAATCCATTGGAGATAGGGTGGTATATAAGCCTAATAAAATAAATAAATAAATAAATAAATAAATAAATAAATAAATAAATAAATAAATAAATAAATAAAATATCCATGGTAGAAGGTCCTGGCCCTGTTGAATAGCTCCATTCTCCCCCTTTCTCATCCTCCACCCATCTGAAGAGGAGGCTTCATACCTATTCCAGGACCAGCCCACGCCTAGCTTTGCCACTACTCCCCTGAAACACACTGCAGTCCCTCGCCCTTTGCCTCTGCAGCTTCAACTCCCTCTCTGTCTTGTTTTGGAGGCCGTTCTTTTGGCCTCACCACAGGCTGGAGGTCAAATTGAGCCACTGCCCCTGGGCTTTCGTCCTCTGTCTGGGTCGCTGGCTGCATTGCCGCCTCAGGGTCCACTCACTCTCCCATTCCGACTATCGACTTGCAACGCAAAAAGGAGGCTGTAACGAAGGTAGCGCCAATTTTCTCCCAGCTCCTTCTCTCGAATGAGCCAAAAACTACAGGAAAACACAGCAGGCATGTAGTCAGGAAGCAATGCTGGTTTAATGCCGTTTGTAACATCGAAGAGACGCTGAGCCTAAATGTTTCAAAATTGGCACTATGAGTGGCTGCCTCGTAGCACCCTTTATTATCCCACCCCTTCCTGGCTCCGTGTGATTGGGGAAGCGCCCATCAGCTGGAGAGCACTTGCTCTGGCTCCGCCTCCCCAGGGCATCGGTCCCTTGGCGTTCTGTACTGACAGCGGCAGCATCTCTGGATTCCGTCTTCGCGCCCCCATTTTTGTCTCTTGCCAGCAGCAGTCATTGCCAAATGGTCTCTTTCCAGCACCAGTTGTTGCCTGATCCCTAATCCTGACACCCAGCAGCCCCGACATCGACCGCCTATCTACAGTGCCGCCACCACCGGTCTCGTGAATAGGTGCGTCCCCTAACATGCTCTGTTGGTCAGTATCCTCCACCACTCCTCCATCCCATTCCTGCATTGTCGAGCAGGGTTTCGGGCTCGACATATAGATTTAACAGATTAACAGAGTTGGAAGGGATCTTGTAGTCATCTAGTACACACACACTGCTCAAGCAGGAGACCCTACACCATTTCTGATTTGCAGAATGTAAAACACAAGTGAAACGATCAGACCCTACCAAGAATTGCCCCAAATGTCCCCCGGTTGGGGAAGTGATGGTGTTTCTTCATTTAGTGTATAGGTAGTCCTCCATTTATAACCATTTGCTTAGTGACTGTTCACAAAGTTACAACAGCACTGAAAAAGTGACTTATGTCCATTTTTCACACTTAAAACCATTGCAGAATCCCCATGGGCTGGGGTCATGTGATTGTTGCATCTCTGCCAGTTCCATTCATTTTCCCATCCATTCTTCTCTTGTGAGGATTAATCTATTTTTCCATTTTTGTGCTTCCATTTTTGCTGCAGTCAGCATTTACAATAACAAAGTTCCAGATTTTTTTTCAAACTCCTTTTCCAGTAGTCCTAAATGAAAAGTCTCTGGTTTCAGTTTTTTATTCATTTTAAGAATCTTCTGTATTAAAATACGAACCTGACCTTTCCATGTTCTTCTTAATGAGAAGTTTTACATGCAGGTGTGGTGGAATGCAGTCTGGATTCCCAGGAAGGAGGGGCTGCATTCTAGAGGACCAAGAACAGTGGTGGGAGCCAGTTCGCACCACTTCGGGAGAACCGGTTGTTAACTTTCTGAGCATTTTGGTGAACTGGTTGTTGGAAGAAATCATTAGGGCAGAGAACCGGTTGTTAAATTATTTGAATCCCACCACTGACCAAGAGACAAAGAAGCTTATAGAATTGGCAGAAAGAGAGTTAAGATGGTTCTTCCCTAGACGTTCTCAGATTAGAATTTAATGATGCAAGTAGTTGCTTTAATTTGGTAATATTCTGTTTATAGGTAAGGAAGCTGCTTTGGAGAAACTCAGTGTGTTTTTCTTGAATTTTTGGGACTGACACATAACCTATTTTAATTTCATCCACCAGTATAGTGTGCATCCTGGATCTCATTTATTTTCGCTCCCTGATGCACGGCATTGGTGAAACAAAGTCTCCTCTGATGAGTGGGTGCATATGTGTCATTGACAAAAGCAAAGGCTGTGTGTTTGCTCCCAATGTATGAGCATCTAAAATAAATGGGAATAAAATGCCCGTTGTTTTTTTTCTTTCCGCTGCCAACTAATTAACTGGAACAAAGGCTTCATGTGAAGTGTAAGAAAGGTGGCATCCCAAATTACACATTTTTCTTTACAAGTGTTCATAATATGGAACACACAATGAACCACATGCTTTAGGTTAATAACTAGTTTCACACTTTGAAAAGAGCTGTGAAATGAAAATCAACATTGTTCTCTTTGCCTATGTATCATTTTCTTTCTCTCTTTCTCCTCTCTCTCTCTCCTTCCCTCCCTCCCTCCCTCTCCCTTTCTTTCTCCTTCTCTTTCTATATCTCCCTCTTGCTCTCCATCTCTTTCTCTCCTTCTCTTTCTTTATCTCCTCTTCTATTTCTCACACTGTTCCTTCTCTCTTTCTCTCTCCTTCTCTCCCTTTACTCTCTCCCCACTCTTTCTATATCTCCCTTTTGCTCTCCTTCTCTTTCTCTCTCCTTCTCTTTCTTTCTCTACCTCCCTCTCTCTCTTTTATTTCTCTCTCTCTCCCTTCTCTCTTTCTCTCTCTCCCCTCTCTCCTCTCTCTCCCCCTTCCCTCTCTCCCTCTTGCTCTCCTTCTCTTTCTCTTTCTCCTTCTCTTTCTCCTTCTCTTTCTTTCCCTATCTTCTCCTCTCTCTTCTATTTCTCTCTCTCTCACCCTTCTCTCTCTCTCTCTCATCTATCTATCTATCTATCTATCTATCTATCTATCTATCTATCTATCTATCATCTATCTATCTACCATCTCTAAGGAGGGACTGTCCTAAAAGCAATCTTTAATTGAAGAGAAGATTGACAGTCAGGTCAGGAACAAAGAACATCTATATGAAATTTGAACACAGGCTTTGACTGAAATGTTGAAATCTAATTCATCAAGAAAACCAATGAGAGATTGGAAGAGAGTAATTTCCATAAAACACTTAAAGCTAATTTGGAAAAGGGTGAACCAAATAATTTAAAAGAGACTGAAGCAAAGGCTAACAGAGACAGAAGGTAGGTGAGCAGAAGGAAATGCAATTAATAAAACAGATGGACAGCAAAACTGAACAGCCACAAATGTGGATGGAGAAGAAAATTGGGAGACCCATCAGGATACAGATGAGGGAGAAAGTCATGTTAGTTGCATAGACATTTATCACTAGTCATTACATATTTTTTCATAAATAAGTTAATAAAAAAAGGAAAAAGGAATTAATGTTTGCCTGTGTGTGTGTGTGTGTGTGTGTGTGTGTGTGTGTGTGTGTGTGTGAGAGAGAGAGAGAGAGAGAGAGAGAGAGAGAGAGAGAGAGAGAGAGAGAGAGAGAGAGAGAGAGAGAGAGAGAGAGTGTTTAGCTGCATGTCCTTGTGTATTCATCTAAGGGTATGGTGCTACTAACAAGTAAGATGAGACAAAGCCTTCTGCATGTTGGTGCTACCATATCTGCTGAGAGTCAAATCCTCCTGCTATTCAGACTAACCCGAGCACAACCAAGCCCCCACCTAAACAGAACACACACCCATCCAATCAGAGCACAGTCCACCCCCCGTCCAATCAGAGCACAGCCAAACCCCCAACCAATCAGAACACACTTCCACCCAATCAGAACACAGCCAAGCTCCCATCCAATCAGTTCACACCCCCACTGGCAGTTAAAAGGAAGAAACAGCTGCGATCACACACATTGCTCCTAGAAGCACGAAGCCAAAGACACCAGCCTGAAGATGACAAATGAGACTTCATCAAAACGTTGCCAAGAAATCTCCAATTTTATGTGGGAGAAAACCCGAATAACCAAAGACCTACATACAAACACTGGCGAAAACCTCAGAATATATGTGTGTGTATATATATATATATATATATATATATATATATATATATATATATATATATATATATATATATATATATAAATATATATATATATATATATATATATATATATATATATATATATATATATATATATATATATATATATATATATATATATATATATATACACTTCTTCAGCCAGCCACACCTTTATTTTATGACTCCTCCCTGTAAAGGTCAAATATTTATTTTTATTTTGTTCTTTTAATTCGTAGGTTCATATGTATAATACTTTTCTAGTCAGGGTAGCTGACTAGATGTTTGTAGCTCAAGATGTTTGTATAGAAGAAGTCTCATAAGACAGAAATAGTACTATCCCAGTCTCCCTTAAGTCTCACAACAGACAACACAAAATGTCTGATAAAGCCTGAAAGTGGTGATTTGAAATATCACCCAACTATGGCTATACAAACATCTTGAGCTACGTAGGAAAAAACCCTGACTAGAAAAGTATTATACATATGAACCTACGAATTAAAAGAACAAAATAAAAATAAATATATCATACCTATGGGTGGGATGTGTCTTCCTTAATCTTGGGTCCTCTACCAGAGGCCTGGGGGGAGTTGAAGGTTCTGCCCAGGACCTTAGCTGTTCCTAGCACCACACTCTTCAGAGAGCTATTGTTATTTCCTGGGACCTGTTGAAGCAACACTCCCAGCTTAAGAGTCACAGCTCTGTGTGATCCTACCATCATTGAGACTGCTTTTGCCTTTACTTTCCACATCTTCTCTAGTTCCTCCTTCAGGCCCTGGTGCCTTTTTCCTTCCGATGCTACTTGTTCCTTTCACCTCCACCGTCTTCTGCTCTATGTATGTATCAGCCTGTCTGTCCAGATCTGGAAATCCCACAGGATCTTAGCTTTCTTATTCTTATCTTTCTTATTCTCAACGACCTTCTGTGTGGTCTCTCTCTCTCTCTCTCTCTCTCTCTCTCTCTCTCTCTCTCTCTCTCTCTCTCTCTCTCTCTCTCTCTCTCTCTCTCTCCTCTCTCTCTCTCTCTCTCTCTCACACACACACACACACACACAAACACACTGGAGGTGGCTGCCGGATTGATGGCTGACTCCATTTCCCCCAATCCTGTTCTCTACTTTCCATCTCTCCATCTTTTTGGTTTATCATATTGACATATTCTCATTGTGTTCCCTTTTCATTGTGTTCTTTTTTTGATCTTAATCATTCCAGAAGAGACCGGACAGTCCCTTGTCTGAGATGGTATTGGTTCTACTTTTCTGTTTAAAAGCCTTTTTGTTTTTTCTCCTTTTTATTATTGTAAGGAATCTTGGCTAGCCCCATGATGATATAGGCAACAAATAAATGTAACAACAACAACAACAACAACAACAACAACAACAACAACAATCAACACACACACACTTTCCCATAATATGGATAATTTTGTACTCAGATAACATGCATCATTCTTCGAGACAAATTTTATATGTACATTTTTCTATACAAAATCCAGACAATTGGGAAACGATCTAGACAGTATTGCAGGGAAAGTTTGCTTAAAAATGGAAAACAATTTTCTCCAACATTTAAAACATGTTGAATCTTGCAAAGTGGGGGTTGTCACTAAATTAGAAGTGGAGAAGAAGAAGAAGAAGAAGAAGAAGAAGAAGAAGAAGAAGAAGAAGAAGAAGAAGAAGAAGAAGAAGAAGAAGAAGAAGAAGAAGAAGAAGAAGAAGAAGAAGAAGAAGAAGAAGAAGAAGAAGAAGAAGTAGTGGCATCTTTTATTTGTCTCAGTGAGTAACACAGCCAAGTCAACAACTGGTGGTAGATCCTT
Organism: Arizona elegans; assembly: GCA_022577455.1. Taxonomy (NCBI): domain Eukaryota; kingdom Metazoa; phylum Chordata; class Lepidosauria; order Squamata; family Colubridae; genus Arizona; species Arizona elegans. The sequence goes on from JAKOOJ010000005.1 coordinate 101,596,058, forward strand.
GCAGTCTTCAGTGACAGTTGAAAGGGAAGACAGAAGGGCGAAGACAAAAAATAGAATCAGCACCAACTGTTTGTTTCAAAGAGGCATTAATTTGCAACTCCACTTTGCAAGCAACATGCATCAACAACTAATACGGCAGGCTACCTTCTTGTGTGCAGCACAGCTTGTTAGTGAAAAGAGGGAAAATATTTTGACAGCAATTTGAGAAATGCTCTGTAGTGCTCAATAGCTTGGATGAAACAAAAGTTCAGGGACAACAGAAATCTAAGTACGAGTCAACAGTAGTTGCATAACTAATTTGCAGGGAAACTGCTGGAAAACTAGAGAGCCAGTTTGGTCTAGTGGTTAAGGTACCAGACTAGAAAATGGGAGACCATGAGTTCTAGTCCTGCCTCAGCTGTGAAGCCAGCTGGGTGATTTTGTTCTGCCTTAGCCATGAAAGCCAGTTGGGTGATTATTCTCATTGTGTTCCCTTTTCATTGTGTTCCTTTTTGATTTTAATCATTCCAGAAGAGACTGGACAGTCACTTGTCTGAGACGGTATAGGTTCTCCTGCTTGAGCCAGTCACTCACTCTCAGCCCAATCTTACAGGGTACTTGTCCTGGGCAAAATAGCAGGAGGAAGGTGCACTGAATATATTTGCCACTGTGGGTCATTTGTAAAAAAATAATAAAGCCTGAATACAAATAAAAACAAAACCAAATCTTGAGCTAGAGAATTCCTTCTGATCTTCTGGAGAGAGAAGTGGCATTAGTGGTACCAATGACCCCGATAAACCATAATATGGCTTCAGGTTTGATTCTACTTCCATCTCCGTATTGAAGGCTTGCCTCTCTGGTATTCCCTGTACAAGGACCCATACTGCAACCTTTCCCAACTGGGTTGGATAACATCTCCTTAATTTAGTTCCAAGCAAAAGAGACTTTCCTAGTGGCACAGGTTTATCTATGCCAAGAATTTTGATTGTTCCTTTGATCTTAGAACATAGAATTGTAGAGATGGAAGGGACCTTGAAGGTCTTCTAGTTCAAGCAGGAGATGCTATACCATCTTGAGGAGAAGGGCTAGCTCTTGAAAATTGAAAACACTAATGTTTTAATACAAGAACATTTGATAACTCTCTCTAAGAAATGTCCATAGCTTTACTTGGGAAACCAAGCTGACATTTTGAGAAAAATTGAAGTTATCTCTGAATACAGAGTACGCAGTGTTTCCTGCCTTTTTTTTTCCTCCTCAAAAATGTCGGCTGGTGACCCCCAGGGGGAGAGCCTTCTCTGTGGCGGCGCCCACCCTTTGGAACAACCTCCCCCCAGAGTTACGTACAATAACAGATCTCCGGATTTTTCGTCGGGCCCTGAAAACCCATTTATTCCAACTAGCTGGGCTGGCTTGAGTCAAATTTTTAAACTATTTTAAATTGGAATTGTTTTTAATTATGGCCAAATTATCTAATTATTTTAATCAGTTTTTAATTTTTCTATGTCTGGTTTTTTACTTTGGCTGTGCACCGCCCTGAGTCCTATATTGGAGAAGGGCGGTATAGAAATTAAAACAAATAAATAAATAAATAAATAAAATATACTTGATTGTCTAGAAGGGTTTCTTTCTTTTACCTAATTTCATTTGTATTAGTTAATCCTCTTCTTCCCAGCGCCAAGACTGTCCTTTTGCCAGTAGCACAACAAGCAGTTGGGTATTATTTTGTGCCGGTGAGTCTATGAATTCAGCTTTTTTGTACTGGCAGATGGTCTATCCTTCTAGCAGTTTAGTTTTCAAGGCCAGCTGTTTTTGATTTACTCTGCATTGCTTTGTTGAAAAAGAGGTTTTTAATTTTCTTTTAATGCTTCAAGTGAAACAATAAAAATGCTGTAGTATTTTGGAAAGATCATTTGTAGCATGGTAGATGGGATTCATTTTTTCCACCTGTTCTTCCTTCCAAATGCACATCTGTAACACTCAGGGGAAAGACACAATCAGTTTTTGCATTACAAAATTTTTTTGAGATTTTACTTTTTCAAACCAAGGTTGGGTTTTCTGAATATATTATTCAACTGCAGGATTCAACCAGGAGTGAATGCCTTGTTAAACAGTTTCAACAGTATCTATCATCTAATTTCTTTGGGTAAGTAACAGAATAACAGAGTTGGAAGGGATCTTGGATGTCTACTAGTCCAATCCTCTGCTGAAGTATTCCTATACCTAGGAATGCTTCAGCAGAGACAAATGGTTGTCCAATCTCTTCTTCAAACCTCCAGTGTTGGAGCATTCATAACGTCTGAAAGCAAGCCATTCCATTCATTAATTGTTCTCACTGTCATGAAATTTCTCCTTAGTTCTAGGTTGCTTCTCTCCTTGGTTAGTTTCCATCCGTTGAGTCTTGTCAGGTGCTTTGGAGAATAGTGGTTAAATATTGTGTAAATCTTCTCATGCATTAAAAGCCAGCTTTGCTTTTGAGCCTCATCTTAAGTCCAAGACTTCAAACAATATCTGAAGATAGTTGTTGAAGAAATTGTAAATAAAAATAAACAAAATAAATATACCCCACTTTTTACGTGAACCTCTTTTGCTTTAAAACAGTGGTTTTGTAAATCCCTTTGTATCAAGGGTGGGTTTCAAAACCAGTTGCTATCAGTTTGCTCGTGGGCATTCACAGAAGTATCCAGGCAGCTGGGCGGAGTCTCCCGCCACCGCCGCTACTGGTTCTCCCAATCCGGGGCTAACCGGTAGCAACTCACCACTGCTTTGTATTACTGTTTTTTTTTTTTAAAAAAAAAAAATAAATCTGAAGGGACAATGAAAAGGAAAAGGTCAGCCTTGCTGATTGCCTCAGACATCAAAATTGTTCAAATAAACCAAATAATAGCAATGGTGGTTCAGAGCAGAAAATTCTCTGGAGAGACAACGAGGAAGCGAGATCACTTGATTTGAAGTGTTCGAGAAGGATTTTCACAGATGTTGTTTATTTTTCAATATCCATCCCGAGGCGAACAGCAACACATTTGTGAGTTTTCTTCTCTTCTCTAGTTGCTTTCTTGTTGCCATGAAAACAGCAGTCTCTCTCGGAGCCCCAGAAGGTAATGTGTCTGTTGCCATAAAAGGCACTGCCTTGGCAAATGGTAGAGCCAAACAAAACCCAACCGGAAAAGGAGGGAAGAGAAGATTTTCTGCAGCTGGGGGTGGAATATCAGGAGATTAAAATCCATAAGTGAAGGGCGTATTGAGAAATGTAATAATCAGAGGCATGGGAAAAAACTGGCAGAGTTATTGGAGAGAAAGGCACTGTTGGTTTTAGCCACAGCTTTAGCGAGTCAGGTCTTATTTATTTAAGAAGAAACTATTTGAAAAGTTTCTCAGCTTTCATGGCAAGAAATGTCTCTGCCTCCTCTTTTTCCTTCCCTCCTCTTCCCTCTCTTCTTTCTTTTTCTTTCTGTCTCTCCTCTCTCTCTCTTCTCTTCGGTTCTCTCCTTTCCTTTTCTCTTTTTCTTTCTTTCTATCTCTCCTTTCTTTCCTCTCCTCTTTCTTTCTTTCCCTCCTCTCCTCTTTCTCTCTCTCCTTTTTCTTTTTCTCTCTCTCTCCTCTCCTCTCCTTTTCTCTTTCTCTTTCTTTCTCTCTCTGCTCTCCTCTTTCCCTCCTTTTCCCTTCCCTTTCTTTTTCTTTCTCTCTCCTTTCCCCTCTCTCCCCTCTCCTCTTTCTTTCTCTCCTCCCTTCCTCTCTCTCTCTCTCTCTCTGTGTGTGTGTGTGTGTGTGTGTGTGTGTGTGTCTCATCTTCTAAATCTGACATTTCTCATCTTCACTTCCACAATGGCTGACTAGGAATGAAATTAAATAAAAATTATTCTGGTGAGACAAGTAAGATGAACTTAAGCCAACAGTGATTTTCCAGGAGTAGTTGCATTTGAGAGGAGGCAAACAGCTTTGGAATAAAGAAACAAGATTTAGAGCATACTCTGTATGCTTTATCTGTTAAACATGGCCAAAGGAAAGCTGGTAATTTTTAGTTTAGCGTTTCTATGGTAATAGCAGGTTTTAGTGTGCAAACATTCTGAAATGGGGCATGAGTTAAATTCATGACTTTTCTCACTGCTTTTCAGGAGAACAGTATTGTTAATTGCACACAACTCGAGAGTTGATGTAAATTAACTAACCTAAACTTAAATTAACTCAAATGTGGAGAATCTTAAATTCAGATTAGGAAGAAGTTTGTGTGTGTATTCAGTAAGTTATGAGGTATTGAAGAATCATCAACATTGACTTTAAACCTCCAACAACATTAATGTTTACCCTAATTCACTGCCTTCCTTTTCCAAAATTTACTGCATTACTATGCAGCATATGTAATCATACCTCTTAGCACAGCAAGCATTTTGTTCCACTGAACAGTTCCCAGCCCTTAGGATAAAAATGTTGGATATGAATTTTGGACACAATTGATTTCTTACAATCTGTATTTTCCCAGTGTTTGGCCTATATGGGCAATAATGCAAGAAGTTAGATTATAACTGACCTGCTAGAGAATGGGCGAGCATGAGAGAAGGGGAAGGTTTGTCCAGGGAATGGTAATCATTACAAAAATCTCAGTGGTTGGCTTTGAACTAATGTGATCATACTGGATTCAGAACAAACAGTTGCTTGATCTGTTGGTTGGGGAACACTCAACAGCTGGAGGTTGAAATTTTTCATTAACCAAGTGAGAACTTGCTTCAAGGAAAATATTGACTGAATGTATTTAACTTTGAAGTATTCCCTTTATTAGTGGCTCTTAATTGTCATGTGTGCACATGTGTAAGAGAGAGAGAACCCCATTTAGATGTAAAAGTTAAGCTACCAATCTAAAAAGCAAGACAGAAGAGAATATTTGTAGCTCAAGGTTGAACTGTGGGGTCCTTGGTACTTTATAAGCTTGATGGTTTTCTTGCAGATGTTTCATTATCAACTAGGTAACATCATCAGTTTTAAGGTTGAATACTAACTCTCCCACTTCTAGCACTGACGATATTACCTAGTTGGGTAATGAAGCATCTGAGAGCTTCAAGGACCCCACAGAAACCAAGACTTTGTGAATTCTAGTCCCACCATAGCCACAAAACACTTTGGACCATTCACTTTCTCTCAAGCTAAAAGGATTAAAGCCATGGCAAACCACTTCCAAAAAGATTACCAAGAAAACTTCAGGAACTTTTCCAGGGATGCGAAGGCACACAAGGACACACACACTTTTGTGAGATGAATATAATCTGAAGTAATATCAATTTCTCTCCCTAAAGTGTAAAATATTTCTCTGCTAAACTTTGCTATATTCTCTCTCTCAAATATCAGCTTCAATATCTGATATTTCTTTTCTTTTTTAATTTTTAATTTCTAATATCTGATTTTTAACAATCCTTCTTTTCTCCAAGTTCCTCTCATATATTCACTGGATAATGAGGTCAAAGTTAGGAAGGAAAGACAAGTTGCAATTTATCAGGCCAGCGTTTATTCTTTTCCCAGAATTGCTTTTCATTTTGTTGACTTAGGTCCAGTCATTTTCTCCTTCTAAATATTTGATATTTGATCCACTAACATTGCCATCCAAATTAATTCATGCACTGGTGTTTCCTCTGTATAAAAGATGAGATTCCTTTTGCCTCTAGCACTGGGCAACTAGAGATACTGAATTATCTCCAGGCACTTTTGATTAAGATTGCTGGTTTACTGCCACTGGGAACTGTGCCTCAGTACCAGCATTGTTAGGATACTGTGGGAAGCAACGCATCTTTCCTGTCACTCCTAATTATCCTGAGCAAGATTGGTCAAGGTTTATCAGTGAGTCTGATAAGCATTATTGATCTTCTACTGCCTTTTATATTTATTTTTTTTTATTTTTTTACTAGCTGTACCCGGCCACACGTTGCTGTGGCCCAAACTGGTGCTTCCGCTGGGCTAAAACAGTGAGGCTGAAGTTCCAAACTCTCCATGAACATTTGGTGGGCATGGCCAACTCGACATCACTCACTTTCATCAGTCATATGACAGCTCCCGAGCCATGCCTACCCAGCTGGTGATTAGGGCAGAGAACCGGTTGCTAAAACACAATGGGAACCACAAAATCCTCCCTCTCTGTCTCCCCCTCTCTCTTTGTATCTCTCTATGTCTCTCTCTCTCTCCCCCCCATCTGTATCTCTCTATGTCTCTCTCTCTCTCTCCCCCTCTGTATCTCTCTATGTGTCTCTCTCTCCCCCTCTCTCTGTATCTCTCTATGTCTCTCTCCCCCCTCTGAATCTCTCTATGTCTCTCTCTCCCCCCCTGTATGTGTCTCTATGTCTCTCTCTCCCCCCCTGTATGTGTCTCTCTCTCCCACTCTCTCTGTATCTCTCTCTCTCCCACCCTCTGTCTCTGTATCTCTGTATGTGTCTCTCTCTCCCCTCCCCATCTCTCTGTATTTCTCTATGTCTCTCTCTCCCTCTCTCTCTGTTTATCTCTGTCTCTGGCCCGGCCTCTTCTGCATCCCCCGCCATTGCCCTTACCTTTTCAGGCCAGGCCTTCGCAGCTCTCTGCACCACAGCAGAAACTCGGGGGCCCCCTCCGTCCTCCCTACACAGATGTTCTCTGGGGGCTTGATGGGGAGATACATAGCAGGGAAGGGAAGGGAAAGGAGGGAGGGAGGGGGTGTGGTGGGGGTTTGAGGCTGGTTTGGGGCTTCCCGCCTGAAGGAAGAAAGCGGCAAAGCCAGGAGCCACGCACAACCCACTGGACCCCTGGTGCGCAGTTCTCCTCCCCCACCTGCCAAGGGCAGGGGAATGATTAAATCCCTCGCTCTTCCAGGCAAAATGAAGGAGGGCCAGCCATCCTCCCTCCTGCCCGTTTCCACTCCCCGAAGCCTCCCCGGAGCCTCTTTTCTGCCAGAGGCTGAAATTTTCATGTAGACTCCGTGAACTGCCACAGCGCTCACCTGGGAATCAAAGGCGGTGCTGGTCAAAGGCGACCCCCAGGCACCAGTTGCCTCCATCTCCCGCTCACCGACCGGATTCGCATAGCGCTGGTTAGCGGCTGGTCTTTCTGACCTCAGGGCCTGTGGTGGTGCTGGGCCAGGCACAATTCGGGCCAGGCGAGGGACAGAGGGTTCCCACTTGGTGGACCCAGGCAGCCTCGTTGCTAGGTGTTCTTTGGAGGGAGCCCCGAGAGCGGCTGGCGAGGGGAAATGGGCAGCAGCGGTGGGTGAGGCTAGTTTGCGGGGCGGCCGGGGGAGGGGGAGGTCAGAGCCAGGCTCGGGCGGGCCCCACCCCACCCTAGAAGCACCGGCTGCGAGGGCTTCCTGGCGGGGAGCCGGCTGCCTACCTGCTGAGCCTGGTGGCAGGATATGGCCCTCAGGCGTCTCTGCCTTCCAAATGCGCAGTTTCTTGGAAGCAATATGGAGAGTCTAAATATAAGGAGTAGAAATCTGTTGAGTGTAATCAGGGCTGGGAGGCTGCCATGTTGGTTTTATGTCCAGCAGATAGCGGTGTTTTTCAGTGTTTTTCAATGTTTGTCAATATCTTTCAATATTTGTCATGTTTTTACCTGTCACAGTGTGACATGTATATAATATAAGTATATAAAAACACGCCCATAGTCGAATGCAACGTTGTGTCAAAATTTGAAAGCAATTGGTGAAGAACTTTTGGAGATGTGCGGTTATGTACAAACGGACATTTATATTTTTATTTATATAGAAGACAAACAAACATTTAATATATCAATCCTCCCTTCCCTGTGACATCTCGGTGCTATCTTCCAAAATTCTTCTTCTTCTTCCGTAAGTTTCTTCTATCTTGATCTTCATCTGAACCATTCTAACAATTCATTGCTAAAACAATATTCTAGTCATCGATTTTTTATACATATTTATAAAATTAATCATTTATATTTTCTTTCCAACCAGCGATAAAAATAATTCCATATTTTAAAATATTCTGACTCTTCCCTATCCATAATCATCAAAGTTAATCTATTCATTTCTGCACAATCTAAAATTTCTTTTATTACTTCTTCTTCCAAAGGTATTTTCTCTGCTTTCCAATTTTGAGCAATAACAATTCTTGCAGCTGTTATTACACGTATAATCAGGTAAATATTTTCTTTACTAATTTTTTCAGGAAGGATACACAATAGGAACAACTCTGGTTTAAGTTCAATACGTTGCTGTATCATTTCTTCCAACCAAGTTTTAATTTTATTCCAATAATTTTTTGCTTCAGGGCATGTCCACCACATATGGTAATAAGATCATGGTATTTGGTGACATTTCCAACATTTAGCTGATTTATCTTTAAACATTTTTGCTAACTTCTCCAATGGCATATGCCATCTATAAAACAGTTTATATTGTTTTTCCTTATATGCAGTGGACATTGTTAATTTATAGTTCCTTTCCCATAGTTGTTGCCATTTTTCAAGATCAATTGAATATCCAAAATTTCTTCTCCAAGCTATCATTGTTTCTTTTACTTGCTCCTCCTCCAATTCAATGTACAGCAAGAAATTATAAAATTTTTAATTAAATTTTCCTCTGTTCCTATGAGTATCCTATCAAACCCAGTCTTTTCCAAATAAAAACCATATAATTTAGCATCTTTTTCATATCTTGTTCGTATCTGCATATACATTATACCAATCTGTCTCAATCCCCTGTTCTTCCAGTTCTCGTTTCTATTTCAATTCCCCCTTATCCATTAATAAATCCTTACATCTAACAATATTTCCAAAGTTAAAAACATTTGGGTGTATTGAAGCTTCCGTTATTGATAACCATATTGGTATTTTCACATAATATTTATCTCTAACCTTCTCCCATTCCAATAACAATGTATTTCTTGTATAATGTCTATGAAAATATGTATGTAACTTATTTATTTATTTTTTAATTTGATTTATATGCCGCCCTTCTCAGGAGACTCAGGGCGGCTTACAATGCTTTAAGCAATAGCCTTCATACTTTTGTATATTTATACAAAGTCAGCTTATTGCCCCCACAAACTGGGTCCTCATTTAACCTACCTTAGAAAGGATGGAAGGCTGAGTCAACCTTGAGCCTGGTAAGATTCGAACCTGCAGAAATTGCAGGCAGCTGTGTTAATAACAGGGTGCATTAACCACTGTGCTACCAAGGCTCTTGATATTTCTACCATACCACAAAAAAGCATGCAATCCCAGTTGTAAATCATGCCCTTCCAATGTCAATAACCTTATATTTCTTAGTTCAATCCATTCCTTCAACCATGTCAATGTGGCCGCTTGACAATACAACTCCCAATTTGGTAAACCAAATCCCCCTCATAATCTTGTGTCTTGCAGCATTTTTATACTTATTCTTGCTTTTTTCCCTTGCCATATAAATTTCCTCATTATCTTGTTAAGATATTGAAAGTAAGTCTTCAATTTTTATTGGCACAGTTTGGAATAGAAATAGCAATCTTGGTAATATGTTCATCTTTATCAATGCAATCCGTCCCATAAGTGATAGTTAAAGATTCTTCCATTTTTCCAAGTCTTTTTCAATTTGTTGTTTTAATTTGTAATAGTTTTCTTCTTTTATTGTTGTACATCTTGAGGTTAAATATACTCCCAGATATTTAACTTTTTTCACCACTTGTATATCTAAATTTTCTTTTATCTCTCTGTTTTGTTTTTCTGTTGTGTTTTTCACCAAGATTTTTGTTTTATCTTTATTTATTTTCAAACCAGAAACTTTTCCATATCTGTTCTAGTAATTTAGGACCTGTTGTTTGCCGTTCCTCTATAATGAATACCAAATCATCTGCAAACGCTTGTAATTTGTACTCCACTTTTTTAATTTTCATCCCTTTTTTCTCATCATTTCGTCTAATATTTCTTTTTTTATTTATAAACTTTTATTAATTTAAGAAACCAAAAAATACATTTATAAATAAAAGTAAAACAATATACAACAAGCTTCATCTTAATGACATCTAAATGTAATGTCTGAATTATTACAATATCAATAACCTATATTCTTCAGTATATATTCTTTCTCTCACCTTATATAATGATATTATTTTATCTATATTTGGTATTTCTTTATTAAATTTCATTTGATATAGAAATTTATTTTACTTTTTTGAGATTTTCCTTTTATTTTATTTTTTCTTTCTTTCTTTTTTTCTCCTCTAACCATTGATACCACCTTTGCCAGACCAAATAATATTCAGATTCTTCCTTTCCTTGAATTTCCGTGGTGAGTCTATCCATCTCAGCACATTCCATAATTTTAGATACTATTCTAGCTTGAGTTGAGACTTCTTCTTGTTTCCAATTTTGGGCATATACGATTCTTGATGCAGTCAAGATATGTGTTATGAAATATATTATTTCTTTTTCATATTTACATGTAGGTATTCCTAATAAGTATGTTTCCGGTTTTAATGGTACTTTTTGAGTTGTTATTTGTTCCAATTGCATTTTAATATTGATCCAGAATTGTTTAGCTTTAGGACATGACCACCACATGTGGTAGTATGTCCCTTTTTGTGCTTTACATTTCCAGCAGAATGAAGATGTACTGGGAAACATTTTAGAAATCCGTGCTGGTGGTAGATGCCACCTATAGAACATTTTATAAGCATTTTCTTTGTATGGTACAGATAATGTTAATTTGTTGGTACTTTTCCACAATTTTTCCCATTTATTTAATTCTATAGGATAACCAAAATTCATCGCCCATGTGATCATATTTTCTTTAACTATTTCCTTTGCTAGTTTATATGCCAATAGGAAGTTATAAATTTTGGTTATTAATTTCTCATTGAGGCCCAATAAAATTTTGTCTAACTGATTTGGTTCCATTTGAATTCCGATTTTTTCCGTATCAGTTTTATATCTGGATTTTAATTGTAAGTATGTCTACCACTCCATTTCCACACTTTGCATTCTTAATTCTTCTCTTGTTTTTAGTTTTCCTTCTTCGTTTAAGATATCCTGGTATGTTTTCATTTTATTTGTATCTGTTGTATTTGGATAGATAAGATAAGAATGACACCAGACCCACACTCACGAAAACCACACAGGATGTCACCATCACACATCCATGCAAAAAGCAAACCCACATTGATGAGTCACAACCACAAACCAGAAGCCAGACCACAGCTGCATCATTAGCTACTTTAAACCCCTCCAATCCATACATGAAGCAAACTGACACCCACCATGAAGATGTGGCATGACCACGAATGTGAAGCCAAACAACAGCAATGCAGCTCACCAGCTCAAATCCCCCTGCAACTCAGACTAACATGAGCACAACCAAGCCCCCACCTAAACAGAACACACCCCCAGCCAATCAGAGCACAGCCAAACCTCCAACCAATCAGAACACACCTCCACCCAATCAGAACACAGCCAAGCTCCCACCCAATCAGTTCATGCCCCCCTGGCAGTTAAAAGGAAGAAACAGCTGGAATCACACATTGCTCCTAGAAGCACGAAGCCGAAAACACCAGCCTGAAGATGACGAATGAGACTTCGTCGAAATGTTGCCAAGACACCTCCAATTTTACACGGGAGAAAACCCGAATAACCAAAGACCTGTGTGTGTGTGTGTGTGTGTGTGTGTGTGTATGTGTATGTATATATATAAAATATTTATTTTTAAACATAAAGCATAAAACACATCTTTTTAGAGCAAGGGTTGGATCCGGTATAAAATAAGTATAAGTTCCAAATTTCATCCATTAACATCTTAAAGAAAAGAAAGAAAAAAGAAAAAGAAAAAAAGAACAAATCTAACCCAATTTTTATCATTCCATCTGACATCTTATTGTAGCATTTAACATTCTACTTTGTAATCACCTCAAATCTTAAACTCCAAATCTATACAACTCTTTATAATATTCATTTATCATTTTAACAATCAGTATTTCATATATTTTCCTTACTTCAAAGACCCAAATCAAATCAATGTTTCTTTTAAATCACATCTAATAACCAACATAGAATATTTTACTCCTCTCTTAAAAACATTTCAAAAGCAATTCACTTTAAAATTTATTCCACATTTCCACCTATAATTTATTATACCCAAAATATTTTGTTTTTGGTAATTACAAGCTTCTTCTCCATTACAGCTAATTCTGATGTTTAAATGGTTCATAACTTATATAGCTATTCCCCAACAATATTTTCCTCCACTTCTATCAATTTGGCTGTAACTATTTTCAAAAATATCTCCTTCACTCCTCCTACGTTTATTTTTGGCTGGATTGCAGCTTGGTTAGCTAGTTTCCAGGGATGCTTTCCTCCACTCTTAGCCTTATTTGTTAGCTGGATCACAGTTTGGTTTTAACTGCTCTCCAACATTTTGTCCTCCACTCCTCCTAGTTTTATTTTTAGCTGGATAACAGCTTAATCAGCTGTTTTCCAGGGATGCTTCCTTCCACTCCTAACCTACATTTAGCTGGTTCACAGTTTGGCTTTAACTGCTCCCTAGCGTTGTCTTCTCCTCTCCTCCTAAGTTTATTTTTGGCTGGTTCACAGCATAGTTAGCTGTTTTCCAGGGATGCTTTCCTCCGCTCCTTACCTTATGTTTTACTGGTTTTAACTTATATTTAACCCCCTCTATCAATATTTATTAATTCAGATATGCATGCTAAAACTATTGAATATGACATGTCATGTTAAAGAAATAGATATGGTATTTATAGCATGTAGGCCAAATTTACAGACCGGATTCATAGTCTGGGAGCATCATGAAAGAAATGTTTCCCCTATGTGTCAGAAAGATGGACCTCTGAAGAGCTTCTACAGATTTTAGTTGCCATGAGTGTTCACAATGAGAATATTACTTATTTGAGCTATTTAGGGCTGTTGACTTTTAAACAGTTTTAAACTATGCTAGAAAGCAAAGTTTCAAATGTAGTAGTATTTTGAAATGGCTCATGGCATAGGACCAGGATATCTACGGGACCGCCTTCTGCCACCAACAGCCTCCCACCGACCAGTTCGCTCCCACAGAGAGGGACTCCTCAGGGTACCGTTGGCCAAGTTATGTCGGCTGGTGATGCCCAGGAGGAGAGCCTTCTCTGTCGGAGCTCCTGCCCTTTGGAATGAATTGCCCTGAATATTCGTAACATATCTGACCTCCGGGTCTTTCGCTGTCCCTCAAGACCCTACTGTTCCGACAGGCAAGGCTGTCTAACTGAATGAGTTTAAATTGGGTTTAATTTTGGGTTTTAAAATTCGGCCAAAACTATTTAATGATTTTAATTAATTTTAACTATGATATTGTATATTTATGTTTTAATTCTGGCTGTACACCACCCCGAGTCCTTCGGGAGAAGGGCAGTATATAAATAAAATTATTATTATTATTATTATTATTATTATTATTATTATTATTATTATTATACTGGATTAATTATAAACTATTACCAATGAAGCTTAATCCTAATAACAAATATGATTAGGGAACTGGAGACTAAAACATATGAAGAATGGTTGCAGGAATTGGGTATATTCACTCTAGTAAAAAAAAGAAGGACTTGGGGTGACATTATAGCAGTCTTCCAATATGTATGAGGCTGTCACAGAGGGGGTCAAACTATTTTTCCAAACACCTGAAGGCAGGACAAGAAGGAATGGATGGAAAGTAATCAAAGAGAAATCCCATTTAGAACTAAGGAGAAATTTATTTACTTTTTTGGTATAATTTTTTATTTTTATTTTTATTTTCTTTTAATACAAAACATTCCCATCATTCATTAAACAGTGTGTCGTCTGCGTACAAATATTTTGTGTCATAACAGTTAAAGCTAACTGTTAAAGTTAAACAGTTAAAGTTAAACAGTTAAAGAGCCTTGGTAGTACAGTGGTCTAAGGCACCCTGTTATTAAACTGTTATTAAGACCAGCTGCCTGCAATTATTGCAGGTTCGAATCTCGCCAAGGCTCAAGGTTGACTCAGCCTTCCATCCTTTCTAAGGTAGGTAAATTGAGGACCCAGTTATGGGGGCAATAAGCTGACTTTGTATAAATATACAAAAGGATGAAGGCTATTGCTGAGCACATTGTAAGCCGCCCTGAGTCTCCGGAGAAGGGCGGCATATAAATCAAATAAAAAAAAAAAAAGCTTACCACCATATTCATTATTTATATCTATTCTTATTTTAATATTAATACTTAATACTTAACATATCTATCATCATAACATTTCTCTTCTTAACTTATTTAACTTTGCTATACATTACTTTCATATTTATTCTCTAACCATTGATAAAATAAATCCTATATATTATAATAATTGGATTCTTCCTTCCCTTTAATTGCAAGTGTTAATCTATTCATTTCTGCACATTCCAATATTTTCACAATCACGTTTTCATCTGCAGGAATCTCTTCACCTTTCCAATTCTGTGCAAATACAATTCTAGTTGCAGTTATTACATGAATAATCAGGTATACAATTTCTTTACTATAATTCCCTGGTAAAATCCCCAACAGGAATATCTCAGGTTTTAAATCAATATGCTGCTGCGTCATCTTCTCCCAAACACATACAAATTTTTCCCCAGTATTTTTTTTTTTTTGCTTCTACACATGTACACCACATATGATAATATGATCCCGTTGTCTAATGACATTTCCAACATTTAGTTGATTTATCTTTAAACATTTTTGCCAGTCTTTCAGGTGACATATGCCATCTATAAAACATCTTGTACAAATTCTTCTTGTATGCAGTAGACATTGTTAACTTATAGTTTCTATCCCATAATTGCTGCCATTTATCTAGCTCTAGCATATGTCCAATGTTTTTTGCCCATGCTATCATTGTTTCTTTAACTTCTTCTTCTAATTTGATACTCAATGAATAGCTATACAATTTTCTTATCACTTCACCTGTTCCTGTTAATATCTTATCTAATTCTGTCAATCCCATATAAAAATCATATAATTTTGCATCTATTTCATATCTAGATTATATGTGCAGTTGTACGGAGCTGCTGAGTGGAGCGAAGAACATGCCGACACAGATGCATTCTGATTGGTTGGTCCATAACTCCCTCCAGGTGGGAAATTGAAGTGCGTCTATTGGGTATGGCGTTTTGACAGCTCAGTATATAAGAGCTGTCAACTTGTTCACGTGTTGCTGTTCTGTTCTGGGTTGCCTCGTTAATGTTATATCATAATAAACTGTTAACTGTTAGCAATCCGTTTCGCCTCATTCAATTATTGAATGTATAATTATTCATTTTCACTATTACTATCCTCCCCAGGCCAAAGCACTGTAATATTTCCATCTCCATTTTTTCCTGACTTTTTTGCGAACCTTCTTCTTCAGTCTTATTCCTCCGCCTTCTTTTATTTTTATAAGTTCTTGAATTTTCAACTGAAGTTGCTGTACCTTACAATCTTGTTCTCTTGTTCTCTTCGCAAAGAAATTCCTTTCAGTAAACACACCTCTTTCACTGTGATTGGGAGTCCATTTTTGTAAAAAAGTTGTAAAATTCCACTTCAAATCCTCCTTCTTATATTGGAAATCCCAACGCCTCCTGACAATATTCCAGTTGTCTGTATCAAGGCCTCTGGAGAAATCTCTCTCAATATTTCCTGGTTACGCTCCTTCAAACCTCTCATCCTTTCCTTCTTAATTTGAAAAACATCCATTCCATTTTCAAAAGGCACATTAAACTGGATTATTTCTTCCACCTCTTCATCCAGCAACTCACTATTATTTGGCAACTGGAATACTGATACAGTATCTTCACTTGTATCTTTATTTTGAACTTGAGTAAAATCCTTCTTGAAGAGCCCTTCCATTCTTTCCACTAACACGGAGGTAAATGATTCTAAAATTTCTTTAAAGAGATCCACAATCACTGTTTGTGTATTTACTGATGTTTGTAATAGTGAGCCTCCATCACTTTCAAAAAAGCCAGCCATTTTTTTTAATCCAACCACCTTGAACAATGCTGGATGTTAACAGCTTTAACGAGAGTTAACTTTCACTTTCACACCCTATTAAGCACAAGCGCCATTTTCTTCACTCCTTTAATCAACTTCAAAGGGTGGCAATTTAAGTGTGGAATTAAGGGTTTGTTACTTGTGACTGTCAGCTCTCCTGTTTTCGCTCCGTCTGCATAGATAATCAACTTAGATCTCAGTAAAGATTGCAGAAGTGGTCACGACGTTTTTTTCTGCTTAAAGCAGAAGCGCCCTGGATCTCGGAGTTTCACTGGTTTGTCAGCCTGTTGCGAATCCATCTGAGCTATCTATCCCACTTTTTTCTAGCTTACGAAGAAATAGGTTCATGGGTGAAATGCTCCTGGTTTGTACCAGATCGCCTGATCCGGTAGCGATGGAGGCGGGTAGCAAAAGTCCCTGCCCCCCCATGCCCAGCTGAGCCGCACAATCATCAGAGTCTTTTCTTTTATTTTTAAAATCATTTTTTCTACAACCTCTTTGGCTGAAGAGGTTGTAGAAAAAATGCTTTTAAAAGCCTCTGACGATCCCAGCTGAGTTGCCTGATCAGCAGAGGCTTCTTTTTTTAAAAAAAAAATCTCTGACAATCCCAGCTGAGTTGCCTGATCAGCAGAGGCTTTTTTTCCTTTAAAAACATTTTTTAAAAGAAAAAAAGCCTCTGCCGATCAGGCAACTCAGCTGGGATTGTCAGAGGCTTTTAAAAGAAAAAAAGCCTCTGCTGATCAGGCAACTCAGCTGGGATCATCAGAGGCTTTTAAAAGCATTTTTTAAGAACCTTTTCGCAGAAGAGGTTGTAGAAAAAATGGTTTTTAATTTTTTTAAAAAAAGTTGGCCACGCCCACCCAGTCACATTACCCACCACCACCAAGCCATGCCCACAGAACCAGTAGTAACAAATTTTAGATTTCACCACTGAGTAGGTTGTAGTCTACTTTGTCAAATGCCTTGCTGAAGTCTAAGTATATTATGTCGACAGTATTTCGCTGGTCTATTAATTTAGTCACTATGTTATTCTATTAGTAGACCTCCAAGAAGATATCAAGTGGTCTTGAAGAAGTAGCACTCCTCCGCACTCAATTTCTAGCAAAGGTTACCCCTAAGGTGACCCAAGCAATCCCGATCCCATACAGGTAGTCCTGCACTTACAACTTTTCATTTAGTGACTGTTCAAAGTTACAACGGCACTGAAAAATAGGATTTATGACCATTTTTCATGGTTGCAACCTTTGCAGCATCCCCATGATCACATGATCAAAATTCAGATGCTTGGCAACTGGCACATATTTGTGACCTTTGCTATGTCCCGGGGTCACGTGATCCCCTTTTGGGACCTCCTGACCAGCAAAGTCAAGGGGGAAACCAGAGTCATTTAACAACCATGTGACTAATTTATCCAGTGCAGTGATTCACTTAACCACTGTGGCAAGAAAGGTCATAAGATGGAGCAAAACTCACCTAACAAATGTCTCACATTTCAACAGAAATTTTTGGCTCAAATGTGGTCATAAGTCGAGGACTACCTGTAGTCTGTTCCAAAGCCTGATTAAAATTGATGTGACACTCAATAAACTAGGAGTAACAGTAACAGTAACAGAGTTGGAAGGGACTGTGGAGGTCATCTATTCCAACCCCGTTCACGCAGGAGACCTGTACTAGGGATTTGAACAGCTGAACTGCCAACCTTGTCAATAGCTCAGTGTCTTAGCCACTGAGCCACCTAGTCAGGCTAATAATATTATATATTATAATATATAATTATAATATTATAAGCTTCTATTTTCTTTTCTTTCTATGATTTCTCTCTTTCTGGAAGGCCAAAATCTGCTAGAACTGCCAGTTACATAAATCAGTTTTGCTTTATTATGATACCGGTAGGTATTATTACTCGTCAAGAAGCAGAAGAACTGTTGATGAACAAGCCTGAAGGGACATTCCTTGTGCGGGTCAGTGATAAAATATGGGGATATGCCCTTTCTTACCGGCATCACAATGGCTTCAAACATTTCTTGGTGGATGCATCAGGAGATTTCTACAGCTTCCTGGGAGTGAATCCCAACCGTCACACAACACTCACAGATCTTATTGATTTCCACAAGGTAAGAGTCACTAGGAAAAGACCAGTCCCTGAACCGGACAAATAAATAATTCAAAAGAAAGGAAGTGTTTTATCCAGTGGGACCAGTCTATCAGGGCGACCTGGTCCACCCAAGTATGGGATGAAGCATATTGCTTCCACTTTCACCTTTCAGCCCCAATCCAGGAGCCTTTGTAGGCAGTCATTTTCGCAACAAACTTTGTGTTGAATTTACGTTTTAAATTTGTAAAGAAAGGAGTGATACATTAACCATTTGATCTATGGACAAAATTCATAATAATTGACAGACTTAATTCCAGGAAGGTGCTAGATAAACTGGATCGAGCTTCAGAAAAGTTAGAAGCAGCTGTGGCCATTGCAGAGGATTGCAGTAGGACAGGCACCAGACACTCTAGCTTGTATTCCTAAATTCAATTTGCTCTTTAAATATGATTCCCAAAACAAGGTTTGCCTGCATTCAATTGCAACACAGCATAGCAGGAAACTGACAGGAAACTATGCACAGAAGGCAGGGGTATCAAACTCAAGACCTGGGGGCCTGATCCGGCCTGCGGGATGCTTAGATCTGGGCCAATGGGCCACTCTGGAAACAGCGAAGGACCAGTCCGTGGTGCCTCTGTCAGCAAAAATGGAGCTCAAGAGGGTCACATGCTCCATTTTTGCTGGCAAGAGGATTGCAGGAGGCTGTCCCAGCTGAAAATGGGGCTTGAGAGCCCGTTTTCACTGAAAGAGTCCTTGGGCCAGCACAGGTGCCCCTGACATAAGTGATGTCAAGCTGGCCACATCCACCTTGGCCATGCCCCCCTCCCTCCTCCCCCTGGTCAAACACAACCCTGATGCGGCCCTCAATGGAATTGAGTTTGACACCCCTGAGATAAGGTGAAGAGTTCGTGTGAATGTCACTTGTGTTATGTGTATATGTCTAAAATTATTCTGTCAGTTACTAAGTGAGCAACAACTTGGCTGATCTTAGATTTTAGAAGATAAGCCGGGTCAGCCTTGGTTAGAACTGAGACAGAAGATCACCTGAAAAATTCAGAATAGATCAGAGATGATGGTGACAAATCACACAGCCAAGAAAACAATATAAATGTCAACATTAGAAACTCAATTCCCCTCAAGATCATCCATAGCTTTCTCCCCTTCTTTCATTTGGTCTGGTTGGGGATATTGCGATGGGACTAGGTTAAACAGAGTTATTATGAAGATCTTATCTTTAAAAATACCTCAAAATCATGCTAATATCCCTGCTACCCCCTGTTTTATTCCTACTCAGTCATGCTCAGCCAATTTCTAAACATGACAACATGGTTTTAAGTTTGTAGACTGAGAAGCACCTGAAACTTACTTGAGATATTGATAAACCTGAAGACTTGTGCTAATCAATATTTTTCATCCAGCTGATGATATTTTTTGCATTTGCAGGAAGAAATAATAACATCTTCTGGTGGAGAGTTGCTTCTGGAATCTTGCAGACAGACGAAGAGCCCTCCTGACTATAATTTGTTATTTGAATGACTGCTTTTATGGTTTACTCACCCCCTTCAGACCCCAGTAGAGGTTTTGAAGAACCAAAATTATTAGCAAAAGAGCCCCTCTCTGAGAAGTAAGGTACTTATTATTGTCAGATCTTCATCTGCAACCTGTGTGAACAGATGTCTTACGAAGATGATCCAAGTTTCTATCTGCATGCATTATTTATGTCATACATAATACAAAGCTGGGAGCAGCTGGACCTGGTGGTTCTATAATTGTACTCCCAAATATAGTGAATGCCCAGTAAAGATCAAATCCCCTTTGATTTTTCAAAAAATTTTCATTATGAATTATTACAAAATTATATGATTTATTTTATTTATTTTATTTGTATACCGCCCTTCTCCAACAGGACTCAGGGCAGTGAACAGCCACGGTAAAACACAACATATAAAATTTAAAAGCAGTTTAAAAGACATTAAATAATTTTGGCCATCAATTTAAAACAACCCAGTTAAAACCAATTACAAATTAAAACCGCAAGGATGGGATCAAGCCAGCCCGGCTAGATGAAATAGATGTGTTTTCAGGGCCCGACGAAAAGTCCAGAGGTCTGGTATCGTG
Organism: Arizona elegans; assembly: GCA_022577455.1. Taxonomy (NCBI): domain Eukaryota; kingdom Metazoa; phylum Chordata; class Lepidosauria; order Squamata; family Colubridae; genus Arizona; species Arizona elegans. The sequence goes on from JAKOOJ010000005.1 coordinate 101,616,200, forward strand.
CGTATCTCTGGGGGTAGGTCATTCCAGAAGGCATGCATAGGGAGTCCCGATCTAGAACTGGCGTATCAGGTGGACCTGATTGGGGGCGAATCATTGGCCCCCACGGAGAGGGCCCGCAACTTGGGTGTCCTCCTGGTTGCACGGCTGTCTTTAGAAGGGCATATGACGGCCGTGGCTAGGGGGGCTTTTTGTCAGGTTCGCCTGATACGCCAGTTGTGCCCCTTTCTGGACCGGGACTCCCTACGCACGGTCACTCAAGCACTTGTCACCTCTCGTCTGGACTATTGTAACGCTCTCTACATGGGGCTCCCCTTGGGGTACACCCGGAGGCTCCAACTGGTGCAGAATGCGACCGCGCGGGGGATTATGGGAGCGACGGGGCGCTCCCATGTGACTCCTCTCCTGCGCGAGCTGCATTGGCTTCCGGTGGACTTCCGGGTGCGCTTCAAGGTGTTGGTGATCACCTTTAAAGCGCTCCATGGCATAGGGCCAGGGTACTTACGGGACCGCCTTCTGCCACCAATAGCCTCCCACTGGCCGGTTCGCTCCCACAGAGAGGGCCTCCTCAGGGTGCCGTTGGCCAGACAATGCCAGCTGGCGACCCCCAGGAGGAGAGCCTTCTCTGTGGTGTACCTACCCTATGGAACAATCTACCCTCAGAGATACGAGTGATCTCCGACCTCCGGACTTTTCGTCGGGCCCTAAAACCTTATCTTTTCTAGTTAGCCGGTCTGCCTTGATTTTAGGGTTAGTTTTTAAAATGTTAATATTGATTTTAAATTGACAAGTTTTAAATTACGGGCCAAATTTATAAATTATTTTAATTTTATTTTTAACTGTAATGTTATGTATAGATGTTTTTATTTTGGCTGTTCACCGCCCTGAGTCCGAAAGGAGAAGGGCGGTATAGAAATTTGAATAAATAAATAAATAAAAAGCCACCCTGGCCACAGCCGTCATATGCTCTTCTAAAGACAGCCGTGTATCCAGGAGGACGCCTAAGTTGCGAGCCCTTTCCGTGGGGGCCAATGAAGGGGCGAGAGGACCGACCCTTGTGGCACCCCACAAACAAGGCGCCTTTGGGTCGACCGCTGCCCCCCTACCAACACAGATTGTGACCGGTCAGAGAGGTAGGAGGAGAACCACCGCAAAACAGTGCCCCCACCCCCAACCCCTCCAACCGGTGCAACATGATACCATGGTCGATGGTATCAAAAGCCACTGAGAGATCTAACAGGACCAGAATAGAGGAACAACCCCTATCCCGAGCCCTCCAGAGATCATCCACCAATGCGACCAATGCCGTTTCCATACTGTACCCAGGCCTGAAGCCGGACTGGAGTGGATCTAGATAGACAGCTTCATGCAGGTACTGTGGAAGCTGCCGTGCCACCACACTCTCAACAACCTTCGCAATAAAATGAAGGTTGGAGACTGGACGATAGTTAGCTAAAACAGCCAGATCCAGGGAGGGCTTCTTGAGGAGGGGCCTCACCACCGCTTCTTTCAAGGCAGCCAGTAGGACACCCTCGCTCAAGGAAGCATTTATAATCCTCTGGAGCCAGCCTCGTGTAACCTCCCGGGAAGCCAGCACCAACCAGGAGGGACATGGGTCCAATAAACATGTGGTTGCATTCAGCCATCCCAGAATCCTGTCCACGTCCTCGGGAGCCACAGGATCGAACTCCTCCCAGATAACACTCTCAAGGCCTGCCTCAGTCATCTCGTCTGGACTTACCCAGTCAGAGGCCAGGCCTTCCTGAATCTGAGCGATCTTGTCATGCAGATACTGCACAAAATCCTCAGCTCTACCCTCCAAGGGGTCTTCCCGCGCTCCCAGATGGAGGAGGGAGCGGGTCACCCTTAGCAGGGCAGCTGGGCGATTATCTGATGATGCAATATGGGCGGCAAAATAGCTAGATTTTGCCGCTTTTATTGCCACTAGGTAGGTCTTAATATGAGACTTCACCAGTGTTCGATCGGATTCGGAACGGCTGGCCCTCCAATTGCTCTCCAGGTGTCTTTTCCGGTGCTTCACCTCCCTCAGCTCCTTGGAGAACTAAGGAGCTAGGTGAGTTCAGTGATGGGTCAGAGACCGCAAAGGCACAATGCGGTCCAAAGCCCCAGCGCCCACACTTCCCAGGCGGCCACCAGGTCTTCAGCCGAGTCATGAGCCAGAGTCTCAGGAAATGGCCCAAACTCCATCTAGAACCTATCAGGATCCATCAGGCGCCTGAGGCAGAACCACCTAGTCGGTCCCGCCTCCCTGCGGCGGGGTGTAGTGGTTAGAAAGTCAAGTCGAAGGAGCGAGTGGTCAGACCATGACAAGGGTTTGATGACTATATCCCCTGTATCAAGGCCACTCGACCCCTGACCAGAGATAAAAACTAAGTCCAGAGTGTGCCCGCCCGTGTGAGTAGGGCCTTGAATTAACTGAGTCAGGTCCATGGCTGTCATGGAAGCCATGAACTCCCAAGCCACTTCAGACATTTCACCGATGGATGGCAGGTTGAAATCCCCCATGACCAAAAGTAACAGGCACAGTACCAAAGGGAAGGAGATCAGGTGGCAACACAAATAGGGAGGGTGATAATAAGGTCCTAAAACAGCTGAGGCTGGCAAGAATGGTCTGGCCGAAGCAGGTCAGGGCAGCAGTCAAGGGAGGCCACAAAAAAGGGGTGAGGAGGGATTCCAAGGGATTCCAAAGAGGAGACAAGAATGGAAAATTGCCAATCCCCCTCTGGCCCATTTCCATTACCCCCAGTTCTTCTCTGGGTCCACTTACCCTGCGGTCATGTCCTGTCCTCTCAGGGCAATTTTGTCCAGATCTTCCGAGGCCACAAGTTGCCCAAAAACCCAATACAATCCCATCCGGGAAAGCATCCCCTTCAGCCTTCAGCTAGAGCCAGCTGCCAAACGATATGAAGCTCCGCCCTCGCTCTGCCGCCGGTTTTGCTGCCATCCGCCACTTTTGTCCCCTCAAGGTGCCTGACGCTTCTACAAGCCGCCAGCATGCTGCGGAGTTCCAAAATGGCCAGGAGTGGCTTCCACGCCAGCAGGGGGGCGCTAACCCGGCCGCAAATGCGCTGTGGCCTGAGCGCCATCGCGGAGGCTGCCGCTGCCCTCCCAGCGGCGCCCAGATGATGCAATCCCTCAGCGGTGTCTCAGGGCCATCCAGGAGCCTGTCGCCTATCAGGAGCGGCTCATCCAACTCGCCAGGGTTTCAACAGACCGGAACGGGGGGGGGGGGGGCAGAAGATGAAAATCGGCCTCCCCACCCCTAATAGTCAAAACCCTCACCATCCTTCCTATAGGATTGATCCTATAGCAATGGTCCGAAGGCTCATTGAATGATATCACCTGTTGAAAATTAGGAATGGTTCTTTGTTGTTCTGATATCCTGTTTACTTTTCTAAAGATGATATAGTTAAAAATACTTACTGTCAACAAGGAAACTGCCAATGGCCTCCTTAAGAGTATGAGATAACTTGTCTACAAATTGTCCCAAGATAGACAAGGGACTTGTCACCTACTGACTTGCAACTGTTAGGAAATGGTCATTGCCTAAATAGTTGGCCAGGACATATATAAGCCAACATTATATGTTTATAATATGAATATGTATAATATAGCTTTAAGAGTATTGCTGAGTCATTCTGCATCATGATTGGATGAGCTCTGTAGCAACTGTATTTAAGGAGAGCTTGATTGTGGTCAGTGTGGACATTACACCATATTGTTACCTGCTGTTATGTTGTAAATATCTTTGATCTCTTTACATGGTCAATTTGATCATGGTTTATTTATTACTGCTTTAATGAACTGTTTTAAAATTGTTCCTGAATGATTCATGTATCGTTCTACGAATCGGTAAGAGGTTTTGTATCTCTGGATTGATTATGCATAGCTAAGACTTGGATTGGTAAAAGGACTATGATTTTGTCTTGCTGTATAAGTAAAATACTTTAAAAACCAGTTTGTATGCAGTTTATTCACAATTACTCTCAGAACTGTTTCCGTGTGCAAAACTCTATGCTCTGCTTCATAACCAGTCCTGGTTATCTCACAACTATATCCTTAACAGCAACCATGAAAGGTGTAAGGATCGCCTCTCCTTCCAACTTAAGAAAGTACAAACTCTTGAAACGTGTTTGTTCAAAAGATTCTTTTATTAAGCAGAAATGATAGCCATCCAGCTAAAGCACAATCTGAATGCCCTTAGGCAAAGCAGTAGGATTAAAGTGGTAGAGACCCCTCCCTTTAAGTCAGAATGCAGATTTTAGCCAATACACAAGTGTGAAGATGTTTTCTTTACTATTTCCTTTGAGAACCCGAGCAAACATGCATTCCCACCACCACCCTTTAAAGTGAAACAACCCACATGGCTATCATAAAAATTCCTGCAGGTAAAGGGAATCTCAGGCTTCCTTGGCACCAGGATATAGGTTGTAAAATATCTGATGACACAGGCCATGCTAGTAAATCGAATCCAAGTCCCCCCTTCCTCCACTTGAATGGCAGTATCACTTTTAGGGATCTGACAAAAGGTGTCACCAGAATATTTTAGCTGATACATTTTGCAATTGTTGGACAAATGCCTATGGAGAGTCTTAGTCATTCAGATCCTGGTTGTCCCAAGGGTGCTTTTTCAAAAGACAACTGGACTTCCTTTATTTTTCTTTAAGACGTTTTGCTTCTCATCCATTCTTCAGTTGAACTGAAGTCCAGTTGCCTTTTGAAAAAGCACCTTTGGGACAACCATGATCTGAATGACTCTCCATAGATATTTGTCCAACAATTGCAAAATGTAACAGCTAAAAAATTCTGGTGATACCTGTCATGGTTGCAAGTCAGTAGGTGAGGTGGTGTCTTCTGAAATGAAATTTCATGATACATTCCTTCACTCAGCCTCTTTAGTTTGGTGTGTGTGTGTGTGTGTGTGTGTGTGTGTGTGTGTGTGTGTGTAATTATTGAAATTCTCCATAATGAAGGAATGGACTGTGAAGATGATGGAATTTGCTGAGAAGGCCATGATTTATTTCATCTGACTTCTTTGGTTAAATAAAACACAATAACTACATTTATTGCTGACTGGAAACCCCTTATAGAATTTTTGCCTGAAACAGAAAAAAAAAGGAATTATGATTGAGGTTTTGATGATTAGAAAGAAGAGATTATAGAAAGAAGAGAATCATGTTGTCACTTTAGAGATAATTATATAATTGTACTTATAACTGCTGTAAAGAAGACTGGAAGCTACTTCTTTTTATTATTTTTCTTTCTTATCTATTTTTCTTTTATCTTTTTTTCATTTCTTGAACTTTTTAGCTTTCTCTTTCATTTCTTTTCTTTATATATGTTTGTATTCATTTTTAGCTTCTTTCATATTCTATTTCGCTGATAAAGAAATAAAGGGAGACTAGTATAGATTTATTTCAAGCTATTTAGCTCTCATCAGCTAACCATCTCCTTACTTGAATTCAAACTTGGGCTGCCCGCATGTTAGGCAATTGTATTAACCTCTGAGCCGCAAGTTCTCCTCCCTTTATCACCTTGAGCCAGGGGAAATATTAAGTGTTTTTCTATCGAGGCACCTGGTCTACCCCAGTATGTGGGAGGGAGCATACTGCATCCCTTAAAAAAATAAAGGGAACACTTAAACAACACAATGTAACTCCAAGTCAATCACACTTCTGTGAAATCAAACTGTCCACTTAAGGTAGCAACATTGATTTCAATTTCACATGCTGCTGTGCAAATGGAATAGACAACAGGTGGAAAGCATAGGCAGTGAGCAAGACATCCCCAACAAAGGAGTGGTTCTGCAGGTGGTGACCACCGACCACTTCTCAGTTCCTATGCTTTCTGGCTGATGGTTTGGTCACTTTTGAATGCTGGTGATGCTGTCACTCTAGTGGTAGCATGAGACGGAGTCTACAACCCACACAAGTGGCTCAGGTAGTGCAGCTCATCCAGGATGGCATATCAATGCGAGCTGTGGCAAGAAGGTTTGCTGTGTCTGTCAGCGTAGTGTCCAGAGCATGGAGGCGCTACCAGGAGACAGGCCAGTACATCAGGAGACGAGGAGGCCGTAGGAGGGCAACAACCCAGCATCAGGACCGCTACCTCCGCCTTTGTGCAAGGAGGGACAGGAGGAGCACTGCCAGAGCCCTGCAAAATAACCTCCAGCAGGCCACAAATGTGCATGTGGCTGCTCAAACGGTCAGAAACAGACTCCATGAGGGTGATATGAGGGCCCAACGTCCACAGGAGGGGGTTGTGGTTACAGCCCAACACCGTGCAGAATGTTTGGCATTTGCCAGAGAACACCAAGATTGGCAACTTCGTCACTGGCGCCCTGTGCTCTTCACAGATGAAAGCATGTTCACACTGAGCACATGTGACAGACGTGACAGGGTCTGGAGACACGTGGAGAACGTTCTGCTGCCTGCAACATCCTCCAGCATGACCGGTTTGGCAGTGGGTCAGTAATGGTATGGGATGGCATTTCTTTGGCGGGGGGCCACACAGCCCTCCATGTGCTCACCAGAGGTAGCCTGACTGCCATTAGGTACCGAGTTGAGATCCTCAGACCCCTTGTGAGACCATATGCTGGTGTGGTTGGCCCTGGGTTCCTCTTAATGCACGACAATGGTAGACTTCATGTGGCTGAGTGTGTCAGCAGTTCCTGCAAGACGAAGGCATTGATGCTATGGATTGGCCCGCCCGTTCCCCAGACCTGAATCCAATTGGGCACATCTGGGACATCATGTCTCGCTCCATCCACCAACGCCACGTTGCACCACAGGTGTGGGAGGAGATCCCTCAAGAGACCATCCACCTCATCAGGAGCATGCCCAGGCATTGTAGGGAGGTCATACAGGCACGTGGAGGCCACACACACTACTGAGCCTCATTTTGACTTATTTTAAGGACATTACATCAAAGCTGGATCAGCCTGTAGTATTTCTTTCCACTTTAATTTTGAGTGTAACTCCAAATCCAGACCTCCATGGGTTGATAAATTTGATTTCCATTGATAATTTTTGTGTGATTTTGTTGTCAGCACATTCAACTATGTAATGATCAAAGTATTTACTATGAATATTTCATTCATTCAGATCTAGGATGTCTTATTTTTGTGTTCCCTTTATTTTTTTGAGCAGTGTATATATATAAAGAAAGAAGCAAACATTCTGCGAGCTCCAGGACTAAAATAATTAAAATTTTATTCCACTAAGCTTTTGTCAGCCATCTGCTGACATCGTCAGAGTATTAAACTACCATTACAGAGATCTTTGCCTTTATATGCCATTAATCAATTTGGCCCTTGCGTGTGTAATAGGCCCTTCCAGCCGTCTCCCACTTGTAATTAGCTGTGTTGTTTTTGCTGTCGTCATGCTGGTTGATGGATGCTTAATTCCTACTGTTTCCTCCCTCCTGGCCTGCTTATCTGTGGGGGATGATGTTAGCCTGTCAACTGTTGCAATTTGCTGTCTTGTCTGTGACTTTGTGTTCGGCCCGGTTTGTTTCTCTTTTTTTATTATTTTAAAAAACAAACTTTATTAGATTTTTAAAAAAGATAAAATTGTATAAAACACTCACAACCTTAAAATACAATCAACAGTATCAACAAACAACAAACAGAGTATATATAATGTATATATATACAAAAACTTATTTTCCTTTTTCCCCCCTTAATGACGGTGTATAATTATTACTTTTAATTTCTTACTAAATTTTGACTTTACCTTCTTTTCCATTGGTTTATCCACTCATACCAACTGTCCCATATCTTAAAATACTGTGAGTCTTCTTTATCTTTCAATTTCAATGTTAGTCTATCCATTTCTGCACATGTGTAAATTTTTGGAATTATTTGCTGCTCTGTTGGCAATTGATCTGTTTTCCAGACTTGTGCTAAGGCTAACCTAGCTGCCATGATTATGTGTAATATTAGGTACTTTTTTTCCTTTCTAATGTTTTGTTTAAGCATTCCTAACTGTTATGTATGTATCTATTTTGTGCGGGAAATTCAAATGCAACAATGCTTGTGATTGGTTAACGGGTGTTTCAGTACTGTATATAAGGAGGGCTGTTGCCTGTGGTTCTTTGCTGAAGTCTCACCCTGAATTAAAGAGCTGTTGTCACTAGCTTGCTTGTGCCTCTCATTATTTCCGCGCTACAACACTAACAAAAAAAATTCTGGTTCTAACTCAATATCAAGAGCCTTGGTAGTACAGTGGTTTAAAGCACTCTGTTATTAACACAGCTGCCTGCAATTACTGCAGGTTCGAATCTCGCCAAGGCTCAAGGTTGACTCAGCCTTCCATCCTTTCTAAGGTAGGTTAAATGAGGACCCAGTTTGTGGGGGCAATAAGCTGACTTTGTATAAATATACAAAAGTATGAAGGCTATTGCTTAATGCATTGTAAGCCGCCCTGAGTCTCCGGAGAAGGGCGGCATATAAATCAAATTATATATATATATATATATATATATATATATGCATATTCTTTCTAGCCAGGTTTTACCTACGTAAGCTAGGTTGTTCTGCAGCTCTGACTGTGTGAAATCTCATTCACCATCCTCAGAGCTCCTCCTCTGCTGACAAACTGCAACTCTGCGTTGCTCTCTGGGAGACTCAGATAGCTATTTCTGCCTTATAAGGCTTCGTCAGTGAGCCACACCCACTTCTCAGATATTCCCCCTGTAAAGGTACAATGTGTCTTTTTCTGTTTTTCGTAGGCTTTTATGTGCATATTCTTTCTAGCCAGGTTTTACCTACGTAAGCTAGGTTGTTCTGCAGCTCTGACTGTGTGAAATCTCATTCACCATCCTCAGAGCTCCTCCTCTGCTGACAAACTGCAACTCTGCGTTGCTCTCTGGGAGACTCAGATAGCTATTTCTGCCTTATAAGGCTTCGTCAGTGAGCCACACCCACTTCTCAGATATTCCCCCTGTAAAGGTACAATGTGTCTTTTTCTGTTTTTCGTAGGCTTTTATGTGCATATTCTTTCTAGCCAGGTTTTACCTACGTAAGCTAGGTTGTTCTGCAGCTCTGACTGTGTGAAATCTCATTCACCATCCTCAGAGCTCCTCCTCTGCTGACAAACTGCAACTCTGCGTTGCTCTCTGGGAGACTCAGATAGCTATTTCTGCCTTATAAGGCTTCGTCAGTGAGCCACACCCACTTCTCAGATATTCCCCCTGTAAAGGTACAATGTGTCTTTTTCTGTTTTTCGTAGGCTTTTATGTGCATATTCTTTCTAGCCAGGTTTTACCTACGTAAGCTAGGTTGTTCTGCAGCTCTGACTGTGTGAAATCTCATTCACCATCCTCAGAGCTCCTCCTCTGCTGACAAACTGCAACTCTGCGTTGCTCTCTGGGAGACTCAGATAGCTATTTCTGCCTTATAAGGCTTCGTCAGTGAGCCACACCCACTTCTCAGATATTCCCCCTGTAAAGGTACAATGTGTCTTTTTCTGTTTTTCGTAGGCTTTTATGTGCATATTCTTTCTAGCCAGGTTTTACCTACGTAAGCTAGGTTGTTCTGCAGCTCTGACTGTGTGAAATCTCATTCACCATCCTCAGAGCTCCTCCTCTGCTGACAAACTGCAACTCTGCGTTGCTCTCTGGGAGACTCAGATAGCTATTTCTGCCTTATAAGGCTTCGTCAGTGAGCCACACCCACTTCTCAGATATTCCCCCTGTAAAGGTACAATGTGTCTTTTTCTGTTTTTCGTAGGCTTTTATGTGCATATTCTTTCTAGCCAGGTTTTACCTACGTAAGCTAGGTTGTTCTGCAGCTCTGACTGTGTGAAATCTCATTCACCATCCTCAGAGCTCCTCCTCTGCTGACAAACTGCAACTCTGCGTTGCTCTCTGGGAGACTCAGATAGCTATTTCTGCCTTATAAGGCTTCGTCAGTGAGCCACACCCACTTCTCAGATATTCCCCCTGTAAAGGTACAATGTGTCTTTTTCTGTTTTTCGTAGGCTTTTATGTGCATATTCTTTCTAGCCAGGTTTTACCTACGTAAGCTAGGTTGTTCTGCAGCTCTGACTGTGTGAAATCTCATTCACCATCCTCAGAGCTCCTCCTCTGCTGACAAACTGCAACTCTGCGTTGCTCTCTGGGAGACTCAGATAGCTATTTCTGCCTTATAAGGCTTCGTCAGTGAGCCACACCCACTTCTCAGATATTCCCCCTGTAAAGGTACAATGTGTCTTTTTCTGTTTTTCGTAGGCTTTTATGTGCATATTCTTTCTAGCCAGGTTTTACCTACGTAAGCTAGGTTGTTCTGCAGCTCTGACTGTGTGAAATCTCATTCACCATCCTCAGAGCTCCTCCTCTGCTGACAAACTGCAACTCTGCGTTGCTCTCTGGGAGACTCAGATAGCTATTTCTGCCTTATAAGGCTTCGTCAGTGAGCCACACCCACTTCTCAGATATTCCCCCTGTAAAGGTACAATGTGTCTTTTTCTGTTTTTCGTAGGCTTTTATGTGCATATTCTTTCTAGCCAGGTTTTACCTACGTAAGCTAGGTTGTTCTGCAGCTCTGACTGTGTGAAATCTCATTCACCATCCTCAGAGCTCCTCCTCTGCTGACAAACTGCAACTCTGCGTTGCTCTCTGGGAGACTCAGATAGCTATTTCTGCCTTATAAGGCTTCGTCAGTGAGCCACACCCACTTCTCAGATATTCCCCCTGTAAAGGTACAATGTGTCTTTTTCTGTTTTTCGTAGGCTTTTATGTGCATATTCTTTCTAGCCAGGTTTTACCTACGTAAGCTAGGTTGTTCTGCAGCTCTGACTGTGTGAAATCTCATTCACCATCCTCAGAGCTCCTCCTCTGCTGACAAACTGCAACTCTGCGTTGCTCTCTGGGAGACTCAGATAGCTATTTCTGCCTTATAAGGCTTCGTCAGTGAGCCACACCCACTTCTCAGATATTCCCCCTGTAAAGGTACAATGTGTCTTTTTCTGTTTTTCGTAGGCTTTTATGTGCATATTCTTTCTAGCCAGGTTTTACCTACGTAAGCTAGGTTGTTCTGCAGCTCTGACTGTGTGAAATCTCATTCACCATCCTCAGAGCTCCTCCTCTGCTGACAAACTGCAACTCTGCGTTGCTCTCTGGGAGACTCAGATAGCTATTTCTGCCTTATAAGGCTTCGTCAGTGAGCCACACCCACTTCTCAGATATTCCCCCTGTAAAGGTACAATGTGTCTTTTTCTGTTTTTCGTAGGCTTTTATGTGCATATTCTTTCTAGCCAGGTTTTACCTACGTAAGCTAGGTTGTTCTGCAGCTCTGACTGTGTGAAATCTCATTCACCATCCTCAGAGCTCCTCCTCTGCTGACAAACTGCAACTCTGCGTTGCTCTCTGGGAGACTCAGATAGCTATTTCTGCCTTATAAGGCTTCGTCAGTGAGCCACACCCACTTCTCAGATATTCCCCCTGTAAAGGTACAATGTGTCTTTTTCTGTTTTTCGTAGGCTTTTATGTGCATATTCTTTCTAGCCAGGTTTTACCTACGTAAGCTAGGTTGTTCTGCAGCTCTGACTGTGTGAAATCTCATTCACCATCCTCAGAGCTCCTCCTCTGCTGACAAACTGCAACTCTGCGTTGCTCTCTGGGAGACTCAGATAGCTATTTCTGCCTTATAAGGCTTCGTCAGTGAGCCACACCCACTTCTCAGATATTCCCCCTGTAAAGGTACAATGTGTCTTTTTCTGTTTTTCGTAGGCTTTTATGTGCATATTCTTTCTAGCCAGGTTTTACCTACGTAAGCTAGGTTGTTCTGCAGCTCTGACTGTGTGAAATCTCATTCACCATCCTCAGAGCTCCTCCTCTGCTGACAAACTGCAACTCTGCGTTGCTCTCTGGGAGACTCAGATAGCTATTTCTGCCTTATAAGGCTTCGTCAGTGAGCCACACCCACTTCTCAGATATTCCCCCTGTAAAGGTACAATGTGTCTTTTTCTGTTTTTCGTAGGCTTTTATGTGCATATTCTTTCTAGCCAGGTTTTACCTACGTAAGCTAGGTTGTTCTGCAGCTCTGACTGTGTGAAATCTCATTCACCATCCTCAGAGCTCCTCCTCTGCTGACAAACTGCAACTCTGCGTTGCTCTCTGGGAGACTCAGATAGCTATTTCTGCCTTATAAGGCTTCGTCAGTGAGCCACACCCACTTCTCAGATATTCCCCCTGTAAAGGTACAATGTGTCTTTTTCTGTTTTTCGTAGGCTTTTATGTGCATATTCTTTCTAGCCAGGTTTTACCTACGTAAGCTAGGTTGTTCTGCAGCTCTGACTGTGTGAAATCTCATTCACCATCCTCAGAGCTCCTCCTCTGCTGACAAACTGCAACTCTGCGTTGCTCTCTGGGAGACTCAGATAGCTATTTCTGCCTTATAAGGCTTCGTCAGTGAGCCACACCCACTTCTCAGATATTCCCCCTGTAAAGGTACAATGAGATTTCACACAGTCAGAGCTGCAGAACAACCTAGCTTACGTAGGTAAAACCTGGCTAGAAAGAATATGCACATAAAAGCCTACGAAAAACAGAAAAAGACACATTGTACCTTTACAGGGGGAATATCTGAGAAGTGGGTGTGGCTCACTGACGAAGCCTTATAAGGCAGAAATAGCTATCTGAGTCTCCCAGAGAGCAACGCAGAGTTGCAGTTTGTCAGCAGAGGAGGAGCTCTGAGGATGGTGAATGAGATTTCACACAGTCAGAGCTGCAGAACAACCTAGCTTACGTAGGTAAAACCTGGCTAGAAAGAATATGCACATAAAAGCCTACGAAAAACAGAAAAAGACACATTGTACCTTTACAGGGGGAATATCTGAGAAGTGGGTGTGGCTCACTGACGAAGCCTTATAAGGCAGAAATAGCTATCTGAGTCTCCCAGAGAGCAACGCAGAGTTGCAGTTTGTCAGCAGAGGAGGAGCTCTGAGGATGGTGAATGAGATTTCACACAGTCAGAGCTGCAGAACAACCTAGCTTACGTAGGTAAAACCTGGCTAGAAAGAATATGCACATAAAAGCCTACGAAAAACAGAAAAAGACACATTGTACCTTTACAGGGGGAATATCTGAGAAGTGGGTGTGGCTCACTGACGAAGCCTTATAAGGCAGAAATAGCTATCTGAGTCTCCCAGAGAGCAACGCAGAGTTGCAGTTTGTCAGCAGAGGAGGAGCTCTGAGGATGGTGAATGAGATTTCACACAGTCAGAGCTGCAGAACAACCTAGCTTACGTAGGTAAAACCTGGCTAGAAAGAATATGCACATAAAAGCCTACGAAAAACAGAAAAAGACACATTGTACCTTTACAGGGGGAATATCTGAGAAGTGGGTGTGGCTCACTGACGAAGCCTTATAAGGCAGAAATAGCTATCTGAGTCTCCCAGAGAGCAACGCAGAGTTGCAGTTTGTCAGCAGAGGAGGAGCTCTGAGGATGGTGAATGAGATTTCACACAGTCAGAGCTGCAGAACAACCTAGCTTACGTAGGTAAAACCTGGCTAGAAAGAATATGCACATAAAAGCCTACGAAAAACAGAAAAAGACACATTGTACCTTTACAGGGGGAATATCTGAGAAGTGGGTGTGGCTCACTGACGAAGCCTTATAAGGCAGAAATAGCTATCTGAGTCTCCCAGAGAGCAACGCAGAGTTGCAGTTTGTCAGCAGAGGAGGAGCTCTGAGGATGGTGAATGAGATTTCACACAGTCAGAGCTGCAGAACAACCTAGCTTACGTAGGTAAAACCTGGCTAGAAAGAATATGCACATAAAAGCCTACGAAAAACAGAAAAAGACACATTGTACCTTTACAGGGGGAATATCTGAGAAGTGGGTGTGGCTCACTGACGAAGCCTTATAAGGCAGAAATAGCTATCTGAGTCTCCCAGAGAGCAACGCAGAGTTGCAGTTTGTCAGCAGAGGAGGAGCTCTGAGGATGGTGAATGAGATTTCACACAGTCAGAGCTGCAGAACAACCTAGCTTACGTAGGTAAAACCTGGCTAGAAAGAATATGCACATAAAAGCCTACGAAAAACAGAAAAAGACACATTGTACCTTTACAGGGGGAATATCTGAGAAGTGGGTGTGGCTCACTGACGAAGCCTTATAAGGCAGAAATAGCTATCTGAGTCTCCCAGAGAGCAACGCAGAGTTGCAGTTTGTCAGCAGAGGAGGAGCTCTGAGGATGGTGAATGAGATTTCACACAGTCAGAGCTGCAGAACAACCTAGCTTACGTAGGTAAAACCTGGCTAGAAAGAATATGCACATAAAAGCCTACGAAAAACAGAAAAAGACACATTGTACCTTTACAGGGGGAATATCTGAGAAGTGGGTGTGGCTCACTGACGAAGCCTTATAAGGCAGAAATAGCTATCTGAGTCTCCCAGAGAGCAACGCAGAGTTGCAGTTTGTCAGCAGAGGAGGAGCTCTGAGGATGGTGAATGAGATTTCACACAGTCAGAGCTGCAGAACAACCTAGCTTACGTAGGTAAAACCTGGCTAGAAAGAATATGCACATAAAAGCCTACGAAAAACAGAAAAAGACACATTGTACCTTTACAGGGGGAATATCTGAGAAGTGGGTGTGGCTCACTGACGAAGCCTTATAAGGCAGAAATAGCTATCTGAGTCTCCCAGAGAGCAACGCAGAGTTGCAGTTTGTCAGCAGAGGAGGAGCTCTGAGGATGGTGAATGAGATTTCACACAGTCAGAGCTGCAGAACAACCTAGCTTACGTAGGTAAAACCTGGCTAGAAAGAATATGCACATAAAAGCCTACGAAAAACAGAAAAAGACACATTGTACCTTTACAGGGGGAATATCTGAGAAGTGGGTGTGGCTCACTGACGAAGCCTTATAAGGCAGAAATAGCTATCTGAGTCTCCCAGAGAGCAACGCAGAGTTGCAGTTTGTCAGCAGAGGAGGAGCTCTGAGGATGGTGAATGAGATTTCACACAGTCAGAGCTGCAGAACAACCTAGCTTACGTAGGTAAAACCTGGCTAGAAAGAATATGCACATAAAAGCCTACGAAAAACAGAAAAAGACACATTGTACCTTTACAGGGGGAATATCTGAGAAGTGGGTGTGGCTCACTGACGAAGCCTTATAAGGCAGAAATAGCTATCTGAGTCTCCCAGAGAGCAACGCAGAGTTGCAGTTTGTCAGCAGAGGAGGAGCTCTGAGGATGGTGAATGAGATTTCACACAGTCAGAGCTGCAGAACAACCTAGCTTACGTAGGTAAAACCTGGCTAGAAAGAATATGCACATAAAAGCCTACGAAAAACAGAAAAAGACACATTGTACCTTTACAGGGGGAATATCTGAGAAGTGGGTGTGGCTCACTGACGAAGCCTTATAAGGCAGAAATAGCTATCTGAGTCTCCCAGAGAGCAACGCAGAGTTGCAGTTTGTCAGCAGAGGAGGAGCTCTGAGGATGGTGAATGAGATTTCACACAGTCAGAGCTGCAGAACAACCTAGCTTACGTAGGTAAAACCTGGCTAGAAAGAATATGCACATAAAAGCCTACGAAAAACAGAAAAAGACACATTGTACCTTTACAGGGGGAATATCTGAGAAGTGGGTGTGGCTCACTGACGAAGCCTTATAAGGCAGAAATAGCTATCTGAGTCTCCCAGAGAGCAACGCAGAGTTGCAGTTTGTCAGCAGAGGAGGAGCTCTGAGGATGGTGAATGAGATTTCACACAGTCAGAGCTGCAGAACAACCTAGCTTACGTAGGTAAAACCTGGCTAGAAAGAATATGCACATAAAAGCCTACGAAAAACAGAAAAAGACACATTGTACCTTTACAGGGGGAATATCTGAGAAGTGGGTGTGGCTCACTGACGAAGCCTTATAAGGCAGAAATAGCTATCTGAGTCTCCCAGAGAGCAACGCAGAGTTGCAGTTTGTCAGCAGAGGAGGAGCTCTGAGGATGGTGAATGAGATTTCACACAGTCAGAGCTGCAGAACAACCTAGCTTACGTAGGTAAAACCTGGCTAGAAAGAATATGCACATAAAAGCCTACGAAAAACAGAAAAAGACACATTGTACCTTTACAGGGGGAATATCTGAGAAGTGGGTGTGGCTCACTGACGAAGCCTTATAAGGCAGAAATAGCTATCTGAGTCTCCCAGAGAGCAACGCAGAGTTGCAGTTTGTCAGCAGAGGAGGAGCTCTGAGGATGGTGAATGAGATTTCACACAGTCAGAGCTGCAGAACAACCTAGCTTACGTAGGTAAAACCTGGCTAGAAAGAATATGCACATAAAAGCCTACGAAAAACAGAAAAAGACACATTGTACCTTTACAGGGGGAATATCTGAGAAGTGGGTGTGGCTCACTGACGAAGCCTTATAAGGCAGAAATAGCTATCTGAGTCTCCCAGAGAGCAACGCAGAGTTGCAGTTTGTCAGCAGAGGAGGAGCTCTGAGGATGGTGAATGAGATTTCACACAGTCAGAGCTGCAGAACAACCTAGCTTACGTAGGTAAAACCTGGCTAGAAAGAATATGCACATAAAAGCCTACGAAAAACAGAAAAAGACACATTGTACCTTTACAGGGGGAATATCTGAGAAGTGGGTGTGGCTCACTGACGAAGCCTTATAAGGCAGAAATAGCTATCTGAGTCTCCCAGAGAGCAACGCAGAGTTGCAGTTTGTCAGCAGAGGAGGAGCTCTGAGGATGGTGAATGAGATTTCACACAGTCAGAGCTGCAGAACAACCTAGCTTACGTAGGTAAAACCTGGCTAGAAAGAATATGCACATAAAAGCCTACGAAAAACAGAAAAAGACACATTGTACCTTTACAGGGGGAATATCTGAGAAGTGGGTGTGGCTCACTGACGAAGCCTTATAAGGCAGAAATAGCTATCTGAGTCTCCCAGAGAGCAACGCAGAGTTGCAGTTTGTCAGCAGAGGAGGAGCTCTGAGGATGGTGAATGAGATTTCACACAGTCAGAGCTGCAGAACAACCTAGCTTACGTAGGTAAAACCTGGCTAGAAAGAATATGCACATAAAAGCCTACGAAAAACAGAAAAAGACACATTGTACCTTTACAGGGGGAATATCTGAGAAGTGGGTGTGGCTCACTGACGAAGCCTTATAAGGCAGAAATAGCTATCTGAGTCTCCCAGAGAGCAACGCAGAGTTGCAGTTTGTCAGCAGAGGAGGAGCTCTGAGGATGGTGAATGAGATTTCACACAGTCAGAGCTGCAGAACAACCTAGCTTACGTAGGTAAAACCTGGCTAGAAAGAATATGCACATAAAAGCCTACGAAAAACAGAAAAAGACACATTGTACCTTTACAGGGGGAATATCTGAGAAGTGGGTGTGGCTCACTGACGAAGCCTTATAAGGCAGAAATAGCTATCTGAGTCTCCCAGAGAGCAACGCAGAGTTGCAGTTTGTCAGCAGAGGAGGAGCTCTGAGGATGGTGAATGAGATTTCACACAGTCAGAGCTGCAGAACAACCTAGCTTACGTAGGTAAAACCTGGCTAGAAAGAATATGCACATAAAAGCCTACGAAAAACAGAAAAAGACACATTGTACCTTTACAGGGGGAATATCTGAGAAGTGGGTGTGGCTCACTGACGAAGCCTTATAAGGCAGAAATAGCTATCTGAGTCTCCCAGAGAGCAACGCAGAGTTGCAGTTTGTCAGCAGAGGAGGAGCTCTGAGGATGGTGAATGAGATTTCACACAGTCAGAGCTGCAGAACAACCTAGCTTACGTAGGTAAAACCTGGCTAGAAAGAATATGCACATAAAAGCCTACGAAAAACAGAAAAAGACACATTGTACCTTTACAGGGGGAATATCTGAGAAGTGGGTGTGGCTCACTGACGAAGCCTTATAAGGCAGAAATAGCTATCTGAGTCTCCCAGAGAGCAACGCAGAGTTGCAGTTTGTCAGCAGAGGAGGAGCTCTGAGGATGGTGAATGAGATTTCACACAGTCAGAGCTGCAGAACAACCTAGCTTACGTAGGTAAAACCTGGCTAGAAAGAATATGCACATAAAAGCCTACGAAAAACAGAAAAAGACACATTGTACCTTTACAGGGGGAATATCTGAGAAGTGGGTGTGGCTCACTGACGAAGCCTTATAAGGCAGAAATAGCTATCTGAGTCTCCCAGAGAGCAACGCAGAGTTGCAGTTTGTCAGCAGAGGAGGAGCTCTGAGGATGGTGAATGAGATTTCACACAGTCAGAGCTGCAGAACAACCTAGCTTACGTAGGTAAAACCTGGCTAGAAAGAATATGCACATAAAAGCCTACGAAAAACAGAAAAAGACACATTGTACCTTTACAGGGGGAATATCTGAGAAGTGGGTGTGGCTCACTGACGAAGCCTTATAAGGCAGAAATAGCTATCTGAGTCTCCCAGAGAGCAACGCAGAGTTGCAGTTTGTCAGCAGAGGAGGAGCTCTGAGGATGGTGAATGAGATTTCACACAGTCAGAGCTGCAGAACAACCTAGCTTACGTAGGTAAAACCTGGCTAGAAAGAATATGCACATAAAAGCCTACGAAAAACAGAAAAAGACACATTGTACCTTTACAGGGGGAATATCTGAGAAGTGGGTGTGGCTCACTGACGAAGCCTTATAAGGCAGAAATAGCTATCTGAGTCTCCCAGAGAGCAACGCAGAGTTGCAGTTTGTCAGCAGAGGAGGAGCTCTGAGGATGGTGAATGAGATTTCACACAGTCAGAGCTGCAGAACAACCTAGCTTACGTAGGTAAAACCTGGCTAGAAAGAATATGCACATAAAAGCCTACGAAAAACAGAAAAAGACATATATATATATATATATATATATATATATATATATATATATATATATATATCCTCCACAATTATTTCTGATATCTAAATTTTGATTTTTATCCAATATTTCTTAATTTTTGGGCAAAGCCACCAGACATGAAAGAAGGTTCCCTGTGCTTGCTTACATTTCCAACACGTTGGATTAAGATTTGCATACATCCTCACTAATCTCGCAGGGGCTAGATACCATCTGTACCATCTGTACCATCTGTAGTGGTTCTCCTTATATGCTATGGATTTTGTTATTCTATAGTTGGTTTCCCATACCCTTTCTCATTCTTCCAATTGTATATTTTTGCCAATATTCCTTTCCCAAGTTATCATTTGTCCTTTGACTAGATTTTCTGCTAGGTCGAATTCTAATAAGTATTTGTATATCTTTGAAATCAAATTTCCATCTTTAGCTCCTAATTGGGGCTTTAAATTTTGTTTAAAATTGGGGTATTGGGGTTTTAAATTTGTTCAGCCAAATTATTTAATTCGTTTTATTCTATTTTAAATTTTGTATTTATATTGTTTTATTCTATGGCCATTCACCACCCTGAGTCCTTTGGGAGTAGGGCGGTATACAAATTCAATAAAACTAAAACTAAATTAAACTAATAATTTGTCTAGTCGGTTGGGATTTATTTTGATTCCTCCTTCCTCATTATCTTTATTGTATCTAGTTTATATTTGTAGGTAGGGCTACCAATCTATTTCTATACCTTGTTCCCTGAGTTCCTGCTGTGTTTTTAATCTTCCTTGGGGATCCAGTAATTCTTTATATCTTATTAATTTATGGGGGGCTAGTGTGTTGGGGTGCGTTGCCACCTCCAATGCAGATATCCATCCGGGAACCTTCATATAATGTTTATTTTTAATTTTGAACCAAGTGCCAATCAGTGAATTTCTTATTATGTGGTTTTTAAAATGTTTATAGATTTTGTTCCCGGCATTCCACAAGTAGGCATGCCACCCCTTTAATAGATCGTGGCCTTCCAGTTTTAATAGTCTGTAATTGTCCAAATTGACCCACTCCTTAACCATGTTAAACTCACTGCCTTATAATATTTTTTCCACGCTGGTAGGCCAAAACCCCATCTAGATCTATCATCCTGTAATATGTTTAAATTTATTCTTGGTTTTTTCTCCTCCCATACGAATTTTGATGTTATTTTATTCAAATTTATAAAAAAGTTTTTCTCTAATTTAACTGGGATAGTTTGAAATAAGTAGAGGAGCCTCGGGAGTATATTCATCTTTATTGCCCCAATTCTTCCTAGCAATGATAATTTTAGTTTCCCCCATCTTTCTAAATCATTTTTAATTTGTTCTACTAATTCTCTGTAATTGTTATCTTTTATAGCCACATTCCTAGTTGTCAGATTAATACCTAAATATTTTATCCTCTTAACTGCTTGTAATCCTGATTGTTTTTCTAACTCTTCTATTTGTTTTGCTGTTAAATTTTTAGTTAATATTTTAGTCTTATCCTTATTGACTTTTAAACCTGCCACCTTACCAAATTTCTCTATTTTTTCTGTTAATTTTAATTCTGTTTCTAGTGGATCCTCTATGAAGAATACAAGGTCGTCCACAAACCCTTGGACTTTGTATTCTTCTCCTTTAACCTTGAGTCCTTTTATATTTTTGTTGAGTCTGATTCTTCTAAGTAGATTTTCTAATGTTGGAATAAAAAGTAGTGGTGAAAGTGGGCACCCTTGTCGTACTCCTCTACCTATTTCAAAAAAATTAGTTAGTTCCCCATTGACTAATATCCTTGCTCTCTGTTTTGTGTATATTGAAACTATCATCTTTTCAAATTTCTCCCCAAATTTCATATTCTTTATTTTTTGTGTCATGACTCTCCAGTTGACCTGATCAAACGCCTTTTGTGCACCCAGGAAAATCAGGGCTACCTGTTTCTCTGGCTGCACCTCATAGTATTCTATTACATTGATCACTGTCCTTATGTTGTTTTTAATTTGTCTTGCCGGCAGGAATCAGTTCTGGTCCAAATGTATTCTATGTTTAATATTGTCTTTAATCTGTTTGCCATCAAATTCATAAAAATCTTATAATCGGAATTTAATAGAGAAATTGGCCTATAATTTTTTATCTGTGTTGTATCTGCCCCCTCCTTCAGGATTAGCGAGATATATGCCTCCCTCCAAGATTCTGGCAGCTTTGCCTCTTTCAATGCCTCATTGTAGACCTCTAATAGTATCCAATTTAGTGATTCCCCTAATCCTTTATATAATTCTATTGGTAACCCATCTGTTCCCGGAGTTTTATTGTTTTTTTGTTTCCTAATTGTTGCCTGTAGTTCCTCTATAGTAATCTCTCTATTGAGTATCTCTTCCTCTTCTTCAGTTACTACTGGCATTCCCTCCTCTTTTAAATATTGGTCTATTTCCTCTGTTGGCACCTTATCCTGTGTGTATAAATCTTGAAAAAAATGAGTTACTATCTCTTTCTTCTTTTCTAGATTCTGATATAACTTACCATCCTTATCCTGCAGTTGATGAATTGTTCGTTTCTCTCTTTCTTTTCTTAATTTATAAGTCATCCACCTCCCCAGTTTGTTTGCCTCTTCAAATTGATTTTGTTTTACAAATTTCATTGTATTGACATATTTTTCTTGCTCAAATAAATTCAATTTGTGTTTAGCTGCCATCCAATTAGTTCTTATTTGTTCATCCTCTGGCTTCTCCTGTAATTTCCCTTCCCAATTTTTGATCTCTTCTCGAATTTTGTTATATTCATTTTCCTTCTCCTTTTTCCATTTACTATTATAGGCTATTGTTAAGCCTCTAATGTAGGCCTTTGTTGTATCCCACAAGTTTTGGAGGGATGTCTGATATTTGAATTAAAAATTTAAAAGAGGAGAGTTAGGCCAGGCCAGCCTGCTGAAATAAAAAAGTTTTGAGAGCACGACGAAACGTGCGCAGGTCCAGGATCCTCCGTATCTCTGGTGGGAGCTTGTTCCAGATGGTAGGTGCCCCCACAGAGAAGGCTCTCTCCCTGGGGGCCGCCAGTCGACACTGTTTGGCTGACAAACAGAAATGGTGCAAGCCATTGAGGTTGCAGAGGAAGCCTGAAGGCTGAGGGCTCGGCCCAAGGCATCAGATTCCTGGAAGAGTTGCCAGTCTGACCCAGCTCCAGGACGGGAAATGAAGTCATCCCGTGAGCCAGAGTGGAGGATGGGGACAGCTATGGGATCCAGAGACTCCCGGGACTGGGACCTGTTGTGCCCAATGTGAAGCGTTTTGAACAAATGAAATTGGGAAGTTACGCACCCACCTCCCAACCTCTTGAGGTAGATGGAGATTAGCGCAACCTACATTCACTTTCCCTGATCTGGGACTTGGAGGGGGAATTAGTAGGGCACAGACACCCCTCTACCCGGCCAGGGGTGAAACAAGTGGATCAGCTCAGCCTGGCCATCTTGCAGCTGTGAGACACCAAACACAGCCAGCATATGGAATGCAAAAACCCTCGCCAGCCTGCCTTTTTGCTACCTTCTGCTGAGAGTATACCACCAAGCTGGGGATTTTATCCCAGCCAGGGGTGGGTCTAGTGCCAGTGGTATTCAGCGACATCTGTTCCAAGCTTCCAGGGATCCCTATGGCCCCAGTATGGCCCAACGATCCTAGCACCACAGGGGGGACTAATCCATCAGCTGGCTGGAGTACCCTCCCTCACTCCAGCCCAGCAAGCAGCTCAGCAGCTGGGCCCCCTCCCCCAGCAGCCGGCTGGAGTACAGCAACCAGGAGCAGCTCCGCAACAAGTTCCAGCTCACCCAGCCGCTGCTGGGGTGCCTCCACCCGCGAGGCCACCCCACCCCACTTCAGAGCAACCTTTGATGGTATGCCTGTCAAACTGGCTTATTTCCTCAGCAGGGTCTAGGCTCATGTGGATCAGTACAGAGACCAATATGAGTCAGACTGGAACTTGGTGTCGGCAATTTCCGATGGGATAAATGAGGGGCAGGCTTCTGAATGGATAGCCCAGCTGCACAATGAGGGCACTGCGGAACTGAATGATGCCGATGGGTTTATTGTGCTGCTCAATGCCCAATTTGAAGATCCAGACTGAATAAATGAAAGTGAAGCCATGCTAAAAGTGATGAAGCAAGATAATTGACCCATAAAAGACTTTGTATGGGACTTTAGACGAGTTGTAGGGAACCTGGGGCATTGGCCAGATAGTATACTCCTATACTATTTTAAAGAAGTTATTGACCAAGAAGTCAGAAAAGCCTGTGGGTGCCTGAGCATCTGCACGACTAGTATATCATGTCCATAGCTCTTGACAGAGAAATCCACCCCCACAGCAAAACCCCAGTATAGAAGCCACCTCATTATCTAGATGGCCCATTTCAAAGGCTACTGAAATCACCCCACCCTCAACCAGTAGGGGCAATTAAATGCTATCAGTGTGGACAACTGGGACACTGAGCTTCTGAGTGCCTGGCCCCTGCTCTAGTTCCACAACAATGTCCTGCCACAGCTGCATGAAGCAGGAGGGCTCCAAGAAAAGCCCCAGACACCAGCCGATTCACCAGACAAGCCGTAGAGGTTCCCCTCCCACTGAAGAGAGCGAGGATCCTCCGGCTAAAGGAGCCCCTCCCAGTGAGGCTAGCCTAGATGAAGACCTGATGGTGAGTGCACCCATCCCCCTCTTTTCAATTAAAGTGAAACTGATAGTGCCATAAGGGAAGCAAGCAGAACTGCCAGCAATAAGATACTGGCTGCACCAGATGTCTAACTGGACTTCCAGTTGCTGAACAATTGGGAATCAGAACAGCAGCCTTAAAGCACCCAATTAAATTTCACCAGGTGGATGGAACGTTAATTGGGGGGGAGTCCCTGCCACCCATATTACAGAACTGGTTAAATTAGAAATCAGAAGGCATCATGAATTTATACGATTTATAGTAACCCCAAAAATGTCAGAATCTGTCATACTGGGCCTGGCTTGGCTGGACAAATGGGCCCCCACCATCAAATGGGAAGATGGATACCGAAAAATCAGAATAGGAGTTGGCCCATTACCCCCTGGCCCTCCTCCCAAAGAGCAGCCAACCCATAACAGCCAGCTGCCAGAAACAGCAGCAGCTTGTCCAGACAGGCCTCCAGGTGAACACCAGATTCCTAAGGTATATACAGACTTAGCCGAAGCGTTCAGTGAGGAGGAATGTAACCTCCTCCCCCGCATCGGCCCATGGATTGCGCCATTGAATTAGAACCAGGTGCCAAAACCCAGGATGTACTCCTGGGTTGAGGAAGTACATTGACACCAACCTAGCCAGAAGATTCATCGAGCCTGTGAAATCCAGGGTGGCCACCCCAGTATTGTTTAAAGAAAAAAAAAGATGGTACACTGAGATTGTGTGTTGATTTTAGGGGGGTGAACTGATTTGCATACAAAATACCTACCCCCTACCACTAATTAAACACTTGCTGAACCACTTGTCAAAAGGTAAGATTTTCACCAAGCTATATCTAAGGGAAGCCTACTACTGAGTTCACATAACAGGCTCAAACTCAACCCTTCCAAGACTGAGTGGCTGTGGCTCCCGGCATCCTGATATAGTCAGTTGACTCCATCACTGACTATTGGGGGTGAGTCCTTGGCCCCCACAGAAAGGGCTCGCAATCTGGGAGTCCTCCTGGATATGCAGCTGTCCTTGGAGGAACATCTGACGGCTTTTAGGGGGACCTTTTATCAGGTTCGCCTGATTCGCCAGTTGCGGCCCTTTCTTGATCAGAATTCCCTGTGCACAGTCACTCATGCCCTCGTCACCTCTTGCCTTGACTACTGCAATGCTCTCTACATGGGGCTCCCCTTGAGGGGCACCCGGAGGCTCCAGCTGGTCCAGAACGCAGCAGCGCGGGTAGTGATGGGGGCAGCATGGCGCTCCCATGTAACACCACTCCTACGCGAGCTGCACTGGCTCCGGTGGTCTTCCAGGTGCGCTTCAAGGTGTTGGTTATCACCTTTAAAGTGCTCCATGGCATAGGGCCTAGCTATCTTCAAGACCGCCTGCTGCTACCGACGACCTCCCAGCAACCCGTGCGCTCCCACAGAGAGAGCCTCCTCGGGGTGCCATCAGCCAAACAATGTAGGCTGGTGACCCCCAGGGGGAGAGCCTTCTCTGTGGAGGCACCTACCTTCTGGAATCAGCTGCCCCCAGAGATAAGGAGAATCCAAGACCTCAGTGCCTTCCGCCGTGCCCTTAAAACCCACTTTTTCCAGCAAGCCGGGTTGGCTTAGGAAGAAATTTTTTAAAATTTTTAAATGTTTAATTGGTTTGTGGTTTTTTAAATTTTGGGCCAAATTTATATAGATTTTAATTGTTTTTAATATTTGTATTTCATGTTTTTAATTCTGGCTGTGCACTGCCCTGAGTCCTCGGGGAGAAGGGCGGTATATAAATTGAAAAATAAAGCTAGACTTCCGCTGGCTCCGCTGACGACGAGAACGGTCTCCATAGACCGCCAGCCACCCGATCTGTTAAAACCGCCCTGACAGTGTTAAACTGCTGTCCGGCGGTTTGAAAAAACTCTCCTTCGGGCAAAGAAGGAGAGGAGAGTCGGAGGGGGTGTGTAGTGCTCCCCGAAAGTCACTGGATTAATTCCAGGGACTAGGAGGGTGAGAGCTCCCCAGTTCACCCCTCCCATTGCTCCGGATCGCTGGTGCCTCTGTTTAACAGAGCAAGACGTCTGCGTCCAACTCTGCCGGCAAACAGTGAGTTCTAATGATTTTTAACAAGGCAGACAGAGCTGAAGCAAGAGTGCAAGCTTTTTAAAAGAAACAGAACTTAACTCCATGAATACATTGTTGCAAATGGAGCTGTCTTGAGCTGGAGGCTGGAGAGGAAGCCTTTGTTATGGGCGGAAGGGAAAGTGAAAGTTAAAAGGAAACTGCTTGTTAAGAGCCCTCTGCCTGAAGAGAAAACTGTTGGGGACTGAGTATAGCTTGAAGAGAGGATTGTTTATTTTGAAAAAACTTTGAAACATACCTTGTAAGACTGTTTACAAGATTTTGTGGCTGCAAAAGGAAAAAACTCTTTTTAAAATAAAATGGCTGCTAAACAACTAAAGCCACCAACTTCAAAAGGGGGAGGAGGTTCCCCTGTAGTGACTCAAAAACAACAACTTCCTGCTGATACACAGTCACAAGACCTTAAAGAATTTATAATGGGTGCCCTGAACAATCAGACAGAAATGATGAAACAATTTTCAGAGGAGTTAAAGAAAATTAAAAGTGTGGTGGAGGAAAAACATGATGAAATAAGAGATGACATTGTTTATGCAGTTTCAGGACTGGCTACTCATATGTTAAAGATTGAGGAGAGAGTACGGGAAATTGATGATGCTAACTTGGAGCTTGCAACTAAAGTAGGAGAGGTTATGATACAAACAGAGAAAGTGGATGATGAAATGGTTTTGTTACAATACAGATCAATGGAATTTGCCCTCAGGCTGAGAGGTTTGAAAGAAAAGACTGGTGAAAATTTAAAAGATGTTTGTTCCAATGCTTTAGCAGAGCTGATTTCAGAAAGGCCAGAAGATGTGGCAATTCAAATGGACAAAATTTACAGGGTTAATTCCTGGCTGGCAAAACAAAAGCAGCTACCAAGAGATGTGGTGATTTATTTCACAACAAGGAGAATTAGAAATGACATTCTGCAAGCTTCTTATAGAAACAAGATTAAAGTGGATGGACAAGAGCTGGTGGTCCTGAAAGAGCTTCCTCCTAAAATGTTAAGAGATAGAAAGCAGTTTGGTTTTTTGGTGAATGAACTAAGAAATCAGCAGCTCCAGTACAGATGGGATGTCCCCTTTGGGATAAAAGTGACATATGCTGGGCAAAGACATCGCTTAAACACAGTTGGAAAGGCAAAATATTTTTATGTCAATGTTTTAAAGGCTGGAAGGCCACCCTCACCAGGGGGTGCTAGAAAGCAATTGGAAATGACACAACAAGAGAAAGATGGAGGGCAACCACAAACTTACGCTCAAGCTCTAGCTGGAGGAGCCAATTTGGAAGAAGATTTACTGCTGAGTGGGGGTCCACCACCAACCCTTGAGTCATTAACGATGATACAGCTGCCAAAAGATCAACGACTGACAAGAGCTACTTACAAACAACATCTGGCACGACAGCCTCAAGATTCAACCCAACAAGTTCAAAAAACACAAGCAGTGGGAGGAGCTAGGCCGAAGTATAATATGGCGGAGGAGGTTCAGCTGATGCTCTCAAAGCTTGGAGCGCCAAGAGATGGCAAATAAATTCTTATCTTGGAATGTCAATGGTTTAAATTCTCCACAAAAAAGAAAGAAAATATTTCACTACTTGAAGCAATTTCAGAATGATGTTATTTGTTTGCAAGAAACGCATATTAAATCTTCAGATCAAAAGTATTTGATAAATTCGAAATTAGGTACACATTTTGTTGCATCAGCACCAGAGAAGAAAAATGGCCTAGTTATATACATTAAAAGAGGTTTAGTGGCTAATTTAATTGAGGCTGATACTCAAGGTAGATATATTGCAATTGAATTAACAACACAGAATGGGAAGCTGCTTGTAATTGGAGTATACGCACCTAATCAACAACAAGATAAATTTTATAAATTTTTACATACTAAAATATTACAATGGGATTATAGATCTTTACTTCTAATGGGTGATTGGAATGGGGTAATAAATACCCAGAAAGATAAAAAAAGTCTATCTAAGATATCCATGCATGCTAAGTTGCCTAAATCTTTTTTTGATATTCTGGAGGATATGGAGCTCAGAGATATTTGGAGAGAAAGGAATGTATCAGAAAGTGATTTTACTTTTTTTTCAGATAGGCATCAATCTTTCTCTAGGATTGATTTTATATTAACTACAAATGATCTTTTTTCTAGGGTGAAGAACACAAAGATATGTCCAAGATCTTTAACTGATCATAGCCCGGTTTGGGTGGAATTAGAGCAGGAAAGAGGGGAAAGGAGGTCTTGGAGGTTAAATGAGAATTTATTTAGATATGAAGATAACTTGTCTGAGCTTAAAAAACAAATGAAAGAATTTTTTGTTAACAATATGAATAAAGGAACCTTGATAGAGATGGTATGGGATGCGAGTAAGGCATATATGAGAGGAACATTAATTTTTTTGAACAATAAATATAGACTAAAACAACAAAACAGACGGAAAGAGATAGAGGAGGAAATTAAAAAGAAAGAACAATCGCTTATAACTAACCCGGGAGATAAAAAGGCAAAAGATATGATCAATATTTTAAGAGAGCAATTTAATATGTTATTGGCTGGGCAAGTAGCAACTAGCATACAATATGCCAGACATAATACATTTTGTAATGCTAATAAACCTGGGAGATGGTTGGCTTATACGATGAGGAAAAAACAAAAATCACGTGTTATAGATAAGATAGAATTTAGAGGTAAAGAAATTTATCAACAGAATTTAATAAAAAAGGCTTTTTTGGAGTTTTATACAAAGTTATATGCTAAAGATGTGATTCAAGATGTTGATATTGATAGATATTTAAAGATGGAGATTCCTGAATTAACACTGGAACAGAGAGAGAGATTGAATCAGCCAATAACGTCCGAGGAAATTGTTGGGGCAATTAAACAATTAAAAATAGGTAAGGCTCCAGGAACAGATGGATTAACAGCTGTCTATTATAAACATTTACAATCGGAAATGTTAGAACCACTCAAAATTTTATTTAATAAAATACAAGTAGGAGGAGGAGTACCACCTTCCTGGAAAACAGCTTTTGTCTCACTAATTCCAAAGGAGGACCAAAACTCCATTAAACCTGAGAACTTCAGGCCAATTTCACTTCTGGATACTGATTATAAGATTTTTGCTAAGATATTGGCTAATAGATTAATGCCAGTTATGCAACAAATAATTCATAATGATCAATCAGGGTTTATAAAAGGGAGACAAATGAGATATAATGTTAGACAAATCGTAAACTTACTGGAATACTTGGAAAAAAATAATCAAGTCCCTGCAGCGTTTATATTTTTGGATGCAGAGAAGGCATTTGATCGTTTGAACTGGCAATTTTTGTTTAAAATAATAGAGAAAATGCATTTTGGGGAATATTTTACACAATCAATTAGAGCGATATATCAGCAGCAAACAGCACAAATTATAGTTAATGGAGGTTTAACAGAGGCTTTTAAAATTGAGAAAGGAACAAGGCAGGGGTGTCCTCTGTCCCCACTATTATTTATTTTGACTTTGGAGGTACTATTGAACAAGATACGGGACTCAGAAAAACTGAAGGGTATTGTAATTAGACAACAAGATTATAGATTAAGAGCATTTGCAGATGATTTGGTTATTACCTTATCCCAACCTATAGAGTCGGTTCCATATATATTGGATATAATTGATCAATACGGGAAAGTATCAGGATTTAAAGTTAACCCACATAAGACAAAGATGATAGTTAAAAATATGACTATACTGGAAAGAGATAAACTGGCAAGATTAACAGATTTTGAAATAGTTAAAAAGGTTAAATATCTAGGGGTATACATAGCAGCTTCAAATACAAAATTATACAAAAACAATTATGAGGTCCTTTGGCAGAAGGTACAGAAGGATATGGAAAATTGGAAAAAATTACAGTTGTCTTTATTGGGAAGAATTGCAGCAATTAAAATGAATGTCTTACCTAGATTTTTATTTTTGTTCCAAATGATACCTGTGCTTAAGAAAGATGAGAATCTGAGAGAATGGCAGAAAGGTGTTAATACTTTTATTTGGGCTGGGAAAAAACCCAGAATAAAAATGAAAATTATGCAAGATACACGTGAAAGAGGGGGTCTCAAAATGCCTAATTTAAGATTATATTATGAAGCAGCGGTTTTATCACAAATTAGTGATTGGTTTAATTTAACTGAGGGGAGAATTTTGAATTTAGAAGGTTATGATTTGTTATATGGATGGCATGCCTATTTGTTATATGACAAAAAAGTGGATAAAGTATTTAAGGCTCATATATTAAGAAATGCTTTGTTGAGGGTTTGGAAAAAATATCAATATAAGTTAAATTATAAGATACCTGTATGGGCAAATCCTAGACATGCAATAGAAAATATAAGTATAGAACAAAAACAGGAGGTGATTAACTATAAAGAGCTTCTTATTATTGAAAGGGGGGTAATGTATTTGAAATCTTTAGATACACTGAGAGAAGAAGGTATAATTTACACATGGTTTCAGTACAGTCAACTTCAAGCTAGATGGAAGGAAGATCAAAAAACTGGCTTTGTGCAAAATGAGGAGAATTTGGTAAAACAAATTAGAGATCAAAAACAAATGCATATTAAAAGGTTGTATAATGCTTTATTGGAAATAGATTCTGAGACGGAATTGGTTAAAGATTGTATGATTAAATGGGCACAAAATTTTCAAGAGCCAGTAATGATGGAGACCTGGGGAAAGATTTGGATTAGAAATGTGAAATTTACACAAGCACAAAATTTAAGAGAAAATTTTTATAAAATGTTCTATAGATGGCACTTAGATCCCAAAAAA
Organism: Arizona elegans; assembly: GCA_022577455.1. Classification (NCBI taxonomy): domain Eukaryota; kingdom Metazoa; phylum Chordata; class Lepidosauria; order Squamata; family Colubridae; genus Arizona; species Arizona elegans. Next base: position 101,646,627 of record JAKOOJ010000005.1, read on the forward strand.
TTATCATGTATGTATCCTAATGTGCAAGCTAAATGTTGGAGATGTGACTGTGATGATGCAACTTATTATCATATATGGTGGACTTGTAGAAAAATCAAAGCATTTTGGATAAAGATTTGGTGGGTGATGCAGAATATTTTTAAAAAGAGACTGAAATTTACTCCACAGTTGTTCTTAATGGGTATAACTACGGACTGTACAGTTGCAGAGACTAAATTGATTTTGAACTTGATAACAGCAGCAAGATTGTTGGTAGCACAACACTGGAAGAAGGACTTTTTGCCTACTATTGATGATTGGATATTGAAAGTAACTAATTTAGCTGAAATGGCTAAAATTTCAGCATATCTGAAGGATCACACACAAGAAAGGTATATACAGGACTGGAGAAGATGGATTGATTATATACAAAATAAGTATCAGACCAAAAAATATCAAATAGCTTATGAATGATTTCTTTTATTTGTATAAGCGCTATATAAGTGATATTAGAAGTATTATGTTTAAGAAATAAGATTTTATATATGGGGGGTTAAGAATTTTTTTTTAGGGGGTGTTAGTTTGATGATTGGTTATGCAATTTAGTTTATTGTTAAAGCTCAATAGAAATACCTTGTGTTCTGCTCTGGGAAGTTGGGGAGGGGGAGGGGGGTTGGGAGGGAGGGTTGTGGGGAAATTGTGTTTGTTTTAAAACTTTTTCAATAAAAAAAAAAGAAAAAGAAAAATAAATAAATAAATAAATAAATAAATAAATAAATAAATGAGGGAGATGAATGGAAGACTGCTTTTAACTGCCCCTTGGGCAGCTTCCAATTCCGGGTCATGCCTTTTGGACTCCAAGGGCCCTCTGCAGTCTTCATGCAACTGATCAACAAAGTTTTGCATGAGCACCTATATAAGGGGGTCCTTGTTTACCTTGATGACATTCTTATATTCAGCGAAAGTATGGAAGAACATGTCAAATTGGTCAGACAAGTACTGAAAAAGCTCATAACGGTCAAGCTTTATACGAAGTTGTCCAAATGTGAGTTCCATAAGGGGTCCTTGGACTACCTGGCATACAGGGTGTCGAATCAAGGAATTGAAATGGACCCAGGGAAGGTGAAGGCAGTGTTGGACTGGCAATCCCCACGAACCCATAAGCAGCTACAAAGCTTCCTGGGGTTTGCAAACTTTTACAGACAATTCATCCCTTCCTTTGCTGAAGTTGCTCTCCCTTTGACAGAATTACTAAAAACTGGTCCATCTCCCACCAAGCCAAAACCTAGCCAACCCCTAGCTTGGACAATGGGCTGTCAAAAATCCTTTGAACAGTTAAAATGCCTATTTGCTGTGGAGCCGATCCTACAGCACCCTGACCCAAATAAGCCATTTGTGGTTCAGGCGGACACAAGTGATGTGGCGGTGGCTGCTGTTCTACTGCCAAGGAACGCCCAAAACAATCTAATGCCATGTGCTTATGTATTGAGGAAGTTAACAGACACTGAGCGCAGATGGGCAGTATGGGAGAAAGAGGCCTTTGCGGTGCGATGGGCTCTCCTATCCTGGAGACACTTCCTAGAGGGGGTTAATGAGCCTTTTGAGGTGTGGACTGACCACAAAAATCTCAAACCGCTGAAGACCCCGAGGAAGCTTTCAACCAAGGAGGTTCGCTGGGCTCAGTATTTCAAACACTTTAACTTTAACCTGAAATACATTCTGGGGGTGGGGGGCTTTTAGCTGATGCTCTCTCCTGTAAGCCCCAGTTTGACAGCCAACGGGAAGAGATAGTTCATGCCATGATCTCGGAAACTCAACCAGCTGCCCAAACCCACACCAGAGTGCAAATGCGCCATGGTTCCAACCTCCCCAAAGATGACAGCAGAGCTAAAAGCGGCACTCTCGACTTATTCCTGGTTCAAGGAAAACCAGATAGATCTAACCCTAAGAGAAGGGTTGGCATGGAAGGGGAGTAAGATTTATGTGCCCCGTAGCATGTGCGGATGCTAAAGAAGAGTCATGATTCTTGACTAGGGGGCCACTTTGGGTTTTTTAAAAGCCTCCATTTGACTAGGAGACCATTCTGGTGGCCAAAGATGAAAAGCTGATGTGGAAGACTATGTGAGGAGCTGTGCCACCTGCGCCACCATGAAGTCCAGACCAGGGAATCCCCCTGGACTTCTCCAGACTGTGGCCAAACCCACCAAGCCCTGGGAGGAGATTGCAATGGACTTCACAGTTGAGCTCCCTGACAGTGGAGGAAACAAGGTGATTTGGACTGTCATTGATTTATTCTCCAAGCAAGCACACTTCACTGCCTGCAACGGACTACCTTCGGCCAAGAAGCTGGCAAAGCTTTTCATGAAGCATATCTACAGGCTACATGGGGTTCCAAGGAGAATAATATCGGATCACGGGGTCCAGTTTACTGCTAAATTCTGGAGAGAGTTCCTACGGTCCATTGGGTCATCCCAGGGGCTTAGCTCAGCTTTCCACCCATCGACTAATGGATTGGCTAAAAAATTGAACTCAGTGGTAGAACAATACATTTGATGTTATGTAAATTATCAACAAGAAAACTGGGCGGACTTACTACTGTTCGCAGAAGTGGCTTATAATAATGCAGTACACAGCAGTACTGGGTTGACTCCTTTTCAGATAACTACGGGCATGGATTTTGTGCTGATGCCTGAGTTGCCTAGAGAGCCGTCCACTTCCATGTCCCTAACAGAATGGATGACCTCGTTGAAAAAGAATTGGGAGAATACTAAGAAAGCTTTAGCTGAATCAGCGGAGAAATATAAGGCCCAGGCCGACAAAGGCCAGTCTCTCCAACCATCTTTCTGAATTATTATTATTATTATTATTATTATTATTATTATTATTATTATTTAATCTTTAGTGAGATTCACAGCCTTTGAGGCTGGTTAATAGCTCACCAGCTTGAGTCCTAACCAAGGACCTAGGAACTGTTAAGGTATCGTCGGAGGATGTAAGCTGTTCCGAGTAAGATGGTTTTTTGTAGAGTCAAAATGTTCAAGTCCGGCAAATTTAGAATTTCTAAATAGCGGGATAGCCCTTTGGGTATTGCTCCAAGGGCTCCAATTACAATCGGGACAACACACGATTTCTTTTTCCACAGTTGCTCAACTTCAATTTGCAAATCCCGGTACTTTGTGATTTTTTCTTGCTGCTTATCTTCAATCCGTGCATCACCCGGTATTGCAATGTCAATGAACCATACTTTTTTCTTTTCAACTATTGTTATGTCAGGTGTGTTGTGGACCAAGTGCCTGTCAGTCTGAATCCTAAAGTCCGACAAGATCTTGAGTTGTTCCCAGTGGTTTTTGCTGTACTCAAATCCAAACTTCTGGCACAATTTCCAGTGAATGATCTTAGCAATACGGTCATGGCATTGTAGGTAGTCAGTTTGTGAAATTTTGCTGCACCCACTGATCAGGTGGTTGACTGTCTCATCTTTCTCATTGCAGAGGCGGCATTTGCTGTTGGTGGTAACATGTTGAATTTTTGCCTTCATGCAGTTTGTGGCTAGGGCTTGTTCTTGAGCTGCCAAAATAAAGCTTTCTGTTTCTTTTTTCAGTACTCCTGATCTTAACCAGTTCCAAGTTAGTTTCTGGTCAGCTTTGCCTTCAATACTTTTCAAGTATTGGCCATGGAGAGCTTCGTGTTTCCAATTTTCAGCTCACTGCTCAATTACTTCTTTCTTATATTCTGCTTTTGATTATTATTATTATTATTATTATTATTATTATTATTATTATTATTATTATTATTATTAAAATTTTTATACTGCCCTTCTCCCAAAGGACTCAGGGCGGTGTACAGCCATATCAAAACAAACATATACTCATAAAATTTAAAAACAATTTAAAATATATTAAAATGTGGCCCTATATTATAAACTACAAACACCCTATTAAAATTCATTTTCTAAGCCAGCCCGGCTTGTTGAAATAAAAGGGTCTTAAGGGCACGGCGAAAGGTACGTAGATCGGGGAATCATGCAAATCTCCGGGGGCAGCTCATTCCAGAGGGCAGGTGCCCCCACAGAGAAGGCTCTCCCCCGGGTGTTGCCAGTCGACATTGTTTGGCTAACGGCACCCTGTGGAGTCCCTCTCTGTGGGAGCGTATTGGCTGGTGGGAGGCTATCGGTGGCAGAAAGCGATCTCATACATACCCAGAACCTAAGCCATGGAGCGCTTTAAAGGTGGTAACCAACACCTTGAATCGCACCTGGAAGACTATTGGGAGCCAGTGCAGCTCGCGCAGGAGAGGTGTTACATGGGTGTGTCGTGTCACCCCCATAATCACCCACGCGGCTGCATTATGGACCAGTTGGAGCCTCCGAGTGCCCTTCAAGGGGAGCCCCATGTAGAGAGCATTACAGTAGTCCAGACGTGACGTGACGAGGGCATGAGTGACCATGCGCAAGGCATCCCAGTCCAGAAAGGGACGCAACTGGTGAATCAGGCGAACTTGATAAAAAGCTCCCCTGGCCACAGCTGTCATATGCACAGCCGTGCATCCAGGAGGACACCCAAGTTGCGAGCCCTCTCTGAGAGGGCCAAGATCTCACCCTCAATAGTCAGCGATGGAGCCAGCTTGCTCTACTGGAACGCTGGAAACCACAGCCACTCAGTCTTGGAGGGGTTGAGTCTGAGCTTGTTTCTCCCCATCCAGATCCGCACGGCCTCCAGGCACCAGGACATCACGTCAAGGGCATCATTGGGGTGGTCCAGGGTGGAGATGTACAGCTAAGTATCATCAGCATACTGTTGGAACTTCACCCCAAAACCACAGATGATCTCACCCAGCGGATGATCCACGGATTATCTCACATAAATGTTGAACAGAAGAGGCAAGAGGACCAACCCTTGTGGCACCCCACAAACAAGGCACCTCGAGGTCGACCTCTGTCCCCCTGCCAACACAAACTGCATACAGTCAGAGAGGAAAGAGGAGAATGACCGCAACACAGTGCCCCCCCACTCCCAACCCCTCCAATTGGCGCAGCATGATACCATGGTCGATGGTATCAAAAGCCGCTAAGAGGTCTAATAGGACCAGGACAGAGGAAGAGCCCCTGTCCCGAGCCCTCCAGAGATCATCAACCAATGCGACCAATGCCGTTTCCATGCTGTACCCTGGCCTGAAACCCGACTGGTACGGATCTAGATAGACAGCTTCATCCAGGTACTGGGGAAGTTGTCGCGCCACCACACTCTCAACAACCTTCACCATGAAGCGAAGGTTGGAGACTGGACGATATAGGAGATAAATTGTATTTGTCAACCAAGTACCTAAGATTGAGGTTACCTAGGAAGAAGTTTGGACCCAAATTCATAGGTCCCTTCCCTATGGTGAAAGTGATTAACCCAGTGACTGTCCAACTTAGCCTCCCTCGCATATTAGGGAAAGTGCATCCAGTTTTTCACAGTAGCTTATTGAAACCAGCAAAAGAATCTAACTTATGGCCCTTACCAGCTGCTCCCCCCCTCCTTTGGTAGCGCAAGGGGAGACTCATTATGAAGTTAAAAAGTTCCTTGACTCTAGACTATACAGGGTTCGGTTACAATAATTGGTACACTGGAAATGGTACCCATTATCTGAAGTTACTTGGGTGAAACGTTTGGATGTAAATGCTGATGCTCTAGTGAAGCAATTTCATGATAAATTTCCTGAGAAACAAAAAGGTCCCCCTGGGGGGGGAGAGGGGTTAAGGGGTACAAGGTGTTAACCCCTTCTTTTGTGTTTTGTCTGTTTTATTTTTCAGGATGTGGTTTTTTTCTGCAGGGGGGGGATGCTTATCAGTTTTGGAAGCCATATTAGGCCAGAAGCTTCCATGCTGCCACCTTCTCATGTGTGGGAAAGTAGGAGGGGGGAATTTAGTAGAGGGTTGTCTGTAGACATAATAGAATTCTTCCTATCAGACAAGGTCAGGGCGATTCGGCATCTGGAGAAGGAATGGTTGGAATGCTGAGTCGAGATGGGACAGACGTTGATTGGAGCATGTGATTGACTGAGGAGTGAGGGGATGGTTTTGGGGGTTTTGGTTTACTGAGGGAAAACCCAGATCTTTCAGATTCGGGTTTTCCCAGATGTGCCAGTTTACCTATTCTAGTAAAGAGAACTTTGGAAAATGCTTGCTTCCATGTCTTTACTCGGAGTTGGGGTTTTCTGGAATGCTGACAATTACCTAGTTTGGGTAATGAAACATCTGCAAGAAAACAACCAAGCTCAGAGAACACCATGGGCCACTCACTTGGAAGTATGTCAAAACAGAGGCAGTTAAGTCTAGTGGTGAAGGCACCAGGTTAGAAAGCAGGAGACTGTGAGTTTTGGTCCCACCTTGTCCATGAAAGCTGGCTGGAGGACTTTGGATCAATCACCAGGAGAGGATGATTTCTAGTCCTGCCTTAGGCCTAAGAGCTGTCAGGATGACTTTGGGCCAACCACCAGGAGACAGCAAGTTCTCGCCCCCCCCCCTTAGACATGAAAGCCGGAGGGATGACTTTGGACCAATCACCAAGAGATGGTAAATTCTAATCCTGCCTTGGCCATAAAGTACAGCTGGGTGATCTTGGGCCAGTCCCTCTCTCTCAGCCCAAAGCACCTCACAGAATTGTTGTTGTGGGGAAAATGGGAGGAGTAAGGCATGTTGGATATGTTTGCTGCCTTGAGTTATTTATAAAAATAATAAAGATGGAATTGCCCATCAAAAATGTAACCAAAAATTATCTATTCTTAGAGTAAACTTTTCAAGATATTGTCTTGAAACCACTACCCTGCAGACTGAAATTATTGTCGGGGATTGTTCTGAAGGGGTGATAGCTGGATTTTTAGGAGCATAATACACCTCTGGAACAATTCCTAAACTGGCAACAGTTTATAAATTATTGCATGACACTAGCATAGAGGAGAGTGAAAAGCTGTCCTTTGGCCTGTCACCCCAACTACTTTCTAATGAACATATATAGTCTAACAATGTGATTTTTCATGCCACCGTCTATTTCCCCCCCCTTTTAACAGGCACTTCATGCATATCTCATATTTTTTACCTATAAGTTTAAGTTTTACCTGGCTTTAAAATAAATTCCTTCTAAATTCCCCAGCAAATGAAGTGACTGGCTAGAAAATTGCAATTTCATCTAGAGAGTTTTATTATGCTAATAAATGTCAGGGTTTTCAAATAAAGGAACTGCTTTTTCTCACCACAAAAATAATGGGGAAAAAAAATCAACTCTCAGCCAACTCATAGAGTACCGGTGCAAGGAAAATCTTGACCATATATAACTAGAAGTAGCAACCATCTAATAGAGAAGGACTTTTTGTTGTTTGTTATGAAGTTCTGTCCGACCCATCGTGACCCCATGGATAATGTTCCTCCAGGCCTTCCTGTCCTCTACCATCCTCTGGAGTCCATTTAAGCTCACACCTACTGCTTCAGTGACTCCATCCAGCCACCTTGTTCTCTGTTGTCTCCTTCTTCTTTTGCCCTTAATCTTTCCCAGCATTAGGCTCTTCTCCAGTGAGTCCTTCCTTCTCATTAGATGGCCAAAGTATTTGAGTTTCATCTTCAGGATCTGGCCTTCTAAAGAGCAGTGTCAGCCTCTATGATGCTTGCTTGCTATCGGCTACCATAGTAATGGGGGTGGGGGATGTGAGCTGGAGAGAGATTGCCCTGGGTGAACAAATAGGGAGAATTGCTCCTATGTTCTACTGCGCAGCTGTATGGACTTGTTTATGCCCAGTCAAGGTCAACTGTCTCAGAATACCAGATGGACAAAAACACCTGAAGATGCTGCCCACATGACACCAATTGGAATGGGGATTGAACATTTACCCTGGGTCTTTGGGGGAGGGACTTGGGCATACTTTCAATATGGAACTTTTGCCCCTTTTGCTTCAGATCTTGCTTTTCTTTTGTTGCTATCAATTCAAATTCAGTAAAAGTACCTTTGTCTACAAACATGGAGTTGGGGTTTTCCTTTCTTGAGTTTTGACTGGAGGCATGCCTGACATTAAGCAAGAGCTGTTTTATCAGCCAACCCCGAGAAAACTCTACCATGGGGGCTGAGCAAAGAATGTCTAACTAAGGCAGTGATCAAGAGAACATGGGAGCTGCTGGCTTGACTCCAATCCAGTCCCACTGCAGCTGGGAAGCATCAGAGTGGATGTCTGAAGTGCAGATTGAGGAAAAGCCGGTGCGAGCCAAATGGTCACTGGGCATAGGATGGATGGAGACTCCCAAGGAAATTCCCCCTGGAGTAACAGCTGCCAGACACTGGCATGGAAAGGCTGCCTGGCAGGAAGATGACAAAGAAGACCTCCTGCTGACTCAAGCCCTGCATCTCCTGCAAGAAGCTCTTGAAAGTTGGAGCACACATGAAAGGTATGCCTTGCCTGTGCGTGAGGAGGCTGAGCAACTGGAGAGGGGGGGGGGAGCAAAAGCCACTGCATACCCAAAGGAGATTCCTAGAGCTCATCCAGAGCCAGTGCAGGCTGCAGGAACTCAAGTGGTGGCTGCAGCCCAGGCCCCCCTGGTGGGGGTAGGTGGGTTAGGCCCCTGGAGGCGCCAAATTCCAAAGGTTCCTCAGCTAGCAGTAAAATACAGAGGAGATCCCAAGGCTTTGGGATTCCTCCTAGCCCAAGTTTGGAATCATATGCAGGAGTATGGGGCAGATTTTGCTTCAGAAGTGGCAAAAGTGAAGTGTGTCACCATGGCCCTGGAGGGGACCGTAGCTGAGTGGATGGTGGCCCTTCATATTGAGGATTCCCCACTGCTGAGGGATTACGACCTGATGGCCTTCCGAGTGCACTTTGATGATCCCTTAGCTGAACGAAAGGCTAGAACCAGGATGAAACCCTAAACCAAGGGCAGAGATTGGTGGTCAAATACACCCAGAAGTTTTTGTGAGCTGGTTTGCTATAAGCGGAGGTGATCCCAGGAGGCCCTGATGGAATGTTACAAGGATGGCCTCAATTAAGATGTCTACCAAAGCTGTTGTTCCCGAGGGCCCCCCTGAGATCTGCAGTGCTGGTATGTGATCTACTCCATGACCCCTCAAGTGCTGGAGGAATTGCGAACCTTTATTGATAAAAACCTAAAATGGGGTTTCATCCAACCAGCTAGGCCATGAGTGGCTGTCCCAGTACTGTTCCATGAGAAAAAAGATGGCTTACTTCACCTTTGTGTGGATTACAAAAATCTCAATGCCATTTGCATAGAAAACGTTTACCCATTAACCCTGATGAAGGACATGTTAGCTCACCAGGCCAAGGGGAAGATTTTCACTAAGCTGGACTTGAAAGAGGTTTATTACTGAGTTCAAATTAAGGAAGGGGATGAGTGGAAAATGGCCTTGAACTGCCCTTTGGGTTGCTTCCAGTTTAGGGTGTTCCTGTTCGGGCTACAGGGGGCACTGGCTGTGTTCATGCAATTGATTAATTAGGTGCTACATGAACATCTTTACAAGGAGGGTCCTGGTCTACCTAGATGACATTCTTATTTACACTGAAATCATGGAGGAACATGTGAAAATAGTTCGTTCAGTCCTGAAAAAACTCAGGGCTGCTGAACTGTATGCCAAGTTGTTAAAGTGCGAATTTCACCAAACTAAAATTGACTATTTGGATTACCGCATATCGCATGAGGGTATTGAAATGGATGCAGAGAAAGTCTGAGCAGTCATGGAGTGGGCGGCTCATGCACCCACAAACAGCTGCAAAACTTCCTAGGCTTCGCTAACATTTATCGACAATTTATTCCCTCTTTTGCTAAAATTGCATTGCCCATTACTAATCTCTTAAAGACAAAGGGAGAAGCAAAGCCAAGGCCTAGCCACCCCCTTGAGTGGACCATGGAATGCCAGGCAGCTTTTGAGAAGCTGAAATGACCTGGATCTATCCACTGATTTAAGTGAGCGGCTAAAGGAAGCACTAAAAACTGATGACTGGTTCATATCCCACTCAAACAAGTTCATGATTGCCTCGCATAGGTGGGAGCTAAGTTGTACGTCCCCGCCAGTCTTAGGGGAGTTGTATTACAACAGGCCCATGATTCGAAAGCCGCTGGACACTTTGGGTTCATGAAAATGTTACATTTATTTAAACGGCAGTTCTGGTGGCCAACTTTGAAAAAGGACATAGAGGCCTATGTCACCAGCTGTCCTGTGTGTGCATCTGCAAAGAGGCCACCTAGAAAGCCACCTGCATTACTCCATAATGTTGCTAGCCCTAGTGCTCTGTGGAAGGAAATATCCATGGACTTTATCATTGAGCTGCCTGAGAGCGGGGGGAAATACCGTCATTTGGGTGATCACTGACTTACTTTCCAAGCAAGTGCCTTTTGTATCCTGTTCCAAAATTCCCTCTGCAAAAACACTAGCTAAACTGTTTATTCAACATGTGTATAGATTATACAGGGTTCCCAAATGCATTATTTCGGAGGTACAATTCACCTCCCTCTTCTGGAGGGAGTTCCTGAAGATGTTAGACTCCGCCGAAGGCCTAAGCTCCACCCACCACCCTCAAACTAATGGGGCCTGTGAATGTACTAACTCAGTTTTAGAGCAGTAACTCAGATATTACATAAAGACAACTGGGCCAATTTATTGCCTTTTGCAGAGGTTGCTTATAATAATTCCATCCATAGTAGCACCGGTTTCACCCCATTCAAAGTGGTTTCTGGTCAGGACTTTGTACCCATTCCAGAGCTGCTGCACGAGAAGCCACACAGCCCTTCATTAGTGGAATGGATCAAGCAGCTTCAGTTTATCTGGCCTGTTACTCATAAAGCATTAGAGGAAGCTCATTGAGCACATAAGAAATATGCTGACAAGAAAAGAGCTATGCTGAAAGATTACCAGGTTGGGGATAAGGTTTTCTTGTCCACTAAATACTTCCAGACTACCCAGAAGTTAAAGAAATTGGGGCCCAAGTATGTGGGTCCTTTCCCTATTGTCAGGATTGTCAACCCGGTCACCCTCCAGCTAGAGTTACCAAAAACCCTTAGAAGGATTCACCCTGTGTTTCATGTTAGCTTATTAAAACTGATCATACTTTCTCTCTCTGACCAGATCAACCTACCCCTCCTGTACCCCTGCTCATAGAAGGAGAGCAGCATTTCAAGGTCAAAGAGATCCTCTACTCTAGGAAACATAGGGGGAAAGTACAGTATTTGGTTGCCTGGAAACTTTTTCCACCTTCTCAATCTGAATGGATGAATAAGCGAGATGTCAGAGCACCAAAACTTTTACAACTGTTTCACACTAAATACTCTGATAAGCCTTAGTCTTCTTATAATAGAATATCTTGTATATTGGCTTGTTATGTTGTTTCTATCTTGCCTATGTTGTCTTGTGTTTTCCTCCAGGGCTAACACCTCTTCTGCAGGAGGGCCAAATGTCAGCCTCTATGATGCTTGCTTGCTATTGGCTGCCATAGTAATGGGGGGGGAGATTGGCATTTGGGTGGGGATGTGAGCTGGAGAGGGATTGCCCTGGGTGAACAAATAGGGAGGATTGCTCCTATGTTCTACTGCACAGCTGTATGGACTTGTTTATGCCCAGTCAAGGTCAACCGTCTCAGAATACAGATGGGTGAAAACACCTGAAGATGCTGCCACATGACACCAATTGGAATGGGGATTGGACATTTACCCTGGGTCTTTGGGGGATGCTTTCAATATGTAACTTTCATGCCTCTTGCTTCAGATCTTGCTTTTCTTTTGTAGCTATCAGTTCAAACTCAGTAAAAGTACCTTTCTCTACAAACATGGAGTTGGGGTTTTCCTTTCTTGAGTTTTAAACGGAGGCATGCCTGACAGCAGTCAGGGTTAATCTCCTCTAGGGCTGAGTGGTTTGATCGCCTTGTAGTCCAAGTCCTTCTTAGCTGATGATAAATGTACAAGAAAAGAGAAAGACATCCCAACAGAGGGGAGGATTATTATTACAATATTAATAGCAATAGCACTTAGACTTATATACCACTTCCCAGTGCTTTACAGCCTTCTCTAAGCAGATTACAGAGTCAGCATATTTTCCCCAACAATTGGGGTCCTCATTTTACCAAACTTGGAAGGTTGGAAGGCCAGTGAGCCTGGTGAGATTTAGATTGCCAAATTGCAGGCAGCCAGCAGTCAGCAGAAGTAGTCTGCAGTACTGCATTCTAACCACTGTGTCATTGTGACTCTTTTATTATTATTTTATTAATATTAATATTTAGAGGCTGCCATTCTTCTGGATGACTACAGGAAATTTATACTTAAAAGAAAGTATAGTCAGGTGTGAGAATGAGCCAGCTGATGAGGACCCATTTTTAAACTGTAACAACTGGCTTTTTCTCAAAATATTTTATTTACAATAGCCTTTGGCACATCTCCATCCATTTCCTTCCTTTTCAGCACTGTCAGATTAGTTTTTCTCCCATAAATCTTCTCCATATATACACAAAATCTTAGTCATTGGTTACAGGGAATGGATCTTTTATGGTCTTTAAAGAAGATACACTGTTTGACATGACATAAGTTACAGTTTCTAGAAGCCAGAGTTGCTTTTCATGAAAAGGACAATCTGTTCCTTCTTTACTGACCATTCTCACAAGTATTTACTTGATTTGTTGTTCTTGACCAGCATCAGAAATACGACACTGGGGACAATGCCAGTTTAGCTCATCCATCTAAAAAACTCCAGGTAACCGTATTTTTTGCAGAAGTATGAACACTTAATGAGATCAAAGACATATTGAATACTGAATATCATTTGCAGCCATGGAATTGATGTGAAACATCACTGGAAAATAGAAAATTGGAGGTGAATACAGTCATCTGTATACCAGAGCAGACATGATTTCTGGGTGTAACCCCTAAATAGGAGCGCTTTCCTTCAAATTCTACAATTTCTTCTGAAAATTGTATGGAAAGATAATATACGTAACCTTGCTTGGTTGAACTCCAATGATTTATTTTTGTATTTGGTCTTGCTGTCAAAATATCACCAAGATGATGGAACTGGAAAGTGGATGCTGTACAGAATTCAGTATGAAGCCATGTTCTCTGCTCTCATCTCACTGCTTTACCACTATTTTCCAGTGGTGAGATCTAAAATTTGTTACTACTGGTTCTGTGGGCGTGGCTTGGTGGGGAGGGGGTTAATATGACTGGGTTGGCATGGCCATTTTTTTTTTACTTTTAAAACCATTTTTGAAAATGCTTTCAAAAGCCTCTGATGATCCCAGCTGAGTTGCCTGATCGGCAGAGGCTTTTTTTCTTTTAAATGCCTCTGACGATCCAAGCTGAGTTGCCTGATCAGTAGAGGCTTTTTAAAAAAGCCTCTGCTGATCAAGCAACTCAGCTTGGATTGTCAGAGCATTTGAAAGAAAAAAAGCCTCTGCCGATCAGGCAACTCAGTTGGGATCCTCAAGCCTTTGAGGATCCCAGCTGAGCCGCGCGATCATCAGAGGCTTTTTTTTTTTTACTTTTAAAAGCATTTTTTCGGCCAAAGAGGTTGTAGAAAAAATGCTTTTAAAAGAAAAAAAAAAGAGCCTCTGATGATTGTGCAGTTTAGCTGGGTATGGGGGGTGGGCAGGGATTTTTGCTACCAGTTCTCCGAACCACCCGCCTCCATTGCTACCGGATCAGGAGATCCTGTCCAAATTGGGAGCATTTCACCCTTGACTATTTTCTATATATTTCACTATATACATCTCACTATACGCTCCATTTTCTAAACTGTCTGGTTTTTCCAATATCGCAGTCCAAATCTATATTTTCTTGATGTTGGATTCCTGTTTTACTCTGAATGTTGTTGGTTTCCTGCAGGTTTTCTGCAGGAAACCAACTGTTACAGATACCTGACATAGTAACATCATCCATGTGTGGGAGAATGAAGTTGACTGGTTGTTTATGTATAGTAGCCTTGCCATTCTTGGTTGGATGGTGGTTTCTTCCTTGAGGAGTTTATGGACCATCTATTGGGCATTCTTGACCACAACACAGAAGTAGTTTGTCATCACCTTTTCCCAAAGTATCTTCCGGGTGATGTAAACTTCTGATATATTTTTTCCCAAATTAATTCAATAACCTTTGAAAATAAAACCAACAAAAAATTATCTTAAAAAAATTATCTGTGAAGTCAGTTTAGTTTGGTCTTTGGCCATCATAAAGTATAAAATAAAACAAAATTAATCCAAAGGTTTGTTTGATACCTATAATGCTAAGTGTTACTGACTTAAAATACACTTACAAGATGATAGCCATGCTATGTTTTCCCTTTCTAACGCAGTGTTGTCTACCGGCAGGACAATCAACCTACATTCATTCTTCTGAAATTACAGTGGGATGATAGAAGGTGCTTTATCGGTTTTATTGTTTCTGACTTTTTTACAGAAAGGATGCCGAGATCCTAGAAAGAGTGCAGAGAAGAGTGATCTGTCCCCGTCCACACACACACACAAACACAGCCAGCCGAGGGTTAAGGAAACACTTTGGAACGCACCCAGGTCTTATCTCCCACTTGGCAGCGATAGACACACCGTCTGCCAAGTGACTTTATTTTCACAGTAAAACAGAAAGATAAATACTCAAGAGTCCAAATGTCCGACACTATAAATCTTTCTCTCAGCAGTTCCGGACGAGGCTTTAGTGACTATCCAAGGTTTGCTTTTGTTCATCACACGGATCACTGACCACTACCCTCTATTATATAGTCTCTGGGGTGTGGTCCAGTGACTCAGTTCTAATCCCCCACCCACAAACCAGAACAGCAGCCCCCTCCCAATCAGCAGAGGGAGGGAAAGGACTTTGATGTGCAAAGTTTAAAAGATTTTATTACCCAGGCTTTGGATGATAAATTTCAAAAATCACAACAGGAAATGAAGAGGGAAATTAATGAATTTAAAGAGGCAATGAAAGAGCAACAAAGTTGATAAAAGGTCTGCAGACTAAATGTACAATGTACAATGAACAATGAACAGATAAAGAGAATGAGGTATGTTTAGCCTAATGAAGAGAAGACTCTGGAGAGACATGATTGCCATCTTCCAATACTTGAAAGGCTGTCACAGGGAGGAGGGAATCAATTTATTCTCCATAGCATCTGAGGGCAGGACAAGAAGCAATGGAAGCTCCTCAGAGAAAGATTCAACTTGAAAATGAGGAGGCATTTCCTAACAGTGAGAGTGATTAATCAATGGAATGCCTGGTCTTCAGAAATTGTGGGTGCTCTATCATTGGAGGTTTTCAGGAAGAGATGATTGGACAGCCATTTGTCTGGAATGGTATAAAGTCTTCTGCCTTATGATTAGACTAGAAGACCTCCAAGGTCCCTTCCAGCCTTATCATTCTTTGTATCCTATGAAGGTAATAACACTGTTATTGTTATGGAAACATTGATCTTTTGATCTCTTGAAGGATATGGGAAATCTAGAGTTCAGTAGCCCTTTTAGGAACAATGACTATGGACCCTCCTTTTTGCTGTTATTGAAAAGAAGAACAAGGAAAACAGACAATTTGCCTGAGCTGCTGGTTGTCAATTTGTTTCACTGGCAGCCATGCTTCAGGTCCCTCCAAGTTTAGCAAAGTGACACTTGAAAAATCAGCTGTCAAAATGGCAAAGAAGAACAGAAAACCCAGAAGAAACAGGGAATCTACCAACTCTGAAAAGAAATGTCAGTTTAGCAAACATCCCCCAGGGAAAGTGCCTTATTAATGAAGTCTTAACCTTTGATAACTAAGACAAAATAATACAAGGTAAATAATGCAAAGGGCTCTTTTAAGAACCACTCTGGGTTCGCCGAAAGAGTTGGTTGTATTTTTACATCATTACTGTTGCAAAGTTCCATCAACAGTTACTCATTGTTTCCCTCTTGAATGGTCTCTGGGTGAATTCATGCTAGATTAGCATATTTGGGGAAAAAATAAGATCTTTTTGAATTGCTGCTGGTAGAGGATTATTGGTCCCCTAATAGCTTCAGCATTTTGAGCATTGTGTTTTTAATACAAATTCCTCCAAGATGTAAAAGAACATTTTAAATGGCCAACACTCTTTCTAGTTTTATTTTCACTTCACAATGGGAATATTGACCTCCCTGGTGCTCTCTGAACTTGGATTTGGTTTTTTTTTTTTTTTGCAGATGTTTCATTACCCAAACTAGGTAACATCATCAGTGCTAGTCAAGTGTTAGTCTAACCAAGTTCAGAGAGCACTAAGTACCCCTGAGCTACAAATGTTCTCTTTTATTGATGTTGACCTCCTATGCAGTGGTGAAATGTAAAATTTGTTACTACCGGTTCTGTGGGCATGGCTTGGTGGGGGCGGGGTGGTGGTAATGTGACTGGGTGGGCATGGCCAATGTTTTTTAAAAAACTTTTAAGAGGCTTTTGTTTTCTTTTAAAAGCAATTTTTGGCTTTTAAAAGAAAAAAAAAGCCTCTGATGATCAGGCAACTCATCTGGGATTGTCAGAGCCTTTTAAAAGGATTTTTTTCTACCGAAGGCTCTGACGATCAGGCAACTCAACTGAGATTGTCAGAGCCTTTTAAAAGGATTTTTTTCTACCGAAGGCTCTGACTATCATGCAACTCAGCTGGGATCGTCAGAGCCTTTTAAAAGCATTTTTTCTACAACCTCTTGAAGAGGTTGTAATAGAGGTTACAATGAACATCTTCACACCTGTGGATTGGCTAAATCTACATTCGGACGGGAGGGAAGGATTCTAAAGCCCTATTTCTAACTGTGTAGTTTGGGAGGGAATTTAGAGTCTGCTTTGACTGTCCTGCTATCACTTCTTCTCAATAAAAGGTTCCTTTTGAAATACCACATTTCAAGAGTCTATACTTTCTTGGGAAAGGAGGAGAAGCGGGGCCTGACAGAGAGCTTCTGTTAGGATGTTAAAGGAAGTCCCACTTCCATGTTGGAATATATTGAACTGGTTTCTGGCTGCTACGTCTGTGAGCTTATGGTTAGATAAGGCAACATTATGTGGACATGTCCAGACAAGTGGTTATGAAGTCTGGAGATGGACTCATGGCACTACCAAATGTTTGCTATTACCTTCTTTCAGATTTTTTTTTTTTAATTTCAATTCTGGTCTAAGACACTTTCACCAAAACGTTAAGTCCAACATGCTTATTGTTTGTAAGATTCAGCAAGCTAGACAAAATCTCCCAATTCATCACAGTGAAGAAATTTATCTATTAGTTGCTATCTGGATTTTCAATAGGAGAGTGTTCCATGTTAGCTGAATAATTTCCACAAATACTTGCCAGAAACCCATTTCTGCATGTTTCCTATCAGATCAAGAGTGAATTGAAGAACATTTAATGAAAGTGAATTTAGAGCTCAGCCTTAGAGCTTCTGTTATGGAAAGCTCAACTTTGCAATAAGAGTTCCATATTGTTCTCTTTAAATTGTGATTTTTTCATTTTGTCTTGAAAGTAACACACAAATGCTTTCAAGAGCGGTTGAAATGATATTTTCTAAGGGGTAAATGATATTAGTTTAACAGGGCTTGATCCTAAGAATTTTTGGCCACAGTCCAATGAAAGTCAGGGAGAACTGCATGACTAAAAAGTTCCCTTTGTGGAATTCAGACTCTGTTATCCACAAATTCTATTTCCAGTTTCAATCAGAATAGAGCTGGAAGGAACCTTGGAGGTCTTCTAGCCCAATCCCCTGCTCAAGCAAGAGACCCTATACCATTTCAGATAGGTGTCTGTCCAGTCTTTTCTTAAAAACCTCCAGTAATGAAGCCCCCACAACTTTTTTTATTTTAAGTTTTTTATTTATTTTCCATTTTAAAAAAATATAAACATTTCATCTCTCCTTAAGCAGTGTGTCATCTGTGTACAAATATTTCTGTGCAACATCCTTCTACAAATTATATACATTGAACAATTATACCTTGTGTAATTCTTCATTTCCTTCATATCTTCTAATAAAAATACAATAATAACATTAAACATGATTATTCTCATCATACTAATTGCCATTTTATTCTTATCTCTATCTTAATGTATTTTCTATTCTTCTTATTGTCTTCTTCCTTTATTTCCAATTTCCTTTTTTATTCTCTAACCATTGGTAAAATACTTCCCTTAGCATATAATAATCAGTTTGTTCTTTCTCCTTAATTGCTAGTGTTAGTCTATTCATTTCTGCACATTCTAATATTTTCCTAATCACCTTCTCTCCAGTAGGAATCTCTTCACTTTTCCAATATTGTGCAAATACAATCCTAGCTGCTGTTAATACATGTACAATTAAATATATATTTTCTTTGTTATAAGTTTCAGGCAAGATCCCCAACCAAAATATTTCTGGTTTAAACTCAATATGTTGTTTTATCATCTTTTCCAACCATATCTTTATTTTTGTCCAATATTTCTTTGCTTCTCCACATGTCCACCACATATGATAGAAAGATCCAGGTATCTGGTGGCACTTCCAACATCTAGCTGATTTGTCTTTAAACATCTTTGCCAACCTTGCCAGTGGAAAATGGCATAAAACATCTTATATAAATTCTCTTTATATGCAGTTGACATCGTTAATTTATAATTCCTGTCCCACAGTTTCTGCCATTTATCCAGTTCTATCGTATAACCAAAATTTTTCACCCATTCTATCATTGTCTCCTTTACTTGTTCCTCTGGTAGCTTTTCACACAGTAAATAATTAGGAAAGGCATGGCTAGTGTCACATCTGGATGATGTATCTCTTGGGATCTCCGAGGGCAGTGCCAAATCCACTTGTTGGAACAGTCCATTGGGACTGGAATTGCCTTGGAGGGGTGATTGAGGAAGAAAGTGCATTCTGGGGGTTACAGAAGTCCGCAAACTCCCTAATTGACCCAGAGAAGGCTCTCGAAGTCTATGGAGTGGAAGAGACAGCCATTATGGGCTGGATCAAAGCTGGGCCAGCCACAGGAAGGAAGCTTTTAAGAGAGAGACTGTAAGTATGATCGATCTGGGTGAGTGATTTACAGTTGGTTTTTTTTGCTAGAAGTGGGGCGAAAGTCCCCTGGGGAAACAGCTGGTGTAAGTGGGGCTCCAAAAGGAGGTGGGTTTGGTTTTTTCCCCCTCCACCTCCCCTGAAAAGTGGCAAGAAGAGCTTTTGCCATTTTGGAACAGGAAGTTAAAACTTTTAGAAAAAGAGTGAAAATATTTTTGACTTAAAAGCTGGACTGGGAACCTCAAAGATATTATTGGACTGTAGAGAAGCTTTGACCACCACAATATTTGGATAAACAGAGCTGCCTTTTTTGTATTTTTACAAAAAAAGAATCAAATGGACTTACTGAAACATAAACTGAGCTTGATGGATAAAGAAGACCAAGCAAGGAAAATTAAAAGTGCTAAACAAAACTTTTTTGAAAATGCGAATAAACCAGGAAGATGGTTGGTGTATAAACTGAAAAAAGAGAAAGAAAAGAAATTGATAGATAAGTTAATGGACCATGATGGGAAAACTTACTACCAAAACGAGGATAAGAAGAAAGTGATCCAAAGTTACTACAAGAATTTATATGATAAGGAGTCAATATCAGAAGAGAAAATAAAACAATATTTAGAAAAAGCAGAGCTATCTAAAATACCTGAATCAGTCAAAGCAATGTTAGAACAACCTCTAAAGGCAAGCTGTGCCTTAATTGTTCTCTTAGGAAATTTCTCCTTAATTCCAGGTTGCTTCTCTCCTTGATTACTTTCCATCCATTGTTTCTTCTCTTGCCTTCTGGTGCTTTGGAAAATAAGTTGACCCCCCTCTTCTTTGTGGCAGCCCCTCAAATATTGGAATGCTGCTATCATGTCTCCCCTAGTCCTTCTTTTCTCTAGACTGGCCAGACCCAAATCCTGCAACCATTCTTCATATGTTTTTGTCTCCAGACCTTTGATCATCTTAGTTGCTCTTCTTTGCACTTTTCCCAAAGTCTCAACATCTGTGGTGACCAAAACCAGATGCAGACAGTGTTCACGGTGTTACCTTACTAAGGATTTATAAAGAAGTATTAATACTTCACATGATTTTGATTATATGCCTCTGTTTATACAGGTAAGGATTTTGTTAGTTTTTTTGGCTGCTGCCACACACTGCTGGCTCATGTTTAATGGTTGTTTCAGTTCATCAACAACATTGTCAACTACTGCATAAACTGGGAGGGGAGTTGCTGGAAGCCAACCTATTATCCAGAATATTTCTGTGAGAGAAAAGTATGAAAAATGTAGTGAAATTCTCACCAGCTTGATAAAGACAAGCTTTGCTGTATTTTTTTTTAAAGTGCCAATAGTTTGCAAATACCCTTCATATTGCTGTATGTTGTAGACCCAATTATTGTAATACATGTTCAGCCTTCAAATATTGTCAATGATCTTAGTGGAGAGATATAGCCAGTTCCTCTAAAAATATAGCAACAGGCCGATCTAAGCAAGTTTAACATTTAACCAGGAAATCCCATGGATTTGGGTTTGGCTTAATCTCCAAAGAATACAGGTAGTCCTTTAATTTACAGCAGTTCATTTATTGACCTTCTAAGTTACAATGGCACCAGAATAATGTGAATGATGTAGGTGTTGTGGCTCCGTTGCCTGAGCCTGGGCTATCGACAGATGCAGACTCTGAGAGTGAGGGAGAGGAGTTGGCAAGGTCTCCCTCTCCAGGACCCTCCTCTCTGGCAATGCCTCTGGAGGACACCGAAGGCCAAATGATAGGCTCAGAGCCAAGCATGCCCCTGCAGCCACAGGTGGACAGCAACAAAGAAGATAAGTGCTGGCTGGACCCGCGACAGAGGTGTAGGGAGAAGCATGCACAGCAGAAAGGAAGGCGTGCCAGAGATTAGCTGAGTCACTGGACCACACCCCACAGGGTATAAATGTGGGTGTGGTGGCTGGTTCAGTTTGTGATGAGCAAAAACTGGAAATACTCCATGATCTCTGCGTTACTGGACTTTGCCTGCTTTATCGGACTGCATTTGGATTAATCCTTGTATTGTTGACACTCTGCCTGTTTTATCGGAATGCTTGCAGTCTAATCTTTGTTTTGTGTGAGTAAAGTCTGAATTGGCAGCTAGCCACTGGGTTGCTGCCAGCTTTATCTTCAAAGAGTTTTGTCGTGTGGCTTATTAACTCCGGGCCGTCTGTGGGGGTGCGTGTGGGGTACAGGGACAGAACAGTAGTAGTACAGGGTCAGCTATATGAACACTGAAGGACCCTCTTTATTCACATTATTATAAGAAAGAAATGTGCTTGTTTAGAGATTACACTAAGTTAGCTAAATTCCATTCTTGGTAATATATATCTTCTGAGGGGCCTAGCTGTCAAGGATGCAAGGACATCCATATGTAATATATATCTTCTGAGTGGCCTATGTCAAGGATGCAAAGACATCCATCTGAAACAAAAAGTTACTTATTAGCCAAGCAGGCATGAATCTACGCATCAGCAATTACAGAACTAAGGAAGGTTGTTTAGCTAAAATAATCTTATGAACTAGAAAATAATGAAAGAATTTAGTAATTAGAAAGTGTCAATTATCATGTAACAAATGTATGTTAACCACATATGGAAAACTGCTGTGCTCGCAAAATCCTTTGTCTTGAAGATGTATAAAAGCAGTTGTATCAGAGCTCTTCTTGGTTCAGAATTGCAGATACAAATCTGGTTCTGAAACTGCGCAATAAAACTGTCTCTGGCTGACCCAGGAATGTTGTTTGGTCCCATCATTCCATAACAGGAAAAAGTGACTTATGACCATTTTTCACACTTTCATCTTTAGTAGCCTCCCTGTGATCATGTGGTCTAAATTCAGATGCTCTGCAACTGGTTCCTACTTATGACCGTTGCAGTATCCCAGGGGTCACGTGATCCCCTTTTGAGACCTTCTGACAAGTAAAATCAATGGGGAAGCCTGATTCACTTAACAACCAGTTTATTAACTTAGCAACCGCAGTGATTCACTTAACCACAGTGGCAAGGAAGGTCGTAAAATGGGACAAAAGTCACTTAAGAAATGTCTCACTTAACAACAGAAATGTTGGGCTCCATTGTGGTCATAAATCCAGGACCACCTGTGTAATACGAAACTGTTTTGTGAAGAAAATAACAAGAAAATAACAAGATGCCCTGAAGTCAGCTCAGCTCAAAAGAGGGTTGACTTTACTATGGAGATTCAGTTGCCTCTTCATAAGCTGAGTGATTTGAAATCAGTTTGCAATGTAACCAGTCATTTAGCTATATATAAAGTAACAGGACTATGCTCAAAATTAAGTCTCTTCTTCAATAGATATTTTCTATTTTCAAGTTTTATATCGAACAGACTTCAGTAACCTCTTAGTTAAAAAAGTCAGGATCAAGGAATGAGAAAGAGGAGGAGGAAGGCTGTTACACTGAACTTCCAAGGTAAATTTAAAGTATAGATTTGGGATTGCAGAAGGATTTAATGATCAAGAAGGAATGCATTCCCAGGACTATATCATTTTCTGTCCCTTGGACATTGCTTGAATTATGATTATATGAAGCCATTGTCTTAATTAAAAAGCATCAAACTAGTCCCTTTTGTTTTCTTTACATCATAAAACAGAGAGATGTTAAAACTAATTGCTAATCACCATTTTTCCCCTTAAAAATGTATCCTCTACTGCAAAATCCTAGTAACCTAAAATTAGTCAAAGTACTATAAAAATGATCCACAGGAAGATAATAATTGAAATATCAGGCAATAAAATAAATGTCACCATGAAATAATACCAACTTCATTGTTATTTACTAAAGGTAAAGATATCATTGTTATTTAATGGTTGGGTGGAATATTTTCCCCAATGCAGATATGAAAGAAGCCGTCTCATAAAAAGAATATATGTGTGTGTGAGTGCGAATGCATGTGTGTGTGTGTGTGTATGTGTATATGTGTAATATAATGACAAATATACCCAATAATGAATAATAACATGCATTATTTTATAATGTTATTATGCAGTCATAAATAATAATATCCAATAATAAATGAAACTATTGTAATCAGTTTTGTTACATCTGAAATGGAAACTCTTCCTTCATTAGGGCAGTCTACCTTTAAAAAAGAAAGCTGTTATTATTAAAGAGTAAGTGATAGACTTAAGGAACTCATACCTGGTCTCTACTCATAATTTGAACTAGTTGTGAGTTTCTCCCGTTGCCTCCTGATACAGATCCCAAGAAACATTCTAGATATGTACTGTCTGCTACAATGTCCTACCTGTCAATGACTACTTTAGCTTCAACCACAACAATACACGAGCACACAATAGATACAAACTTAAGGTAAACCGCTCCAAAATCGATTGCAGGAAATATGACTTCAGCAACAGAATGGTCAATGCCTGGAATGCACTACCTGACTCTGTGGTTACTTCTCCAAGCCCCCAAAACTTTAACCTTAGACTGTCTACTGTTGACCTCACCTAAGAGTTCTGTAAGGGGTGTGCATAAGGGCACCAGAGTGCCTTCCATCCCTGTCCCTTTTTATTCATATCCTTCATGTATTCACAATTCATGTTTATATTTTTATCTGCTATCCTATATACGCTTGACAAATAAATAAATAAAAATAAAATTGGAATGGAATGGAATGGAATACCTCTAGACCAGTGGTTCTCAACCTGTGGGTCGGGACCCCTTTGTGGGTCGAATGACCCTTTCACAGGGGTCGCCTAAGACCATCGGAAAACACATATTTTCAATGGTTTTAGGAATAATTTTTTGGTTGGGGGTCACCACAATATGAGGAACTGTATTAAAGGGTCGCAGCATTAGGAAGGTTGAGACCCACTGCTCTAGACCATCATTCAAGAAGCAAAAAATACTCCAATCAAAGAACTACCAACTCTGACAATCAAGAAATAAATAACAGGCCAATGAAGGAACCACCAAGAACACTGACAGGGCAAGTATATAAAATGAGAGCGATCCCCACTGCCTACTAGCATTGATGATGTTACTTAGTTTGGTCATGAAATGACCAAGAAAATATCCAAACTCAGAGAGCACTAAGGACCCCACAAATAGATCTGTTTCTGTATTCTGGCATTTGTTTTAAAAAAAATGCAGAAACATCATAGGAATCTGTCCTTGTTTTGTAGGTCTTCAGAACAATTTTGCTAGGATTAGAAGTTCAGGACATTGCAAAGATATTCCCCCAAAGTTTTTGTATTCTAGATGAATCTCTGAACTCTTGGAGATTAATCACACTCAAATAAAAAACAAGTCCTTATATAATTTTTAATCTAGTCTGACAGAAGCACGGTTTGAAGTTATTAAACGCTTAATATCTCTTGGGAAACCATCCAAATGTCAGATTGTATAATACCATGCCATATTTCGCAAAACCAGAAGCTGGTTTATATATCTCTCTATGAAGTAATACCGAGGGAGATCATTGTGGATTACAAGCTTTGGAAAATGTCAGTTGCAAATTGCAACAAATCCCATTATTATCAATATCGTGGCATTGGTTTAGAATAAAAAGGCTGGCATGATGCATTTAATTCCCTTTGATGACAACCATGTTATTTGTAGCAATCCAAGAGAAATGGATGTGAGATCCGAAACGTTTTTAATGATTCCTGGTGTACAAGTAGGTAGTTTGGAGTGGGTTGTACGAAACATACAATGGTGGCCATCCTCACTGTTCAATGCAAGGATAAATACCCTCTTTTGCATACAACAGAGGAATGGATCACTATGAGAAAGGAACGATCTGCTTTCAATTTGGAAACAGACTTCTGGAATGGGATTGAAAGCATTCCCATCCTGCAAAGTTATTTAACTGATTATTTATTCCAGTTTGGAGATTGTGATGCTACTGTTTGCTGCAGAGGAACAAAGGCACACATGACAGTTTATTATAATGTAAAGATTAAGTATAGCTGTGGCAATATCACAGGGCTTGTCAGGCATGGGTCCACGTGGGAAGGTTCAATTAAGCTGATTTATTGCTAAAGGCCTATGCATGAGAAACTTCTCAACTAGTGAATGGCACCTGATCAGAGTTAGATAAGGGGAAAAGGCCTTCAAGGGAGGTTGGACTTAGTTTATTTGTGACTGTGTAGGGATTCTAGGCTGATCCCTCTTTTCACTCCATCCCCAGATTCTGACATTACTTCTCCTTACACAGAAAGGGTTAGATCACACTCAGTAACTTTAATCAAATCATTCCCTGAAGGAAAAGATAGGGGAAAGTATCTCTATTTGGTTAATTCATATATTATAGGCTTATGGAGAAACGTAATCATAACTGTGCTATGTTCTCTCACTCCAGAGAAAGTGGATACTGTACATGACATCACAGTTCCCTACAAATCCATCCTTCCTTCCTTCCTTCCCTCCCTCCCTGCTTCCCTCCCTCCCTCCCCCTGCCCTCCCCTCCCAGAAACCAGAAATCTTCCTTGGCACATCCTCAGGGACTTCATACAGCTAAAAGTTACCTTTTTTTGAACTTGCTTCAATATTTGGTATATCATCTGCCTGCCTGCCTGCCTGCCTGTCTGTCCATAACTATCTATCTATCTATCTATCTATCTATCTATCTATCTATCTATCTATCTATCTATGTGTCAGACCTGGAAGCCATCTTTTACACTTGGGCCTTCAGGCCTGCCACATACTGTATTCTTCTGTGGGAAAATGGGAGGGGGGATTGCATAGAGTATGGGTGATATGTAGTCAAAATAACATTCCTTTCTCAGAGAGTCATGGATGCCTTGCCATGGCACATGGAATCAGATGACTGGGAGGTGTCTCCAGTTTGGGCAGTGGATGATTGGACCTCATGTGATGGACATGAGGGTGCTGGGCAGAGACTTGAACTGTCACTTGGGTGAGGAACACTTGGAAACTTTCAGATTCAGATTTTCCCAGATGTGCCAATATGACATCTTCATTAAAAAGGAACTTTGAGGAAACTCAAGCCTCGGAGTCTTCTTTCATTGGGGATGTTACTTGGAACCCTGACATTAACCCGGCCCCTCTCCTCCCAGCCCCTCCTCACCACTGGAGAGCACTCTGTTGGGGACAGAGATTCTGCTAGCCCTGACTGGGTTCCTAACCACAGCCAGGCAGATATGCAGCCAGTCTAGCTTCGTGCCTCTATTCGCGCGTTAGGCTAAGCTCAAAAAAAGTTGGGAAACCAGCTGTTTTGGCTTAGAGGGCTGTACCACCCCACAATCTGGCCCTTTGGGGATCGCACTTTAGCAGGTCTGTATCCTGGACACTCTTCCCTCCCCCTCTTGTGGAAAGAAATGAAAACCAATTTTGCACTCTGGGATACTACCAAGCTCTCTTGGGCGCAGCTCCCCCAGATGTTGCAATGCAGGCAGAATGCAAATGCAGAGGAGAGGAAGCAGACTTCATCTGCTTCCAACCATGGAAGAAGAGACCGGCTGCCCTGCTCTCTTCTCTGCTCCACTTCTTGCCCCTTCCATCTCCTCAATAAACCGGAGATGGAGAGAGAGAGAGAGAGAGAGAGACCCTCCTGGACTACCCCTTTTCCATTGCTAACTCACCTTCCCAGCCTCTGCATTTTTGTGCAAGGCTTCCCCCATTCCCTGCTCCAGCTGCTTCCCCTTGGCTAAAGCCCAGCGAGGGAGGAGTTGCTCTGTCATGAATGGGTGGAGACAGGCAATGAGGGGAATGCTCGAGCGATGCTCCTGCACTGAAAAACCTTCCCTTATCCTCCTCCTCTGTAAAGATCGGGGCCTTTTTACTGTGTCCAGTGAGCCCAGTTTTTAATCCCTGCCCCCCTCCATTATCTAAGAGGATCCTGGGTGCTGCGCTCAATAGAGAAAGGAGAACGGGAGCAGCCAGCTCAAGGGAAAGATGAGCAGCAGGGAAAGAAGAAAAGCGGCTTCCTTCCCTAACGCTGGCTGCTCTGTTGCCCTTTTCTCCATTGCAGCACCATGCCATGGAGCTTGCCCCACCCACCACCGCCCAGGCCATTATTTCATTTTCATTTCATTTTTCATTTTATTAAATTTGTATACCGCCCTACTCCCGAAGGACTCAGGGCGGTGAACAGCCATAAAATAAAACATATAGATACAAAATTTAAAATAGAGATAAAACTAATTAAATAAATTTGGCTGAACCATTTTAAAACCCCAATAAATTAAAACCAAATTTAAAAAAGAGGAAAACTTTAGGTCAGGCCAGCTTGATGGAATAGGAACGTCTTAAGCGCGCGACGGAAGGTATGCAGATCCGGAATCCTCCGTATCTCTGGGGGGAGCTCGTTCCAGATCGTAGGTGCCCCCACAGAGAAGGCTCTCCCCCTGGGGGCCGCCAGTCGACATTATTTCCCCCAAGCATTTTTTGCCTACCTGATTTCCCCTCCATCACGTTTTTCCATCGCATTTCTCACCATTTTGTGCAGGGAAATAAGTTTCTGGGACTAAAAACCCCCCTTCAATCAACCAATTCCAACTTTGTGAGATCTTTTTCTTTCATGAGAAGTTGGAATTGATTGATTGAAGTTTTTTTTAAGTCCCACAAACTTTTGTTTTCCTGCACAGGACAGCAAGAAACGTGATGGAGAAATGCGATGGAGCTGGAAATCAGGGAGGTGCAAAGAAAAGCAAGGGCCTCAGCAGTGGTGGGTGGGGCAAGCTCTTCTGCCCATAAAAACACTGAAAGTCAGAGCAAGAGCTGCCTGGAAGAAGCCAGTCAGCCCAGGAGTCGGGAATACCTTTCCTCCCCTACCCCACCTGCCCAAATTACATCCAAAAAGGGGGCAGGTGGCTAAGTGAGGGGCAGGAAGCCCTGCCATTCCCAGTGATGGGGGGTGGGGGAAGAGACACCAAGAAGAGCTCCATCTCGCTTCATGAAAGGAAACAGCATCCTGGTTGCTTTCCTTCCCCAC
Source organism: Arizona elegans (assembly GCA_022577455.1). Classification (NCBI taxonomy): domain Eukaryota; kingdom Metazoa; phylum Chordata; class Lepidosauria; order Squamata; family Colubridae; genus Arizona; species Arizona elegans. The sequence goes on from JAKOOJ010000005.1 coordinate 101,674,506, forward strand.
CCTCTCCAGCGCTGGAAGCCAAGTGTCAGCCACACACCTATTTGCCTATGCAGAGATCACCTGGGCCACGGGGAAGGCAGGTAAGTGGGCTGGGCTGCAGGCACCGCATAGTAGGCTGCAGGGAAGGTAGGCAAGTGGACTGGGCTGCATAGGCCGCGTGGAAGGCCAAGTCAGGCAAGCTGGAGGCACTTGGGATTTGGGAGTTGCTCACAGGCCACTCAGGACTGCTCAGTTGGGCTGTGAACATGGGGTGAGTGCCATGTGGGATGCAGCCGTGGCGGCAAAGACAGGTAAACTGGTGGCACCATGTAGTGTGGTATGGTGGGAGGCAGGTAGCTAGGCCACGACTCACAGGCTTACCCAGGCTGATCAGGGCTGCTCAGTTGGGCTGTGGGTGAGTGCTGCATGGGATGCAGTCATGGCAACAAAGGCAGGCAAGCTGGAGGTGCTCAGGATTTGGGAGTTGCCCACAGGCTCCCAGGCAGATCAAGGCCACTCAGTTGGGCCACAGGCACTGCGTGGGAAGGCAGGCAAGCTGGCTGGCTGGCCCACAGAGACTGTGTGGTCAATGGAAACGAGGAGCCAAACAGAAGCAAAAGCTATGCCAGGGAGGCGAGATGAGGAGTGACTGGGTGGGTGGGTGGGGCAGAGTGGATGGGAAGGGTGGGGTGAACAGGCAGAGAGGGATGAGGCAAGCAGGAGGGCAGGGTGAGCACCAAAATTTTAACTACCACTTTGCCTGAACTGGTGTGAACCGGCTGAATTCCATCTCTCTCTCTCTCTCTCTCTCTCTCTCTCTCTCTCTCTCTCTCTCTCTCTCTCTCTCTCTCTCTCTCTCTCTCTCTCTCTCTCTCTCTCTCTCTCCCTCCCTCTCCCTCTCTCTCCCTCCCTCCCTCCCTCCCTCCCTTCCTCTCTCTCTCATTTTCTCTCTAGTTTAGGAGAGAAAATTGTATTAAATTAAATTGTATACTGCCCAGAGCCCCTCTCTGAGGGAGATAGGCAGTTGAGTGGTGTGAAATAGAAACAAACAAACAAACAAAAGGAAAGATTTGGAGGGATGAAAAGAGCTTGACTCTTTGAAGGTATCACCCTGAGTCTGGATTCTCATGCATTTAGGCTGAGACTTATTGATGGATGTCAGCCCATGAAAGCTGAGCAACATAAAAACTTCAAAAATGTATATTAAGGTTTTTGTGCAGAATTGGAGATGCAAACATCCCTCTGGATGGTCCCAGTTTTCTGTTTTGGAGGGTTCTAAAAATATTATCCTGATGTTCAGTATTAGTAAGCTAAGGGAGCTCTAAGATATAATGTTTCAGACAGGAATATTGGCAATTATTTGAAAAAAAAATACAGTCATCTATGTTGATCCAACATCAGGTACTTAAAAATTAAAAAGAGATATTAGAGAAGGGGTTAATTTGGCTTTTCTGTGACTGTGTAGATAAACCTTTGAATCTCATTAATTGTTCCCCTGTGCTGAAGAAGAAAATATATTCCCCAAAGCACAGAGCTGAAATTGAGAGTAGAAAGGAGAAATATCTCTCCTTTTCAAAATGAAATGCTCAAGGGGAAGAAAAAGGAAGCAAAATAATGTACAGCCTCTTAGAGAATGTTAGTGTTTAATACAGACAGATGTTCTGGGTATATAAAATTCCAGTTGTTAAATTAATATAAGAAGAGGCAAGTTCTCCACTGTTGAATGTCTTTTTCCTACACTTTGCTGAATGCCCATTCAATTGGAGTAATCATTCAGAATGGTACTTATAGACTAATAATGCTCAACATCCCTTTGGTTAATTTTGTGGTTGGTGAGTTGAGAAATTGGGGAGATGCACTGTGAAAACTTTGAAAGGAATGTATTTTCCTAGACCTACTTTTGGACAGAATTCTAAGGATATAATATGTGCCTGGTAGTATGCCAAAAAAAGCCCCAATGCAATCCTTGGTTGCATAAACAGAGGCATAGAATTAAAATCATGTGATTAGTGCCGCTTTGTAAATCCTTAGGAAGGCCTCACCTGGAATACTGCATCCAGTTCTGGTCACCACATTACAAAAAAGATGTTGAAACTTTGGAAAAAGCACAGAGAAGAGCAACTAAGATGATTAAGGGCCTGGAGACTATAACATATGAAGAATGGTTGCAGGATTTGGGGATGGCTCAGCTAGAGCAAAGAAGGACTGGAGTGATATGATAGCAGTGTTCCTGTATTTGAGGGGCTGTTGCAGAGAAGAAGTGGTCAACTTATTCTCCAAAGCACCAGAAGGCAAGACAAGAAACAACGGATGAAAACTAATCAAGGAGAGAAGCAACCTGGAATTAAGGAGAAACTTCCTAACAGTGAGGACAATTAACCAATGTAACAGCTTGCATTCAGACGTTGTAGGTGCTTCATCACTAGAGGCTTTCAAGAAGAGATTGGACAGTCATTTGTCTGGAATGGTAAGGTCTCCTGCTTGAGTGGGGCTTGGACTAGAAGACATATAAGGTCCCTTCCAGCTCTGTTCTGATTCAGAATATACAGAGATGCATAAACAGAGGCATAGAATCAAAATCACGTGAAGTGATTAATTGTGATGTCAGGATCTTTTTCCCATACTGATCTTTTTCCAAGGATAGAGATTATATTGTCCTCTAACTTCAGCCAAGTAGTTATACAACATTATGGATTTTAGCATGGCAAAAAAATAGACCTGGAAAAAAATGTCCATTGTGAAAGTTAAATTGTTACAATGTGACTCCAGTCACTGATTAACCTTGTACATTTTGTGGGTCAGAGAATTATAATATGAAATTTGGGCATAATTTATATTTATGATGGTTACATCATTCTGGGGTCATGTGATCCCCATTTGCGCCCTTCCCAACTAGCTGTCAGGTGTACCTCCATTCAAAACTCAAGAAAGAAAAACCCCAACTCCATGTTTGTAGAGAAAGGTACTTTTACTGAGCATGAACTAAATGCAACAAAAAGAAAGCAAGATCTGAGGCAATAGGGTGCAAAAATTACATTTTTTATTTTATTTTATTTTATATTTTTATTTATTTTTATATGCTGCCCTTCTCTGGAGACTCAGGGCAGTTTACAATGCGTTAAGCAATAGCCTTCATATTGAACGTATTCTCAAATCCCTTTTCCCAAGCACCCTGGCTGAATGTCCAATTCCTAGCCCCCTAAGGCATCATGTGAGATGCATCTTCAGATGGTCCCATCCCTCTGGTATGCCAGAATGGTTGACCTTGACAGACTATCAGCAACTCCATTCAGCTGCACTAAAGACAATGAGAAAATTCCCCCCTTTCACTCCCTTTCACAAGATATCTCCACCAGTTCAATTCCCTTTCCCAAATATACATCCCCCCATTACTATGGCAGCTGATAGCAAGCAAGCAACATAGAGGCTGATATTCAGCCCTCCTGCAGAAGAGACGTTATGTTGTGACCCCAACTCCCGAGCCTGTCCTAACAGAGAAAGAAGACTCAGAAGGTGATGGGGAGGAACTGATAAGGCCTCCCTCTCCAGGAGCCTCCTCTCTGGCAATGCCTCAAGTTCCATCCGAAGGCCAAGAGGAACAGTCTGGGATATGCCAGGAGGAAAGCATATCGGAACAACAACAGATAGGGAGCGAGGATGATGAATCCTGGCTTGATCCCAGGCAGCGTGTGCAGCAACGAAAGAGGCGTGGGAGGGACAGAGATTGAGCTGAGTCACTGAGCCACACCCCACAAGGAATAAAAATGGGTGTGATTGCTCTTCAGGCTTTGTGATGGTCAAAGTTAAAAACCTGAGAGTCACATCGCGTTACCTGAAATATGGCTTGTGCATATTTGGATTGGATCTTGGCTAACACTTGCTTCGTGGATTACTTTTTGCTATTTTTATTTTATTTATTTTTTACTTCAAATTTATATACCACCCTTCTCCCTAGGGACTCAGGGCGGTGTACAGCCAGATAAAAACACATAATACAAACATTAAGAACAGATTAAAAGGAAATATCTCAATTTGGCCCAAAATTTAAAAGACATACGAATTTAAAATCATTTAAAAGGATTTGTTAGGCCAGCCCGGCTTCTTGGAAAAGGAAAGTTTTAAGGGCACGGCGGAAGGCATGGAGGTCTTGGATTCTCCTTATCTCTGGGGGCAACTGATTCCAGAGGGTGGGTGCCCCCACAGAGAAGGCCCTCCCCCTGGGGGTCACCAGCCTGCATTGATTGGCTGATGGCACCCCGAGGAGGCCCTCTCTGTGGGAGCGCACTGGTCGATGGGAGGTCGTCAGTGGCAGAAGGCGGTCTCGAAGATAACTAGGTCCCATACCATGAAGCGCTTTAAAGGTGGTAACCAACACCTTGAAGCACACCTGGAAGATCACTGGGAGCCAGTGCAGTTTGCGCAGGAGCGGTGTTATGTGGGAGCGCCATGCAGCTCCCTTAATTACCCGCGCGGCTGCATTCTGGACCAGTTGGAGCCTCCGGGTGCTCTTCAATGGGAGCCCCATGTAGAGAGTGTTGCAGTAGTCCAGGCGAGAGGTGACGAGGGCATGAGTGACTGTGCACATGGAATCCCGATCAAGAAAGGGGCGCAACTGGCGAATCAGGCGAACCTGACAAAAGGTCCCCCTGGCAACAGCCGTCAGATGTTCCTCCAAGGACAGCTGCATATCCAGGAGGACACCCAGATTGCGCGCCCTCTCCACGGGGCCAAAGACTCACCCCCGATAGTCAGCGATGGAGTCAGCTGACTATATTGGGATGCCGGGAACCACAGCCACTCAGTCTTGGAAGGGTTGAGCTTGAGCCTGTTCCTCCCCATCCAGATCCGTACAGCCTCCAGGCACTGGGCATTGTTGGGGTGGTCCGGGGTGGAGATGTACAGCTGGGTGTCGTCAGCGTACAGATGGTACTTCACCCCGAAACCACGGATGATCTTGCCCGACTTTACATAAATGTTGAACAAAAGGGGCGAGAGAACCGATCCCTGTGGCACCCCACATATAAGGAGCCTCGGGGTCGATCTCTGCCCACCTGTCAACACAGACTGCGACCAGTCAGAGAGAAAGGAGGAGAACCACCATAAAACGGTGCCTCCCACCCCCAACCCTTCCAGCCGGTGCAGCATGATTCCATGGTTGATGGTATCAAAAGCCGCTGAGAGGTCTAACAGGACCAGGACAGAGGAACAACCCCTGTCCCGAGCCCTCCAGAGATCATCAACCAACGCGACCAATGCTGTTTCCGTGCTGTACCGAGGCCTGAAGCCCGACTGGAATGGATCTAGATACGACGCTTCATGCAGGTACTGGGGAAGCTGTCGCGCAACCACACTCTCAACAACCTTCGCAACGAAGCAAAGGTTGGAGACTGGATGATAATTAGCCAATACTGCCGGGTCCAGGGAAGGCTTCTTGAGGAGGGGCCTTATCACCGCCTCTTTCAGGGTGGCGGGGAAGACACCCTCACCCAACGAAGCATTTATAATCCCCTGGAGCCAGCCTCGCGTCACCTCCCGGGAAGCCAGCACTAACCAGGAGGGACACGGGTCCAACAAACATGTGGTCGCGTTCAATCTACCCAGAATCCTGTCTACGTCATCTGGGGTCACAGGATCAAACTCATCCCAGATAACAGTCTCAAGACCTGCCTCCATCACCCTCGCTGGATCTATCCAGTCAGAGTCCAGACCTGCCCGAATCTGAGTGATTTTGTCATGCAGATACTGAACAAAATCCTCGGCTCTTCCCTCCAAGGGGTCCTCCCGCGCTTCCTGGTGGAGCAGGGAGTGGGTCACCCTAAACAGGGCAGCCGGGCGATTATCTGATGATGCAATAAGAGCAGCAAAATGGTACATTTCGCTGCTTTTATCGCCACTAGGTAACTCCTAATATGAGATCTTACCAGTGTTTGGTCGGATTCAGAAAGACTAGCCCTCCAACAGCTCTCTAGACGTCTTTTCCGGCGCTTCATCTCCCTCAGCTCCTCGGTAAACCAAGGAGCCAGGCGAGATTGGCGCCGGGTCAGAGGCCGCAAAGGCACGACTCGGTCCAGGGCTCCAGCAGCCGCCCTATCCCAGGCGGCCACTAGGTCCCCAGACGAGGCGTGAGCCAGAACCTCCGGGATTGGCCCAAGCTCCATCTGGAACCTATCAGGTTCCATCAGGCACCTGGGGCGGTACCATCTTATCGGTTCTGCCTCCCTGCAGTGGGGTGCCGCGGTTCGAAGGTCAAGGCGAAGGAGCGAGTGATCTGACCATGACAAGGGCTCGATGACTATATCCCCTATCTCGAGATCACTCAACCACTGTCCAGAGACAAAAACCAAGTCCAGTGTGTTTCCCCCAGTGTGCGTAGGGCCATGAATTAGTTGGGTCAGGTCCATGGCCGTCATGGAAGCCATGAACTCCCGAGCCACCTCAGACACCTCACCCACGGATGGCAGGTTGAAATCCCCCATGACCATAAGTCTGGGGGTATCAACCGCCACCGCGGAAATAACGTTGAGTATCTTGGGCAGGGCTGCCACCACGTGGCAGAGAGCCAGGTACGTGATCAGCAAACCCATCTGAATCCCGTGGCCCCACTTCACAAGGAGGGACTCACAACTGGCCGTCTGAGGAACAGTGGTCTCCCTCGGCCTAAGGCCTTCTCTTATGATAACCGCTACTCCCCCTCCCCTCCCCTGTGACCTTGGCTGATGGAATGCGTGGAAACCTGGTGGGCACATTTCTACCAGAGGAACCCCTCCCTCTGGGCCCAGCCAGGTCTCCGTAATACCCGCCAGGTCTGCTCCCACCTCGTGAACAAGATCACAGATGAGGGGGGCTTTATTTACTACGGACCTGGCGTTGCACAGCATCAGGCAAAGGCCCGGACCCTGAAGGTCTGTATTACCTGGAGAACGGGTAGAGCCTTGGGGGCCGGAGCACCCTACCGCTTGGAGACAGCGGGTGCGTGCTCCCTTAACATGATATGGCCCCTGCTCCCGCCATATCTACCTCTCCCACACACAGTACTGATGGTAAAAACACAGTCTGGACCAGCTCGACCCCCTCCGGATCCCCCCCCGCCGAACGTCCTGACCAAGCCCGACTCTCCCCCTAGTGGGTTATCCCCCAAACCCACAACCCTAATTCCAATCCCACCCCCTCCCCCCTCCCCGAACCCCTTAAAAGTTTAGACAAGGACAATTTTAAAAAACCCCGCAGCCCCCTCTTTGCAGCATCCCACCTCTCGGAGCTCCAAAGCCCGTCATCGAGGTAGGCCCTCGATAGAATGGAGGGCCAAGCCTGCGAGAGGGGGGAGTCTCGCAGACCAAGAAGCTCTGCTGCTGAGTACATTGATCATAATGGGTGACACGACCATATCCTGAGGGTATAAATAAAAAGGACCAAGGAGAAGACAAAGGAATGGGGGATCTCAGAGACATATTCACAGGACCAAGTCTCCTGTCCCCTCACAACAGAGGACATAGTCCAGAGCCAAGACGACCACAGTTCCAAGGGGGAAATAGATCCAACCACCCTCTCACGGTGGTTAGGTCAGCTGGACAGCCCCCTCTTGTGGTGAGATGGTAGCAATGAACCGATGCATAAAGACAACGTCTGGGGGTCAGGTCCAAAAATCGCCTTCTCACGGCGGTTTGTCCGATGGTAAAGTCCCCCCGCTGGCAAAGTGCATATATGTAGAAAGCCTCCCGGTTCAGCCCCCAGGGGCTCCGACACCTGGCCACCCTCTCACGGTGGTCAGGCAAATGTCTAGCCCCCTCAGCCGACAGGATGCAGCCATGTACCAGTCTCCCATTCAGTTGGTCCAGGTGGGCCCAGTCCTAAAAGGGAACGCTGGAGGAGAGAGAAATGGGGCAAAAATGGGGCAGTTATCTCGAGCCCCCAGCCCCCCACACAACCACAAATTGAGGCCTCCCAAGGCCTGGAAGGTCACTCCTTCCAGTTCTACTGGGATGGTCATGGGGCCCCCATGCTGACTTACTAGGGGGTCATCCTCAGTGTCAGTTTTAGTTTTGCTGTCCTCTATGGTGGTCAGGGCTCCCAACTTCCCCAGGTCTGGGGGAGTGAATCCAATGACTTCCACCCCTTCAGGGCTTTTTCATGGTTCTTTGCTGGTAGCTTGTCAGCTGTCTTCCCTCCAGCAGGGGTCAGCTTGGAGTGGGGTCTGGAGAAACAATCCGCAGGCCAGTGTCCCTCCTTCTCAAATCTGAAGCACACTGTGGATTTAGGCTTGGGAGCTGTCCCCCTATGGCAACTCTGGGAGCCTCTTTCTGGGAAGAGGGGGAAGGCTTGTTCCAGGCATGGCCCCCATGGTAGTGATCTCTGGCCAGGTCAATTTCCACATCGGCTGCCAGCACATACCAGCATTGCAGGTCTCAGGGGGGCCCTCAGGAGCAGCAATCTTTGTAGAGGTCCTCATTGAGGCCATCCTTATAACATTCCATCAGGGCCTCCCTGGATGACTCCTTCATGTGGCACACCAGCTCGCGAAACTCCTGGGTGTATTTGGCAACTGATCTCCGCACCTGATTTAATAATAATAATAATAATAATAATAATAATAATAATAATAATAATAATAATAATAATAATAATAATAATAATTTTATTTCTATACCGCCCTTCTCCCGAAGGACTCAGGGCGGTGTACAGCCTATTTAAAAACACAGACAAAACAACAGTATAAAATTTAAAATAATTAAATAGGTGGCTCAAATTTAAAACCCCAATAAATTTAAATACCCAATTTAAAACTATTGTGTTGATAGTCCGGCTTGGCGGAACAACAGGGTCTTCAATGCGCAGCGAAACGCCCGGAGGTCGGAGATCTTACGAATTTCCGGGGGCAGTTCATTCCATAGGGCTGGGGCTCCCACAGAGAAGGCCCTCCCCCTGGGTGTCGCCAGCCGACATAACTTGGCTGATGGCACCCTGAGGAGACCCTCTCTGTGGGAACGGACTGGTCGGTGGGAGGCTATTGGTGGCAGAAGACGGTCTCGGAGGTACCCGGGTCCTATGCCATGGAGCGCTTTAAAGGTGGTAACCAACACCTTGAATCGCACCCGGAAGACCACTGGGAGCCAGTGCAGCTCGCGCAGGAGGGGTGTCACATGGGCACAGCGGGACGCGCCCATAACCACCCGCGCGGCCGCATTCTGGACCAGTTGGAGCCTCCGAGTGCTCTTCAAGGGGAGCCCCATGTAGAGAGCATTGCAATAGTCCAACCGGGAGGTGACAAGGGCGTGAGTGACCGTGCGCAAGGCGTCCCGATCCAGAAAGGGCTGCAACTGGCGAATCAGGCGGACCTGATAAAAGGCCCCCCTGGCCACGGCCGTCATGTGCTCTTCTAAAGACAGCCGTGTGTCCAGGAGGACACCCAGATTGCGAGCCCTCTCTGTGGGGGGCAAGGATTCACCCCCAATAGTCAGCGATGGCACCTGCTGACTATATCGGGGCGCCGGAAGCCACAGCCACTCGGTCTTGGAGGGGTTGAGTCTGAGCCTGTTCCTCCCCATCCAGGCCCGCACGGCCTCCAGGCAGCAGGACATCACATCAAGGGCATCGTTGGGGTGGTCTGGGGTGGAGATGTACAGCTGAGTATCATCAGCGTACAGATGGCACTTCACCCCAAAACCACGGATGATCTCACCCAGCGGCTTCACATAAATGTTGAACAGGAGAGGCGAGAGGACCGACCCTTGCGGCACTCCCCATGCGAGATGCCTCGAGGTCGACCTCTGCCCCCCTGCCAACACAAACTGCGAGCGGTCGGAGAGGAAGGAAGAGAACCACCGCAGAACGGTGCCCCCTATTCCTAACCCCCTCAACCGCTGCAGCATGATACCATGGTCGATGGTATCAAAAGCCGCTGAGAGGTCTAATAGGACTAGGACAGAGGAACAACCCCTGTCCCGAGCCCTCCAGAGATCATCCACCAACGCGACCAATGCCGTTTCTGTGCTGTACCCCTGCCTGAAGCCCGACTGGTACGGGTCTAGATAGATAGCTTCATCCAGGTGCCGGGGAAGTTGTCGTGCCACCACGCTCTCAACAACCTTCGCCACAAAACGAAGGTTGGAGACTGGACGATAGTTGGCTAATTCAGCCGGGTCCAGGGAAGGCTTCTTGAGGAGGGGCCTCACTACCGCCTCTTTCAAGGCAGCAGGAAAGGCACCCTCACTCAAGGAAGCACCTATAATCCCCTGCAGCCAGCCTCGTGTGACCTCCCGGGAGGCCAGTACCAACCAGGAGGGACACGGTTCCAATAAACACGTGGCGGCACTAATCTTACCCAGAACCCTGTCCACATCCTCGGGAGCCACAGGATCAAACTCCTCCCAGATAACATTCTCAAGACCTGCCCCGGTCTCCTCCCGTGGACTCATCCAATCGGAGTCCAAGCCATCCCGAATCCGAGCGACTTTATCGTGCAGGAATTGCACAAAGTCCTCAGCACGACCCTGCAAGGGATCTTCCCGCACTCCCCCCCGAAGAAGGGAGTGGGTCACCCTAAACAGGGCGGCTGGGCGGTTCTCTGCAGATGTGATAAGAGCGGAAAAATGGTTAGACTTTGCCGCTTTTATCGCCACTAGGTAGGTCTTGATATAAGACCTCACCTGTGTCCGGTCGGAGTCGGATTGGCTAGTCCTCCAAATGCTCTCTAGGCGTCTTTTCCGACGCTTCATCTCTCTCAGCTCCTCAGAGAACCAAGGAGCTAATTGAGATCGGCATCGGGTCAGAGGCCGCAAAGGCACGACACGGTCCAAAGCTCCAGCGGCCGCCCTTTCCCAGGCGGCCACCAGCTCTTCAGTCGAGTCGTGTGTTAGAGTCTCAGGAAACGGCCCAAGCTCCGTCAGGAACCTTTCAGGATCCATCAGGCGCCTGGGACGGAACCATCTAGTCGGTTCCGTCTCCCTGCGGTGGGGGCAGGCGGTAGGAAAGTCTAGTTGAAGGAGTGAATGATCTGTCCATGACAAGGGTTTAATATCTAGGTCCCCTCTACCAAGATCATTCAACCACTGACCAGAGATAAAAATCAGGTCTAGAGTGTGACCCCCTATGTGAGTGGGGCCTTGAACTAACTGGGTCAGGTCCAAGGCCGTCATGGAAGCCATGAACTCCCGAGCCACTTCTGACGCCTCACCTGCAGATGGAAGGTTGAAATCCCCCATGACAATAAGTCTGGGGGTATCGACCGCCACCCCGGCAATGACGTCGAGTAGCTCGGGCAGGGTCGCTGCCACGTGGCAGGGAGCCAGGTACGTAGTCAGCAAACCCATCTGCACCCCACGGCCCCACTTCACACAAAGGGACTCACATCCGGCTATCTGAGGAACAGTGGTCTCCCTCGGACAAAGACTCTCCCTAATGATCACCACCACTCCCCCACCCCTCCCCTGGGCCCTTGGCTGATGAAATGCACGGAAACCTGGCGGGCACATCTCTACAAGGGGAACCCCCCCCCTCTTGGCCCCATTTATAGACTCCATCCTAATTCTAGTCTTTCACTCAGCTAACGGGTCTTCAAAGCACACTCAGAGGGCTCTCATAAACTGGTCATAATTCCTCAGCAGGGGGGAATCCTCATTATGGAGACCCACCAAACCCACTGATTAGCTGCTATCCCCTCCAGGGCCATGGTGACACGCCTCATGCATGCCACTTCCGATGTGAAATCCTCTCCATACTCTTGCATATGGTTCCTAACTTGGGTTAGGAAGAATCCCAAAGCCTTGGGGTCTCCTCCATATTTTACTGCTAGCTGAGGAACCTTTGGAATTCAATGCCTCCGGGGGACAACGCCCCCACAGGGGGTGCCTGGGCTACACTAACTCTGGCCATGCTTTAGGCATCTCTTCTGGGCATGCAGAGGCCTCTGCTCCCCGCCCCCCCGGGTGTTCAGCCTCCCCATGCACAGGCAATGCATACCTTTCACATGCTTTCTGACTTTCAAAAGCTTCTTTCAAGAGATGCAGAGTCGGGGTCAGCAGGAGGTCTTCTTTATCCTCTTCCTGCCAGGCAGCTGCTCCATGCTGGCATCTGGTAGCTGTCACCCTGGGAGGGATTTCCTCCAGAACTTCCATCCTTCCCATGCCCAGTGACGATTTGGCTCTAACCACCTTTTCTTCAAGCTGTAATTCAGACATCCACTCTGATGCATCCCAGCTGCAGTGGGACTGGGGGCGGGGTGTGTGGACCCAGCAGCTCCCATGTCCTCCTGCCTTGGTTAGACATTCTTTGCTCAGCCCCCATGGTAGAGTTTTCTCCAGGATGGCTGTTAAAGCAGATCTTGCTTAATGTCAGCTGTGCCTCCATTCAAAACTCAAGAAAGAAAAACCCCAACTCCATGTTTTTAGAAAAAGGTACTTACTGAACATGAACTGAATACAACAAAAAGAAAGCAAGATCTGAGGCAATAAGCACGAAAATTACATATTGAAAGTATTCCCAAATCCCTCCCCCCAAGGACCCTGGCTGAATGTCCAATCCCTAGATCCCCAAGGCATCATGTGAAGTGCATCTTCTAATGGTCCTATCCCTCTGGTATGCCAGAATGGTTGACCTTGATGGACTATCAGCAACTCCATTCAGCTGCACTAAAGACAATGAGAAAATTCCCCCCTTTCACTCCCTTTCACAAGATATCTCCACCAGCTCATTTCCCCCTCCCAAATATACATCCCCCCCCCCCCCGTTACCAGTGGTGGGTTGCTCCTGGTTCTGTCCAGTTCTATAGAACTGGTAGTAAAACCGGTGGGAGGGTCTGCCCACCCGCCACGATATCATCGTGGGTGATTTGTGCATGTGCGCTCCCGGTAGTAAAGGTAAGTAGAATCTACCCCTGCCCATTACTATGGCAGCCAATAGCAAGCGAGCAACAAGAGGCTGACATTAGCTTCTTCTGACAAGGAAGTCAATGGGAGAAGATGGATTCACGGCCATGTAAATTCTCTTAACAGCAACAATGATTTGCTTAACAACCATGGGAAAAACATTGTAAAATTGGACGTGACTTATTTAACAACTGCCTTGCTTAGCAGTACAAATTCTGCTCCAGATTGTGACTGTACATTGAGGACTATCTACATATTAGAATTGTTTGAAATTCAAAACAGATCCCATTAGAAGCCACAGTTTTACTATGATGCAATATAAATACTTTCCTGCTTTGAAAATTAGAATATGAAATGTACTCTGGGGATCACAATTTCGTGAACATTTTGTTACTCTCCTCTCTCTGTTGTACTTACTTGGCAGCCTCCCCTTTATGCTTTTCAATTTCCTAACTTTTTTCTCTAACGGTATGCATAACTTAGTCTGTTTTTCATGGTTAAGCAAGGTTTTAGATTTCTTCGTGGTTATCACTGTGGCCATCATTCTTTTATCAAGAAGCAAAAGGAATCAATGGTCATCACTGAAGCTAAGATAATGTAAACAGATTTCAGCATGGAAGAAGAATAGACCAGGGGGAAAAATATCCATTGCAGAAGTTAAATTCTTGCAATGGGACCTCAAGTCCCATTACATTTGATTAACATTTGAGGTTTTGTCCAACAGAGAAACTTTTGTCAGCTGAACAGCAGATCCACCATCTTTCTCAAGCTGCAAATTGTTGAAAAGACATTTCTTTCTGTAATGGAGACCATGTGGCCAAATGTTATGGCTGAAAAAAAAAAACATATTTACACCCTTCAGAGTTTATAGAGTTGTGATCACTCTAGACAAAATAGTCTAGGAGGTTACAAGGTGATTGTAAATTATTCCTGTGGTGAGATACCAAAGGATATTTGTCTGCAAATCAAATAATTGTTTTGTTTTGGCATTCCCTGGAATCTGATAAATGTCACTGAATGAGTTACACTTGCATAAGAAACAATCAAGGGACCTTCCCCCTGTATCATGCCAGACATAGATTTTAAGGCAAGAATTGAAAAACATCATGTTTCCCCCTTGAAATTAAATAGGAGTGATAACTAAACAGAATTTAATATTCATTCAAACTGGGGATTTTAGAGAAGGAATTAATTTTGCTAGCCTAATGGTATTTCAAAGGCTTTTTAGGTGTGTCTCTGTTTGCTAAAACCTATATTATCTTTTCCTGTTTATTGAATATTACAGATTATTTATTTTGGAAAGAGAGTATTCTCAAACCAAGAAGAACATGTCTTTCTCTTACATGGAAAGGTTGCAGTCATTATTTGTGAAAAATAATCTTCTATAGCAATCTTTTCTATGTAACTGACATTCAGGAGACCATCTAAGCATCTGTTGGCTGTTGGTTTCAAATGTTGACCTAAACAGCATTTATAGATACTTTTAGTCATCCAAACCACAACATAACACATAGCCAACTACCATGCAAAAGCTAACCCTACCATACACAAAAGGTGTGTTGGAAATGACAATCAGAATTCTCCAATCTCTAGGAATAGCAATAGCCCACAAACCCACAGCCGTACTCCTCCAGGAATTATCCAGAATCAAAGACAAGATACAGAAGGATGAAAGAAACACTGTAATTTACAAAATCAACTGTAACCATTGCAACCAATTCTATTGTGGGACAAACATCACGTCAATTAAAAAAAATGATCCACAAACGACAGGTGGCAGTCAAATTCCACAATCCCAAATCCCAAACCCTATCCTCAGTACCAGTTCAATTGGAGCAACACAAAAAACATCAGCCAAGCTGCCACACCCACCATGTTCTTGAGTTCATTGAAGCCTGGAACTCCACAAGCAATTCCATCAACAGGCACATTTACCTACAACCAGCCTATGAATCCCTCGGAATCCAAATCAAGCACAGCCAACCAGAGACAGTATTGACCCTCTACCAACCCACGCCAGCCTTTACCTCCTAATGACCCTGATCTGATGTAACTTCCCTATCACAAGACCCTCACTTGACACACCCACACCTGAGCCATCACAAGAATCTAACCTAATGGAACCTTCCTCTGATGTGACCTCACCATCACAAGACCTATTGACCACATGAAGTCCTTTAAACAGAAGAACACAAACATTCCCTAAAATCCACTGGAGATGTTACCTAGCCTAGTAACAAAATATGTCAGTGTATAAGAATTTATGAACTGGGATAGCCATAACAACAAGTCAGCCAATGGGAACTGTTTGGTGACTGAGACACAGGATTTGTTGTGAGCCATGTCAGATGGCTTGAAGCCTGGGCATGGCTTAGCTTAACTGTTCTGTGTATATAAGAGTTCGCTTATCCTTGCTTCTTTTTCTTGTCCTGGTCCTTGCTACTTCTTCTCTCTATCATGTTGCAAGAGCTGCAAGGGTATTGTATACATTAATCATGTATATAAAGAAGTTTGTTCTATAAATGAATCCTATTGAATTATTTATTTGTGTGCTGGCTGGCTAGCTACAGACTCTAACAAAATGTTCATAAACCAACCCACAGGCTTGGAGAACGAACCTTCACCTTCATATTTTTAGTCACTCAATTGTTCTCATAATAGCCACACCATACTAGGAGTTTGGCAGAAACTTCCTTCCCTTTAGGGCTTTCTGAAGTTTTATTTTCTCCCATTTCCATCACAAATAAGTCCCCCAAGGCACCAAGGATGGCTTTAAATTGAAAACGTCCAATGCTTGAATTGGAATATTTGCAATTAATTTGGATGCCAGTCAGAGGTTAATTAAAAATTGTTAGGCTCTAGTATAACTTGCTTAATTAAAGAACTTTAATTGTGCTGTGTGACTGTGATTGGGTGCATTTCCTTACTTTTAGCTAATTCAGTTGCTGCAGTGTGTAATCTGCAGGAGCTGCTGTGCAAATTTCAGTTGATCAAAGTAAGACAGCAAGATTATCAAAACTAGCCTTGGTCAACTGGTTGAATCTTAGGCTTTGGGGACATGATATGGCTAACCAAACCAGATAACGCCTCAGAGAATGTATGTAATCCCATCTTTCGGCAATATACAGTTAGAAAAACAAGGAACAACTGTTTGTCATGGTTCCTCAAATGTTTTCTGCCATAAAAAAAAAAAAAAAAAGAACCAAGCAAATAGATGTTGCACTGAGAAAAATGACCACTGAGTTAATTAAAATTGGCACCACTGTAGAGGGCCATGAAGAAAGCTTTCACACCCCTACAACTTTCTTCCATATTTAGTCCAGCTGTGTGGCTCTGGGGCTGATAATAGAGAGTTGTGGTTCCTGGAGCTGCTCAATTTTTATGGGGCACCTGATTCACAGATTCATTAGAATAACAGAGTTGGAAGGGATCTTGGAGGCCAACTAGTAAAACCCCCTGCTTGAGCAAGAGTGTCTGTACCATTTCAGACAAATGGGTGTCCAGTCTCTTCTTAAAAGCCTTGCGGGTGATGGGGCACCCACAACTTCTGAAAGCAAGTTATTCCATTGGCTGATTGTTCTCACTGTTAGGAAATTTCTCGTTAGTTCTAGGTTGCTTCTCTCCTTGATTAGTCTCCATCCATTGTTTCTTGTTCTGCCTTCAGGAGCTTTGGAAATTAGGCTGACCCCCTCTTCTTTGTGGCAGCCTGTCAGCCTCCACCTCTATATTACTTGCTTGCTTCAGCTGCCATTGTAACGAGGGGGGGGAGGAGGGAACTGTCTGGGTATTTGGGAGAGGGGAAGCAAGCTGGTGGAGATGTCTCATAACAGGGAGTGAATTGGAGAAAGTTTTTCTCAGTGCTTTCTCTGAGCTGGAAAGTATGCTGATAACAAGTCAAGGTCAACCGTCCTGGCCTACCAGAAGGATGGAGCCATCTGAAGCTGCACCCCACATGACACCTTGGGGAGATGTGGATTGGATAATCCTGACTGGACCCTTGGGGGGAGGGTTTTGGGGATGCTTTCTATATGTGATTTTCGCACCTATTGCCTCAGACCTTGCTTTTCTTTGGTTGCATTCAGTTCATACTCAGTAAAAGTACCTTTCTCTATGAAAATGGAGTCGGGGTTTTTCTTTCTTGAGTTGTGAAAAGAGGCATACCTGACACAGCCCCTCAAATATTGGAACACTGCTATCATGTCACCCTTAGTCCTTCTTTTCACTAGACTAGAAATACCCAATTCCTGAACTGTTCTTCTTATGTTTTAGTCTCTAGCCCCAAATCATCATTGTTGCTGTTCTCTGCCCTCTTTCCAGAGTCTCAATAGGACTTAATGTTGAGGCCCACAGAGTTTTAATTGTACCATTATGGCTGCTTTGTTTACATTTTTGACCATATCCTGCAGACAGTCGTGTATCTGGATGTCCCCTTCCATCTCTATGATTCCAGAAGGGAATCAAAATATCAAGGGCAAATATTGTCCTTTGGAATAGCCATTGGCTTCAGTGTTCACACCCTTCTGACTTGGTATCCTTGAAATGTGGCCTTTAGCAATTTAGAACAACAGCAGATTGCTGTTTACCCACACTTTGTTTTAGACAGCCTGGAAGCCATACCAGAGTTTTAAAAAGAGGTTCCATTGGTATCAAATGATGGTAACTGTGTAGCAAAAAAAGAACCTTTCATATGACACTTCTTATACATTTCATATTTTGGGGGACATTTAGTTCTCTATATCTATTTCCTTTCCCCTTCATTTTCCTGCCATATTATATTCTTGGTGTCTCTCAAATGACTTTGAGTAGATGGTTATGGTGATTAGAACACAGCATATTTCTAGAGTCACTGATGTTTACCAAAAGGAAATGACAGAATTTCAGTAAGGAAACTCTTTTGCCCAAGAACACCATCAACAACTATGGCTACTTGATGTAATAAATCTTTGTAATAAGAGATGTGGGCAAATGAGGCCTTAGAGAAGGAAATGTTTTCACCCTTTCTCTTCTCAACCTGTGCAGACTTTTATTTTGTATTTTGTTTTCTGGAGCAATAACTCTGACAAAAATGACATTGTGGTTGGTGTGCTGTGCTTTACACAAGACTGAGAATGCAAAGCATAAAAGGAGAGATGCTGTAGAGCAGTGTTTCTTAAGCTTGGCAACTTTAAGATGTGTGGACGTCAACTCCCAGAATTCCACATCCAGCCATGCCAATTGTCAAATTCTGGGAGTTGAAGTCCACACATCTTAAAGTCGTCAAACCTGAGCAACAGTGTTTTAGTAAAATTGTCTGGATCTATTCAAGGGTCTATGACCTTTGTCCCTGTGGGTGGTGCATTTGAGCTTCATCTTTCTTGAAAATCCATTTTATTCCATATGTGCATACCTGCACCTTATATTACAAATTGTAGGGCATTATTTGATTCAGCTGGGCTGCTTCAAGAAAGGCCTGCTGGAATGTTTCGTAGAAAAAAAAATATAGCATAGCATTTTTTTTTTTTTTAATTTGATTTATATGCCGCCCTTCTCCGGAGACTCAGGGCGGCTTACAATGCGTTAAGCAATAGCCTTCATTCTTTTGTATATTTTATACAAAGTCAGCTTATTGCCCCCACAAACTGGGTCCTCATTTCACCTACCTTAGAAAGGATGGAAGGCTGAGTCAACCTTGAGCCTTGGAGAGATTCGAACCAGCAGAAATTGCAGGCAGCTGTGTTAATGACAAGGTGCATCAAACCACTGTACTATCAAGGCTCTATCAAGGCATTTAGTGGCTAATATGCTTGTCATTAGCATTAATGTTTTTCACTTTCTTCACAAACATGAATTTAGATAGCTACATAGATAAATATGAGTTTCTTCACTGATTTATTGATTGGAAAAGAGATAGAAAATTTCTTGACAGATGAATGCAGGGATCATTATTTCCACTCCTCTTTCTCCTTTCTCTTTTTCTTCATGATTGCTTTTCCAACTGATCTTCCTCAAGTCCACTGGGGATCATAACTGAGAAGATCTGAAGAATATCAGTTTTGAAAAGGTTACTTGTATTTCAAGTGGTGAATGCTGCAATTCATTCATTTTGTATGAATGAAAATTGAATCAGATTTGGAATTATTTTCATTTATTCCCAAAAGAAAGCCATAAGCCATAAATGGAGTTAATTACATCCATACTTGCTCATTGATAGTTCCTTCTATAGTAGTAGCTAAAGCCATCTTGCTTCAAATACTACATAATAATAAGGTTGGAAGGGAACCTGGAAGTCTTCTAGTCCAACCTGCTACTCAACCAGGAGATCCTATACCATTCTGGACAAATGGCAATCCAATCTCTTTCTGAAAGCCTCCAGTGATGGAGCACCCACAACTTCCAGAGGGAAGCCATTCCACTGATTAATTGTTCTCACTGTCAGGAAATTTCTCCTTAGTTCTTGGTTGGATCTCTCTTTAACAATCTTCTACCCATTACTTCTTGTTCTGCCCTCTGGTGCTTTGGAGAATAGTTCAACACCCTCTTCTTGTGATAGCCCCTCAAGTACTAGATGACTCCTATCATAACATCCCAAGTCCTTCTTTTGGTTAGACTACACACATAGTTCCCTCAATCAGTTGCGCTCCTATTTGGACTGAGATGCCCTACGCACAGTTACTCAGGTGCTAGTCACCTCCCGTCTTGACTACTGTAATGCTCTCTACCTGGGGCTGCCCTTGAGGACCACTCGGAGGCTTCAGCTGGTGCAGAATGCGGCCGCGCGTGTTGTGATGGGAGGGTCCTGATACTCCCATGTTACACCTCTCCTGCGCGACTTGCATTGGTTACCAGTTGCCCTCCGGGTGAGATTCAAGGTGCTGGTGATGACCTATAAAGCCCTACATGGCTTAGGCCCAGGATACTTGTCGGACCATCAGCAGCCAGGTGATGGCTGCAGATGGCTTCCCATTGCTCGGTGAGTTCTCACAGGGAAGGCCTTCTCCGGGTGCCGTCGGTTAGACAATGTCAGCTGGTGGCCCCCAGAGGTAGAGCTTTCTCTGTGGGCACGCCCACTCTTTGGAATCAACTCCCCCTGGGGCTTTGGTTGGCTCCTGACCTTCGCATCTTCCGCCGCGAATTAAAAACATGACTGTTCACATCGCCCAGCCTGGACTGAGGGGTTTTTTGATTATTTTAATGGGTTTTAATATATGTTTAAACTATATATTTATACATTTACAGTAGGTATTTTATGTATGTATACTTATGTATTTTATGTATTTTATTGGCTTTGTTTTTACTTGTTGTGAGCCGCCCTGAGTCCTATGGAGATAGAGCGGCATATAAATTATATTAAATAAATAAATAAATAAATAAATAAATAAATAAATAAATAAATCATCATAGGATTTAGCCTATGTCATACCTCATATTTCATTTATTAAAAAGAAGAGGTATGGGATTTCACCATGTTATGGTTAAACCTCAAATCTCAAAGAGGAGAAGAGAACAAGAGTCAGATGACTTCAGTATCAAACGGTCAGGACATATCACATGAGAGAAAGAGAGACAGAGGAGAGTCATGCACACATCTCCAGAATGACAAACAGACCCAAAAGAGAAGAGAGGAAGAGTCAAAGGACCAAAAATAAAGTAAAATAACATCCTCAAAGCCAGCAAAAACAAATTTCAAACTGAACTGGCAACAATACAATTCAGGAAAATTCAATATTCATTCTGATCACATCAGACCAAACTAACTGTCTTTCAAAGAATGACCCAAGAGGTCATAGGTTGTCTAGTTACTGTTTAATTTTAAATAGAAATGTGTGAACTACAGCTATAGAACTTTTTGGTATAGAAATTTTGCTTGAAGCTGGTTTCCCTTGAACTCTTTTTTCCCCTTGCCAGCTTTGAGGATGTTATAAAGTTCTTTAAATTCCCTTCTGAATTCTTGCACTTGTTCAGTCATGAATAAAACTCTTCAGATGTCACTAGATGTAATTTTAAAAAGTAAAAAAGTAAAATCACAATTAGATTTAGCCAACCTCATGCCCTGGAAATAAATAGAGAAGTAAAATTAATGCAACGGAAATATTTTCAGCCTCCTCTGTATTACCCACAGCTGGACTATCCAAATGCTCTAATTTTGCTGTAGGTAAAATTGAATCACAATAACCATGAAAGCTGAAAAAGAATGGAATAGTTGAAATTCACAATAATTTCAATGCTGGAAATTAGCTGGAATCCACTTTTTAACTCAGAAAAGAAATACAATTATTTGATTCCAGTAAGTTCATCTGCTTTTAATAGATGCATCTTAAATAAAGGCTTATTTTATTATACAGGACAGAAGTAAAAGGTCTCTGAGACCAGAATATCAAAAAAAAGGAGGATATTAATTGATAAAGTTTTAGAAGGATGCAAGGTAAGATTAAATAAAAGGGCATCTACCGGTAACTGAAAATAATCATCTTTTAAAGCAAAGAAGTCTTATATTTTCTTTTCCGATGCTATGTTCAAATTTTATAGAACTGAAAGTCTTTCATATTAATAAAAGATGCCTATTTTTAGGAGCGGATGGGAAAGATATAATAATACAACTTCAGGTATTTTTGTAATATTGTTCAATCCACTAAGAAACATTAGCTGTCTTGAAGCAATGCAAATTTATCTAATATTTTCTTTAAAAAAAAACTTGTTAGCTTCCATGCCAATCATTCCTCAATATAGAAAAAAGAATATTCTCTCTGTGTTTGTCAGATTATGTGTTTGCCCACTATGACAAATGAACCTTTGGGGCTTCTAAATATCTAAGAATGATAATTGGATTCTTGTTCAGAAAAAAAAAATCAGAGAATAATGAGAGTATTGAACTGCATCTTGACATACAGGCTGTCTGTCAGCCTCCGCTTTTGCTGCTTTGGCTACCATAGGAACCGGGAGGGGGAGAACTAGGCAGCTTGGGGGGGAAGCATGCTGGAGGAGGGGCGTGGCTTCAGAAGAAACGAAACTGATTCCTTGGAGTGGCTATCGGGTAACTGTCGTGGCATTCCTGATTGATGACGCTGCCAGACGTGCTTCCACCTGACCCTGGAAGACCTTTGGATTGGATGATTTACGATGGACAGTGGGAGGGGATGCTTTCTATATGCACTTTTCGTGCCTATTGCTTTAATTTCAGCTTAGCCGTAGTTGCGTTCATTTCATTTCTAATAAAAGTACCTGTCTCTATAAATCATGGAGTCTGGGTCTTTCTTTCCTGGATTTTGAAGGAAGCACACCTGACATTAAGCTGAAATTCCTCTCCAGCCATTCCGAATAACCACCGAGGGGGCTGACAACAAATTATGTCAGACCAGGAGAGTGAAGAAGATCAGATGGGAGCATCTGGTTCTACGATAACTACACTTCAAGCAGAGAAAGAGGCTGCAGAATGGATGGAAAAACTCCGACTGAGAGAGGAGCCAGAGGAAGCTAGATGGTCGAGAGGAGTACGAAGATTGCCAGACCTGGGGAGGATCCCCCAGGGAGTAACCAGCTCCAGACCTCGCAAGAGAGAGGCAGTGTGGCTGCAAGAGCAAAAGGAAAGCCTCATGATGGCGCAGGCGTTACAACTCCTCCGTGATGTTGAAGAAAGCCGGAAAAGCCATGAGTCTTATGGGTTCCCTGAGGAGAAGGGAGGAGACTGCCCCGGGGGGATCCAGAAGAGACAGCCTGTGGGGGAGAAGAAGAGGAAGCTGGGGAAGGAATATCTCAGGCTTTGGGAGCTCAAGTGGGGGATGCAGCAGCCCAGGGACCCCCAGCCTTGCAGGCCCCACCCCACAAATGTAAAAAACCAAAAATTCCCTCCCTAACCAGAAAATATGATGGGAATCCAAAGACACTGGGGCTTTTCTTGACCCAAGTGTGGAACCACATGCAGGACTGGGGGGAGGACTACTTATCAGATGCAGCTCGAGTGAGATGCGTGACGAACGTCCTAGAGGGAGTAGCTGCTGAATTGATGGTGGTCCTCCACAATAATAACTCCCCCTTGCTGAGGAACTGCCACCAGTTCATGGGGGCTCTTAGGAGGCGGTTTGAAGACCACCTAGCTGAACAGAAGGCGAGACTCAGAATGAAGGGCATCCAGCAGGGCTGAAGATCAGTGGCAGAATACACACAAGAGTTTCGCGAGCTGGCACCTTACATGACAGGGTGATCAGAAGCGGCCCTACCGGAGAGTTTCAAAGATGGGCTGAATGAAGAAATATTCAAGGACTGTAGAGGGCGGGGGGTCCCCGATGACTTGCAGAGTTGGTACGTAGTAGCTGAGGATGTGGAGATCGAACTGGCCCAAAGCTGACTCCAAGCAGGCTGTGCAGGAGACCAGTCATCCTCCTTCTACCACAAAGGAGCGCCAAAAGCGGCCGGGGGGAGAGCGGAATTCAAACCCAAATCGAAGCCTTTCACCTGCTACAAATGTGGAAGGGAAGGTCATCGGGCTGTAGAATGTTTCTCCAAGCCAGTACCAAAATCTACCGGCTCGGGCCCCAAGAAGGCCGACAAAGCGCCAGCAAAAGGCCGCGACACCACCCTGAAAGGAGAAGTCGTTGAGTTCGCTCCCTGAAACCAGGGTGAGTTGGGAACTCCGACCACCGCAGACAACAGCGGGACAGACTCCGACTTTGACTCCTATGATCTGGTGAGTCAAACAGAGGACCCCATGCTTGTCCCCATAGAAATAAGGGTGCCATCCACAGGGAAACATGCGCAGATGTTAGCCCTATTAGACTCTGGGTGCACCAGGTGCATAGTCAGCCCGAAAGTAGTGGAGAAATTGGGCCTGAGGCTAAAAATGTTAAAAAGGCCCATTGCGTTCTGTCAGTTGGACGGATCGATCGCAGGAGGGGGCCCGGCCAGCTTTGTGACCGAACCTATTGAAATGTAATTGGAAGATCACGTAGAAAGCCTCGGATTTATTGTGGCCCCTGGCATGGAACAACCCCTAATACTTGGACTGCCCTGGCTCCATAGATGGAACCCACGGGTTAACTGGAGAACTGGGGTTCTGCGTATTCATACCGGAAAACCTAGGCTAGAAAGGGAAGAAGCCCCCCTTGAGGAAGATATAGAACCCGAAAGAGCGGAAGTGGCAGTAGGCCACATTGAAGGAGAGGAGAAGATTCCAAAAGAGTATTGGGATCTCCGTGAAGTTTTTAGTGAAAGGGCCTCGGATGTGCTGCCTCCCCACAGAGCTATGGACTGCACCATTGAAATACTCCCTGGGGTGAAGCTCCCTAAGCCAAAAATCTACCCCATGACCCCTTGTGAACTAGGGGAATTGCAAAACTTTATTGATAAAAATCTAGAACGGGGGTTTATCCAACCAGCCAGACCAAAGGTGGCGGCACCGGTATTGTTCCGAGAAAAGAAGGATGGCTCCTTTCGCTTGGTAGTTGATTATAGAAATCTGAACGCGATTTGCGTGGAAAACGTTTACCCCCTACCACTCATGAAAGACATGCTATCTCACCTAGGAAAGGGGAAAATCTTCACCAAACTTGACTTACGGGAGGCATACTACTGAGTGAGAATTAAAGAGGGGGATGAATGGAAGACAGCATTTAGTTGCCCACTTGGATGTTTCCAGTTTAGAGTGCTCCTGTTTGGACTACAGGGAGCCTCTGCTGTGTTCATGCAATTGATTAATAAAGTACTGCATGAGCACCTGTTTAAGGGGGTCCTGGTCTACTTGGATGACATTCTTACCTACTCAGAGAACGTAGACGACCAGGTGAAGTTGATGCAAACGGTCCTGAAAAAACTCAGGGCTGCTGAACTATATGCCAAACTTTCTAAGTGCGAGTTCCATCAAAGCAAAATTGACTATCTTGGATATCGCATATCGCATGAGGGGATAGAGATGGACCCTGGAAAGGTTCGGACCATATTGGAATGGGCTGCCCCACGCACCCACAAACAATTACAGAGTTTCCTGGGATTTGCGAATTTCTTTTTTTTTTTATTGAAAAAGTTTTTCAAATACAAATTTTTCCCCCTTCCCCCCCCCCCTCGCTCCCTAACCCCGCCCTCCATATCCGTATTCCATATAGTATCTTCTGTAATGTCTTTCAACTAGATTGTTAATCCATCGACCATGTTAGGGTAACATCAAGTCCTGCTTCCAACAGTATTTTCAGTATCTTCAATTACCATCTGCCCCCATCATTAATAAGTATTTCTGTATATGAAAAAAAAAAAACCTGAGTGAATTTATATTTATATTCCATATGGTATCTTCTGTGATGTCTTTTGTCTAGATTATTAATTCCGACAACCACATTAGGGTAACAGTCAGATCATCTGCATGCCCCGATTCCATAGTTCTCTTGCCTTGTAGCTCAACATATACGTAATCCATTTTTCGGAGAGTCCAGAATAGAAAGTTCCAATCCGGTCAATCATAGGCCATCTTCCACATCCCAAAAACACCAGCACTGCAGAGATCTGTTATTCTTCTCAAAATAGTATAAGTCTGTAATTTGCCTCAGCTGTATTTTCATGTATCAGCCTTCTATAAATCCCGCTTATTTTATTTAATCGTCTCTTAAATAACTGGCATTAATCTGTTGGCTAAAAAAGAATTGTAGTTTAAATTTTTTTAGTTTTGTAGAACCTGCTTCTTCTTTTCTTAACTTGTTGTGGTTTAGATCTCCACCCTGGTTGCCTTTCTAGGACTTGTATATCAGCTGATTGAATTACATGCTGGTCTTTAACTTGATAAGACATCAAATCGAGATCCAAAGCCACCTCTCTTGTATTTATAGGTGATCCAGCTATAGCCTCTGAAAGAGAATCCAAAAGCGGCTCATCCAAAAAGCTCTCTATAACTTGTCATTTTTCCATTACCTCCATCTCCATCTGCTTAGCCTGGGTTTCAATCTCTTGTTCATTTTGCTTTTCTTTATCCCCCTCCTGTATTCCTGACACTGATGGCATACGTGGAGATGTTGGGCCCATTTTAAAAACCTTGTAGTAAAATTCTTCCACTTTTTCAACAGTGTTTAATTGATATCTTTTTAAAGAAAAAGTCTTCTCTCCACTCAATATCAATATCAACTCTCTAAGAAAGGAAGAAGCACGAAACAGAAATTTTTCTGTTCCCTTGTAGCCAGCGCTATCGCTTCAAATACTTTGTAGCAAGTTAAACCATTCAGACGGAAAGACTTTCACTTTCATCTTTCTTCTCAAGCCTCAGCCAGCTGCCATTTTAAACTTTTTCCCCCCTTTTCACTCTTTCTTCATTCTTAAAATCAATCATAGGGTTGTTACAAATACTTGCAATTTAGAATCCCAAATCCGGATTTCATCCTGCTTATTCAAGCAATCTGTTAGTTTTCGCTGATTAGGTTGGTCACATCGTCTAGCTCTGCAAAGCGCAGAGTTCTCCCGAAGCCCAGAGCAGCGGCGAGCTGGATAGGGAGCCACATCCTGCTTCCTCCCCAAGAGTAAAAAAAAAACTCTGGGGACGTCGCAGAGGGCTCTACCTGCTCTCGCCGGCTCACCTCACATTTCCTTAAGGAAACGGAGTTTTTCGAGCCACCTCCCAGCTGTAAAGGCGGCTCTTTACGGGCAACGGGGGTGGCGACGGAAGCCAAACTGGAAGCCAGATTTGCGAATTTCTATAGACAGTTTATCCCCTCATTTGCAAAAATTGCACTGCCAATAACAAATTGTCTGAAAACTAAAGGTGAGGCAAAACCAAGGCCCTCACGACCTCTTGAATGGACTATGGACTGTCAAGCAACCTTTGAAAAGTTGAAACAATTGTTTGCTGCTGAACCAGTCCTCAAACATCCGGACATGGAAGATCCTTTTGTAGTACAGGCTGTTGCGAGTGACGTGGCCATGGGAGCAGAAGAACAGAAAAGGGGAATTACAACCCTGTGCTTACACGTCCCGTAAATTATCAGAAACCGAGAGCAGATGGGCCATATGGGAAAAGGAAGCTTTTGCAGTGCGATGGGCATTGTTAACGTGGAGACAGTTTCTAGAAGGAACAAAGCACCCTTTTGAAGTTTGGACTGACCATAAAAACCTGGAGGCATTGAAAACACCCCGTAAGCTGTTGCCAAAACAAGCCCGTTGGGCCCAGCACTTCAACCGTTTTAATTTCACTCTACGATACCTTCCTGGTGGAAAGAACTTCATGGCAGATGCACTTTCCAGATTGCCTCAATACAACAGCACCAAGGAGAAAGTGGTTTGTCCTATTATCCCTTCGACATAACTAGCAGTGCCAATGACTACCAGAGCACAGGCGAAGGCCGATCCAGATCTCTCGGGCGAGTTACTTCAGAAACTGAAAGATGCTTTGAGAACCGACGAATGGTTTAAAACCCACTCAACTGAATGTACACTCCGTGATGGTCTAGCTTGGATTGGGGCGAAATTGTTTGTTCCTGCCAGTTTAAGAGTAACAGTGTTGCAGTACGCTCATGATGCCAAGGCGGCAGGCCACTTTGTATTTGTTAAAACTCTACATCTCGTTAAAAGACAATTTTGGTGGCCTGCACTCAAAAAGGACATAGAAGCATATGTAGCTAGTTGTCCAGTGTGTGCCTCGGCTAAGAGACCTCTGGGGAAACCGCCCGGTTTACTTCAGAGTGTGGCAAGGCCGAATGCCCCTTGGAAAGAAATATCCATGGATTTTATTGTGGACCTACCAGAAACTGAAGGCTGCACTGTCATTTGGGCAGTAACGGACCTGTTTTCCAAACAAGTGCATTTCATCCCCTGTTCTAAAATCCCTTCAGCTAAAACCCTTGCAAAATTGTTTATTCATCATGTTTATTGATTACATGGAGCTCCAAAACGTATAATTTTGGACAGGGGTGTACAATTTACTTCCCACTTTTGGAAGGAATTTTTAAAGTTGATAGGCTCCGCCCAGGGGTTAAGCTCCACTCACCACCCCCAAACTAATGGGGCTTGTGAGAGAACCAATGCCGTGTTAGAACAGTACTTGAGATGTTATGTAAATTACCAGCAAGATAATTGGGTGGACCTATTACCATTTGCAGAGGTGGCATACAATAACTCCATACATAGCAGCACCAAATTCACTCCGTTTAAGGTAGCATCTCGTCAGGAGTTTGTGCCGATCCCCGAGCTACCACAGGAGGACCCACAGAACCCCTCTTTGATTGAGTGGATAGAACAGCTACGGGGTACTTGGGCAGTAACTCGAAAAGCTTTAGATGACGCACATCGAGCACATAAAACCCAGGCTGACAAAAAAAGGTCCCCGGCACAAGTGTACCAAGTAGGTGACAGGGTTTATATTTCCACCAAATATTTACAGACTTCCCAGAAATCAAAAAAGCTTGGACCCAAGTATGTGGGTCCTTTCCGAATCACTAGACTCATAAACCCAGTAACAGTTGAATTGGAATTGCCAAAAATTCTGAGACGAATACACCCTGTATTTCATGTCAGCTTGTTGAAACCAGAACACTCGTCCCCTTTGTGCCCAGACCAAAGTTCTCCCCCAGTCCCTATATTGATAGAAGGGGAACAACATTTTGAAGTTAAGGAAATTCTAGATTCTAGGAAACACCATGGTAAAGTGCAATATCTGGTGGCCTGGAAACATTTTCCTTTATCTCAAGCTGAATGGGTGAATAAACATGATGTCCAGGCGCCCAGGAAAGTACAATTGTTTCATACCAAATACCCTGATAAACCGTAATTTCTGTGTTGTATCTTTCTTTTCCCTGTTTAGGTCTAACATCTCTTCTGCAGAGGGGTCGAATGTCAGCCTCCGCTTTTGCTGCTTTGGCTGCCATAGGAGGGGGGAGAACTAGGGAGCCTGGGGGGGAAGCATGCTGGAGGAGGGGCATGGCTTCAGAAGAAACGAAACTGAATCCTTGGAGTGGCTATCGGGTAACCGTCGTGACATTCCTGATTGATGACACTGCCAGATGTGCTTCCACCTGACCCTGGAAGACCTTTGGACTGGATGATTTACGATGGACAGTGGGAGGGGATGCTTTCTATATGCACTTTTCGCGTCTATTGCTTTAATTTCAGGTTAGCCGTGGTTGCGTTCATTTCATTTCTAGTAAAAGTACCTGTCTCTATAAATCATGGAGTCTGGGTCTTTCTTTCCTGGATTTTGAAGGAAGCACACTTGACCCTGTCTATCATTTATAGGTTTCAGTTTTAGGGAAGTTTTTGCTCATCCCCAAACCAATTTAATTGTCCATGCTTGAAATATTTGGGAATAAAAATATTGGTACTTCACTTGTACCAATTAGTAAATATGTTGAGATATTTAGTTGTGCCTGAGAGCTAGTTAGGTCTAGTGGTGAGACCAGAGATGGTATTCAGCCAGTTCTGACTGGTTCTGGAGAACCAGTAGTGGAGATTTTGAGTAGTTCGGAGAACCAGCAAATACCACCTCTTACTGGCCCCACCCCTGATCTATTCACTGCTTCCCAAGTTCCAGCTGATCGAGCCCCAACTGATTGGCTGGGTCTTCTTTTGTTGCCCTGCACAGAGCTGGAAAGCAAGTTAGTGGGGTGGGGGGGAATGGAGATTTTACAGTATTCTTCCCTTGGAGTGGTGTGGAAATGGAGATTTTGCCTGTCATTCCCACCAGGCCATGCCCACCAAGCCAGGCCATGCCCATCAGGCCACACCCACAGAACCAGTAGTAAAAAAAATTGAATCCCACCACTGGGTGAGACCATGAGTCCTAGTCCGGCCTTAGCCATGAAAGTCGGCTGCGTGATTTTGAGTCAGTCCCTCTCTCTTAGTTCAACCCACCTCACAGGGTGGTTGTTGAGGGAAAAATAGAAGGAGGAAGGAAAATTGTACATGTCCATCACACCTTGAGTTATTTGTAAAAATAATAAAGGCAGGATATAAATAAATAAACAAATAAAACAACTGTTGTCAACCTACAAGAAAGACGCCAATAAGAAATGTTAGTCTCATTTATTCATCTTTTGGCAGAGATGAAATGGTGGTGATGTGTCCATCCGTGTAGCTTTCAAAGACTGAGCAACTTCAGTACCATTGATCACGGTATCTTTCTGGAATAGCTCCAGATATCAGCCTCTTTGATGCTTGCTTGCTATTGGCTGCCATAGTAACGGGGAGTGGGGAGAAGATTGGCACTTGGGTGGGGAAGTGAGCTGCAGTGAAGACAGCCTGTGTGAACAAAAAGGGAGGGATGCTCTCATGATCTACTGCAAAGCTGAATGGAGTTGTTTATATCCAGTCAAGGTCAACTGTCCTGGAATACCAGATGGATGAAAACACCTGAAGATGTGCCCCACATGACACCATATGGGATGGGGATTGGACATTCAGCCTGGGTCCCTGGGGGGAGGGATTTGGGGAAACTTTCAATATGCAACCTTTGCGCCTTTCGGCTCAGATCTTGCTTTTCTTTCATTGCTATCATTTCAAACTCAGTAAAAGTACCTCTTCTCTACAAACATGGAGTTGGGGGTTTTCTTTCTTGGGTCTTGAATAGAGGCACGCCTGACACCAGGGTTTGGAAAATGGGACTCTCTTATTGAAGTGGTTCTCCTCCTTTCTTTCTTTCTGTCCTAGTCAGTGTTGATGGGGGGAGCAAAGAAAAGGCTACATCCTTGGGTCTTTTTTTGTGGAGTGATACTGGATTCAGCACACTGCCCTTCCTTTTTCCACACTCACATTGGGGTGTTTCCATCAGTAGCACCATCAATATGCTAATGATAGCAGTTATACATCTCAACAGGATACCGACCAAGTGATGTTATCAATCTCCTGCCAATGCCCAGAAGCTGTTAGGATGGGGAGAAAGAGACTCATTAAAACCAAGTAATGGTGGATATTAGGACTCCTTAGATTTGAGGAATTTCCATCATCAGGCATAGATGAGGTTGCACATTTCAAGAAAGGTGGCATTTTGGGAATGGTCTTGGACTCTCAGCTCCTGCCCAAAGAACAAATGGCATCTGGGCTCAAGTTCCATCTTGTGCACCAGCTGGGCCAATTCTTGAACCAAGATGTATTTCACACATTCATGTATTGCCCTAGTCATCTTGTGGTTAGACTATTACAATGTCCTCTCTAGGGGGTTAACTGAAGACCATTTGGAAACTAGAGAGATGCAGTGATGGAAATACCTCAGTATGCCCATGTGCCACTACTGCTCTATACTGTAAGTTGGACACTGGCCAGTGAGATTCTTGGTGCAATTCAAGATGCTGGTTTCTTATAAAACTCTTCATTGCCCAGAACCAGGTTATTTTAGGGACCATGTATTGTCTATTTGAGGGACATCTTTCTACTTCTCCGGTCGCATCAGACAGCTTCTGTGTAGTAGAAGACCTATCTATTAAGTAGCAACATAGGTTTTCTAGTACACAGCAATGCTACCAGATAGGTGGAAAGATGTACCTCAAATAACCTGTTTGACATCTCTTGGAAACCAGGAAGTAGGTGCACCTTCTCAGTTTGAATAGTAAACTGAAGTAGCATCCTCCCAAAAGTCTGTGAGGTTCATCCTCTGATGGGGTTTTATGTAATATATCCAATCTGTCTTGTCTGGATATACATGGCTTCTTCTGTCTGTTATTATTATTTTTTATTCTTTCATAATGCAAGCTGTCTAGAGATGTTCTGGAATCAAGGTTTAAACAAATCTTTCTTGCTGTAATTGTCCTTGGGATAAAAAAAGCATATTGTACGTCATGAAATTCTGGATCACCTGTTGCTTCTAGAAGGTCTTCAGTTTAGGTAACACATGTCAGGGAAATCTAGTTATGAGATGACAAGTCCTTTATTTCAGAAATTACCTATTTTTAAATTACCTATTTTCTTGATTTTGCTCTTGAAATTTCCTTTGTAAAGTGAAGTTATTTAAAAAAAAAACCTATTTTTAATCCTTATGAACTTCTGTCAGTTCTGCCCATTTTTCAGGTTTATTCTTTATTCCCCTCCCCACTCCCCCCAAGAAAATGCAGTCATTGTAGGCATGAGTGACTGTCCAGGGTGAGAAAAAAAATAAGAAATGTAATAGAATGGAACGGAACAGAACGGAACGGAACAGAACAGAACAGAATAGAATAACAGAGTTAGAAGGACCTTGGAGGTCTTCTAGTCCAGCTGAAGCAGGAGAACCTATACCATTTCAGATAAGAAATAATCAATAAAGTGATTTTTTTCAGCATGAAATGTTGAAAAAAGGACTGGTTGAAGAATTTGGTTTTACCTAGGTACCCAAAAAAGGCATGTTATGAAGATCCCTACTGAATTTCAAGATGGAGAACCTTTCATAAGGAAGATGCTGAAAAAGGCCTTCATTTTATGCTTTTTATTTCATCAAACACAGAGATGTCTCTAGGGACTATCTAAGAAAAAAAGTCTTGGTAGCCCTTGCAGGCAAGATTGTAACTAGACATTATTGTGATGTAATCCACTTTCCCCTATTCAAGCAAGAATATGTTTGTTTGTTTGTTTTAAAATAATAATATTGGTAAGTGTTCCATTTGGGGAAGACTGAGCTTATCTTACCTGCTAACAGTAGAGATGATGGTCAAAATATTAATAACCTTGTGCTTTTTTCTTTCAAAATTATACAGGTAGTCCTTGACTTACAATCTCATTCATTCAGTGACTGTTCAAAGTTACAACAGCCATGAAAAAGAGGGATTTACAACCAATCCTTGCACTTATGGCCACTATAGCATCCCCTCGGTCCCTTGATCAAAATTTGGTTGCTTGGCGACTAGCATGTATTTGCAAGAGTTGCAGCACCCTGGGGTCATGTGATCACCCTCTGAGATCTTCCCAGCTGGCTTTCAACAAGTAAAGTCAACAGGGGAAGCCAGATTTTCTTAGTGACCACATGATTCCTTTATCAACAAGAGCAGTGATTTGCTTAACAAACCTCGGAGAAATGGTCGCAAAATTGGGCATGAGTTACTGAACAACCACTTTGCTTTCTGGTCCTAATAGCATCTATTCCTATCTTTTTGCTATTATCTCTTCATACGTCACTATTTTAAGTTCCATTCAATAAATAAGCAAATAAAAGACTAAGCTGTAATATCTTGTTCCAGGAGCCTTGAAATTATTTGTTGCATTACCAAGCGCTACAGAAAGGGTGTCCATACCTTCTCTGATCAAAGAAATGATGAATCTCTTAGTTCAGTCTGCTGTCAACTCGCAGAGTTGCTAATTTGTGGTTTAGCTACCCCACAAACAGATGGCAGCCAGGAAATATTGTAGTTGGTGGCAAGAGATTTTTGTGCAAAATACTTAGGACAATTTTAAAATACTCCGTTTGACACAGGGTAAAGTTTGTAGGAAACCATTCTTGGCATCCAGGCTTTTAAAAATAACAACAGACACAGAATTGGTGTAGTTTATGAGCCGTGGGAGAGAGCTCCCTTTGCTAGATTTTGTCTGTTTATATCTTGATCCACGCTGGAAACAAGAACATGCATATTTTTAAGGTGACAGAATGGAAGCTGTGGGAAATCATCACATTTAATGTAATGTTTTGCCAACGAAAACTGTTTAGTTGCTGATCTAGGACTTCCCCTTCCTTTCTTTTTCTGAAATGCAGGTAGAAAAGAAGCAGGGTTCAATCTTTTCTCTTTAGGCAGGATTTTTATGGTTTTTACAGCAAAATACTTAAAGGGTCTAGTTACCAGAACTAAACTCTTATTGATTTCAATGTATGCAGACTACCTTGGACCCAATTTAGATCCACACCATTATGCCCTGGCTCTCAAAAGGCTATTTTACAATGAAATTAGAAGTGAAGCAATGGTACATATAATGTCTATTTCCTTTCTTCTCGCCATCACTACTTGGTTATTGTTTTTTCCTGGCAACCAAATTTTTCTAGGGTAAGATTATAAGAATTTTATTTCCTTCAGTCTTCAGTGCTGTGCACCAGTGCTGAAAAATGCATGGGATGGATGGTGTAGGAGAAAATGAAACATTTTTAAATCTCCTTCCCTCCCTTCCTTCCTGACAAAAATGTGATTTCCTCCCTAATTGTTTCAGGTCTTGGAGCTGAGCTATTCAGAAGACACAAAGAGAGATATTTAGCTTTCTTGCTCATGATACTGCATAATCCCATGTAAAATTGCAGGTTTTGTAACTTCAAAACATCCTGTCTGTCTGTCTGTCTGTCTATCTCTGCCTGCCTGCCTGCCTGCCTATCTATCATCTATCATTTATTTATCCTATCCTATCCTATCCTATCCTATCCTATCCTATCCTATCCTGCCCTGTCTGTCTGTCTGTCTGTCTGTCTGTCTGTCTGTCTATCTATCTATCTATCTATCTATCTATCTATCTATCTATCTATCTATCATCTATCTATCTGTTGTGGCCCGACAGCTGCCAGCAGAGCTGGTGGCAGACTTAGATGATGAGGAGGTTGGAGAGGAACTTGGGCCAGTTCTGGAGTCTGGGGATGGCTCTGATGGATGCTCTGCATTGGACGCAGAGATAGAGCCAGGGCCACCTGACATTTCCCAGCCACTGGAGAGGCAGCTGCTTTTGGAGGCTGAGATGAGTGAGGAGGAAGAACAGCTGGGGCCTGTTCCAGATGCACATATGCACAGAGGAGGAGTTAGGAGAGGTGAACAATGGAGGACAAGGAGTTGACTCGAGAAGCAAAGCACACGTGGACTCTGAATGGCTGAGGAATAAACAGAAGGAAAGGGGAGTGCTTGTTGTAGGAGACAACAGTTCGTATTTCTAGAGATTTTGTTTATGGTGTTTCGTGCAACAAAGACTGCTTGCCAGAACTTAATTTACAGCCTTTCAGCTGGGAACTCACGGCCTTGCAATTATCGCAAGGAACTGACAAGGTCTGTTGCTGCCATTAACTCCTTGCAGGACTCTTGCCTGGACTCTTTGGTGGGTGAATGCATTCTTCAAAATGAAAAAGTCTTCTACGACATAAGCCTAAAACTGAAAATCAGGCTTGACAGATGTTACATCTTTTCTATCCTGCAATATGGAGTAGAGAGTTGGTCTCTGACAGAAAACCACTTGAAGAAACTAGAAGCATTTGAAATGTGGATTTACAGACGGCTGTTACGTATAAACTGGGTTAATAAAAATCACAAATGAGGAGGTGATAAGCCGCCTGGGAAAGCAAAGGGAAATAATCAAAGCCTTTAAAAAGCTAAAGTTAGAGTATTTTGGATATGTGATGCGACACCCAGAAAAATACAGCATCCTTCACTTAATCCTCCAGGGAAAAATTGAAGGCAAATGAGGCCCAGGCAGAAGAAGAACATCATGGCTTCAAAATCTAAGGGACTGGTTTGGACAAAACTCAGCAGCACTTTTTCATACGTCTGTTGACAAAATTAGGATTGCCAACATGATCGCCAACGTCCGATGATGGACATAGCACAAGAAGAAGAGGAAGAAATAAAGAGAGGGGTTTTGTGACAAGGAGTCTGTTTCTTGCTTTTGCTAAGGCTGGGTCAGAACACATCTATCTATCTATCTATCTATCTATCTATCTATCTATCTATCTATCTCTTCTATTGAGAAGTAAGTTTTCCAAGGATCTTGCCCAATAATCACAGACACGATAGGCTTTGAGTTCAATGTATTTATTTACTCCATTTCTTTCTTTTTAGGTACTCATTTGGAACTGGTCCTGGACTTCTGCGCACAGCCTTATATATGGAGGAGGTGGAGTCAAGGTAAGGAGGGGTTATGGGAAGGGCTAAGTGAGGGAGGAGGGATCAGTGGGTCAGTCTATGCAATGGTGTATACAGTTAGGCATTTACTCGTAACATTTATCTATCATTAATTTAGCTATCTATCTTTTGGGTTTCTGCAACTTCTATCTTGGGAAGTAAAAATGCTCCAGTACACATGACCCATAATGGCTACCAAAGGCCTAGTTGATCATAAGAGATCTACAAAATCCATATATAGGTTCCAATCTGAATTGGTCTGCAACCAGAGGTTTAGTTTTCTGCACTTTCAGACTGGTGCTGGAGCTTATCGTCAAGGAACTTCTCTCTAGCACACGTTCTTCTAGAGAGAAGTTCACTGAGGATGGGCTCCAGCACGTGTCCAAAAATTCAGAAGTCAAAACCTCTGGTCCCAGTTACTGAACCCAGATTGGATCCTGCAATATTATTCTGGGACACATAGATTTGCCTTCATTCATGAGAATCCATATATTTGTGATTCTTATGTTCTACTAGGCACACTGTACTCTTCAGTGTCTTCCTTTTCATTGTGGCTGCTTTCCTGCAAGCAGTAATGGATCAGTAGATCACTAATGGGTCACTAGGTTAGGAAGTGGCCATGGAAAGTGGAATTGAGGTTAGGAAATCAGGATGAAGAGTCATAGAAGGAAAGAGTTTGGAATTTGAGCAGATGGATGATTAGGTGAACATTCTTCTCTAAATTATTAAGTTAGATTTTACATGCTTTTTGGAAGCAACTGTAAAAGATCCAAAACTGACCTCTGAGTCCTAGGAGACTTTTATTTACAATAGCCAGTGCTTCCATAACAACAGGATGTTAGCTGATATGCAGCCATCTGGTAGAGATAAATACTTGCTGCATTGATTTTTTTCCCTCCTACATAACCAAGATGTGTGGAATTGCAAACAATAAAATATAAATTTCATTCTAATTAAACCCATAACACACACACACACAAACAAGAGAGAGAGTCCATTGCATTGTTTTATTGGCTCATATGTGAGAGGGCTGTAAGACTAAACCGCCTTGAGTAAATTCCACTGGAATTGTTGTGGCTTCCAACTAATTAACATATTTTGAAGAGGGTGGCTCTCCATTTTCAAGCATAGGGCAAACTATGTTAGTCTTTCGCTGTAATAGATTTGATTTGAAATTGATTCCATGTTTGCAGCTAAGGCATTTAATTTTCATATCAAAGATCATCTCAGTGGCCAGATGTCCAACGATAGGCCTTGTATATGTGAGGGATCTCACGAAGAACGATGGTTCGTTGAGGGCGCTTCCAAGAAAAAGTCAGCACGCAAGGATGCAATCAATTTAAAGTCTTTATTTAGAAGTAAAAGTAAAAGTGGAGTAAAATAAGTTCCCAGGCATGGAGGCATCCATGCCTGGATTGAGCTCATGGATCAGTCCCATAGGAGATTAGAACAAGAGCTGGGAAAAAGGGAAAAGGAATAAGCAAAAAAGGGGGGAGCAGCCCCTGTGCAAGGGTTCTTATAGGGGCCCCTGCCCCCCCTACAAGTGTGTGAGGGGGCCGGAGGGCCATTAACTTTCCCCAATGGGGCTGCAGGAGCTGGAGCCCCTTGACCCACAAGTGGGATCAAAGGTGCCTCTTTGCCCCCATCTGGTGGCCTTTGAAGAGACTGCCATGGCTGGCACAAAACACCTAACAATATATATATATATATATATATATATATATATATATATATATATATATATGCACTGTATATATTGTCTGGATTATGCATTGGGTTTGATTGGATTGTTCTAATGGACAATCACTTAAATATGAGCTAGCAGTGTGTGGCAGCAGCCAAAAAAGCCAATGCAATCCTATGTAGCATTGACAGAGGAATAGAATCAAGATCACATGAAGCATTGGTACCATTTACAAAGCTTTGGTAAGGCCATACTTAGAATATTGCATCCAGTCATCACAATGTTGAGACTCTGGAAAGAGTACAGAGAAGAGCAACAAAATTATTAGGGGACTGGAGACTAAAATATGTGAAGAACAGTCACAAGAATTGGGAATGTCTAGCTGAATGAAAAGAAGGACCAGAGTGTCAGATCCCTAAAAGTGATACTGACATTCAAGTGGAGGAAGGGGGAGACTTGGATTCGAATTACTAGCATGGCCTGTGTCATCAGATATTTTACAACCTATATCCTGGCGCCAAGGAAGCCTGAGATTCCCTTTACCTGCAGGAATTTATATGATAGCCATGTGGGTTGTCTCACTTTAAAGGGTAGTGGTAGGAATGCATGTTTGTTCGGGTTCTCAAAGGAAATAGTAAAGAAAACATCTTCACACTTGTGTATTGGCTGAAATCTGCATTCTGACCTAAAGGGAGGGGTCTCTACCACTTTAATCCTACTGCTTTGCCTAAGGGCATTCAGATTGTGTTTTAGCTGGATGGTTTTCACTTCTGCTTAATAAAAGAATCCTTTTGAACAACCACATTTCAAGAGTTTGTACTTTCTTAAGTTGGAAGGAGAGGCGATCCTTACAGAAAGCACAATCTGCAAAATGGTCAACCCAGGGAAGCAATCTTTGCTCTACCGAGGGGACCTTGGAAACTATGTCTGAACAAAGCAGAGAGCTGGGAGAAACTGATTGCTGGGGAGAGACAGCAACCACCACCAGCCATGCCTGGTCACGCCACACCAACTGAGGGCATACCCATAGAATACAAGGATTTAGCTGAGGTTTTTAGCGAAAAAGCCTCAGATGAGCTCCCCCCCCACCGCGCCACTGACTGTGCAATAGAAATCTTACCCTGCGCAAAACTCCCTAAACCCAAGATGTACAGCATGTCACCAAGGGAGTTGGAAGAGCTGAGAACATTTATTGAGAAAAACCTACCAAGGGATTTCATCGAACCAGCCCGACCAAAGATTGCAGCTTCAGTGCTCTTTAGAGAGAAAAAAGATGGCTCAAAACGTCTCTGTGTTGATTTTAGAAACCTCAATACTATCAGTGTGGAGAACATGTATCCCCTCCCCCTTGTGAAAGATATGTTAGCACACCTTGCTAAAGGGAATTTTTTTTCAAAATTGGACTTAAGGGAGGCTTACTACCGTGTCAGAATTAAGGAAGGGGATGAGTGGAAAACGGCATTTAACACCCCCCTCGGCTGCTACCAATTCAAGGTGCTCCCCTTTGGGTTGCAAGGAGCTCCTGCAGTGTTTATGCAGTTAATAAAAGAAGTGCTGCATCAGCATTTATATAAGGGGGTTCTGGTCTACTTGGACGACATTTTGATCTATACCGAGACCAAAACAGAACATGTAAAACTAGTCAGAGCAGTTTTAAACAAACTCTGCTCTGCCAAACTTTACGCCAAACTTTCCAAATGTGAATTCCACCAGGAGAAGATTGACTATGTGGGATACCGCATTTCACACCAGGGAGTTGAGATGGATCCTCTAAAAGTGCAGGCTGTACTTGTTTGGGACCCTCCACGCACACGTAAACAGTTACAGAGCTTCCTGGGGTTTGCCAACTTTTACCGCCAGTTTATCCCTGCTTTCGCTCAGATTGCCCTCCCCATCACCAAACTCTTAAAAATGAAGGGGGAGGACAATCCAAAACCGAAGCAGCCATTGAACTGGACTATGGAATGCCAGACAGCATTTGAAAAACTTAAATGGCTGTTCTCGGCAGAACCAATTCTACAACACCCAGACACGGAGAAACCATTTGTCATACAAGCGGATGCCAGCGATGTGGCAATAGAAGAGGTCCTGCTTCAGAAGAATGAGCAAGACCAACTACAACCCTGCGCTTACACATCCAAAAAGTTGAATGAGATGGAGCAAAGGTGGGCCATTTGGGAGAAAGAGGTTTATGCAGTTCGTTGGGCATTGTTAACCTGGAGGCACTTCCTAGAAGGTAGAGTCTCCCTAGAAGACTCCTTTTGAAGTCTGGACTGATTATAAAAATCTAAAAGCCCTAAAGACCCCAAGGAAACTCTCCCCAAAACAAGTACGATGGGCTCAGTACTTTAAACGGTTTGATTTTACTCTAAAATACCTCCTGGGGGGGGGGACTTTCTGGCGGATGCGCTATCCAGAAAACCGCAATACATTAGTGCAAACTCAGACGTAATAAAACCCATAGTACAAAACAATCAACTAGCTGCTAAAGTAGTCACCAGATCCCAGGCAATACAAAAGACATTGACGGGCAATGACACCACTCAAAATTTTAAACAAGCATTGGCCACTGATGAATAGTTTTTGAACAACAAATCCAGCTGTCTGATGAAAGAAGACTTGGCTTGGATGGGGGAGAAGTTGTATGTTCCTGCCAGCCAAAGACTATGCTTAAGGTGAGGTGCCATGACTCCAAATTAGCTGGACGTTTGGGGTTTGTGAAAACTTAAACCAGGGTTTGGCTTCCGTCGCCATCAGATGGTCTTTTGAGACCGCCAGCCCCGTCGCCTGTAAAGAGCCGCCTTTACAGCTGAAAGGCGGCTCAAAAAACTCCATTTCCTTAAGGAAATGTGAGATAGAGCCGGTGAGGGCAGGTAGAGCCCTCTGTGAAGTCCCCAGAGTTTTTGTTTTACTCTTGGGGACGAAGCAGGATGAGGCTCCCTATTCAGCTCGCCGCTGCTCCGGGCTTTGGGAGAACTCTGCTTTTTGGAGAGCCAGGTGATGGGACCAATCCAATCAATGAAAATTAACAGATTGCTTGAATAAATAGGATGAAATCCGGATTTGGGACCCTAAATCACAAGTATTTCTAACAATTTTTTGAGTGATTTTAAAAGCGAAGAAAGAAAGTTTAAAATGGTGACTGGCTGAGGCTTGAGAAGAAGAAAGCTGAAAGTGAAAGTCCTTCCGCCTGAATAGTTCAATACGCTACAAAGTATCTGAAATAATAGCCCTGGTTAGAATTGAAGAGAAAAATTCTCATTTTATGTTTCTTCCTTCTTAGAGACTTGATATTGATATTGTTTGGAGAGAAGTCTTTTCTTTTTTAAAAAAAGAGTTTGTCTGTGTGGCAGGATGGCGTTAAAATTGACAAAGCCAGACAACCAAGCTGTGGGGGGGGGGGGTCCCCCCATTTACAAATCATATGAGCAAGTTTTGAGCTTGCAGATCCAGGAGAATGGTTTTAAAGACCTAAAGGAATTTGTTTTGGAGGAGATGGCAAGACATAATGAGATTGTGAATCAGAATCTTGAAAAATTTAGGCAGGAAATTAAAGAGTTGGTACAACAAAAGTATGCTAATTTGAAACAACAGATTATAATGGTGTTGGAACTCCTCGCCCTGCAAGATTCTCCCCTCTCACAGGTTTGGCCCCCCACATTATCGAGGGCCTATCTCGATGACGGACTTTGGAGTCCGGAGAGATGGCATGGAGCAAGGAAGAATTTATGGGGCTTTTTAGGGAAATTTTTAAAGATTTTAAGGGGTTCTGGGGGAGGGGGTTGTAATTATTCTTTTAAAGATACTGGGAAGATGACTATGGCGGATGGGGGGGGAAATCCACCAGGGTCAGAGCCGTGCCCGGCACAGGGTAATGATCCGGGAGGCACCGGACGAGGGATTGGAAAAGGGATGGGGGGCGATATCTATGAGGGCTGTATCATCGGCACAGTGAATGGGAGGGGCAGATATGGTGGGAGCAGGGGACCACATCAGGTGTTGGGGGCTCACACTTGCTGTTTGAGAGCAATTGCCTTCCCCGGTCCCCAAGGCTCTGCTCGGATACTAGGTGGCTTAGATACTCAGGAGCTGGGCCTTCGGCTGATGCTGTGCAATGCCAGGTCCGTGGTCAATAAGGCCCCCCTCATTCACGATCTTATACAAGAGGGAGGAGCGGACCTGGCGGGTATTACGGAGACCTGGTTGGGCCCGGAGGGTGGCGTCCCTCTGGTTGAAATGTGCCCACCAGGCTTCAGAGCATTCCATCAGCCGAGGGCCCAGGGGAGGGGCGGGGGGGGTGGCGGTTATTATTAACGAGGATCTGGGTCCGAGGGAGACCACTGTGCCTCAGATAGCCGGATGTGAGTCCCTCCTTGTTAGGTGGGGTCGTGGGGTTCAGATGGGCTTGTTGCTTACGTACCTGGCTCCCTGCCGCATGGCAACAGCCCTACCTGAGCTATTCGACGTGATAGCCACGGTGGCAGTAGATACACCCAGGCTTTTAGTCATGGGTGATTTCAACTTGCCATCCATCGGTGAAACGTCTGAGGTGGCTCGGGAGTTCATGGCTTCCATGACGGCCATGGACCTGACCCAGTTAGTTCATGGCCCTACTCACAGGGGAGGTCACACTCTGGATCTGATTTTTGTCTCTGGCCAGTGGTTGAGTGGTCTTGTTATAGGGGATATAGACGTGGAACCCTTGTCATGGACTGACCACTCACTCCTTCACCTAGATCTTCGAACCGCGATCCCTCGCCGCAGGGAGGCGGACCCAATTAGATGGATCCGCCCCAGGCGCCTGATGGATCCTGATAGGTTCCAGACGGAGCTTGGGCCATTTCCTGAGGATCTAGCACATGACTCGGCCGAGGACCTGGTAGCGGCCTGGGATCGGGCGGCTGGTGGGGCCTTGGACCGAGTTGTGCCTTTGCGGCCTCTGACCCGATGCCGATCCCGTGCGGCTCCTTGGTTTACTGAGGAGCTGAGGGAAATGAAGCACCGGAAAAGACGCCTGGAGAGCGGTTGGAGGGCCAGTCTCGCTGAATCTGATCGAACACTGGTAAGGTCGCATATTAAGGCCTACCTAGTGGCGATAAAGATGGCAAAGTCTAACTACTTTTCCGCCTCTATTGCGTCATCAGGGAATCGTCCGGCCGCCCTGTTTAGGGTGACCTGCACCCTGCTCCATCTGGGAGTGCGGGAGGATCCCTTAGAAGGCAGGGCGGAGGATTTCGGACAATACCTGTATGACAAAATCGCTCAGATGCGGGGGGATCTGGACTCTGACAGGGTAGATCAGGGCAGGGTGACGAGGAACAGTCTTGAGAATGTTATCTGGGAGGAATTTGATGCTGTGACTCCCGATGATGTGGACAGGACTTTGGGGAGACTTAGTGCGGCCACATGTTTACTGGACCCGTGTCCCTCCTGGTTGGTACTGGCTTCCCGGGAGGTTACACAAGGCTGGCTCCAGGGCATCATTAATGCTTCGTTGAGTGAGGGTCACTTCCCCGCCACCCTGAAAGAGGCGGTGGTGAGGCCTCTCCTCAAGAAGCCGTCCCTGGATCCAGCAATATTGGCCAACTATCGTCCTGTCTCCAACCTTCGCTTCATTGCGAAGGTTGTTGAGAGTGTGGTCGCGCAACAGTTTCCGCAATTCCTGGAGGAAACATCCTATCTAGATCCGTTCCAGTCGGGTTTCAGGTCTGGGCACAGCACGGAAACGGCATTGGTCGCATTGGTGGATGATCTCTGGAGGGCTCGGGACAGGGGTTATTCCTCTGTTCTGGTCCTATTAGATCTCTCAGCGGCTTTTGATACCATCGACCATGGTATCATGCTGCACCGGCTGGAAGAGTTGGGGGTGGGAGGCACCGTGTTGCGGTGGTTCTCCTCCTTTCTCTCCAACCGGTCACAGTTTGTGTTGGCAGGGGGGCAGAGGTCGACCTCGAGGCTTCTCATCTGTGGAGTGCCGCAGGGATCGGTCCTCTCGCCCCTTCTGTTCAACATTTATGTGAAGCCGCTGGGCGAGATCATCCGTGGCTTTGGGGTGAGATACCACCAGTACGCTGATGACACCCAGCTGTACATCTCCACCCCAGGCCACCCCAACGATGCCCTTGAAGTGATGTCCCTGTGCCTGGAGGCTGTACGGATCTGGATGGGGAGGAACAGGCTCAAGCTCAACCCTTCCAAGACTGAGTGGCTGTGGCTCCCGGCATCCCGATATAGTCAGTTGACTCCATCGCTGACTATTGGGGGCGAGTCTTTGGCCCCCACTGAAAGGGCTCGCAATCTGGGAGTCCTCCTGGATAGGCAGCTGTCTTTGGAGGAACATCTGACGGCTGTTACCAGGGGGACCTTTTATCAGGTTCGCCTGATTCGCCAGTTGCGGCCCTTTCTTGATCGGGATTCCTTGTGCACAGTCACTCACGCCCTCGTCACCTCTCGCCTTGACTACTGCAACGCTCTCTACATGGGGCTCCCCTTGAAGGGCACCCAGAGGCTCCAGCTGGTCCAGAATGCAGCAGCGCGGGTAGTGATGGGAGCAACATGGCGCTCCCATGTAACACCACTCCTGCGCGAGCTGCACTGGCTCCCGGTGGTCTTCCGGGTGCGCTTCAAGGTGTTGGTTATCACCTTTAAAGCGCTCCATGGCATAGGGCCTAGCTATCTCCGAGACCGCCTGCTGCTACCGACGACCTCCCATCGACCCGTGTGCTCCCACAGAGAGGGCCTCCTCAGGGTGCCATCAGCCAAACAATGTAGGCTGGTGGCCCCCAGGGGGAGGGCCTTCTCTGTGGGGGCTCCTACCCTCTGGAATCAGTTGCCCCCGGAGATAAGAAGGATCCATGACCTCAATGCCTTCCGTCGTTCCCTGAAAACTCATCTTTTCCAACAAGCCGGGTTGGCTTAGAAGAAATTTTTAAATTTTTTTAATTAGTTTGTGATTCTTAACTTTCGGCCCAAATTTATATATATTTTTAAATGTTTTAATATTTGTATTCTATGTTTTTTATCTTGGCTGTACACCGCCCTGAGTCCTCAGAGAGAAGGGCGGTATATAAATTGGAAATTAAATTAAATTAAATTAAATAACAGCTTTGGAAACCTTCTCAGAAATATTTACAAAGATGGTTAAAGATACCAACTTAGAATTACAGTCTAAAATGAAGGAAGCTGATGATAAGATTGATAATCTGGACAATAAAATACAAAGAATTGAAAATGATTTGATAAATATTCAAGATAATAACTCAGAAGTAAAATCTAAAAAAAAGGAAGCTGATTACATGACCTATAATGCAGATAATATAAAACAAAGGATTGAAAAAGAAGTTACAATGATGCAATACAGGTCCATGGAATTTGCGGTCAGAATAAGGGGACTACAGGAAAATAACAGGGATGATTTGAGAGAGATGTCTGCTCAAGTTCTGGCTGGGATTTTAAAGGTTAGTCCTGAAGAGGTATCCTGTAAGATTGATAAGGCCTACAGAGTAAACTCCTGGGTGGCAAAGCAAAAGCAGTTGCCTAGAGATGTGGTGATTTACTTTATTGACAAAGGAATAAGAAATGATATTGTTCAAAAGTCTTTTAACTCCACTCTAGAAATGAATGGAAGGAAGATTTGGATATATAAAGAGTTGCCGCCCAAGATGTTAAAAGATAGAAAGGAATTTGGATTTTTGGTGACTGAGCTAAAGAAACAAAACATCCCATTTAGGTG
Source organism: Arizona elegans (assembly GCA_022577455.1). NCBI lineage: Eukaryota > Metazoa > Chordata > Lepidosauria > Squamata > Colubridae > Arizona > Arizona elegans. The sequence goes on from JAKOOJ010000005.1 coordinate 101,719,458, forward strand.
GGACGTTCCAGTTGGTATAATATTGAGATACCAAGGAGAAAGATATCAACTAAATACTGTTGAAAAAGCGGAAGAATTTTACTACAAGCTTCTTAAAATGGATCCAACATCTTCATGTATGCTTTCAGTGTTGGGAACACAGGAGGGGAATAAAGAAAAGCAAAATGAACAAGATATTAAAACTCAGGCTAAGCAGATGGAGATGGAAGTGGTGGAAAAACAACAAGTTATAGAGGCCCTTCTGGACAAGCCGCTTTTGGATTCTCCTTCAGAGGTTATAGTTGGATTACCTATAAATATGAGAGAGGCGGCTTTGGACTTTAATGAGATGTCTTATCAAGCTACAGACCAGCATGGAAATCAATCAGCTGATATACAAGTTCTAGAAAGACAACCAGGATGGAGATCTAAACCACAAAAAACTAAGAAAAGAAGAAGCAGGTTCTACAAAACTAAAAAATGTTAGACTAAACAACAGTCTAATGCCAGTTACTTAAGAGACGATTAAATACAATAAGCAGGATTTATAGATGGCTGATATATGAAAATATAACTGAGGCAAATTATTGACTTATACTATTTTGAGAAGAATAACAGATCTCTGCAGTGCTGGTGCTTTTGGGATATGGAAGATGGCCTCTGATTGAGTGGATTGGAACTTTCTATTTTGGACTCTTTGAAAAAATGGATTACGTATATGTTGAGCTATAAGGCACGAGAACTATGGGATAGGGGCATGCAGAAGATCTGGTTGTTACCCTAACACGGTGGTTGGAATTAATAATCTAGATGAAAGACACTACAAGATACTATATGGAATATAAATATAAAGTCACTCGGGTGGTTTTTTATATACGGAAACATTTATTATTGATGGGGGCAGATGGTAATGGAAGGCTGAATATACTGTTGGAAGCTGAACCTGATGTTACCCTAACATGGGCGATGGAATTAATAATCTAGTTGAAAGACATTACAGAAGATACTATATGGATTACAAACTTAAAGTCATTTGAGGATTTTATTTATATATGGAAATATTTTTTAGTTATGTGGTGTGGGCAGAAGAACAAAGATATTAAAAATAACATGTATGGTAGACCTGTAGGAAAATGGGTGGAGATAGGTTAGGTTACTGACTGTTTAGTTTAGGAAAAGGGATGTTATGTTTAGATATAAATATATGTAAAAGATGTGAATTAAGAGATATATGTATGGGGGTGGAAAAAATGAGTAGATTATGAGTTGAATAAATGTTAAATTAGGATTACTATATAGTTATATAGCTGAAGGTTGCTTCAAAAGGTATAGTATAGGGGGGATATAATAATAAGTATTATATAATTTGATATTAATTTGGATTTTATTTTGGAGAAGCCATGTGGGGAGGGGAGGGGGAGGGGGGGTTAGGGAGGAGGGAGGGGGAAAAACTGGGGAAAAATCTGTATTTGAAAAACTTTCTCAATAAAAAAAATTTTTACACCTGATTAAAAGACAATTTTGGTGGCCATCACTAAAAAAGGACATAGAAAGCTATGTAGCTAGCAGCCCCATTTGTGCAGCAGCAAAAAGACGCCAGGGGAAATCCCCAGGTCTATTGCAGAAGGTAGCTGAACCTGCAGCGCCTTGGAGAGAGATCGCTATGGATTTCATTGTGGAATTGCCAAGCAGTGAGGGAAATACTGTTATTTGGGTTGTGACAGACCTATTTTCAAAACAGGCACATTTCATACCCTGCCAAAAGATCCCAACTGCTAAAAGTTTAGCCAAATTATTCCTAATACACATTTATCGACTTCATAGTGCTCCACAAAGGTTCATCTCCGACAGAGGGGCTCAATTTACTTTTGGAGGGCGTTTTTGGGCTTACTTGGTACTGGCCAGGGGTTGAGCACATCTTTTCATCCATGTACTAATGGTAATTCTGAAATTCTGAACTCGGTGTTAGAACAATATTTAAGATGTTTCATTAATTTTCAACAGGATAACTGGACTGAACTTTTGCCTTTTGCTGAAGTTGCGTTTAATAATGCTGTACATTCAAGCACTGGTTTTACCCCTTTTAGAGTAGCGACAGGCCAGGATTTCAGCCCCATGCCTGAACTACCCACAGAAGAACCCACCATCCCCTCACTTAAGGAGTGGATGGATAATTTGCAAAACACGTGGCCAGTGGTTAGATTCGCCTTACAGGAAGCTAGAGAAGCTTTTAAGATTCAAGCTGACAAGAGAATGATGGAACCCAAACCTTTTCATGTTGGAGACAGAGTATACTTATCTACAAAATTCCTGAAATCATTACAACCATAAAAAAAACTAGGGCCAAAGTTCATTGGACCTATCCCCATCACTAGAATCATCAATCCAGTAGCAGTTGAACTACTCCTTCCAAAGACACTCATATTAGTTTACTCAAGCGAGAAGTAATCTCATCCCTCAGACCACCTGCATCTACACCACCTGTTCCCATCATGATTGAAGGTGAACAACACTTTGAAATCAAGGAAATCCTTGACTCTAGGATCCACAGAGGGAAAGTCCAATACTTAGTTGCTTGGAAACATTTACCATCAGCACACAATGAATGGGTCGCCAAACACCACATTAGGGCTCCAATCTTACTGAGAAAATTTCACTCCCAATACCCTAACAAACCTTGTTGACATACTATCATGAAATCTTGAAATCTTGTGTATATTTGTTTTTTACAGGTGGACCCTTTTGTTTTCTAAGGAGCGTAGCATGTCAGATCCCTAAAAGTGATACTGCCGTTCAAGTGGAGGAAGGAGGAGACTTGGATTCGAATTACTAGCATGGCTTGTGTCATCAGATATTTTACAACCTATATTCTGGCGCCAAGGAAGCCTGAGATTCCCTTTACCTGCAGGAATTTATATGATAGCCATGTGGGTTGTCTCACTTTAAAGGGAAGTGGTGGGAATGCATGTTTGTTCGGGTTCTCAAAGGAAATAGTAAAGAAAACATCTTCACACTTGTGTATTGGCTGAAATCTGCATTCTGACCTAAAGGGAGGGGTCTCTACCACTTTAATCCTACTGCTTTGCCTAAGGGCATTCAGATTGTGCTTTAGCTGGATGGTTTTCACTTCTGCTTAATAAAAGAATCCTTTTGAACAACCACGTTTCAAGAGTTCATACTTTCTTAAGTTGGAAGGAGAGGCGATCCTTACACAGGGGAGACATGATAGCAATGTTTCAATATTTGAAGACTGCCACAAAGAAGAGGTAGTCAAACTATTCTCCAAGAATGGAAGAAGTCAAGATACAATGGATGGAAATTAATCAAGGAGAGAAGCAACCTGGAACTAAGGAGAAACTTCCTAACAGTGAGGTCAATTAACCAGTGGAACAACTGGTTCCAGAAGTTGTAGGTGCTCCATCACTGGATATTTTAAAGAAAAGAGTGGAGAGCTACTTGTCAGCCATGGTATAGGGCAGTAATGGCTAACCTTTTTGCCATCGCGTGCCAGGAGTTGGGGGGAGCCTCTCTAGGAGTCTCTGGAGGCTGGGGACAGCAAAAAAGTCACTTCTTGTCCCACCGGGAGTTGGGAAATGGGCCGTTTCAGGCCTCTGGAGGGTCTCCAAAGGAGTGGGAAAGGCTGTTTTCACCCTCCCCAGATGCATAGAGAGGATCTGGAGCCCGATGAGAAAGAAAAACAGGCCTTCCCCCCCCCCCCTCCCAGGCCCTCTGAAGGCAGGAAACAGCCTGTTTCCCTTCTTCTGGTGGGCCCAGAAGGCCCGAAAATCAGTTGGCTGGCGCACACATGAACACCAGAGCTGAGCTGGCGTGGCCACTGATATGGCTGATGTGCCATAGGTTCACTATCATGGGTATAGGTTTCCTGCTTGAGCAGGGGATTGGACTAGAAGACCTCCAAGGTTTCTTCCACTCAGTTATTCTGTTATTTCCAACTCTTCATGCCTCTTCTACATAAAAGATTTGGATGTACATGTATGCAATTCTTTAGGAAGTAATATTCTTCCTGCTAACACTGTTTGTTCTGCTATGTAAGACAGTTTGGAATTCAACCTACTGGGGTCAGTCTCTCCATGGAGATGGTTGCATTTATCTGCTCCCCAGCGGCTTTGGGTCTTTGGAAGCAGACTCAATTTGTAAAATGATCACAACATCAGCTTTGAAAATCACACCCCCACACGCCATCACACACACACACACACACTCCGCTCCTTGCCAATGGTGAATAGTTGCCTCCAGGCAACCCAAGAGAGGTTTCTCTAATAATGAGAATTGATTTTTTTTTTGTTTCTTTATTTGAGGATTTTGATGGCCTAGAAATGATTTGCATTGATCTGCAAGGGCAGGTAGCAGCTGATTCGGTCAGCTAGAAAACTGTATGGATTTACTTGCAACAGTTAAAGATGGAGGTAGGGATGAATAAAACAAAAAGAACAATTTAGATACTTAGCCTGCTTGCTATTATTTTCCCTATTTTTCTTAGTCCATTTTCTTCTTCTGTTTATTTTTCATCTTCAACAGTATGGCTTATGAGGATAATTTTTGGATGCTACTCTGCAATCCATGTATTATTTTATTATTGTTTATTTATTCATTTAATAGTACTAATAAGCTCATCTGCTTCAAAAGAACTGGGTTTTTTTTTTAGCAAACAAGCAAATTTAAACATATGACATATACAGAAAGCAACAATATTGTGGCATAAATACATATTGCATTTATGCTAAATCATCTGTTAAAGTAAACAAATTATACCTGTCCCATAATACAGCTGGCAAATATTGCAATAATATTCAGTTGGTTTAATGCTGGTATAATAATATTGGGCCTGGTAGCTCAGCAGACTAAAAGTATTGTGATTAATGCCAGCTGTCTGCAATTACTGTAAGTTTGAATCTCACCAAGCTCAAGGTTGACTCAGCCTTCCATTCTTTCTAAGGTAGGTTAAATGAGGACCCAGTTTGTGGGGGCAATAATCTGACTTTGTATAAATATACAAAAGTATGAAGGCTATTGCTTAACGCATTGTAAGCTGCCCTGAGTCTCCGGAGAAGGGCGGCATATAAATCATTTTTTTAAAAAAAATGCTTGACTTGTCTAAGGTTCTTTTAGCCAACCTTGCAGAGGTGACTTCAATTCTTCTTTTGCTGGGAGAAAAAAAATAGTTACAGAATAACATAATAACAGAGTGGGAAGGTACTTTGGAGGTCTTCTAGTCCAACATCCTGCTACTTTAGTAAAGCTTGTGCCCTGCATCCATGAGGCTTATAACACTGCAACAGAGCAACATCTGTGCAGTTTCTTCAGAAGGCAAGAGAATAATAGCATCACGTGATCAGTATGCAATTGAGATGTGTAACTGGTATCAGTAACATGTTGATGGATGCTACTATCTATAGCATAGATGGATAGATAGATGGATACAGTAGATCTGTCTGTCTGTCTGTCTATCACCTACCTACCTACCTACCTATCTACCTACCCACCCACCTACTAACTATCTATCTATCTATCTATCATCTAGCCATCTCTGTCAATAATTTAATAACCGGTTCTCTGCCCTAATGATCAGCTGGGTAGGTGTGGCTCGGTGGTCATGTGACCGTGTGGGCGTGGCCAACTCAACATTACTCACGTCGATGGGTGATTCACCTTAGCTGTTACAATGTAATAAGGGTTAACCAGAGAGGCAGTTTCTGTAAGCAAGGCAATAAAGATTAGGCTAGAAACAACACCAGAATGTTTCCTTCCTGCCTCCTTACAGGATTAGCCCTGTAAAGTGGGGTGGGGGGAGATTTCTTCCAACAACCAGTTTTCCGAACTGCTTAGAAAGTTAACAACCGGTTCTCCCAAATAGGTGCGAACTAGCTGAATCCCATCACTCTATCTATCTATCTATCTATCTATCTATCTATCTATCTATCTATCTATCATCTATCTATCTATCTATCTACAGTCTATCTATCTATCCACAGTTTATCTATCTATCTATCTATCATCTATCTATCATCTATCTATCTATCTATCTATCTATCTATCTATCTATCTATCTGTCATCTTTCTATGTGCCATCTTTCTTTTGTGGTTCTGCAGCTGCTATTTTGGGAGTCAAAAATGCTCTAGAACACATGAGGGATTAAGGCTACTAAAGGTCTACCTGGCCATAAGAGGTCTACATAATCCATATGTTTGTGAACATGACATTATGTTTGTACATATCTTCTTCAGTGTCATCCTTTTTATTGGGGCTGCTGTTTTGCAAGCAGTCATAGATCAGTAATATTCCATGGCTAGGAAGTGGCAGAACCATCTCAAAAACTAAAACTGAGTTTAAGGTGAGAGGGAATCTAAGGTCAGAGTTCATCCAGAGCAACGTGAATCTGTTTGTGTCTTTTATGATTCTAGGTGGAAAGTGCAGTTAAGGCTGCCAGGATGAATATTTGTTCTTCAGCCAAAGGCCAAGGGGTACATTGTCAATCTGGGAGAACAAAAAGACTCTAAGGACAGGTTTTGCATATTGGTTCAATTGCTTGGAATTCAGATATTAATTTTGCAAATATCCCAGTCCCATCAGTGCTGATTCATATTGTACGAGTGAGTTTCAGGCATTATTGCATTATATGAGTTTCAGGCATTATTCCCAATATAGCTGCAAAATATATTAGCATTTCTTTTATTTATAGTTCAATACTAATTTTTTCACTGGTATTGTGAGTCTTACCTTTTCATCCCAGATAGTTGCAATTCTTTCAGAACTGAAATTAACCATGAATGCTGGTAAACAAGCCATGATCATTAATGGAGATGCTGAATAACACCAGATTGGAACAACACTTGTTTATTCTTCTTCTTGTTGTTTTTCCTCCTCTGCCCAACATTGATCCATCTACCTGACCTTGCTTCTGGCAAAGTGAACTCAAGAATGATGCAATGCTAGGGCCTGTCTTGTGAAAAGGATAAATCATATTAAAAGTCAATTAAAATGGCATTACTTTCCTTTTATCAGTTTTTATCCTCCTCCTTCCCCTCTTCCTCCCCCTCCCCTCCTCCCCCCTCCTCGTCCTCTGTAGAATAATAAAATTATAGAAGTTAATATTGGGAAGAGGAAGTTTCACAGACAAAGGTTCAAAGGAGAAACTGTTATTATTGAGAATGTGAATCTCAGGGAACTGATTTTGAGTGAAGTTTGAACTCCATTGTATGAATTCTCAGTGTCAGGAAGAACAAGCAAACTCTTACAAATCCTCATGAGATGCCTCCCAATTCCAAACATAAACAGCTTCACAGCTCTCTTTGACAAATACCCCTGGCAACAGAATATATCCTATGGAGAGACAACTATATTAGGAGTTTAGTTTGTAAAACTAAATTGGGTTGCTAAAATCATAGTGTTCTGTCAGAGTTTAGGCAGCATGACTAGTATTACGAGATAAACCCAGGAGCAAAACACAGCACACAGCACACAGAGCCTTTAGATAATTAACAGTGGTTTTATCTACAGCTAAATATATACAGACTTATACGTGGTTAAATACCTTGTCATACAGCTACTGACACAAGGAGAACAATGAGATACACGATGAGAGAGAACATGAGGAGAAGGGAGACGCCCTCTAATGACTTCCCTTATATAGGCAGCTTCTTAAAGTGGCAGTTACCCTGCTGCCTCATTCCCATTGCATCAGCTTTCAGTTGCTTCCACTTACAACCTTCCATCAGCTTACAGCTATTAAATCTACATACCCTGACATGTTCTATCTGAAGTTCAGTTCCTTTTCTGTTTTGATGGCATGGGAAATTTAATTTATTCTATAGGATTTGTAACATTTTCGGGAATATAGAAGACATGGATTTTCTCTTCTTCCCCATTACTGATTGCTAAGTGATGTTTTCTTTCATTCTTTTATTGATAATTATCATAATTATCATTCATTATCAGCTCAATAGCCATCCATTGCATCCTTTCTGTCTCTCTTTCACACACAGAGATTTCCTAAAACATTTAAAAACCACAGCTTCAATTATATTTATTCTTAACTGTCAAGAGTATTCATTATAATGAATGGACTGTTGCAGGCCTAAACATCTGACCAACCTCACTGCTCAACCATACATCCAGATCTATAATTTAAAAAATATGGTGTACCCATCTCAAGAGTCTTCCTTTCAGAGTGAAAATGTGCCAATAACTCATATTTGCTTTTTAGTAACCAATTAATAAAATGACCACTTTTCTCATCTAGTTGCAGCTTTTGGCAATGGGACCTTCCTTCCTTCCTTCCTTCCTCCCTCCCTCCTTCCCTCCCTCCCCCCTCCCTCCAATATGATTCCACTTGAGTTTATTTGAGGGACGTCTTTCTCTCTGTGTGTATGTTTCTCTGTGTTTATTACCGTGTATTTCTTAATTCAACATAGTTCAAGCCCTTTATATCAAGCACTCTCAAGTTTTGGGGAAATATTTTTCTTGTGTTGTAACAGATTCATAAAAAACGATCAAAATAATTCTCCTGTGCAACTTATACCTAGAGAAATTAAGGTGGATTTACTCTTAACCTGAGGCTTCCCTGAGATATCTGGGTTCAAGCATCTCTCTTCTAATGACCCTGTTTCTTCCCTTAACTATCCTGATCCCACTACGTATTTCATGTTTCAAACTGGTAGGAAACAATGGCTCTGATTTTTGAAAATTGTGCTAAATGCAGCTGCAGGAAAAAAAATATATACAGATACATATAGGCCAGAACCTTGAGATCTTGTTCTGTTTCAGCTCACAACCTATTGTTTTTTTGGTCCCAATGAAGATTTCATTTGATAATCTGTGACCACAGTGTCTGCTGTATTTGCTATAGGGCCTTTTCTATTGTTACAGAAAATGTGGAGATGTTTTAACATAATCTGAAACTGGCTTCTGCCCTTAAATGTTTCTATGAGAGAATTGGATTTCTCCGAATAAGGCATTTTTCTAAGCATGAAGGAAACCAAGCTGTACAAATGAAGGGGAAATTTTCTCCTGATGCTAAAAGTAATCAGTTTATTAAGGAAAGTCATAGATAGGACTAATGTTGTGTTAAATAAAATGCCTTAGCAAGCTATAATAGGGAAAGCCATTCTCTGCATATGCCCAATTTAATATGCAATGAAAAGGTTTATCTAGGAACTCATTTGATATCCCCTTTCAGATGTTCATTTAAATAGTACTGAGATCTAATAAAGCAACTTTTAACATAGTCTCCAACCAACAGTCAGCCAGGTTAGTGATAGCTGGCCTCTAATCTGAATTGAGAGACAGCCTGTTTGCTACCTTCTTGTTTAAACAGTAAGTAGATGTATTGCCAATTTGAATGGTACGGTGGCCTAGAGGTGCAGATACTCGCTCACATTCATGAGGTCACAATTCTAGGCAGCGACAGATGTTTCTCTTTCAGGGTGCAAAGAGAAAGTATTTGCTGTGAACTCAGGCATCAGGAAGGGCATCCGGCCAGTAAATGCTCAGATCCATTCAGTCGCTTCGACTCTACCCCGATAAAAGGGATTACAGGGTTGTAAAAAGAAAAAAAAAGGCATATTGTCAAATTATCAGCAGAGAAGAGCATCCTGGTATTTTCAAATACTGATATCCAACAGACTTCAGTTCTGATAACTTTTTAAAACATAGATATACAGTATGTTTGCAGTGAAAATAACTTCGATGATTTCAAATATATTGTGCAAGTCTTTTGTTATCATTAGTGTTATCCTTTAAGAGGGCAGAAGGTGACCAGCTTCAGGAAGCACACACATATGCTGATAATAAGCCCACAAATTTATCTTAGAACAAAAAATAATAATCTGAGTATTATGACAATTGAAGAACTGAAGAACATTAATGAATAATTATTCTGAATTAAGACATGCGGCTGGAGAGAACCGCTTTAAAGACAACCCAAGATTTTACAACACAGCCTTTGTTACAAGAGGCAACAAAATCAAGTCAAGTTAAAATTTATTAAAAGTTGCTGACCCAGATTTCATTAAAAATAGAACTAGCAAAGTAGAATGCACTATGCATAATAAAAGGCCTACCCTGGTGCATAATGTACTTTATTGTTATAACAACACACAAATTCTCCCTCCTTTTGATGGTAAGGTGTGAAGAGACCTCTAAAGTTGGTTATTTATAACTGGGGCATGGCTTAAAATGAAACTTGCCATGTCCTGATTAAGGTCTAAGTAACTTCTTAGCATATTCTGCTTGCAATTCTACAGTATGTCAAGAATAGAACTACCCTTATCTGATTTTTGTCTCAGTTTATGTAGTTTGACGTTTATGTAGAACTTCCAAGGAGATTCATCTCACAAGACAAGATGTATAGTATCAGGACTTGGGGCTGAAAGTGAATTTTTAAAGTGATATCTGAGTGCGCATAGCCATATCCTGTTCTCTATTTATAATAAACTCTACTTCCAAAGGCAGAACAACATTAGGTAGGTCGACCTGAAATAACTTATTTAGGAAGTCAGTTTCAGTGGTGGGTTCCTCCCAATTTGGCCCGGTTCCGCCAAGCTGGTAGCGGTGACGATATGATAACACCCAACTGGTTCTGCCCCCCACCCCCTGCCCCCCACCCACCACTTTATTCTTACCTTTTATTTAGCCCCACCCCCAATCTATTGCTGCCTCCTGAGTCCCAGCTGATGGCTAGAGGGAAAAAAAACTATTTAAACTCTTGCCACAGGGCTTCAAAGGGCTGCCCTACAGCTGATCAGTGTTAAAAGGAAACAAATGAGTAGACTGGTGCCTGCAAAAATAAATGGGTAGATCGGTACAGCTCGGTAAGCAGTTAAAAGCCTGGTAGACCAGTACCTCTGCTAAATCCTAAATAATTGTCACATGACCATCAAGCCACGCCCACAAAATAAGCCACGCCCACAGAACCGGTAGTAAACGTTTTTAGAACCCACCCCTGGTCAGTTTGTCCTCTATTTAGTTTCTCAAGGCTAACCCCCAGATTTAACTATATATAGTTAACTAGTTAACTATATAGTTAACTAGTTAACTATAACTAGATCTTCCCTATGCTCTATGGAGGAGACGTCCAACCTCTTGGCTTCAAGCAGGAGATGACAGATTTAGCTGTAGAGGTGATGTAATCAGTAGAGATGCTGGACACACAGACATAAAGGCAAAGGTTTGGGAGAAAAACAACAACAATTCTGAATAATTAATAGATGTTAAGAGGTACATACAAGAAGCCATCTGCCACAGAGACAAGATTCTATTCTATTCTATAGAATTTTCTACAGAATCTATAGTAAGAAGCAGCCTGCAAAATCGCAGTTAAGATCTGAGAGAATTGCCTATATGTGCTTGAAATATTATTTTAGCAGCTCTGAATTATTGTACAAAGCTTTAGCTATTTGATAATGTTTCCTATATGATAATTGACATGTGTAGATACATATCATGCCATAAACCCTAAATTTAATGTAAACCTCTCAAATTCTCCAAGTAGTAGAAGTACGTTTTTTTTAACCCAGAATGAACTGGCTTGTAGGAAAGGTGCACGTTTATTTATAAATTTTACAGATGGAGCATGAGGAAGCAAGGACTCTCACCTCAGATCTCAAACAGCAGCAGTGCAGCTTCTTAATGTCCCTGTATATCAGAATAGAGTAGAATAAAACTTTATTACGGTCATCGACCAGCAATAGACATACAATAAATTAAAAATAATACTTACATTAATCATGAATAATAACACCTCTGTTATGAAAATACATGATCTCAAACCTAATTTTCATGTGTGTAGGGCTAATAAGTATGTGAATAAATGTATTGTTATAGATATCTCAAAAAAAAATTGGCACCAATTGACATTATAATTCGGTAACCAATTTTTTTCTTGTGGACATTGCCGCGACACAAAATTTTGTCACTATATGCGTGGTAGCTGGATTTGAGTCTTGGAAGAGAAAGCCTACCTAAAAGTCATCTGTCCTCCCTGGCAATCTCTCTAGTAAGGGGAGAATGTACAGTGTATTGACCTACATACTCTGTATAATACACAATACAATAACACATGTGAGTCATCTTTTTTTTTTTTAATTTGATTTATATGCCGCCCTTCTCCGGAGACTCAGGGCGGCTTACAATGCGTTAAGCAATAGCCTTCATTCTTTTGTATATTTTATACAAAGTCAGCTTATTGCCCCCACAAACTGGGTCCTCATTTCACCTACCTTAGAAAGGATGGAAGGCTGAGTCAACCTTGAGCCTTGGAGAGATTCGAACCAGCAGAAATTGCAGGCAGCTGTGTTAATAACAGGGTGCATTAAACCACTGTACCATCAAGGCTCTTTGATGTCTCCCTTTCTACATATGCATACCTGTTCTGCTATTGGTGTTCTCTTGTACCTACCCAGGAGAAGTGCTGAGGGGAGAATATTAAATCTGGCTCTGAAGAAAGCTATTCTTTGTTTTGGGAAGATCAGATCATTTAGATATCCTGCTGATTCCCACACACTCTGCTTGATTCTGTCCCTACTGTGGAGAGGAAACCTATTTAGTTCTTCTTCTTCTTCTTCTTCTTCTTTTTAATTTGATTTATATGCTGCCCTTCTCCGGAGACTCAGGGCATCTTACAATGCGTTAAGCAATAGTCTTCATACTTTTGTATATTTATACAAAGTCAGCTTATTGTCCCCATAATCTGGGTCCTCATTTTACCTACCTTAGAAAGGATGGAAGGCTGAGTCAACCTTGAGCCTAGTGAGATTTGAACTTGCAGTAATTGCAGGCAGCAGATGTAAGTGGATGTTAATAACAGTGCTTTAGTCTGCTAAGCCACCAGAGCTCAGTTGGAACTCCATGTCCTTCATTTATCAATTACCACTTGCTTTGCTTTGTCAAAGCCAAGGGACATTAAGAATACTGATGAGAGCCCATAAGAGCCCAGCTTGTGATAAATCGCCTGTTTCCAGGGGGAGGCGAAGTTGTCAGTCAGCACTAGTGGGGACAGTCCCTCTGGAAAGAAATGAATTTTTAGCCAATAAATGATCATCATCTTCCAGGCTCTTACATGAATTTGAGGCATACCTGTCTCAATTCTTAGCTGGGCATTTGGAGTTGCTTTGGGTGCAGCTAAGATAACTCGCACAAATTTGGTTTGTATAGTTTCTAGCAAGTTTTTCTTTGCAAGGATTCCTGTTTGTGCCCCATAAAGAATTTGTGCCAATGTTTTGGCCTCAAAAAGTTTTAAGGCAGCAGGTACTAATTGACCTCCACCTGTATAAAAGAAGTGTTTAATTGCATTTGAGGACCTATTGGCTGCTTGCAATGTCTTCTCCAGGTGTGCCTTCCATGTCCCTTGTGAGTGGAAGATCACCCCAAGATATCTAAATGTCCTAACCTGTTCCAATCTGTGTCTTTCAATTTTCCAGGAGTATTGTCTGGGTCTTTTAGCAAAAACTAAAATTTTTGATTTATCAAAGTTTGATTTATCAAAGTTAAGGACCAACTTGCTCTGTCTACAGAAGCCAAGTGTTGCCCTAATTGCTCTCTTCAGTCCTGTGGATGTTTGTGAAATAATAGCAGCATCGTCAGCATATAGGAGAATTGGGATTTTGCGTTGTGCTATGTTAGGAGGATGTAGATCAGGGTTCTGTAAGAGATCAATCAGGGGGTTAATGTAGAAGTTAAAAAGGGAGAGGGACAGGATGCAGCCCTGCCATACTCCTTTTTGAACCCTTACTGGGCCAGTTAAAGTCCCTTGAGGATTACACCTCATTTTCAAGGTGGAATTGGCATACAATTTTTGTATGAGGAAAAGGAGGCGTTTATCGATTGTAGTGCATTTTAATTTCTCCCATAGGGTGTTCCTGGATATTGAATCAAAGGCCTCCTTAAAATCAAGGAAGGCCACATAGAGAGAGGATTTTTTTTTTGTATGTATATTTTTATACCAGATGGTGAAGTATCAGGATACGATCCACCATAGATCTTCCTTCTCTAAAACCGGCTTGATCATCCTTGATTATCCCCCCTGAAATTAGGCAATCCTGGAGTTTATAGTTTAGGTGTTTAGCATACAATTTACTAATAACACTCAAAAGACTAATGGGTCTATAATTTCCTGGATCATTTCTATTACCCTTTTTATAGATTGGTATAATAATTGCTAATCCCCAATCTCTTGGCAGGGGTGCGCACGTGCTGTCTCCGAGCGATTGCGCACTCCGGCCCTCAATGCGTGACTCGTGTTCTGGGTTGTGTAGAGCCTCAGGCCCAGGGTCCGCGGCTGATGTTATGTAATGCCAGGTCAGTGGTTAATAAAGCCCCCCTCATCTATGATCTTATTTTGGAGGGGGGTGCAGACCTGGCAGGTATTACGGAGACCTGGTTGGGCCAAGAGGGGGAGGTCCCCCTCGTCGAGATGTGCCCACCAGGTTTCCATGCATTTCATCAGCCAAGGGCCCAGGGGAGGGGTGGGGGAGTGGCGGTGATCATTAGGGAGAGTCTCTGTCCGAGGGAGACTACTGTTCCTCAGATAGCCGGATGTGAGACCCTCTTTGTGAAGTGGGGCCGTGGGGTGCAGATGGGTTTGCTGACTACGTACCTGGCTCCCTGCCACGTGGCAGCGACCCTGCCCGAGCTACTCGACGTCATTGCCGGGGTGGTGGTCGATACCCCCAAACTTATTGTCATGGGGGATTTCAACCTCCCATCCGCGGGTGAGGCATCAGAGGTGTCTTGGGAGTTCATGGCTTCCATGACGGCCTTGGACCTGACCCAGTTAGTTCAAGGCCCCAGTCACATAGGGGGACACACTCTGGACTTGATTTTTATCTCTGGTCAGTGGTTGAATGATCTTGGTAGAGGGGACCTAGATATTAAACCCTTGTCATGGACAGATCATTCACTCCTTCAACTAGACTTTCCTACCGCCTGCCCCTGCCGCAGGGAGACAGAACCGGTCAGATGATTCCGTCCCAGGCACCTGATGGATCCTGAAAGGTTCCTGACAGAGCTTGGGCCATTTCCTGAGACTCTAACACATGACTCGACTGAAGAGCTGGTGGCCACCTGGGAAAGGGCGGCCACTGGAGCTTTGGACCGCGTTGTGCCTTTGCGGCCTCTGACCCGATGCCGATCTCAATTAGCTCCTTGGTTCTCTGAGGAGCTGAGAGAGATGAAGTGTCGGAAAAGACACCTAGAGAGCATTTGGAGGACTAGTCAATCCGATTCCGACCGGACACAAGTGAGGTCTTATATCAAGACCTACCTAGTGGCGATAAAAGCGGCAAAATCTAACCATTTTTCCGCTCTTATCGCATCTGCAGAGAACCGCCCAGCCGCCCTGTTTAGGGTGACCCACTCCCTTCTTCGGGGGGGAGTGCGGGAAGATCCCTTGCAGGGTCGTGCTGAGGATTTTGTGCAATTACTGCACGATAAAGTCGCTCGGATTCGGGATGGCTTGGACTCCGATTGGATGAGTCCACGGGAGGAGACCAGGGCAGGTCTTGAGAATGTTATCTGGGAGGAGTTTGATCCCGTGACTCCCGAGGATGTGGACAGGTTTCTGGGTAAGATTAGTGCCGCCACGTGTTTATTGGACCGTGTCCCTCCTGATTGGTACTGGCCTCCAGGGAGGTTACACGAGGCTGGCTCCAGGGGATTATAGGTGCTTCTCTGAGTGAGGGTGCCTTTCCTGCCACCTTGAAAGAGGCGGTAGTGAGGCCCCTCCTCAAGAAGCCTTCCCTGGACCCGGCTGAATTAGCCAACTATCGTCCAGTCTCCAACCTTTGTTTTGTGGCAAAGGTTGTTGAGAGCCTGGTGGCACGACAACTTCCCCGGCACCTGGATGAAGCTATCTATCTAGACCCATACCAGTCGGGCTTCAGGCAGGGGTACAGCACAGAAACGGCATTGGTTGCGTTGGTGGATGATCTCTGGAGGGTTTGGAACAGGGGTTGCTCCTCTGTCCTAGTCCTATTAGATCTCTCAGCGGCTTTTGATACCATCGACCATGGTATCATGCTGCAGCGGTTGAGGGGATTAGGAATAGGGGGCACCGTTTTGCGGTGGTTCTCCTCCTTTCTCTCCGACCGCTCGCAGTTCGTGTTGGCAGGGGGACAGAGGTTGACCTCGAGGCGTCTCGCATGGGGAGTGCCACAAGGGTCGGTCCTCTCGCCCCTCCTGTTCAACATTTATGTGAAGCCGCTGGGTGAGATCATCCATGGTTTTGGGGTGAAGTGTCATCTGTATGCTGATGATACTCAGCTGTACATCTCCACCCCAGACCACCCCAACGATGCCCTTGATGTGATGTCTCGCTGCCTGGAGACCGTGCGGGTCTGGATGGGGAGGAACAGGCTCAGACTCAACCCCTCCAAGACCGAGTGGCTGTGGCTTCCGACACCCCGATATTTATTTATTTATTTATTTATTTATTTATTTATTTATTTATTTATTTATTTATTTATTTTTCATATTTGTATACCGCCCTACTCCCGAAGGACTCAGGGCGGTGAACAGCCACAATAAATTACAAATACATATAGAAGTTAAAAAAAAAAACTATTAAAAAACAGATTAAGTAATTTGGCTCAAAGATTAAAACATCCAAATTTATCTAAAAGAGGTCTAAAACCTGATTTAAAAGCCAATTTAAAAGCCAATTTAAAAGGGAGAGTTAGGCCTGACCAGCTTGTTGGAATAGAAACGTTTTCAGGGCACGGCGGAATATGCGTAAGTCTTGGATGTTTCGTAACTCCGGGGGAAGCCCGTTCCAGATGGTAGGTGCCCCCACAGAAAAGGCTCTCCCCCTGGGGGCCGTCAGTCGACATTGTTTGGCCGACGGCACCCTGAGGAGTCCCTCTCTATGGGAGCGAACTGGTCGGTGAGAGGCTATTGGTGGCAGGAGGCGGTCTCGTAAGTACCCTGGTCCTGAGCCATGGAGCGCTCTAAAGGTAGTAACCAAAACCTTGAAGCGCACCCGGAAGACCACTGGGAGCCAGTGCAGCTCACGCAGGAGGGGGGTTACATGAGAGCGCCACATTGCTCCCATTACCACCCACGTGGCCGCATTCTGGACCAGTTGGAGCCTTCGGGTGCTTCTCAAGGGGAGCCCCATGTAGAGAGCATTACAATAATCCAGGCGTGAGGTGACAAGGGCATGAGCGACCGTGCGCAACGAGTCCCGATCCAGAAAGGGATGCAACTGGCGAATCAGGTGAACCTGATAAAAGTCCTCCTGGCCACGGCCGTCATATGCTCTTCTAAAGACAGCCGCGAGTCCAGGAGGATGCCCAAGTTGCGAACCCCATCTGTGGGGGCCAATGACTCGCCCCCAATAGTCAGAGATGGCACCAACTGACTATATCGGGACGACGGAAACCACAGCCACTCGGTCTTGGATGGGTTGAGTCTGAGTTTGTTCCTCCCCATCCAGATCCGTACGGCCTCCAGGCACCGGGACATCACCTCGAGGGCATCATTGGGGTGGTCTGGGGTGGAGATGTACAGCTGGGTGTCATCAGCGTACTGATGGTACTTCACCCCAAAACCACGGATGATCTCACCCAGCGGCTTCACATAAATGTTGAATAGAAGGGGCGAGAGGACCGATCCTTGTGGCACCCTACATATAAGGGGCCTCGGGGTCGACCTCTGCCCCCCTGTCAACACAGACTGCGACCGGTCAGAGAAAAAGGAGGAGAACCACTGTAGAACAGTGCCCCCCACCCCCAACCCTTCCAACCGGTGCAGCATGATATCATGATCGATGGTATCAAAAGCCGCTGAGAGGTCTAGTAGGACCAGGACAGAGGAGCAACCCCTGTCCCGAGCCCTCCAGAGATCATCAACCAATGCGACCAATGCTGTCTCTGTGCTGTACCCGGGCCTGAATCCCGACTGGAACAGATCTAGATAATTCGATTCATCCAGGTACTGAGGCAGTTGTCGTGCAACCACACTCTCAAGAACCTTTGCAACAAAGCGAAGGTTGGAGACAGGACGATAATTTGCTAATACAGCTGGATCCAGGGAGGGCTTCTTGAGGAGGGGCCTCACCACCGCCTCTTTCAAGACGGTGGGAAAGACACCCCCACTCAAAGAAGAATTTATAATCTCCTGGAGCCAGCCTCGTGTCACCTCCCGGGAGGCCAGTACCAACCAGGATGGACATGGGTCCAATAAACATGTGGTCGCATTTAGTCTGTTCAGTATCCTGTCCACGCTTTCGGGAGTCACAGGATCAAACTCTTCCCAAATAATATTCTCAGGACCTGCCCCTGTCATCTCCTCTGGATCAATCCAGTCAGAGTCTAGCTGTTCACGAATCTGAGCAATTTTGTCATACAGATATTGTACAAAATCCTCAGCTCTACCCTCCAAGGGGTCTTCCCGCGTCTCTTGATGGAGCAGAGAGCGGGTCACCCTAAACAGGGCGGCTGGGCGATTATCTGATGACGCAATAAGAGTAGAAAAGTAGTTACTCTTCTCTACTCTTATCACCACTAGGTAATTCTTAATATGAGATCTTAACAGTGTTCGGTCGGATTCAGACGACTAGCCCTCCAACTGCTCTCTAGGCGTCTTTTCCGGCGCTTCATCTCCCTCAGCTCCTCAGTATACCAAGGAGCCAGGTGAGACCGGCGCCGGATCAGAGGCCGCAAAGGCACGACTCGGTCTAAAGCATCAGCCGCCGCCCTATCCCAGGCGGCCACTAAGTCCTCAGCCGAGTCGTGTGCTAGAACCTCAGGAAATGGCCCAAGCTCCATCTGGAATCTCTCAGGATCCATCAGGCGCCTGGGGCGGAACCACCTGGTCGGTTCCGCCTCCCTGCGGCGGGGTGTGGCGGTTCGAAGATCCAGGCGAAGGAGGGAGTGATCTGACCATGACAAGGGTTCACTCACTATATCCCCTATCTCGAGATCACTCAACCACTGTCCAGAGACAAAAACAAGGTCCAGTGTGTGTCCCCCCATGTGAGTAGAGCCATAAATTAACTGGCTCAGGTCCATAGCCGTCATGGAAGCCATGAACTCCCGAGCCACCTCAGATGTCTCGCCAACTGATGACAGGTTAAAATCCCCCATGACCATAAGCCTGGGGGTGTCAACAGCCACCGCGGCTATAACATCAAGCAGCTCAGGCAGGGCTGCTGCCACATGGCAGGGAGCCAGGTACGTGACTAGCAAGCCCAACTGCACCCTATGACCCCACTTCACAAGAAGGGACTCACATCCAGCCGTCTGAGGAACAGTGGCCTCCCTTGGTCCAAGACCTTCGTTAATAACAACCGCCACCCCTCCGCCCCTCCCCTGAGACCTTGGTTGATGGAAAGCACGGAAACCTGGTGGGCACATATCAACAAGGGGGGCTCCCCCTTCCTGGCCCAACCAGGTCTCCGTAATACCCATCAGGTCCGCACCCCCCTCCTGAATAAGATCACAAATGAGGGGAGCTTTATTAACCATGGACCTGGCGTTGCACAGCAACAGCCGAAGGCCTGGGGCCCGAGGTTCCGTACAACCTGGGGAACGAGAAGAGCTTTGAGGGTCGGAGCGCGCCACCGCTTGTAAACAGCGAGGATGCACTCCCGTAGGATGATGTGGCCCCCTGCTCCCACCATATCTGCCCCTCCCACCTACAGTATCGATGTTATGGGCATCTGTATTGTAAGATCTAATCATCTCCTTGACCCCAGAGTTCACACCTCCCATGCCACGCCCTACGGCTGGCCCAGATACCCTCCCCCGCGGGTCTTCCCCCGAACCCACGTAATCTACCCCCCTCCCAGAATCCCTTAAAATCTTATTAAGAAATTTCCCTAAAAAACCCCATAACCCTCTTTTTGCTGTATGCCATCTCTCCGGACTCCAAAGTCCGTCATCGAGATAGGCCCTCGATAAAGAAGAGGGCCAGACCTGCGAGAGGGGGGCATCTCGCAGTTTGAGGAGTTCTCCCAATGAGTACATTATGTAGCTAGATAGTCTATAGCTGGTAGGCATGTCCAAGTTTTACAGGTGCCATCGCTGACTATTGGGGGTGAATCTTTGCCCCCCACGGAGAGGGCTCGCAATCTGGGTGTCCTCCTGGACGCACGGCTGTCTTTAGAAGAGCATATGATGGCCGTGGCCAGGGGGCCTTTTATCAGGTTCGCCTGATCCACCAGTTGCAGCACTTTCTGGACTGGGACGCCCTGCGCACGGTCACTCATGCTCTTGTTACTTCCCGGTTGGACTATTGTAATGCTCTCTACATGGGGCTCCCCTTAAAGAGCACTCGGAGGCTCCAACTGGTCCAGAATGCGGCCGCGCGGGTGGTTATGGGCGCAACTCGTTGTGCCCATGTGACACCCCTCTTGGGCGAGCTGCACTGGCTCTCAGTGGTCTTCCGGGTGCGATTCAAGGTGTTGGTTACCACCTTTAAAGCGCTCCATGGCATAGGACCCGGGTACCTCCGAGACCGTCTCCTGCCACCAATAGCCTCCCACCGACCAGTTCGCTCCCACAGAGAGGGTCTCCTCAGGGTGCCATCGGCCAAGTTATGTCGGCTAGCGACACCCAGGGGGAGGGCCTTCTCTGTGGGAGACCCAGCCCTGTGGAACGAACTGCCCCCGGAAATACGTAAGATCTCCGACCTCCGGGTGTTTCGCTGCGCACTGAAGACCCTGTTGTTCCGCCAGGCCGGACTATCAACAAAATAGTTTTAAATTGGGGTATTTAAATTTTGGGGGGTTTTAAATCTGAGCCAATTTATTTAATTATTTTAAATTTTAAATTGTTGTTTGTCTGTGTTTTTTAATAGGCTGTACACCGCCCTGAGTCCTTCGGGAGAAGGGGGGTATAGAAATAAAATTATTATTATTATTATTATTATTATTATTAGTAGTAGTAGTAGTAGTAGTAGTAGTAGTAGTAGTAGTAGTATTGGCATACGGCCCATTTTATCTATAAATGTAAACAGTGATGCTAAAAGTGGGGCCCACCAACTGGTGTTCTTTTTGATTATTTCTGGGAGGACATTATCAGCACCATGTGCCTTATTAGCTTTAAGGGATTCGATCAGCCGGGATACCTCTTCTGGTGTGACAGGGGGCCAGTAAGCAATTTGGTCCAAACTAATTTGGTTCTCCTTAGTTACATAGTCGGGGTCTGTATATAACTCTAAAATATTCTTCCCAAGACTCCTTCAAAGCTGCACTTTTCTTTTCTTTTAGGAGGGTCTTATCTTGTGCTTTCAACTTTTTAAGAAGTGAGTGTGATCCTCAGAAGGGTCATTTTTACTTCTTCTGTATTCCTTATTATATATCCTTTTTAATTGCACGCAATCTCTATCAAGCCTTTTTTTGTTCTTTAAAACTGGCTTTTTGGAGTGAGCTAGTATTCTCTTAGTGAGAACCAATTTCAAATTTGAACTTAAAGTTTTAAACTCCTCTAAATATGGTCCTTCAAACTTATTTCTTAGTAGAGATGTATGTAATTCTATGGTTTCTGGAATTAACATCCATTTAGTAACTTCCTTTGCATTTTTCTCAGTCCATTTAATTTTTACCTGGGTATTTTGGCTCTCTAATCTGGGTAGGTAGGTTGAGCCACCCCTTAGTAATTTCTGTGTAATGTAAGAGTAAGGATAAGTGAATCGTGATCGCTTTCTAGATGCGAGTCTACCTTCACCTTCTGCAAGAACTTCAGGAGGTCGTATGATATTATCCAGTAATCAACTGTGGATTTTCTTCCTGCTCCTCGATAAGTATAGTCTGCTGGGTAGTCACCCCAAGTGGGACCGTTCAGGATACAAAGGTACAGCCATCTGTTTTACACACAGTCCTGCCCGATTTGCCTTAGTGTCTTTAAATTGTCTGGGATGCAGGGGTTCTCCTGGTACATTCTCATCATAGTGGATCTTAAAATGATTAAATAATGCTTGATTTTTTGGGCCCATCTAGCGTTTAAGTCCCCCCCCACACACACACAATAAGCATTGCTGCTGTAGGGTATTTATCGAAGCAGCCCAGGATAAAATCTTCTATGCCGTCCCAAATCTTGTTGATCAAATTATTCTTATTGAGTGGGGGAATGTACATATTGAAAAGCAAAATCTCCACCTGTTTAAATAAGAGTAAAGTAGTCACAACCCATGGCTGCAAAGGTGGCAGTGATACACATTTAAATTGCAAGGATGTATTCACTAATGTCACAATGCCCCCTTTAGCTTTCTCTCTCCCCCCCCACCTTACTTGGGACAGCTGGGATAAAGTTAACCCAATAACCATCTAACTATCTCTGCGGGGGCCAGTTTTCCTGTAAGAAGAGAATGTCAAATTGTGCTAGATAGTCAAAAAAAAAGTTGGTCTTTTGATGGAACAGTTCAACCCGCTTTATTCCAGGTTATGATGGAGAGGGGATCCTCTTTTGCAGCTCATCAGGAATACAAGGGAAGTTGTATGGTTGTTGCAATGACTTGAGGTGTTGTCACGCACGAAATTGGCCTTCTCTAAAAGGAGGGGTGCCCCATCTAAATTCTGTGTCAACTCCTGGTAAAATTATTCAGGGTAAGAGGATTTAGCACCAGCTAACAAGGCTGCCATTCTGATGCCTCTTCTGTAGGTGTAGAGCAGGGGGTTATTCGGTCATGCTCCATTCGGCTTTGAGCTGATGACACTGATGTGGGTCCTCTCTCGATTTCTTGATGTGGTGCTAAAGGTATCATAGGATCATCACATAGAGGAATTTAGTAGTGATAGTTTTGCCATAAAAAGCCCATTGAAGCTGGGAGACGACTGGGAGGGAATAGTGGAATACTGGGGTGTGTGTTGTGTGTCATTGGCACAGCAGAAAAAAAGACGGGTGGCCCTCTTCATCAAAGAATCCATAGAATCAAAACAAATTTATAAAGATGAAGGGGGGATAATTTTGATAGTGGAAGTAATGATGAATCTCAAACAGACATTATTAACAGTAATATATGCATCATATACTAACCAAGAAGTTTTTTATGAACAACTACATTAGAAAAATTACAGAAATAGAATATGATAACATCTGTATTGTGGGACACTTTAACGCAATTGTTGATGCAAAATTAGACTATAAAAGTAGCAAAACAAACCAAAAAGCTAGGAGAACTTTACCAAAGCCCTTTTTTAAAAAAATGATGGAGGAATTGGGAATTAAAGATGCTTGGAGGGAATTAAAACCAGAGAAAAAACAATACACTTTCTATTCAAATATGCATAAATCATAGTCGAGAATTGACATGACATGGATGTCACAGGAATTGCAAAAGAATATATAAGAAGTAGATGTAGAGTTAAATACCATAACCCAATAAAAGTAAAATGGAAAGGACAAACAAGAAAACCAAGATGGACATTAAAGCAGTCAGTATTGGAAAACAAAGAATTTATACAGAAAATGGAGAATGAAATGGAGTTCTTTTTCAAAAAGAAAAAAAAAATGGAGAAACGTCCATGCAAAAATGTATGGGATACTGCCAAGGCATAATTCAGGGGATTAGCAATCTCTTATATAGGAAGGAAAAATAAGGAGAAGAAGAAAAAATGAAAGGAATTAGAAGAAAAATATAAAAGACTTGAATTGGAATTACAGAGAGACCCACAAAAAAAATGGCAAAAATCAAATGGAACTAGTAAAACATGAATTAAATATTTTAGAGAATCAAAAGCAGCCAAAAATCAAAGCAGCCAAACAAAACTTCTCTGAAAAAGCAAACAATCCGGGGAGATAGTTGGCATTCAGACTCAAAAAAGAGAAAGAAAAAAAAACTGATACAAAAGTTATGAAATGAGATGGATACAATCCAACACAAAAATGAAGATAAGTTAACAATATATTTCATCTTATTCCATTTTTACATTGAAACCTTTTAACTTAGTTAGTCTTCTACCTCTTTATTTTCCTTACTTCCTAATTTCTTATTCTCACATCAATTAATTGTTTTATTTCATCATTTACTAACATTCTAACTTATATCTTAATTTCAGTTATTTCCATAATTAAACCAAGTTAAACTTGGTCTCTCCAAGGTTCCATTTCTTAATATTTTTTCCCTTTATCCCATTCTCTTATCATCTTCTTCACTCTTGTGATCTTTGACTTTTAGGCTTGCTGTCAAACATCAGCCATAATACTAATTACTGTTTTGAACAATATGCAGGTTGTATTACACAAATGGCTATTGTATATGTAAAATTACAGTATGACTGAAATACTTCTGCACCTATATTGGTTCTCACTGTCAGGGAAGTTTCTCCTTAGTTTTAGGTTGCTTCTCTCTTTGTTCAATTTCCATCCGTTGCTTCTTGTTTTGCCTTCTGGTCCTTTGGAAAATACATTTCCCCACTTTTTTGTGGCAGCCCCTTAAAAGCCTGTTGCCTATCACACTCTTGGGCAAAGCATGTGAGCCATTTCTTCCTTTCAGTGGTCCATGAAAGTACATCTATAGTATGTAGATAATAAAGTTGAAAAAAGGTGAACAACATTTTTACAGAACTATGGATACATTGAGGCTGGCTGTGACAAGAAATTGCTGGGAGGGGAGGGGCCAGGTGAGGGACCCCTTGACATGAGTGACATTGAGTTGGCCATGCCCACCCAGTCACATGAACACCAAGCTAGGCCCACCCAGTCACATGACCACCAAGCCACACCCACAGTCACATGACCACCAAGCAAGCCACGCCCACAGAACCGGTAGTGAAAAAATTTGGAACCCACCCCTGCTATAGACCAATATCATTGCTAAATGTAGATTACAAAATCTATGCCTCAGTAATTGCAGAAAGATTGAAAAGATCTTTGAATGACTTCATACATGCAGACTAGAATGACTTCCTACCTAAGAGGCAAATCAAAAACAATATGCAGATGATTCTGAACACACTGGAATATTATGAGACACACTCAAGAAAGCAGATGGCTATGATTTTTCTTGATGTGCAGAAAGCTTTTGATAATTTGAGTTGGCAGTTTATGTTTTTACAATTAAAATATATGAACTTCGGAGAGAAATTTACCAACATGGTTAAAGCACTATACCATAAACAAACAGCAAAGGTGTTTATAAACAGTGATATGATTAAGAATTTCAACATAACGAAAGGCACAAGGCAAGATTATCTCTTATCCCCACTATTATTTTTATTGACTTTAGAGGTATTAGCCAGAAATGTCAGACAAAATAGTGAAATAAAAGGTATGAAAACTAAGAACGAGGAGTATAAGTTACAGGCCTTTGCTAATAACTTGGTGTTTATTTTAGAAGACCCACAGGAAACAGGACCTAAATTAATTACAAAGATAGAAGAATAAGGGGCAGTTGCAGGTTTGAAAATAAATAAAGAGAAAATGAAAATATTGGTTAAACACTTTACAAATAAACAAAAGAGAGAATTTACAAGAATGATGAACATGCAAATTGTAACGAAAGTTAAATATTTAGAGGTTCAATTAACAGCAAGATGTGTATCTCTCAAAGATGATAACTATGGCAAACTGAAAGCACAAATTAAAATAAATCTGGAAAATTGGCAAAACCTACAATTGTCCCTATTGGGTAGAATAGCTACAATTACTGTAAAATGAATATTCTGCAGAGATTATTGTACCTGTTTTAGATGATCCCAATAAAACTGGGTGGGGAAAATATTTTGAAGACCTAAATAAGATGATATTAAAATTTGCATGGGAAGGAAAAAAAGTTAAAATTAAAAATGCTACAAGATGTTAAAAGTAGAGGAGGGTTTGGTCTTCTGGATTGGGAATCATACCACCAAGCATCGGCACTTATGTGGGTGAAAGAGTGAGTTAATTTGAGGAATATAAGGCTACTAGCTGAATAACTGTGCTCCACTATGAAATTATGTGATCGGGCTTGATAAATCGACACTTATAGCTTGAAAATTAATGAGTAGTTACAATTGGCCTCTTGTCTCCCCTTCTCTCCCTCAGCCTTGCCCCACAGAAGCCTATCCTATCCTATCCCCCTTCTCTCCCTCAGGCTTGCCCTACAGAAGCCTCCCCTATTCTATCCCCTTCTCTCCTGCAGGCTTACCCCACAGAAGCCTATCCTATCCTATCCACTTCTCTCCCTCAGTCTTGCCCCACAGAAGCCTCCCCTATTCTATCCCCTTCTCTCCCTCAGGCTTGCCCCACAGAAGCTTATCCTATCCTATCCTCTGCTTGCTGCTGTGAGAGTAAAACTGAAACTGAAACTCCTCTCCTCTGCTTGTGTTTTGCATTTGGAACAGATTTCTTTTCAGGTGGGGTGGGGGAATAGAACTCCTTAGCATCAGAGCGTGTTAATAATAATATAGGAAATACTAACACTCTGATGGTCATTTTGAAAAAAATCCTTTCTTAGTGAGCACCTACAATCCAAGAGAAACATATGTGGCAAATTTCAAATTTGTAGGCTTTACAGTTCTGGAGATTTTGTGATGATGCATGAGTAGTATTTCGCTTATATATACATAGATTAACACTGGAAGGTCATGATCTGCAATTGGGGTGGCATGCCTTCTCATCAGAGGTGGGTTGCTGCCGGTTCGGACCGGTCCACAAGACCTGGTAGTAAAACCAGCAGGAGGGTCTGCCAACCACCCCGGATGTCATCATAGGCGATCTGTGCATGCGCAGAAGCTCTGCATATGCACAGAAGCTCGGCGCGCACGCACAATCCCATTGCAAGCCGGTAGTAAAGGTAAGTAGAACCCACCCCTGCTTCTTATGGTATAAGAAGGGTAAGATACATAGCTATTTCCAGAGGCATTACATTAGAAATGCATTACTGTTAGTATGGACCAAAATCAAAGAATAACACTACTTGAAAGTGCCAGTATAGTTATCTGTAATGGAGGCGTGGATATATCCTAATGTCATAAATATGGATAAAATTATAAGATATAAGGACATACTAAACAAAAGGGGAGAACTAAAACAAAACAAGAACTAAAAAGATTAGGGATTGACCTATCATGGTGGACATAATTACAGATACAACCCAGATATGAAAAAGATAGGAAAGAGTATGGGTTTTATAATGAATTAAATGAGCTAGACCAGATTCTAATGGGAACATATGAAAAATTAATCAAGAGGATATACAATTATTTATTAACTATCAAATTGGAGGAAGAACAAGTAAAAGAAACTATGATAATTTGGGCTAAGAATTTTGGCTATACAATAAATTTGGACAGGTGGCAGAAATTATGGAATAGAAATCATACTCACAATGTCAACAGCGTATAAATAAAATCTCTATAAAATGTTTTATAGATGGTACTATTCACCTGCAAGAATAGCAAATATGTATAAAAATAAATCTGTTAAATGTTGGAAATGCAACCAAATACCAGGTTCATATTATCATCTGTGGTGGACGTGTCCCAAAGCAAAAAAATACTGGAAGTATATACACATATAGCTGGAAAATATAACAAAACAACACATAGATTTGAAACCTGAAACATACAAACAAACAAACCAACAAAAAACAAACAAACAAAAACAGATATTTACATCTTCTTTTCAACATCTTCGCATCAGTAATCTATATTTATACATATATTTCTAATATATATATATATATATATATATATATATATATATATATATATATATATATATATATCTTTGGTTATTCGGGTCTTCTCCCACGTAAAATTGGAAGTGTCTTGGCGACGTTTTGACGAAGTCTCATTCGTCATCTTCAGGCTGGTGTTCTCGGCTTCGTGCTTCCAGGAGCAATGTGAGATCGCAGCTGTCTCTTCCTTTTAACTGCTAGTGGGGGTGTGAGCTGATTGGGTGGGAACTTGGCTGTGTTCTGATTGGGTGGAGGTGTGTTCTGATTGGTTAGGGGCTTGGCTGTGCTCTGATTGGATGGGGGGTTGGTTGTGCTCTGATTGGCTGGGGGTGTGTTCTGTTTGGGTGGGGGCTTGGTTGTGCTCAGCTTAGTCTGAGTTGCAGGGGGATTTGAGCTGGTGAGCTGCGTTGTTGTTGTTTGGCTTCGTGTTTGTGGCCGTGCGAGCTCTTCATGGTGGGTGTCAGTCTGCTTCATGTATGGATTGGAGGGGTTTAAAGTGGCTAATGATGCAGCTGCGGTCTGGCTTCTGGTCCTTGGTCGTGGTTCATTATCAGTGTGGGTTTCAGTCTGCTTTCTGCGTGGATGTGTGGTGGTGATATCCTGTGTGGCTCTCGTGAGTGTGGGTCTGGTGTCATTCGTCACACTCAACTGACTCAGCCTTCCATCCTTCCGAGGTGGGTAAAATGAGGACCCAGATTGTTAGGGGGCAATATGCTATTTAGTATACTGTTTTTGGTGTAAGCCGCCCAGAGTCCTCAGAGAGTGGGTGGCATAGAAATATAAATAAATAAATAAATAAATAAATAAATAAATAAATAAATAAATAAATAAATAAATAAATAAATGAATGAATGAATGAATGAATGAATAAATAAATAAATAAATAAATAAATAAATAAATAAATAAATAAATAAAGTAAGTATTTTATTTCTTTTTCATATGGCCTGGTAATTATTCCCAGTAAGAAAGTTTCTGGCCTCATTTCTATTTGTTGATTTATAATTTTTTCTATTTGTATTTTAATTGTTTGCCAAAATTGTTTTGCCTTCTGGCACATGTGATAATAAGTTTCTTTTTGATGTTTACATTTCCAACAAAGCAGGGAAGTATTTGGAAACATATTTGCCAATCTGGCAGGTGGGAGATGCCACCTATAAAACATTTTATACATATTTTCTTTATAGGGTACAGACATTGTTAGTTTGTAATTTATATTCCATAATTTCTCCCATTTATCTAATTCAATATTGTACCCAAAATTTTTTGCTCAAATTATCATATTTTCTTTAACTACCTCTTCTTCCAATTTGTATCTTAATAAATAATTATAGGGTTTTTTTTTATCAATTTATCCTCTGTTCCCTGAAGAATTTTATCTAATTCCTATGTTCCCTTTTGAAATCCAAATTGTGCCAAATCTGTCCTGTATCTAGATTTTATTTGCATATAGGGCCACCAATCAATGTCTGTACCCAATTCTTTCAATTCCTGTCTTGTTCTTAGTTCCCCTTGATTATTCAGCAAATCTTTGTAGGTTTTCATTTTACCAATATCTAGAGCAGTGGTTCTCAACCTTCCTAATGCCGTGACCCTTTAATACAGTTCCTCATGTTGTGGTGACCCTCAACCAGGGGTGGGTTCTAAATTTTTTTACTACCGGTTCTGTGGGTGTGGCTTATTTTGTGGGTGTGGCTTGGAGGTCACGTGACTGGGTGGGCGTGGCTATGTGTATAGGGACTACTCAGAGGGCTGAAAAAAAGTCATTTCTGACAGGTCCTTGCACTTTTGACTGGTCCTCACACTTATGACCATCCTCACATTTATGGCCGTGCAGCATTCTTAACAACCGTGTCACTCATTTCACAACTGCTTCTCTTCACCATGGTGACAAAATAGGGCAAAAACGTAAAATGTGAGGACAGTTGTCAGTTCGAGGACTCGTCAAAAGTGCGAGGACCAGTCAAAAATAACTTTTTCAGCCCTCTGAGTAGTCCATATGCACAAAAGGACTACCCAGAGGGCTGAAAAAAGTGATTTCTGACAGGTCCTCGCACTTTTGACCGGTCTTCACACTTATGACTGGTCATCATTTATGCCCATTGTAGCATTCTTAACAACCATGTCACTCATTTCACAACTGCTTCTCTTCACCATGGTGACAAGATTGGGCAAAAACGTAAAATGTGAGGACAGTCGTATGTTCGAGGACTGGTCAAAAGTGTGAGGACCAGTCAGAAATAACTTTTTCAGCCCTCTGAGTAGTCCATATGAATAAAAGGATACAGCAATAGAGAGGGATGAAGGAAGGGAAGGGAAATTAGAGTAGGAGGGAGGGTAAGAGAGGGAGGAAGAGTGGAGGAGAAGGAGAAGGGAAGAGGAAGTAGGGAGGAGAAGAAGAGGGGGAGGAAGAGAAAGTAAGAAGGAAAGAAAAGAGAGAGGTGGTAGGTTTGAGGAGAAAGATTGCTGTACAATAAAAAAAGATGAAAGGGAAGAAAGGCAACCCCAAACAAATATAAAGATATTAAGATAAAGAATGAATTGTTAAACTTTAAAGAATAAAAGACAACAAATATGAATAAATAACAATAATTAGAAACACACATACAAACATACAATGTATTTTCTTTGAACAGAGTATTTGGCCGGTTCACAAATTTAAACAGTGTTTAGTCATTTCAATTAAATTTACAATTTCTATATTTCCTTTTTGCCATATTTATTCCTCATCTATTTTTGTAAAAAACCAATATTACCCTCATCCTCATCTCTAATCTTAATCAAATTCAATTTTTCCCTTCTATTCTATATTATACCCCTTCCCATTGTCATCTATTTTTATATCCATCCTCACATTGGTTAATTATGTAATATTACAGTTGTTTAATATAAATTCAACATTTTAATATAAATCAATTAGTTATATAACTACCTTTTTTGTATATTAATCAATATGAACATGAATAGATGGCATTTAGACCCCAAAAAATTGTCGTGTATGTACCCTAATGTTCAGCCAAAATGTTGGAGATGTGATTGTTTAGATGCTACATATTATCATGTTTGGTGGACCTGTGGAAAGTTAAGGCTTTTTGGATAAAAATTTGGTGGGTCATGCAGAATGTTTTGAAGAAAAAAATTCAATTTTCTCCACAATTGTTTCTACTGGGTATAGTTAAGGGTTTTACATTGGGTGAAACAAAATTGATATTGTACATGATAACAGCAGCAAGATTGTTGATAGGTAAATATTGGAAAAATGAAGCTTTGCCCACGATCGAGGAATGGACTTTGAAGATGGCCAGTTTTGCAGAGTTGGCGAAGATTTCAGCATATTTAAAAGATTGTTCACAAGAGACTTATGAATGGGAATGGAAAAAGTGGATAGATTATGTTCAGAACAAATATCAAACTAGGAAGTATCAAATAGTTTTTATTTGAAAATGTTATATTAAGATAGAAATATTTTAATGTAATGAAGATGAAAATTTATAAGCGGGAGGGAGGGGTTCAAGTTTTATATAAGTTTCATACAAAGGAGGGGTTTTTTTTCTTTTTTTTTTCTTACCTGATATGAGTATACTGTGAGGAAGTCCGGGGGGAGGGGAGGGTTAGGGTGGGTTAGGGAGGTTGGGAAGTTTGGGGTGGGTTGAGGTGGGGGGAAAGGGGTGAAAATGTAATTGTAAAACTTTTGCAATAAAAAAAAGATAAAAAAAAGAAAAAAGTAAAATAAAAAAAATAATAAAAAAAGATAAAAAAAATATGAACATGAATATTCCAATTATTTCCATGCAATCCAATTTCTTACAAATCAATTAATTATATTTACCAATAATAATAAACCAAATAATTTCCCCCATATATTCCTCCAAACCACAACTTAACCATTTCTGCTTTCAGAAATATACAATTAATAGTATCTCAATTATTACAATTCCCTAGTTAAATAGAGCTTTTTTTCTTTTGTGTTTTAAAATCTTGAACTCTCCTCTTTTTCCCTAAATTTCCCATTGTTTGCATCTACCTTTTTTGGTGAGGAAAAAGAAAAGAAATCTGCCTGCCTAATTTTCCAACATTGCAGCAACAGCAAAGCAGTTTCAGTTTCATTTTTCAGCATAGCTAGGGGAAAAAAAATCTGCTCCAGCAAGCAGCAGAGCCCTCAGCAAAACAGCTGAGAGCAAATCAGCTGAGAGTCGGGAGCTGATCTAATCAAGGGCTAATTAGCCTATGCTGAAGCTCCGCGGGCCAATAAAATTACAAAAAAACACCGAACCATTTGTTAAATTGCTGACTCGCCTGCCCCTCGCCCACCACTATTTATTGGCAATAAATAGTGGTGCAGAGAGGCAGGGCAAGGGGCAGGACCGGCAGAATCCCACCACTGGCTATAGGGAGTCCCTTTGAAGCCCTGCGGCAAGAATTTGAACAGTTTTTTTTTCCTCTAGCCATCAGCTGGGACTCAGGAGGCAGCAATAAATTGGGAGTGGGCGGGGTAAGCAAACGGCCGGCGATCCAACAGAGCAGAGAGTGAGGGTGAGTGAAGGCGTGGGGGGGGGGGCGAGAGAGGGCTTTGGTGACCCCCGTGAAATGGCCGTTCGACCCCCAAAGGGGTCGCAACCCCCAGGTTGAGAACCGCTGATCTAGAGCACTTGGGTAGATTTGTGCTTCCATAATGGATAGCCATTCCGGAATTTTGTCATAATGTTTCTTTTTTATCCCCTGCCATGTCTGTAGCAATGCTTTCCTGATCAAATGTTTTTGAAAATATCCGTGCTGTCTACTTTTTCCATCCCACAAGAAAACATGCCATCCTTTTTGTAGATCATATCCCTCTAATGACAATATTCTTTTGTTTTTTAGTTCCATCCAATCTTTAATCCATCTCAATGAAGTTGCTTTATAATATGTTTCCCAGTCTGGGAGTGCTAATCCTCTTCTCTCTCTCATGTCTTGTAAACGTTTTATTTTGATCATTGCTTTCTTCCCCTGCCAAATGTAATTTGCTATAAGTTTGTTAAAATCTTTAAAAAAATTCTTCCCCAATTTTATCGGAATCACTTGGAATAAAAATAACATTCTTGGTAGCACATTCATTTTGATTGAGGCTATCTTCCCAGGAAATGATAACTGTAGTTTGCTCCAAATTTCTAAATCTTTTTTTATCGGTCTTATTAATTTGTTGTAATTGTCTTCTCTAATTGATGATCCTTTGTTTGTTAGCATATTCCTAGATATTTTACTTTGTTTGTCATTTGTATACCCATTCTGTCTTCTAGTTCTTTCTCTTGTTCTTTTGTGAGATTCTTCGTTAATCCCTTTGTTTTTTGCCTGTTAATTTTAAATCCTGCTACCTTCCCATATTCCTCTATTCATGATAACAATTTGGGTCCTGTCGATATTGGCTGCTCTGTGATGAAGACCAAGTTGTCGGCAAAGGCTTGAAGTTTATATTCCTCTTTTTAAACTTTCAGTCCTTTTATTTCCTTCTAATTTCATTTAACAGTATCTCTAAAGATAGTATGAACATTAAAGGGGATAGAGGGCATCCCTGTCTCACTCCTTTTGTTATTATAAATTGTTCAGTCATATCCCCATTTATTGTTATTTTTACTGTTTGAAATGAGTATATTTTCTTTATCATATTTACACATTTATCGCCAAATTTCATATTTTCCAATTGTAAAGTAAGAAATTTCCAATTTAAATTGTTGAAGACCTTTTGTGCATCCAAGAATATTAGTGCCATTTGTTTATCCGTATTTACTTCAAGGTATTCCAAAACATCAATTATAATTCTCATATTATTTTTAATTTGTCTTTTTGGCAGAAAGCCATTCTGATTAGAATGGATATATTCGTTTATTACTTTTTTAGTCTTTCCGCAATAATCAATGTGAATAATTTGTAATCTACATTTAGTAACAATATTGGTCTATAATTTTTGATTTATGATTGGTCTGTCTCCTCTTTTGGAATAAGCGTGATAATGGCTTCCGTCCAAGAATTGGGTATTTTGGCCTTCAAAAATGCATCATTAAATGTTTCGAGTATAATTTCATCTAGTGGTTGTTGACAAGACTTATAAAATTCTGCCGGGATGCCATCAGGACCTGGAGTTTTATTTTTCTGTTTTTTCCTTCCCTCTATTAATTCAGTCATACTAATTGGCCTATTCAATATTTCCCTGTGTGTCTCTTCTAATTCCTTTAAATCTGATATATTTAAATATTGTTTAATGTCTTCTTCGAATATCTCCTCTTGCTCATATAGCTTTTGAAAAAAAAATTGCTATATTTTTTTTATCCTCCTTTCTATAATGTATCTCTCCTTCCTCATCTTGTAATTGGTGAATCGTTCTTTTCTCTTTGTCTTTTTTCAATTTATATGCCAACCAGCATCCCGTTTTATTCGCACATTCAAAATGGTTTTACTTTGCTGACTTAATTTTCCATGCTATCTCTATTTGTGTGATCAAATTAATTTTGTTTTATCAAATTTATTTTTCCTCTAGTTGTTTTATTTTGAGGATCCTTCTGTAGGTCAGATTCACATTCTTTAAGCTCTTTTAACAGGTTGTCTCATTCTTGTTTGTTTTTATTTTTCTTTACCATATACGCAATTGTTAGACCTCTTATGTATGTTTTTGCCATGTCCCCTAAATTTTGAAGAGAAGTTTCCTCTTTTGTGTTTATCCTGAAGAATATGTTCATTTCTTTTTCAATCATCTTAATGTATTCTTTGTCTTTTAATATTTCTTTATTCATCATCCATCTTTTTCTTGTCTGTTGTCCTTTCCATATTACTTTTACTGGTTTATGATCTTCCCACATATTTGTCATTATTTCCACTTCTTCTATATCTTTTCTAAATTCTGTCATCATCCATGCCATGTCTATTCTAGACCATGATTGGTGTGGACTAGAATAGAATGTGTATTGTTTTTTCTCTTTATTTACCTCCCTCCATGTATCATGAAGTCATAGTTCCTGTAATATCTCTTTAAATGTATCTGGAAGTGTGTTTTTCTCGGTTTTATTGTTCTTATTACTCTGGTAGTCTTTTTTCACATCCGTAATTGCATTGAAGTCACCTATTATGCACCTATTATGTTTTCATATTCTAATTCTTTTACTTTGTCATGTATCTTATTAGAATTCATTTTGGTTATTATTTGGTGCATAAATTGAAATCAATAATATTGTTTTTTGTTCTTTTTGTATTTCAGTCATTAAGATCCTTCCATCCTCATCTGTATTTGTTTTGTTTTCAAATGTTTTTTGATATAAACTGCTATTCCTCACTTTTTTTTTGTTCTGCTAATGAAGTATATAGATTTCCTAGTCTTGGGTTCTCTAGCATCTTTCTGTGTTGTTTCTTAATGTGTACTTCCTGCAAATTTATGATATCTATCTCCAATCTTTATAACTTTGTAAATATTTGCATTCTTTTGGCTGGTGCATTTAAACCGTTTATGTTTATTGAAATCATTTTATTTCTTGCTCCATCTTCGTTCTTATTTATTCATTGTCCTTAGTCTTCTTGTGTTTCTTGTTACTATTTGTATTTTTTCCCTCGCTCCCTTTCTCTCTATTCGTTCTCTTTCCAATCTTCTCTTTTCCTCTTGTTCTCCTTCCATAACATATTCTTCCTGGCTTTTACTCTCCGATTCCTCCCTGCTTTCTTGATCTTCCTCCAAGGCAAAATGATGTCAAAAAAATTCCTGGGCCTTTTCCAAGGTATCTATCTTAAATTTCTTCTCTTGCCAAGAGATGAGAATGCCCTCTGGTATCAGCCATCGAAACATGACTTTATATTTGTTTAATTGTGATGTGAGAAAATTGTAATTTTTTTCTCTGGTCTCTTACTCATCTTGGAATTTGTTTGAGTGTTATTATCTCCTTTCCTTTATACAATATTGCCTCATCTCTCATTTTTTTATAGATTTCTTCCTTTATTTTTTTTTTTATTTTTTTTAGTAAATCTAACGTGCACTTCCTTTGGCAATTTGTGCCTACGTGCATAATTTGTGTGCACTCTATAGACCTCATCAATGTCCCTTCGTATATCCTCCTTATCTCTTTGTGTTGTTTCTGCCAGGATTTCTACCATTATCTCTCCTAAATCTTCGTCCTTATTTTCTGTAATATTCTGGAACCTAAGATAAAATGATGCTTTCTCCATTTCCAGATGCACAATTGATTCTTCTAGTTCCCTACTGTTTGACATCTGTTTTTGTTCCAACGTGTCTATTTTCTTATCTGTTTGTTTCATTTTTTATTCTACTTTTTGGATTTTTACTCATTCCTAGAAATGTTCTGTTGGATTTTTTCTATTTTATCATCCATTTTTAAAATATTGTCTTTTATTTCTCCCACATCAGATTTAAGGTCCTCATGATTTCTTTTTGTTTCCTCGTTATTATTCTCAGTGGATTCTTGTGTCTTGTTCATTGCCTCCTGGATCATTGCCAACACCGATTGAATATTTTGTATACTGGAAATGGAGCCTGTCTTTTCTTTATCTGCTCCCAGCATGCTTTCTATCGACCTTTGCTGTGTTGGGGACACTGTAAGAGATTTGATTTGAGGTTGTTTTCTTATTTATTTTGGCTATCGTTGTTGTGCCTGTGCTTGTCATTTTTACTATTTGCTGCAGGTTCTTCCAAATTTTCATACAATGACTTACTTTTAATATCCTTAAATTTGTTACCTATAAGAGTCACTTAAATAGTTTTTAAATTTAACCTAAATAGTGCAATTCCTTAAATGTCAATCTATATTTATAATATTATGACTATAGCTGTATAAATACATTTATTTTTTTATTTTTTTATTTATTTTATTAGTCATATTTCTATGCCACCCACTCTCTGATGACTCTGGGCAGCTTACACCAAAGACAGTATACTAAATAGCATATTGCCCCCTAACAATCTGGGTCCTCATTTTACCCACCTCGGAAGGATGGAAGGCTGAGTCAACCTTGAGCCAGTGAGATTTGATCCGCTGATCTGCTGAACTAGCAGTCAGCTGAAGTAGCTGCAGTATTACTCTACAAGGCTATATATTTTACTACATATATTTTATGTCCCTCTATGTACTTATTTAGGACTCTATAAATTTTAACACATATATACGTTTATGAAAGAGAAAAAAATGAGGAAAATGAGGAAAAAAATTTAAAACTATAAAAATTCATTAATTTGTTAACAGTATAGTTAGTACTATATATGTAATCAAATATGAAGATAGGTAGATATAATTAGCAGTTACTTAAGGTTAATATTCAACATCAATAATCCACCTTATCTCAATCATTAATCACTAATTACCAATTAATAATCAACAATTACTAATAATTAATTCTAATTAGAATAGTCAAATATCATTAATCACTTGGTCTATGTATATATATTTTGATGTTCTTCTTCCATACAGTCCTCTCTCACTCTTGCATCATTCTCTGCTCACTCCTCTGTTCAGTACTTTTTCCCCCTCCTTTGTCTGCTGCTTAGCCTCCACTTTGACTCTCTTCAAATATAGTTTTTACTGCCACTCTCCAAAAATGTCCAAATATCCAATTTCAACAATTTTAGATAAAAAATTCCAAATTTGTTATCTTCGTTATTTTCCAACTCTGCTCCATCTATATTTCCATTAGAACCACCACTTCTCCAATCACTACTCCAATTCCGCCACTCGTTATCTCTTTTCCGATCTTTAAAGCCTTCCATCAATCTCACAGTCCTGGTCCAATGCACCATCTTCTAGAAAATCTGTTTATTTTATAGTCAACACCTCTCTCAAGCCTCAAAATATATCCGTTGGACTTTTCTTTCTCCTCTCACCTGTTCTCTCATCTTTCGCGCAGTCATTACCTGTCAAAGTTGCTTCTTCTATTCCTCTCCCTTTTCGTCACTGCGTTAAACTGGCTGTAATTCTGCCGCTGATTTTGGAGCCTCGATCTCTCTGCTCTTCTCTTCCACGATATAGTTGTACCTCACTTTTTTTTTTATTTTAAGTCTCTTCTCGTTCCGTTGTGACCGGTTGATTCAATTTTTGCTTCCTACTCCTCGGCTATCAATGCTTCGGGCCAGCCAAAATGGCTGGTTTTTTCCCCACCAGAATTAAGAGGTTTCTCCTGAACTTTCAGGACAATTACTTTTTTCCCCGAGGTCCTTGAAGATTCCTCTTTTTTCTATCAATCTCTCTGGGATCAATAGTGCCTAATTCGGCTTCCTGGCTGGGAATATTGGAGATACAAGAATGGAGCTCCGTTCTCTTGCTCCATGGACTCTGACATCACCGCCGGAAGTCTTAATTCTACATATTCTAACAGCAGCCAGGATTGTATATGCACAATACTGGAAAAATGTAAAAACCCTTAGAGATGATAATATAATCAAAAAAAATTTGGAATGTGCAGAAATGGATACTTTAACCCTAAAAATCAAAGAAAAAGAAGATTCGGAATATTTTATAATATGGGAACTATTTTACAAATGGTTAGTTGACAGATACAGAGGTTAGATGAGTGGATTTATGTGAAACATGGACTACATGAGAAAGAAAGAATGATTAGTAAATATTTTAATGGTTATATAATTGATACCATAATGGAAGATAGTATACTTTTCAATAACGATTGATATTATCATATATATGTTTATATGTACATGATTATAATGATTATGATGATGTTTATATTTTAATACTTTGGACACCTAGAAAACACACTGTTCAATATAGAAATGGAATTTGTGATATAAAACAATAAAATATATATTTATAAACACTTAACAACCATTGCAAAAATGGTTGTAAAATCGGGCACAAGTCACTTAACCCTCGCCTTTCTTAGCAACAGAAATTCTGGCCCTGAATGTAGTCGTAAGTCAAAAATTACTTGTATACCACCCAAAATCAGACTTCCCAGGATTTATTTTGGGGGAAAGAATAATCCTTCATTCTTCAGGATTTATTGCTATATTACAATATATTACAATATGTAAATCCCAGCAGCAAATGAAGACATATTGACTTGAACTTTTACAAGCAAAGGGATTAGGTCTATAAAATATGGCTGGCTATATGAATAAATAATAAATTGTATTCTCAGCTAACTGTATTTACTGCTAAAATTAGATAATGAATGAACTTCCAGCCCCCCTGCTCTCCACCTACACCCCTCACAGTATTTTCATATACTTATGGAATCTGGTTCATTCTAAAATTCCCAGGTAGAATTAACATGATTTGAGCATTTAATTGATCTTTATATATTGCACCTATTCATTCAGCAAATTATGTTGGGGGGGGGTTAGAGTTTCTCTTTTCGTTTGTGTGTGCTCCCAGATTCCTAGCAACTCAGAGGATGCATAATGTCCTCACATTTTCGTAGCAGTTAAAAAGGGATGGGAAACATGCCGGTTAAAAAAAACAACAGGCATTTTCAGAATTGCTGCTCATCCGCTCAACTACCCATTAAGACCCAGAGCAATAATCATAGTCAGTTCTGCTGCATTTAAGGGCATCAAAACTATTTGTGAACTGAATGGAAGAAGAAAAGGGGAAAAATGATGGGTTAATAATGAGAGAGAACATTATAAGATATCCAAAAGGCTCTTTTCTTGCCATCTTCTAGAGCAACCAAAAATATCCCTGTGAATTTGGAGGGAGAGAGCTACACACTTGTCTGTATTTATTTACCTCCTCCTTCACTCTATGTATATGTATTTATTTTATATGTGGATTTTTGCCTGGCTATCAATTTTTGTATATACAAAGCATTGTCCTTTAATGGCACTGTATGAAATGAAAACAGTGAAAATAAGATGCTAACAAAGAATGAAGGAAAGTGATAGTTTAAAGAAAAGAAGAATTAGGGGCAACGTGATAGCAGTATTCCAGTATTTGAGGGGATGCCACAAAGAAGAGGGGGGAGCAATTTATTTTCCAAAGCACCAGAAGATCAAACAAGAAACAATGGACAGAAAATAATCAAGGAGAAAAGAAACTTGGAATTAAGACAAAAACTTCCTAACAGTGAGGACAATTAACCAGTGGAGCAATTTGCCTGCAGAAATTGTGGGCAATTCATCACTGGAGGTTTTCAAGAAGAGATTGGACAACCATTTTGAGATGGTATAGGTTCTCCTGCTTGAGCAGGGGGATGGTCTAGAAGACCTCCAAGGTCCCTTCCAGCTCTATTCTCTATGGTGATTCTCTATGGTGGATGATATACATCTCTGAATGATGGAATGGGAGATACTTACAAAAACTATCAAGCACTACAAGAAGAACTAACAGTCAGGGTTAGCCCAAATGTAGGCTAATTGCTCCCTTTTAGCAAAGAGAAATTTACCTAGATCTGAGCATGTGAAGAAAATGGACCAGAGGGGAAAAACAAGATTATGCATTGTACAGTTGAAGAAAGTAGAAGACAGCAGCAGGTGGACTAGATGGAAGGGACTGAAATAAATACTGCAGTATCTTTGAAAAAGGTCTGGTTCCATGACTTATTTTTCAGTAATAAATAGAAAGCAGAGTGGGAAAGAGTGATATTAAAAACAAGGAGGAGGAGGAGGAGAAGCAGAAGAAGAAGCAGAAGCAGAAGCAGAAGCAGAAGCAGAAGAAGAAGAAGAAGAAGAAGAAGAAGAAGAAGAAGAAGAAGAAGAAGAAGAAGAAGAAGAAGAAGAAGAAGAAGAAGAATCTGATGTACTCCAATTGCTTGCTAGTAGCTGCAGCCTCAATATAGCTCAATGTCATATAGGTTGAGAAAGACCATCATTTTTATTCCTTTTTTATTTAGCACATTTAAGAATAGCTTCTGAGTTCAGTGAATATTTACTTAGAAGGATATACAAGAACCAGGATTGAACATGTTATAACATGAAAAAAATCATGTTATAACACAACATAAGTAAAATACCAGCTGTAAGAGTAAGGAGAAAACTCAAAAGAGCAACATACAACACCCAAAGCTAAATGGAACGTATCATCTTAATTAGCCAAAAGATAGCACAGCCTCCCTGAAAATCCACATTTGGCAAGATATTGTCCAAAGGGTCCTTTGTTGTGAATCACCTGCGATACCATCTCCCTGGGTTGTGGGACCTTGAACAGGAGCCACCAATAATGGCCAATTCATTCAGTCCTTTTGATTGGCTATTGTAGGCTGCCTATAGATTTTTTTGAGCTTGGAACTGGATCAAATATTCACCGTCTACAATTATAGCAACAATGACATCTC
Source organism: Arizona elegans (assembly GCA_022577455.1). Lineage (NCBI taxonomy): Eukaryota > Metazoa > Chordata > Lepidosauria > Squamata > Colubridae > Arizona > Arizona elegans. The sequence continues at coordinate 101,760,299 of JAKOOJ010000005.1, forward strand.
CAAGAACCAAGGACTTTTTTTTCACTGCTAAAACTTTCAAGTTGATGGAAACTGGCACCGTTTATTCACCTAGCTGGGGAATTTACTATAATCTCTCCTTCTATAAATAGAAAATGTGGAAAATGTTTTTATGAGTAAGCTTTCTTAATCCAATGTTTGTCTACCTATTTGTGCTTTTTTGTTTTTTGCTGATTGGGCTTGATAGTCTTTGATACAAAATCACTTTGCTAAAATATAAATTCATTTCATCCTGCTCTGAACCGGCACCCAACACAATCATTCCGTTACTGCAAATTAAATCACAACCAATCCATGAATGATGACAACTTCATTTATGCATTATTGTGTTGCTTGTATTACTTGGCAATGTTTTTAGACAATGTTTTAATACTTTTCCAGTGGGATCATTAATTTCCGTTTCCCAAGATTACATATAAATTGAAAAGGATTCCTAATTCCGATGTTCAGAATACCTGAAGTTTTCAGGAGATGTTTACATAATAGGAAAAGAAATTGAGCACAGATTGAAATCTTTAAAAAATTGTCTGTTTGATACAGGTGATGCCAGATATCATGTATAGTTGGGGATATGAGATGTTTGATTTCTTATTGGCACCCTGACACCAATTACCGTGAGATATTTTTAGAAAACAAAATCACAACTATAGTACATATTTGCATTGCACCTTTAGATAGGTCCTGTCCTGTTGTGTTGCCATCTGGACTCTCAAAAGGCTTTTAAAAACTGTGGTTAGTTTGGGATGCACCTGTTGAGATGTTTGGTCCAGACAACCAGCCATAACAGCCTCTCACTAGAAAATTCCCCTTCATGCCAGAAGAACAATTGGCACTTTCTTTCTTTTCTGTGGCTAGGCCTTACAGAACACTTATATTCCTACTTGTGTGGATGAACAGTTAAATGTATGCAAACCACATCAAAGCATTACAATGTTCACTGCTACTAAATCACTGGATCCCTGCATGCCATGCAAGGAAGATAAGATGATAAGACAAGACAAGACAAGACAAGACAAGACAAGACAAGACAAGACAAGACAAGACAAGACAAGACAAGACAAGACAAGACGCTAAAATAAGATGAGATGAGACAAGATAAAATGATAAGGTAAGGTAAGGTAGGGTAGGGTAGGGTAGGTAGGACAAGACAGGACACACATACATACGCACATATCTATTAATCATTGTCCATTTTGAATACATAGCGGAAAGAGGAAACTTGAGAGTTCACAAGGTTGATACTATATGGAACAAAGCTGTGACTGAATCTGGATGTTCTGCTTTGGGTACCATGAAGCCTCCTTATAACTGCTAGGCTATTGCAACTTCATCGGTAGTCATACAGACAATAAACATTACAGAAGCCCTGGGTGGTAACCATCGATCCAGGGGAAGGTGTGTTCTCACCACTGCACAATAATCAATCGAAGTGTTGGGGCTTACTTAGAAAACAGTAAAGTTCATCAGTCAAAGTGGATAACAATTCTTGAGCTAAATGTCTATGGAGATTCTCAATCATCCAGGTCATGGTTGTCCCAAAGGTGCTTTTTCCAAAAGCAGGTGGTGTCAGCGTTCCAGAAAAAAACCCAACTCCCAGGTTGGTGGACCATCTGCAGCCAGCAACAGCTTCCCATCGCCCGGTGTGTTCTCACAGGGAAAGCCTACTCAGGGTGCCGTCGGCCAGACAATGTCAGCTGGCGACCCCCAGGGAGAGAGCTTTCTCTGTAGGGCACCCACCCTTTGGAATCAACTCCCTCTGGAGCTCCGGGTGGCCCCCTGAACTTCGCTCCTTCCGCCGTGGGCTGAAAACGTGGCTATTTCACCTAGCCGCCCTAGACTGATGGGGTTTTTAACAGAATTTAATGGGGTTTTATTGGATTTCTTTGTCAATTTTACCATGGACTTTGTTTTTAATGGTCCGTCTGTTTTTGTTTATTGTTGTGAGCTGCCCTGAGTCCGGTGGAGATAGGGCAGCATATAAGTCCAATAAAATAAAATAAAAATTAAATTAAAATAAAATAAAATAAAATAAAATAAAATAAAATAAAATAAAATAAAATAAAATAAAATAAAATAAAATAAAATAAAATAAAATAAAATAAAATAAAATAAAATAAAATAAAATAAAATAAAATAATAAAATAAAATAAAACTAATAAAATAAATAAAATAATAATAAAATAAAATAAAACTAATAAAATAAATAAAATAATAAAATAAAATAAAATAATAAAATAATAAAATAAAATAAAATAAAAATGCGGAAGCAGGCATTTTCCAAAGTTCTCTTTACTAGTAGGTAAACTGGCACATCTGGGAAATCCCAAATCTGAAAAGCCCGGGCTTTCTTTCAGTAATTCAAAGCTCCCAAAACCATCCCCTTTCTCCCCAGTTGATCACATGCTCCAATCAACATCCGTTCCACCTTGACCCAGCCCCTGACTCCTCCTCCTCCAGATGCTGGATCACCCTGACCTTGACCGATAGGAAGAATGCTATTATGTCTACTAATTCCCCTCTCCTAAATCCTCCCTCCTACTTTCCCACACATGAGAAGGTGGCAGCATTGTAGTTTCCGGCCTAATATGGCTTCCAAGGCTGACAGACGTCCCCCCATGCAGAAAGAACCACATCCTAAAAAATAAAACAGACAAAACCTTGAGGACCCAGTTTGTGGGGGCAATAAGCTGACTTTGTATAAATATACAAAAGTATGAAGGCTATTGCCTAATGTATTGTAAGCTGCCCTGAGCCTCCGGAGAAGGGCGGCATATAAATCAAATAAAAAAAAACCACAAAAGAAGGGGTTAACGCTTAGTACCAATCCCTTTAACCCCCTTCCCCACCCCCCAGGAGGAACTTTCGGTTTGTCAGGAAATTTGTCATGAAACTGTTTCACGAGCGCATCAGCCTTCACATCCCAACTCTTAACCCAAGTAGCTTCAGCCAAAGGTAGCCTTTCCAGTGCACCAAATATTGTAATCGACACCTGTAGAGTCCAGGATTTTCTTCACCTCATAATGAGTCTCCCCTTGTATTACTAAAGGAGGGGGCGGAGCAGCTGGCAAAGGTCTGAGGGTAGATTCTCTGACCAGTTTCAATAAGTTACTGTGGAAAACGGGGTGTATTTTCCCTAACATGCGAGGGAGTTGAAGTTGGACAGTCACTGACAGTCACTTTCACTATAGGAAAGGGACCTATGAATTTGGGTCCAAACTTCTTGCTGGGCACTTCAATCTTAGGTACTTGGTTGACAAATACACCTTATCACCTATTCTGAAAGGTGGTTGGAGACCCCGGTGTTTGTCGGTCTGGGTCTTATATTTTTCCGCTGATTCTGCTAAAGCTTTTTTAGTATTTTTCCAGCCCTTTTTCAATGAGGTAATCCAATCCATTAAGGACATGGAAGTGGGCGGCTCTCTAGGCACCTCAGGCATCGGCACAAAATCCATGCCCATAGTTATTTGAAAAGGAGTCAACCCAGTACTCCATGGCTTAGGGCCTGGATATTTACAGGACCGCCTGCTGCCACTGACTCCCTCCCACCGACTGATACGCTCCCACAGAGAGGGCCTCCTCAGGGTGCCGTCAGCCAAACAATGTCGACTGGCAACTCCCAGGGGGAGAGCCTTCTTTGTGGGGGCTCCTGCCCTATGGAACGAATTGCCCCCGGATATACAAAGAATCCCCAACCTCCGTGCCTTCCATCATGCGCTGAAGACCCTGTTATTCCAAGCGGGGGCATGGGACAATAATTTTAATCGGGTTTTAAATATGGGTTTTTAACATAAGGGTTGTAGAATGGGAATTTTAAATTCGGCCAAAAATTGAATTATTTTAATATGGTTTTTAAATTAGTCTTGTATATTGTTTTATTATGGCTGTTCACCACCCTGACTCCTTCGGGAGAAGGGCGGTATAAAAATATAATCAAAACAAATATAATCAAATCAGTACTGCTGTGTACTGCATTATTATAAGCAACTTCTGCAAATGGTAGCAAGTCCGCCCAGTTCTCCTGTTGATAATTGACATAACACCTAATGTACTGTTCCACCATTGAGTTCAATTTTTCAGCCGATCCGTTAGTCGATGGGTGAAAAGCCGAGCTAAGTCCCTGGGATGACCCAATGGATTGTAGAAACTCCCTCCAGAATTTAGCGGTAAACTGGACCCCGCGGTCCGATATTATTCTTCTTGGGATTCCATGTAGCCTGTAGATATGTTTCACAAACAGCTTTGCCAGTTTTTTGGCCGAGGGTAGTCTGCTGCAGGCAGTGAAGTGAGCTTGCTTGGAGAATAAATCAATGACAGTCCAAATGACTTGGTTGCCCCCACTGTCAGGGAGCTCAACTATGAAGTCCATCGCAATCTCCTCCCAAGGCTTGGTGGGTTCCGCCACAGCCTGGAGAAGTCCAGGGGGCTTCCCTGGTCGGTATTTCATGGTGGTGCAGGTGTCACAGCTCCTAACATAGTCTTCCACATCAGTTTTCATCTTTGGCCACCAGAATTGCTTCCTAGTCAAATGGAGAGTTTTTAAAAACCCAAAGTGGCCCCCTAGGCAAGAATGATGACTTCTCTTCAGTACCAGGAGCTGCAGGCTGCAGGGCATGTAAAGTTTAGTCCCCTTCCATGCCAACCCGTCCCTTAGGGTTAGATCCATCTGGTTTTCTTTGAACCAGGAGTCATTAGAGAGCGCCGCTTTTAGCTCTGCTGTCAACTTGTCTTTGGGGAGATTAGAACCCTGGCGTGTTTGCGCTCTGGTGTGGGCTTGGGCGGCTGGCTGAGTCTCTGAGATCATGGCGTGAACTATCTCTTCCCGTCGGCTGTCAAATTGGGGTTTGCGGGAGAGAGCGTCAGCCAGAAAGTTCTTACCCCCTGGGATATATTTCAGGTTAAAGTTAAAGCATTTGAAATATTGAGCCCAACGAACCTGCTTTGGAGAAAACTTCCTCGGGGTCTTCAGCGCCTCGAGATTCTTGTTGTCAGTCCAAACCTCAAAAGGCTCCTCCATCCCCTCCAGGAAATGTCTCCAGGACAGGAGAGCCCATCGCACCACAAAGGCCTCCTTTTCCCATACTGCCCATCTGCACTCAATGTCTGTTAACTTCCTTGATACATAAGCACATGGTATTAGATTGTTCCAGGGGTCCCTTTGTAGTAGAACAGCTGCCACCACCACATCACTTGTGTCCGCCTGAACCACGAAGGGCTTATTCGGGTCAGGATGCTGTAGGATCGGCTCCACAGCAAATAGGCGTTTTAACTGTTCAAAGGATTTTTGGCAGTCCATTGTCCAAGCTAAGGGCTGGCTAGGTTTTGGCTTGGTGGGAGATGGGCTGGTTTTTAGCAATTCTGTCAAAGGGAGTGCGACATCAGTGAAGGAAGGGATGAATTGTCTGTAAAAATTTGCAAACCCCAGGAAGCTCTGCAGTTGTTTACGGGTGCGTGGGGGCTGCCAGTTCAGTACTGCCCTCACCTTCTCTGGGTCCATCTCAATCCCTTTGACACCCTGTATCCTAGGTAGTCAAGGGCTTCCTTATGGAACTCGCATTTGGACAATTGTGCATAAAGTTTGGCCGCTGGGAGTTTTTTCAGCACTTGTCTGACCAATTTGACGTGGTCTTCCATATTTTTGCTGAATATAAGAATGTCATTGAGATTTACAAGAACCCCCTGATATAAATGCTCATGCAATGTTTTGTTGATCAGTTGCATGAAAACCCCTGGGGCCCCCTGGAGTCCAAAAGGCATGACCCAGAATTGGAAGCTGCCCAAGGGGCAGTTAAAAGCAGTCTTCCATTTGTCTCCCTCTTTTATGTGAACTCAGTAGTAAGCTTCTCTTAGATCTAGCTTGGTGAAAATTTTTCCTTTCAATAGGTGGTTCAGTAAGTCCTTCATCAGTAGGAGGGGGTAGGAATTTTGTATGCAAATGGCGTTGACAGAATGAAAATCAATACATAATCTTAAAGTACAATCCCTTTTCTCTTTAAAAAATACTGGGGCGGCCATGCTGGATTTCGCAGGCTCGATGAATCCTCTGGCTAGGTTGGTGTCAATGTACTTCCTCAATTCAGTCATCTCAGCAGGTGTCATGGAGTACATTCTAGGTTTTGGCAATTTAACCCCTGGTTGTAATTTGATGGCGCAGTCTGTGGGCTGGTGAGGGGGGAGGAGGTTACATTCCTCCTCACTAAAGGCTTCGGCTAAGTCTGCATACATTTTAGGGATTTGGTGTTCACCTGGAGGCCTGTCTGAACAATCTGCTGCTGTTTCTGGCTGCTGGCCATTCTGGGTAGGTTGGTGTTTCAGGGGAGGGACAGGGGGTGTTGGGCCAACCCTTATTCTGATTTTTTGGTATCTATCTTCCCATCTGATGGTGGGGCCCCATTTGTCCAGCCAAGCCAGGCCCAGTACGATAGATTCTGATATCTTTGGGTTTACTATAAATCGTATAAGTTCATGATGTTTCCCCATCTCTAATTTAATCAGTTCAGTAATATGGGTGGCAGGGATTCCCCCAATCAATGTCCCATCCACCTGGTGAAATTTAATCGGGTGCTTTAAGGGTGTTGTTCTGATCCTCAGCTGTTCTACCACTTTAAGCCCGATTAAACATCTGGTGCAGCCAGTATCTATTATTGCTGGGAGTTCTGCTTGTTTTCCTGTTTCTAGCAGCACTAGTTTTACTTTAATTGAGAAGGGGGAGATGGGTGCACTCACCATCGGGACTTCATCTCTGCTAGCCCCATCAGGAGGGACTCCTTTTGCCAGAGGCTCCTCACTCTCTTCAGTGGGGAGGGGAATCTCCATGGCTTGTCTGGCAAATCGGCTGGTGTCTGGGGCTTTCCTTGGAGCCCTCCTGCCTTGTGCAGCTGTGGCGGGTCGTTGTTGTGGAACTGGGGCATGGGTCAGGCACTCAGAAGCTCAATGTCCTGTTTGTCCACTGCGATAGCACTTAATTGTCCCCCCAGTTGAGGGGGGGTGAGATTTGTAGCTTTTGAAATGGGCTTACTAGATAACACTTTGTGAGGCAGCTGCTGTGCTGGTGTCACAGGCTTTTCTGACTTCTGGGTCAATAGCTTCTTTAAAGTAGTGCAGGAGTATGCGGTCAGGCCAATGGCCTAGATTCCCTGCGACTCATCTAAAGTCCCATACAAAGTCTTTTATAGGTCGATTACCTTGCTTCATGACCTTTAGTGTGGCTTCGTTTTCATTTACACAGTCTGGGTCCTCAAATCGGGACCAGAGGAGTGTGATAAACCATCAGCATCATTCAGTTCAATAGCGCCCTCATTGTGCAGCTGGATATTTATCTACACTGCCCATCTCAGCTGGGTGACTCTGGGTGGCTTATGATAAAAACATAAAAAACATATATAAAGGCATACATAAAAAGCAGAGTTAAACGAGAGTGAATGCCAATGATATTATCTTGATTGAAAAATTGTGATTACATTGTGTAGATTCAGGAGACTTCTAGGCTTAATGATAGAGGAAGGCCATAGCAGAGGCCTGCTGTCTCAGTTACTAGAAAATTCATAGTTTGACAGCTCCGGTTGGCCCCTGACCTTCACACTTTCCGTCGAGAACTGAAAACATGGCTATTTAAATTGCCCAGCCTGCACTTATGGGGTTTTGATTTTTATTGTATTTTAATATGCGTTTAATCTGTATTTTAACATGTTTTTTACTTGGATTGAGATTGTATATCTTAATTGTTGTGAGCCGCCCTGAGTCCTATGGAGATAGGTCGGCATATAAATCTAATTAAAATAAAATAAATAAATAAAATAAATAATAGGTTTCATTCAATTTGCAGAAAGATGGATTCTGATTTTTCAACTCCTCCTCTCTGTTGCAATACCTTTTCCAAAAGTTTTCTTAATAGAGCTGTTTCTATGCAGGTGGTTCTTACCACTTAATAACCAAAGAAACCATAAATCAGGTTACCGTGAGTTGTGTTGTGGGTTGACATTTTGCAGGCACTCCAACTAATGGTCTCATTTATGGATCCAATAGATTTTAAAGAAGATCTTTAAGAAAACAATGCATTTCTTTGTGTGCACAGGGTCAAGAATCTTATGGGTAACTTTGATGCTGTGATGCTCTTAGAGTCAATTATATTTCTTTAATGCATCCTGCTTCTTAATTTCAGCAAACCCTGCTATTAATGAATTCTTAATGTGTTGCAATTCTGTTGAGGACTGCTGGAGCCGAGGAGGTGTAGGCAATCACTTTCTTTTTTTATCACCTTTATATGAAATCAGGATGACTATTCAGAAACAACTGAATTTCTTTATCAATCTTTCTTCTGTTCGTGTTAGTATTTTATCTAATTCTGTTAATTCTTTATAAAAGCCATGTAATTTAGCATCTTTCTCATATCTAGAATGTATCTGCACTTGTGAATACCATGATATATCGATCCCTTGCTCACTCATTTCTTGTTTGGTTTTGAGTTCCCCCTTTTCTAACAAAATGTCTTTATATCTAACAATATATCCCATGTTAATAACGTTTGGGTGAATCAATGCTTCTATCATTGAAAGCCAAACTGGTATCCTCAAATAATGTTGTTCTTTAATTTTCTCCCATACTAATATTAATGCATTCCTTATGTAATGTCTTTGAAAATATCCATGTATCTTATTTTTCCCGTACCACAAGAAAGCATGCCAGCCCAATTTTAAATCACGCCCTTCCAACGTCAATAATCTTGTATTCCTCAATACAATCCATTCTTTCATCCATGTTAATACAGCTGCCTGGGGCAGTCCCTCAGCTTGATTACCATTCAGTTTTACTGTGTCTGGTGTGCTCTGGGCCCATAACCTTAGAGTTTGCAGCAATTCAACCAGCACACAAGGAAATAATTCAGCAGGATTCATTTATAAAAGAAACTTCTTTATATACAATACCATACAGCAGAAGCCAGAACCAGAACTCAGAATCCAGAAGTATAGAATCAATAATCACAGAAACTATAGAATATATAAAGCCACGCCCAGGCTCCGAGCTGTCTGGGTCACCAAACAGTCCCCAATGGCTGACCTGTTACCATGTCTATTCCAATTCATGAACCCTTATATACTGACAGGGTTGGACTTTCAGGAAGCATACTTCTAAAACATCTGAATGATGCCAGGCACAAGAAAGCTCTATGAAATTTCCATGCTTTGGGATTAATTAAGAAAAGCCATGATAGAAGCTTAACAAATTTTATAGATGATCCTGAATCAATTTAACATTTTGTGCTTTGGGAATCTTCTCTTGTTTTGTTAGGCATGGTGAAGAATTAGGGGAAAAAATAAATCAAGAATCACATCTACTTTGAATACCTGGGATCTCAAGAGTAGCGTTTGTTACAAAGCTGTGAGAATGAAGCTAGAAGTTCTAATAAAATCAGATCTAAAATAATAATGTTTATTCATCTTTCTTCATGGAACAAGATCTGGTGCAACATTAGTCATTTAATGATAATGAGCATTTACTGATATATTAACTATAGTTTCTGTTATTCATTCATTCAACTTACACCCCACTTTTCTCTCCAAATAGAGACTCAGGGCTGGCTATACTAAGGGAGCTATAAAAGTATAGTAAAACACATAAAAACTGATTGAATCTTCTCATTCCACTCTTCTATATGAGTTTGTGAACATTCAGAAAGCTGCCAGAATTAGGCTATTGAAAGGAATTTGCTGCCTTGAGCTATTCTAAGGAACAAGTTGAACTGAATCTGAACTCCTAGAAAAAAAAGGGAAGGGAACAGTGGTGGGTTCCAACCGGTGTTACCACCGGTTCTCTTCGCACATGTGTTTTGTGCGCGATTGCCATGTTTTTTAAAAAAGTTTTTTTTTAAATTTTTTACACAAACAAACAAACAAACAATGTATTTTTTTAACAGAGTATTAGCCGGTTCACAAATTAGAGAATTTTTAGTCATTTCAACACAATTTATGTATTCCTTTTTTGCCATAGTATTTATTCTTTCTATTTTTTTTATAGATCAATATTACCCTTCATCCTAACCTCTAATCTTAACCAAATCCAATTTTTCCTTTCATCTCTATATTAAACCCCTTAAATTTAAAAACTCACATAATATAATTCCTAGTATTTCCTAGTATAATCACTAGTATTTTCCATTATCAGCTATTTCAATATCTAATATCTTAATAAAAATCAATTAATTATGTAGCATTACAATTTATTTATTTTATTTTATTTTATTTTATTATTTAAATTTTTATACCGCCCTTCTCCTGAAGGACTCAGGGCGGTGCACAGCCAACACTAAAACACACATATACAAAAAATTTAAAAGCAGTTTAAAAATATATTAAATAATTTGGCCCCGGTATTATTAAAAAACTAAAACAACCATTAAAATTCATGTTTAGGCCAGCCCAGCTTGTTGGAACAATAACGTTTTGAGGGCACAGTGAAAGGCGCGTAGGTCAGAGATCATCCATATCTCCAAGGGCAATTCATTCCAGAGGGCAGGTGCCCCCACAGAGAAGGCTTTCCCCCGGGGGTCACCAGTCGACATTGTTTGACCGACAGCACCCTGAGGAGTCCCTCTCTGTGGGAGTGAATTGACCTGTGGGAGGCTATCGGTAGCAGAAGGCGATCTCGTAAGTACCCAGGTCCTAAGCCATGGAGCGCTTTAAAGATGGTAACCAACACCTTGAATCGCACCCAGAAGACCACTGGGAGCCAGCGCAGCTCGCACAGGAGAGGTGTTACATGGGTGCGCCATATCGTTCCCATAATCACCCGCGTGGCCACATTCTTGACCAGTTAAAGCCTCCAAGTGCTCTTCAAGGGGAGCCCCATGTAGTCCAGATGGGAGGTGACGAGGGCATGAGTGACAGTGCGCAAGGAGTCCCGGTCCAGAAAGGGACACAACTGGTGGATCAGGTGAACCTGATAAAAAGCCCCCCTGGCTTTTTCTAGAGACAGCCGCGCATCCAGGAGGACACCCAAGTTGCGAACCCTCTCTGAGGGGACCAAAATCTCACCCCCAATAGTCAGCAATGGAACCAGCTGGCTATACCAGGACATTGGAAACTACAGCCACTCGGTCTTGGAGGGGTTGTGTCTGAGCTTGTTTCTCCCCATCCAGATCTGCATGGCCTCCAGGCATCGGGACATCACATCAAGGGTATCATTGGGATGGTCCGGGGTGGAGATATATAGCTGAGTATCATCAGTGTACTGATGGAACTTCACCCCAAAACCATGGATCATCTCACCCAGCGGCTTCACATAAATGTTGAACAGGAGGGGCGAGAGGACCGACCCTTGCAGCACCCCACAAACAAGGCACCTCGAGGTTGATCTCTGTCCCCCTGTCAACACAAACTGCGTACGGTCAGACAGGAAGGAGAAGAACCACCGCAGGACTGTGCCCCCTATTCCTAACCCCCTCAACCATTGCAGCATGATACCATGGTCAATGGTATCAAAAGCCGCTGAGAGGTCTAATAGGACCAGGACAGAGGAACAACCCCTGTCCCAAGCTCTCCAGAGATCATCAACCAATGCGACCAATGCCGTTTTCGTGCTGTACCCTGGCCTGAAGCCCGACTGGAACAGGTCTAGATAGACAGCTTCATCCAGGTACAATCATTCATTTCTTATAAAAATAATAAACCAAATTGTTTTATACCGTACATTTCCTTAAATCTTATTCCAAATAATACAATCCAACATCTTAATAAAAATCAGTTAATTATTTAGCAATCTTTTGTCTTTATATAATAATAATAATAATAAACCAAATTACTTTATACCATATATTTCCTTGAACCTTATCTCTAATTTTCAGTTACTTTGTCAAACATATATATTTATACCTCTTCAAACAATATCTTAATCATTTCTACTTTCACCACAATCTAATTAGTTCATAATACTATATCATCTCAACTTTTTTCTTTTTTCAAATACAATTTTTCCCCCTTTTTTCCCCCTCCTCCCTAACCCCCCTCCCCCTCCCCTCCCCCTGTGGCTTCTCCAAAATAAAACCCAAATTCATAACTGATTATATAATACTTCACCATCCCCTTGCTCCACCCCCCATACGCTGACCCTTTCTTTCTAATAATATTATTATATCCCCCTTATACTATACATTTCAAAATAACATTCAACTATAACATTATATAATAACTCCTAATTTAACATAATAATATTATTATATCCCCCAGTTTAGCAATTTCTACTCATAATATACCCTTTTTCTCCTCCCCCATACATATATCTCTTAATTCAAATCTTTTATATATATATTAATATAACATTTCAAAGCAAGCTTCCACTATAAAACTATACATTTTTTTTCTTTTTTGATTAGGTTCCAGATATGCAGTTAAAAATATTCCAATTGTTACAATTTCCCTAATTAAATTTAAAAATATTCCAACTGTTACCCTCTCATTTGTCAAACTTATTCATATTTTTAAAACTTATTTCAATTCATTCATACATGCATATAGTTTTCCATTATTTTATATTACTTAATTAATATCACAATCTCTTCTTTTTTTCTAACATTCATTACATCTATAAATCTTACTTAAATTCATATTTCAATTCTAAATGTACACAACATATTCCTCTTTCATTTCTTTCTCCCTTTCTCCCTTTCTATTTTTTTATTTTTCTTTCACCTTCTTTTCTTTTGTGCTTTAAAATCCTGAACTTTCCTGTTTTGCCCTGTATTTCCCATTATTTCCCATCTCCTTCCCTTTTTTTCTTATTTTTCCACTGTTAATCCCAGTGTAATCATTTTGTATTTTAAAATCATGGACTCTTCTATTTTGCTCTGTATTTCCTGTTGTTTTCCATCCTTTTCCCCTCTTTCTTGCTTTTCCACTGTTAATCCCAGTGTAATCATTTAAATTTTTTATATTCTTTTGTTCCACCCTTTTCCCCTCTTTGTCTCTTTCCACCCTTTCTATTTTTTCCATTGTTAATCCCAATGTAATCTTTAAAATTCTCCTTTTTATTGTTACTACCCACATAATCCTTTAATTTTCCATTGTCAATCTCTTTGTCTTTATCCTCCTCTTTGTTTTCAATCTCTCTTTCTTGCTTCTCATTTGTTATTTCCTTGTCAGCTTGAGTGTACTCTAACACAATTTTTGGATCATCAGGTTTCGGTTTTCCATGCAACATTGTGATTATTTTCCTTACTTCCGTTTTCAGTGATAGATGCATCATTTTCATCATTTCCATAAGTTTCTGCGCCATTTTATTCTTTCTGAATATTGGAATACTCAGTTATTATATTATTCCAGTTTAAAGCTGCATTGTAATCTTCCTTTTTTAATCATCAAAGTCAAGCCACTCTGCAATTGAGTTTGAAGTGGTTTACCTTGAATTGGTATCGATTGTTTGCCCATGTATTATTGTGGTTGAAGCTGAAGAAGTCATTGACAGGCAAAATGTTGTAGCAGACAATTTTGTGTACTATGCTTAGATCAGACCGCAGGCAGCACAGTTCCAGATTGTCCAAGTCCAAAATTTCAAGCCTGGAGACATGGGAAATTTCTCCCCCCCCCCTTCCTCACTTCTCTTTCCCCCTTCTCCTCCCCACTGTGTCCTATTACTTGCTTTCATATTTTTGTATTTTATTCTATAATCTAATAAACAATGTTTTAAAACATCTTTTAAACAAGATGTCAACTTAGACATTTGGACATAACCCCCAAGTGCTCTTATTTTAAAGAAAAAACAACTTTAATTTCAGTCATTCACAATGACAATATTCTTTACTGCTATTATTCTAATTTTGGAGTGTCCTGTGCATAACTGAATACACATATAATTCCTGTCTCTTAAATGTTCAGTTCTGGTGTTTGTTTCTTTGTCCCTCTGCTTCAAAACCTGTAAGCATATCCAAAGCAATTATTCCTGTAGCTAAGGACTTGCCAAGGGAAGTAAGCAAACTGCTACTAACACCTTACCTGGAATGTTAGTGTTCATGGTAAGAAGCAGGAAATGATTTTATGCTATCCTGAGATTCTTCCCAAATAAAAGAAGGAAGAAAAAAATGTCTTAGATAACTGAAATAAATACATTCCATATTTATATATTCAGGAAGTAGTGAAACAACTTGCTGACTCATTGCCTTATTTTAATGATGAAATTCCTAGCAATCTCTACCAATCATTTTTTCTGTCATCTGGCTGGCTTGCAAGAACAGGAACATCTGATCTGGAACTGGTCTTGTGGTGTCAGATTCATCTTTATTTTAGAAACCAATTCCTGCCCCCTCCAATATGGACAAGTGGGAATTCTCATCCATGACAAATGGAAGCTTAATGCAGTAATAAGGTGTAATCATTTGGAACTCTTTCTTTTCTTACATTTCAGAAGACAGAAACAGAAATATTTTAACAAAGAAATACATTGTAGCGGGATGAGTGGATGACTCTGGGGAATGGGGAGAAGAGATGCTGTCTAGGAAATGCTGTCTTAGAGAAGGCACCTGATTAATTGATTAGATGGTTAAAAGTGACAGTGGGAAGTTGGTACTTTCAGACTTGCAAGTTTCTGTCAATGCAGCCTTAGAAGAAGTAGAACTGCATTCTTCTAAGTAGAAGAAGAGCCTTGATGGCGCAGCAGACTAAAGTGCTATTAAGTAACACCAGCTGCCTGCAATTACTGCAAGTTCAAATCAAACCAGGCTCAAGGTTGACTCAGCCTTCCATCCTTTCGAGGTAGGTAAAATGAGGACCCGGATTGTGGGGGCAATAAGCTGACTTTGTATAAAAAAGAACACCGCTGGGGGGCGGGGGGAAGCCCTACTAAGCAGGTATATACAAAAGTATGAAGGCTATTGCTTAACCCATTGTAAGCCGCCCTGAGTCTCCGGAGAATCTCCGGTGTATTTATGTAGATCTGTTAAATGAGCAATCCTCAAATTTTGCAGAAAGAATGAAAGAAAAAGAAAGGAAGGAAGGAAGGAGGGAGGGAGGGAGGGAGGGAGGGAGAGAAGCAAGCAAGCAAGCTCCCCCTTGGGCTCAGCCTGGTGATCTTCTATAACCCTAACTGCAAATTTATGAATAATCTACTTCTGAACCATGTGGAACTCTTGCAGAACATACCAAAATGCATCTTTCAGCCTTTCCCAAAGTAAGTAGTCCATTGATCAGGTGGGGCACAGTTTTATGCAATCAGAGTCTTCCAAGTAAGATTCATATGCAAAATTGTTCAAATTAGATTCCACATTCAGTGTCAATTAACTTCTGTAAAACAATTTTCAAGAAAATAGCATTAATATTTCTCCAGAGAAGTTATTTACCCATTTGTATTATTTTAACAAATGTGTTCTTTCTTCCAAAGGGCAACTGCTCATCAATTAAGCCCTCCGCAGTAGCTGGGGGGGGACTGAGTTTACTAATGTGGGTGAAGCCTTTTCTTTGGTGACTAATTTCCTTGTGTTCAGAGGACCAACTGACCAGTGAAGAGGAGAGGAGAGAAGGGAAGGGAGGGAGAGAGAGAAGGAGCAACTTCCAACAATAGCTGTCCTTTTACTGTGATATCATTTACAAGTGTTAATTAAAAGATTTAATGTGCTGGTTAAAGTGCAAATCAAATTCATTATTGGCCTTGGCTTCCTCTTTTGAACTTCAACTTGAAAGGTAAATGTAATTGAGGAATGTTTGCTTCTTTTTTAAAGAGATAGATCGATAGATCGATAGATTGATAGATATAGATATAGATGATATAAATATAGATATAGATAATAGTAGTAAATGTGGTATTTTCTGTCCTAGGGAGCAATTAAAGGTAAAGGTTCCCCTTGCACATATGTACTAGTCATTCCCGACTCTAGGGGGTGGTGCTCATCTCCATTTCAAAGCCGAAGAGATCTACAAAACCTCTTGCTGAGAGCCTATTATCAGAAATTGTCTGCAACCGGATGAGAATAATTGTTTGGTGATGTTAATAAATTGCCATCTTTTGAAAAAATAATGGAAAATCCTAGACTTCAACATCACTGAGATATATATACCTGAAGGAGTTGCTGCTGATTTCAAGATGGGACATTCTCCTAGTAGCATCACTGCTTCTACCAAACATGTTTTTCCAAAAGGCAACTGGACTTTCCTGGGGTTTTTAGATGACCAAAAAGTCCCTTCCAACTCTGTTAATCTGTTACAATTGCAAATTACTATTCTATATAATATATATATAAAGGGATGCGGTGGTTTTGTCGATCGAAAGGTCAGCAGTTCAGCGGTTTGAATCGCTAGTGCCGCATAAGGGGGTGAACTCCCATTACTTGTCCCAGATTCTGCCAACCTAGCAGTTCGAAAGCACGTAAAAACTGCAAGTAGAAAAATGGGGACCACTTTTGATGGGAAGGTAACAGCATTCCGTGCGCCTTTGGAGTTTAGCCATGCCGGCCGCATGACCATGAAGATGTTTTCAGACAGTGCTGGCTCTTCGGCTTTGAAACGGACATGAGCACCGGCCCCTACAGTCGGGAATGACCTGGAACATGTGGGAGTAGGAACACAGACAAGAAGCCAAACTTCCAGCAGCAATGTTTATTGCAGATAGTGACTCAGTAAAACCAACATGCAATTTCCGGCTGATAGCCCTTTTAAAGGAAAACTATCAGCTTTTAACCAATAACATTAAAATATGTTCTGCACCTGCATGGCAGAAGAAAAGTCTCTGCTCACGCCTGCATGGACATAACACCCCTTCCCCCTTCCTCGGTGAAACTACATATACCAGAAACATAATCATCCAGATACATTGGTCTACGGGGGTTTCGCATCAACTGATGGCCTTCCTGTATTTCTGTCAGGCCCTCACATGTTGACTACATTCTTGATTCTTCAAGTACATCAGATGGCTTACAAATACTCTCTGCCTCCCCACCGAACATATCCCTCAGTTGGAGATGGGGAAAAGCGAGATGAGCTCCATAGCAATGGACCCTCAATAACAGGTGTTTCATTATGCGCTGGCCTCAGCCCTTCAGGTACCCTTTCACTGCATTATTGTCCTTCTTGCTCTTCTGGATTCTCACCCCAGTTTATTTCTTCCAGCTCCCTAACGGCTGTCCCCCTCACTCGGCTCCGAAGCTGATTGATATGTCAGTGCCACAGGCACCCATCCTCGAGCTCCACCCAGTACGAACAGGGACCCATAACATCTGTAATCTGTGCTGGCACCCATATGGGTTGACCAGTATAATTCCGGGCGTATACTAGATCACCTTGCTCAAAGGTTCTGACCATACTTTCCCAGTCTGTGAAGGTTTCTGTTGAAGAATCGGGGTATATTCCGGCGTCCCAGTATAGCCAGCTGGTGCCATCGCTGGTTATTGGGGGTAAGTTAGTGACCCCCACAGAGGGGGCTCGCAACTTGGGTGTCCTCCTGGATTCACGGCTGTCTTTGGAAGGGCATATGACAGCTGTGGCCAGAGGGGCCTTCTATCAGGTCCGCCTGATACGCCAGTTGCACCCCTTTCTGGATCGGGACTCCTTATGCACAGTCACCTATGCCCTCATCATGTCTCGCCTGGACTACTGTAACGCTCTCTACATGGGGCTCCCCTTGAGGTGCACCCGGAGGCTTCAACTGGTCCAGAATGCAGCCGTGCGGGTGATTATGGGAGCCACAGGGCGCTCCCATGTAACACCTCTCCTGGGTGAGCTGCACTGGCTCCCAGTGGTCTTCCGGGTGTGCTTCAAGGTGTTGGTTCTCACCTTTAAAGTGCTCCATGGCATAGGGCTGGGTTACCTGTGAGACCGCCTGCTGCTACTGATAACCTCCCACCAGCCAGTACGCTCTCACAGAGAGGACCTCCTTAGGGTGCCGTCGGCCAAGCAATGTTGGCTGGTGGCCCCCAGAGGGAGAGCCTTTTCTGTGGGGGCACCCAACCTGTGGAATGAGCTACCTCCTGGAATACGACTGATCCCGGACCTCCGCGCTTTCCGAAAGGCCATGAAGACTTATTTATTCCAACATGCTGGCCTAGCTTAAATGGTTTTAATGGGGTTTTTAAATTTTTGATTTTATTAATTTTGGGTTTTAAATTGGGAACTTTTCGATTTTGCAGATTTAGGATTTTAAATTGGAAATGCCGATGATTTAATTTATTTTAGTTTTTCTTAACTTTTGTACTATATGTGTTTTAAGTTTGGCTGTCCACCACCCTAAGTCCCCCTGGGGAGAAGGGCGGTATGTAAGTTGAATAAAATAAATAAAATAAAATAAAATAAATATTCTATTTAAATTTGTTCTTAGCCGGTGACCCATAAGTAATTCGGCTGGGCTCTTTTCTGGTGGCTACACAGGGAGTGACGTGTTGGTTGAACAAATACTTATCAAATTTCTCCTGATAGTCCCCTGGACCCATTCGAGTCAAGGCCTCTTTCATTGTTTGTACCATTCACTCTACCTGCCTGTTACTCGTGGGGTGAAATGGCACAACCAGGGCGTGATGTATTCCTCGGTTTACTAGGAATACCTTGAATGCCATTGCTGTAAGTTGTAGCCTATTGTCTGATACCAACATGTCTGGCAACCCATGTGTCACAAACATTTGTTTAATATTCTCACAACAGCATCCATCGTGGTTGACCTCATTATGGCCACCTCCAGCCATTTGGAATAAGCATCCACAACAATTAGGAAGGACAGCCCCTTTATCGACTCTGAAAAATCAAGATGTATTCTGGACCAGGGGCCTTTTGTTGTTTCCCAGTCCCATGGTGGTGCTGCAGGAGGTGCCGGTCTCGATTCCTGGCATGCTTGACACAACACCACCCACTCTGCAATATCTCTATCTATATTTGGCCACCACAGGTAACTACGGGCCAATGCCTTCATCCTTACAATTCCGGGGTGGCCTTCATGTAGAGTCTCTAATAATGATTTCCTTAGCCTTGAGGGTATCACTACCTGATTTCCCCACAATAGGCAACCCTTGTGCACTGAAAGTTCATGTTGCCTTGCCTGGAATGGCTTAAACTCTACACTCCCTGTCTCTTTAGGCCATCCCCTCCAGACCCAGTTTAACACTTGCATGATCGTTTGGTCTTTTCTTGACTGGGTTGCCACTTCCACGGCTGTAACAAGAACGGATGGCATGGTCTCAATCAGCAGTACTGATGCTGCCGGAGCTGGATCCTCCACTAGATTAGGTAGCGGACATCGGCTTAGGCTGTCAGCATGGCCCAGCATGACCTGGATTGTGGGGGCAATAAGCTGACTTTGTAGAAAGAATGAAGGCTATTGCTATAAGTGCATTGTAAGCCTCCCTGAGTCTTTGGAGGAGGGTGGCATATAAATTGAATAAATAAATAAATAAATAAACTCTGTCCAACGCATCATTCTTGGGCACAGGACCTGCGGTGTTTGCCGGTCCCCCGCAATTAGTTCCAAAAGTGGCTTATGATCTGTCACTAAATCTAATCTCTTTCCATAAACATATTTGTAAAATCTCTTAATTCCAGCCACTACAGCCAATGCCTCTTTATCAAGTTGGGTGTAATTTCTCTCAGCAGATGATAATGTCCTGGAAAAGAATGCTATTGGAGGCTCACGATTGTCTGGAAGGCAATGACTCAAACCTCCCCCAATTCCAAATGGGGATGCATCACACATCAGGACTAATGGGAGACGTTCATTAAACTGAAGTAAGATGCTATCCGAGGAAATTAATATTTTACCTCCACAAATGCAGCTGCTTCTCTGCGCCCTCATACCCCAGCACCTTTTCCCCCAATAATTGATGTAGAGGTTCAGTGACAGATGCCTTTTGTCACAAAAACACACTATAGAAATTGAGGAGCCCTAAAAAGGCCTGGAGTTTCATTTTATTCCTTGGTGTTGGTTCAACCTGTATTGTTTGTACTTTCTCCTTGGTGGGTGCAATCCGGATGCATCGACCAGGTATCCCAGGAACTCACCTTGATTTACTGCTACTTTACACTTTTCTTCCTTTACCTTTAGTCCAACCTCTTGAAATCTTTGTAGCATTAGTCATAGTTGTTCAAATAATTCTGTTTTATTGGTAGCGGAGATGAGCACATCATCAAATTAGGGCACAACCCCTGTTCCATCAGGGTTTGGAACAACCCTGGGGCCACACTCATCCCAAACTGTAGGCGGTGACAACAGAATGCCCCCCCGATGCATTATGATTGTTTGGGCTTCAGCAGTGGCATCATCTACAGGGAGCTGCTGATATGCTTGGGCAAGATCTAACTTTGGGAAGATCCCCCCCCCCCATGAATGTAACAAGTACTGCATTATGTTGAAGAGCCCTATTCAACATACATTTATAATCCACACAAATTCGGACCGACCCATCTGGTTTCACTGGCGTCACGATAGGGGTCTCCCACTTGGCGTGGTCCACCAGTTCCAGTACGCCTTGCTGAATCAATTTATCTAGTTGTTCATCAACTTTGAGCTTTAATGCAAATGGCACCCTCCTCGGTTTCATTCTTATTGGTGCCACCTTGAAGTCCAAACTGAAGGATATCGGGATACCCCTATATTCTCCCAACTTTCCATCAAGCACATCAGTGAACTCTTTACTCAACTCTCCAATGGTTTCTCCCTGGATTTTATGAACCCCAGTAATCTCTAAACCCAATGCTGCAAACCAATCTGGACCCAGGAGGTTAGGCAATGTACCTTCAACAACCAATGTAAGTGGCCCGGAGAAGTCTTTATATTCTACATGGAATGTTCTGCTACCCTTAATGGGGATATTATTTCCTTGATAATCTCTCAAACGAATATGACTACGCATAAGCTTCCACTCGGCTCCATGTGGCACCAATTTCTGTAGAGTCTGCCAGGATACAATTGTTGTTGCCGACCCTGTATCCACTTCCATCCGGCAGGGAGATCCCGCAATAAGGACAGTAATGTAAATTTTACTACTTCCCAGACTCCCGGTTTGATTGCTCACCCTCTCTGAACGACAAGCATCTGTGTTAATAGTAAAACACTCGTCCTCTGGGGTTCTTAGTCTCGGTGGGCCATGCTTCCCCCCCCATTTCGAATTGAAGTCTGTCCAGTTGGGGGGGCAAACAATGCGACACGGCAAACTTGCTAGATGACCCTTCTTCCCACACCATCTACAAATGGTGTTTTTATGGCGACACATAGCTCTCGGATGGTTTTCGCCGCACAACTTTCGATCCTCTGTCCATCTATGCTCCTTGCTAGCTGCTCTCAACTGATGGACATCATCATGATTATTTCCCTCATCTTCAGTGTTCTCCCATAATTCCACCTCTCCTCAATGGATGGTTTCCCCCCTTCTAGCCGCCAGGTGGCTGCCCAACTTCTGTATCTTTTCCGTTGATCTATTCAATGATTCGATGACTTGCGCCTCCTCTACTGCTGTCTGTAGCGTTAACGTTGGTTTTGACAATAATTGTCTCTGTATTTATTTATTTATTTATTTATTTTATAAAATTTGTATGCCGCCCTATCTCTGAAGACTCAGGGTGGCTCACAACGACAATCAACCAAGCGACTGTTAAAACTAACAAATATACATAAAAAATATCAGAAAAGTATTTTAAAAAATTAAAAAAATACTACCCCATCAGTCCAGGCCGGGGAATATAAATAGCCAGGTTTTCAATTCACGGCGGAAGGTTCAAAGGTCAGGGGCCAACCGGAGCCCCAAGGGAAGTTGATTCCAAAGGGTGGGGGCGCTCACAGAGAAGGCTCTACCCTGGGGTGTCACCAGCCAACATTGTCTAGCCGACGGCACCCTGAGTAGGCCCTCTTTGTGAGAGTGTACCGGGCAATGGGAAGTTGACGCTGGTTGCAGGTGGTCCGACAAATAGCCTGGACCTAAGCCATGAAGGGCTTTATAGGTTACCAGCATCTTGAATCTCACCCGAAGGGCAACCGGCAACCAATGCAAGTCATGCAGGAGTGGTGTAATATGGGAGTATCGGGTCCCTCCCGCAACAACCCGTGCGGCCGCATTCTGCACCAGCTGAAGCCTCCGGGTGGTCTTCACAGGCAGCCATAATCAAACATCCCGAACCCCACAGATCAATCTGTCTCGAAGGGCTTCATCCAAGTTGCTAAATTCACAATAGATAGCTGCTTTCCTGAGGGCTGCCATATAACAACTGATAGTGTCAACCTCCGCTCTTTCAATGCTTGCTTGTCGGCTGCATGGTAACGGGGGAGGGGGAGCTAGGAAGTTGTTAGTTGGGGAAACATGCTGGAGGATGGGAGGACAGGGGAAATGAAAGCGAAATTTAGCTGCAGTCCTGTGCCTTTGAAGCTGCTATTGAGTTAACGGTCCTGACATTCCAGATTGATGACACTGCCAGACGTGTGATTCCATCTGACCTCTGGAGGATCTTTGGATTGGATGATTTACACTGGACAGTGGGAGGGGATGCTTTCTATATGTGATTTTCGTGCCTATTGCCTCAGATCTTGCTTTCAGATCTGAGTACCTTTCAAAAGATACTTTTACTAAAATTCAGTTCAATTTTAGTAAAAGTACCTTTATCTATGAAAATGGAGTCGAAGTCATTCTTTCCTGAAATCTGAAAGGAGGCACACCTGACATTAAGCAATATCTCACTTTTACAGCCATCCCAGATAACTACCAAGAGGGCTGAAACCAAACAATGTCTGATGAAGACAGTGATCAGAACCAGATGGGAGCTGCTGGCTCTACAATTCCTTCCCTCTACCTGGGGGGAGGGGGGAAACTTCGGAATGGATGGAAAAATTACGACTGGTAGAGGAATCACAGCGAGCCAGATGGTCGACTGGAGTGGGGAGGCTACCGGACTGGGGAAGGACCCCCCAAGGAGTAACAAGTGCCAGACCCCGAAGGGGAGAATCGGCATGGATGCAAGAGCAGAAAGAAAGCATCATGGTTGCCCAAGCTATGCAACTTCTCAGAGATGCTGAAGACAGCCACCGGGCCCGGGAGAGGTATGTTTACCCAACTGGGAAGGGAGGAGACCACCCCGAGGAAGATCCAGAGATGGCTGCTTGTGGGGGAGAGGAAGAGCAAGCTGGGGAAGTAACATCTCAAGCCTCTGAATCTCAGGCGAGAGATGCAGCAGTTCAGGGGGCCCCAGCATTGCAGGCTCCACCCCAGAGACGAAGAAAGCCAAAAATCCCCCCACCACTAGACAAGTTCAGAGAAGAACCGAAAACCTTGGCATTTTTTAAAACCCAAGTGTGGAACCACATGTAGGACTGGGGGGAGGACTATCTATCGGATGCAGCACGAGGGAGGTGCGTTACAAATGCCCTAGAGGGAGTGGCAGCTGAATGGATGGTGGGCCTTCACAATAACAACTCCCCCCTGTTGAGAAATTACAACCTCTTTATGGGAGCCCTCGGAACGCGCTTTGAGGACCCCCTAGCTGAGTGGAAAGCAAGAATCAGAATGAAGGGCATTCACCAGGGCCGAAGACCGGTGGCAGAGTACACTCAAGAGTTCTGCGAGCTGGCCCCTTTCATGAGAAAACTATTAGAAAACTATAAAGATGGTTTGAATGAGGACATTTACAAAGATTGCAGAGCACGTGGGGTCCCCAAAGATCTGCAGAGCTGGAACATGGTAGCAGTGGATGTAGAGATCGACCTGGCCCGAAGCCAGATCTGTGGTGGCCACGCCTGGGATCAGTCATCCTCCTCTTTCCGTAAGGGGGCTCCAAAGACAGCAGTGGGGAAGACAGAGCCCAAACCCAAGCCAAAATCCTTTGTGTGTTTCAAATGTGGAAAGGAAGGACACAGAGCAGCTGAGTGTTTCTCCAAGCTAACGCCAAAATCAACCAGCCCCAGAGGGAAGAAGGTTGACAAAGTTCCCACAAAAGCCCACGAGCCCGCCCTGAAAGGAGAAGTCGTTGAGTTCGCTCCCCGAAAACAGGGTTGGGAACTCCGACCATCGCGGACGACATCAAGACCGACACCGAGTCCAACGACGATGACCTGGTGAGTCACAATGGGGGCCCCATGATCATCCCTGTAGAATTAAGGGTGCCATCCACTGGGGCTCACGAGCAGATGCCAGCCCTCCTAGACTCTGGATGCACTAGGTGCATAATCAGCCCAAAAGTGGTGGAAAAGATGGGCCTAAGACTAAAATCATTGAGAAGGCCCATCACTTTCTGTCAGCTAGATGGATCAGTGGCAGGAGGGGGCCCAGCCAGTTTTGTGACTAAACCCATCAAGATGCAGTTGGGGGATCATTTAGAGACTCTTAGTTTTTTACGATTGTCTGTGATATTTGTATAGTCATTAGCTTCCAATATAAAGTCAAAAAGGATTAGATAAGAATCCCATGTCTGTGTTTCAGGATCAAACGGAACAAACTGTGGTGAGTTAGCCATTCTCTTTCCAAAACAAACAGTCTCCACTCACACGTGCCTCTTTTATCTCTATGTTGGTTCAGAGCCCAGCAATCCCACCTTTGTTGCCAATGGAACACAGACGAGAAGCCAAATTTCCAGCAGCAATGTTTATTGCAGATAATGACTCAGTAAAACTAACATGCAATTTCCGGCTGATAGCCCCTTTTATTTTTATTTTTATATTTAAATTTATATACTGCCCTTCTCCCGAAGGACTCAGGGCGGTGAACAGCCAAAGGTAAAAAATATAGAATAAAGGAAAACTATCAGCTTTTAACCAATAACATTAAAATATGTCCCACACCTGCATGGCAGAAGAAAAGTCTCTGCTCATGCCTGCGTGAACATAACACCAGTAGCACATATGTGCGAGGGGAACCTTTACCTTTACCTTTATTCTATAGTAGCCAAGAAGATTGTATGGACATACCTCTGAAGTCACTAGTAGTCCAAGTCAACTTGAAGGAATCTTCACGTTTTAAGATGCATTTCTATCTGGAACTGAATCTCAGCTTCATTTTAGGTAGTGTAAAGATACAGAACTCACTGGAGAAGAGCCTAATGCTAGGAATGATTGGGGGCAAAAGAAGAACGAGACGGCAGAGAATGAGGTAGCTGGATGGAGTCACTGAAGCAGTCGGCATGAGCTTATATGGTCTCCGGGGAATGCCAGAAGACAGGAAGACCTGGAAGAAAGTTGTACATGGGGTCATGATGGGTCGGACACGACTTTGCAACTAACAACAAAAGATATTATTTGATGTTTAGGAACGTCTTTACTCTTCTACCCCTCTTCTACCCCTTCTTTGCCTCCCCCAAATGTTGTGATTTTGGGAGCATTTGAAACTTTAGTGAATTCTGGTTGAAAGAATAAACCAGAAAAATTTAATAAGCACTCAAAGAGTTCTTTGGCCTGAGTACTTGCTTGTCCCCTTCTACAGTTCATCTTCTGCTACCTTTGAACTTTTCTATTCCTTTGTTAAAAATCAATGAAGAACTATGACAGCAGAATACAGTAAACTATTTCTTTTCTTTCTGCAGATTTCTTTCTCATTAAATGCTGAATCTTTCGTCATTGCTAGCTTGGTTTGAAATCCATCAAAAAGTTGATAGGGCACAAAGCTATTTCTTTGGAAAGGAAGAGAATTGTTTGACAAGTGAATAATGTGTGGGAAAAGGTTAGATCTACAAAACTTTATCTTGTTTGTGGAGTCCTTGGTGGTCTCTGAGCTTGGTTGTTTGCTTGCAGATATTTCATTATATCTGGCTTCAGATATCGTCAGGCTTCAGGCAGGGGTACAGCACAGAAACAGCATTGGTTGCGTTGGTGGATGATCTCTGGAGGGCTCGGGACAGGGGTTGCTCCTCTGTCCTGGTCCTATTAGATCTCTCAGTGGCTTTTGATACTATCGAACATGGTATCATGCTGCAACGGTTGAGGAGGTTAGGAATAGGGGGCACCGTCCTGTGGTGGTTCTCCTCCTTCCTCTCCAACCGTTCGCAGTTTGTGTTGGCAGGGGGGCAGAGGTCGACCTCGAGGCACCTTGCATGGGAAGTGCCACAAGGGTTGGTCCTCTCGCACCTTCTGTTCAACATTTATGTGAAGCCATTGGATGAGATCATCCGTGGTTTTGGGGTGAGAGTCCATCAGTATGCTGATGACACTCAGCTGTACATCTCCACCCCAGACCACCCCAACGATGCCCTTGATGTGATGTCTCGCTGCCTGGAGGCCGTGCGGGTCTGGATGGGGAGAAATAGGCTCAGACTCAACCCTTCCAAGATCGAGTGGCTGTGGCTTCCAGCGTCCCGATATAGTCAGTTGGTGCCATCGCTGACTATTGGGGGTGAATCTCTACCCCCCACAGAGAGGGCTCGTAATCTGGGTGTCCTCCTGGATGCACGGCTGTCTTTAGAAGAGCATATGACGGCTGTGGCCAGGGGTGCTTTTTATCAGGTTCGCCTGATACGCCAATTGCAGCCCTTTCTGGACCAGGACGCCTTGCGCACAGTCACTCATGCCCTTGTCACCTCCCAGCTGGACTATTGTAATGCTCTCTACATGGGGCTCCCCTTGAAGAGCACTCGGAGGCTCCAACTGGTCCAGAATGCGGCCGTGTGGGTGGTTATGGGTGCAACTCATTGCGCCCATGTGACACCCTTCCTGCGCAAGCTGCACTGGCTCCCAGTGGTCTTCCGGGTGCGATTCAAGGTGCTGGTCACCACCTTTAAAGCGCTCCATGGCAAAGGACCCGGGTACCTTCGAGACCGACTTCTGCCACCAATAGCCTCCCACCGACCAGTTCGCTCCCACAGAGAGGGTCTCCTCAGGGTGCCATCGGCCAAGTTATGTCGGCTGGCGACACCCAGGGGGAGGGCCTTCTCTGTGGGAGCCCCTGCCCTGTGGAATGAACTGCACCCGGAAATGCGTAAAATCTCCAACCTCCGTGTATTCCACTGTGCCCTCAAGACCCTGCTGTTCTGCCAGGCCGGGCTATCAATGCAATGATTTTAAATTGGGTGTTTTAAATTTGGGGTTTTAAATCTGAGCAGCAATTATTTAATAATTTTAATTATTTTTAAATTGATGTCTGTCTTTGTGCTTTTAATAGGCTGTACACTGCCCTGAGTCATTTGGGAGAAGGCGGTATAGAAATAATAATAATAATAATAATAATAATAATAATAATAATAATAATAATAATAATAATAATAATAATATTCAGCTAGGTCACATCAGTGAATCATTATGGCAATTCAAATGCAATAGATTATGCATTATTGTGCTTCCAACACAACAAATTAGCAAGGAAGAACAAGGAAAGTCAAAGAAATCACATTAAATAGTGAAATTTTGATTCTGAGCCCTTCTGAAGTCTTGCCTCAATTCTGAGAAAATATTTAGCCATATCATCACTGTGTAGAATCTTCTGCATATTGATTTCCTGTTGTCCATTATGACTTGAGTAATTAAAGCCTATCTCTTTTAGTTCTTTTATCCTCACATTGAGGCAAAATTAGGTCTCTACAGTACAGAGAAAAAAACCTATTTTAATACAAATTGTGATTTATCGGCTTGCTTGTGATTCCACTTTTGAACATGACTTGAACAAGTAAGTCAATTGCATGATAAGAAGCCATGTTGAGAGTTATATTATTTTCATGGAGAAACCAAAAGAAATCAGGCAACTGGACTTTCTTTAAAAACGTTTCTCTTCTCATCCAAGAAGCTCCTTCTGGTCTAACTTAGAAAGTCCAGTTGCTTTTTGGAGAAAACACGTTTGGGACATGGTGTAGCCTTCTTACACTTCTCTTTTCTTCTAGGAAGATCAGAAAAGATATTGCTCTTATGAAGGTTGATGCCCACGTTAATTTGCGATAAGATTAACTTCTGCTTTGGTGCAGTAAATGAAACAGGCTGCTTAGCCTCAGTGTTGAACAAAGCAAGGAATGTGGGCTGAAATTCTCATAAAGCTTCCTGCTTCTCCAAGTCCACTTGCCAAAAATGTAATTCTCACCTTTGTGGAAATGTGCCTGAAAAACAGATTTTTGAGAAAGCAAGTACACAGAAGAAGGCATATAATCTCCTTCCTATAAAGTTGTTGAGGGAATTGCACTGTCACACTCTCTTTTCTTTGCTTCTTGAGTGCTTGCTGTATTTTTCATTATCGGAGAGAACTCCTTGCTTAGCAGATGGAGGAAACAAGGTTTATGATTTAAAAGGGAGTCACAGAGGCAGAGGCGATGTAGACATGAAATGACTTAATCTGGTTTATCATCCTGATTCTCAGTCTGCCCTGTGGCTTTCCATCTTGACCTTGTGCTTTACGAAGGACAAAAGAGAAAGAACAATCAGGAAGCTTTTTAAAAAGGGGGTGTCCATGGAGCTACCATTAAATTTAGATGATGATGCTTGCAATGGGTTTTGCTTTGTCATCCATTCAGTCATGTCCAACTCTTGGACATGACTGAACTGCACTGCTTCTTTGAGTTGTTCTATGCTCTGGCCGGTGTCAGATTTGATGGTGTCCAGCCACCATGTTCTTTGGCTGCCTGGTTTCCTTTTACTGCTAACTCTTCCCAACATAATTGCTATATTTTTTCAGTGAATTTCCCCAGCATGACATGGCCAAAATAAGTAACACTTGCTCTAGATATTTAATTCCAACAAACAACTGACACTGTGCTTACAGCCAGCTGAGGTTTCTTATTCAAAAAAGGTTGAAGATTATGTCTTAAAGCAGAACTAGGCAAATTTTGTTTTAACATTTGGCATTTTGGGTGTCAGGTCTGGAAGCCATCTTTTTCCTTGGATCTTCAGGCCTGCCGCATTTACTACTGTGGGAAACTGGGAGGGGGGAATTGTGTGGACCCAGGGTCTTATATTGTTGGGGGAGCTACTTGAAACCCTGACATTGGGAGCACGTTGTGAATGTCCTTTGAAAGTAGCTGTTGAAAAGGCCCCGACTCATTCCCAAGTGCATGTTTATTAATTAGGTTTAAAAGACTGTCCAACTCAACCAGGATGATTTGACATTCACACCGTTCTGCACAAAAGCAATAAATCAAGGAAGGAAAAAACCCACAACACAGGAAACGATTTAATATATAAATGCCAAATATGAAACAGTCAAAAGGGATCTCCCATTTAAATGCTCCCTAACACTTCCCGTGGCATCATCTGTGACTGCTGCCCTTTCCATGCCCTTTGCTTGTTGTCCTGAGTCCCTTCGGATGTTGAGATTTTCCAAAGTTTCCATCACCAATTGGGTTATATGCCTCTTCAGATAATCCTCCCTCGGTGGTGCTTTGGTCAGTCCTCCCTGGTCAGCAAGGGCTTCTAGTTCCAGTTTTCACCCTGGTTTTCTGTTGCCACGGTTGAGGGTGACTCCTCTGGTTCTCTCATCCCAGCCATCTTTCTTCCTGATGCCAATTGACCAGCGGGGCTTTTCAGGATTCTCCAGGGTTACCTCATCCTCTCTGATAGGGTGTATGAAACAGGCATCCGACTGGGTGGCGGTTGCTGTCTCCCCCCAGCAATCGGTTTCTCCCAGTTCTCTGCTTCATTCAGACATGGTTTGCAAGGTCCCCTCAGTTGATCGAAGATTGCTTCTCTAGGTTGACCGTTTTGCAGATCGTGCTTTGTGTAAGGATTGCCTCTCCTTCCAATTTAAGAAAGTAAAAACTCTTGAAACGTGGTTGTTCAAAAGGATTCTTTTATTAAGCAGAAGTGAAAGCCATCCAGTTAAACCATGTTCTGAATACCCTTAGGCAAGACAAGCAGGATTAAAGCAATAGAGACCCCTCTATTGCTTCAATAGAGAATGCAGATTTTAGCCGATACACAAGTGTGAAAATGCTTTCTTTCCCAGTTTCCCTGAGAACCCGAACAACCATGCATTCCCACTGTTATCCTTTAAAGTGAAACAACCCACATGGCTATCATAAAAATTCCTCCAGGTAAAGAGGATCTCAGGGCTGTTTGGCACCAGGATATAGGTTGTAAAATATCTGTTGACACAGGCAATGCTCGTAAATTGAATCCAAGTCTCCCCCTTCCTCCAATTGAATGGCAGTATCACTTTTAGGGATCTAACACACACACACAGACAGAAAGAGAGGGAGAGGGAGAGAGAGAGAAGCAGAGAGGGAGAGAGAGACAGAAAGAGAGGGAGGGAGGGAGAGAAGGAAAGAGAGAGGAAAGAGAAAGAAAGAGTGGGAGAGAGAAATAGAGAGAGAGAGAGAAAGAAAGAGAGAAAGAATGAAAGAGAGAGAAAGAGGGCAAGAGAGAGAGGGAGAGAGAAGGAGAGAGAAAGGGAGAGGGAGAGAGAGAGGGAGAGAGACAAAGAAAGAGAGACAGACAGAGAGAGAAAGAGAGAGAGAGAGAGAAGGAGAGTGTCAGCCTCCGCCTTTACTACTTTGGCTGCCATAGTAACGGGAGGGGGGAGAGCTAGGTAGCTTTCTATATGCAATTTTCGTGCTTGTTGCCTTGGATTCTGCTTTCCTTTGGTTGCGTTCACTTCATTTTCTAGTAAAAGTACCTTTCTCTATAAACAATGGAGTTTGGGTCATTCTTTCCTGGACTTTGAAGGAAGCACACCTGACAGAGAGAGAGAGAGAGAGAGAGAGAGAGAGAAGAAAAAGAGAGGGAGAGAGAGAAGGAAAGAGAGAGAGAGAGAGAAAGAGATAGAGAGAGACAGAGAGAGATTTCTCAAGCTCCTTGGGGCTGGGAAGAATTGCAGCAAAACTGAGTTTCCTGAAGTGGACCGTTAGACTCCTAAACAACTGAAAAATCGATCTAGTAAAAAGAAAAGGCAACCAAAAGAGCAACATGACCACCCTCCCAGCCGATCCAGCCCCCCAACAGTTTGAGGGACTGTGAATTGGCCCCGTTTAAAAAGTTTGAGGACTCCTGAGATAGAGTCTCCTGCTTGAGCAGGGGGTTGGACTAGGGGTGAAATGCTTCCTGCTCGGGCAAGTAGGTAGTGATGGTGGCGGGCAGCTCGGAGAACTGGTAGCAAAAATCCCTTCCCCCCAGCCTCCAGCTTGCTTACCTTCGCTCTTTGGACCGAATCCTGAGCTGCTGGTTGCAATGCCTGCTTTGCTTCGCTTGCTGTAATCCCTGCAATCCATTGCATCAGCAAACAACTGAATCTCCCTGCCTGCAATCAAACTCAGCTCTATCTGCCTGCCTGCCTGCCTGCCTTGTCCCTTCAATTGGGTAAGTTTTTTTCCCTTTGGGAGCTTTAAAAAAATAGCTAATTGGGGGGGGGGGTTGTTCTTTTTTTAGACCTAGCCATTTAAAGTTTAGGAAGTTTTAAATTTAGCTGCTTTTATATAAAAATAAAAATAAAATAAAATAATATTTGTGCAGCTTTCTGAGATTTTGTGTGTTTCTGTAACTACACAAACACACAAAATCTCACAAAGCTGTATGTGGAATTTTGTGTGTGTAAAGAGTGAAAGTTGGTTTTTTGGGCTTTTTGTGGCTGTGTGATGTTCCTGCTTGTTGCAGGGGCCATTTTGGGTCTAGCACAACTGCTTTTACATTGTGGGTGAGCCAGTTGTGTTGTGTTGTGGGTGGGTGGGTAAAGTGTGAAGTTTGGGTTTTTGGGCTTCTTGTGCCTGTGTGAGGTTCCTACTTGTTGCAGGGGCCATTTTGGGTCTAGCACAGCTGCTTTTACATTATGGGTGAGCCAGTTGTGATGTGTTGTGTTTTGTAGGTTAAAAAAGGGCAAAGAAGTGACGTCGACTTGGCCACACCCACCTGACCAACAAGCCACGCCTACCCAGTCACCTGACCACCAAGCCCTGCCCACTAATTAAACCACGCCCACAGAACCAGTAGCGAAAATTTTTAGATTTCACCCCTGGGTTGGACTACATGACCTACAAGGTCTCTTCCAACTCTATTATTCTGTAAGATTCTGTAATAAACTGATTTGCCAAAGAGCTCTAATGTTATGAGAATCATTGACAGGGCATCAATCCAAGATTGATGTAAGTGCAACCAGAGTTCGTCATCGTATATGGGCATGCATTAAAGAAAATTAAAATATAAATGCGAAAAGGTGGACATTTCTCATGAATCTTTTCTCTTTGCAGGGTAGCGCTTTTCTCTTTGCAGGGTAGCGCTTTTGATGAGAGGCTAATATATGTTTGCAAGATGTAGAAACTTGTTTAGTTGCAAAAGAGCTTTCACTTCCTTTAGAGTTGTGTGTGGGAAAGTGAGGGAGAGCAGCCTGGTACCTTTCTTCTCTGTTTGAGTGTGGAGGAAAAGAGGCAGAACAAGGGCAATCTGATTTTGGTTAATGTGATTTTATTTAAAATGTTTGCACACATTTCAGCTCAAGATTGCAGCGCCATTACAAATAAGAGGAATAGGTTGCAGAAAAATGGCTGAAATTGTTCCTTGTCTCATTTAACTAACATCCTGATCGGAAGCTCTCCAACTTATAATTTTAAAGTCATGACACATAAAGGAAAAGAAGTTTGAGAGAGGAGATGGGGGTGGGGGGGGTGGGAGTTAGGATTGAGTTTTCTAAAAATCAAGGTAAATTGATAGAAAGATTGCTAATCAGGGCCTCTTCAGTACTGAATGCTCTGTGTTCACAATGGATTTCTATTTTCTACCAAAGTATTAAAAATAGAAATTGTGGATCTTAAAAACTGTTGAGCAAGTTGAATGAATTTAATAGGATCCTATTAAATTAATGCCAGGAAGGAAGGGCTGTCAAGGCAGGATGGTACCCCACTGGAAAGATTTCCTATCTCATACTTCCTCCTATCTAGATGGAAAGAGGCCATGATGCTTGGTGTAACTTGATGCTAAAATGCAGAAACTTGGGATTTAACTCTCTTAAATAAAGACAGAATTGACTAAGGTTACTAAAGTCCCTAACCTGTCCTGTTGTACATTTTCCTTAGCTACTAATATCCTCATATTATTGCATGACTCCCTAGGTGATCTGTGAGTCGGGAGGCACCTGATTAAATTAATCTGAGTTTTAATTAATGTCTTTCTTTTCCCAACAACCTATGATCACTTTGCAATTGGCTGAGGTATTGCCACAGATACCTGCTGATTAAGACATGACAGATCTTGCTGCACTTCTCTTTTGGAAGCATGTGCCAATTTATGGTGCAAACCCAATCCTGGAGCAGTGTGACTTCAAAGAAACATTACTGTCCTTCAACTGGATGTGAAAGTTGAAAATTCCAGTGTAAATTATTTTTTCTCCTTCTCCTTCTCCTTCTCTTTCTCCTTCTCCTTCCTCCTCCTCCTCCTCCATCTCCATTCTCAAATTGGGATTATGACGGAATGAGCCAAACTGGTTGCCAATTCAGTACTAACCTACTGAATGTGAGATCAACATTTGATCCATTCCTGGATTCACAGTGCTTTCTGTTCCACCCTGAACTCTGAAATTCAAAGAACTTTGTACAACCTCAAAACAGAAATCTCTATGGGGCTGATAAATTACCTATTTATGACAAATGCGGATATCTCCGCTCGGGCAGAATGTCTATCAAAAGTTAGGATGACTTGCCTAAATCCACTTGAGTTATAGGATTATAAAGGATATTCCTGAAGGTATTTAGCAAAATTGGATAATGGTTATAAAGATTTAAGCTAATTTCTTAAGTACCCAGATATTCATGCTATTTTGACTTTTGGTGGGCATCCAGATGAATGCATGTAGCCTTACGTTTGGATTACAACAGTAATTCCTGACAAGGTTATGGGGTTCCATCCCCACCAGTGGGAAATTTAATTCTTCACTGCTGCAATTTTGTTCTTGTTCTATGAAATCTGTAAACATATTGCAAAGCTTCAAGGAATGAATTTCCATAATCCAATCGGTATATAACAGAAACCAAGCTGGAGGGAACAAAACTCGTTTTCCATATCCTTTGGAGCCAGAACAAGATTTTAATCCTTGCTATTGTTGTAAGAGGATACAACGCTTTATTAAAAGAAAAATTTGAAAAATTAGCAGCTTGGACTGCTGAAATCTTTATTTTTTTAAACTGATGGTCATGTGGGGGAAACTGAAAGCTTCACTCTACTCTACAGTACTAGTCATTAAATGCTTTTGGGATTGGTGATAGCATAACATTAATTTTCTTTTGCATAGCTTTGGATGCGTTGGATGACCTTAATTAAGAAAGTAACATTCAATTACAATGTTGCCAATTCCATTTTCTAGAATGAAAATTAGGCCTTATAATTTTATTCTAGGAAACTAGTCTTGCAGAATCCTCTGTTTTCTTGACCGCATAATCTTATTTGCAGAAATGGTGCCTAAATAGTCTTTGGTTGACATGAATAATATTTTTATTACACAGGAATTCCTCTACATGAACATCAACTGAAGAGTCTATGTAAGTGCTTTCTGCCATTCTACCCCATGTTGATATCCTTTCACTTATGAAAGGTTACCTTTTGATGGCTATTTCTGAAAAATGTATGAATAACAGAATAACAAAGTTGGAAGGTACCTTGGAGGCAGTGGTGAAATGTAAAATTTGTTACTACCAGTTCTGTGGGTGTGGCTTGATGTGTGTGTGTGTAATGTGACTGGGTGGGCCTGGACAACTTTTTCTTTTAATTTACTTTTAAAAGCATTTTTTCTACAACCTCTTCGGCTCTGATGATCCCAGCTGAGTTGCCTGATCGTCAGAGGCTTTTTTGTCTTTTAAAAGCATTTTTTTTACAACTCCTTCGGCCAAAGAGGTTGCAGAAAAAAGTGCTTTTAAAAGCCTGTGACAATCAGGCAACTTAGCTGGGATCGTAGAGGCTTTTAAAAGTATTTTTTTCTACAACCTCTTTGGCCAAAGAGATTGTAGAAAAAAATGCTTTTAAAAGCCTCTGACGATCCCAGCTGAGCCATGTGATCATCAGAGACTTTTTTTTTTACTTTTAAAAGCATTTTTTCGTCCGAAGAGGTTGTAGAAAAAATGCTTTTAAAAGAAAAAAAAAGAAGCTCTCTGATAATCACGTGGCTCAGCTGGGCATGGCGGGGGGGGGGGGGGGCACAGGGACTTTTGCTACCGGTTCTCCAAACCACCCGCCACCATCACTACTGGATCAGGCGATCCGGTCCGAACTGGGAGCATTTCACGCCTTCTTGGAGGTCTTCTACTCCAACTCAGTTGATTCAGCAGCAATGATAATAATACAGAAACTCAATTCTGTCATTTTCTATAAGAGTTGTTAGTGATGACCTTTGTAATTCTAAGTTTGCCTTAGTCTAGGATAACAAAGAATTAACTTTCTCCATACCTGCTTATTTCAATTATGTTTTGTTGATAGATCACACCTGGAACACTGCATCCAATTTTGTTCACCACATTACAAAAGACATAGAAAATTGAGACTTTGGAAAAAGTGCAGAGAAGAGCCACTAAGATGATTAAAACCCTGGAGACTAAAACATATGAAGAATGATTGCAGGATTTAGGTATGGCCAGTCTAGAGAAAAGAAGGACTGGGGGGGATATGATAGCAGTCTTCCAGTATTTGAAGGGCTGCCACAGCCACCTGAAGGCAGGACAAGAAGCAATGGAAGGGAAACTGATCATGGAGAGAAGCAACCTGTAATTAAGGAGAAACTTCCTAACATTGAGGACAATTAACCAGTGGAACAGCTTGCCACCAGAAGTTGTGGGTGCTTCATTGCTGGAGTTTTAGAGAAGAAGATTTGATGTGAAAATTTGTCTTAAATGTAATTGGATTGGATTGGCCTTTCAATTCAATTTGAATGCCAAACTGGTTCACCTAATAAAATCAAGCACTTTCAAACTGATTTAAAGACCCTATGGCAGTGATGGCTAACCTTTTTGCCAAAAACTGGGGGAGTGTGGGGTGGTCACGCGCATGTGTGCCCACGCCCATAATTCTATGCGCCGTGCCCCCCCACGCATGCGTGCGTGACCCCCCCATGCTCCCCCTGCTTTTGGCATGTGATGGCATGGTGGGCCCGGGTAGGCCTGTTTTTTGCCCTCCCCAGGGTCCAGAGGCTTTCTAGGAGCCTGCGGAGGGCAAAAACAGCTTTCCCCACCTCCCCAGAGGCCTTTTGGAGGCCGGAAACAGCCCGTTTGCTGACTTCTGTTGGGCCCAGAAGGCCCAAAAATCAACTGGCCAGCACACGCATGCATGCTGGAGCTGAGCTAGGGCAAAGCTCGCGTGCCCACCAATATGGCTCCACGTGCCACCTGTGGCACACATGCCATAGGTTCGCCATCACGGCCCAATGGAGTTGGTCTGGTGATTTTGTGATATATTAGGATTCTACTCCCTTTAAAATTTTAACACAGCAAATGTATTGTTTTTTGAGATTTGCATGCCAGGCATATCACATTTTGAGTACTGGATCTAATTTTTTCAAGAAAGGGTAGCTTTCAAAAATGAGCCAAATTTTGGAAATAGAAAAAAAGATTCCCCCATGCCTCAGATGTAAACATTTAAATACCATGTCAAAACTCAGATAATAAAGCAAAATTTAGACAACGGAGATCTCAACAGGCAGATGCACCTGGCCAATCTTTTCTAGATTCAAAAGATAAGCAAACATTGGATATGTTTGTTTGTAAATCATCTTCAAAGGAAAAAAAACAGTTTGCAACGCAGATTCTGTCAGGAGTAAATGCCTTGCCTCTGACCCAGAGCTAGAGGCAGGGGGGCTGGCCAAGCCAGCCCCCAAGGTACACCCTAACCCAGTAACCCCTCCTTACCTTAGCCACGCCCAGGGGGTACTTAAGGGTCAGCCATGCGGTCCTGCTTCAGTTCCAGATATGTACCTGTATTGATGAGATGCTCTGTTAATAAACGATAGATGATTTAAAGAAGATCTGCTTGTGGAATTATTGGGCACGATCCTTGAACATATCTAACAGATTGGTAGCAGAGGATGGTTTAACAGCCCAACTCTAATACTCCACAAGCATGCAAAGGACCAAGGCAGACAGGGTGAACACCAGAGCGTTCACCAAGAAGATGGCAGAACGACCTGCTCAACCCAAAGCCACCCAAGGAGAGGCATCCGAAGCAAGCGGCCTGCTCCACCACCCATGCACCCCTGCCAGACGCGGCGAGGGGTGGAAAGAACACGAGACCCCAAAAGGGGAAACACACGACCTAAAAGGAAAACTTCTGGACCTGATAGATTCATCGCAAAGCAACACCGACCTCATCGCGGAACTCCGAAGCCTGATCAAAGGCTGCGAAGCAGCGAGTGAGGAAGATGAGGATGAATCCGAATACAGCGGCGGAGAAGCGGTAAGGGAGACCCCCCCCGCCAAAAACCCACCAAAAGAACTGAAGAGAATTTCGTGCCCTTTTTACGGCGGCCATCTTGGGAGGCGGCGTCATCAAAAATGGCCGACCACCCACCAATAGATTCCCGAGATTTAAATCTCATGGCGGGAATCGGGGCCTACTCCAAAGTAACCCCACAAGAATATCACAACAAACAAGAAAACCCAAGGCCAAAACCCACAGGCTCGCCTACCGAGCCCGAGCTCAATAAGGCCATTGAACTGATCACCGCGGCCCTAGGGGACAAGATGAAACTACCGGACACGCACCGCGGTGCCAGGCCAAAGCGCAAAGGGGACCCTAACGCGAGGAGGCCCGACACCGACACCCATCCCGGGGAATCGACCACCGCCGCACGGATCCAGGGCCACCCAGAACACCCAAGAAGCCTCCCCTTAAAAACGGGACACCGAAGGCGATGGGACTACTCACCGGACCTACGAACTGGACCAGACCCGTGGCCCGCGGGGCCATCCGCAGGCAGGGGACGTCGATCGGCGGGCAGGGGACTCGGCCCGACACCCGGAGGCGACACCCACACGAGGCCGGGCCATCCGGGACCATCCGTGGCCCCAACGGGACTCCGGACCTTTGCCGACGATCCTCACCGCTTCCCGAGGCTCCAGACGGCGATCCACGACGATTCCGGACAAGCAAGGCCGACCAAGGAGGAACCGAAGGCCCATCCGGAAGATTGGGGCCTCCACCCGGGAGCTACAGGGACGAGCTCCTCACTCCACAGCGGCTGGGAAGAAATGAACTTCACGCACGCGCAATGCGCCCCTGTAAGAGAAACGGAACAAGACATAGAGTTACACCGACGCATGCACACAGAGACAAGTCAGTTCAGACTTGCCACAGTCGTTCCTCTGCCTTATTGTGAGTATCCTTACGTGAGGAACCATGGACAGTGACATAATGTGAGTAACTTAAATTATAATTCAGGGACTTTGCCAAGTGACTTTCCCAAACTAAGGCTAGATGGGGAGAATT
Organism: Arizona elegans; assembly: GCA_022577455.1. Classification (NCBI taxonomy): domain Eukaryota; kingdom Metazoa; phylum Chordata; class Lepidosauria; order Squamata; family Colubridae; genus Arizona; species Arizona elegans. The sequence continues at coordinate 101,798,537 of JAKOOJ010000005.1, forward strand.
TCCTGGACTGGAACCAGCAGCTCCAGGTCACCCTGCTCAAAGAAGACCTACTGTCCATAGTCACTGACCCCCCAGAAAAACCCTGGACTTTTGAGTTAGATTGCACCCACCATAAAGCATACTGTATTGTTATTGCCAGCATTACCCCCAGTATTTACCCCAGCATTAGCCACCACTTGACTGCTCTAGAGGTAATACAGAGGATGCACAAACTATTTTACTGCCAAAGCATGGCAAGCACCACCAGATTGTCCAGGGAATTCTATGCCACCAAACACAAAGCAGGGACCCCAATGAGTGAACATCTCTTGTCCCTAAACGCCACTAGAGCCCAGCTGACACAAAGGGGGGAGGTCATAAGTGAAAGGACCATGATAAGCATCATTGTAAACTCCCTAGACCCCAGCTAGGACACCTTCATTACGCAGATAGACAACCTGGAGTCAGGGAAACTCTCACTAGAATTACTAACAAGCAAACTAATAGCTGAGGACAGCATCAGAAAAGATCGCTCGCTAAGTCGCAGGGAGCAAAGGCCCAGCAGGAAGGTCGAGCCACAGGGCAGGAACCACAGTAACGCAGAGTGCTACTTATATGGATCAAGAAACCACTACAAAAGGGACTGCCCTAGAAACACAGGGGACAGGGACAGGTCACACAGGAGGGACATATCAGAATCAAGGACAAGATACACTAGCAGACGATCACCAGAGGACAGGCACAGGTGTAGAGACTCACCTAGCCCCAGGGACAGGAGAAATCACAGGGACAGCTCCAGGGAGAGCCAAACAGGTTCACTGTATGGCATAGGAGACCAGGAGCAACGCACAGACCAGGACAGGAAGGAAGGTACATGGCTGTTGGATTCAGGGGCCACAAATCATACCACGTATGACCGTAACCTACTAACCTCATTTACAGATGAGAGTTTTATAATAAAGGTGGCTAACCAGAACAATGTGCAAGTAACAGGCAAGGGTAATGCATACGTGCCGGGGATAGGAGAAATACGAGGAGTGCTATTGGTGCCCAATATACCCTACAACATCCTTGCCACTCTAAAGTTAAGCAAGGACAACAATGTCGAGGTAACATTCAAGGGAGGAAAGGCACAAGTAACTAGAGGGGGCAAAAACATAGGAAAAATAGTAATCAGCGGGGAACTCCCCTTCTACCACCCAGTCTGGGACAAACAACCCAGGGTAAACAACCACCGGAAGGCCAGCCCCGATAACCCAGATAACACGAGTGGGGAAGTAGAGGGGGTTAGCCACCCACACACCAGTGATGAAACAAGTGAGCAGGGGACAACCAGGAAAGAGAGGCCAGCGATAGGAAAGTCCATGCATGACAATTGTGCTCACCTATTACACAGAAGGCTAGGACACATTAGCTTCCCCGTGGTGCAGAACATGATGGAATGCTCTGAAGGTGTAAAAATAAAGAATTGTGAAAACTATCTCGAGTGTTCTGTTTGTAAGAGCTCCAAATTAAAAACCAAACCGAGGCCCAAAAAGTCAGTACGCACTACAGATTCAATCTTTCAACTCATACATATGGACCTAATGGGACCACTAAGGCCATCCATCAAATACAGGAAAAGGTACTTCCTGACCATAGTGGATGATTTCAGCCGCTATGGCTTCGTATACACACTAAAACAAAAGAGCGAAGTATTCCAAAAATTTAAGGAATTCTACGCAAGGGTAGAGACACAACACAATACCAAAATCAGACAAATAATGACAGACCGGGGGTCTGAATTTTTGTCAAGCGACTTCTCGCGATGGCTAAAGGCACGCGGGGTAGTCCACTACACGTCTTCTCCATTTTCGGCCTTTCAAAATGGAGTGGCGGAACGAAAAAACAGAACGCTGCAGACCATGATGAGGTGCGCATTAGAGGATGCCGGCTTGGGGCAACACTTCTGGTCGGAAGCGCTTATTTATTCAAACTACACTCTGAACAGGTTATGGTCCAGCGTACTAAATAAAACTCCATACGAGTTAATGTACCAAAGGAAGCCACAAGTATCACACCTACACATATTTGGGGTCACAGCAGATGTGCACATCCCCAGACAATTGAGACACAAGGGAGACAGGGTATCCAGAAGGCTGAGGTTCCTGGGGTATGAACCAGGAACGAAGGGATATAGGTTCATAGACAGCAACAACAATTTCGTAATCTCACGAACAGCTGTTTTTCACGAAAATACCAACTGGTCCAAGATACACCTCAACGAGGTGTCCCTTAGCAAGGACGGACCAGGGGACAAACAGAGGGAGGTAATACCAAACACAGGAAAGGGTACAGAACAGGAAAAGATCAAAAACAAGAGACAGGGAGTACTAGTGAAGGAGTGGAAGGAGAACCACCCATATATCAAAGTGGACTCACTCACTGAGAAAGAAGCTAGGTACATGCACGATACTGAGACACCCCCTGACAGGCCAATCAGGGCAAACAGGGGCAAGGTACCACAGAGGTTAGGGGACTACGTGTCATCTCTCCACACTAACCAACTAACCCCCAACACATATGAGGATGTACTAAGGTTACCAGATGAGGAAAGAGCAAAATGGGAGCACGCCATGGAGAGGGAAATGGACAGCCTGAGGGAACTAAACGTATACACTCCCTCTAAAGTCCCAGCAGGAAAAATGACAATAGGCACCAGGTGGGTCTACAAAATTAAAACACTAGAGGAAAACAAAGCCCTCTATAAGGCTAGACTGGTAGCCCAGGGGTTTGCCCAAAAATACCCTGATGATTACACAGAAACATACTCCCCCACAGTCAGGGCTGAAAGCGTAAAATGTGCATTAGTTATTGCATCACTGCTGGGGTTAGAGGTACATCAATTCAACGTGCAGACCGCTTATCTGCATGCTGAGCTCGATAAAGAGATTTACGTGAGAGCACCACCCAGCCAAACCACCAGAAAGGGGGAAACGTGGATCCTAAACCGAAGCTTGTATGGGCTCAAGCAATCAGGGAAACGCTGGTACGAATGCTTGTCTAAGACATTGAAGTCCATGGGGTTTTCAGCCACCTCAGCCGACAACTGCTTCTTCACCAAGAAGTCAGACAATTCCCTCGAGTATGTCTTAATATACGTGGACGATATACTGTATATCGGTGATCAGCCCAGCAAATGCAGTGACTTCGCCAATGAGCTGGGAAAACATTTTTCACTGAAGATATTGGGTAAGGTAGACAAATACTTGGGGGTGCAAATCACAAAAACGGACAGAGGTTTCCAACTGTCACAGAAGGACAAAATCTTGGAACTGATACATAAATGCAATATGACAAACGCCAAGGGGTGTGAAACACCAATGCAACCAGACTTCCTGAAGGACATGCATAATGAGGCTGAGCCGTTCAAAGACAACACGCTATACAGATCCACCATAGGCTCCCTATTATACATTGCGAACTGGACAAGGCCAGATATCGCCCTGCCTGTCAACTTGCTGTCTCAACACGTAGGTAAGCCCACCGTGTACCACTGGGAAGCCATAAAAAGGGTACTGAGATACCTAAAGCACAGCTCCGATGCTTGCCTGTCACTGGAACCCGAGAATGCCACAACACCCACACTCACATGCTACGCAGATGCCGACTGGGCTGGGGATGTGAAAAGTAGGAGGAGCACTTCAGGTTATGTATTCTTCCTCAACAACAGCCCAGTGCATTGGTACACGGGGAAACAGGACCTGGTAGCCACATCCACCACAGAAGCCGAATATATTTGTTTGTCCAAGGCCACCAATAACCTGGTCTGGTTTGATGACCTGCTAACGGACATATGGGCCGAACCAAACTACCCCATCACTATGCACGAAGACAATAAAGCCGCTATGGAAATATCAAAGGCCGAAGCGGATGGCCAAAGGTCGAGGCATATAGACATAAAATACAAACATGTTAGGCAGTTCGCAAGCATAGGATTCATAAGAGTTATACATTGCGACACAGAAGAGCAAACAGCAGACATCCTAACAAAGCCATTGCAAAACAAACAACACACATACCTCACATCAAAATTGGGTGTCCTTCTAAAAATGACACCTCAAGTATACACCACTCAGGAACATCTCGGCCAGGCATTTAGAGGGGGTTTTGTCAGGAGTAAATGCCTTGCCTCTGACCCAGAGCTAGAGGCAGGGGGGCTGGCCAAGCCAGCCCCCAAGGTACACCCTAACCCAGTAACCCCTCCTTACCTTAGCCACGCCCAGGGGGTACTTAAGGGTCAGCCATGCGGTCCTGCTTCAGTTCCAGATATGTACCTGTATTGATGAGATGCTCTGTTAATAAACGATAGATGATTTAAAGAAGATCTGCTTGTGGAATTATTGGGCACGATCCTTGAACATATCTAACAGATTCAGCAATGAATCATGTTGAAATACCTTCATCAATGCTAGAACATTTGGAAAGAGAAAATGGGGTTCTGTTTATCCAACAATGTATTCATCCTTAAATAATAACTGATGATTACTTATTTTAAAAAGTGAAGTTACAATATGATCAAGTTGGGGATTTATGGATTTAATTCATCTCATGAGTAGAGCATGATGACCACCAATATAAAAATGGCAAAAACAATGTCAAGAACATTATAGAATTATAGATCTGGAAGGGACTTTGGAGGTCTTCTAGTTCTACCCCCTGTCCAGGGCAGAAGTCCGTACACAATCCCAGACAAATGGTTGTCCAATCTTTTCTAGAAAACTTCTGTCATGGAGCAGCCACAACTCAGGAGGCAAGCTGTTGCATTGATTGATCTTTCTCGCTATCAGGAAAGTCCTCCTTATTTTTTCAGGTTGGATCTCCTTCTGACGAGCTTCCACCCATTTGCTTCTTGTCCTACCCTCAGATGCTATGGAGAATAAATCAACACCCTCTTCCCTGTGACAGCCCTTCAAGTATCGGAAGATGGCTATCACCGCCTAACTAATTTTGCTCTGACTGATACAGTTGCTTGGATGAGCAACGAAAGGTCTCAGATTAACAAAGTTTGGTCCAGTTGCCATGATTCAATCTTTAGACACTTTTGGCCTGGATGACTGAGTCTTTATTGACACAATGATGGCTATCATGCCATCCATAAGCCTTCACTTCATGCACTATAATATCCTAATGTACTTAAAATGTTTTACATTAGAATTAGTAGCTTTGGATGGTGCACTATTTTTTTTGAAAAAGGTGAGCCGATACCCAGACTTGACGTCTGTAGAATGGTAATTGACCTTGGGGGGAAAAAGGTAATAATTATCACAAATAATTGTGATAAAGAGTGTTTAAATATAGAAACTATTTCTGGTTTGCAGGTAGGCAGGAAATTTTATATTTCAAATCATTTACTTCTGAAATACATTTTGGTTGCAATGAAAAAATTGTGAACAGAGACCATGTAAACAAGCCCAGCAGTAGCTATTGAGAGTGTTATGGGAGCATGGTAGGTGCAAATTTGATAAGAGACAAACAAACAAACAAATGTGAAACAAAAGGAAATTTATTTTACTGAGAGGGGAAACTGCCAAAAGGGACAGAGAATATCTAAACTTATTAAGCAAGGGTGTTTTTTTCCCTCCTGAAGTTACAGGGTAGCGGATACTGTAAATCAGATGCCTACATTTCAAGACAGAAAACCAACTTTCATAGTGAGATAATCAACAGCTGGGAAAGACTATCAGTCCTCCACAAACTTGAATATTAAATGGTACCTATTGCAGTCTTGGGAACATCAGGCCAGCTATCAAATTTTATTGATAGTTTTTGAAAAAGAGACCAACCAGCATTAATGTGCCTTGAAAGTAGAGCTGCTGAGTGAGATTTTCTTAAATAAAATCTTAACTGAGTTAAATAATATTATTTGAGAGTTTGTCAGTGGGAACATTTTTATAATTAGTAATAATAAAAAGGTCTTATTTTACTCTACTTTTTTCTGATGATTATTCTATTCTATTCTATTCTATTCTATTCTATTCTATTCTATTCTATTCTATTCTATTCTATTCTATTCTATTCTATTCTATTCTAAATTCAGCAACAAAAGTAAGAACTTGGGAACAGTTTTGTATTTTCCATTTCCAGTTGCTAATCTCAAGAAGCTAACCAAGACAGAAATGTCTGTAGGAAGTCTCCCAGATGAAAAAGCAGAATGATTCATCCATGCACTCTTACTAATGTGTAGTTGAGGTCTCATTGTGCCACGGGCAGAGAACAGATGGGATACGTGAAGAAGCTTATAGATAAGTAGCCCCCTGCAATTCATATGAGCCATCTAAATGACTTACCCTATGAAAGACAAAACTGCTGAACTAAAAATAACCTCTCCTTACACCACATATAGATGATGATAGTGAGAAGGCTAAATGAAAATAATGATGTCAAGCTGCACACATCCAAAGTATGAAAGAAATGAAATATATCTCTTCCTCTCCCCCACATCTCCCATTCCATTTATAATTAGAGATTCACTTTTCTCTTTTGCATATTCTTGGCCTGTGAGTTTTCTTTAATTATAGAAAGAAAAAAAACCCAACATAAATTGTGCAACTGGGTGCACAATTTATCATCACTATATCAACAACAACAACAGAGTTGGAAGGGACCTTGGAGGTCTTCTGGTCCTGCTCAGGCTGGAAACCCTACACCATTTCAGACAAATGGTTGTCCAATCTCTTCTGAAAAACTTCCAATGTTGGATCATCCACAGCTTCTGAAGGCAAGCCATTCCACTGATTAATTCTTCTAACTGTCAGGAAATTTCCCCTTAGTTCTAGGTTGCTTCTTATCCTGCAGCCCGATTATTCTATGTTCTATGTTCTTCTCATGAATCATATGAAAGTATAAGACACCATATGACAATATGCTAGCAAACACATAGGTTACTGCCCCACTCACTATATCTAAGTATACTTTGGTCAATCTCATCAACTGGCTGACTTATGATGGAGCTACATGTTCATCTTGAGGTAAGTAATCAGAATCACTTTCAGACTGCAGACAGACATGTGAATGATGATGGGCTGAGGCAAGACAGGACAAGTCCACACAGACATACACATGGGGAGGAGGAGAATGGTACGAAAATATCCCCAAGGAGCAAATCTTTACTATTAGATTGACTATGTTGGTAGTTAGAACCAATCTAAATTGAAAATGTAGCAAGGAATATTCAGATATGTAAAGATGTCATGCTAGAGGAGAGGGTTGGATTAGAAGACCTCCAAGGTCCCTTCCAACTCTGATGATGATCTGTGTTCTATGTGCATGTCCTTTGACTTTCTGCGAAGAAAGGCAGCTAAAAGATAAAAGAAATTCAGGAATTAAATGCACTTTTGTTTCCAGATTTAGCTGAACTTATTACAGCTTACTCAAGATTTAAGACAGCCAATATTTGGGTGCTGTCTATTTATTTTCCTTTGAAATTCAGATTTTGGTGGTGGAGAGTAGAAGAATGGAACCCTTTTAATTGCATTTCTCTAAAGGTAACAAGATAGAGAAAGGAAGAACACAAACATCCATAGCCAAGATAACACCTCCAATATTAAAAGTAGGTTCTGAAGTTTGGAAACTTATTCATTCTACCTTAAATATCTGAGTTTGATGGGTTCATATTTTTGATCTGAATGTAATTCTGCTCAACCTTTAATTCAATTATTCATGTGCTCAGCTCAACTCACCATGCATTCCTGGTTGCCTTATCTTAATGAGGATACAGGAGAAGGGCAAATTGCTGAAGAAAAAGCAAAATGACATGATTATGTTCATGTCATGGCATTTGTGCCAAAGCTATTATACATTCCATGAACTGCCAAAATAACAAACAAAGAACATCCTAGACCAAACTTCACTAAAAATATCACTTGAAGCCAAGAATGCCGAACAGGGGCTGTAACACTTTAATCATGTCACAAGAGCTGACTCACTTGAAAAGTTAATCATGCTGGGAGTGACCACTGGAAAAAGGAGAAGGGTCACCCTAGCACTTGCTAGCTGGACACTATAAAGGATGACCTTGGGATGACCAGGTCTGATTTAAAAGAGGCAGTGCAAAATAGAGGGGCATGGAGAGTTCTGATCCATAGAGTGGCCAAGGGTTGGACATGATCCATAGAGTGGCCAAGGGTTGGACATGATCCATAGAGTGGCCAAGGGCTGTTTTAGAATATTCATCTTCAAAAGAAGGGAGCTTATTGTGTGTGCATGCAGACAATATGGTAAACCTTTCAAATTGTTTCCTGCTCTTAGCTTTGAAGTAGTGACTAAGAAAAAACCAGAGAACTGTGAAATAAGCTTAAAAAGAGCTTTTTTAAGCTCTTGGAGCTGGACTTTGTGGTTTTCAGCTCTCTTTCCTCAATCCAAAGGGTGAACTGGAATTCTGTTGAAGCAAAACAGGGAGATAATTGTTCTGACCCAGCTCCCAAAGACGACAAACCCTCTGTAGTTAAATCAACTATTCCTTTATTAGGAGTACCAGCAGCCTCCTAAAGAGGAGTAGAACCCCTCCACTCCTATTGCTTACTTAAGTTTCCTGGTGCCTTGGGCTGCTTGTAGAAGTCACCACCTTAAGTTCCAAAAGAAGACAAAGCTTAACTCCCTGTGGGTCACAGGGAGTTGGGTGAGGGACAGATTTAATAAATTATTTTCCTACTTGTTCCAAAGGTCCTTTTTCAAGAGGCAACTAGACTTTCTGGTTTTTCTTTGAAGATGTTTCACTTCTCATCCAAGAAGCTTCTTGGATGAGAAGCAAAACATCTTCAAAGAAAAACCAGAAAGTCCAGCGGCCTCTTGAAAAAACACCTTTGGCACAACCATGACCTGGATGACTGAGAATTTCCATAGCTATTGTTCTACTTCTTTTTCTTTGCATTCTGTAGCAGACATTGCTAAAAAGCCAAGTCCCTAATCTGGGCAAGAAGCAGCAGAAAAAGATAAATTAAAGGAATATTAGGAGGCTGTTCTAAATCCCTAAGCTTCCCACTTGCCATTCTGAATCTAAACTGAGCCCTGTGCGTGCTTTGCCTTCTTGTTTATCATCTCAGAAACTACCAACTTTCCAGTTCAAACATTTCCGTGTTGACAATTGATTTGCCTTTTTGAAAAGTGCATGTCCTTGACTAATAAAATTGGCAGTCAAGAAGCTGGGCAGGGGACATTCTCCAGGGTTCAATTAGGCATTTCAATTGCACATTGATGAAATTTGGGTCCCTTAGAGGAACTTCTCTTCAATGCGACTCTTTGGATGGAAATCTTAAGTTAACTTTTTGGAAGAGAAAGCATATAGGGAAATTCCTTTAGTTTTGTTTTGTTTAAGCCTATGTGGGATGCCTTTATTATTCAGCATTATACAACTTCTTAGACTGAGGATAAGCATCTCCGCATCTTGCAGGATAATTAACTCTTCTGTGTTATTTTTGTTTTCTTTCCTTGAAATGGAAAGCATCATCTCATGAGCCTTCTAGAATTCACACCAAGAAAGAAAGAAAAAAGGTTACAGGAATTTGCAAGAGTTCATTGAATTTTGTCCAAAGTTTAGTTGTGTCTATTCTGTTTTGGTTTAGATTGCTATTTTTCAGATGTGTTGAAAATATTAGAATTTCTTATTTTTTTCATTTCCCAAATAACAAGAGTTGAGATATAATGCATGGATTGATTAGACAGAATCTGACAATAATTTAACTTAATAAAATCTATTATAGTCTTATAGTCAAATTGTGTTTTCAGTTAGTAGTTGTGGTACTTTGCATTTGCATTTTTTAAAATCTTGATTTTACTATTTATCACTCCTTTTTAGTGACTTGGATAGACTTGTTTTCATTATGAATAAGAATGAAGAATAGAATAACTAACTTTATTGTCACTTTGAATGTAGACTAATTGGCATATATTAAAATGAAATTTCATTGCATTCAGCTCTCAAAGGGTCATCACCTCCAATATACACTACATAAACATGACAAAATAAATAAATACAAAATTATGCATATAGCCACATATATTATATGACACAGAGAAACAACACAGTCTAGTTGGGATGTACATGGCGAGAAAAACGAATCCTGTGAGTTTGCCAGATAGATGGCATAGGGAACAAAGCTGTTGCAGAAATGGTAGTCCTGCTAGAAATACTTCGAAACCTCATCCCAGAGGGGAGCACTATGAAATGCTCCTTATGTTTTTATGAAACTTATGTTGACACAAAGGTACAGTTATATAAGTTTCAGGCTTGTTATGAGATCTAAATAGAAAGGGAGCTAAAGAGATGAAATGTTACTTTTTAAAAATTTGATTCAGAACTGTAGAATTTGTAGTCGCAAGTTATGTGAAGAACACCAGATTGGGAAAAACTAGGACTGAAGCTTTCTGTAACTCGCACCAATTTCACTTGCATGCAGTCTCTGAAACTAATCAGTCTGCTTTAAGAAGGAACTTAAGGGGTAAAGGATTACCCCACTTTAGCAAACAATGAAAAATGGACAGGCATTGTGGGTAAATGGACCAAGGATCATGGGAAATGTTTGGAAATGAATAATAATCGGAAATGGGAACTTCCGGTTGATGATTCGTGGCAGCATGGTGCTGTGAGAGCAAACGCTGCCCTCCAACGCCACTTTTTCGCCGCGTTTTGGGGACCCTTCGAGGCGTGGAAGCTTGGAGAGCTTCGCGGACAGTAGTGGGATTTCGGCAGGCAGAGTGGTGAGAAGCACTCTCTGCTGGACCGTTAACCACTGTTGAACCAACATGGCGCGTCTATCCTTTAATGGCGGACCCAAAGCTGCGATAATCAACAAAGATGGGAAGCAAGAAATTCCGGTGAAGCTGGTGCCAGAGAGCGCTCATACCTATTTCCCCTTGAACATACTCCAAACGAAATCGGTAAAACTGTGTCGGCTGGGTCGGACGGAAAGGATCCACAAAGGGAATAAGCGGCGATCATGAGAGAAGGAGTGGACTGTATTCGAGTGAGATCGCAGACAAGCAGATGAGAGATTAGTGAGGAGAGATTCGTGAAGCGAGGTGGCAGTGCTGCTAGAGAACGGGAAGTAATATGTCTTTTAGAACAAATTAGGAGCTTCTGGAGATCGACAACGCAGACTGGACGAACTGATTGGATAGAGAAGAGGAGAGAGACTGGAGATTGGATACCGGAAGCACAGCCATTGTGTAAACCAACAACAAGACTGCCAAGCGAGCAGAGAAGGAGGAAGGAGTACCAGGGGAAGACAAACGGAACAGTTTTTGAAACCAGAACTATAATACTTTGACAGCCCAAGAAACCAGGAGCTGCGAGGAGCTGACCATAGGAAAGATTTCCTCGGACTATACAGAAAGTAACTTATTCCCTTGAAACTTGGCTATATTCAAACATTTATTTATAGTCCTTCACACGAGAAGATATTGAAGATATCAAGATTAAGATTAATTAATTAAGTTGTCTTACTATCAAATTACAATCTACACTTATTACAAATTACTGTCTACACTAGTACACTTATATATCTATATTATATATTTTTATACCTAGACTCATATTTTATATTGGAATAATTTATGCATATGATTGGCTATATTAAGTATTTATTTAGTATATAACATTTATTTATATTTTGGGATATATCTCTTTTATAAATTAATTCCTCTTTACTAACTAAATGTTTATTATTATTACTAACTAATATTTGATACTGTGATTGATTGATTAATTAATTAATTAATTATCCATAGATATTTACTATAAATAAGAATATATTTGAATGATTTTAGAGACCTATACAGATTAACTGCTAAAGAGGGATACTGCTTATACAGATTAATTATCTGTATAACTGTAGTTGCATTAATTGATTGTGGGATATATATATTAGTTAGAACTTATTAACTTTAGTAAGTGATTAATAATAGAATAGATCTGAATAATAGATAATAGAATACCAATTAATTTTGCAAAACTAATAGGGCAACAGGATAAACAACACAAGTTTTGAAAACTTGATTTAAGCACCACTGAAGAAAACAGAATAGAATAAACTGAACCATTGGGGTATCAAATCCAATATTAAATTGGGGAGGGGATAGTTTTTTTTTTTAATTTGACTTATATGCCGCCCTTCTCCGGAGACTCAGGGCAGCTTACAATGTGCTAAGCAATAGTGATTGATAAGATAAAATAAAAGGCACTTAGTATCCCCAGCAGTACAAAAGAAGATACATCAAACAAAAAAAAAGATAACTAGTGGATGATAATTTGGAGAAATATTGAAAAGATCGTGAGAGATCAGAAAAAGGTGCTGAAGGAGATGACAAGCCTCTCATCCACTGTCATTAAAACGGGAAAGAAAACAACCTCCAACCCCACAATCACAATGACATCACCTGCAATACAGAAGTCAACGGAAGGCCTATCCAAGATAGAAAAATCATCTATGATCCCAACCATGCAAGCAATCCAGTCAACGCTGACAGCGATACAAGAGACAATGCTTATGATGCAGGAAAAGATGTCCAGCAATCATATAGAGTTGAAAATGGATATCAGAGTCATTGACCAAAAAATGAATGACATACAAGAGTCAATACAAATAAATGAACAAAAGATAAAAAAGATGGAATCTAAAATTGAGCAACATGGAAAAAACTTAGACACAGTAGACCAGAAGTTAATGGCACAGAACAGGGAGCTGGGGGATTCAATCACCCAATTAGAAATGGACAGAGCCTCCTTCTATTTACATTTCCAGAATATCGCTGAAGATAAGGATGAAGATCTGGGCCAGGTGATGGCGGAATTAATAGCTGAGGTTTTGCAACAAGATAAATATGATATAATGAAGGAATTGGATGAGGTATATAGGGTGCAAACCAATTATGCCAGAAGAAATAAATTGTTCCTGGAAGTGCATATTAGATTTGCACGAAAAAAGTTAAGGAAATCTTTTACAGTATGGTGAGAGAAGAACCAGTGAGATATAAAGGAAAGGAGGTGATTGTATTAAAACAAGTCCCAAGGAGGGTGAGGGAATCAAGAAGAGACTACAGATTCCTGGCCATTCAATTGAACAAGAGGAACATTCCATTTAGATGGATACTGCTGGAAGGCATGCTGATAACATGACAGGGAAAGAAAATTAAAATAGACAGTCTGGTAGTAGCCCAAGAGTTCTTAGACCAACTGAGAGGGACAGAAGAAGACCAAAGCAGTAAAGAGGAACTGGAAGCAACAACACCAGAAGAGGAAACTAACCAGCAGAGGAGACCTAAAGAAGGGACCCCGGAGGAGAAAGAGATGGAAGACAAGGAAAGCAAGGAGGTAAAGAAGAAGCAAAGACCACAAAGAGCTACTCGCGCAAACAAGAACTAAAACAACACAAAGGATATAAGAGATGGAAGATTGGAAATTAATATCGATTAATGTCAATGGTCTGAATGATAATAAAAAGAGGAAATTTTTTTTCACAAAATTAGCTAAACAAAATATGGATATAATATGCCTCCAAGAGGTGCATGTAAAAAAAGAAAATGAAAAATACCTGGAGTACAATAAACTTGGAAATCTTTTACTTCCTTAGCTGAGAAAAAAAAGAGAGGTGTGGCATTGTATATTAAGAAGGAAATAAAAGCAGAATTAAAGTATGCTGACCCAAAGGGTAGGATATTAGTAGTGGAAACAAAGAGAGGTAATTCCCCAATATTGTTAATAGCTATATATGCCCTGACTAAAAATTTGGGAGATTTCTATAAAAAAGTACGTGAAAAAATAAGTAATATTGATAATAATATGGGAGGCAAAGTTACTCACATCCGTGGCAATCCTTAAGTCACACGTGCCTCCTGGGTGGTGCTAAATGAGTAACAGACGGACTGGTAGCCAGACATCCGTGAGGATCTCCTGACTTCACACACAACCCCACAGTCCTGTTAAGGACCTTTTAAGCTCCAAAAAACTAGCAGAAACAGCAGAAATAACAGAAATAACAAATACCAATGTTAAAATGACTCGGAATATTGGAAGTTCAATATGCATATGCCAACTTAACATCGAAGGCAGTAGTAGATCAAAATGTGAACATCTCTCGGCTTCCGGTCTGGCTTCCGTCGCCGCCAGACGGTCCTCTGAGACCGCCAGCCCCGTTGCCTGTAAAGAGCCGCCTTTACATCTGAAAGGCGGCTCAAAAAACTCCATTTCCCGAAGGAAATGTGAGATAGAGCAGGCGAGGGCAGGTAGAGCCCTCTGCGAAGTCCCCAGAGTTCTTTTTTTTACTCTTGGGGACGAGCAGGTTGTGGCTCCCTATTTCCACTCGCTGCTGCTCCGGGCTTTGGGAGAACTCTGCCTTTTTGCAGAGCTAGGCGCTGGAACTGGACCAATCAACGAAATTAACAGATGGATTAATTAAAAAGGACGAGATTTGGACTTGGGACCCTAAATTGCAAGTATTTTTAATGATTTTATAAGCATTTCAGAGTGAAGGAAAAAAAAGTTTAAAATGGCGACTGCTGAGGCTTGAGAAGAAGAAGAAAGCCGAAAGTGAAAGTCCTTCCGTAATAAGCTACAAAGTAGCGGAATAAACAGTGCTGGCTAGAATCTGGAAGAAAAATATCTATTTTAAGTTTCTTTTTTCTTGGAGATTTGTACTTGATCTTGTTTTCTTTCTTTAAAAAGAGTTTGTGTGGCAGGATGGCGTTAAAACTAATAAAGCCTGACAAACAAGCAGCCGGGGGGGTGTGTCTTCCCCCATTTACAATTATGTGAACAAGTTCTGAGCTTACAGACTCAGCAGAATGGCTTTAATTTAAAAGACTTTGTCCAGGAGGAAATGGTAAGATACCACGAGACTGTGAACCAGAAACTTGAAAAATTTAGGCAAGAAATTAAAGAAATGATACAACTAAAGTATGATAATTTGCAATGAAAGATTGTAACAGTGACTAATGCTATTTATTTATTTATTTATTTATTTATTTATTATATTTCTATACCACCTTTCTCCCGTAGGACTCAAGGCAGTGTACAGTCAAGAAAAATATAGACACACAAACATCATAAAATTGCTAATTAAAATTATTACTTAGTTTGGTCAATTAAATAAAACCCAGAATTAGATAACATTTTTTCAGAAATTGTTATAAAGATGGATACAAACATCAAGTTATTAGAGTCTAAAATGGAGGAAGTTGATTTATAATTTGGACAATAAAATACAAAGAATTGAAAATGATTTGATAAATACTCAAGACAATAGTTTAGAAGTAAAGTCTAAAAAGGAAGCTGCTCACGAGACTTACAATGCAGAAGATATAAAGCAAGGGATTGAAAAAGAAATTACAATGATGCAATACAGGCTCACAGAATTTGCGGTTAGAATGAGAGGGTTACAGGAAAATAATAGAGATGATTTAAGAAAAATATCTGCTCAAGTTTTGGCTGGGATTTTAAAGGTTCATCCTGAGGAGGTATCTTGTAAGATTGACAAGGCTTATAGAGAAACTCTTGGATTGCAAAGCAAAGGCAATTGCCTAGAGATGTGGTGATTTACTTTACAGACAAAGAAATAAGAAATGATATTGTGCAAAAATCTTTTAATTCTACTCTACAATTGTATGGAAGAAAGATTTGGTTATATAAAGAGTTGCCGCCTAAGATTCTAAAAGATAGAAAGAAATTTGGATTTTTGGTGACTGAGCTAAAGAAACAAAATATCTCATTCAGGTGGGACGTTCCAGTTGGTATAATATTGAGATATCAAGGGGAAAGATATCAGCTAAATACTGTTGAAAAAGCGGAAGAATTTTACTACAAGGTTCTCCAAAAGCAAAATCAACAAGAGATAGAAATTCAAGATAAGCAAAAGGAGGTGGAAATAATGGAAAAACAACAAGTTATAGAGGTCCTTGTAGATGAGCCACTTCTGGATTGTCCTTCAGAGGTCTCAGCTGGACTATTTATAAATACAAGAGAGGCGGCTCTGGATTCTAAAGTGATGACTTACCAAGTTACAGACCAGCATGGAAATCAATCAGTGGATATAAAGCTCATAGAACCAGAATGGAGATTTAAGCTACAAAAGCAAAACCAACAAGATCAAGTTATAGATCAGCATGAAAACCAAACAGTTGATATACAATTTACAGAAAGGAAATCAGGATGGAGATCTAACCCACAAAAAGTCAAGAAAAGAAGAAGCAGGTCACATAAAAACAAAAACTTTTAAACGAAACAACAGTATAATGCCAGTTATTTAAGAGATGATTGAATACATGAAAAGATAGTTGAGGCAAAGTATTGGTTTATATTATCCTGAGGAGAGTGACAGACTTCTGCAGTGCTGTACTTTGGGATGTGTAAAGGGCCTTAAACTGAAATGATTGGAACCATCTTTTTTTTTTTTTTTTTTTTTTGGATTCTTTGGTAAATATACTACGTTTATGCTGAGCTACAAGGCGAGAGAGCTACGGAATTGGGGCACGCAGATGATCTGGCTGTTACCCTATTACGGTGGATGGAATTAATAATTTGGATAAAAGACACCTCTATAGACACTATATGGAATACAAATATAAAGTCACTCGGGTGGTTGTTGTTGTTGGTTTTTTTATGAGGATATTTGCTATTGATGGGGGCATATGGTAATTGAAGATACCGAATATACTGTTGGAATTAGGATGTGATGTTACCCTAACATGGGTGATGGAGTTAACAATCCAGCTGAAAGACATTACAGAAGATATCATATGGATTACAAGCTTAAAGTCTTTTTTAAGAGGATTTTATTTACATAAGGGAATATTTTTTAGTGGTGTGGGCAGAAGAATAAAGATATTATGAATTATTAAGTATGGTAGTCTTGTAGGAAAGTGGGTGGAGACAGGTTAGTTTATTTATTGTTTAGTTTAAGAAAAGGGATATTATGTTTAGATATGAATATATGTAAAAGATTTGAGTTAAGAGATCTAACGATGGGGGTGAAGAATGGGTAGACTATGAATTGAATAAATGTTAAATTAGGATTTATTATATAGTTTTATAGAAGAAGGGTGCTTTGAAATGTTATATTAATATACATAAATATTTGATTTAAGAGATATATGTATGGGGGGTAGAAAAAGGGTAGATTATGAGCAGAAATGGCTAAACTGGGAGAATGTTATAGTAGAATGTTATTTTGAAATGTATAGTATAAGGGGGATATAATGATATTATTAGAAAGAAAGGATCAGCATATGGGGATGGAGTAAGGGGATGGTAAAGTATTATATAATCTGTTATGAATTTGGGTTTTATTATGAAGAAGCCACAGGGGGAGGGGAGGGGGAGGGGGGTTAGGGAGGAGGGGGGAAAAAAGGGGGGAATTGTATTTGAAAAACTTTTTCAATAAAAAAAATGTGAACATCTCCCTAAACTACTACTTGAAACTGTGTTGATTTGGCTGTGATCCAGGAAACACGCATTAAGAATGAACAGCAGCTTAAAAGCAGAGGAAGAATACCTGGATATGACGTCTTAGGCACTATTTTTCATCAAACTTATGGCCTGATAACATATGTGCGTAATAACATTGAAAATGCATATCTATTAGAAACAAGCAGTGAGGATAACATCTACACTATCACAACTAAGATTGGAGATACCCAAGTCATGAACACCTATAAGCCCCCTACTATCTCCTGGCCTAACTCAGTTCCCCAAGGATTCCACATCCAGGCATCTACATAGGAGATTTTAATAGCCACCATACTCAATGGAGATATACGCTTAATGATACTAACGGCGAGAACCTCTGCGAATGGACAGAGCAGAACAATCTATACTTAGTTTTTGATGCTAAAGATCAAGGCACTTTTAAATCAGCTGCATGGAAGAAAGACCTACAACCCAGACCTATGTTTTGTTACACAAGATAATACCAAACCTATACCTGCCTCCCGACAAGTGCTACCAATGTTCCTCCATAGCCAACATAGACCTGTCATCATTAAAACAGGAATAAAGATACCTATCGTTAGATCTAAACCAAGATGGAACTTGAAGAAGGCTAACTGGGAAAAGTACATGATGGATCTTGATAACACAATAGGATGTATTCCAGCAATTAGTAACAACTACTATCGCTTTGTTGGAGCAATTATGTCATCGGCTAAAAAATACATTCCACATGGCTTCCACAAGGAATATATCCCAGGATGGAATGAAACTTGTGAAAACCTGTACCAAAAACTTTTAGAGGATGATGATGCTGAGATAGCTGATGAACTTCTTCATAATCTTGACCTGGCGCGCAGGCAAAAATGGGAGCACACTAGGTCTGGATTAGATTTTAAACACTCAAGCAGGAAGGCATGGAGCCTACTGAGAAAACTGGGAGGAGACCAACCAGCTCAACGTAAACAACAAGAGGTTATTCCAGATCAAGTAGCAACTTGCATTGTCAACTTAACTAGAGTACCCCATGATAAGAAACATACTAAACTAGTGAAAAGAGAACTAAAGCATCTAAAAACTCTGGGATTGCCTTACCAGGAATACGCTCGACCCTTCCAAGCAGCTGAAATAGACACTGCCCTGAAGAATGTCAAAGCTGGAAAATCTCCTGGTTTTGATGGAGTAATGCCAGAATTTATCATCCATTCTGGACTTCGCACAAGAGAATGGCTGGCAAAATTCTATATAGATATCCTAACTTCCAGTAGGCTCCCTCCAGAATTTAAAAGAACCAAGGTAATCGGCATATTAAAACCCGGAAAAGAAAGCAATAAGCCAGAAAACTATCGCCCCATTGCTCTGTTAAGTGTCTGTTATAAACTACTTGAAAGATTGATACTTAACAGAATCAGACAGAAAATTAACGAACAAATACCAATTGAACAGGCTGGGTTTAGATCTTATCGGAGCGTTGATCAGGTACTTAGTCTTACAAGCCATATTGAAAGCAGCTATCAGAATAAATTGAAAACATCTGTTGTATTTGTGGATCTCACAGCAGCATACGACACAGTATGGAGGGAGGGCCTATTAAAGAAATTCCTCCACGTTGTCCCCTGTAGGACTATGGGCCGCCTAATAAATAACATGCTTTCAGCAAGTCATCGTGGGTGACAAAATCAGTAAGCAAAGATACCTGAATAACGGACTCCCTCAGGGCTCCGTGCTGGCTCCATCTCTATTTAATCTATACATTTCTGATATACCACCCACAATATCAAAAAAGTTATCTTATGCTGACTTGGCATTAGCATATGCTTTTTAAAATAAAATGGCTGCTAAACAAATAAAGCCACCAACTTCTAAAGGGGGAGGAGGTTCCCCTGTAGTGACTCAAAAACAACAACTTCCGGCTGATACACAGTCACAAGACCTTAAAGAATTTATAATGGGTGCCCTGAACAATCAGGCAGAAATGATGAAAGAATTTTCAGAGGAGTTAAAGAAAATTAAAGGTGTGGTGGAGGAAAAACATGATGAAATAAGAGATGACATTGTTTTTGCAGTTTCAGGACTGGCTAATCATATGTTAAAGATTGAGGAGAGAGTACGGGAAATTGATGATGCTAACTTGGAGCTTGCAACTAAATTAGGAGAAGTTATGATACAAACAGAGAAAGTGGATGACGAAATGGTTATGTTACAATACAGATCAATGGAATTTGCCCTGAGGCTGAGAGGTTTGAAAGAAAAGAGTGGTGAAAACTTAAAAGATACTTGTTCCAATGCTTTAGCAGAGCTGATTTCAGAAAGGTCAGAAGATGTGGCAATTCAAATGGACAAAATTTACAGGGTTAATTCCTGGCTGGCAAAACAAAAGCAGCTACCAAGAGATGTGGTGATTTATTTCACAACAACGAGAATTAGAAATGATATTCTGCAAGCTTCTTATAGAAACAAGATTAAAGTGGAGGGACAAGAGCTGGTGGTCCTGAAAGAGCTTCCTCCCAAAATGTTAAGAGACAGAAAGCAGTTTGGTTTTTTGGTGAATGAACTAAGAAACCAGCAGCTCCAGTACAGATGGGATGTCCCATTTGGGATAATAGTGACATACGCTGGGCAAAGACATCGCTTAAACACAGTTGGAAAGGCAAAAGATTTTTATGTCAATGTTTTAAAGGCTGGAAGGCCACCCTCACCAGGGGGTGCTAGAAAGCAATTGGAAATGATACAACAAGAGAAAGATGGAGGGCAACCACAAACTTATGCTCAAGCATTAGCTGGAGGAGCTAATTTGGAAGAAGATTTACTCTTGAGTGGGGGTCCACCACCAACCCTTGAGCCATTAAAGATGATAGAGCTACCAAAAGATCAACGATTGACAAGAGCTACTTACAAACAACATCTGGCACGACAGCCTCAAGATTCAACCCAACAAGTCCAAAAAACACAAGCAGTGGGAGGAGCTAGGCCAAAGTCTAAAATGGCGGAGGAGGTTCAGCTGATGCTCTCAAAGCTTGGAGGGCCCAGAGATGGCAAATAAATTCTTATCTTGGAATGTCAACGGTTTAAATTCTCCACAAAAAAGAAAGAAAATATTTCACTACTTGAAGCAATTTCAGAATGATGTCATTTGTTTGCAAGAAACGCATATTAAATCCTCAGATCAAAAATATTTGATAAATTCAAAATTAGGTACACATTTTGTTGCATCAGCACCAGAGAAGAAAAATGGCCTAGTTATATATGTTAAAAGAGGCTTATTGGCCAATTTAATTGAGGCTGACACTCAAGGTAGATATATTGCAATTGAATTAACAACACAGAATGGGAAGCTGCTTGTAATTGGAGTATATGCACCTAATCAACAACAAGACAAATTTTATAAACTTTTACATACTAAAATACTACAATAGGATTACAGATCTTTACTTCTAATGGGTGATTGGAATGGGGTAATAAATACCCAGAAAGATAAAAAAAGTCTTTCCAAGATACCCATGCGTGCTAAGTTGCCTAAATCTTTTTTTGATATTTTGGAGGATATGGAGCTCAGAGACATTTGGAGAGAAAGGAATGTATTGGAAAGTGATTTTACTTTTTTTTCAGATAGGCATCAATCTTTTTCTAGGATTGATTTTATATTAACCACAAATGATCTTTTTTCTAGGGTGAAGAATATGAAGATATGTCCAAGAACTTTAACTGATCATAGCCCGGTTTGGGTGGAACTAGAGCAGGAAAGAGGGGAAAGGAGGTCTTGGAGGTTAAATGAGAATTTATTTAGATATGAAGATAACTTGAGTGAACTTAAAAAACAAATGAAAGAATTTTTTGTTAACAATATGAATAAAGGAACCTCGATGGAGATGGTATGGGATGCGAGTAAGGCATATATGAGAGGAACATTAATTTTCTTGAATAATAAATATAGACTAAAACAACAAAACAGACGGAAAGAGATAGAGGAGGAAATTAAAAAGAAAGAGCAATTGCTTATAATTAACCCGGGAAATAAAAAGGCAAAAGATATGATTAATATCTTAAGAGAGCAATTTAATATGTTAATGGCTGGGCAAGTAGCAACCAGCATACAATATGCCAGACATAATACATTTTGTAACGCTAATAAACCTGGGAGATGGTTGGCTTACACGATGAGAAAAAAACAAAAATCACGTGTTATAGACAAGATAGAATTTAGAGGTAAGGAGATTTATCAACAGAATTTAATAAAAAAGGCTTTTTTGGAGTTCTATACAAAGTTATATGCTAAAGAGGTAATTCAAGATGTTGATATTGATAGATATTTAAAGATGGAGATCCCTGAATTAACGCTGGAACAGAGAGAGAGATTGAATCAGCCAATAACATCCGAGGAAATTGTTGGGGCAATTAAACAATTAAAAATAGGTAAAGCTCCGGGAACAGATGGACTAACAGCTGTCTATTATAAACATTTACAATCTGAAATGTTAGAACCGCTCAAAATCTTATTTAATAAAATACAAGTAGGAGGAGGAGTACCACCTTCCTGGAAAACAGCCTTTGTTTCACTAATTCCAAAGGAGGATCAAAATTCCATCAAACCCGAGAATTTTAGGCCAATTTCACTTCTGAATACTGATTATAAGATTTTTGCTAAGATACTAGCTAATAGATTAATGCCAGTTATGCAACAAATAATTCATAATGACCAATCAGGGTTTATAAAAGGGAGACAAATGAGATATAATGTTAGACAAATTGTAAACTTACTGGAATATTTGGAAAAAAATAATCAAGTCCCTGCAGCGTTTATATTTTTGGATGCAGAGAAGGCATTTGATCGCTTGAATTGGCAATTTTTGTTTAAAATAATAGAGAAAATGCACTTTGGGGAATATTTTATACAATCAATTAGAGCGATATACCAGCAGCAAACAGCACAAATTATAGTCAATGGAGGTTTAACAGAGGTTTTTAGAATTGAGAAAGGAACAAGGCAGGGGTGTCCTCTGTCCCCATTACTGTTTATTTTGACTTTGGAAGTACTATTGAATAAGATACGTGACTCAGAAAAATTGAAGGGTA
Source organism: Arizona elegans (assembly GCA_022577455.1). Taxonomy (NCBI): domain Eukaryota; kingdom Metazoa; phylum Chordata; class Lepidosauria; order Squamata; family Colubridae; genus Arizona; species Arizona elegans. Next base: position 101,821,044 of record JAKOOJ010000005.1, read on the forward strand.
TTGTAATTAGACAACAAGATTATAGATTAAGAGCATTTGCAGATGACTTGGTTGTTACCTTATCCCATCCTATAGAGTCGGCTCCATATATATTGAATATAATTGATCAATACGGGAAAGTATCAGGATTTAAAGTTAACTCACATAAGACAAAGATGATAGTTAAAAATATGACTATACCTGAAAGAGATAAACTAGCAAGACTAACAGATTTTGAAATAGTTAAAAAGGTTAAATATCTAGGAGTATACATAGCAGTTTCAAATACAAAATTATACAAAAATAACTATGAGGTTCTATGGCAGAAGGTACAGAAGGATATGGAAAATTGGAAAAAATTACAGTTGTCTTTATTGGGAAGAATTGCAGCAATTAAAATGAATGTGTTACCTAGATTTTTATTTTTGTTCCAAATGATACCTGTGCTTAAGAAAGATGAAAATCTGAGAGAATGGCAGAAAGGTGTTAATACTTTCATTTGGGCTGGGGAAAAACCCAGAATTAAAATGAAAATTATACAAGATACACGTGAAAGAGGGGGTCTCAAAATGCTTAATTTAAGACTATATTATGAAGCAGCGGTCTTATCACAAATTAGTGATTGGTTTAATTTATCTGAGGGGAGAATTTTGAATCTAGAAGGTTATGATTTGTTATACGGATGGCATGCCTATTTGTTATATGACAAAAAAGTGGATAAAATATTTAAGGCTCATATACTTAGAAATGCTTTGTTGAGGGTTTGGAAAAAATATCAATATAAGTTAAATTATAAGATACCTGTATGGGCAAATCCTAGACATGCAATAGAAAATATGTATAGAACAAAAACAGGAGGTGATTACTTATAAAGAGCTTCTTATTATGGAAAGGGGGGTAATGTATTTGAAATCTTTAGATACATTGAGAGAAGAAGGTATAATTTATACATGGTTTCAGTATGGTCAACTTCAAGCTAGATGAAAGGAAGATAAAAAAACTGGCTTTGTGCAAAATGAGGAGAATTTGGTAAAACAAATTAGAGATCAAAAACAAATGCATATTAAAAGGTTGTATAATGCTTTATTGGAAATAGACTCTGAGACGGAACTGGTTAAAGACTGTATGATTAAATGGGCACAAAACTTTCAAGAGCCAGTAATGATGGAGACTTGGGAAAAGTTTTGGATTAGAAATGTGAAATTTACACAAGCACAAAATTTAAGAGAAAACTTTTATAAAATGTTTTATAGATGGCACTTAGATCCCAAAAAATTATCATGTATGTATCCCAATGTGCAAGCTAAATGTTGGAGATGTGACTGTGATGATGCAACTTATTAACATATATGGTGGACTTGTAGAAAAATCAAAGCATTTTGGATAAAGATTTGGTGGGTGATGCAGAATATTCTTAAAAAGAGACTGAAATTTACTCCACAGTTGTTCTTATTGGGTATAACTACGGACTGTACAGTTGCAGAGACTAAATTGATTTTGAACTTGATAACAGCAGCAAGATTGTTGGTAGCACAACATTGGAAGAAGGACTTTTTGCCTACTATTGATGACTGGATATTGAAAGTAACTAACTTAGCTGAAATGGCTAAAATTTCAGCATATTTGAAGGATCAAACACAAGAAAGGTATATACAGGACTGGAGAAGATGGATTGATTATATACAAAATAAGTATCAGACCAAAAAATATCAAATAGCTTATGAATGATTTCTTTTATCTGTATAAGCGCTATATAAGTGATAGTAGAAGTTTTATGTCTAAGAAGTAGGATTTTATATATGGGGGGTTAAGAATTTTTTTTAGGGGGTGTTAGTTTAATGATTGGTTAAGCAATTTAGTTTATTGTTAAAAGTCAATAGAAATACCTTGTGATCTGCTCTGGGAAGTCGGGGAGGGGTTGGGGGGGTTGGGTGGGAGGATTGTGGGGAAATTGTGTTTGTTTTAAAACTTTTTCAATAAAAAAAATAAAGAAATCCACCAATCTTGACAGCGCGTAAGTTGATGGCCGATCATCAGAACACGACACAAAAGTGGATGGAGGCGTGGAATAGCTGTTCCCCACAAGATGTCTCTGAGCATATCAGTCCTAGTAGTAGACCTCCAGGATTTAGCCTACCCCGACACATATGGGTGACATATAATAGAATTAGAACAACTCATGGGGTATGTGCTGACTCCCTGTATAAATGGGGAAAGACACCTTCAGCACAATGTGATTGCGGGGCCCCTTGACAGACTATCCAGCACATAGTGAGGGAATGCCCTAACAGAAGGTATCCAGGAGATTCTAGGGACTTCCTCTGCATAACAACAACAGCTACTGACTGGATCTCCAAACTCGACATTAAACTTTGAAATGTTATTTCTGTTTTCCTTTTAGGTTTTCTTACTGCTTTTTTATTGTTTTAATTGTTTTTAACCTGTAAAAATGAAGTGTTTTAATACTGTGTGTGACCAACCATACGCTAAATAAATAAATAAATAAAAGCACTAAAGGCCAAAAGAAAAAAAGGAAAAATCTGCCAAAACCATTCTTCGATTTAGTAGACAAATTTAATCTAGTAGACATTTGGAGAGCCCTGCACCCATATAAGAGGCAATATATGTTCTACTCCAACCCTAAAAGATCATGGTCAAGAATTGACATGATGTGGGTAAGCAGAAATATTGGGATGGATATTATGTAAGCTGAAATTACACCTAATGTATGGGCAGACCACAACCCGCTAGAGATTAAATGGAAAAATCTGTATAAGAGAAGAAACATAAGATGGAGGCTAAATACACAATTCCTGCAGGATAAGCAAAATATTAAGAAAGTAAAGGGAGAACTAAAATCATTCTTTGAAGAAAATGAAAAGGAACCAACGGCCCGAGGAATAATATGGGATGCAATGAAAGCATTTCTGAGGGGCCTGGCAATATCATATGGTTCACATAAGAACAAAGAAAAAAGAGAGATACAGAAGATACTGTTGGAAGAACTAAGGAAAGCAGAGAAGGAAGTGCAGCAAAACCCAGACAATGAGGGAGCTAAAGAAAATTGAATGTTGATATGTTATAGACTAAATATCATGGATCAGGAAGAACTGGTAGATGGCTGTCCTACAGATTAAAAAAAGAAAAAGAGAAAGGGACTATTCACCAGCTGGAAATTACAGAGGGCCACATTGTTAACAAAGAAGAAGAGAAATTAGAGATCGTCCGTGGATATTATGCTACTCTATATAAAGAAGAAGAAATTCCTAAAGAAAAAGTGGACCAATACTTGTCAGAAGAAAAGCTTCCACTGATTGGGGAGGAGGAGAAAGAAATGCTCAACAAAGAAATTACAATGACAGAATTAAAGACGGCTATCTCTAAACTCAAAAAGAACAAATCATCAGGCACAGACGGATTCCCAGGAGAACTATATAGAAATCCAGATTTAGAGGAAATTCTCCTACCAAAATTGTTGGAAATTTACAATGAGGCCTTCACAAAATCCAAAATACCGGAATCGTAGAGAGAGGCATTTATCACACTCCTCCAGAAAGAAGGAGCAGACTCAAAATTGATAAAAAAATTACAGACCAATCTCCCTCCTTAATACGGATTATAAGATTTATATGAGCATCATAGCAGGAAGATTAAAGATAATCCTGAACAATTTAATACAAAGTGACCAAAACGGATTTCTCCTGGGGAGACAGATAAGAAACAACACAAGGATGGTATTAGATGTACTTGAATATTACGAGGAACACCCAGATAAAGAAATAGCACTGGTCTTTTTAGATGCCCAGAAGGCGTTTGATAACTTGAATTGGGAGTTCATGAAACAACAAATCAATAAGATGGGATTCAGATCAAATTTTGTAAACACGATAACTACAATTTATGAAAAATAAAGGGCTAATATTTTATTAAATGGAGAATTGAGAAAAACCTTCCAAATTAGAAAGGGGGTGAGACAAGGATGCCCTCTATCACCACTTCTGTTCATATTAGCTTTAGAAGTACTACTAAAAAGAGATAGAGATTAGAGATAACAATCAAATTAAGGGACTGACAATTAGGAAGGAGACGTATAAGACCTAGGCATTCGCTAATGATGTAGCACTAATTATGGAGGAGCCATTGGAAACAGGCGTTAAGATAATGGAAGAGCTGGGTAAGTATGGAGAGGTAGCAGGTTTCAAATTAAACAAATCCAAAACTAAATTGTTGACCAAAAACTTGACTGAGGACCAAAAGAAAGCACTGGAAGAATCACTGGGGCTTCAATTAGTTAAGAAGGTAAAGTATCTGGGTGTATGGATATCGGCAAGGTGCTCGGCCCTTAAGGAAGATAATTATGTGCCCCTGATCAGGAATATCAAACAGGATTTAGAAAAATGGGAGAAACTTCAGAAATCATTCCTAGGCAGGATTGCAGCAACAAAGATGAGTGTACTACCCAAGTTGCTGTACCTATTTCAAACTGTCCCAGTCAAATTAGATAAAAAATTTTTCTCAGAACTTAATACTATCATTAGAAAATTTATTTGGGGGAAGGGGAGAAACCAAGGATAGCGATTAGAAACTTACAAGACAAAAAGGATAGGGGTGGTTTCAGACTCCCTATATGGGAGACTTACTACAAAGCAGCAAATTTAGTATGGTTGAAGGAGTGGGCAATCTTGGGAAATAAAAGACTCCTGACCTTGGAAGAGCACGACCTTCAGAAGGGCTGGCACTCTTACCTTTGGGCTACTGGAAAAAGAACTAGAACATACTTCCATAGACACAAAATAAGAGATACACTAATGCTGACATGGGGTGAAATAAGACGAAAACAATACACAAAAGTTCCGAGATGGCTTTCCACGATGGAGGCAATAATATATCCCAATGTGTTGGAAATGGGAAAAACGGTTATATATAAAGAGATATTAGACGGGGGAGGGAATCTTAAAACAATTGAACAATTGAAAGAACAGGGTATCCCTATAGATTGGTGGCCATATGCACAAATAAAATCCCGTTATAAAAAGGACAAGGAGGAATTTGGCATAGAGACAGGCACTAACGGATTCAATAAGATCTGGATGGGCACTGATAATAAAATACTAGCCAAATTATACAATTACCTGCTGGATTACGACATGGTAGAGGAGGTAGTCAAGGACCCAATGATAGCATGGGCCAAAAACATCAGACAAAACATAAATTTAAATGAATGGGACTCAATTTGGAACAGCAACCTCAAAATGACTAGGGTATAAGGAAAATCAACATAAGATGTTCTATAGGTGTCATTTAGCACCAGCTAGGATCGCCAACATTTATCCTAATATGAGTCCGAACTGTTGGAAATGCGGCCATCATCAAGGCACTTATTACCACTGTTGGTGGACCTGTACCCAAGCGAAAAAATTCTGGAGGATGATTTGGAAATGGATTATGGAAATAATAGGAGACAATATTGATTTTGAGCCAAAAATCTTTCTCCTGGGAATCCTGAAAACAGAATATGCAAAAAAGAAGAGGTACTTAATTACACACATAACGACAGCTGCAAAAATTTCTTTAGCTCAGTATTGGAAAAAGAAAAAATTACCACCCAAAGAATATGCAATCAGGAAAATATTGGAGTGTGCCAAAATGAATAAATTAACACTAGAAATTAACGATAGAGGGAATACGGAATATTATAGCGTGTGGGATATGTGGTATGAATGGATAGAGAAAAGAAACAAAAGGTGAAGCTCGAGGAGTATAAAATTTAATTTAATAATCAATTAACAATGATTATATAGAATCGAGTATTCCTACTTGTAGTATCAACTGCAATTGAGTAAGGATGTAAGAATATGTAAACAATAAGTAAATAACATGTATATATGACAAAAAAGAATTGTGTATGATTATATGTAATATTTTTCAAACCAAATATAATGCAAGGAAGCAATATCATGTAAATAATAAGTAAATAACATGTATATATGTATTAACACCACGGAACCGGAAATGTTTGAATTGTATTATCATATTTCACAATAAAAAACTTAAATAATAATAATAATAATCGGAAATGGGATGGAAAATGTCAAGTTTAACAAAGAGAATGATGGCGGGGGCGGGGGGTAATATGATAGCACTTGAGGTACTTGAGGAGTTCTCACAGAGAAGAGAGGGTCAACTTATTCTCCAAAGCACTTGAAGGCAAGACAAGAAGTAATGGATGAAAACTTATCAAAGAGAGATCTAACCTAGAATTAGGAGAAATGTCTTGAGGTCGAGAACAATTAACCAGTGGAACAGCTTGCCTCCAGAAGTTGTGGGTGCCCCATCACTGGAGACTTTTAAGAAGAGATTAGACAGCCATTTGTCCAGAATAGTATAAGGTCTTCTGCTCGATCAGGAGTTTGGTCTAGAAGACTTTCAAGCCCCCTTCCAACCCTATTATTCCCTGTTCTTTCAATACTATGTTCTATGAACATCCCAATCCTCCTTGAAGATATATGAACTTTATATGATCAACTTTGTTTTAGTCTGATCTTGTCTTTGGTTCCTTAATTATTTTCATGGGGAGACGGCATTTGCTCTGATGTGCAGCATCAAAATGGCTCTCTCATCCTAAGAGATAGAATTGAACGAATGATTGGAAGATCTTTTTCTTATAAAGTTAAAGCCTAGTGAAAATATTGTTTGTTTGCTGAATCCCCTTTAATAGCAGCCAGCCTGATCTTTGGAAAAATACTGAATAGCAAGATTATTATTTTTTCTTTTCCAGATGGCAATTACAACCAATTGGTGGCTGATCAATGGTGCAGTCATTTTGCTACTGAAGACCCTTTGACACAAGGAATGTTTGCTAGCTCTAAATATATATGTATATTTGTGTCTCTTTTGAATTAGGAACAGAGCAGAGTTGGAGATTTTTGCTTATCTTTTGCTTTTGTCTTTATGTAAACTGATACTGTTGAGTTTTCAGATTATTATTATAAAAAAATAAATGCCAAAGAGGATTACAGATAATGGAAATTGGGCCACAAGAGTTCCTTTGATGATCTTAAGAATCTCAGCTATTTATTTCATAATACAGTATAATTTTTTAAAAAATTCTCCAAGGACTGTATAATAATAATCACATTCAGGGCTCATCAAAGACTTTAGAAAGAAGATAACTGATGTTCAAAGAACCATAGGACCGGAAGGGACCTTGCATGTCTTCTAGTTCAACCCTCTCCAGGAGACCTTATACCATCCCAGAAAAATGGTTGTTCAATATGTTCTTGAAGCACCCACAGCTCTGGGAGGCAAGCTGTGCTGTTAATTAATTGTTCTCACTGTCAAGAAATTCCTCCTTTTTTCCAGGTTAGACCTCCCTCTCGTGAGCTTCCACCCATTATTCCTTGTTGTGGCCTCAGGTGCTTTAGAGAATAAGTCAAGCCCTTCTTCCCCATGACAGCTTCCATGCCACTTTTTTTCCTGTTAATGTAAAATCACCCTTATGATACTTATGATACTCAGCACAATCAATGATCTGTGAATGCTCAATGCTCAATGATTGGAAGCACATTCAGAGGGAGATCCAACCTGGAAATTAGGAGGAATTTCCTGACAGTGATAACAATGAATCAATGGCAATTTGCCTTCTGGAATTGTGGGTGCTTCATTACCAGAGGTCTTCATAAAAAGATTGGACAACCTTTGTGATGCTTTAATTCAAGGTTGGACATGGCCCATGGAAGTACATGTAGTCCTGGACTTACAATCACAATTGGTGCCATGATTTCCATTGTTAAGATAGGCAGTTGTGGAGTTGCACCCAATTTTGTGACTTCTTTTGCCATAGTTAAATGAATCACTGCTATTGCTGCATGAATTATGCAGTTGTAATGTGAATTCATCTTCCTTTTGACTTTGCTTGTCAAAAGCCAGCTAGGAAGATTGCGAAGAGCAATCCTATGAATTCATGCTGGTTGTCAAGACCCAGAATTTTGTTCATGTGACTGCAGGGAGACTGCAACTGTCATAAATGCGAGGCCTGATGGTAAGTCACTTTTTCCAGTGTCATCGTAACTTTGAATGGTCAGTAAATGAACGATTGCAAATTGGAGAGTAATTGTACATATAGAAGAAAGCTAAGGAAATGTTGAACATCAATGAAACCCCTTTGTTTTTGCTAAAGTAGAATTGACTGATCTATATGTTCTTGAAGTGATCTTTTCATATATTGTATGAAGCAGAATTACTGAGTATAGGCTGAGGAACTAGGTAAAGTATTGTCCCAAAGATGCTTTTTCAAGAGGCAACTGGACCTTTTTGTTTTTCTTTGAAGACGTTTCGCTTCTCACCCAAGAAGCTTCTTCAGCTCTGAAGAAGCTTCTTTTGAAGAAGAAGCTTCTTGGATGAAAAGCGAAACGTCTTCAAAGAAAAACCAGAAAGTCCAGTTGTTTCTTGAAAAAGCACCTTTGGGACAACCGTGACCTGGATGACTGATAATCTCCATAGACATTTAGGTAAACTCTAGGTTTCTAGATTGTAATGAAGGGTTAGCGTAGTACTTGAATAATGAAGGATTGACTTCACAAATTAACTCTTTTTCCATTTTAATACTGTTACAAAGCACTAATTTACCAGCTTTTGAGGAAGAATAAAAAAAAAACCTTTTTAGGAGTTTCCAAGATCAGAAGATTGAATGAGCTGCACCATTTACCCTTATATGGTGCAAATTAATTTGTTGGAGCATGCTTTGGTGAGGAAAGGATTTCCTCCTGTTTTTATAATGTGCTTTCTTAACCCATCAACTGGAGTGATTACAAATTAAATTATTTCCTTGCTTATTTAGATGCCTCTTGGAACTCAGCAAGGATGCCCTTGATTGTTCCTCATCTTTATTTCCTTATGGAACCCTTGGTCTGCTCTATTATACAATCAAAGGACACTTTGTGCTCAAATATGGCTGGTATGAAAAGAAAATTGCTATTTTACATTGGTGACATTCTGGTTCTTACTTTAATTGTCATACAAGAATATAATACCTATTTTTTTGTCTGTTATTGAATAAATTAATCCACTCAACTGAAATAAATTGACCCAGCTGCTGTGGCCTAGAGGTGGAGCTCTTGCCTCACAATCAGGAGGTTATGAGTTCAATCCTAGGTAGAGGCAGATAGAGGGTCTCCTGCTTGGGCAGGGGGTTGGACTAGATGACCTGCAAGCTCCCTTCCAACTTTGTTAATCTGTTATCTGTTATATCTAACATAATTCCAGTCCCACAGTACATGAGAAAATCTGTAAGAAGGTCTTGTTGTTACTCTAAATCACGGTCCCTCAAACTGTTGGGGGGGCTGGACCGGCTGGGAGGGTGTGGTTAGGTGGTCATGTGATTAGGTGGGTGTGGCTAGGTCATGTGACTGGGTGGGCATGGCCAATTTAACAGTCCAATTTAACTCTCTCTCTCTTTCTCTCTCTGTCTGCCTGTCTCTCTCTCCCTCTCTCTCTCTCCCCCCTCTTTCTCTCTCTTTCATTCTTTTTCTCTCTATTTCTCTCTCCCGCTCTTTCTTTCTCTTTCCCTCTCTCTTTCCTTCTCTCCCTCCCTCCCTCTCTTTTTCTGTCTGTCTGTCTCTCTCTCTTGTGGAGGCAGTGTAGTTGAAAAATGGGCCGTTTTTGCCTGGGTTTTTTTTGCCTTTTCACCCTCCCCCCCGACCTCCACAAACATTCTGCAGGCTAAAACCAGGCAAAGATGGCTCGTTTTATGGCCAAAATTGGGCCATTTTTGCCTGGTTTTTTGCCTCTTCTAACCCCCCCCCACCCACCTCCACTGTCAGATGGTAATCTGAAACAGTGCCACTGAACCACACTGTCTATACTGGAAGGATGGTTTTGTGTTTATACTTTCCCTCCATTTTGTCTAAGGGACTGAAGGGGGAGTGGCTTAGCCACTCTATAAATATAACCCTCTTTAGCTACACACACTTGGGAGACACATGGGAGACACACAGGAGAAAAAAGGGAAGAAGGGATTATGCTCTAGGCACATTTACCTCAGAAATAAATAAAGACCAAGGTACAATGTTCTGTGATTTAAAATGTAAATAGTTTATTGATTTTAAATAAACAAAGTTTTTCTTGATAAAAGAAATCTGGCTTAATTGTAACTGCTGGGACATTCCAAGATCTTATTGACATCTACAACCTAAACTAAAAAACTTTTCTAACATCCACAAGCATTCTGCAGGCTAAAACCAGGCAAAAATGGCTCGGTTTTTGGCCAAAAACAGGCCATTTTTGCCTGGTTTTTTTGCCTCTTCTAACCCCCCCCCCCACCTCCACAAGTATTCTGCAGGCTAAAATTGTTGAGCTTACCTTTTGGTTCCAGCCCACAGGTCTCCCGAAGGCAAGTCCTGTGCTCTGCTGAAGGGTGGGTGGGGTGATTGTGGGCAGGGCAACCTTGTGGTGCTTCATGGGCTGGATTAATTGGTTCAGCAGGCCCCATGCAGCCCGCAGGCCGTAGTTTGAGGACCCATGCTCTACATATTCCATTCACTACCATGGAATAATTATTGCTAGAAGAACCACCTTGTTTGTTGATGTATACACCATAAATACTTTAACTTAAATTGATATGTGTATACTGTATATGAATAGATGAAAATTCCTGATAATTATGAATCCCCGTGTTAATTCTTCCTAGGATTCATAAGCAAATGAGTAATATTGTGAGAAATTTTGTAGGAGATAATGTAGGAGAAGAACAGGCAGAGCTGGAAGGGTGGAGGTAAACAAATCATGAGCTTAGAATCATTACATTCCCATAAACAGTCTACATTCAAACCCTCTTGAATTCCATTTGCCCTTATCTGGCACCAATTTAGTTTTTAACTTTAATAAACAACTTTCTTGTGTATGGGCTTGAGCAATAAATCTCCTGAGCTGCAACTTAACATATGGTCTTCTTCACAGGTAGAGATGCTACCTCGGTTGTACCCTAGTTTTTTTTCATTGCATTTTCCAAGTGAAGCAAGGTTTTCTAATTACCTCTCTCCAATTTATATTTTGACCACTTCTGTTTTATTTTGGAATTCAGCTTTTTCAAAAACCATGGAGTCTACAAGGTATCATTTCCCACTCTTTGATATCATGACAGGAACTTGCTTCTTCACAGGTTTTTCTGTATTGAAAGTTTGGGATAGAAGCTTACTTTCACATGAAAAATTGTCCCTTTGGGATATTTCCAGTTTAAAGATTGCAAAGTTTGGAACTTTTGAAACTCCCAACTTATTTGATTTATTAGCATAATGTTTTGGAAGACTCTAAAGCTCCTTGTCAGATCCTATATATTTCTATTGGATGCTGGCATTCTGGTGGGAGTGGGGAGGATTGGAGGGATCTCTATATGAAGTTTCTGTTTCTGTTTCCTGCATCACTGTGCTGTGGGGGGGGGGGTTTGCACTGCTTTAAATTGCTGATTTTTAAGTGGGAAGATTTAGTTCCTGCCTAGACCTCTTGCCATCGCAAGCCTTTCAATAAAAGGCTTAGAACAACTTCAGTTTCAAGGGTCCTGCTTTCTTGCAAAGATTTGGAGAGGCAAGACCTTACTCCTTTTAAAAAAACCCTGAGAGCTAAATAATATTACTATGATGGATATTAGAATAAAGAGCTGAAATATGCTATCTAAATACATATATCTGTTTATTAAATCTCTTATAGTCCTAAAATTCAATTACAGGCAGCTCTCGACATACAAACGTTTGTTTAGTGAAAGTTTGAAGTTACAATGGCACTGAAAAAAGTGACTTATATCCGTTTTTCACATTTATAGAATCCTTGTGGTCACATGATCAAAACTCAGTGCTTGGCAACTGACTCATATTTATCACAGTTGCAGTGTCCAGGGGTCATATGATCCTCTTTTGTGACCTTCTGACAAGCAAAGTCAATGGGGAAGCCAGATTCACTTAACAATCATATTATTAACTTAAAAACTTTAGTGATTCACTTAACAACTATGGCAAGAGGTTGTAAAATATGGCATAACTTACTTAACAGATGTCTCACTAGCAACATTTTGGGCTCAATTTTGGACATAAATTGAGGACTACCTGAAATTTATGAGAATACACTTTTTCAAATGTTTAAGAAGTTTTGAGTATCTACCATTTTATATTGGAGATATGATGTAACTGAGGTGATTTGAACTTCCTTCCCCTTGCTTTGGAGTGACATTCATTATTAACATAATTTGCAAAGGGAAGCAAATTTTAAAGACATGAAAAATCATTTTGATTCTGCATTACCTCAGCTTGGAATTTATTGGTTATAAAGAGCTTGGAAATCATTATTTTTGAAACACCAGGATTTAAAATCCTGAATTAAAAGTTCTGTGCTCAGCTTCCTACTGATATAATGGACTAATTAATCAATATGTTTCTGAAAGGGCAAAGTTTAATTTGGTGTTTCAAAACAGGATTGGTCTTTTCATCTGTTCCATAATTGTTTCTTTTTATGTAAGCTTGCATTTTTCTTTATTTTGAGTATCTTTTACGCAGATTTTGCATTTTTCACTTTTTTTAGCTGTTGCTATATTGTAGCAATATATTCAAAAACAACAAATACACGAATAGTTCAGTGTATGATTTAATGTATGTATATATTTGTAGTACATACAGGTAATCCTCGTCTTACGATCACAATTGAGCCCAAAATTTATGTTGTTAAGCAAGACATGGGTTAAGTGCATTTTGTCCCATTTTGCAACCTTTCTTGTCACAGTTATGTGAATCACTGCAATCGTTAAATTAGTAACAAGGTTGTTTAGTGAATTTGGCTTCCCCATTCAATTTGTTCAACAGAGTTAGAAGGGACCTTGGAAATCTAGTCCAACCCCCTGCTCAAGCCTAGACCATTCCAGACAAATGGTTGCCCAATCTCTTCTTAAAAACCTCCAGTGATGGAGCACCCACAACTTCTGGAGGGAAGCCATTGCCCTGATTAATTGTCCTCGCTCTTAAGAAGATTTCCCTTAATTCCAGGTTGCTTCTTTCCTTGATTAGTTTCTATCCATTGTTTCTTGTCTTGCCTTTCATTAAATTCAGATGTTCATTATATTGTTAAACAGTGGCACTTCTTAAATTGGTCTTCTTAAGCATTTGCACTTTGCAGATACAGTACCTAGAAGAAAGATACAGCAACATAGCCTTAATACACCCAGAAAGGCCTTCTGTCTGTATGATAATGTCTCCTCTTTGTGTTAACCAGCAATTATAAATGAACACTGGACCCTCTGTCACATTCTCCCCAAATCGCTTCTCTGCAGCTGCTTTCTTCCATCTTTGCTTAATTCTTCCCCCGAGTTTACTCCTTGGTTTGTCCTAATGTCCCCTTGCTATCTCAGCTTGTTCTCTGCTTAATTCATTTTAAAGTTCACAGCTTCTGAAAACAAAATTACCATTGATGTACAGCCGGGTTTAATTTCATTTTCAGCCCCTGTCATTTTAGACTTTACGGGCTTACAGTAAATCTCATGAAAATTGCCTTTATAATCTTTTACCAGCTGCCACTCTCTGTAGCTGGGTGGGTGACTTTCTGGATATTTCCTCTTCTCTTTATACTTCAAATTACATGGTTGAGCTTTGTATCTGGTCTATGTGTAGTTCACCTTTCCTTCCTTAATGGATTGGAAAATCATCCTTTTATATGCATATGGGGAAGAATGGTTATGCGAACGTAATTAGAATATATGGCTTATCATCTGCTTAATGATCAATTTTGATTAAATGGAAATAAACGGAAGAGAAAAGTCACTTTAGGAAGAGCAGTATCTGAGTTACAATTATTGCAGGCAGATTTGTTTCCACTAGAATAGTCAGTCATTTTATCTTTCCCACTCCCAAGGCAGGTGAAAAAAATCAGAATTAATCCAGAAAAAGAAGGAAGACAGAACAGCGAAGTCAATATAATAAACAAACAATTCAATAAAAATTTTTTTTGCAAACCCCAAGAAGCTTTGAAGTTCCTTATGTGTTTGTGGGAGCTGCCAATCTAGCACAGCCCTCACCTTTCTTGGGTCCATTTCGATCCCTTGGTTAGACACCGGGTAGCCCAGGTAGTCCAAAGACTCCTTGTGGAATTCGCATTTCGATAGCTTCGCATAAAGTTTGGCTGCTAAGAGTTTTTTCAGCACTTGTCTGACTAGTTTGACATGCTCTTCCACATTTTTGTGAATATAAGAATGTCATACAGGTAAACTAGGACCTGTTGTGACCTAAGTAGTTATTACCAGACACAATCAGTCCTAAACAAACATATTTTATTAGAACAGCTGAGAATTATTTCATTCTCATCTTAGTCCACATTAATTCCAAAACAAATTCTTCATAAACAGTCCTTCAGCCTTATCACCAACCTTTGTCTTCTTTGGCACCCTGCCAAAGGCTTTTCTTGGCAAAACCCCACAAATTTCAGAAGCAAGAGATGCTGACAAGAAACAAATGTAGCAACATTGCTTTCCTACAAAGATCCCAAGAGTCATAGCTGCTCTTTTAAGCCTTCTGGGAGGGGCCAATCATCTCCTGGCCTTACTCTCGAGTCATCCTTTTTGCTTTAGCTGCTCTTGCCTTTTGGCAGCTCTTTGCATGTGTGCACTAGGAACAGGCTCCTCCTGTTCCTCTACCTCTCTGCTTTCTGCCTCTGGAGGCTCCAGAGCCCACGCATAGCTCCCAGATGGCCCTGGCCTCATCTCTGCCTCCGATGCAGAGCCCTCGTCTGGGCCTTCCCCTGACTCCAGGACTGTCCCATTGTCCTCCCCAGCCTCTTCACTGGGCAAAGAAGAGGGACCACCGAATCTGCCATTGGTTCCATTTCTGGGCGGTCTGTAGGAACTCCAGGTTTTTGTGGTTCGTCTGGACTTCAATTTGATGCTGGGCCCCCTCCAGAAGATGTCTCCAGGCCTCAAATGCTGTCTTAATGGCCAGTAATTCCTTCTCCCAGACTATATAATTGCGCTCAGAAGGGTTGAGCTTCCACAAATAATATGCACAAGAGAAGAGGGTACCACTGGACGCACGAGACTGGAGTAATACTGCTCCAACAGCAACATCTGATACATCTGCTTCCACCACAAACGGAGGGTGGGGGTCAGGATGCTTCAAGATGGGCTCCTTCATGAAGACCTGTTTCAAGGCCTGGAATGGCTGCTGCTTAGGGGTACTCCACCAGAACGGGACCTTTTTCTGCAGAAGCTGGGTGAGGGGCGCGGCCAAGGAAACAAAGCCGGGGATAAAGGTCCGATAGTAGTTGGCGAACCTGAGGAGGCACTGGACATCATTCACTCACCGAGGAGGTTGCCAACTACATAAAGATTCCACCTTGCTTGGCTCCATGCCTTCAGGAGAAATGTGATGCCCCAGGAACTCGATGGTGGACTAGAAAAACTGGCATTTCTCCAGTTTAGCATACAGGTGATGCTCCCGAAGACGTTGCAGGACCTCCCCATCCTCCTCACTGTCCGACTCTACTGACAGCTCCGCAGGCTGCTGGCGGACCACAACACTATCCCTCACTTCAGGGCCCTTCCCCCGGGTCTGGCGATCCGGATGCGGCCATGATGGGAATTGGTCATGGAATGCTTTCACCAAAATAGGTGTGTGCATGGAGGTTAAATCCTCCTAGGTAAAGTCCTCCAGCTGACAAGAAACAAATGTAGCAACGTTGCTTTCCTACAAAGATCCCAAGAGTTAAGAACTGTTTTCCATTCATCTCCCTCCTTTATGCGGACTCGGTAATAGGCTTCTCTTAGACCTAGCTTGGTGAAGATCTTGCCTTTGGACAAGTTGTTCAGCAAGTCCTTCATTAGGGGCAGGGGTTAGGTATTTTGTATGCAAATAGCATTCACACCCCTAAAGTCAATGCATAATCTGAGCCCCTCATCTTTCTTCTCTTTAAACAATATGGGGGCTGCCACTCTAGATTTTGCGGTCTCACTGAAGCCTCTGGCTAAATTGGTATCTATGTACCTCCTCAACTTGGTCATTTCTGCAGGCATCATGGAGTACATTCTTGGTTTTGGTAACTTGGCCCCAGGTTCTAATTCGATGGCACAATCAGTGGCTCAATAAGGGGGGAAGATGTTACATTCCTCCTCAGTAAATGCCTCAGCTAGGTCTCTATACTCCTTAGGAATCTGGGGTTTTCCTGGAGGTAAGTCTGAAATGATGGCTGCCGTTTCTGGCGGTTGGTCCCTATAGGTTGGCAGTCTCTGGGAGGAGGGAAGGGAGCAGTGGGCCGATGCCAGTTATGATCTTCTGGTATCCATCTTCCCATTTGATGGTAGGGGCCCATTTGTCAAGCCACGCAAGGCCTAATATGACGGATTTGGCGCCACTATATATTGTATAAGTTCACAACCCATCCCCATTTCTAATTTAACCAGTTTGATTATTTGGGTGGCTGGAACCCTTCCAATTAATGTTCCATCCACTTGTTCGAACTTAATTGGACTTCTCTGGGCTCTTGTTTTTACCCCTAATTGTTCAACACCCAATTAAGCATCTGGTACAGCCTGTATCTATTACTGCTGATAGTTCTCCTTGCTCTCCTGTCTTAGGCACCACCAATTTCACTTTAACTGAAAAGGGGGGAGGACAGCTGCACTCACCATTGGGTCATCTTCATTGGTAGCCTCACCAGAAGGAGCTCCTTTGGCTGGAGGTTCCTCGCTCTCTTCAATGGAGAGGGGAACATCTACGACTTGTTGGGCAAAGCAGCTGGTGGCTGAGGGCTTTCTTGGTGCCCTTCTGCCTCTGGTGGCCATGGGAGGACGTGGTTGTGGAACTGGTGCAGAGGCCAGACACTCGGAAGCCCGCTGACCCATTTGTCCACAATGGTAGCACTTAATAGCTCCCATAGGTTGAGAAGAAGGGGTCTCAGCAGGTTTAGAAAAAGGACGTCTAGCCAAAGTCTTCCAGGGTGGCTCCTCTGTTAACGGTTTGCGGTGTGGGTAAATTTCTCTATCCAGAGCTATGGACATGGTATACCAGTTCTGCAGTCGCTCTGGCACACCTCGAATGCCACATGCTTTTCTGACTTCCTGATCAATGGCTTCTTTAAAGTAGCGCAGGAGGATGTGGTCTGGCCAATGGGCCACATTCCCTGCAACTTGCCTAAAGTCCTAAAAAAGGTCTTTATAAGTTGGCTACCTTGTTTCATCACTTTTATTGTGGCTTTGTTCTCATTGAATCTGTCAGGGTCTTTGAATCTGGCCCAGAACAGTGCAACAAAATCTTCAGCATCATTTAGTTCAGCCACTCTCTCATTGTGCAGCTGGGCTATCCAGTCTGAAGCATCCTCTTCATTCATGCCATCAGTAATCGCCAATACTAAGTCACGATCGGTTTCATATTGTTCTCCATACTGATCTATATGGGCCCAGATTTGGCTGAGGAAATAAGCCAATTTGGTAGGCTTACCATCAAAAGTGGCTCTAAAGTTACTCTCTACATGGGGCTCCCCTTGAGGAGCACCCGGAGGCTCCAGCTGGTCCAGAATGCGGCCGCATGGTTGGTTATGGGAGCGATGTGGCGCTCCCATGTGACCCCCCTCCTGCGCGAGCTGCACTGGTTCCCGGTGGTCTTCCGGGTGCGCTTCAAGGTTTTGGTTACCACCTTTAGAGCGCTCCATGGCCTAGGACTGGAGTACCTACGAGACAGCCTTCTGCCACCAATAGCGTCTCACCGACCAGTACGCTCCCATAGAGAGGGGCTTCTTAGGGTGCCATTGGTCAAACAATGTCAACTGGCGGCCCCCAGGGGGAGAGTCTTCTCTGTGGGAGCACCTGCCATCTGGAATGAGCTCCCCCCGGAGATACAGAGGATCACAGACCTGCGCGCTTTCTGCCATGCCCTCAAAACATTCCTATTCCAACCTTGACCAAAAAGAAGAATGCTATTATGTCTAACTACAATCCCTCTACTAAATCCCCCCTCCTACTTTCCCAAGCGCAAGAAGGTGGCAGCATGGAAGCTTCTGGTGTTAATATGGCTTCCAAAGCTGACATTGGACACCTTCCAACCTGAGGGGCTCATCTTCCAGCGTCAATCTTTTTGCCTTTTGGTACTATCCATGGGGTTTTCATGGCAAAGATACTGGAGTAGGTTGCCATTTCCTTCTCCAGTGGATTGCATTTTGTCAGAGCTCTCTGTTATGACCTGTCCATCTTGGGTGGCCCTGCACGGCATAGCTCATAGCTTCATTGAGCTACAAAAGCCCCTTCACCATGACAAGCCAGTGATCAATGAAAGGGCATCTTCTTTTAATGAATCCATAATCCCTTGTGGGGTAGAGCCTGGGCAACTGAATGGAGCTAGCAGAGTGTTTTAATGGCCGGATACCCTTCCTGTTGCCAATGTGGAGTTTTGTTCAGCAGATACATTCTCAGTGTGCCCAGAGAGAGAAATATCTGCCTCTACCTAGGATGGAACTCACAGCCTTCTGATTGTGAGGCGAGAGCTCCACCTCTAGACCACCACACCAGTCTAATGACAGTTCATTTAGTGACCATTCAAAATTACAATGACATTGAAAAATGTGTCAAATCAATGTTAAACATACAGAATCCACCCCAGCTGGATGATGAAAAGAAAATTAAAAAAACAACTGATGGATTCTCCTACCCCTTTTTCAATATTTATTTTGTTTTATCAACAAGAGGAAAATACAAAATGAAAAATAGAAAATCATACATCCAAAACTAACAGCAAAAAAATGTATGTACAAAAAAAAAGGGGGGGGGAGGACCCAAATGTCAAATAAATCTAACATTAAACATAAAGAGAGTTAGAGGTAAATTTCTAACAATGCTTATAACCTCTGAAAAGAAGATTGGAAGCATTGTATTTTTTTTCTTTCTTTTCTGTTTTTCTTTTACTTCTTTTTCCTGTCTTGCCCTTTTAGTTTTCACTTTGATTTTTTTCTTTTTCTTACTTTATATTAGTTTGTATTCTGTTTTTAATCCATCTTCTTAAAAATCTGTCAATAAAATAATAGATGTAATTTTTATATATAATAATAATAATAATAATAATAATAATAATAATAATAATACTTTTATTTCTATACCGCCCTTCTCCCAAAGGACTCAGGGCGGTGTACAGCCTATTTAAAAACACAGACAAAACAGCAATTTAAAATTTAAAATAATTAAATAAATTGTCTCAGATTTAAAACCCCCCAAAATTTAAATACCCCAATTTAAAACTATTATGTTGATAGTCTGGCCTGGCGGAACAACAGGATCTTCAGTGCGCAGCGAAACACCCGGAGGTTGGAGATCTTACGTATTTCCGGGGGCAGTTTGTTCCACAGGGCTGAGGCTCCCACAGAGAAGGCCCTCCCCCTGGGTGTCGCCAGCCGACATAACTTGGCCGATGGCACCCGGAGAAGACCCTCTCTGTGGGAGCGAACTGGTTGGTAGGAGGCTATTTGTGGCAGAAGACGGTCTCGGAAGTACCCGGGTCCTATGCCATGGAGCGCTTTAAAGGTGGTAACCAACACCTTGAATCGCACCCGGAAGACCACTGGAAGCCAGTGCAGTTCGCGCAGGAGGGGTGTCACATGGGCACAACGAGTTGCGCCCATAACCACCCGCGCGGCCGCATTCTGGACCAGTTGGAGCCTCTGAGTGCTCTTCAAGGGGAGCCCCATGTAGAGAACATTACAATAGTCCAACCGGGAAGTAACAAGGGGATGAGTGACCATGCGCAGGGCGTCCCGATCCAGAAAGGGCTGAAACTGGCGAATCAGGCGAACCTGATAAGAGGACCCCCTGGCCACAGCCATCATATGCTCTTCTAAAGACAGCCGCGCGTCCAGGAGGACACCCAGATTGCGCGCCCTCTCCGTGGGGGGCAAAGATTCACCCCCAATAGTCAGCGATGGCACCTGCTGACTATATCGGGACGCCAGAAGCCACAGCCACTCGGTCTTGGAGGGGTTGAGTCTGAGCCTGTTCCTCCCCATCCAGACCCGCACGGCCTCCAGGCAGCGAGACATCACATCAAGGGCATCGTTGGAATGGTCTGGGGTGGAGATGTACAGCTGAGTATCATCAGCGCACAGATGGCACTTCACCCCAAAACCACGGATGATCTCACCCAGCGGCTTCACATAAATGTTGAACAGGAGGGGCAAGAGGACCGACCCTTGCGGCACTCCCCATGCGAGACGCCTCGAGGTCGACCTCTGCCCCCCTGCCAACACGAACTGCGAGCGGTCGGAGAGGAAGGAGGAGAACCACCGCAAAACGGTGCCCCCCATTCCTAACCCCCTCAATCGCTGCAGCATGATACCATGGTCGATGGTATCAAAAGCCGCTGAGAGATCTAATAGGACTAGGACAGAGGAGCAACCCCTGTCCTGAGCCCTCCAGAGATCATCCACCAACGCGACCAATGCCGTTTCTGTGCTGTACCCCTGCCTGAAGCCCGACTGGTACGGGTCTAGATAGATAGCTTCATCCAGGTGCCGGGGAAGTTGTCGTGCCACCACGCTCTCAACAACCTTCGCCACAGAACGAAGGTTGGAGACTGGACGATAGTTGGCTAATTCAGCTGGGTCCAGGGAAGGCTTCTTGAGGAGGGGCCTCACTACCGCCTCTTTCAAGGTGGCAGGAAAGGCACCCTCACTCAGAGAAGCACCTATAATCCCCTGGAGCCAGCCTCGTGTAACCTCCCGGGAGGCCAGTACCAACCAGGAGGGACATGGGTCCAATAAACACGTGGCGGCACTAATCTTACCCAGAACCCTGTCCACATCCTCGGGAGTCACAGGATCAAACTCCTCCCAGATAACATTCTCAAGACCTGCCCTGGTCTCCTCCCGTGGACTCATCCAATTGGAGTCCAAGCCATCCCGAATCCGAGCGACTTTATTGTGCAGGAATTGCACAAAATCCTCAGCACGACCCTGCAAGGGATCTTCCCGCACTCCCCCCCGAAGAAGGGAGTGGGTCACCCTAAACAGGGCGGCTGGGCGGTTCTCTGGCGGTTCTCTATATAAAAGAAAATATGTCAAGGAGTAAAAGTCCAGACATCATAGTTACATTCTCCACTTAGAAACACATTATCAGTAGAAAACATTAATTTTACCAGTCAGTTTTTACCATAGGTTTTATCAGGTCAATCAACTTGTTACAGGTGCAAAGAAACCACGTTATGCAAATCATTGTTTAAAGGATTATAGAGTTCAAAGCAAAGAAAATCAGCCTCAAAGCAAAGAAATAAGCATGCCAATAAAAGATAATTAATGTCTTCTTCTTGTCTCTGGCAGTTCTGACAAAAAACAAAAAGAATTGCAAAATAAATGTGGAGCTGAATTTTAATTAAGGAACCAGTGGGATAGTTTAGATTATCCCCCCTCCCCCTGTCCACAACCGATCACTTTGAATCTCAGTTGTTATCCTCTTTTTTGTTGTCAGATGCTCCTGCCGTCCTCTGGCTGTTTGGCTGGTCCATTCCTGAACCTTCTTTGTCTCTTCTTCCTTGCCTCTTTCTTGCTTTAGGCTTTCTGCTGAAGCCCACTCTCTTTTTTTGCTTCTGATTTTAAATTATTTTTCTTCTATCTTTCCTCAAAAGTACAGACTCCTCTGGTCAGGAGTAGTTACAATTTTAGTTCAGTCTTGCTTCCTACTATGGATGCTCTCTCAATTGGTAAAAAAGATTTGGAAAGGTTAAGTCAAAAATGTACATTGTCTGAAATGGGAGAAAATTGGTTTCTTCTAAATAATCAATTGCAGCCTGAAATTCATTAGTTTTTCCATCATACTAAGCTGTGCCTGGGAACAAAGCTAACATTATGCACTGAATTGAAAACATGTTTTCAATTGTTAAATGTGGATGTTTGTTGTAAACTGCCTTGTAATCTTTGTTGATGGAACAAAACACTATATTTGAAAGCATAAAAAGAAGGGAGCTATTTTGACAAAGAAGAATGGATGCTTCGGTTCTGAGTCAGAACTGAAGAAGATGCTTGGATCAGAAGCAGAACGTCTTCAAACAAAAACAAAGAAAGTCCAGTTGCCTTTTGAAAAAGCACCTTTGCCACAAACATCACATGGATGATTGAAAATATCCATAGATATATACAAAATATCCATAGATAAATAGGTTATATTTATACAAGTCACTATATTTCTGTTGTTGTTCCTTTTGAGATGTGTACTTATGGATCTGATAGTTTGGGTTCTTTGCTAATCAGCTTGCAAAAAAGTGAAATGATTTCAGTAATGTAAATTGTTCAGCATTAGGAGATTGCATGTCGACCGAAGTACATGCAATTGTACTGTAGGAAGTTAGCACTCACCCCACTCCTAGAAAAATGAAATATTTTAGGATATACTAAAAAGGCAGAATATTTTCCCTAAAAGAGAAGTAGAAACTCAGCCCCCCCGCCCCCGCCTTTGTTAATGGGCCATTAAGGCCTGAGCCAGTCTATTCTACATAACAAAGATTTACCTCCTTCAGGCAGAGCCATTTCATTGTCCTTTAATACACCACCCACCAAGTTTCAACCAAACCTTGGCAGACAACCTAAAAGGCTAGCTATGACCTCTGGCAGCAACCAATCAGGGTACTCTTTCGGGGCCCCAAGAAATGCAGAGCCAGAGAGAGCATAAAAACCCGAGGATTTACTGTATCTGCCCCTTTTCTGTTCAGGAACTCAAGCCATGTGATCCTGTCCACCATTAAATCATCTTTCCAAGCAGTCTCCATGTTTCCAGTGTCTTTTTCCCCACTTGGAGCTGAACCCAGAAGGATATTTCTTCCTACAGTACCTTCCAGAATTTAGTAGATGCAATCTTTTTCTTCTGAAAGGAAGAGGGGATGAAGAAAACTTGCTGAATAGATTAGGTGGCATTGGGAATTTGAGGAAAGCCCAAAAATGAATAGTAAAAACCTTGATGAATGTGTGTTTGAGGAGCATGTCGCTATATATCAAGGAGTCATCAGCTAAAGTTCTTTGCTAACAGAAAGCCATTCTTCACTGAAATACGGATGCTTTCGTTTTTCTCCTGAAATGTTATTGCACTGAATAAAGATTAGAAACTATTGCTCAGAGTGTAACTGGAAGAAATACCATTGTGCCGCACGCAACATAATTCTGACAATCCAGCAGAGAGGGCAACATTTCTATGGAAACATGTGCTAGGTCACATTTTATCCTCAGGTCTGAAATGATTATTCATAAATATGCAGCATTAAGTGAGATGACTCATTGTTTTCTCCCGTTAATATCCAGATCTGAAAATTTTTCAGGTTTTTTTTAAAAAAAATATTTGGACAGATTTCTCAACTTTTACTCCTGGTGAAAGCTATCAAAATATTTAACTGTGCAACAGTAATTATTAAGTGTTGCAAGACCTGACAGTTTACATAGGCAATGAAACGGAAATAGGTTCTCTAATCAAAAAAATCTCTTTAAATAAAATAAGAGTATCCAATTCCCATTAGGGCATCAATACTTTTCTCCAATACAGCTAGTCCTTGATTTACAACTAACCAATGACTGTACAAAGTTACCACAGCAGGCCCTGCAGGCTCTGCACACCAGCAGCCTGCAGAGCTGGCAGCAGATTCAGACAATGAGGAGGCTGGGGAGGAACATGGGCCAGTCCTGGAGTCTGGGGAAGGCCTGGATGAGGGCTCTGCGTCAGAGACAGAGATGGGGCCAGGCCATCTGGGAGTGATGTATGGACTCAGGAGCTTCCAGAGTTGGACATCAGAGAGGCAGAGGAACAGGGGAAGCCTGTTCCCAGTGCGCGCATGTGCAGTGCTGCCAGAAGGCAAGAACAGTTAAAACAAAAGGGATGACTCGGGAGTAAGGCTTGGAGATGATTGGCCCCTCCCATAAGACATAAAGAAAGAGCACGTGGGCCTTTGCAGGAAGCAACATTGAAGCTCTGTTTTCGACTCTGTTTTTGTGTGGCCTTGCCAAGAAAATTGCCAATTAGGTCTTTGGCAGTGTGTCAAAGAAGATAAATGTGGGTGTTTACCAGCCTTATCCGAAGGACTGTGGCAGACTTCTGATAGACTATAGATGGGTGTTTTATAAATAAATAAATAAATAAATAAATAAATAAATAAAAAATAAATAAAAAATAAATAAATAAATAAATAAATAAATAAATAAATAAATAGTAAGTAAGTAAGTAAGTAAGTAAGTAAATGAGTAAATGAGTAAGTAAATGAGTAAATAAATAAATAAATTATGCAGGAATATGCTAGGAAGAAGAAGAGGAAGAAGAAGAGGAGGAGGAGGAGGAGGAGGAGGAGGAGGAGGAGGAAGAAGAAGAAGAAGAAGAAGAAGAAGAAGAAGAAGAAGAAGAAGAAGAAGAAGAAGAAGAAGAAGAAGAAGAAGAAGAAGAAGAAGAAGAAGAAGAATTACCATATCAATCCCAACCATGAATTTACGTAGAAAACCTATCATATCAACCCTACATTGTACCTTTGTTCATTTTTTATTTTACTTACAGTCTAGATAGCAAACTCTACCTATTTTGGAATGTATTGGCTTGTGATCATGAAGATTTGCTCATTAGACAGCCAATCATTCTGAATTCTGCAGGTCTTACCCACATGCAAATGTTTTGAAAGGTCTTGCTTCTCCAATTTTCCCAAGAAAGCAGGACTTTTAAAACTGCAGTTGTTCCAAAAGAAGCTTTTATTGAAAGGTTTGTGATAATAAGAGATCTAGGTAAGAACTGAAGCTTCTCACTTAAAACCAGCTATTTAAAGCAATGCTAACCAAACCCCTCCCACACTACATCACTGCGGGTCTAGGACTTTTTGGCTCGAACTCTTGGTGCTGCCTGTTTCTCCACCAGGGTTTCGCCTCTGCGTTCTTATGCCTCGGCACTTTGGGCCATGGCCCCTCTGTCCCAGTCCCTTTGCCAGGGCCCATTCGTCACAGTACAGTTTGTGTTGGGCTTTTGGGTGCAGAGGACAGTTCAAAGCCAATTGGTACAGGGGCTCGGTGGCTTTGGAAGTAGAGTAGGGGCTGCAGTTCAGAAGGAGCCTCTGACAGTTCGGAGCCTCCCGAGGCGGCTGAGAGGAGTGCAGGGAAGGGATCCAGCCACAAAAGATGGGGGGAAGGGGGCTGTAGAGGTTCCCAGGGCTTCTCCCTGTGGAAGAGGGGGCTGGGAGGCGGCAAAGGTATTTCTACCTCGACTGGGGTTGCCCTAGTTAGTAGTGCTTGGGGCTCTGAAACCCCCACTCCCAACCCCATCCCAGCCAGGAGCTCCTCACCTGTCAGTTTGGAGCCTCCCGAGGCGGCCAAAGCAGCGCGGGGGGAGGAGGGTTGTAGAGGACGAGGGATCCATCAGGTGGGGCTTTTGCAACCAGCTGGCGGGAATGGCTGGCCTGATCTTTTCCTTTTCCTTCTGGTTTCTGAAGATCTTTTGCTTTTCCTTCTCCTGGTTTCTGAAGAGCCACCTGTCCCAAGAGTCCTGCTCTCTTCTAACCCCCATCCCCACCTCTTTGTTCCCTCTCTGCATCTCCCAGGTTTCTGGGAGTGAAGTACCTGGCATTTGTCAAAACATATGTCTCACCTTTGACCAGAGCCTTCCCCTTCTGCCTAAGAACGTATCTCAGCTTTGATCTGTTCCTGTCACACCAGGGGGCCAAATGGCCAAAGGAAAGAGATTAAACTGATAAGGCTAATGAGGAGTATTCTATCCTTTTTGCAGGAATATACAAATCTAATCAGGAAGCCAGGATGTCATTTTATGATGTTTCTGACTGCATAAAAAGGAGTTACACCTTCTCTGTAGTGTAGCCTCCGTATAAGTTTCTTGTTTGGCATTTATGACCTTAAACGTATTATTATTGGACCTTATAGATGGAAATGAAGTGTCAGTTTTGGAAGACAATTTTCTTTTTTGCTTCTTAACTGCCACATATTTTAGCTGGGGAAGTTGGGAGGGGGTTGTTGTTGGAGCGGTAAAAAGTTAGTTGTAACAACATTCCATATTCAACAACTTTTGTCTGCGTCTGATGGAGACTGCCAGAAGATTGTATCCAGTTGAATGTGAAGAGTTGATTGGACAATGTGATGAACTTGTGGGTGTGGGACAGGGCTGTGAACTGTTATCTTGATGGAGAAAACCTGGAAGCTTTCAGATTTGGGTTTTCCCAGATGTGCTAACATGACATCTCTAATAAATTCAAACTTTGAGGAACCTCAGGCCTCAGAGTTTTATTTTGTTGGGGGTGTTCCTTGGAACATTGACATTAACCCGAATCCCCTAAATAACTAAGCAGCACCCTGGAAGGGGCTGAATGGGGTGCTGAGCCCCAGCACCGACCTAAAGCTTGGGTGGTACGAAGACTCAGCGAAGATGGAAGGGAGGGAGGAGATTGCAGAGGGAGCCATGGGAGCACATACTAGAAGGTTTATCGAGACCCAGTATTCTCCTTCTGAAGGGTGAAGCTGCAGAGGCGATGCAGAGCCTAGGCACTTGGTCCAGGGAGATGGATTCTGGGAAAAGTTGCCAGCCTAATCGAACTCTGGAGATGGGATCGAAAGAATGATTGCCTTGAGGTTGTCCTGTATCCAGCCCTCATCAACCTGCCTTCATGTTAGCCCCTGTGGAATTTATCCCCCCAGGCTGGGGATTGTATCCCGGCCAGAGGTGAGTCCAGTGCCAGTGGATGCCAGAGCCGTCTTTCCCCCCTCTTATGGGATCACCATGGGCCCAATTTGCTGCAACGATCCCAGCACTGCCGTGGGGTCTGATCCAGCAACCAGCAGCGCCACTGCCACAGGTTCCAGTTCAGCCGCAGGCATTCACCCTGCCACCCGCCACAGCACTCCAACAGGTCTCTGCCCTGCCTCCAGTCGCCATGTTGATTCCGCCAGCAAGGGTCCCGCCACCACGGTTTAGAGCAGCGTTTGACGGTAAGTCTACCAAACTGGCCTATTTCCTCAGCCGAGTATGGGCTTATATAGATCAGTATGGAAAGCAATATGAGACTTAGTATCTATGATCTCAGAGAGGATGAATGAGGGAGATGCTGCTGACTGGTTAGCCCAGCTGCATAATGAGGGAGCTGCTGAATTAAATGATGCTGAAGGTTTTGTGGAGCTGCTCCAGGCCAGATTCAAAGACGGAGACCGAATCAACAAGAGTGAAGCCAAGATGATGAGTCAAGGAAATTGACCCATAAAGGACTTCATATGGGACTTTAGATGGGTTGCGGGGAATCTTGGAATTGGCCGGACAGAATACTTCTGCATTATTTTAAAGAAGCCATTGATCAAGAAGTCAGAACCGCCTGTGGAATCCGGGGGGTGCCAGAGCGACTGCAAGACTGGTATACCATGTTAATAGCTCTTTTTTTTATTGAAAAAGTTTTTCAAATACAAATTTTTCCCCCTTTTCCCCCCCTCCTCCCTAACCCCCCCTCGCCCTCCCCTCCCCCTGTGGCTTCTTCAGGGTACAACCCAAATTCATAACAGATTATATAATACTTTACCATCCCCTTGCTCCATCCCCCATATGCTGACCCTTTCTTTTTAATAATATTATTATATCCCCCTTATACTACACATTTCGAAATAACATTCTACTATAACATTATATAATAACTCCTAATTTAGCATAGTAATATTATTATATCCCCCAATTTAACAATTTCTACTCATGATCTACTCTTTTACTCCTCCCCCATACATATATCTCTTAAATCAAATCTTTTTTTGTATATTAATATGACATTTCAAAGCAAACTTCCAGTATAAAACTATATGATAAATCCTAATTTAACATTTATTCCTCCACCCCCATAGATATATCTCTTAAGTCTTTTACATATATTCATATCTAAACATAATATCCCTTTTCTTCAACTAAACAATCAGTAAGCTAACCTATTTCCACCCACATTCCCACAGAACTACCATACATAATAATTCTTGATCTCTCTATTCTTCTGCCCACACCACTAAGAAGTATTCCCTTATATAAATAAAATCCTTAAATGACTTAAATATCTTGGGTGGCAACTCTTTATATATCCAGATCTTTATATATTCCAGATCCATACAGTTGTAGAGTAGAATTAAAAGATTTAAAAGATTTTTGCACAATATCATTTCTTATTTTTTTATCTGTAAAATAAATCACCACATCTCTAGGCAATTGCCTTTGCTTTGCAATCCAAGAATTTACTCCGTAGGCCTTGTCGATCTTGCAAGATACCTCCTCTGGATGAATCTTTAAAATCCCAGCCAGAACTTCAGCAGATATTTTTCTTAAATCTTCTCTATTGTTTTCCTGTAACCCTCTCATTCTAACCGCAAATTCTGTGAGCCTGTATTGTATCATTGTAACTTCTCTTTCAATCCCTTGTTTTATATTTTCTGTATTGTAAATCTCGTGATCAGCTTCCTTTTTAGACTTTACTTCAGTTGTATATTCATTTTTACTGAGGCTATTCTACCTAGGAATGACAGTTGTACCTTGTTCCAAATTTCCAGATCTTTTTTTAATTTGTTTCATCAATTTAATGTAATTGTCCTCTCTAATCGTTGTTACTTTTGTGGTAAGCCAAATTCCCAGATATTTTATCTTCTTAACAATTTGTATTCCTAATTCTTCCTCCAGTTTTGTCTCTTGTGCCTTTGTCATATTTTTGGTTAGGACTTTGGTTTTTTGCCTATTAATTTTGAGTCCCGCCACTTTGCCATACTCTTCTATCTTCTCTAATAATTTGATTCCTGCTACTTCTGAGTGCTCCACTATGAACACCACATCATTGGCAAAGGCCTGTAATTTATATTCCTCTTTCCGTATCCTTTGTCCCTTTATTTCTTCTTCCTTTCCTACTTCATTTAATAGGACTTCCAATGATATTATGAACAGTAAGGGCGATAGTGGGCATCCTTGTCTTACCCCTTTTTGTATATATATATATATATATATATATATATATATATATATATATATATATATATATATATATATATATATATATATATATATATATATATATATTTGTCATGTCCCCATTAATTGTAATTCTCGCTGTCTGGGAGGAGTATACTTTCTTGACCATTTTTAGAAATTTGTCACCGAAATCCATAAACTCTAGTTGTGCTATAAGAAATTTCCAATTCAAATTGTTGAATGCCTTTTGGGCATCGAGAAAAATTAAGGCCACCTGTTTGTTAATTTTTTGCTCATAATATTCTAAGACATTTAGGATTGTCCTCATATTACTTTTTATCTGTCTCCTTGGGACAAAGCCATTCTGATCTGGATGTATATAATTATGTATAATTGTTTTCAGTCTTTGTGCTATAATTGTCATGAATAATTTATAATCGACGTTTAACAGAGAGATTGGTCTATAGTTTTTAACCTTGGTTGGGTCCATGTCTTCTTTTTTTATTATTATTAAAAAGCTTTACAAAGAAGATTTTCCCCCCAATATTCCCCCCACCCTTTTTCCCTCCCACCCCCCCCACCCCTTCCCCCCATCCCATCCCACCCTACCCCCCAGACTTCCCAGAGCAAAATACAGGGTATTTCAGTTAACAATCATAAGCTAAATTAACCTAACTATTCTTGAACTACCAAATCCCCCCCAGAAACCTTAACTCCACTATGGATAACGTAATACTTCTAAAATTTAACATTCATTCATAAGCTATTTGATATTTTCTTGTCTGATACTTATTTTGAATATAATCAATCCATCTTCTCCATTCCGATATATATCTTTCTTGTGTATAGTCCTTCAAATACGTTGAAATTTTCACCATTTCCACTAGGTTCGCTACTTTCAATGTCCATTCTTCAATAGTAGGCAAAGAGTCCTTCTTCCAGTATTGTGCTACCAACAGCCTAGCTGCTGATATTAAATTTAAAATCAGTTTAGTCTCTAATGCTGTACAATCCGTAATTATACCCAATAAAAACAATTGTGGAGTAAATTTCAATCTTTTTTTCAGCATGTTCTGCATCACCCACCAAATTTTTATC
This sequence comes from Arizona elegans, assembly GCA_022577455.1. Lineage (NCBI taxonomy): Eukaryota > Metazoa > Chordata > Lepidosauria > Squamata > Colubridae > Arizona > Arizona elegans. The sequence goes on from JAKOOJ010000005.1 coordinate 101,851,051, forward strand.
CAAAATGCCTTGATTTTCTTACAAGTCCACCATATATAATAATAAGTTGCATCATCACATTCACATCTCCAACATTTAGCTTGCAAATTTGGGTACATACATGATAATTTTTTAGGATCTAAATGCCACCTATAAAACATTTTATAAAAATTTTCTCTCAGGTTTTGTGCTTGTGTAAATTTAACATTTCTAACCCAAATCTTTTCCCATGTTTCTATCATCACTGGTACCTAAAAGTTTTGTGCCCATTTTATCATACAATCCTTAACCAATTCTGTTTCTGAATCTATTTCCAATAATGCATTATACAACCTTTTAATATGCATTTGGCTTTGATCTCTAATCTGTTTTACCAGGTTTTCCTCATTTTGCATAACACCAATTTTTTGATCTTCCCTCCATCTAGCTTGAAGCTGACCATACTGAAACCAAGTATAAATTATCCCTTCTTTTTTTAATTCATCTAAAGATTTCAATTGCAATTCACCCCTTTCCATAAAAAGAAGCTCTTTATAAGTAATCACCTCCTGTTTTTGTTCTATACCTATATTTTCTATTGCATGTCTGGGGTTTGCCCATATAGGTATCTTGTAATTTATCTTATATTGATACTTTTTCCAAACCCTCAACAAAGTATTTCTAAGTATGTGACCCTTAAACACCTTATCCACTTTTTTTTTTCATATAACAAGTAGGCATGCCATCCATATAACAAATCATAACCTTCTATGTTTAACATTCTCTCTTCAGTTAAATTAAACCAGTCACTAATTTGCGATAAGACAGCTGCTTCATAGTACAATCTTAAATTAGGCATTTTGAGACCTCCTCTCTCACGTACGTCCTGTATAATTTTCAATTTCACTCCTGGTTTCTTCCCACCCCAAATAAAAGTATTAACCCCTTTCTGCCACTCCCTCAAATTTCCATCTTTCTTAAGCACTGGTATCATTTGAAACAAAAATAGGAACCTGGGCAATACATTCATTTTTATTACTGCTATCCTTCTCAGTAGAGATAGTTGTAACTTTTTCCAATTTTCCATTTCTTTCTGCACTTTTTGCCAAAGAACTTCATAATTGTTTTTAAATAATTTCGTATTTGAGTCTGCAATATATACTCCTAGATATTTAACCTTTTTAACTATTTCAAACCCCGTTATTCTTCCTAAGTCTTCTCTTTGCGATATAGACATATTTTTAGTTATCATCTTTGTCTTATGTTGATTTACTTTAAATCCAGATACCTTACCATATTGACCTATTATGTCCAACATATGTGGAGCCGATTCTATAGGTTGAGATAAAGTAACAACCAAGTCATCTGCAAATGCTCTTCATCTGTAATCTTGCTGTCTAATTACAATTCCTTTTATTTTATCAGAGTCACGTATCTTATTCAACAAAACTTCTAAGGTTAAAATGAACAACAATGGAGACAAAGGGCAACCCTGCCTTGTTCCTTTCTCAATTTTAAAAGCATCTTTTAAACCTCCATTAACTATTATTTGTGCTGTTTGTTCCTGATATATTGCTCTAATTGATTGTGTAAAATACTCTCCAAAATGCATTTTTTTCTATTATCTTAAACAGAAATTGCCAGTTCAATCGATCAAATGCCTTCTCTGCATCCAAAAAATATGAATGCTGCAGGGACTTGGTTGTTTTTTTCCAGATATTCCAATAAATTTACAATTTGTCTAACATTGTATTTCATTTGCCTCCCTTTTATAAATCCTGATTGGTCATTATGAATTATTTGTTGCATAACTGGCATTAATCTATTCGCTAATAATTCACATTTTCTTCATATCTAAATAAATTTTCATTTAACCTCCAAGACCTCCTTTCTCCCCTCTCCTGTTCCAATTCCACCCAGACCAGACTATGATCAGTTAGAATTCTTGGACATATCTTTGTCTTCTTCACCCTAGAAAAAAAAATCATTTGTAATTAGTATAAAATCAATCCTGGAAAAGGATTGATGTCTATTGGAAAAAAATGTAAAATCTCTTTCCTCAACATTCCGTTCTCTCCAAATGTCTCTCAATTCCATATCTTCCATCATATCAAAAAAAGATTTAGGTAATTTCGCACGTATTGAGGTCTTTGATAAACTTTTTTTGTCTTTCTGTGTATCTATTACTCCATTCCAATCACCCATTAGTATAAAAGATTTATAGTTCGATTGTATTATTTTGGTATGTAAAAATTTATAAAATTTGTCTTGTTGTTGATTAGGTGCATATATTCCAATTAAGAGCATTTTTCCACTCTGAGTTAATAACTCAATTGCAATATATCTTCCTTGAGTATCTACATCAATTAAATTAGCTGATAATCCTTTCTTTACATATATAACTAACCCATTTTTCTTCTCTGATGCTGATGCCACAAAGTGTGTACCTAATCTTGAATTTATCAAATATTTTTGATCTGATAGTCTAATATGAGTTTCTTGCAAACAGATAACATTGTTCTTAAATTGTTTCAAGTAGTGAAATACTTTCTTTCTTTTTTGTGGTGAATTTAAACTATTAACATTCCAGGATAGGAATTTAGTTGCCATCTTTGGCCCCTCGAAGCTTCAAAAGCATCAGCTGAATATCCTCCTCCATCTTACTCTTCAGCCTAGCCCCACCCACTGCTTCTGTTTTTTGACTTCTTGAGATAAGTATCAAGTTATCAAGCAGAAAATATAAAAATTATAAAAATAAAATTGAAAAAGATAAAAGCCAGATTAAGGAATTGGAAAATCAATTTTTGCTTACTAAAGAAAAGTTTTTTTTGGAGGAATTAAATCTGCTAAAAAATAAATTGATAGAAGAAGATATAGAATTGGTAAAAAAGAATATGAGATATTTAAATAGGAATTTTTTTGAATTTAGCAATAAAAATTCTAAGTTATTGGCAAGGATGGCGAAAAATAAAAGAGAGAAGAGAGAAATTGGAGCCTTGATAGATGATAAGGGCATAAGACGCTATAAAAAATTAGAAAAATGTGAAGTGGTCAGGAACTTTTTTCAAAATTTATATTCGAAAAAATTAATTGATCGGGGAAAACTGAGAAGCTATTTAGAAAAACATGTTGTGAAAATTGACCAAACATATAAAAATTTAATGGAAGAAGATATAACACAAGACGAGATTAATGGAGTAATACAAAAAATAAAATTAGGGAAAGCTCCAGGTGAAGATGGATTACCTGCTGAGTTTTATAAAGAATTTAAGGAAATAATAATACCAAAATTGCAAAAACTATTTAACGGAATTTTACATGGTGGAGAAGTTCCGTTGTCATGGAACAGAACGGTGATATCTATAATCCCTAAACCAGATAAAGATTTAGAAAGGATTGAGTCCTATCGGCCCATCTCTTTAATTAATCAAGATGCAAAGATATTTACTGCCATTATAAGTAATAGATTAAGTAGATTTATAGATAGATATATAAGTTATAACCAAGTAGGTTTTGTGAAGGGTAGATATATGAGTGATATTGTCAGAAGAGTATTAAATATTATAGATGTTGCTGAATATAATGCTGATAAAATAGGTATAATATCATTAGATATTTTTAAAGCTTTTGACTCTGTACAATGGGAAACTATTAAAATAATTGTTGAGGTACTAGGTTTTGGTAATAAGTTTATACATGTTATTTCAAAACTGTATCAAAAAAGTAGTGCAAGAGTGAAGGTGAATGGAAGGCTGACAGAAGAGATAAGATTGGAAGCGGGTACAAGACAAGGATGTCCCCTGTCTCCAACATTATTTTTATTGGTTATGGAAATTTTGACTAAAATGATAGAAAAAGATGAAGAATTGGAAGGCTATAAGGGATATAAGATAAATCTGTATGCGGATGATACTTTGATTATTTTGAAAGATATAGAGAAAGATTTGAAAAAGATACATAAGCATTTGGAAGAATTTGAGGAAATGACAGGTTTGAAAATAAATTGGTCAAAATCTGAATTATTAATGAATAATAATGGTAAGGAGTGGGAGAATATGCAAGAACAACTTGGGATAAGGATTAAAAAAACATTGAAATATTTGGGCATAACACTTTCACTCAAAGTTAAAGAAATGAAAAAATTAAATTATGATGTGGCGATGAATGAAATTGAGAAAAAGATAGATAAATATAAAATGATAAAGTTGTCTTGGTTTGGTAGAATTGCAATGTGTAAGATGATGTTGTTGCCAAAGTTTAATTTTTTATTTGAGATGTTACCGTTAAACTTGACAGAGAAAGATATTGAAGGATATCAGAAGAAATTGGATAAATTTTGCAATGGTGGGAAAAGACCTAGATTAGTGAAGAAAATGTGGTATCAAAATCAAAAGGAAGGTGGATTAGGAATCCCCAAACTACTCAATTATTATTGGGCTTATGCTATTCGGACTGTGGTAAAAATATTTAAAGGTGAAGATAGTCATTGGAGAGATTTAGAATTAAAGGACATTAAGAGATTTGGCTCAACATGGTTTTTAGATAAAGCAAAATCAAAATGTGTAATTAATAGCTATTGGTTAAAGGGATTGAGTAAAATTTGGAACAAATTTGTTAAAATTTTAATTCCAGATATAATTTTCTTAGGGAAGACAATTGAAAATTGGCCGATTAAAACTAATATAAGTCGTGATAGGGTAATGGAAGATGAAAATATACAAATTATAATAGATTGGTTAAAAACTTTAGAAAATGAAAGGAGGAAAAAAGAAATCATTGAAAAATTGGGTTTGGGCTGGTTTGAAAAAATACAGATAGGAAAATGGACTAAGAAGGTAAGGGACAATTGTTCGATAAGTAGAAGTAAAACTGAATTTGAATACTTAGTATTCCAAATTATGAAAGATGAAATTGGACTAAAGGGACTCGTTAGTAAGATATATAAGATTATAAATTTTGATGGAAAACCACAAAGGGTGATGAAGATGAATTGGGAAAAAGAACTTAATATTAAAATATCAGATTTAGATTGGAACGTGAATTGGAAGAGTAGAATTATGAAGACTTTATCTGTAAGGATTAAAGAGCACAATTATAAGGTTGTTTGGAAATGGTATTTGACTCCATTAAGATTGTCATTGATGGATAAAAAAATTAGTAAACAATGTTGGAGATGTGACATGGAATTAGGGACTTATGAACATATGTGGTACAAATGTGATAAAGTTAAAAAGTTTTGGCAACAATTGGAGGAAAGGATATTTGAAATGATGGGGAAAGCAATAATATTGAGACCAGAAACTATATTACTGTTGATAATTAAGGAAATAGAACCAACAAAATATGAAAAAGAATTGATTAGAATTATGATTATAATGGGTAGAATTATAATAGCCAGATATTGGAAATTAGATGTGAATTTTAGAATAGAAGAATGGTATTGTGAAATGTGGAAATTAGCTTTAAATGATAAAATGACATGTGATATTAAAATTAGAAATGGTGACTATAAAGAAGATATTTTCTGGAAAATTTGGAAACCATTTGTGGACTATGCGCTGGGAAAATTGGATGCTTCGGTACCTGTACCCCGAGAACGTGGATTTTGGCGATCATGAGGATATATCCGAAGAACCAAATCTTCCTTTCTTATGTATAGCACAGGGTGAAGTATTGTATATGTTGTTTGTAATGTTAGTAATTTAAAATATAAAATGAATAAAAAAATTAAAAAAAAAAAAAGAGATAAGTCTTGAGATACCGGATTTATCGGCGTATAATGCGCACTGGCGTATAACACGCACCTTAATTTTAAGAGGGAAGTTTCAGGAAAAAAAGTAAATTTTAAATAAAGAACTTTGAAGCATAACATAACTTTAAATGTCTAAGTCTAAAAAAAGAACAACTAAAGAAAACCCCAATTAACTATTTTTTTTAAAGCTCCCAAAGGGGAAAAAAACTTACCCAACAGAACAGGGGTCTCCAATCTTGGCAACTTTAAGACTTGTGGACTTCAACTCCCAGAATTCCTAAGTCAAGGCAGGCAGGCAGAAAGAGCTGCTCACCGATGAACTTGATTGCAGCCAGGGATATTCAGTTGATTGCTGATGCATGGATTGCGATTGTCATGCAATCAGCAACTAAGGTAAGGAAGCCAGAGGCTGGGGGAGGGGGGGGAGAGAGAAAAAAAGAAACTTTTTTTTCTTTTACATGGCTCTGGCGATCCTGATCCTGAGTTGCCTGATTAACAGGCAATTCAGCTAGGATGTCAGAGCTTGGCTGCTCAGAGCCATTTAAAAGGGAAAAAAGCCTCTGATGATCGCAGGGCTCAGCTGGGCATGGGGGGCGGGGGCAGGGATTTTTGCTGGCGTATAACACGCACAGGGGATTTCCATCTTATTTTCAAGATGAAAAAGTGCGTGTTATACACCGATAAATACGGCAGTTGCACTTTTAGTTGTTGTTCTTGGCGTTTGTAGGTTGCTCATGTCAATCGTTGTTTTCTTGGTTCCTCTGTCTTCTTGAGTGGTTCCAATGTTGGGGGTAGGCCCCCAAATTGCACTAATTCTTCTTCCATGGTAATTCCTCCAGCTGCAGCTTCAGCATAAATTTGTATCTGCTTTCCATCTTTCTCTTGTTGTAACATCTCCATTTTCTTTCTGCCCCCCCCCCCCCGCCCTGGTGAAGGTGGGTATCCAGCCTTTAGAACATTGACATAAAAATCTTTTGCCTTCCAAACTGTGTTTAAACGGTATCTTTCTCCACCATAATTCACTATTAGACTGGTTGGAATATCCCATCTGTACTGCACTTGCTGATTTCTCAGCTCATTTACCAGGAAGCCAAAGTCCTTTCTACTTCTTAACATTTTTGGAGGGATCTCTTTCAGAACAACCACTTCTTGTCCAGCCACTTGAACCTTATTCTTATAGGAAGCTTGTAAAATGTCATTTCTGATCCTCCTGGTTGTAAAATAGATCACCACATCTCTTGGTAACTGCCTTTGTCTTGCCACGCAAGAGTTAACCCTGTAAATTTTATCAATTCGAATTGCCACATCTTCTGGTCTTTCTTTGATTATCTCTGCCATAGCTTCAGCACAAATGTCCTTTAGATTTTCCCAGCTATTTTCTTTCAGCCCTCGCAATCTTAAGGCAAATTCCATAGATCTATATTGTAACATAACCAATTCATCATTCACCTTCTCTGTTTTAGTCATAATGTCTCCTACTTTATTTTCCAAATTCAGATTGGCTTCATTGATTTCTTCTACTCTCTCATCCAGCTGAACAAGGTGTTTTGCCAATCCTGAGACTTCTAGAACAATGTCATCTCTTATTTCATTATGCTTTTCTTCAACAACATCTTTAATTGCCTTTATATCCTCCTCAATTTTTTTTAGTTTCCCCTCCATAATTACTGTTTGGTTATTCATAGCTGCAGTTTGATTTTTCATGGCTTCTTTTATAAATTCTTTAAGTTCATTAAAAGAAGCCTCCTGGCTCTGTGAGTCAGCTGGAAGTTGTGCTTTCTGTGTCACTACTGACACTACTGGAGAACCTCCTCCACTTTTAGAAACTCCTAGCTTAGCTTGCTTAGAAGCCATCTTTATTTTAAAAGTCTTTTTTCCTTTCACAGCCACAAAATCCCTTGAACAATTTTCAAAAGTTTATAGTTTGTAGTTTGTCAAGCAAAATAGTCTTTTCTCCACAAAGCTCTCAATTCCCAGCAGCTTTAATCCACTTTCAGAGCACAAAGTTCTCAATAAACACTTTCACTTCTAACTTTCACTTTCATGCCCACAACAAAGGAGCCATCTTCCAGCCTCCAGCTCAAAGAGATTCAATTAGAAACAATATAAACCCGGAGTTAAGCACTGTTACTTGTAAATGCTTGTTCTCCTGTTTCCGCTCTGTCTGCGCTTGTATTCAATCAAACTCACTTTTGCCTGCAGAGTTGGTCGCAATGTCTGGCTCTGTTTAAAACAGTCGTCCCGGATCCGGAGCTTCAGTAGGCTGACCGGGGAGCTCTCGCCCTCCAAGCCTCTGGAATTATTCCAGGAGTCTTACAGGGAGCTCTACCCACACCCACCGGCTCTCCTCTCCTTCTTCTCCTGATGGAGAGGTTTTTCAAGCTGCCAAACAGCTGCTTAACGCTGTCAAAGTGGCTTTTACAGAATCACGGGGCTGGCGGTCTGCAGAGACCGTCCACAACGCTGGCGGTGACAACCAGAAGAGGGTATGTGTCTTCTTTAGGGATAATTGAAATAATAGTTTCTGCCCAGGATTTAGGTGTTTCTGCTTCCAGCAGTGCATCGTTGAGAACCTGTAGAAGTAGTTCATCTATTGCAGTCTGACAGTTTTTGTAAAATTCGGTTGGAATTCCGTCTGGGCCTGGGACCTTATTATTCTTTTGTTTCTTTCGGCCTTCTGTCAACTCTATCATCGTATCGGTTTATTTAGTATATCTCTGTGGTTTTCTTCCAATTTTGGGATGTTTGCTTTTTGCAGGTATTCCTTGATATCTTGGTCTTGAATCTCATCTTGTGTGTAGAGGTTTTGGCAGAATTCCTTCACTATGCACTTTTTATCTAGGTTCATATTGTATATTTGTCCTGCTTCGTCTTGTAGTTGGTATATTATTCTCCTCTCCCTCTCTTTCTTCAGTCTATACGCCAATCAACATCCTGTTTTGTTTGCATGTTCAAAGTATTTCTGCCTTGCCATCTTCATTTTATGCGCGATTTCTGTTTGCGTCATTAAATTCAACTTATGTTTAGTAAGGTTCAATTTTGCCTTTATTGTTTTATCGTCGGGCTGCTTCTGTAGTTGCAACTTGTATATGTTAAGTTCTTCTAATAGGTTTTTCCTTTTTTGTTGTTTATCTTTATTTATTTATTTATTTTTTTGCTGTATACACTATAATGAGGCCTCTTATGTAGGCTTTTGTAGTGTCCCACAGATTCTGTAATGAGTTCTGTTCCTTTGTGTTTATTTGATAAAATATTTTGAGTTCATTCTCTATCATCCGTACATACTCTTTATCTTTTATTATTCCCATGTCCATCATCCATCTCTTTTGCTTACGCTGTCCTTTCCATATTATTTTTATGGAATTATGGTCGGCCCATGTATTTGGCATGATTTCAATATCTTGTAGTTCCTTTCTAGGATCTGACGTCATCCAAGTCATGTCGATCCTAGACCATGACTGGTGTGGATTTGAGTAAAATATATATTGTTTAGATTGTTTATTGGCCTCTCTCCATCCATTGTGTAGTTGCAATTCTTCAGTCATATCCTTGAATGTATCAGGTAAAGTTCTCTTTCTAGCTTTACTTTGTTTATTAGTTCGATAATCGTCTTGTATATTCTCAATTGCGTTAAAATCCCCGACAATGCAGATGTTCTCATACTCCAAATCTTTGATTGTGTCATATAGTTTCTTGTAGAATTCCCTCTGGTTTCCATTAGGAGCATACATAGATGCTAGTAGTATTATCTTTGTTTCTGTTTGTACTTCCGTTATTAGAATACGTCCTTCCGTATCTGTGTATATTTGTTTGACTTTTAAGTGATTTTTGACTTATGTTGCCACTCCTCTCTTTTTACTATCTCCTAAAGATGTATATAGTCTTCCTAATTTTTGGTTCTCCAGAAGTTTTTGTTGCTGTCTTTTAATATGTACTTCTTGTAGTGTTACAATGTCAACGTCCAGTTTTTGCAATTTTGTAAATATATATTTCCTTTTCCTTGGTGAATTGAGTCCGTTTATATTGATCGATATGATTTTCAGTTCTCCTTCCATCTCTATTGGATTTTTCTATTCGTTATTTTCAACTTTGTTGTGTTTCTGGTAACTCTTTGGGTCTTTTCCTCGTTCCCTCTCTCTCTATTCTTTCTCTCTCCGCATTTCTTTTATCTTCCTGATCTTTTTCCTCTCTCTCCATCCGCTGTATCTCTTGTCTCCTGGGTTCCATTTCTCCTCTCATCTCCTGTTCCTCCTCACAGGCGAAATGTTGTTCAAAAAAGTCTTGAGCCTTTTCTAGATTATCAATTCTATATTTTCTTTCCTCCTACGAGATGAGTAGACCTTCCGGTAATAGCCAGCAGAAGTTTATTTTGAATTTATTTAGCTGGGTAGTTAGGAAGTTATAATTTCTTCTTTGGTCTCTTGTTCTCCTCGGTATTTGTTTGAGAGTTAAGATTTCTCTTCCTTTATACATGGTTGTCTCTTCTCTCATTTTTCTGTAAATCTCTTCCTTTGTAGATTTCTTTGTGAATCTTATGTGAATTTCTTTCGGTAATTTATTCCTTCTTGCGTAGTTTGTGTACACCCTATATATTTCGTCAATTCCATTTCGCAGTTCGTCCTTGTCCATCTGGGTTGCCTTTGCCAATATCTCAATCATTGTTTCGCCTAGGTCTTCCTCTTTTTGTTCTTCTACATTCTGAAATCGTAAATAGAATGATGCCTTCTCCATCTCGAGGTAAGTTAATGCGTCTTCAGTTTCCTTGTTAAATGCCCCTTGATCTTGTTCCATTCTTTCCATTCTGTTGGTCATATGTTCTATTTTTTCTTCCACCTTATTAATCCTCTGCTCATTTTCCACTATGTTTTGATGGATTTGTTCTATCTTCTCGTCCATATTTTTAATATTATCCTTTATTTCGCTTACATCTGACCTCAGTTCTTCATGGTTTTTTCTTGTTTCCTCATGGTTATGTTCCATTGTTTCCTGCATTCTATTCATACCTTCCTGGATCATTGCTAGTGCAGATTGAATGTTCTGTATGTTGAGGGCAGAACCTGTCTTTTCCTTTTCTGTAGTTTCAGTTACTTTTTGTTGGGCTGGCGAGGCCATGAGTATCATTTGACTCAATGGTATTTTCTTACTAGTTTGTTGTTTCTGTGCCTGTGGTTGCCATTAGTATTTCTTTTTTTATAATTTCCCAGAGTTTCATATACTAATCAATATTTATAATTCTAATTCTTGGCTGTGCACCCAGATTTATTTATCACTATTCAATATTTTTTTAATATTTCACGGTATTTGTGAGACAACAATGGTGGGAACTAAAAGAGAGGGATTGAGGGAAAAGTGCACTAATCTAGCAATCCATCAACCAGTTGTTCTTAATATTAAATATTTAAATACCTGCTATAGCTCTTGTGCTATTAATTAAGAATCAGTTTCTATTGATTTCTAATTTATCTAATATGGTAAGAATATATAATTTATATAAATATAATTAATATGCTATAGACTGTCTTCGACTCTAACAATATAAGTCCTGGCTAATAGGTTAATAGTTCACTTAATATTAATAAAATTAATAAACTTATTCTATACAATCATATATAAAGATAAGTCTTGAGAACACCTGTATGTATGTATGTATGTATGTATATATCTTAGTCCCAATAAGTATCAATTGCTATTGATTTCTAATTTATCTGACATACACATATAAATATATTTTATGTAATTATGAGTATGCTATAAACTAAATCTTTGCTTCTAAATATATAAAGGTAGAATTATACAACAATAATTCAATAATCAATAAATAATTCAGTAATCCAATAAATATCAATTGCTATTGGTTTCTAATTTCTAATTTCTCTAGCATACATATATAGGTATACTTTATGTAAATATAATAAATATGCTGTAATCTAAACCTTTGTTTCTAAGTATATAAAGTAAGTATAAATGTATAAAGATAGGCTGACGAGACAGTAATCCACTTAATAAACACAAGATTATACTATATAATTGTATATAAAAATGAATTTCCAAAACAATATATTTATATATGTAAATATTACTTCTTGCTCACTATTGATAATTAATGAATAGTTTTAGTAACAAGTCTTTGATTCTTCTTTGGAAGTACTTCCCACACTCACTTTCTCCTTCTTCTTGGGGAGTCTTACATCCCCACAATCCTTATATTGAGCGTCCAACTATAATCCAACTCGACTTGTTTTCAATTGTCCATGATTTCAATATCTTAATATATCTAAATATTATCCAATTATTCCCTAGTCCTCAGTTCAAGTCCTCCCAAACTAATGAGCGGGGTTTCTCTGTTGTTCTCTCTTCCAGTTTCTGCTGCTCGCTAATGCCTCTTCACTGTCTCCACATAAGTCAAATCCAAAGTCTATCAATCCTCTCTTCTTCTCTCCTTAAATATCGCCCTTTCACCAACAGCAAGGTATTTAACATTCAGTTTTTGTCTGGACTTGCCTTTCTCCTCTGGGTTTCTTCCGATTGCACTGGCTATCAGTTTGTGCACTGTCACTGTCAAAATGGATTCCCGCTCTGCTTGATTCTCAGTCGCCGCCTCTCTAACTCCACTTCACCTCTTACTTGGAGAATACTTTCACCGCTTCTCGTTTATGCTTTATAGGTTAAAGCTGTACCTTTCGATCCTTGTTTCTTCTTATTTTTCCACCAATGTCTTCTTCCAATGATCTTTGCTTCCGACTAATCAGCTGTCAACGTTTCGGGCCAGCCTGAGAGGCTGGTTTTTCCCCGATCGGGATTAAGGGGTTTTTCCTGAACCTTCAGAGGGATTGCTGTCCTCTCCGAGGTCCTCGGAATTTCCCCTTTTATCTATTGACCTCTCCGCGGTCAATAGTGCCTAAATCAGCTCCCAAATTGAGGATATTAGGGACTTCAAGAGCGGAGATCCGTTCTCGTTGTCCCTAACATGGTGACGTCGCCGCCAGAAGTCAGAAACTGTTAGCTTCTTTATGCGAAGCTATCCAAATGTGAGTTTCACAAAACTTCTCTGAACTACCTGGGCTACCAAGTGTTGAATGAAGGCATAGAGATGGATCCCGGGAAAGTGTGAGCCATACTTGACTGGCAGCCCCCTCATACCAGGGAACAGCTGCAAAGTTTCTTGGGGTTTGCTAACTTCTACCAGCAATTCATCCCAGCCTTCACGGAAGTGGCTCTGCTGCTTACTGAACTGCTAAAGACAGGACCCTCCCCCGCAAAGCTGTGGCCAACGCAGCCGTTAGCCTGGATGCTAAACTTGAAATGGCTGTTTGCAGAGGAGCCCATCCTTTAGCACCCAGACCCAGATATGCAGTTCATTGTCCAGGCTGACGCCAGTGACGTTAAAGTGACAGCAGTGCTCCTCCAGGAAGACCCCCAGCAGGACGGCTGCTTCCTTGCACATATGTGTCCAAAAAACTCACAGACACTGAGCAGAGATGGGCAATATGGAAGCCTTTGCTGTTCATTGGGCTCTTCTATCATGGCGGCACTTCCTAGAGGGAGCCAAGATCCCCTTTGAGGTATGGTCAGACCATAAAAACCTCGAAGCCTAAAGACTGCACGAAGGCTCTCCCCCCAAACAGGTCTGCTGGGTGCAGTACTTCAAACAGTTTGATTTCAAACTGAAATACATCCCAGGGGAGAAGAACCTGCTTGCATACGCCCTCTCAAGGAAACCCCAATATGACAGCCAGAGGGAGGACGTCATCCATGCCATCATCCAGGACACATAGAGTGCAGCACAAGTCACTACCTGGAGTCAGGTCAGCAGGTGGACTGATCCCATTGATGGGAAGCTAACTGCCGACTTGAAGGCAGTACTATCTACTGATCCACGGATAGCCAACAATCGAGGCACTTTGATGACCCGTGATGGACTAGCTTGGAAAGGTTCAAAAATTTACATCCCCAACAGCATGAGACTCCTGGTGCTCCAGTGTAGCCATGATTCTCGATTGGCTGGTCACTTTGGATTTCTAAAGACCCTTCATCTGATTAGACAGCAGTTTTGGTGGCCAAAGATGAAAGCTGATGTGGAGGACTATGTAAAAAGTTGTGCCACATGTGTCAGCAATAAGACAAGCAATAAGTCAGCAATAAGACAAACCGGGAAAGCCTCCTGGTTTGCTTCAATAGGTAGATGAGCCCAGCTGCCCGTGGGAAGAAATAGCTATGGACTTTATAGTAAAGCTCCCAGAAAGTGGCAGAAATATTGTAATATGGACTGTGAAAGACCTGTTCTCCAAACAGGCCCATTTTATTCCTTGTTCTGGATTTCCCTCGGCTAAGAGATTAGCCAAGATATTTGTCAAACAGATCTACCGGCTGCATGGAGTTCCACGATGGGTGATCTCCAGTTGAGGAGTTCAGTTCACTGCTAAGTTCTGGAGGGAGTTCCTGAGGTCCATTGGGTCATCTCAGGGGCTTAGCTGGGCTTTCCATCCAAGTACGAACAGAGCTGCAGAACATGCTAATGCCGTGGTGGAACAGTACATCAGATGTTATGTAGATTACCAGCAAGATAATTGGGCTGACTTGCTTCCTTTTGCAGAAGTGGCTTACAGTAATGCGGTGCATAGTAGTACAGGACTGACGCCTTTTCAAATTACGAGCAACATGGAATTCGTCCCTTTGCCAGAACTGCCGAGAGAACAGCCTTCTTCCATGACTCTGAATGAATGGATGGAGTCGTTAAAGTAAGGCTGGGAGAATACCAAACAAGCCCTGAATGAAACGGACGAAGCATACAAAAAGCAAGCAGATAAACACCAATCTCTCCAACCCCCCTTTCAGGTGGGAAATTGCATGTATCTTTCCACCAAATACATACCTTTGAGTTTGAAAAGTAAGAAGTTAGGACTGAAATATTTAGGTCCCTTCTCCATAGTGAAAGTGATTAACTCAGTGACTGTACAGTTAAATCTTCCCCGCATACTGGGAAAAATTCATCCTGTTAACATTGCAGCCTGTTAAAGCCTGCTGTGGGATCTAAATTGAGACCTCAACCTGCTGCTCCCCCAAAGCCGATTGTAGTGCAGGATGAGACTCATTATGAGGTGAAGAAGATTTTGGACTCTAGATTGCAGAGGGGACGTTTGCAATATTTGGTTCATTGGAAGGGTTACCCCTTGTCTGAGGCCACGTGAGTGAAGAGTTGGGATGTTCAGGCAGACACCTTAGTTAGGTAATTTCATGATAAATTCCCTGATAAGCCTATGGGTCCTCCTGGTGGGGGGGAGAGGTGGTTAATGTGCTAATTGTGTTAACCCCTGACTTCAGTCTTGTCCCAGGATGTGTTCCTTTCCTGAAGGGGGGGAAGCCTGTCAGTTTTGGAAAACAATTTTCTTTTTTGCTTCTTAACTGCCACATATTTTAGCTGGGGAATTGGGAGGGGGTTGTTGTTGGAGTGGTAGAAAGTTAGTCATAACAACATTCCATATTCAACAACTTTTGCCTCCGTCTGATGGAGACTGCTGGAAGATTGTATCCAAACTTTGATTGGATACAATCAAAGTGTGTTGAGTGTGAAGAGTTGATTGGACAATGTGATGAACTTGTGGGTGTGGGACAGGGCCGTGAACTGTTAGCTGGGTGGAGAAAACCTGGAAGCTTTCAGATTTGGGTTTTCCCAGATGTGCCAGCATGACATCTCTAATAAATTGGAACTTTGAGGAACCTCAGGCCTCAGAGCTTTATTTCATTGGGGGTGTTCCTTGGAACCCTGACAGAAGAGGAGTGAGGAGCAACACTAATTCCAATTGCTTATTCTTTTCTCTTTCTCTGCTCACGTTCCTTTCCCCAAATATCCCTGGGAGGGCTAGAGCTCCAGGTCAGGGTGGATGGTCTTTCCTGGAATTCAACGGGGAGCTTGAAAGGAACGTGAGCAGAGAAAGAAAAAAGGATAAGCGATTGGAATTAGTGTTGCTCCTCACTCCTCTTCATTTCCACCTATAAGGTCCAATAATTATATGTTTAAGCTCATAAATGCCAAACAAGAAACTTAAATGGAGGCTTAGAGGAATAGGCTCTGAGAGAGGTCCTCATCAAATTTGTTAGGAAAAAAAATAAGAGATGAAATATATAGTAAAACAAGCAAGGACCCACTGATGTTCAAAGGAAAAGAGATTACTGTACTGAAACAAATTCCCAAAAGAATAAGAGAGCAAAGATGAAGTTATCATTTTCTCTCTACACAATTACTAAAATATAGAGTGATATTTCGATGGCTCATTCCGGAGGGGATGTTGATAATGTGGCAGGAGAAAAAATTTCAGATTGACATATTAGAAAAGGCTCAGGAGTCTAAGATCATTATATAAGCGGAGAAGATGAACAAGACAGCAGGGAAGACGAAGGAGAAAGTAAAAGCCAGGAAGATCAGATTTTGGAAGAAAAAATTGTAGAACAAGAGACAAGAGACCATAAGGAAGTAGAGCATCAAGTGAGGGAAGAAGCCAGAACCTGAGCACAGACCAAGAACAGAGCGAGGAGAGGACTGAGAGGACTGTCACTAAATATAAACAGCACCGACCACCTGGTTCCGCCCCAGGCGCCTGATGGACCCGGAGAGGTTCCAGACGGAGCTTGGGATGATGCCTCTTTCTTTCTCCCACACCCAAGTCGCAGCCCTCGTGGATGCCTGGGATGAGGCTGCTGCCGGGGCCCTCGACCAGGTCATTCCTTTGCGGCCTCTGACACGACGCAGATCCCGGCTAGCCCCTTGGTTTACCGAGGAGCTCCAGGGGATGAAGCTACGTAGGAAAGGCCTAGAGAGCTGTTGGAGAGCCAATCGTTCCTAATCTGACCGATCACAGTTAAGGTCGTTCACACGGACCTACCTGGTGGAGTTGGCAACAGTGAAGCATCGCTATTTCTCCAATATCATTGCATCCGCAGAGAATCGGCCAGCTGCCCTGTTTAGGGTGTCCCGCTCCCTCTTGAATCAGAGTGTGAGGGAAGACCCTTTGTGAGGGCGAGCTGAGGAGTTTAGCCAGCATCTGCTGGACAAGATTACTCAGATTCGGGATGGCTTGGACTCTGACTGGACAGAGTCAGATGGGGAGGAGGAGGCGGGTCTTGTTCTTTGGGAAGAGTTTGATCCTGTTACCCCAGAGGAAGTGGACAGGGTCATGAGGAAGCTGAGTGCGACCACATGTGTATTGCACCCGTGCCCCTTCTGGCTGGTTTATTCAGCTCAGGAGGGGACACGGAGCTGGATTCAGGCAGTGATAACTGCTTCCTTGGAGGAGGGAAGTTTTCCTGCCGCCTTGAAGGAGGCGGTGGTGAGGCCCCTCCTCAAGAAACCTGCCTTGGATCCAGCTGTTTTGAGTAATTTTCGTCCGGTCTCCAACCTTCGCTTTCTTGCGAAGGTTGTTGAGAGTATGGTGGCACGTCAGCTCCCAATGGCCCTGGATGAAGCGGAATACCTCAATCTGTACCAATCGGGTTTCAGACCCGGTTACAGCACAGAGACAGCAGTGGTCACGCTGGTGGATGATCTCTGGAGGGCTCGGGACAGAGGTTATTCCTCTGTTCTGGTCCTATTAGATCTTTTGGCAGCTTTTGATACCATCGACCATGGTATCTTGCTGCGGCGCCTCAAGGGGTTGGGAGTGGGAGGCACCGTTTTACGGTGGTTCTCCTCTTACCTCTCAGGTCGGATGCAAGCAGTGTTGGCAGGGGGGCAGAGATCGACCATGAGGCCCCTCACTTGTGGGGTGCCCCAGGGGTCGGTTCTCTCACCCCTTCTGTTCAACATTTATATGAAAACCCTGGGGAAGATGATCCGTGGTTTCGGGGTGAGGTACCATCAGTACGCTGATGATACCCAGCTTTTTATATCCACCCTGAACCAGCCCAGTGATGCCCTCGATGTAATGTCCCGGTGCCTGGAAGCGGTATGGGTCTGGATGGGGAGGAACAGGCTTTGGTTCAACCCTGCCAAGACTGAGTGGCTGTGGGTACCAGCATCTTGATCCAAAGGAGAGGTTCCATCGTTGGCTATAGGGGGTAAAGTTTTACCCCCCGTAGACAGGGCATGCAACTTGGGTGTCCTCCTGGATTCACGGTTGAGTTTAGATGATCATATAACAACCGTAACCAGGGGGGCGTATGCCCAGATTCGTCTGGTGCATCAGTTGCGCCCCTATTTGGACCGAGATGCTCTACGCACAGTTACTCACGCGCTAGTCACTTCCCCTCTTGACTACTGTAATGCTCTCTATCTGGGGCTGCCCTTGAGGACCACTCGGAGGCTTCAGCTGGTGAAGAATGTGGCCGTGCGGGTTGTGATGGGAGGGTCCCGATACTCCCATGTTACACCTCTCCTGCGCGACTTGCATTGGTTACCGGTTGCCCTCCGGGTGAGATTCAAGGTGCTGGTGATGACCTATAAAGCCCTACATGGCTTAGGCCCAGGATACTTGTCGGATCATCTGCAGCCAGCAACGGCTTCCCATTGCCCAGTACGTTCTCACAAGGGAGGGCCTTCTCCGGGTGCCGTCAGCTAGACAATGTCGGCTGGTGGCACCCAGGGGTAGAACTTTTTCTGTGGGCATGCCTACTCTTTGGAATCAACTCCCCCTGGGGCTTCGGTTGGCTCCTGACCTTCGCACCTTCCGCTGCGAATTAAAAACATGGCTGTTTATATCGCCCAGCCTGGACTGAGGGGGTTTTGATTATTTTAATGGGTTTAAGATATGTTTAAATTATATATTTATACATTTATGTATTTTATGTATGCATATTTATGTATTTTATGTTTTGTTGGGTTTGTTTTTATTTGTTGTGAGCCGCCCTGAGTCCTACGAAGATAGGGCAGCATACAAATTATATTAAATAAATAAATAAATAAAATCAACTCAGCTACTAAATGTAAATAAATACTATCAAGATTACAGAAAGAGAAAATGGATACCATCTGCCTCCAGGAGGTACATATTAAGGAAAAACATAGTGATCTCATAAAATGTCCTAAATTAGGGGAAGTGTTTTTGGCATTGGCACAGAATTAAAAAAGAGGGATTGCTGTATATATAAAAGATTGGTTAAACCCTAGGAAAATATTTAGTGATAAAGATGGAAGAATTTTAATAATGGAAATAAGTAATAAATTAATAGGGTTGCTGATTTTAATTTTATTTCATTGTGAATTGTATTGGAATTTGTCATTTTGTAAGCCGCCTTGAGTCCCTAAGGAGAAAGGCGGCATATAAATCGCAATGATAAATAATAAATAAATAAATAAAAATAAGTACAAATTATAGGAAAATTCTGCTAGTAACAATTTACGCACCAAGCATAAAACAAGAAAAATTTTATAATAAATTACACAGGAAATTAACGGAATTAGAGGGAGAAAATATTTGTATAATAGACTTCAATGGAGTGATAAACAATAAATTGGATTATAAAACAGTGAAAGAAAACAAAAATAGAAGACGAAAATTACCAATTGCATTTTTTGAATTGGTGAAAGAGTTTAATCTAAACGATGCATGGAGACAATTAAATTTACAGAATAGAAAATACACCTTTTTCTCTCATCCACATAACTCATGGTCCCGCATAGACATGGCTTGGATGAATCCAGAATTGATCAATAATCTAGAAGAGATGGATATCATAACACCTGGGTGGATCATAGTCCCTTAGTATTAAAATGGAAAGGTAGGGGAAAAAAGAAGAGATGGACATTAGATAAAAGAATTGTAAAAGAGAAACGTTATTCACAAATAATGGAGAAGGAATTAAAGATGTTTTTTAAAGAGAATAGGAATGAAGATACTACAATACAAAATCTATGGGACACTGCCAAAACTTATATGAGGGGGATAACTATTGCATATATGGCGAGGTAGAAACAAAGAGAAGAAGGAACAACGAATGTCAACATTGGAGAAGCTGAAAAAATTAGAACTATCACTTCAGAAAGATCCCCAAAACAGGGAAATCAGAAAGGAAATAGAGTTAATGAAACATAAAATTAATATACTACAACAGGAAGAAATGATAAAGAATATAAAATTGGCAAAACAAAACTATTTTGAACCAGCAAATAAACCAGGGAGACGGCTTGCCCACAAATTGAAAAAAGAAAAAGCTAAAAAATTGATACAATATTTACGAGATGAGCAAGGAAATTTGCACAATAGAATTGAGGGGAAAAATATTATTCAAAATTATTTTCAAATACTGTATAGTCAAGAAAACATTAAAGAAGAAAATATCATAAATTACCTACAGGAGAGGAAGTTGCCAAGTATAACAGATGAAGATAGGGAAATGTTGAATGAGGAAATTACATTAACAGAGTTAAGAGAGGCAATTAAAAAACAGAAAAATAACAAAACACCAGGGACAGATGGAATTCCGGCAGAAGTGTATAAAAAAATTCAGGAAGTTTTGGAGGAAATTATGTTGGATATATACTGCTCAAAAAAATAAAGGGAACACAAGCAGAAGACATCCAAGATCTGAATGAATGAAATAGCCTTATTAAATACTTTGTTCTTTACATACAGTAGTTTATACACTGCTCAAACAACTAAAGGGAACACAAAACTACTGTATGTAACAAACAAAGTATTTAATAAGGCTATTTCATTCATTCAGATCTCAGATGTCTTCTGCTTGTGTTCCCTTTTTTTGAGCAGTGTATATAACGAGGTATTAGAGAAAGCCAAAATGCCAAATTCATGAATGGAGGCATATATAGCATTAATTCCAAAAGAAAGCACAGACAATCAATTCATTCAAAACTATAGGCCAATCTTGCTGTTAAATGCCGACTATACAATTCTGGCAACAATAATAGGAGAAAGACTAAAAAAGATATTAAATAAAATAATTCATTCGGATCAAAATGGGTTTTTACCCAAATGACAAATTAAGAACAATACAAGGATTATCATGAATATTTTAAAATACTATGAGGCTCATCCAGAAAAACAATTGGCAGTAATAATGATAGATGCACAAAAGGCATTTGACAACTTGAATTGGCAGTTTTTAATTAATCAATTAATCAGGATGAAATTTGGTGAAAAATTTATAGAAATTATTAAAACAATTTATTCTAAGCAACAGCAAAAATTATGGTCAATGGAGATCTTACAGAAAAAGTCGATATAAACAAAGGGGTTAGACAAGGCTGTCCATTGTCCCCCCTTTTATTCATCCTTTCATTGGAAATATTATTGGCACAGGTAAGGGGAAATAAGGAAATAAAAGGGTTAAAAATTAAAAGAGAAGAATACAAAACACAGGCCTTTGCAGACGACATGGCATTTATATTAGAGGATCCTTTGGAAACAGAAGAAAAACTCCTACTAGAAATAGAGAAATTTGTAATAGTAGCAGGCCTGAAAATAAATAAGAACAAAACAAAGATAATTACCAAGAATCTCACGCAAGGCCAAAACAAGAAATTAGAGGAAAAAACTAGGAATTCAAATTGTCAAAAAAGCAAAGTACCTGGGCATTTGGCTCATGGCAAGAACATCTTCAATAAAGGAAGACAACTACTCAAAATTATTGCAACAAATTCAAACAGATTTAGAAAATTGGGCAAAACTACGAATTTCTTTGATTGGGAGAATCGCCACGATAATGATGAATACTAAAATTTTATATTTGTTGAACCTAAATAAAAACCTTATATTTGATGAACCTAAAATTTTATATTTGTTCCAAATAGTACCTATAAAATTGGGGAAAACCTTTTTTGACAAATTGAATGAAATTATTAGTAAATTTATATGGCTAGGGGAAAAGCCAAGAATTAAAATTAAAATGTTACAAGATGCCAGAAGTAACGGTGGCGTGGCTTTGGCCTTACAGATTGGGAACTGTACCATCAGGCAGCAGTAATGTCATGGCTCAGGGAATGGATAAATCTAAAGAATGGAAGAATTTTAACAATTGAGGGCCATGACTTGCAGAAAGGTTGGCATGCCTTTATTTGGGATGGAAAACACAAAGCCCACAAGTATTTCCAGAGGCATCAAGTGAGGGAAGTACTATTACAAACTTGGATGAAAATTAAAAGGAACTTTTATCCAAAAATCCCAAGAGGAGTGTCGACAATGGAAGCCTTGGTCTATCCTAATTTAATTGATCTTAACAAAATAGTAACATATAAGGAACTGTTAGATGGATTAGGGAATTTGAAATCTAGACAAAAATTATTGGATGAAGGAATTAAAATTGATTGGTGGCCCTATTTACAAATACAAACAAAATATAAAAAAGATTTAGAAGTATATGGATTTTAATCTGACCAACAAGAAATGGACAAAATATTAACTGGGACTGATGAGAAAATAATTACTAAAATATATAAATGCCTCCTTCAATTCAAAATGGAGGAGGAAATGGTAAAGGAAATGATAATTTGGGCAAAAAACTTTGGGTATAATATTGAATTAGAGTATTGGGAAAAATTATGGGGAACAAATTATAAGATGACGTTGTTGGCTGCCTATAAAGAAAATATTTACAAAATGTTTTATAGGTGGCATTTACCCCCAGCGAGATTGGCCAAGACATCCCCCCAAAATGCACCAAATTGCTGGAAATGCAATCATCAACATGGGACATATTTCCACATGTGGTGGACATGCCCCAAAGCAAAGGCATATTGGTTAAAAATCCAAAAATGGTTAGAAGAAATGACAGGGGGAAAAATTGCTATGAAACCCAGACTATTTTTATTGGGAATTATAAAAAAGAAGATTAGGAAAGAAATTTATTACCTTATACTTGACATAATTACGGCTGCCAGAATTTCATTTGCACAAAATTGGAAACAAAGATTTGTTCCATCAAATACGATGATCATAAAAAAGGTGCTAGAATGTGCAGAAGCAGATAAATTAACAATGGAATTAAAAGACTGAGAGGAAATTATTTATTATGAGACGTGGAATAGATGGTATAACTGGTTGGAGAAACAATCCAAAATTAATGTATAAATGTATAAACATAAGAGAAGATTGTGTAATAGATAGATATAAATTGTAGTGAATATAGAAATTAAAAAGTAATACATAAAATGTATGTGTATATAGTTGGTTATAGATATTATTACAGATGCCGGTATTGGAAAGCTGTAAAAATGTAACAAGGATGTTAAAGATGTAAATGTTGAATAAAAATTATTTAAAAAAAAAAAAAAAGAATAGCACAGAAATGCAGGAAACCGAAACTGGAAACAGGAACAGAAACTTCATATACAGATCAGCCCATTCCTCTCCCCTTCCTTCCACCAAAATGCCAGCATCCCTGTAGAAATATCTGGGACCTGACATGTTCCCTGGGTTATGCCGTGCATAAAGTTTTATACTTGAAAAACAAATTATGTACACATTTCAGATATTATGTTTGAGAAAGAATCCATCAGGGGAAGAAATAAAGAAGGTATTTAAAATATCAATCTCAGAGGAGAACACTGTGTCTAAAATGGTTTGATTTTTTTGCAAAAAATAAAAATAAAAATTGAATGATGTACTTGAAACTGGAAGCTTTTAGGAATTTACTTTTAATTAAAAATCCATGTCTGTCCAGGGCAGAATAGAAGGTTACAAAACCTCCTTTGTCTGCTAGATTGGAAAGCTGGCAGTTGAGATAAACCTTCTCTCCCTCCACCACTCTACCCTGTAAACTCTCCCCTAAGGCCAATTTGAACCCCTACGTAGGTTGTCCTATGTGAAGGAATTCAGATGTTCCAACGTTTTTGTCTTCTTCAGACCATGTGTTTGACCTACCATTAGATTCCCACTGAGAAACCCAGATGAAGTTTAATTTTCCATCCCAGCTATTTCCTCTTTGCTTTTAGTTTAGTTTAGTTTAGTTTAGTTTAGTTTAGTTTAGTTTAGTTTAGTTTAGTTTAGTTTAGTTTAGTTTAGTTTAGATTGATTTATTTATTTATTTATTTATTTATTTATTTATTTATTTATTTATTTATTTATTTATCATATTTGTATACCGCCCTACTCCCGAAGGACTCAGGGCGGTGAACAGCCAAGATAAAATACAGAGACATACAAAAGTTAAAAAACTATTAAAAACAAATTAAATAATTTAGGCTCAAAAGACAAATTTAAGAACATCCAATTTATCTAAAAATATTTAAAACTCAATTTAAAAGGGAGAGTTAGGCCAGACCAGCCTGTTGGAATAAAAACGTTTTTAGGGCGCGGTGGAAGATGCGTAAGTCTTGGATCCTCTGTATCTCCGGGGGGAGTTCGTTCCAGATGGCAGGTGCCCCCACAGAGAAGGCTCTCCCCCTGGGGGCCGCCAGTTGACATTGTTTGGCTGACGGCACCCTGAGGAGCCCCTCTCTATGGGAGCGAACTGGTCGGTGAGAGGCTACTGGTGGCAGAAGGCGGTCTCGTAAGTACCCTGGTCCTGAGCCATGGAGCGCTCTAAAGGTGGTAACCAAAACCTTGAAGCGCACCCGGAAGACCACTGGGAGCCAGTGCAGCTCACACAGGAGGGGGGTCACATGGGAGCGCCACATCGCTCCCATCACCACCCGCGCGGCCGCATTCTGGACCAGTTGGAGCCTCCGGGTGCTCCTCAAGGGGAGCCCCATGTAGAGAGCATTGCAATAGTCCAGGCGTGAGGTGACAAGGGTGTGAGTGACCATGCATAACGAGTCCCGATCCAGAAAGGGATGCAACTGGTGAATCAGGCGAACCTGATAAAAAGTCCTCCTGCCCACGGCCGCCATATGCTCTTCTAAAGACAGCCGTGAGTCCAGGAGGACGCCCAAGTTGCGAACCCCATCTGTGGGGGCCAACGACTCGCCCCCAATAGTCAGAGATAGCGCCAACTGACTATATCGGGATGTCGGAAACCACAGCCATTCAGTCTTGGATGGGTTGAGCCTGAGTCTGTTCCTCCCCATCCAGATCCGTACGGCCTCCAGGCACCGGGACATCACCTCGAGGGCATCATTGGGGTGGTCTGGGATGGAGATGTACAGCTGGGTGTCATCAGCGTACTGATGGTACTTCACCCCAAAACCACGGATGATCTCACCCAGCGGCTTCACATAAATGTTGAATAGAAGGGGTGAGAGGACCGATCCTTGCGGCACCCCGCATACAAGGGGCCTCGGGGCCGACCTCTGCCCCCCGTCAACACAGGCTGCGACCGGTCGGAGAGAAAGGAGGAGAACCACTGTAAAACAGTGCCCCCCACCCCCAACCCTTCCAACCAGTGCAGCATGATACCATGGTCGATGGTATCAAAAGCCGTTGAGAGGTCTAATAGGACCAGGACAGAGGAGCAACCCCTGTCCCGAGTCCTCCAGAGATCATCAACCAATGCGACCAATGCCGTCTCCGTGCTGTACCTGGGCCTGAAACCCGACTGGAATGGATCTAGATAAGTC
Organism: Arizona elegans; assembly: GCA_022577455.1. Taxonomy (NCBI): domain Eukaryota; kingdom Metazoa; phylum Chordata; class Lepidosauria; order Squamata; family Colubridae; genus Arizona; species Arizona elegans. The sequence continues at coordinate 101,876,202 of JAKOOJ010000005.1, forward strand.
GATTCATCCAGGTACTGAGGCAGCTGTCGTGGAACCACACTCTCAACAGCCTTTGCAACAAAGCGAAGGTTGGAGACAGGACGATAATTTGCTAACACAGCTGGGTCTAGGGAGGGCTTCTTGAGGAGGGGCCTCACCACCACTTCTTTCAAGGTGGCGGGAAAGACACCCTCACTCAAAGAAGCATTTATAATCCCCTGGAGCCAGCCTCGTGTAACCTCCCGGGAGGCCAGTACCAGCCAGGAGGGACACGGGTCCAATAAACATGTGGCCGCACTCAGTCTGCTCAGTATCCTGTCCATGCTTTCAGGAGTCACAGGATCAAACTCTTCCCATATAATATTCTCAGGACCTGCCCCTGTCATCTCCCCTGGATCCACCCAGTCAGAGTCCAGCTGTTCCCGAATCTGAGCGATTTTGTTATACAGATATTGCACAAAATCCTCAGCTCTATCCTCCAAGGGGTCCTCCCAAAGGGTAGAGGGTACATTTGATTTGTATACCGCCCTACTCCCGAAGGACTCAGGGCGGTGAACAGCCAAACAATAAAATACATAGATACAAAAAATTTAAAAACCAGATAAAATCAAATTAAATCATTTTGGCCCAGACAGATTAAAACACCCCAATAATTTAAAAACAGATTAAAATTTACATATTAAAAAGAGGGAAAAGATTAGGCCAAGCCCACCTGGTGGAATAAAAAGGTCTTCACAGCGCGGCGGAAGGTGCGCAGATCCAGGATCCTCCATATCTCTGGGGGGAGCTCATTCCAGACGGTAGGTGCTTTATTTTTGTCTTTTTTTTTTTTTTTACCAAACATGGAACACTTTCAGAAACGGGTGCTCTCTTTCTAGAAGAAAATGTCAGTTTCTACCGAATGTTAAGTAGGCCATGGACCAAATATTCACAAGACATTGGGAAGCAGTGCTGTGTTTCATGCTACCACAATGGCAGTGTTGCCAATTCTTTAGTTGAACTTCTATTACACTGAATGGACAAGGTAGCATTACAAAACAGGGAAACTTGAGTTAAGTTTATGAGGTGCAATTCAAACTGTAGCAAGCACATTTATTGGCCAATAAAAAAATAATCAGTGGTAAAAATGATTTGTTATCTTTAAAGTATTTATTTAAAAGCTCAGCTTTCTGATTCTATGCTGTTCAGAATGTTGGCAATTCTGCTAAATTTGAGAATTTGTTGGATCTAAGAATTTAGGATTCCTTTTTTAAAGAAAAAAACAGATCTTGTGAGCCACTCAAAGTTATGCTGCATAAGATGGGCAGCTATACAAATCGGATAGATAGATTAGATGGACAGATGGATAGATACCGTAGATAGATGATAGATAGATAGATAGATAGATAGATAGATAGATAGATAGATAGATAGATAGATAGATAGTGTCAGCCTCATGATGCTTGCTTGCTTTCGGCTGCCATTGTAAGGGAAGGGGGGAGCTATTGTAGGTATTTGGAAGGGGGGAAGTGAGCTGGTGGAGATGTCTCAGAAAAGGGAGGAATATTCTCATTGTCTTTTTAGCAGCTGCGGAGAGAGCTGATAACTGTCAAGGTCAACCATTCCGGCATACCAGATAGATGGGGCTGCCTAAAGAAGTACCCTACATGACACCTTGGGGAGATGTGGATTGGACATTCAACCTGGGACTGTGGAGGGAGGGATTTGGGGGATGCTTTCAATATTTAATTTTTGCACCTATTGCCTCACTTTGCTTTTCTTCCGCTGTGTTCAGTTCATACTCAGTAAAAGCACCTTTCTCTACAAACATGGAGTTGGGTTTTTTTTTCTTGAGTTTTGAACGGAGGCAAGCCTGACATTAAGCAAAGTCTGCTTTAACAACCATCCTGGAGATGGCTGAGTGGGGGCTGAGCCAAGAATGTCTGATCAAGACAGTGACCTGGGAGCCGCTGCATCCACCCTCCCTTATCCAAGTGAGGTGGGGAGGTTTCGGACTGGATGTCAGAATTACAGCTTGATGAAAAGCCAGCCAGAGTTAAGTGGTTGCTGGGGGTGGGGAGGATGGATCATCCAGAGGAAATACCCTCAGGGGTGACAGTTATCAGATGCCAGTGGGGAGAGGCAGCTTGGCCGGAAGAGGACAAAGAAGACCTCCTGGTGACTCAAGCCATGCAACTCCTGAAAGAGGCCTTTGAGAGTCAGAAAACCCGTGAAAGGTATGCATTGCTGGCCCGGAGGGAGACTGAATGCACACGGGGGAAGCAGAGGCTTCAGCGAGCGCAGAAGAGGTTCCCAGGGTTCAGCCAGAGAGAGAACAAGCTGCTGGGGCTCAAGCTGTGGCTGCAGCCCAGGGCCCTCTGTGGGGGGGGGCAGGAACCAGGAGGTGTCGAATTACAAAGGTTCCTCCGCTTAACCTAAAATACGGAGGAGACCCCAGGGGTTTGGGATTCTTCCTATCCCAAGTGTGGAATCACATGGAGGAGTATGGAGAGGATTTCCCATCAGAAGCCGTCCATGTGACCTGTCAGATCAGTGGCTGAATACACCCAGGATTTCCATGAGCTGGTGCGCATGACGGGGTGGTCCCAGGAGGCCCTGATGGAATGTGTCACGAGTGTTTCCAGGATTGCTGTGGCTATCTGCCTACTCACAAACAGTATGGTTTTAATCAAGCCATCTACTGTTGCCAATTACCTGCAAGCCTTCCCCGCCCTGGATAATTGCAGGTTGACTCCTTACATAAGCAAGGACCTTTCGCTTGCTACTCGGGCCTAGTCTTCTAGGCCTAAATGCACAGCTCCTGCAGGAAGCTTGGGCAATGCCGCTGATGGGAGAAGAATGCAGATAAGGACTCCAGACGTCGTTACAGAGAGACTCCCACGGATGCTTGCCTTTTGCTGTTTTGTAGCATGCAAGCTATCATCGGGACTGCTGTTGCTGGACCTTCTTCCTCCCACAAGCTTCAAACAATGTTTGCTGTTTGAACTGTTTTTACTTCAGGTGACTTTCAGCTGTGAGGCTCGTGCTGCCCTCGTTATGATTGCCTTGATGATGTATCGACGCCGAAGCTGCTTACCTTCATGCTAGCTTTATTCTTTTGTGAACTGTTTTCGGTATTGTGGAGAGGGATCTAGGGAGATAGCCTTGCCTCACATACCCAGACAAGACTTTGTTTTTAATGTGTTTTCATAAAGACATAGTGCTTTTTAAATGTTTTAAAGTAAATTATATTTTTACACAAGACGCCTCTGTTAGAATCATTTCAGTCTCAGTGTGTTTACTCATGAGCTGGTTCACGGTCCGGGGTACCCCTCAACCCCATTTCGTCATAGTTGGTAGCAGAGGATGGTTTAACGAACCTACGCTCATGTGGTAACGCGCTAGACTGGAATGTCTGCAGTTGAATAGATGTTGACTAGGGCAGCAGCAGCAGCGAAAAGTATGAAGTCACAAACTGAACTGTCCGGGGCTCAGGCCAAAAATGTTTTGGCTGAAAAACCCCAAACTCTAATTGATTTAGAGAATAGTGGAGCTGTAAGTTTTGGAGCAGAGGCCTCAACTTCTGAAGGGCCTAAGATAGTGAATAAGCCATCATCACCTAAAGAAGTAGAGACTGGAAGAACGCCACTTCAGGTCTTGAAAACAAATACAGAGGTGGATGATGAGTTTAGGAAGGCAATCCTTCAGTTTTTAGGTTTGCCCACAGTAAGTCAGAACCCGACTGCTGATTCTAGCGGATTATTAAAGAATCCAGCCATGAAAGGAAAGAAGATCGAAGTCCTAGAAAACACCGGATTGGTAAGAAACTTTCAATCTTTTCCTAAAACCCCCACCTCAGACCATAAGTGGAAAATGGGGGATAACAGACTGCCTGATCCGAATGTTCCTGCTTCTTTGTTAAACCAGCATGGCCAAGTTGATATTGCGCCACCTGCTGTTGAAGCCATCATAGATCAGGCCATAAAGACTTTAGCTCCCTTGATGACATCAGTGACTTCTGCTAAAAATTTAAGAGACTCTCATGTTGAGCGTAAGGTTGCAAGTGTGATAGAAACTTTGGCAACCATTTTAGGCGATGGTTTGCAGGCACCATCGGCTCAACAAATAGGAGCTGCACATACCAAAGCACCCCTGATGTCTGCGACTAATTCAGCGCACGCCACGAGTGGGATATATCCATCCGTGATGACATCGACATCCAGGACGGTTTCGGAGGCTGCCTCAACTGAAGATAGGAATTTGGGAGCGCGTCCAAAAATTCCTAGAGATGTGCACCAGAGAGGACCCTCGACCTTTTGTGATCAAACCAGGATGAGCTTTGCATCCGCACAACCTGAAGTTTTAATCCCTCCCATTGGGGAGGAACGATTGTCAGAATGCCTGATGGAAGACACTGTGCTGTGTGCTTCCATTCCAATGCCTTATTGCCCGTTCCAGGATGGACCACATTTTGAACATCAATTAATGTCTGTTTCCATGTTTAATAATGTACAGGTCCTTCCTCCTAATTTTAAAAGTTTAAGTGTGGGTGGAGGAAATTTTAAGGAATGGGTTAAAAGTATTCAAGTAATTTTAATGAAAGAGAATGTTTTATCGTTGTTGTTAAAACCCCCACTTAGACCATGGTCCTTAGAAGTTGATCTTTTACATCATAAGGCCTTTTGTATTTTATTGATGTCCATTGACCCTGCACTATATCCCAGTATACCTAGTAACCTGACCGTAACAGAAGTTTGGGTGAAACTGCATAAGCTATTTTGTTCAAAAAGCTCCCATGTTACAAACAGAGTTTATAGGGAGTTCTATTCCGCAAGGTTGAAGGCGGGAGTAGATATTAATGAACACTTATGTGAGTTAAACAGGTTAAGGCAGGAATTGATGTTGAGGGGGGAAACAGTGTCTGAACAAACCCTCATTACTGTTATACTCAATTCCCTTGACCCTAGCTGGGATAATTTTATATCGCAATTGGATAATGTTAGTTGTAATAACTTATCTTTAGAAGTGTTATCTGGTAGATTGATTGCAGAAGATAACTTGCGAAAATGCAGGGCGGCTTTTCATAAAAAGGAAAAACCTTTAAGAAGGCCCGATAGTTCAGATAGAGCATATGCTATCGGGGAATGCTTCAATTGTGGTTCAACAGAACATTATAGAAGGGATTGCCCACAAAATGTAAATGCTAGGGCAAGTGTAAAGACACCTTCTGATAATAAATGTAAAAGGAGGTCACTTCCTCCAGGCAGAAAGCCAAGTGGAGACGTTCCTAACCACAGAAGGGGTAAAAAGCCGAATGAAGGCAACAAAGGGAACAAACCCAGGTTTAATGATGGCTCTGTAGGTATAGTGGAAACTACTGAGTCAGAGCTTACAAGGGAACAGCGAGAGCAACTATGGTTAATGGACAGTGGAGCCAGTAACCATGTTGTCAGTGACCGAAGGTTGTTTGTTAATATGAGAAGGCATCAATCCATGGTCAAAGTTGCAAACGGTAAAAAGGTCAATGTTGTTGGCATTGGAGATGTTTATATTCCTGGGATAGGAAAGATTCATGGAGCATTGTATGTACCAGAGATAGATCATAATTTGCTAAGCCTAATGAGGATATGTGAGAACCCCAGAATGGAGATTCTGTTCTCAGGAGGAACAGCTGTGATCAAAAACAACAAATGTGTGATTGGGGAGGTTTTGAAGATAGGTGGCTTGCCTTATTATTCCCCCAATACGAATGCTGAGACCTGCAGTGATAGCAATTATACTATCTCAATTGGTAGTAACAATGAATCACAGTTAGAACTAGGTGATGAGGATCAAGACTTTCACCAGAGGAAGCCTTGTAAAGACAAATGTAAAGTTAATAAAAAGTTTTTAAATTTTAACTTAGAGTCAGATAATAGGAAACCTGAAAATGCTAATGCAATTTCTATAGGAGAGCCATTGCACAATGAATGTGCTCACTTGATGCATCGCAGGCTAGGTCATGTGAGTTTTCCTATAGTGAAAAAGGTAACCGAACACTCAAGGGGAACCAAGATCAATGACTGTAACACATTCCTAGACTGTTCAATTTGTAGGAGTGCAAAGTTGAAGGTAAAATCTGCGCCCAAGAAGTCTCAGAGGTACTCTGAACACCCGTTTCAGCTCGTCCACATGGATTTGGTGGGTCCATTCGCACCTTCCGTGGGTAAGAGACGGTACTTTCTTACCATAGTAGACGACCATAGCAGATTTGGATTTGTTTTTCCCCTAATGTCCAAGAGTGAAACGTTGACTAAGTTTAAGGAATTTTGTAACTTAGTCCAGAACCAGCATAAGGTCAGAGTTAAGAAAATCTTAACTGACAGGGGTACTGAATTTAATTCCAGGCAGTTCTCCAGCTGGTTGAGGAGTAAGGGCATAGTCCACTTACGCACCGCGCCCTACTCTAAGTTTCAAAATGGCGTTGCAGAACAGCGCAGCGACATATTACAAACAATGATGCGGTGCGCCCTAGAGGATTCCGGACTAGACTTCGCATATTGGGTAGAAGCAATTAGATACGCGAACTACACCTTGAACCGAGTGTGGTCTAGCATGGTGCAGAAGACCCCATACGAGGTGCTATACGGCCATAAGCCTAGCTTGGCACACCTCCATGTTTTCGGGGTGATGGCCGATGTTCATGTCCCGAAGGAGCTCAGGAGAAAGGGAGACCGGATCTCTGTTAAACTGAGATTTGTTGGTTATGAGCAGGGCTCCAAGGCATTTAGGTTTGCCTACCCTAACGGGAAACTAATGATATCGAGGTCTGCCACCTTTCACGAAGGGGCCAATTGGAGTAAGATCCATGCCAATGAGATTCTTACTCAGAACCCTTCCCGTAGTTGTCATAGGCGAGCGGAGGATGTATCGGAGAACCTACCCGAGGATAGGGATACATCTGGTTCTGGGAAGCATGCATCCCAGGCACCCTTGAAAGGGGTATTGAAGCGTAAGATGGGGGTAGCCAGGAAGGATAGGCACCCAGCTTCTGAGACGCATAGTGATAGTCACGAGGTAGATGACTCATCGGACAACTCTGATGTCAGTGACTCTCCTAAAGGCAGACCAGTTAGGGTTACCAGGGGCAATAAGCCTAAGAGGTACGACGAATTTGTTACCTCAGTCGACCAGGTTTTGGCCACCCCTCAGAGATATGAGGATGTGTTGGCCTTACCTGACCATGAACGACAGAAATGGCTGGCTGCCATGGATACGGAATTAGACAGCCTGAGAAGGCTGGACGTATTCACGCCAACAAGATTGCCCAAAGACAAGAGGGTGATCGGCACCAGGTGGCTTTTCAAGCAAAAGCCCATTGAAGGTGGGGGTTTTGTCTATAAAGCAAGACTAGTAGCGCAGGGATTCTCGCAGAGATTCCCTGACGATTATGAGGACACCTTCTCGCCCACGGTGCGCCCTGAGAGCGTGAGAACAGCTCTCACCATCGCTACCATGCGAGGCGAACATGTGTATCAGTTCGATATTCAGACCGCGTACCTGCACGCCCAGTTAGACAAAGAGCTGTACGTGAGGATTCCTCAGGGAGTAAGCCATCGGGAAGATGATGTGTGGTTGTTGAATAAGAGCCTATACGGCTTAAAACAATCTGGTAAACGATGGTACGAGTGTCTCACAAAAAGCCTGAGAGAGATGGGCTTTTTACCATCGTCAGCTGACGAGTGTGTTTTTGTCAAGGAAGATCAGGACATTAGGGAAACAGTACTGTTGTACGTTGATGACATACTATATATTTGCAGATCAGAGAACAGGCATAAGAAGTTCTCTGAGGACCTAAGTAAGAGTTTCGCTCTAAAACCACTAGGTCACATTAGCAAATTTTTAGGGGTGCAATTCGTAAAAACCGAGAAGGGGTTTCGGCTTTCTCAGGAAGATAAGATTCAGGAATTGCTTAAAAAGTGTAGCATGGTAGAGGCGAAGCCATGTGATACCCCTATGGCAACAGATTTCCTTAAGAATATGTACACTGAGAGCACGGAGTTTGAGGATAAGACCCTTTACAAGTCCGTGATTGGGTCGTTGTTGTACATTGCAAATTGGACTAGACCGGACATCAGTCTAAGTGTAAATGTGTTATCTAGACATTCTGAACATCCTACACAGTACCATTGGAGCGGAATCAAACGACTCCTGAGATATTTAAAAGGTACTGTGAACTATTCATTGTTATTGGAACCAGAAGCAACTAGAGAATTAAGATTGAGTTGTTTTTCGGATGCCGATTGGGCAGGGGATGTTAGATCTAGAAAAAGTACCTCGGGGTACATTGTATACCTAAATAGTAGCCCCGTGTATTGGTACTCTGGGAAGCAGAAGTTAATTGCAACCTCCACAGCGGAAGCTGAGTATGTGAGTTTGTCCAAAGCTTCCAATAACCTAGTTTGGTTTGACGATCTTCTGGTAAGCTTATGGAGGAAGCCCATGCAACCTATAAAAGTCTATGAGGATAACATGGCTGCCATTAACATATTGGAAGCCGATGCTGTAGGCCAGAGATCGCGCCATATTGATATTAAAATCAAACATGTGAGGCAATTGGTGAAAACAGGTTTCATTAAGACTGTGTATTGTGAAACCAAGGAACAGGTAGCGGACGTGTTTACCAAACCGCTGCCCCGTGACCAACACCTCTATCTCCTGGGTAAAATGTCAATGGCTATGTGAATGTACTTCCCATTGATGTATATATGTACCCAATGTAGAATGTATGTTTGTTAACGAGTCAAATAGCCGCAGAGAAGGGGATTGTCACGAGTGTTTCCAGGATTGCTGTGGCTATCTGCCTACTCACAAACAGTATGGTTTTAATCAAGCCATCTACTGTTGCCAATTACCTGCAAGCCTTCCCCGCCCTGGATAATTGCAGGTTGACTCCTTACATAAGCAAGGACCTTTCGCTTGCTACTCGGGCCTAGTCTTCTAGGCCTAAATGCACAGCTCCTGCAGGAAGCTTGGGCAATGCCGCTGATGGGAGAAGAATGCAGATAAGGACTCCAGACGTCGTTACAGAGAGACTCCCACGGATGCTTGCCTTTTGCTGTTTTGTAGCATGCAAGCTATCATCGGGACTGCTGTTGCTGGACCTTCTTCCTCCCACAAGCTTCAAACAATGTTTGCTGTTTGAACTGTTTTTACTTCAGGTGACTTTCAGCTGTGAGGCTCGTGCTGCCCTCGTTATGATTGCCTTGATGATGTATCGACGCCGAAGCTGCTTACCTTCATGCTAGCTTTATTCTTTTGTGAACTGTTTTCGGTATTGTGGAGAGGGATCTAGGGAGATAGCCTTGCCTCACATACCCAGACAAGACTTTGTTTTTAATGTGTTTTCATAAAGACATAGTGCTTTTTAAATGTTTTAAAGTAAATTATATTTTTACACAAGACGCCTCTGTTAGAATCATTTCAGTCTCAGTGTGTTTACTCATGAGCTGGTTCACGGTCCGGGGTACCCCTCAACCCCATTTCGTCACAGAATGTTATAAGGATGGCCTCAATGAGGATGTCTACAAGGGTTGCTGCTCCCATGGGGACCCTCGAGACCTGCACCGCTGGTATGTGATGGCCACCAATATGGAAATTGACCTGATCAGGGATCGCTTCCATGGGGCCATGTCTGGAACAAGCTTTCCCTCGCCCCCAAAAAAGAAGGCCCTAGAACATCCAAAGGGGGGTCAGCAATAAAGCCAAAATCCACCGCATGCTTCCAATGTGAGAAAGAGGGCCATTGGGCTGCTGATTGTTTCTCCAAACTTGGTTCCAAGGTGACCCCTACTAGTGGGAAGAAAGCTGACAAGCCTCCAGCAAAGAATCGCGAGACGGCCCTGAAGGGGGTGGAAGTTGTTGAGTTCGCTTCCCCAGGCCTGGGGGAGTTGAGAACTCTGACCACCGCAGATGACAGCAATACCGAAACTGACTCCGATGATGACCCCCTGTTAAGTCAGCTTGGGGGCCCCATGACCATCCCAGTAGAACTAAGGGTATCTTCATCCGGGGCCCAGGGGAAGATGCTAGCCCTTTTAGACTCTGGATGCACCAGGTGTGTCATCAGCCCTGAGGTGGTGGACAAACTGGGGCTGAGATTAAAAACCATGAAAGTGCCCATCACATTTTGCCAGTTGGATGGGTCAGTAGTTGGGGGAGCAGCCCACTTTATGACAGAACTGATTGAAATGTCAATGGGGGACCACCAAGAGGTCTTGAGTTTTATTGTGGCTCTGGGCATGGAACAACCCCTTTTGCTTGGACTGCCTTGGCTACAGAAATGGAACCCCCAGGTGAACTGGAGAGTGGAGTGGTTACACATCCGTTCCACCCTGATGGGGAAAGAAGGGGGCAAACCTTTTTGCACAGCCAAAGCTGCGAAGGAATGGGCAACGGTGGCAAATGGGGAGGAAAAAATCCCTACGGAATATTGAGACCTCAGGGAGGCTTTCAGCAAGAAGGTATCAGAGGTGCTCTCACCCCACTGACCCACTGACTGTGGCATAGAGATCCTCCCAGGGGTGAAGCTCCCTAAGCCAAAGATCTATTCCATGACCCCACACAAGCTGGAGGAGCTGAGGAACTTTATTGATAAAACCTAAAATGGGGCTTCATCCAACTGGCGAGGCCCCAAGTGGCTGCCCAAGTTTTGTTTCAGGAAAAGAAAGATGGCTCTCTTCACTTGTGTGTCAACTATAAGAACCTTAACACAATTTGTGTGGAAAATGTCTATCCACTGCCCCTTATGAAAGACATGCTAGCTCACCTGGCAAAAGGGAAGATTTTCACTAAACTGGATTTGAGAGAGGCTTACTACAGGGTCCGGATTAAGGAGGGGTATGAGTGGAAGACTGCTTTCAATTGCCCCTTGGGTTGCTTTCAATTTAGGATGCTCCCCTTTGGGCTACAGGGGGGCCCAGCAGTGTTCATGCAATTAATTAATGAGGTGTTACATGAGCATCTTTACAAGGGGGTCCTGGTCTACCTCGATGGCACTCTTATCTACACGGAGACCATGGACAAATATGTGAAACTGGTGCGGTCAGTTCTGAAAAAAACTCAGAGCAGCTGAATTGCATGCTAAATTGTCAAAATGTGAATTCCATCAGAGTAAGATTGACTATTTGGGTTACCGCATATCTCATGAGGGAATAGAAATGGATCCGGAGAAAGTCCGGGTGGTCCTTGAGTAGGCACCATCACCCCAACCCCCCGGCACCCGCAAGCAGCTACAAAGATTCTTGGGCTTTGCTAACTTTTATCGGCAGTTTATTCCGACGTTTGCCCAAATTGCCTTGCCCATTACCAATCTTCTGAAAACAAAGAGGGAAGCCAAGCCAAAGCCCAGTAGGCCGCTCGAGTGGACCATGGAATGTCAGGCAGCTTTTGAGAAACTAAAGCGATTGTTTGCTGCTGAGTCGGTTCTAAAACACCCTGACATGGAGGCTCCTTTCATCGTCTAGGCTGATGCAAGTGATGTGGCCGTCGGAGCAGTGCTACTTCAAGCTAATGCTAGATAGATAGATAGATAGATAGATAGATAGATAGATAGATAGACAGACAGACAGACAACAAATTAATAATTGATGATAGAGTGGTGGATAGATGGAGGATGGATAGACAGAGACAGACAGACAGACAGACAGACAGTTTTTGTTGGGCTTCAGGCTTTTTTAGAATATCCTTGCAGAATTATAACATGTAATAACTTCTCCCTTGTCTTTGGGAGAAGTTTATGATTGCTGCCTTAATGGACAGATGAAATCAAAAATACAAAATCAAAAATTGTCTTCTACATTTAGTAATTAATACCAATATATATATATATTACCTATGCTATAACAATGCTTATTTAAATCCCACGTTATTCATGTTTGTTTTAATTCCAGAAAGGAATGTATCCTGTTTTGTCTAGAATCTGTGCTCAAAACAGGAAAAAAATATAAAATGTTGACTTTAGGATTTGTTGATTAGATTAGTTTGTGGTTATAGAAATGGCTAATATTCACTAAATATGTAAAAGTAAAAAGCTGAAGTTGCAAATCTATATTGTATTTTATCGCACTGAAAAAAGCTAGAAGTCACTGCTTTTTCTCCTTTCTCTTTTAACCCACACTGCTTCACCTTCTTTTTCATTCCCCGTTCCTTTATTATATTTATTTCCATTTAGGTTTAGGTTTAGGTTTATTTGATTTGTATACCGCCCTACTCCCGAAGGACTCAGGGTGGTGAACAGCCAACAATAAAATACATAAATACAAAAAATTTAAAAACCAGATAAAATCAAATTAAATCATTTTGGCCCAGACAGATTAAAACACCCCAATAATTTAAAAACAGATTAAGATTTACATATTTAAAAAGGGAAGAGATTAGGCCAAGCCCGCCTGATGAAATAAAAAGGTCTTCACAGCACGGCGGAAGGAGCGCAGATCCGGGATCCTCCGTATCTCCGGGGGGAGCTCATTCCAGATGGTAGGTGCCCCCACAGAGAAGGCTCTCCCCCTAGGGGCCGCCTAGGGGCCGCCAAAATTTGAATTTTATATTAGGATAAACTTCAATAAACATTTTTGAAAAAGAAGAAAATAATTTAGTGAATTGTTGCTCTGCTTGGGTAAGATTCTGGACTCTTAAAATGACTCTTTCCAATAGTCTGACTTGCTATTCATAGAATCCCTGAGTGCCAATGAGGACCTAAATTGATATTGCATTGTTGTTGTTGTTAGTTGCAAAGTCGTGTCCGACCCATCATGACCCCATGGACAACATTCCTCCAGGCCTTCCTGTCCTCTACCATCCTCTGGAGTCCATTTAAGCTCACGCTGACTGCTTCAGTGACTCCATCCAGCCACCTCGTTCTCTGCCACCCTCTTCTTTTGCCCTCAATATTTCCTAGCATTAGGCTCTTCTCCAGTGAGTCCTTCCTTCTCATTAAGTGGCCAAAGTATTTGAGTTTCATCTTCAGGATCTGGCCTTCTAAAGAGCAGTCAGGGTTGATCTCCTCTAGGACTTGATTGCCTTGCAGTCCAAGGCGTATGATATTGCATATGGAGATTAAAAATCAGTTAAATTAAAATATGATTGGAGACACAGGTACCAGAACCAACTGTCCTAAACCCAGAGAGAAATGGGGGAGCAGGAATGCTTAACTCGCTTTCCCCGAAGGATTTTTTCCTTATTGAAAAATCTATCTCTATGAAACTATAGACCCAACTATGGGATATATAAAAGAATCCAGCTATCTTTTGTTACAATCCAAGGATAATTTTAGGGCAGTATTTTCTCTCCCCTCACTCTCATCAATTAATGAATAATGCATACCTCCAATTGCTTAATAAATCTATTTTTTTATCTTGGGAAATTAACTCCCAATGTGAGAAAAAGATTGAAAATCTCCTCATAAGATGTTACTACATCACTGCTCTTCCCCATGAAGAATGAAATGGCTGTGGCTGTGAGTGTCTATGGAGATATTTCGGATAGAGAAGCCCACTGGTTTGAAAAGGGGGTCCAAGAAGCCATCTGTGTCAAAATTGAGCAGCCCTCCCTCAATTGAGGGGGAGGGATACAACATCATCCATCTCCAGTCTACAACACAGTCCTTTCAACAATTTCAAGACGACTCCACACCAATTTGTACCACTCAGGTGACCCTGAGGACACAGACAAACCTCCAGGTGGCCCCAATGAATCTCTAAAAGGATGCAAATGACCTGCAAGAAGTATAAATCTTTCCATTCCCCACCATCCAGCCAGAGTGAAGAAGCTTCTTGGATGAAAAGTGAAACATCTTCAAAGAAAGTCCAGTTGCCTCTTGAAAAAGCACCTTTGGGATGTGGCTGATCCTGATGAACTCAATAGATGGCAGCAAAGAGGCAATGAAAACTTTTTCCTGCCTTCTAGGGGTCAGTTTTGCCATTTTATAGGGGAAATTCCACTCACTTTTGCTTTAAAGAACTAAAAAATATTAAATAAGTAGCTTCAAGATCAATAATATCAATAACAATAACAATAACAATAAACCCTAAACCTAAACCTAACTCTGGACAGTTCACAATAATCAAAGAAATTAGACTAAAATCAATAAAAAATAAAGTGAACATGCACAGTTTATACTTTAATACCATAAAGGTGTTTTCTGAATTTTAATAGCCCTAATGAAATATAGATTCTAAAGTACTATCGACTTTTTAAAAATAAGATGGAGAGAGAAAGAACATGGATTGAAAATCTTGAGCTTAAGTTACTGAAATCCAATATCTCAAAGGTGCTTTTTGAAAAGGCAACTGGACTTTTTTTTTCTTTTCCCTTGAAGACATTTTCCTTCTCATCCAAGAAGCTTCTTCAGTTCTGACTGAATGGTGGAGGATGGAAGGATTTATATTCCATACAGTCATTAGCACTCTTTCTGAAGGTCGTTGAGGCCACTTGGAGATTTATCTTCCAAAAAACCCAAGAAAGTCCAGTTGTTTTTTGAAAATACCAGGACCTGGATGACTGAGAATCTCCATTGGCATCTGAAATCCAATAGTTCCAAATTAGTGTTTTGCTACAGTTAGAGTTTTAGAGTTTTACTGGCAGTTTTGAATCTTTGTGTATTTTTTACTTAATTGCTTTAAATTGTTATAAAGAAGAAAATGGGAAGCATGTTAATTAAAAGCTCAATGTATCCTTGAGGCCTTAAACATTTAGTTTTGCCATTTAGCATTCCTCTCAGAGGAAGTGAGTTTTCCAGTCCTAGCCCGTTGCTCCTGATGAATCTATCTTCTCTTCCTTCCTTTCTTTCCCTCCTCTTCCTTGTGCTGAGATCAGTGCACGTTTCCTGCCAGGTATTTTTTGTTTTCCTGCATTTAAAGATTGTATCACAAATGCATTCCTTTCCAGCTACGTGCAGCTATTTTATCCTCCGGGGGAACTTTAAAACAGCACTACATTTTAATCAGCCTTTGATTACAACACCTAGGAAAACACTGCTTAAGTTAATATCCCCTTGTCAAGACGTAATGTGGGTTTGCACAAGTAAGAGGTAACTCTGAAACTGTCATTGTTCTCTCAATCTATACAAGTTAATTGCTTCTGGCTGTTCTCCTGAAACACCTTGCCATTGCTGTTTCGTTTGTTTGTATGTTTTTATAATGATGTTGCTTGTTTGTTTTACCATACTATTAAGATTTTATGGTTCCAAAGCTTTGGTAATTATATGACTTCTTTTTAATTCTGTTCAGTCGTGTCTGATTGTCGAAGATTGCCTGGACAAGTCCCTGCAGTTTTGGAACATAAAATAACAAGAATTGGAAAGGACCTTAGAGGTCTTCTAGTCCAACCCCCTGCTCAAGCAGGAGACCTCACACCATTTCAGACAAATGAAATGAGAGCCTGGTTTAAAGAGCCTGGTTTAGCTCTGCAGACTAAAGCACCGTAATTAACATCCAGCTGTCTGCAATTACACCAGTTCAAATCTCGCCAGGCTCAAGGTTGACTCAGCCTTCCATCCTTTCTAAGGTAGGTAAATTGAGGACCCAGTTTGTGGGGGCAATAAGCTGACTTTGTATAAATATACAAAAGTATGAAGGCTATTGCTTAACACATTGTAAGCCGCCCTGAGTCTTCGGAGAAGGGCGGCATATAAATCAAATAAATAAATAAATAAAAATGGCTGCCCAAACTCTTCCATTCTGCCAATGATGGAGAACACACCATTTCTGGAGGAAAGACTGTCTGCTGATTACTGTATTTTTTGGACTATAAGATGCACTGGTGTATAAGACGCACCAAGATTTTGAAGAGGTAAGTAAGGGGAAAAAAAGGTTTTTGGCCTCCCCTGTCCCCCAGGAGCACTCTGCAGGCCTCCCAAATCATCTACGTGCCCTGTTTTTCGCAAAAATGGGATGAGCAGGGCAGGCTTTGGGAGGCCAAAAATGGTTTTATTTGGTGTATAAGATGTACCAACATTTCCACCCTCTTTTAGGGGGGGGAAACGTGTGTCTTATATTCTGAAAAATACGTTAAGTGAGAAAATTTCTCTTTAATTCTAGGTTGGATCTCTCTTTAATGATCTTCCACCCATTGCTCCTCGCCCTGCATGCAGTGGGGGTACCTCAAGGGGAAGACATGAAGCAACAGATGGAAGCTAGTCAATGGATGAGATTTTGTTATAGCAGTGATGTGAGATGGACTTTAAGATTTTGCAAAATCTTTTATAATGAGAAAGATTTTGTGTCCTAAGTCTTTGAAGCACAAAAGGAAAAACAATATAATAAAAGGGGAGGTTCTTTGGACAGCAGATGGACATTCTTGAACCTGGAAACAATGTCATAGGCAATTAATGCCTGTCTCTTCACCCAGTAAGTGTTTACATTATAAATATTAAATGTGTGTGGAAGGACTCCAGAATTATGGTGATGCAAATCCAGAATTCTCACAGAATAAACTAATAGCAATAACATTTAGATTTAAGTATACACTGCCCCATAACGCTTTATAGAACTCTCTGGGAAGTTTATAAAATAAACATTATTTGCGTTTTGCCCCCAACAATATGGGCTCTCATTTTACTGACTTTGTAAAAATGGAAAGCTGAGTCAACCTTGAGTCACATCAGGATTGAATTCCAAGCTGTGGGCAGAGTTTGCCTGCAATACTGCATTTTAACCACTGCACCATTCACAGAGCCTCACTTATAAGACAAAATTAGAATCATGTTTCTCTGACTATAATTGTTATCAGGAATGCATGATCTCCTTTATAGCTGGGGAAACAGGGTTTAGAAAATGTTTCAGATTTGAAATTCTGATTCCCAGATTAAAAAAAGAAATAGAATCGCAGAGAAAGGGCACAATAGAAATCTGTGGGTCAACACCCAGTCTGAGTCAGCAATTTGATTCAGGGAGTCAATTATATGCAGATCATTGGTTAAAGTGGCATATTGACTTCATTCCATCTGACATCATGATTTACACTGATAAAGAGTAAATGCAGGAATGTGTGAGAGCCCACCAAACAATCACATTTGTTTCATTAAATGGTCTTCAAACAGAAGCATCATATCATTGCTTCACACACTTTGCACCACATGGGGTTAAAGTGGCACACAGACCTGACCAAACACTGAGGAAGAGAGTAATGCGCCCGAAAGAAGCTTTGCCGAAGGAGGAGACTTCCTCAATAATCTATCGTATTAACTGCAGCAATTGCGCAGGTCATTACATAGGAGAAACATCAAAACGACTGAAAACGAGGTTGCATGAGCACAAACTAGCGGTCAGACGTAAGGAACAGCGCTCCCAGATTTGGATGCATATGGAGGAGCATGGTCACGAGTTCAACTTCCAAGAGACCGAAGTCGTTGCCCACGATGAAACAAAAGGAGGGCGCCTCTTGAAAGAAGCCTGGTTCTCTAACAACAACTCCCTCAATAGACATATTGACATACCACCGGCATACCAGGTTTTACGGCACCAGGCAAGATTTAAGGAGGACCGATCACTAAGACTGAATGGAGATCGGGGACAAATCTCCTCCTCTAGGCATAGAGATTGGCCCAATGAAGGTGTGACAAACCCTGACAGAGGGCAAGAGAGTAGGTTAGGGTAACAGCAGAATGAGGGAGATGGGGGGGGGTAAGGAAGAACAACGCAGACCCATCACAAGATCATGGGTAAAACAAATGGGTTTAGAGGAAGCAACATGTGCGCCTAAAAGGGAAAGGCATAACAATGAGGGAGAGGGAGTCGGGAGTAATACCTTCAAAGCAATGCCTGATAACCCTGCGTTACCCCCCAGGGAGAGAAAGAGGCAACACACAATGGGGCAGGAGGCAGGGGAAAGTGCATCGTCATCTGTCAGCATGACTAAGGCAGAAAATAAGATAATTACAGGGGGAAGGCAAGGGTGTGGGCCTGTTACACGCGCAATGACCAAATTGATCAGCATTACATAAAAGCAAGCAGCTCTTCAATGGTGATTTTATACTCTGACGAAGTCGGTAGGTATATATATATATATATATATATCCGGAACGTTTAAAAGTTTAAAAAATTTTTATTTTAAAACTTGTGCTAAGCTTTCATTACAGACTAATCTAATGCCCTTCTAAAAATTATCATAATTTTGGGGGACTTCCGGTTTGCTGCTTGTCACTGCCAGACGATCCCTTGGGATCGCCAGCCCCACTGCCTGTAAAGAGCCGCCTTTACAACGGAATGGCAGCTCGAAAAAACTCCGTTTCCATGAGGAAATGGAGATAGAGCCGGCTGGGGTGGGTAGAGCTCTCTGCATAGTCCCAAAAGTTTTTTTTTTTTTACTTTTGGGACGGAGCAGATGAGACTCCCCATATCCCTAGCCGCTGCTCCAGGCTTTGGGAGACCTCTGCTTATGCAGAGCTAGGCGACAAGAACAAGCCTACAAATTTAACAGATTAATTAAAGAGGATGTGAGCTGGACCTGTGATCCTGAATCGCAAGTATCTCATTTATTTTACAAAAGTTATTCAAGAAAGAAAGAAGGGGGGGAAAAAGATTTTTTAAAATGGCGACTGCCGCGGCTTGAGAAGGGGCTGAAAGGGAAAGTCCTTCCGTTTTCTATTACTACAAAGTAGCGGAATAAATACTCTTGGCTACAAGTGAAGATAAAACTTCACTTTTGTGTTTTTTTTTCTCTCCTGGAGATCTGATATTGATCTTGGTTGGAAAGAAGTTTTTTTTCTCTGTGTTTCTTCTCTTTTCTAAAAAAGTTTGTCTGGACGGAAACATGGCATTGAGACTTATAAAGTCAGACAAACAAGCAGTGAGGGGGGGGGATTCCCCCATTAATAAATTACATGAACAAGTTCTAAGTCTCCAGTCTCAGAAACCTGATTTTAACATAATAGAATTTCTCTTAGAGGAGATTGTAAGAAGGGATGAGATTGTGAATCAACACTTTGAAAAATTTAAGCAGGAAATTAAAGAATTGGTGCAATCAAAGTTTGATTTTTTGGAACGAAAGATTATAAAAATGGCTAATGGTTTTTCAGAATTTATGATCCAGTTGGATGCAAATACTAAGTTATTAGAGTCTAAAATGGAAGAAACTGAGGACAATTTGGACAATAGAATACAAAAAATTGAAAATGATTTGACAAATACTCAAGATAATAGCTCAGAAGAAAAACCTAAAATGGAGGCTGATCAAAAGACTTGTAATGCAGAAAGTTTGCAACAAAGGATTGAAAGAGAAGTTTTAATGATGCAATATAATCTCACTGAATATGCGATTAGATTGAGAGGACTGCAGGAAAACAACAGAGATGGTTTAAGGAAAATATCTTCTGAAATTCTGGCTGGGATTTTAAAGGTTCAACCTGAGGAAGTATTTTGTAGGATTGATAGAGTTTATAGAATAAATTCCTGGACTGCAAAGCAAAGGCAACTGCCTAGAGATGTGGTGATTTATTTTACAGATAAGGAGATAAGAAATAATATTGTGCAAAATTCCTACAACTCTACTTTGCAATGGTTTGGAAGAAAGATTTGGATATATAAAGAACTCCCGCCCAAGATATTATTGGAAAGAAAGAAATTTGGTTTTCTGGTGACTGAACTTAAAAAAAGAAATATTCTATTCAGGTGGGACGCTCCAGTTGGTATTATATTGAGATATCAAGGAGAAAGATATCAATTAAATACTGTTGAAAAAGCGGAAGAATTTTATCAAAAAACTTTGAAAATGAATTTAACATCTTTATGCACAATACAGGATAAGCAGAAGGAATTGGAAATAAAGGGAAAACATCGAATTATAGAGGCTTCTGTAGACAAATTGCCTTTGGATTCTTTAGATACCCCAGCTGGATTATTTATAAATAAAAGAGAAGTGGCATCGGATTCTAATGTGATTATGATTCATCAAGTCACAGACAAACATGGAAATCAATTACTTGATTTACAGTTGTCAGAAAAGAAATATGAGTTAAAGCAAAACCAACAAGATCAAGTCATAGAGCAGAATGAAAATCGCCCAGTTGATATACAACTTGCAGAAAGGAAACCAGGATTGAGAATAAACCCACAAAAGAGAAAAAGAAATAGGTCTCACAAAATTAAAAATTTCTAAATTAAGCAACAGTGACGCCAGTTTTTTTTTTGTTTTGTTTTTTAAATGAACGAATATGTGAAAAGACAGTTGAGGTGAAGTATTGGTTAATAATATCCTGAGGAGATTGTTAGACCTCTGCAATGCCGTAACTTTGGGATGTGAAAAGAGCCTTAAACTGGTTGGATTGGAATTATCTATTTTGGAGTTCCCTTTATTGATAAATGTATTATATTTATGTCGACCTATAAGGCAAGAGAATTACGCTGGGGCATGCAGAAGATCTGGTTGTTACCCATTATGATGATGGGAATTAATATCATGAAGAAAACCACAATTACAGATATTGTATGGAATATAATTATAATGTCACTCGGGTGGTTGTTTTCTTTTTTATATATATATAGGAGGAGATTTATTACTGATGGGGGCAGAAGACAACTGAGGATTTGGAACAATCTGTTGCAACTAGGATGCCATGTTACCCTAATATGGATGATGTACTCAACAATCTACTGGACAGACACTAAAGAAGATATTATATGGATTATAAATTTAAAGTTATTGATTTGGAATATTTTTTTTTCCTTTTAGTAGGGTGGGTAGTAGATTAAAGATATTAAGAATTTGTAGGAAAGTGGGTGGAGATAGGTTAGTTTACAGATTGTTTAGTTTAAGAAAAGGGATGTTTAAGTGATATACCTAGGGGAGTGGAGTAAATGGATGGAGCTGAATAAATGTTAAATTAGGATTTATGGGGAATGCTGCTTTGTAATGTTATATTAATATATATAAAAGATTAAATGTTAAAGCAGGATTTATTACATAGTTTTAAAAGGGAAGGTTGTTTTGAAATGTTGTATTAACATACAGATATAAGCATGGGGAGGAGAAATAGGGCAGATTATTGTTAAATTGGGAGTTATAATAATCTTATTATGTTAAATTAGAAGTTATTATGCGATGCTATAGTAAAATGATATTTGAAATGTATGGTAAAAGGGGAAGTAATAATAGTAATATTATTAATAATATTATTAGTAAATAAGGATCAGTATTTAGAGGATGGAGGAAGGGGATGGTAAAGTAAAATATTATATAATCTGTTATGAATTAGGTTTTTGTTGTGAGGAAGTCATGGGGGGATGGGTGGTGAGGGGGGGGGTTAGGGAATGGGGGGAGAAAATTGTGGGGAAAAAAATTGTATTTGAAAACTTTTTCAATAAAAAAAAAATAAAAATTATCATAATTTTGCTTAGAAGGATCTGAGACTGCTGGTTGGAGAAGATACCAACAAGTATTTTAGGACTTAAAAACTAATGTATTTTATTTATGCCCATGAAATGTTATAACACATTTGCTCATTTCTTTATGTGACACAGGATTTTTATTCTTCTTCCTCTTCCTCTTCCTCTTCCTCTTCCTCTTCCTCTTCCTCTTCCTCTTCCTCTTCTTCTGCGTCTGCTCCTGCTCCTGCTCCTGCTCCTCCTCTCTCCTCCTCCTCACTTCTTTCTCTACTTGTTAATGTGTATAACACATAAGTTATGGCCAGACCAATCAAGGTTAAGATGGGTTTCCAAGGTCTTTTCAACTCTTTTGCTGAAAAAAATGTATTTCTTCTCTTCCCAGTAACCATCTAATTTTCTATAGCTGGGAAAGTTTTTAAATTGTAACTAGGATAAAAGGGGAAAAAATAATGTAGGACACATTCTGCATGCTTCACATCATTTGTTCCAAAGAGATTCTGATAGAAGTGTTTTGGAATCTATAGTCAGGCAAACACATCATTGCTCTGGCTGTTGTTATTTTCAATGAAAGGGAAAACTTTGCAGTGAAGTTCAGGGCAAAAGGAACTCTGTATAAAGTGTCTTGATCGATTAAAGAGTCTGTGCTCCTGCACTCAGTTCTAAATCTGGTCCCAAACCAAATGCACATACATTTCTACTTAACTTTGTTCCTTACTTTCAGTTTTACTTTATTCTGGTCCTTACATTCTATTTCTGTTCTGTATTCCGAGGGTGAGTCAACTCATTGCCCTGTTTACTTCACAATCCTTGAGGTTTTATTTGTTGTTAAGCTAATGTCTGCAAAGGTTGGCACTTTCCACTTCCCTGGATTAGTATGCAGGTACTCTGGTCACTCTGACCCCCCAAAAGGTCATGCAGAAACAAATGAATCTTAAGTAAATCTATGCTAATGAAATATTATCACGCATAGCAAGACTGCATTTGAATTCCTTACAGAGCTACTGAAATTCATCAGCAGTACTTTTATCGAAAACTATTATTCTGATTAAATGGCCCAGGTATTTTTACTTCTCATTTATTTTTTTAAAATAAAGGAAGAAATTTAAGATTTTTTTTTTATTTCTAAACTTTGGGACATAAAAAAGATGGAAACATATCTTTTTCTCAAATTTTGTTAAAATTTCCATCTCTTATCCAACACCCCCTTTTTTACTTAAAGGTTAAAGGTTTGCTACCTACAAGGTAATAATTGGATATGTTATTTCTGCCACAAGGAAGAAAGAAGACTGGTCAGGTTCTGCTTTTTCAAATAGGCATCCAAATCTCACTACGTTTATTTTATTTAGGGGGTTTTTAAAAACCCATTTTTATTATTTTTATAAACTCAAGGCAACGATAAGGTGACCAGATTTTAACATTGGTAAAGAGGGACATTGTGGGCGTGGCTTATTTTGTGGGTGTGGCTAGCTGGTCATGTGACTGGGTGGGCGTGGCTAGCTGGTCATATGACTGGGTGGGCGTGGCTAGCTGGTCATGTGACCGGGTGGCCATGGCTATGTGTATAGGGACTACTCAGAGGGCTGAAAAGTCATTTCTGACAGGTCCTCACACTTTTGACTGGTCCTCACACTTATGACCATCCTCACATTTATGCCCGTGCAGTATTCTTAACAACCATGTCACTCATTTCACAACTGCTTTTCTTCACCATGGTGACAAGATAGGGCAAAAACGTAAAATGTGAGGACAGTCGTAAGTTCGAGGACTGGTCAAAAGTGTAAGGACCAGTCAAAAATAACTTTTTCAGCCCTCTGAGTAGTCCATATGCACAAAAGGACTAACCAAAGGGCTGAAAAAAGTCATTTCTGACAGGTCCTTGCACTTTTGACTGGTCCTCACACTTATGACCATCCTCATATTTATGCCCATGCAGCATTCTTAACAACCATGTCACTCATTTCACAACTGCTTCTCTTCACCATGATGACAAGATAGGGCAAAAATGTAAAATGTGAGGACAGTCGTAAGTTCGAGGACTGGTCAAAAGTGTGAGGACCAGTCAAAAATAACTTTTTCAGCCCTCTGAGTAGTCCATATGCATTAAAGGATACAGCAATAGAGAGGGATGAAGGAATGGAAATTAGAGTAGGAGTGAGGGTAAGAGAGGGAGGAAGAGAGGAGGAGAAGGAGAAAGGAAGAGGAAGTAGGGAGGAGAAAAAGAGGGTGGGGGGAAGAGAAAGTAAGAAGGAAAGAAAAGAGAGTGGTGGTAGGTTTGAGGAGAAAGATTGCTGTACAATAAAAAAGATGAAAGGGAAGAAAGCCAACCCCAAGCAAATATAAAGATATTAAGATTAAGAATGAATTGTTAAACTTTAAAGAATAAAAGAGAACAAATATGAATAAATAGCAATAATTAGAAACACACATACAAACATGCAATGTATTTTCTTTGAACAGAATATTTGGCTGGTTCACAAATTTAAACAGCGTTTAGTCATTTCAATTAAATTTACAATTTCTATATTTCCTTTTTGCCATATTTATTCCTCATCTATTTTTTTAAAAAAACAATATTACCCTTCATCCTCATCTCTAATCTTAATCAAATTCAATTTTTCCCTTCTATTCTATATTATACCCCTTCCCATTGTCATCTATTTTTATATCCATCCTCACATTGGTTAATTATGTAATTATGTAATACAGTTGTTTAATACAAATTCAACATTTTAATATAAATCAATTAGTTATATAACTACCTTTTTTGTATATTAATCAATATGAACATGAATATTCCAATTATTTCCATGCAATCCAATTTCTTACAAATCAATTAATTATACTTACCAATAATAATAAACCAAATAATTTTCCCCATATATTCCTCTGAACCACAACTTAACCATTTCTGCTTTCAACATAATATACAATTAATAGTATCTCAATTATTACAATTCCCTAGTTAAATAGAGCTTTTTTTCTTTTGTGTTTTAAAATCTTGAACTCTCCTCCTAAATTTCCCATTGTTTGCAGTTTTTCACCTACCTTTTTTGGGGAGGAAAAATAAAAATAAAAATAAAAATAAATCTCTCTCTGCCTCATTTTGTCACGTTGCACCAAAGACCCTGGTTTCGGTTTCGTTTCTGCAGCTTAGCTAGGGGAAAAAAAACTGCTTCAGGAACTCTTTACACTGAGTGCCTGTAGGGCGGCCCTTTGAAGCCCCGGGCAAGAGTTTAAACAGTTTTTTTTTCTTCTAGCCATCAGCTGTGGCTCAAGAGGCAGAATGAAAAATCGGGACTTTTTTGAAACGCCGCGGGACGCGGGACAAATTGCTAAAAATCGGGACTGTCCCGCCAAAAGCGGGACGTCTGGTCACCTTAGGCAACAAACATAGCTAATACTCCTTCCTCCTTCTGTTTTCCCTACAGCATCAACACCATGAGGTAAGAAAAAGGGACTGGCCCAAAGTCATCCACCTGGCTTTCATGCCTAAGGTGGGACTAGAACTCACGGTCTCCTGGACATTGGCCCAAAGTCACCCAGTTAGTTTTTACACTAAGACGGGAGTAGAATTTACAGTCTCTTGGAGATTGGCCCAGTCATCTGGCTTTCATGCCTAAGGCAGAACTGGTCACCCAGCTGATACATGGTCACCCATGTGATACTAGAACTCACAGGCTCCTGGTGATTGGCCCAAAGTCATCCAGCTGGCTTTCATACTTAAAATGAGACTGTAAGGCCCGGCCGCTCCCCCTTATTCAAGAAAATAAAGACTCTTGAAACTTGGCATTTCAAAAGGAACCTTGTATTGAATAGAGGTGATAGCAGGGCAAAAAGAAAGCAGGCTCTGAGGGGCACTCAGGCCATACAGTTAGAATAAAGGGAACTAGGAACCCCTCCCAACAGTCCCGTGTGGATTCAGCCAATCTACAGGTGTGAAGATGTTATTCTACCGGCCGCTCTGAGAAAGTGATAAGATAACTTTCTCAGGGTCATCCTCTGCCAGTTTGCAGGCGATACAATCCACATGGCCCTCCCTCCCCTTACATTCCCCAAAAGGTGAGAAAATCCAGGCCGCTTAGGTGCCAGGCTAGAAGGTATAAATCATTAGATTGCAGGATATAGGATATATCTGGGAGAAAGCAATAAAGTATAAATGCAATAATAAATGCAAGGGTCTCCCTCTTCCCCCTTGAGAAATGGCAGATTCACGGACCTGACAGAGACTAAAATACATGGTATACTGGCTTCTAGCCTCCTGCCTTAACCAAACATGCTTTTCCATCAACCATGCTACCGTGTGCTTGTCTAACTGTTTTCTTTTGAGGAGAAAAACATCTTCTCAGAGTGTTATTTGAAAGTACAGCAACAGAAACAGGAAATGTGAAACATTACCTACCTCTGTAAATTCCACTCTTCTTGTTGTGACCCCGACTCCCGAGCCTGTCCTAACAGAGGAAGAGGACTCAGAAGGTGATGGGGAGGAACTGACAAGGCCTCCCTCTCCAGGACCCTACTTTCTGGCAATGCCTCAGGTTCCATCTGAAGGCCAGGAGGAACAGCCTGGGATGTGCCAGGAGGAAGGCATATCGGAGCACCAATTGATAGGGAGCGAGGATGATGAATCCTGGCTTGATCCTAGGCAGCGTTGGAGGGAGAAGCGTGTGCAGCAACGGAAAAGTCGTAGGAGGGCCAGAGATTGAGCTGAGTCACGGAGCCATGCCCCATCAGGAATAAAAGTGGGTGGGATTGCTCTTCAGGCTTTGTGACGGACAAAGTTAAACCCTGAAAGTCACATCGTGATCTCTGAAATTTGGTTTGGATATATTTTGGACTGAACATTGACTAAACTCTTGTCTCGTGGATAATTTGTTGCTCCTGGAACGGACTGAAGATAAGTCCTTTTCTGCTTTATGGGAGTGAAAATGGTCTTGGCAGGCATTCGGCAGTTTGCTGCCAAAACCTTGGTCTGCCAAGAATTCTAATCTGTTTACCTAATAAAATATTGGCAGGCGTGCTTGGTATTATGTTTGCCTGTGTGAGGAAGGGGGACAGAACACTTCTGCTTTTGATCTCTTCCTTTGTAGGAAGTTTTCAATCATTGTTTTTTTTTAAAAAAAATAACATTTAGAGAGTTCCATGAGCAATGGAGTTGACCCGATGGAATGAGGCAAGGAACAAGACCCACCAGCAGTTTGAAGAACATTCTTGTTCTTTTAGTTTCACCTACAAGGTTTTCTCTTTCTTTCTTTTTTTAATGAGGACAAAGCAACGCTCTCTACATGGGGCTCCCCTTGAAGGGCACCCGGAGGCTCCAACTGGTCCAGAATGCGGCCGCGCGGGTAGTTACGGGAGCTGCATGGCGCTCCCATACAACACCTCTCCTGCGTGAGCTGCACTGGCTCCCAGTGGTCTTCCGGGTGCGCTTCAAGGTGTTGGTTATCACCTTTAAAGCGCTCCATGGCATAGGACCTAGATATCTTCGAGACTGCCTGCTGCTACTGACGGCCTCCCATCGATCTGTGCGCTCCCACAGAGAGAGCCTCCTCGGGGTGCTATCAGCCAAACAATGTAGGCTAGTGACCTCCAGGGGGAGGGCCTTCTCTGTGGGGGCACCTACCCTCTGGAACCAGCTGTCCCCAGAGATAAGGAGAATCCAAGACCTCGGTGCCTTCCGCCGTGCCCTTAAAACTTTCTTTTTTCAGCAAGCTGGGCTGGCCTAACACTTTTTTTTAAATGTTTTTAATTGTTTTGTCATTACTTTTAATTATGGGTATATATATATATATATATATATATATATATATATATATATATATATATATATATATATATATATATATATATATAATTGTATTTTAAAGTTTGTAGTTTATGTTTTTACTTTGGCTGTTCACCGCCCTGAGTCGTCAGGGAGAAGGGCAGTATAAAAATTCAATATAAAATAAAATAAAATAAAGTTGTGGCATGAGGTTTGTCATTCCAGTCCATCTGGGAATGAACGGAGGAGGTCTTGCAAATGGATTATTTAATGAGACAAACTGTGTAAACCGTACCCTCTAGGGATACAACCCCAGTCTAATTTTATGTGGGAATATTATGCTATCTTCACCCAGGGCTGAATTAATTTCAGATTGTATTGAGTTGCCAAGACAACAGAGGTCCTTGGCAGTTTATGTTCTGTCCTCTGACAGAAAAAAAAAAATATTTTTGGACTTCATCCCTCTGAGGAAGTATAACTTTACAAGCTGTTGCCATATTAACAAAGAAAGCAAATTCATTGAAGCCAACTGATCATGTCCTGAATAATTTGGGGAATTATTCATTTTTAGCAAATTTGCTCATTTTTCTCAATTGCCATTTGGTTTCACTCATCCCAACCACAACTTCATTTGTGGGAGAAGAATTAACATGGAGGAGATTTATTTTATCGTTGACTTATCTTAGCAACAGGCAGGTTTCACAGAAAATAGCGAAGAGTGAAAATGACAGCCACAACAGTGGAATTTATACTTCTCACATGTGTTATGTGGGAAACATGTGGCACACATAAAAATGTGTACAGTTTCAGTTGCAGTATTGTGGTACCATCTCTACATTTTGATCACACCCTGCATGCATGTGCGTATGTGAGTACACACACACACACACACACACACACACACAAACACACATAAACTTTCTAGAGAAACTCTATACCTCTGAACATAAACTGTATCTGTATCAATCAATCGAAATCCACACTCTTTTTGTAACAGCAACTTTAAAAGGTCGAACACCAGCAAAGTCTTTGTAAAGACCAGTTGAAAACTTGTAGAGTCACTGCACGGAATTTGTAAAATCCTAATTTCTGTCTATGCCATGTAAAAAATACTATGGACTATAAACGGCTAACCAAGTTTCCTTGAGTCAACCCTTGAAGCAGATGATAGGAAATACATGGTAGGAAACTATCAAGGATATTTCTCCTTTTCATTTTTGTTGACCTGTGGATATAAAATTTAGGGCTTAAAATTCCACTTTATCATCATTTTTACAATTAAATAAGTATAAGGAATAAATAAGTATAAGGAATGTTGTGATCCCAAAAATTATTTGATGGCATAGGTTCGTGATGGCGAACCTGTGGCACGCGAGCCACAGGTGGCACACCACTGGTGGGTTCCTCCTGGTTCGGCCCGGTTCGGCCGAGCCAGTAGCGGTGACGATATGATGTCACTGAACCGGTTCTGCCCCCTCTCCCCACCCCCCCCACACCCACCCGTGTTATTCTTACCTTTTATTTGGCCCCACTCCCAGTCTATTGCTGCCTCCTGAGTCTAGCCAGCTGATGGCTAGAGGGAAAAAAACTGTTTAAACTCTTGCCCTGGGGCTTCAAAGGGCCACCCTACAGCTGATCACTGTTAAAAGAAAACAAATGAGTAGACCGGTGCCTGCAAAAATAAATGGGTAGACCCAGTGGTGGGATTCTACTTTGGTAGAACCAGTTGTTAAGTAGTTAAGTAGTTAAGCCAGTGGTTCCCAAAGTGGGCAGTACCGCCCCCTGGGGGGGATGCCTTAGGGGGGTGGTAAGAGGCAAGGGGGCGGCAGGGGGGCACTAGATGCAAAAGGGGGCAATAGGGGGGCGCTAAGTGGCAGGGAGTGTGGTTCCCATCCTTTGGCCTGTGCCTCACAGCAGTTACCTCCTTGCAAGCAAACAGCAAGAAAAAACAACTCCTTTCAGCTTCAGCATAGGCTAATTAGCCAGTTGATTAGATCTGTCTCCCGACTCTCAGCTGATTTGCTTTCAGCTGTTTTGCGCAGGGCTCAGCTGCTTGCTGCAAAGAGCTAAATTGCTGGAGCAGATTTTTTTTCTCCTTATGCAAATCAAGCTGAAAACGAAACTGAAAGTAAAGCAGGGTGTTGGCTGTTATCTTGGAAAATTAGGCAGAGGCAGATTTCTTTTCTTTTTCCTCACCAAAAAAGGTAGATGCGAACAATGGGAAATTTAGGGCAAAAGAGGAGAGTTCAAGATTTTAAAACACACACACACACACACACAAAAACTCTATTTAACTAGGGAATTATAATAATTGAGATACTATATATTGTATATTGTGTTGAAATCAGAAATGGTTAAGCTGTGGTTTGGAGGAATATATGGGGGAAATTATTTGGTTTATTATTATTGGTAAATATAATTAATTGATTTGTAAGAAATTGGATTGCATGGAAATAATTGGAATATTCATGTTCATATTGATTAATATTAAAAAAAGATAGTTATATAACTAATTGATTTATATTAAAATGTTGAATTTGTATTAAACAACTGTAATATTACATAATTAACCAATGTAAGGATGGATATAAAAATAGATGAAATGGGAAGGGGTATAATATAGAAGGGAAAAATTGAATTTGATTAAGATTAGGGATGAGGATGAAGGGTAATATTGGTTACTGCGCAAAACAGCTGTAGGGCGGCCCTTTGAAGCCCCACGGCAAGAGTTTAAACAGTTTTTTTCCCTCTAGCCATCATCTGGGACTCAAGAGGCAGCAATAGATTGGGAGTGGAGCCAAATAAAGGGTAAGAATAATGCCGGGGGGGGGCAGGGGGGAGAACCGGTTCGGTGATGTCATATCATCACCGCTACCGGCTCGCAGGGAACCGGTGTGAACCGGGAGCAACCCACCACTGCAGAGGACTGAAAAAGTTATTTTTGACTGGTCCTTGCACTTTTGACCAGTTCTCAAACTTACGACTGTCCTCACATTTTATGGTTTTTGCCCTATCTTGTCACCATGGTGAAGAGAAGCAGTTGTGAAATGAGTGACATGGTTGTTAAGAATGCTACTATGGGCATAAATGATGACCAGTCATAAATGCGAAGAACGGTCAAAAGTGCGAGGATCTGTCAGAAATCACTCTTTTCAGCCCTCTGGGCAGTCCTTTTGTGCATATGGACTACTCAGAGGGCTGAAAAAGTTATTTTTGACTGGTCCTCGCACTTTTGACCAGTCCTCGAACTTACGACTGTCCTCACATTTTACGTTTTTTGCCCTATCTTGTCACCATGGTGAAGAGAAGCAGTTGTGAAATGAGTGACATGGTTGTTAAGCATGCTGCACGGGCATAAATGTGAGGATGGTCATAAATGTGAGGACCAGTCAAAAGTGTGAGGACCTGTCAGAAATGACATTTTTCAGCCCTCTGAGTAGTCCCTATACACATAGCCATGGCCACCTGGTCACATGACCAGCTAGCCACGCCCACCCAGTCACATGACCTCCAAGCCACGCCCCCAAAATAAGCCACGCCAACAGAACCGGTAGTAAATTTTTTTAGAAACCACCCATGTGGCACGTGTAGCCATATCAGTGGGCACACCAGCTCAGCTCTGGGGCGCATGCGCATGCCAGCCAGCTGATTTTCGGGCCTTCTGGGCCTACCAGAAGTAGGAAAACAGGCTGTTTCCTGCCTCCAGAGGGGCTGGGGATGGGTGGGGAAGGCCCATTTTTCTTTCTTACCTGGCTTCAGATCCTCCCTATGCATCTGCGGAGGTCGAAAACAGCCTTTCCCACTCCCTCGGAGGCCTTCCAAAGGCCTGAAAGGGTCCATTTCCCAACTCCCGGTGGCACAGGAAGTGACGTTCAAAAAAGTCATTTCCTGTCCCACCGGGAGTTGGGAAATGGGGCCTTTCAGGTGTCCGAGGGAGTGGGAAAGGCTGTTTTCACACTTCCCAGATGGATAGAGAGGGTCTGGAGCCAGGTAAGAAAGAAAAATGGGCCTACCAGGCCATTGCATGCCAAGAGCATGTGGGGGAGGGGAGGTTGTGCATGCATGTGCAGGGCAGGGCACATAGGATTATGGGTGTGGGCACACATGCACGCGAACCTCCCCCACCCACCCCCTCTCCTGGCACATGATGGCAAAAAGGTTAGCCATCCCTGGCATAGGTGGATTAGTGGTTCATGAGCCATGATTTAGACAAAGATAATAACAGAACAACAGAATTGGAAGGGACCTTGGAAGTCTTGTAGTCCAACCCTCTGCTTAAGCAGGAGACCCTGTATCATGTCAGACAAATGGCTCTCCCATCTCTTCTTAAAAACCTCCAGTGATGGAGCACCCACACTTTGTGGAGGTAAACTGTTCTACTGATTAATTGTTCTCACTGTCAGGAAATTTCTCCTTCATTCCAGGTTGCTTCTCTCCATGATTAGTTTCCATCCAAAATCTCTTGTCTTGCCTCCTGATGCTTTGGAGAATAGGCTGACTCTCTCTTCTTTGTGGCAGCCCCTTAGATATTGGAACAGTGCTATTATTACACCTTTGTCCAAATGAAATTTTCTTCTGTTTAATTACGCTTCCAATTGCTTCATTATTGTTTGATGATCTGTCACCAGGTTGAGAAAGATTGACTAAGAATCATATTTATGATTATGTATGTAGCTGCTTTCTGTTTTCTACATTCTCAATGACTGCACCAGGAAGAGTCAAACTTTGGCTTCCAACAAACAGTGTTA
Source organism: Arizona elegans (assembly GCA_022577455.1). Taxonomy (NCBI): domain Eukaryota; kingdom Metazoa; phylum Chordata; class Lepidosauria; order Squamata; family Colubridae; genus Arizona; species Arizona elegans. The sequence continues at coordinate 101,908,028 of JAKOOJ010000005.1, forward strand.
TTTGTGGCCTAATGAATTGTTCTTGTCGGTATCTCATTGTCTCATCTCCATTCATACTAATTTTCTTTAAAGGCTGAATTTATTACCAAGAATAACTGTGTGATATGTTTCATTTTAACAAACACAACCCCGAGATTCTGCAAGCTATTTTTAAAATGCGCAAAATAGCACTTGGACTAATGACTCTATTTTGCATTGGTGATAAATTAAAAGAAAAGCAACTGCACTTATTAAATATTAGAGAAAGGGTGGACCTATTACAACATAAATTTTTATTTGATGAAAGGGCTGGAGATAATAAGCCTCAATAGGATATCCCACACACACAAAAATAGCTTCTCTCTAAGACAATAGGGTATTTTAAACATACTGGTATATATTTTAACTTGCAATAAAATAAGATTATAAATGTATTGTGGCTCAGGAGAACAAGTGGAAGGTGCTTTAGGAGCAGATAACTCGTGTGTGTGTGTGTGTGTGTGTGTGTGTGTGTGTGTATGTAAAATTTATATTTGCTGATAAAGAAATAAAGGGAGACTAGTATAGATCTATTTCAAGCTATTTAGCTCTCATCAGCTAGCCATACCCTTACCTGGATTCGAACTTGGACTGCCTGCATATTAGGCAGTTGTATTAACCTCTGAGCCACAAGTTCTTTATCAGCAAATATTAATTTGATACAAAATAGTTTGTCATGAAAGTGACTGCCTGATGGCTCCTGGATTGGAGCTGAAAGGCGAAACGTAATCAGTATGCTCCCTCCTATATTTGGGTAGACCAGGTGCTTCAACAGAATAACACTTTATATTTGTATAGGTATAGGTATAGGTATAGGTATAAGTATAGGTATTGGTATAGGTATACGTATGTATTTATGTCTGTGTCGAGCCTGACATATTGCTCGACAACACAGGGACGGGAAGGAGGAGGAATGGTGGAGGATGCGGAAGGACCTGAAATGCAAGGAAAAGCAGCTGTTCACAGTGGTGGTGGTAGTGGCACAGGGGATAGGTGGATGATTGCGGGACTGCGGTGTGTCGGGGATAGAAACCGGGGGTGGTGGCTACTACACTGGTAATGATGGATCTTCCGTGGACATCTGTGGGATGAATATGTAATGGAGGGGTGGAAATGGACCTTTGCGGTGCTGACGATGTCAATGAAGGCTTAGATGCTGACGAAAGGGAGGGGCGCTGGCCGAGGACACGCTCCCCAGCTGACAAACATCCACCCAGCTAAAGAGGGTGGGGCGGAGTGGCATAATAAAAGGTGCTACGAGGCAAACGCTCATAGCGCCAACTTTGAATGTTAGGAGTTCAGTGTTTTCCCGGAGCTAACAACGGCATTAAACCAACATAATTAAACCAGTTGGATGTGTTCTGTTGTGTTTTCTTGCTGCTTCAGTATTGTTCGGGAGAAGGAACTGAGAGAAGTTGGCGCTCACTTCATTACAGTTTTGTTTTCATCGTGAGGCTGGACAGTTGGAATGGTGGAGGGTGTGATCCCGAAGCAATAGCCCCGGCAGTTACCCAGACAGAGGAAGAAAGCATGGGTTCGGTAGCTCAGTTCGACCTTCAACCCGTGGTGCAGCCAAAAGAAAAACCCCAAAGCCAGGGAGGGGAGGGGGTTGAACCCTCAGAGGCGAAAACTGTTGTTATATATTCTGCTTCAGGGGAATGGTGGCATAGTTCAGCTTTGGCTGGTCCTGGAGTGAGTACAAAGCCTCCCACCCCGCCCTGTCCGGTGAGCGTTTCCAGAGGTGGAGGGAGAGAAGATAGATTGAAGATGAAGACAGGGGGAGTGGAGTTATTCAACTGGACCTGGTCCCTCCACCATGGATATAATAAAGGAACAGTTCAGGGAGGCCAGTTTTAGGGATGCCCCCTCTTGGCAGCCATGGGCGACAGGGGTGGAGCAGGCTTCTACCTAGCAGGGCCCAGCTGGGTCATCCGGTATAGAAACCCGGTTTCGTTTAGCCAGCCCTAAATTGAGGTTGGACCCTGCTATCGGCAGACTCAGGAGAACAGAACACCCAGCCACCGGAACCCACCCTCTGCCTCTGGAGGAGGAGGTGAGGCTCATTGATTGGGGCATATGCAGCGCCCCTGTGCAGGTACTGTGGGATAGTGGACAGACTGGCCCAGGACAACCGTCTGAGGTCCAGGGGTCTCGAGCAGCTAGGACACCATCTCAGGGCTATCCTGGACAAGCTTACAACCCAGGGGGGATGGCCTCCTCAGGTGATGTGGGGTCCACCACCCTTGCAAGCAACTTTTGACAGGAGTCCGGACTGGGTGGCTATCTTTTTGAGCCAGGTTATTAGTTATGTGGATTAGTACGGCCGATTCTATCCGTCCCAGTGGGCCATGGTTGTAGCGATCACAACTGGATTGAGCGGGGAGGCAGCTGACTGGGTAGCTGACCTCCATAGCAACCATTCCCGGGAACTAACTGATGTAGGCCTGTTTCTGGAGAGCCTTAGCGTACGTTTCGAGGATGAGTCCCGAACGCAACAAGTTGAGGGGGAGCTGGTGTCTCTGAAGTAGAGGGGCCGACCTGCAAAAGAATATGTGAAGGACTTCTGAACACTTGCGGGGAGATTGTGGGCATGGCCCAAGCGAATACTTGTGCACCAGTTTCATCTGGGTTAGGACCGTGAGTTAAGACAAGCATGCGTCTATCGGTGTCTCCTGCCTTGTCTCACAGAATGGTTTAGAGCGGCTATCGATTTAGATATTGGCTTGAAGGAATTTCAATTCAAAAGAATAACCAGAGCACCACAACCGAGATGGACATAAATAGACCACCCACATCTCAGGAGTCCGGGAAGCCAACTGGGACTTCAGACTCTACTCATAGGGCTGCATTCCAGTGTTTCAGGTGCAATCAGGTGGGACATAGAGCATTGGACTGTCCGTTTCCTCCACCACAACCTTCAACAGATTGCACCCCAGTGTCCAGTGGGAAGGAGCAAGCGCAAACTACCCCAGAGCGGTCGAGGGCGGTATCCAGACATTATCGTCCAAGGGAAATACACCTACCAAGGAGGCCGGGGTTTCGGTGGGACCCAAAGAGCTACCTGTGGTGGTGGGTGACAGTGACAAGGAAGACACCCACGACCCGATGGTGAGTGCATCCATACACCCTTTTGTCATCCAGGTCACCCTTCACAACCCATGTACCGCTAAGGAGATATGACAGGGAACACTCATCGATTCGGGTTGCACCCAGTGTTTAATGAGGAACTCCTTAGCGACTCAATTGGGTCTCTGTTTGGTCAAGGTAAAGGACCTCATTCAATTTGAGCAAATGGATGGTCCATCCTGGGGGGGAAACTGGCCACAAGGATAACGGAGCCAATCAGACTGGGAATAGGTGAACACTGGAAATACCTCAGGTTGTTGTTGGTGGATGTGATAATAGAATCCATCATTCTGGGATTGGCCTGGCTGGATAAATGGCAACACACAATATGGTGGGAGGGGGGATACCGAAAACTATGTCTTGAGCTCAGTCCTGAACCAGTTGCAAAAGAGATGGGAAAAAGGGAAGATGATGTGCCCCCAACACAACCGTTGCAGAATAATACATCGCTAGTATCAGGGGTCCCAGAGATATATGCAGACTTAGCAACCGTCTTCAGTGAGGTAGAATGTGATTTGTTACCGCCACATCGTACAACAGATTGTGCTATAGAACTAATACCCGGGGCTACATTACCCAAGCCTCATATGTATTCGATGATCCCAAAGGAATTGGAGGAGTTACGCAGCTATATAAACCAAAATCTGGCTAGAGGGTTCATCAAACCTAGCAGGACGCATTTGGCTGCTCTGGTCCTCTTCCGGGAGAAGAAGGACGGGGGTCTGCACCTCTGTGTTGATTTTAGGGGTTTGAACGCTGTGAGTATAGAACCTTTATACCCCTTGCTATTGAATAAAGATTTGTTGGCTACCTTGTCCACAGGCCGAATCTTCATCAAACTAGATCTGAGGGAAGTGTACTACCGCATTCATATTAAACCAGGTGATGAATGGAAGACCACTTTTAACTGCCCACTTGGCATCTATAAGTTCCAGATCATGCCGTTCGGTTTGCAGGGAGCCCCGGCGTTGTTCATGCAACTGATTAATGAAGTATTGCATGAGCATTTGTATCGGGGGGGTAGTGGTATATCTTGATGATTTCCTCATTTATACTGATACCATGGAGGAACACATGTGGTTAGTCCACCAAGTGTTAGAGAAACTCCTAGAGGCTAAACTCTGGGAGGTGCCATCTATAAAACATTTTCATCTGGTTTTCCTTGTATGCCATCACAATTGTTAGTTTCATGTTCATTTTCCACATCCTCTCCCACTTCTCTAGTTCTATCACATGGTTAATGTTTTGTGCCCATTTGATCATCGTGTCTTTCACTGTTTCCTCTTCCATTTTATACCAAATTAGACACTTGTATAGTCTACTTATTAGTTTTTTATCATTCCCTAGTATGATTTTATCTAATTCTGTTTCTTCTAGTCGAACTTGATCTTTTTTTATATCCTCTGTGTATTTTGAATTTATCTGCAGATATGTCCACCATTGCACTTCTCTTTCTAAGTCCAGTTCCAATTTGTTTCTAGTTTTTAATATTCCCTTCTTGGTTATTATGTCTCTATATCTAATTAATTTTGTCCAGTCTACTAAATTTGGATATGTTAAGATTTCCTCTGGGGAAATCCAAGACGGGATTTGTATATAATGTTGTTTTTTAATTTTATTGCAAATTATTAGTAAAGAATTCCTAATTGAGTGTCTTCTAAAGTATCCATAAATATTTTGTTTTCCTCCCCACAAATATGAGTGCCACCCTATAGTTAGATCATGTCCTAATGTTAGCAGCCTTTTATTTTCCAATTCCATCAACTCCTTTATCCAAACTAATCCTGCTGCTTGATAGTAGGTCTCCCAATCTGGGAGGGTGGCTCCTCCTCTCTCTCTGGAATCTTGTAATACTTTTAACCTAATTCTATGCTTCTTTCCTTGCCAAATAAATTTTGTAGTTAATCTATTTAATAAGTCAAAAAAAAATTTCCCCATTTTTATCGGAATAGTCTGGAAAAGGAATAAAATTTTGGGCAAGATGTTCATTTTTATTACTGCCACTCTTCCCATCCATGAAATCTGCAACTTTGTTCAGTTTTCAAAATCTTTCCTAATTTGCTCGGTTAGGGACGAGCAATATGAAGTAGATGACATACTGGATTCCAGAATTCACAGAGGAAGACTCCAATACTTAGTAAGATGGAAAGGGTATCCCTATGAAGAGGCTTCCTGGGTATAACGTGGGAGATATTAATGCCAACCGGCTCTGACGATTCCATAGGAAAAACCCACTAAAACCAAGAGCTTCTATTAACACATCTACTTTATATCTTACAGAGGAGCCCTTGGTAAAGGGGAGCCACCTGTCGAGCCCGACATATTGCTCGACAATATAGGGATGGGAAGGAGGAGGAACGGTGGAGGATGCAGAACGACCTGAAATGCGAGGAAAAGCAGCTGTTCACAGCGGTGGTGGTTGTGGCACAGGGGATAGGCAGATGATTGCGGGACCGCGGTGCATCGGGGATAGAAACAAGGGTGGTGGTGGGGGTGGCTACTACACCAGTAATGACGGATCTTCCGTGGACATCCATGGGATGCATATGTAATGGAGGCGTGGAAACAGACCTCCGTGGAGCTGATGATGTCAATGAAGGCTTAGATGCTGACGAAAGGGAGGGGCGGTGGCCGAGGACGCGTTCCCCAACTGACAAACATCCACCCGGCTAATGAGGGCGGGGTGGTGTGGCATAATAAAAGGCATTATGAGGCGAACGCTCGTAGCACCAACTTTGAAACGTTAGGAGCTCAGTGTTTTCCCAGAGCTAACAACGGCATTAAACCAACACCACTAAACCAGTTGGATGTGTCCTGTCGTGTTTTCTTGCTGCTTCCATATTGTTCGGGAAAAGGAGCTGAGAGACTGTCTGTCTGTGTGCATGTGTAATATACACATGTGATGGCGAACCTATGGCATGCCATTGCCCCAGCCCAGCTCCACCATGCATATGCGCGGACCTCCCACAAGCCAGTTGGTCTTTGGGTCTCTGCTGTGCATGCATGGGGGTAGGACTCAGGCAGGGGACGCATGTGGGCATGCATGGAGGGGTGAAGTGCATGCATGGGGGTGCAGGTTGCAGGGGTGGGTTTCAAAACCCATCGCTTGTGGGTTCACACATGCTCATGCTTGTGCGCATTGCTTCTGTGCATGCACAGAAGCTTTTGTGCATGTGCAGAAGTGTCTGGGCAGGTGGGTGGAGCCTCCTACCACTGTTGCTACCGGTTCACCCAATCCGGGGCGAACTGGTAGCAACCCACCACTGGCAGGTTGGTGCAGGAGGCTTTCCAGGCACAAAATGGGGCACAGGGGGCCGCACAAGGCCTTCCCATGCCCCATTTTTAGCCTAGAAAGCCTGCACCACCTGGAAGCCAAATGGGGTGTAGGGGGGGTTGCATTCATGGGGGGCAGGGCACATGTATGGGGATGCACGTGAATGTGTGGGGGATGTGCATGCATGCATGGGGGTAGGGTGCATGTGCAGATGGTGCTCACACTGCATTGTGGGGGTTTGGGCACGCACATTGTGTTCCTGCATGCACACACGTGCGTCCTTTGGGCACTCGGCACCAAAAAGGTTAACCATCATATATACATATATAAAGTAAGAAGTCTACAGTCCATCACCATTCTCATTAACAAAGAATGAACTTCGCCATATTAATCAGTGATCAAAAGCATAAAATGGGCCTCCATACTCAGCTTGTTTCAAGCACAAGAAATTCCTAAAGAGTTCAGCATACATCTTCAAGAGCAGCTTATTTGTGCTGTTGATGTTACAATTGCACTGTCAGGGTGGCAATTAATCCCATTCTGCTTTTGGGTAATTGCACCTTGATTAGAGAATGGATCGTGACCTTTCCTTGAAGTATACTTTAAGAAAATAAAACCGAGATATATTCTAATAAACACATTTTATTATAAAGAAGTAAAAACATCTTACTAGCTAATTAATTACATCTTGGCAGCGTTCCTGCTGGACCTTTTTGCAGGCGAACAAAGAAAGATAGAAGAAAGTGAAGGAATGTGGACATGAGCAGTTAGCTTAGAGATAAGAACTTGGCAAGCTACGGTAAGTCTGAAAGTTCAAAAATAAGAGCTCATCTGGTAAATACAAAAAACGCAGTGACATGCACTTATTTGTTTTTTGGTTTTTTTCAGCTCATTTTCTCTCTCTGGTTCCATTCTTTCAATCTTCCACCCACCAGGTATGCCCACATGGATGGATTTTTGGTTGAGATTGATGTATTATTGCTTTTTATATATATTTTTCCCTTAGTTACCCACCCATTTCAATGGGTTTTTTGAAGGGAGGGGAAGATATTAACATTTGAGATACTAATTTATTTTAGCAATAGCAATAGCAATAGCAATTAGACTTATATACACCTTCACAGTGCTTTACAGCCCTCTCTAAGTGGTTTACAGAGTCAGCATGTTGCCCCAAACAAACTGGAGCCTCATTTTACCCACCTCAGAAGGATGGAAGGCTGAGTCAACCTTGAGCCTGGTGAGATTCGATCTGCCAAACTTCTGGCAGTGGTGATCAGCAGAAGTAGGCTGTAGTACTGCACTCTAACCACTGTGCCACAGTGGCTCTAGGTTTTAGGGGGTTTTTTTGGAAATGGAGTCATTTTGGGATCCCTCAAGGATCAGACAATCAGCACAGTACATAGCTCAAAAAGAAATATTTTCATGATTTGTAAAAGATCTAACTAGTCAGGGTTCTTCTCACAGAATCAAGAATGACTTCAAGTTTAATTTGTATTTTGAAGATTTCCGGCTGACATCAGGTGCAGGGAATGGGTCTCTGAGTTCCCTGTGCTGAGTTCTCCTTGATTGTGGGCTCCGAGAGGAGCCAAAGCTGCCTTGTAGGGGTGGTGAAGCTAAAGAGGGGCGCCCTGAGAGGTTGCAGGATAAATCGCAACTCTCCTGCTGAACCACGGTTTTTTTCCCCTCTATACTATGGCGAGGAGAAGAGGCAGCCTAAAGATGGCTGACACAAAGCTGGGGCAGCCGAGAAAACTCAACCTCAAAAGAATATCCAGGAAAAGAGAAGCTCACTGCTATTCTTTTTTTAAAAAGTGATTTAACATTTTGAGAATTTCAAAATTGAAGGAAAAAGAATCAAAGGAAGAAAGGTGAAAACCTTTAAAAATACATAAAATTGGATTTCTAAATTGGACAGGTGTTGTTCTGGATAGGCATTTTAAAATGCTGGAACTATTTACTTAAAAAACTAATATCTTTTTATTTTGGATTGTTACCATTAAAATTGAATAAAACTGGCTGATATTAAAATTTGATCTAAGAGTGCCACCTGCTGACAAGGCATATCACATTCCCAAAATCCTGGAAATACTTGGCTATTGGAAATTTAAATGTGAGAATAAGAAAGACACTATTATTAAAGTGACCCCTGAAGGCTACAACACAAGACTAAATTTATAGAGGGACTTATGTAGGTTCCGGAAAAATCCTTGGGACTATCCAGAGGAACAGGTTGATCAACTTTGGGATATAAAGATTCATGAATATTGAACTTTTTGAGAAGTGAGAAGTTTGAAAATATGGTTTTTGGATTATTGGACAAAAGAAGGACAAAATGAAACTAAATGAGATGCTCCACCAGCAAGAAAGGAATTGAATTTGGGGAGAAATGCAGTTGATAATTCAAAGTATTAAGGAGACTCTGACAAGAAGCTACAAGGAGATTATGAATAAAATGCAGAGCATAGATGGAGAGCTGGAAAACATGATACAAAGGACAAGGAATGACCAAGACGCCCAGGAAGAGGAGGAGCCAATTGAAAAAGTAGATGAAAAAACAGAACAGAAAAACCAAACATATAAACTTGCTAAATGTAACAAATACGATTAATAATATTTTATTAATTTGTAGTAAAAGGAATGACACTCAGAATATAGTGATTGGCATAAAAATAACATATTGAAATATTGAATAATTAAATAATGAAAGATTATAACTTAACATAGATATGTGTACTATTACCAGAATGATATAAGCTTGTCAAACATAGTAAATATGATGAATATTATTTTATTTGTACTAAAATGTAATACACTCGGGTGCCACACTCTTCATGTACTGATATTTGTAAAAAACAATAAAAAAATAAAAAACTTGGGGGGGGGAGTTTAATTTGTATTTCAGAAAGAGTTTGACTTCTGTTATAAAAAAAGGAGATTTCATCTGTCTGTCTCTTACCTTCAGTGAACAAATGTCTTATTATATAACACCGTCTTGGGTTTAAATACAGGAAAACAATAATCTATCATAACACAGGGGGAAAAATGCAGTACTATGGTTCTTCTCTGCTCTTAAATCCAAGGGTCCATTCACTACAACAGTAGATAAATTGATCTTATTTGATATTGCTTCTTATTTATACTAAAACTTTTGCACTGTTTATTCCTACAGACCATTGTAAAAAGATGGTCTTAACCCATTTCTGAAATACTGCTTGACAGTGTATTAGCACCAGCAAAAGAAGCCATTCATAATACAATGTCACAAACTAGCAATAATGAATAATCTCGTACCATGTATTTGTGTAAAGGAACATATGTGAGAGAGAGACTTTGTAAGAACTACTCTATGCAGACCAATAATGCAAAGTGTGGCTCCTATTTTAAACCTCTCTATTGACATTTCTTTCCTAATATTTTAATTTTTCAAGGAGAGGGTTAGAATTTTGCTGAGAGCCCAAGAACAAACTTCTGAACTTACTGTCATCAGATGCCCTCAGTAGAAGAAACTTTAAGGATTTGCTGCATATTCATATTTCATATTCTTAAAATGGCTTTCAGTTGAATTTAAATGATTAAAGCTCCAATACTCTAGTCCAAAAGCATTACTTTAATATTAAAACAATAAAAGAATGAGATGGAAAATTAAAAGAGATAACAGTTCCTGCTCTGCAATGTTTTAATTTTAATAGTTTGGAGTTTAACAATTATTAACAAGCCTTTCATTATTAAAACTGCTGTTTGTTAAACAGGCTTTTCTATCTCGTAATTAATTCTGCAAAGAATTTGATGGAGTTGCTTATTAAAAATATGACAAAGCAAAGCACAAATTAATTTGGATTTTAAAATTATCCTTCTTTTAGCACTTGATAGTTGCAGCCCATCAGCATAAATAATTAGGTGGCCTGCTAATTATTTATGGCTTGCTTTTCAATATAAAAAGAACACAATTTAACACTGTTTACCTGACATCATTTATTTAATTTTGTTCTTTGAACAGAGTGATTGTTTTCTGTTTGCTGAAATTCAGGTCACATATTTTGATCAGACATTGACCAATACTTGCAAAGTAGGATCTTTGAAAGGTAAAGAACATTGGGCCAAGTTAATACTTGGATGAGAGAATATTTTGAAATGATCCCAGAGTTTTTGGACAAAAGTAAACAATGACAAATCATTTTCATACGGTTGCCAGGAAAACAAAAATGTACAGGGATCGAGAGAATCTCTGTTGATGGAATAAATTGTACTTTGCTCTTTAGCTCCTTATGATCCCTGTGAAAGTATTCAGATAAATATTACAGATGTGCTTTCTTTTTCTATTTTGGTGGGGAGACCCAAGGAACATCCTTCTGTTCCGTTAAAGACCAGACTTTATTTCAAAGCCTAGCCAGGATTTGACAGAAATGTAAGAACTGAGTGTTAGGCCTATTTTCAAAATTGTGATAATGATTTAATAAATGTACTGTGGATAAAGTTAATGTATTTTTAAAAAATAATCACTCCCAGATTTAAAATGCCTGGAGATAGAAGATGTACAGCTTGGTTAATTGACATAGAGCTGAGTAAAAGTCATTTAACATGGAAAAGGAGATATATACATACGTATGTATGTATGTATGTATGTATGTATGTATGTATGTATGTATATTCTGGCATTTCAGTTTATATTTACCTCTATGAAGATCAGATTAACAGAATTAGTTGGAATGGACCTCGGAGGTTTTCGAGTCCAATTCCCTAGTCAAGCAGGAGACCCTATACTATTACAGACAAATGGTTATCCAATCTCTTTTTAAAAACCTCCAATGATGGAGGACCCATAACTCCTGAAGGCAAACCATTCCACTAATTAATTGTTCTTACTGTCAGGAAATCTCTCCTTTTCTCCAGGTTGGTTGTCTCCTTGATTGGTTTCCATCCATTGCTTCTTGTTCTGCTTTTAAGTGCTTTGGAGAATAGGTTGACCCCCTCTTCTTTGTGGCAGCCCTTTAGATATTGAAAGGTTCTGCTCGTTTGCTTTGTACAACAATGCAAACTTCCTTAGATTTTGGAACACTGCTAGCATATCTCTCCTAATCTTAGACCCTGTGTCTGTGTGAAAGAGGGAGGGAGGAAGGGGGAGGGGGGTTATTTTGATAAGATATCTTTGGGAAGTGAGAAGGTAGACCCTTCGCATTTGTTTTCTTTTAGCTATAGCTTAGCTATACTATTTTCAGGTGCTCAGCCTTACTTACAATCTCAAAATGCACCAGGTGGGGTTTTTTTTGTTTTTTGTTTTTTTTTGTTTTTTTTTACAGAGAGTGCAGGATTTACAAAGACAAATGAAGATTTGGAAACCCTTACGGCTATACTGAGAATATCAGTATTTTGTGAATTCCTGGTGGATGCTGCAATGGATCAGATCATCTGCCTGTGGTCTGTACAAACTTTGCCAGTAGCAGAACACAACTAATACATTCTCTGTGAAGTTGATGAATGTTCACTGATGATTGCCCTTCCAGAGAGTGAGGTGTACACACACTGCCAAGATGGTTGCTGTGCAACCAGACAGTATTTCTCCTAAATAGGTAAGAAAATCCCTGAGTGTTGTGGTAATTTCTGTTGTCTGTAAAAGTCTGCTCCTTACACTAACCCTCCCCCCCTGTTTAATTGCCTAGGGCTGCATAGAACTTATCTCTACTGCTGAGCTAATTCATGCCAGTGTGTGAATATTTCATGGGGAAATGTGGATACCAGAACAGAATCAATATTCTTTAAGCCTGGATGGGGAAAAAAAGCCAGGACAGAACATGATAACAAAGTCTCTAATGGCACTTTGGCACTCTGACAATTTAGCCATCAATAGACACATAGACATTAACACAACATTTATAGACTGTGCAAAAGGGACAATCAACTAGCCAAAAAGGGAACAAAAAGACCCAAGCTCTTTTCCAACAGTACCCAGATCAGCATAGATTTACTCCAAGATTAACATCAAACCAACAATCAAGTAAGCAAGTTTCTCAATCAAGAAACTGCCAAAGAAGCCAACAGCAAACAGCTGAAGAACCAAAGAACCTCCAAGACCGCCCCCACCAGATTGGCAGGGCAAGACACCAGCATTTAAATTGAGAGCAAACTCACCTTTCTACCAGCACAGATGATGTTACCTAGTTTGGGTAATGAAACATCTGCAAGAAAACAACCAAGTTCACAGAGCATCTCCACCCCACTCCTTTTTAGCACTGGTTGGGTCTTCAAGAAAACAACCAAGCTCATAGGACACCAAGTACCTCACAGTCCTCCTCCCTCTCCCCCTTCTCTTGCAGAATCTAGGGGCAAACCCCTCCTCTTTTCTATGTGCCACAAAGAAGAGGGGGTTAACCTATTCTCCAAAGCCCCTGAGGGCAGGACAAGAAGCAAAGGATGGGAACTAATCAAGGAGAGAAACAACCTAGAACTAAAGAGAAATTTCCTGTCAATAAGAACAATTAATCAGCGGGATAGCTCACCTTCAGAAGTTGTGGGTGCTCCATCACTGGAGGTTTTCAAGAAGAAATTGGACAGCCATTTGTCTGGAATGATATAGAATCTCCTGCTTGAGCAATGGGTTGGACTAGAAGATCTCCAAAGCCGTTTCCAACTCTGATATTCTATAGTCTATAGTCTATATAGTCTAGTCCAATCTAGCCTAGTCCTATCACATTTTTGACCTTGTGATGTAAGCAGCAAATTTCTTTGGAGGCTATTGATTCTGCCCTAGAACATGTTGACGTCACCAAATTCATACAAATTACAATTAATTATTTGCTTTGGAGGCCTGAGGTGCTTAAAGGTGTTGAAATGTTGTGGGAGTGTGTGTGTGTGGGGGAGAGAGAGAGGGGGGGAGGGAGGGAGGGAGAGAGAGAGAGGTGTAGAACAATCTAAAAGGATGTAAGCACTGTACACTAAAGTCAATCTTAGCCCAAACACTGAGCTGCATAGGTATGCTAGTCCAAATAACATGCAATAAAAAACATAGAGGAGAGTCTGAAAATTATGCAAAAAAGGCAGCCCTGTTCTGTCATAGCTGGAAGATTTCCTGCCTGTTTTTAAGATTGTGCTTCTGTCTGCTTATCAGAAAATAATTTCACTGGATTTCCTTTGCATGAGCATGCATAGGAATGGATGTATTATCACTGCTTCGTGAATCAGATATTTTATCTCTCCTTCTGTAAATTTTGATAAGCACTCCCTGGGCTATTTAATGCCAGAGGTTCTGGGAACAGTAACCTCGGTCTCGATCATGAATGAATACTATCCTGAGAATTGGACCAAATAATTTTCTTGCTTCCTCTATGACCTAAGATAGTAATTTTGGGGGTTGAATGGATCAGGGAAGACTGGTGGAGGAAGGATAATGCACAGAAGTGAAGCAGACCTATGCCAAAATGTGATTCAGATCTTTTGACACTCCTACATTGCCCTGCATGGTCATATGGTATATATGCAGCCCATACCATTCAGATGTATATAGAATGGTTGAGGCCACCAGAAAAGAACCAGAACCCTGTATGTGCCTGGACACCCAAAGTGGTAAAAGGAAGGACGTTGGAGGAGAAGGAGGAAAGGAGGAAGGAAAAAGAAGAAAAGGAAGAGGAAGAATCAAATGGAATGATGAATTATCTAGTCAATATAAATTTAGCACTTGGAATGTAAATAATTTGCTAGTTAATTTCATCCTAATGACATCCAAGCAGGATGAAAGTGAGAAGGAGGAGGAAGAGGAGAGAAGGAGAAGGATCAAATGGAATGATGAGTGATGAATTGGTTGCTCCTCTGTCCTAGTCCTATTAGATCTCTCAGCGGCTTTTGATACCATCGACCATGGTATCATGCTGCAGCGATTGAGGGGGTTAGGAATAGGGGGCACCGTTTTGCAGTGGTTCTCCTCCTTCCTCTCCAATCGCTTGCAGTTCGTGTTGGCAGGGGGACAGAGATCAACCTCGAGGCGTCTCGCATGGGGAGTGCCACAATGGTCGGGCCTCTCGCCCCTCCTGTTCAACATTTATGTGAAGCCGCTGGGTGAGATCATCCGTGGTTTTGGGGTGAAGTGCCATCTGTATGCTGATGATACTCAGCTGTACATCTCCACCCCAGACCACCCCAACGACGCCCTTGATGTGATGTCTCGCTGCCTGGAGGCCGTGCAGGTCTGGATGGGGAGGAACAGGCTCAGACTCAACCCCTCCAAGACCGAGTGGCTGTGACTTCTGGCGCCCTGATATAGTCAGCAGGTGCCATCGCTGACTATTGGGGGTGAATCTTTGCCCCCCACAGAGAGGGCTCGCAATCTGGGTGACCTCCTGGACATGCGGCTGTCTTTAGAAGAGCATATGACGGCCGTGGCCATGGGGGCCTTTTATCAGGTTCGCCTGATTCGCCAGTTTCAGCCCTTTCTGGATCGGGACGCCCTGCGCACGGTCACTCATGCCCTTGTTACTTCCCGGTTGGACTATTGTAATGCTCTCTACATGGGGCTCCCCTTGAAGAGCACTCGGAGGCTCCAACTGGTCCAGAATGCGGCCACGAGGGTGGTTATGGGCGCAACTCGTTGTGCCCATGTGACACCCCTCCTGCGCGAGCTGCACTGGCTCCCAGAGGTCTTCCAGGTGCGATTCAAGGTGTTGGTTACCACCTTTAAAGCGCTCCATGGCATAGGATCCGGGTACCTCCGAAACCGTCTTCTGCCCCCAATAGCCTCCCACCGACCAGTTCGCTCCCACAGAGAGGGTCTCCTCCGGGTGCCATCGGCCAAGTTATGTCAGCTGGCGACACTCAGGGGGAGGGCCTTCTCTGTGGGAGCCCCAGCCCTGTGGAACGAACTGCCCCCGGAAATATGTAAGATCTCCAACCTCCGAGTGTTTCGCTGCGCACTGAAGACCCTGTTGTTCCACCAGGCCGGACTATCAACATAATAGTTTTAAATTGGGGTATTTAAATTTTTTGGGGTTTTAAATCTGAGCCAATTTATTTAATTATTTTAAATTTTAAATTTTGTCTGTGTTTTTAAATAGGTTGTAGTCCTTCGGGAGAAGGGCGGTATAGAAATAAAATTATTATTATTATTATTATTATTATTATTATTATTATTATTATTAATTAACTAATCAGAATAAACTTAGCACTAGGAATGTAAAGTAATTTGTTAGTTAATTTCATTCCAATGGCATCCATGCAGGATGAAAGCAAAGCATTTGTTCCCCTCTTGCATAAAATTAATATCATTTCTTGTATTTTTCCTCTGTTTCATTATCCATAGTTTCAATTATCCACAGTTGGTACGACAGACCAGATCTCATTATCCATGGCAAAGGGTTTTCCACATCCATAATTTTTGACATGTGACTCTATTTTAAGGAGTGGGAGTTTTTTTGTGGGGGAGGAAGGGGGGGAATGAGAATATAATTTATGCATTTGCAAAATGACAGGTGGAGTTTTGTGCATTGCAAAGTGCATTTCCTCAAAATAGTTTTAGAAAGAGTTTTGTTATTTGGGGTTGTGAGAATATTGAGCATTTCAAACATTAAACAAATTCAGAAGAGATCCAATAATACATTATTTTTAAGTCAGGGCAATTTTTACCTGCCTCCTCTGACCTTTGCAATATTTCTTCAGATTTATCAAAGCAGAGGGGGAAAATTCTCAGGAAAAAATAAATGCAGGCAGTAGAATGAAATGGAGTTTTGAGAATTCACACATTCAGCACCTTGGGAAACTGTGTTCCATATATTCCCCCTTTTCTCCCATATGACTATTTTGTAGGCATAAATTCATAATAAATATAATGAGGTTCTCCCCTGATAACGATGAACATGTTATTTATAGTGGAATCACTAAATAGGAGGTGTTCTTATATTTAAAGTAATTGCTTGCAAGATGATTTGCAGCCAGAGCTGCTAGCCAAAAAAAGCCACAAATAAAAGTTTTTCATTAAACTGAGCCTTGATAGTACAGTCGTCTAAGCACCCTGTTATTAACACAGCTGCCTGCAATTACTGCTGGTTCGAATCTCTCCAAGGCTCAAGGTTGACTCAGCCTTCCATCCTTTCTAAGGTAGGTGAAATGAGGACCCAGTTTGTGGGGGCAATAAGCTGACTTTATAAATATACAAAAGTATGAAGGCTATTGCTTAACGCATTGTAAGACGCCCTGAGTCTCCGGAGAAGGGCGGCATATAAATCAATTTTTTTTTTTAAAAAAAAACCCACCCTTTTACACACTTATTTTTTATCCTCGATTCTGATCTCTGCTGCCATGGTGGGTGTGCTACAAAAATAAAATAGCTCACTTTTTTTTCACTTTATATTACATAGTAGTGTTCTGCTAGAGATTCTATGCTATTAGTAATGGGAGACAAACCAAAACAATTTTTTAAATACTTCCTCTTCTTTTTCTTGTTTTTTTTTTTTCTTCTTCCATTCAGTCATGTCCCATTCTTGGAGACTGTCTGGACATGTTCCTGCAGCTTTTTGAGCAAGGTTTTCCAGAACTGAAGGTGCTTTTTGGATGAGAAGTGAAATGTTTTCAAGAGGGAAAAAAACACAGAAAGTCCAGTTGCCTTATGAAAAAGCACTTTTGGGATGTTTTTCAAAAGTGGTTTGCCATTGCCTCCTTCTTTGAGCTGAGAGAAAGTGATTGGCTAAGATCACACAGCTGGCTTTCTATGTAAAGTGGGATTAGATCTCAGTGTCTCCTGTCCCAAAAGTGCTTTTTTTTTTCCCAAGGGGTAACTGGACTTTGTTTTTCTTTGAAGACTTTCACTTCTTATCCAATAAGTTTCTTCAGCTCTGACTGGATGGTGGAAGGATTTATACTCCTTGTAGACAGCTGGTCATTTGCATCCTTTTAGAGGCTTTGAGGCCACTTGGAGGTTTACCTGTATCCTCAGGGTCACCTGAGTGATGCAAATGGGTGTGGAGCCTTCTTGGAACTGCTGAAAGGACTATTGCCAGGTATGCCTCCTTTCACTACTCAAAAAAGAAAAACCCCAACTCCATTTTCATAGAGAAAGGTACTTTTACTGAGTATGAACTGAATGCAACCAAAGAAAAGCAAGGTCTGAGGCAATAGGCGCAAAAATTACATATAGAAAACATCCTTAAAACCCTCCCCCAATGGTCCAGTCAGGATTATCCAATCCATATCCCCCCAAGGAATCATGTGGGGTGCAGGTTCCGATGGCTCCATCCTTCTGGTATGCCAGGACGGTTGACCTTGACTGGTTATCAGTGCACCTCCCAGCTGCAGAGAAACACTGAGGAAAACTTTCTCCAATTCACTCCACCAGCTCACTTCCCCCTCCCAACTAACCAGACAGCTCCCCCCTCCCCCCGTTTCAATGGCAGCCATAGCAAGCAAGCAATATAAAAACGAAGGCTGACAACTATGTTGTAGCCTGAAGATAGATGATGTTGTATATCCCTCCCTCTCTGTTGAGAGAGGACTGCTCAATTTGTGTTCAAAATATGGGCTTGTATAAATGAATGTGGCTGTCAGTGTCTATGGAGAAATTTTGGACAGAGGGGACCACTAGTTTGAAAGAGGGGTCAAAGAGGCCATCTATGTCAAAACTGAACGGTCTTCTCTTAACAGAGAGGGGGATATGACACCATCTATCCTTTCAACAATTTCAAGAAGGCTCCACACCCATTTGCTGCACTCAGGTGGCCCTGAGGATACAGACAAACCTCCAAGTGGCCTCAACAACTCTCTAAAAGAACGCAAACGACCAGCTGTTTGCAAGGAGTATAAATCTTTCCATTCCCCACCATCCAGTCAGAGCTGAAGAAGCTTCTTGGATGAGAAGCAAAACATCTTCAAAGAAAAACAAGAAAGTCCAGTTGCCTCTTGGAAAAAGCACCTTTGGGACAACCATGACCTGGATGACGGAGACTCTCCATAGACACTGTCTCCTGATTTCTAATCTGATGCCTTAACACACAGTGGCTCTCCTGAAGTTCTCAGTGCCTCCTCTTTTAATATCTTGTGGCCCAATTTCACTTTCCTTAGCCTAGTCCTTTGTCTTTTCTTGGCCTGTTGTACAACAGCATCAAATTGACACTAGCAAAATCTCCAAATAGAACATTGGAATTATTGTAATGGTGATGACCATCGACATGGATAAATGAAATAAAAAGTGCTTTTCTAAATGTTTTGTTTCATTACTAGTGTGTTTTACTGATCTATATTCTATGCACTTGTCAAAAGGAAGTCTACATGTTATAAAAGCAATACAATTGTAAAGGTGCTTTCAAAAAATAATATAAAAAGCAGTCAAGATCTACTGATCTTTTGAGGACTTCCTATCTGGCTTCCATCGCCACCAGACGGTCCTCCGTGACCGCCAGCCCCGTTGTCTGTAAAGAGCCGCCTTTACATCTGAAAGGCGGCTCGAAAAACTCCATTTCCTGATAGAAATGCGAGTCAGAGCAGGCGAGGGTAGGTAGAGCCCTCTGCGAAGTCCCCAGAGTCTTTTTTTACTCTTGGGGACGAGCAGATTGTGGCTCCCTATTTTCCCTCGCCACTGCTCCGGGCTTCAGGAGAACTCTGCCTTTTTGCAGAGCCAGGCGCCAGGACCGGACCAACCAATAAAACTAACAGATGGTTTAGTTAAAGAGAGCCAGATTTGAACCTGGGACCCTAAATTGCAAGTATTTTTAATGATTTTATAAGCGTTTCTAACTGAGAGGAAAAAAAAGTTTAAAATGGCAACTGCTGAGGCTTGAGAAGAAAGCCGAAAGTGAGAGTCCTTCCGTAATAAGCTACAAAGTAGCGAAATACACAGTGCCGGCTAGAATCTAGAAGGAAAATATCCATTTCAAGTTTCTTTCTTCTTGGAGATTTGTATCTGATCTTGTTTGGGGAAAAGTTTTCTTTAAAAAAAAAAGAGCTCTTTTGTGTGGCAGGATGGCGTTAAAACTTGCAAAGCCTGACAAACAAGCAGTGGGGGGGGGTGCTCCCCCATTTGCAATTATGTGAACAAGCTATGAGCTTACAGACTCAGCAGAATGGTTTTAATTTAAAAGAATTTCTTCAGGAGGAAATGGCAAAATATCACGAGACTGTGAATCAGAAATTTGAAAAATTAAGGCAGAAAATTAAAGAAATGATACAATTAAAGTATGATAATCTGCAATGAAAGATTGTAACAGTGACTAATGCTTTTTCAGAAGTTGTTATAAAGATGGATACAAATATCAAATTATTAGAGTCTAAAATGGAGGAAGTTGATGATAAGATTTATAATTTGGACAATAAAATACAAAGAATTGAAAATGATTTGATAAATATTCAAGACAATAGTTTAGAAGTAAAGTCTAAAAAGGAAGCTGGTCACGAGACTTACAATGCAGAAGATATAAAGCAAGGGATTGAAAGAGAAGTTGTAATGATGCAATACAGGCTCACAGAATTTGCGGTCAGAATGAGAGGGTTACAGGAAAATAATAGAGATGATCTAAGAAAAATATCTGCTCAAGTTCTGGCTGGGATTTTAAAGGTTCATCCTGAGGAGTTATCTTGTAAAATTGACAAGGCCTATAGAGTAAATTCTTGGATTGCAAAGCAAAGGCAACTGCCTAGAGATATGGTGATTTACTTCACAGATAAAGAAATAAGAAATGATATTGTGCAAAAATCCTTTAATTCTACTCCACAACTGTATGGAAGAAAGATCTGGATATATAAAGAATTGCAGCCTAAGATATTAAAAGTTAGAAAGAAATTTGGACTTTTGGTGACTGAGCTAAAAAAACAAAATATTTCATTCAGGTGGGACGTTCCAGTTGGTATAATATTGGGATATCAAGGAGAAAGATATCAGCTAGATACTGTTGAAAAAGCGGAAGAATTTTATTACAAGGTTCTCAAAAAGCAAAATCAACAAGAGATAGAAATTCAAGATAAGCAGAAGGAGGAGGAAGTAACAAAGAAACAACAAGTTACAGAGGTCTCTACAGGTGAGCCACTTCTGGATTCTCCTTCAGAGGTCTCAGCTGGACTATTTAATACAAGAGAGGTGGCTTTGGATTCTAATGCAATGACTTATCAAGTTACAAACCAGCATGGAAATCTATCAGTTGATATACAATTTATAGAACCAGAATGGAGATTTATGCCACAAAACAAGTGGCCAACAAGATCAAGTTATAGATCAGCATGAAAACCAAATAGTTGATATACAATTTACAGAAAGGAAATCAGGACGGAGATCCAACCCACAAAAAGTTAAGAAAAGAAAAAGCAGGTCTTACAAAAACAAAAACTTTTAAACTAAACAACAGTGTAATGCCAGTTATTTAAGAGATGATTGAATATATGAAAAGATAATCGGCAAAGAATTGGTTTATATTATCCCGAGGAGGATGACAGACCTCTGCAGTGCTGTACTTTTGGGATGTGAAAAGGGCCTTAAACTGAATGGATTGGAACTATCTTTTTTTGGATTCTTTGATAAATATACTACATTTATGTTGAGCCATAAAGCAAGAGTGTTATGGAATTGGGGCACGCAGATGATCTGGCTGTTACCCTTTTACGATGGTTGGAATTAATAATTTGGATAAAAGACACCTCTACAGACACTATATGGAATACAAATATAAAGTCACTCGGGTGGTTGTTTTTTTTTTTTTTATGAAGATATTTGCTATTGATGGGGGCAGATGGTAATGGAAGATACCGAACATACTGTTGGAATTAGGATGTGATGTTACCCTAATATGGGTGATGGAGTTTACAATCCAGTTGAAAGACATTACAGAAGATATTATATGGATTATAAGCCTAAAGTTTTTTTTTAAGAGGATTTTATTTACATAAGGGAATATTTTTTAGTGGTGTGGGCAGAAGAATAAAGATACTAAGAATTATTAAATATGTTAGTCTTGTAGGAAAGTGGGTGGAGAAAGGTTAGCTTATTGATTTATTGATTGTTTAGTTTAAGAAAAGGGATATTATGTTTAGATATGAATATATGTAAAAGATTTGAGTTAAGAGATATAACGATGGGGGTGAAGGAAATGGGTAGACTATGAATTGAATAAATGTTAAATTAGAATTTATTATATAGTTTTATAGCGGAAGGCTTTGAAATGTTATATTAATATACATAAAAGATTTAAGATTTAAGAGATATATGTATGGGGGGGCTTAGAAAAAGGGTAGATTATGAGCAGAAATCGCTAAACTGGGAGATATAATAATATTATTATGCTAAATTAGGAGTTATTATATAATGTTATAATGTTATAATAGAATGTCATTTTGAAATGCATAGTATAAGGGGGATATGATAATATTATTAAAAAGAAAGGGTCAGCATATGGGGATGGAGTAAGGGGATGGTAAAGTATTATATAATCTGTTATGAATTTGGGTTTTATTATGAAGAAGTCACAGGGGGAGGGGAGGGGGAGGGGGGTTAGGGAGGAGGGGGGAAAAAAGGGGGAAAATTTGTACTTGAAAAACTTTTTCAATAAAAAAAAATAATATAAAAAGGAGTCACAGCTCATGAAATTGACAAATGAGCAGCAATAAGATGCACATTCTTTGGGGATATATCAGTTTCAACAAAGTAGAGATATTATCTTTCTTATGCATACTAAATATCCAAAGTGGGCTTTTTAGTGTGAATGATCCAAATGGAGAGAACGAAGACTAACTTTCTAAATTGGAAAAAAAAATGTATTTCTTGAAGAAAAATCCCCAAATGGTATCTATTTTTCCAAAATTGATTGGGCTAAAAGGATTGTAGATTGTTATATGAAAAGGTTATTTGTGATTTTTCTGAGCGGAGGATTGGATGGACTTTAGGCATGAGAGTAGAAGGGCCCCTGGCTAAGTACAGAAAAATAATGTATAGCTTTTTTTTTTAATGGATAGCTTTTATTCACTAAACTTCACTCATGAAAGACAACCAGACATTGATTCATGTATGCGTTTAGCATAAGGGATGAAAAGGAAATATGTTACATGTGATTGTTAGCTATGTGGAAAACCGTAGGACTCTTCTTTAGAACTGATCCTCTTTATTTATTAAATTTATATACCGCTTGCCTCATTCTGGAAATTGAATGCTTCTTTGAATCCTGTCATGAAGGAGAGGAAGGTTCTGTGGGGTGCTTGGGGTTCTCTGAGCTTGGTAGTTTTCTGGCAGACATTTCATTACTAAACTAGGTAACATCATCAGTGCTGGTAGGAGTGGGGTTTGCTCTATTTATATACAAGTGGTTTGCTCTGTCAGTGTTGGTGGGTTCTTCGATTAAGGTGTTGTTTAATGGTAGCTTGTTTGTCAGAGTTGGTAGAGAAAGCTTGATTTGCAATGTCTTATTTTCACTTAGCCATGCTTTTTAGGGTTTCCAAAATTGTCCCACCTTATGACAGTGTATCATATGAAGAATTTATTTATTTATTTATTTATTTATTTATTTATTTATTTATTTATTTATTTTTCAGATTTCTATACCGCCCTTCTCCTTTCGGACTCAGGGCGGTGAACAGCCAAAATGAAACATTTGTACACAAAAATTAAAATAGATTTAAAATAATTAAATAAAGTTTGGCCCATAATTTAAAACATTTCAATTAAAATCAATATCAAATTTTAAAAACCAACCATAAAATCAGGACAACCCGGCTAACTGAAAAAAATAGGTTTTAAGGGCCCGACAAAAAGTCTGGAGGTCTGGGATCATTCGTATCTCTGGGGGTAGATTGTTCCAGAGGGTAGGTGCCACCACAGAGAAGGCTCTCCCCCTGGGGATCGCCAGCCAGCATTGTCTGGCCGACGGCACCCTGAGGAGGCCCTCTCTGTGGGAGCGAACTGGCCAGTGGGAGGCAATTGGTGGCAGAAGGCGGTCCCGTAAGTACCCCAGCCCTAAGCCATGGAGCGCTTTAAAGGTGATCACCAACACCTTGAAGCACACCCGGAAGTCCACGGGAAGCCAATGCAGCTTGCGCAGGAGAGGAGTCACATGGGAGCGCCCTGTCACTCCCATAATCCCCCGTGCAGCCACATTCTGCACCAGTTGGAACCTCCGGGTGCACCCCAAGGGGAGCCCCATGTAGAGAGCGTTACAATAGTCCAGACGAGAAGTGACGAGTGCTTGAGTGACCGTGCATAGGGAGTCCCGATCCAGAAAGGGGCGCAACTGGCATATCAGGCGGACCTGATAGAAAGCTCCCCTGGCCACAGCCATCATATGCTCTTCTAAAGACAGCCGTGCGTCCAGGAGGACGCCCAAGTTGCGGGCCCTCTCCGTGGGGGCCAATGATTCACCCCCAATAACCAGCGATGGCGCCAGCTGGCTATACCAGGACGCCGGCAGCCACAGCCACTTGGTCTTGGAAGGGTTGAGTCTGAGCCTGTTTCTCCCCATCCACACCCGCACGGCCTCCAGGCACTGGGACATCACTTCCAAGGCATCATTGGGATGGTCTGGGGTGGAGATGTACAGCTGAGTATCATCAGTGTACTGATGGAACTCCACCCCAAAACCATGGATGATCTCACACAGCAGCTTCACATAAATGTTGAACAGGAGGGGAGAGAGGACCGACCCTTATGGCACCCCACAATCAAGGCACCTCAGGGCCAACCGCTGCCCCCCTGTCAACACAAATTGCGACTGGTCGGAGAGATAAGAGGAGAACCACCGCAAGACGATGCCCCCCACTCCCAGCCCCTCCAGCCGGCGCAACATGATACCATGGTCGATGGTATCAAAAGCCACTGAGAGATCTAACAGGACTAAGATAGAGGACTAACCCCTACCCCGAGCCCTCCAGAGATCATCCACCAATACGACCCATGCCGTTTCCATGCTGTACCCAGGTCTGAAGCTGGACTGGAGCAGATCTAAATAGACAGCTTCATCCAGGTACTGGGCAAGCTGTCGCACCACCACACTCTCAACAACCTTCGCAATAAAACGAAGGTTGGAAACTGGACGATAGTTAGCCAAAACAGCTGGATCCAGGGATGGCTTCTTGAGGAGGGGCCTCACAACCGCCTCTTTCAAGGCGGCTGACAGGACACCCTCACTCAAAGAAGCGTTAGTAATCCCCTGGAGCCAGCCTCATGTTACCTCCCGGGAAGCCAGCACCAACCAGGAGGGACACGGGTCCAATAAAAATGTGGTTGCGTTCAGCCGTCCCAAGATCCTGTCCACGTCCTCGGGAGCCACAGGATTGAACAACTCCCAGATAACATTCTCAAGGCCTGCCTCAGTCATCTCATCTGAACTAACCCAGTCAGTGGCCAAGTCTTCCCAAATCTGAGTTATTTTATCATACAAATACTGTACAAAATCCTCAGCTCGGCCCTGCAAGGGGTCATCCTGCGCTCCCAGATGGGGAGAAGGGAGTGGGTCACCCTAAACAGGGCGGCTGGGCGGTTATCTGATGACATGATAAGAGCGACAAAATAGCTAGATTTTTGCCACTTTTATCACCACTAGGTAGGTTTTAATATGAGACCTTACCAGTATCAAGTCAGATTCAGATCGGCTGGCCCTCCAACTGCTCTCTAGGCATCTTTTCCGGCGCTTCATCTCCCTCAGCTCCTCAGAGAACCAAGGAGCTAAGTGAGTTCGGTGCCGGGTCAGAGGCCGCAAAGGCATGACATGGTCCAAAGCCCCAGTGGCCGCACTGTCCCAGGCAGCTACCAGGTCTTCAGCCGAGTCGTGAGCCAGAGTCTCAGGAAATGGCCCAAGCTCCATCTGGAACCTATCAGGATCCATCAGGCGCCTGGGGCGGAACCACCTGGTCAGCTCTGCCTCCCTGCGACGGGGTGCAGCAGTCAGAAAGTCAAGTCGAAGGAGCGAGTGGTCAGACCATGACAAGGGTTCAATGCCTATATCCCCTGTATCAAGGCCACTCAACCACTGACCAGAGATAAAAACTAAGTCCAGAGTGTGTCCACCTATGTGAGTAGGGCCATGAATTACTTGGGTCAGGTCCATGGCCGTCATGGAAGCCATGAACTCCCGAGCTACCTCAGATGTTTCACTGATAGATGGCAGGTTGAAATCCCCCATGACCACAAGTCTGGGGGTATCAGCCGCCACCTCGGCTATGACGTTGAGGAGTTCGGGCAGGGTTGTTGCCACATGGCAGGGAGCCAGGTACGTGATCAACAAACCCATCTGCACCCCACGACCCCACTTCACAAAAAGGGACTCACATCCGGCTATCTGAGGTACAGTGGTCTCCCTCGGATCAAGACCTTCTCTTAGAATGACCGCTACCCACCCGCCCCTGCCCTGAGCTCTTGGCTGGTGAAATGCACAGAAGCCTGGTGGGCACATATCCACGAGGGGACACCCCCCATGGCCCAACCAGGTCTCCGTAATACCTGCCAGGTCCGCTCCCCCCTCCTGAATAAGGTCACAAATGAGGGGGGTCTTATTTACTATGGACCTGGCATTATACAACATCAGCTGGAGACTCGGGCCCTGAGACTCTGAGCAACCTGGGGAACGGGAAGAGCTAAGGGGATCGGGGCACGCAATCGCTTGAGGATAAAGTTGTTCTCTGTTTGCTAGTCATTACTCCCCTTCTAAAAATCACTTTTTCTTAAAAAAGAAAGAAGTTTTCTGTTTTTTTCTTTTCATGTTGTTCCTGCTTTTTTCCCCAGATTGTTGTATTTAAGGAACATCAGACATTCCTTGACTATCTCCCAAACGAAACAAAAATAACAATGCATAAAATAACTTTTTTAAAAAAGAACTCCAGAGGCTGGAATTGCCACATTCTAAGTGAAATGTAATTATAAATCTAGAGATAGATTACATTTAGATTTATTGCATGATGATGAATGAATTCCTTGCCTGTCTTTGATGTAATCCATCATAATGAATCCATTATTCAGAACAAACTAATGATTATAAATCTATTTTAAAGGGAGGAAGAAACTTCAGGACTCACTGAGTGAAAAGGATTCACTGATGTCACAGATGTGGGTCATTCCATCTTTTTGGAAATTAATAGCCATTTAACAGAGGGATATATTGATTTTAATACAATTTTGGAGATGGAGGTGTCTTTCGAGAAATATTATTCCTGTGCAATGCTGTCTGGTGTCTTTCTTTTTGTTTCCTTCTGATTCAGAAAGCAGTGAAGAAAGTGGAAGGTTTAACATAAATGAAAAAAAAAAATCTGATATATATGGGATTTACACCAGAATAATATATGTGGGATAGACAGCATCACTGCCAGATGATTTTATAACTGGCTGACAAACCGTACTCAATGAGTAGTCCTTTAAAAATACATATACATATACATATACATGTCAGCGTTCCAAATTACGCTCTCTTCCAGCGCTGACATAGAAAGAACAGTAGCTTGATTTATTGCTGAGATGAACTTTTACCTAGTCTTTGTATATTACAGATAGGGTTTCCTGGGAGACGAGGGGGGGGCACATTCCTGTGAAAAGAATGTGCTGGGATGTAGAGATGGATTTGCATGATGGCCAATGAGACATTGGGGTTGGAGTGCGGAAGAGGAGGGGGTTGGAAGGAGGGGCCAGTTTGGCTGCAAAATGAATCAGAAATGTCGGACTTTGCTATTCTTAAAATAAAAGTGATTCATTAGAGAGCTTGCGTTTGAGAATGAAGTTTTTTCAAGATAGCACCGAAACCTGACAGACAGCCAAACTCTCCCCCAAATCCAGGCTGGCTGAGTTTAAATCATCCCGTTCCCTCCCAGACATCTGGTCGGACGGACTATGGCTGAAGCCAAGCTCCCGGAGGAAAGCCTGCTTCAAGAGACTGGAGGAGCAGAAGCGGTCGTGATTCCAGCCAACTTGGAAAATACAAAGGTTCAACTTTCTCCGCCTTCCCTCCCTGCAGAACTTCAAGCAAAGAAACGTGAGGCAGATAAGTACCCGGGGACTGTGCCAAAAGCTTTAGAGGCGGAATTTTCTTTTGCAAATGTAAAAGATAAGGAAAAACTCCTAAGTGAATTGAGAAGGGCGAGCTGGGGATGGGAATGGCAGCGAAGCCCAGACAAGGCAGCACCTCCCCACCCCAGGATGAGAGACGAGGCAGAGGACTATCAACACCAAGGCTGGCCCTCCAGACCTCAGCACAGAGAGGAGAGGGCAGAGAGGGAGGAGCCACCCCAGTTCAGAGGGAAGTTTGATGGTGACCCAGACAACCTCGCCCAATTCCTCGATTCAGCTGAGATATACATAGAGCGGTTCGGACACCTCTACCCTTTCCCCAGAGCCCTAGTGAATGCTATCTCGGAAGGGCTGGAGGGAGAAGCAAAGAGGTGGTCAGCATCACTCTACAAATACAGGGCCCCCCAGCTACGAGATGCAGATGGGTTCTTGCAACTATTGAGAGCACGTTATGAGGAGGAGGAGGAGGACCCCTATGTGGAAGACGAGCTCAGAAACCTAATGCAGAGGGGGAAGCCTATCAGAGAGCATATCCGTGAATTCAGGAGAGTCATTGGGACACTGCCTCCCCTACCAGAGCGATTGCTGGTGTATTTTTTTAGAACAAGCCTAGATAAAAGAATTTCCCAAGTGACTGCCTATCGTGACATCCCAAACCGACTCGTTGAATGGTTCCGGGTAGCGATAAAAGTCGACAGAGGGCTGCGGGCGAGTGACACGTCAGAACCACCAGAGGGAAAGGAGAGAGGCCGACCAGACCAGGGGCCACTCAACAGACGAGAAACCCCAACATCACAGCCCTCCTACAGACCAACTGCCCCACGGAGCCCACTGAAATGCTACAGATATGGAGGAAGCGGCCACATAGCAGCAAGATGTGGAACGCCTAGACCGGGACCAGCTCCACCACCCAAAGCACGACCGGAACGAGGGCCCAAGCACGTCACCCACGTACCGCGGGAAGCTCCCCAAATCCCGGAGTTTTTCGCTCATCTGACCGAAACCAGAGGAATCCCAGATGAGGGAGATCAGTCCCCCAAACCCTATGACACAGAGGACGAAGGCGAGGATGACCCGATGGTGAGTGGACCCGTCCATCCTTTTCTTTTCCCCATACGCCTAACAGCCCCCAAAACAGGGGCCCAAGAGACTTTCCAAGCCCTAATAGACTCAGGTAGCACACGGTGCCTAATCAACCTACCCACAGTTCTAAAATTGGGAATCTGAGCTAAACAGCTCAAACAACCAATTCGCTTCGAGCAAGTTGATGGGTCCCTAGTGGGAGAAGCGTACGCCACACACTTGACTGAACCCGTGAGACTAGAACTCGCAGATCACTGGGAGACGATCCGCTTCATAATAGCCCCCAAGATGACAGAACCAGTCATATTGGGGCTCTCGTGGCTCGACAAATGGGGCCCAATCATTTGGTGGCAAGAGGGAACCCGCAGGCTGAGAATAGCAAAGGGGCCCCAACCCCTGCCGCCCCGACCAGAAGAATTCCCTCCCACGCTGAAACCCCAAAGCAGCCCTCCACTACAGAAGAAAACACCACAAACACAAGGGTCCCTCCCAGAAGGTGCAGCAAAGCAATTGGCAGCCGTACCCACCACCGCTTGTAACGCAAACCAGATCCCAAGGGAGTACCAAGACCTGGCAGGGGTATTCAGCGAGGCCGAGTGTGACATTCTGCCCCCCCACCGCGAGACCGATTGTGCCATCGAGATTATCCCGGGAGCGAAACTACCCAAACCAAAAATGTATGCCATGACGCCCCGAGAAATGCAGGAAATGCGAGACTACATAGACAAAAACTTACAAAGGGGATTTATTGAGCCAGTAAAACCAAGGGTAGCGGCGCCGGTCATGTTTAAAGAGAAAAAGGACGGCTCCATGAGACTGGTGGTCGACTTTCGAAGTATCAACCCTGTTTGCGTACACAACTTGTACCCCCTCCCCCTCATGAAAGACATGTTAGCCCACCTAGCTAAAGGGAAGGTTTTCACCAAATTAGACCTTCGAGAAGCTTATTACCGAGTACGCATAAAGGCAGGAGATGAATGGAAAACAGCATTCAACTGCCCCCTGGGTAGTTTCCAGTTTAAAGTAATGCCTTTTGGATTGCAAGGAGCCCCGGCAGTATTCATGCAGTTAATAAATGGAGTCTTACATGAACACCTTTACAAAGGGGTCCTCGTCTACCTGGACGATATTCTTATCTACACGGAGACCATAGACGAACATATACCCCTCGTCCGCCAAGTACTGGAAAAACTGCTACGGACAAACCTATATGTCAAACTGCCAAAATGCGATTTCCACCAATCACGGCTAGACTACCTGGGCTACCGAGTATCAAATGAGGGGATAGAGATGGACCCAGCCAAGGTCCAATCAGTTCTACAATGGCAGCCCCCTCGCACCCGCAGACAACTGCAAAGTTTTCTAGGCTTTGCGAATTTCTACAGACAATTCATCCCCTCGTTCGCGAAGATTGCCAAACCTTTGACGGACCTCCTAAAGACAGGAAGCCCAGCGATGAAACCTCGCCCAGGACAACCCCTACAGTGGGACCTGACCTGCCAACAGGCATTTGAGACACTAAAAGGACTGTTCGCGAAAGAACCTGTCTTAAAACACCCGGATCCGGAACAGCCTTTTGTCATCCAAGCAGACGCAAGTGATGTGGCAGTAGGAGCCGTGTTACTCCAAAAGAACAACCAAGGTGATCTACAACCCTGCGCCTACACCTCCCGCAAACTCACCGATACGGAGAGACGATGGGCGGCGTGGGAGAAGGAAGCGTTTGCAGTAAGGTGGGCCTTGTTGACCTGGCGGCACCTTCTAGAGGGAGGCCAGAAACCATTTGAAGTCTGGACTGATCATAAAAACCTAGAGGCCCTAAAAACCCCACGAAAACTGTCGCCCAGGCAAGTGCGGTGGGCACAATACTTCAATCGTTTCAATTTCGAGCTTAAGCACATCCCAGGAGGGAGAAATTTCCTGGCTGATGCCCTCTCCCGGATGCCCCAATACAATAGTGAGCGGGGGCAGGTAGTGAATGCCATCATCCCCTCCACCCAAGCTGCGGCCCAAGTGATCACCAGACGGCAACGACGTGATCAGCAAGGCCAACTTGCAAGTGACTTATCTGCAAAATTAAAAAATGAAACCCTGACAGACCCCTGGTATCGGGACAATCAACATCTCTTGACAAAAAGAGATGAACTAGCATGGAGGGGGACAAAGCTCTATGTCCCACAGAGTTTACGCATCCTGATTCTCAAGAGGAGCCACGATGTTAAACCAGCAGGACACTTCGGATTCCTAAAGACTCTGCACCTAGTACGAAGGCAGTTCTGGTGGACACACATGAGAAAGGACGTAGACAGTTATGTAAAAAGCTGCACCATTTGTGCCACGATGAAGACAAGGCCAGGGTGCCCGCCTGGATTGTTGCAACCAGTAGCTGAACCAACAAGACCATGGGAGGAGATTGCAATGGACTTTATAGTAGACCTACCGAGGAGCAGTGGAAATACAGTGATCTGGACTGTAATAGACTTATTCTCCAAACAGGCACACTTCATTCCTTGTAGTGGACTGCCTTCAGCTCGTCAGTTATCCAAACTGTTCCTGAAACACATTTACCGCCTACATGGAGTCCCCAGGAGAATCATTTCCGACAGAGGGGTCCAGTTCACAGCAAAGTTCTGGAGGGAGTTTCTACGATCCATAGGTTCATCCCAAGGGCTCAGCTCAGCATTTCACCCGAGCACCAATGGGGGGGCAGAAAGACTGAACGCTATGATAGAACAGTATTTAAGATGCTACGTCGACTACCAGCAGTCCAATTGGGCAGACCTCCTATCTTTTGCGGAGGTTGCATATAATAATGCTGTCCACAGCAGCACGGGGCTAACCCCGTTCAAAATAGTGAGTGGCATGGATTTTGTTCCCATGCCAGAATACCCGAGGGAGCCCCCTTCCTCAGTCAGTTTGACCGACTGGATGGCAATGTTGAGACAAACTTGGGAAAATGTTAAGAGGGCGCTGGCAAAGGCAGCTCAATCTTATAAGGAACAAGCAGACAAGCACCGAACTCCCCAAAGACCATTTCAACTGGGAGAGAAAGTTTACCTCTCCACCAAGTACTTGAGACTTAGACTCCCGAGCAGGAAATTGGGTCCAAAATTTATAGGACCATTTCCTATAATAAAAATAATCAACCCCGTTACAGTTCAATTGCAGTTGCCACGGCTTTTGGGGAAAATTCACCCCGTTTTTCACAGTAGCCTTCTAAAACCTGTAGTGGGGTCTACTTTAAGGCCAACGCCACATGAACCCCCTGGGCCCCTGGTTGTTGGGGGCCAAACGCACTACGAAGTGCAGCGGATTCTTGATTCAAGATGGCACAGGGGGCGCCTCCAGTACTTAATTAAATGGAAGGGTTACCCAGTGTCAGAGGCTTCCTGGGTGAAGAGCGCAAACATTCAAGCTGATCGCCTTATAGCAAAATTCCATGCAGACCACCCGGGAAAGCCGGGGGGGGGGTGCACAGCCAGGGAGGGGCTGATGAGACTAATCTTGTTGTGTTTTCCCTATGGGATAGGTGATGTTGCAGAAGTGAAGGGAGAGGGGCCGGATGTCAGCGTTCCAAATTACGCTCTCTTCCAGCGCTGACATAGAAAGAACAGTAGCTTGATTTATTGCTGAGATGAACTTTTACCTAGTCTTTGTATATTACAGATAGGGTTTCCTGGGAGACGAGGGGGGGGCACATTCCTGTGAAAAGAATGTGCTGGGATGTAGAGATGGATTTGCATGATGGCCAATGAGACATTGGGGTTGGAGTGTGGAAGAGGAGGGGGTTGGAAGGAGGGGCCAGTTTGGCTGCAAAATGAATCAGAAATGTCGGACTTTGCTATTCTTAAAATAAAAGTGATTCATTAGAGAGCTTGCACTTGAGAATGAAGTTTTTTCAAGATAGCACCGAAACCTGACAATACATACATACATACATACATACATACAATTTCCAAAGATTAAAATACACAGTACAAAAAGAAACACAATACACAAAAAAGCAAGAAACACACACACACACACACACACACACACACACACAATATAAACAACCAAAAACAAACATCAAAATTTCAATACTAATAACAACTTTTCTGCATTGGTATCTCTAGCCTATTTAACCTCTTTAAACAAATTCTACTTCTAAATATCTGTATCTTAAACTTACATCTTTATCTAAATTTCAACGAGTAGTCCTTAATGGTACTATGTCTACATGGAAGGGAGGAAGCAGTGGGGTACCACAAGATTTTGTCTTAGGCCCAGGTCTCTTCAATATCTTCATAAAGGATTTAGATGAGGGAATAGAAGGGGAAATTTGCAGATGTCACTAAACTGGTAATGGTTGGATTGGATTGGATTGGATTGGATTAGATTAGATAGATTAGATTAGATTAAACAGAGTTGGAAGGGACCTTGTAAGTCATCTAGTCCAACCCCCTGCCCAAACAGGAAACCCTACACAATTTCTGACAAATGGCAGCCCAATCTCTTCTTGAAAGTGATGAAGCTCCCACAACTTTTGAAAGCAACTTCTGTTCCATCGGTTGATTGTTCTCGCTCTCAGAAAATTTATCCTTATTTTGAGGTTGAATCTCTCCTTGACCAGTTTCCATCCATTATTCCTTGTCTGGCCTTCGGGTGATTGGAAAACAGGTTGACCCTCTTCTCTCTGTGGCAGCCCCTCAAACATTGGAAGATGGCTATCCTGTCTCCCCTGGTCCTTCTCTTCACTAGACTAGCCATGGCCTGTTCCTATAACCGTTCTTCATATGTTTTAGTCTCCGTCCCCATAATCATCCTGGTTGCTCTTCTCTGCACTTTTTCAAGAATCTCAATATCTTTTTAATAGTGTGGTGATCAAAACTGGATGCAGTATTCTAGGTGTGGTCTTACTAAGGCATACTAATGCTTTATAGAGTGGTTTTACTATCTCACTTGATTTTGATTGTATCCCTCTGTTAATGCAATTTAGGATTGTGTTGGATTTTGGGCTAACAATCAGCCTGAAAAAGACACAAGTCATGGGTCAGGATGTGGATTCACCTCCCTGTATTACAATCTCTGCACAAGGACTGGAGGTCATCCATGACTTTGTGTACCTCAGTTCAACCATATCCGATATTCTCTCTTTAGATATTGAGCTGAATAAACATATTGGTAAAGCAGCTACCACATTCTCCAGACTTACAAAGAGAGTATGGCTTAATAAGAAGCTGACAGAACATACAAAGATCCAGGTCTATAGAGCCTGAGCACACTTTTGTACTGCAGTGAGTCTTGGACCCTCTACGCACGGCAGGAGAGAAAGTTGAACACTTTCATATGTGCTGTCTCCAACGTATTCTTGGCATTAGCTGGCATGACAAAGTTCCAAATAGCGCAGTCTTGGAACGTGCTGGAATTTCTAGCATGTATACACTATTGAAACAGTAATGTCTGTGCTGGCTTGGGCATGTTGTGAGAATGGCTGATGGTCAGATTCTGAAAGATCTCCTGTATGGAGAATTAGTGCAGGGAAAGCGCCTTAGAGGGAGACCACAACTGCAATATAAAGATATCTGCAAGAGGGATCTAAAGGCCTTGGAAATGGACATTAATGGCTGGGAAACCTTGACCTCCAATCGTTCAGCTTGGAGGCTAAAGACGCAGCATGGCCTTCTCCAATTCGAAGAGACACTTATTCGGCAGGCTGAGGCAAAGTGGCAGTCCTGAAACCAGCAAAATCTGGGGGCTGGGCAGGAGAATATATTTGCCCTCAGTGTGGAAGAGATTGCCACTCTCAAATTGACCTTTTTAGTCACACCAGATGCTGTTTTAGGACTTCTTTCCAGAGCACAATACCATAGTCTTTTGAGACTAAAAGTTGCCAATGAATGTTCTCTCAGGTCCTTGGGAAGGACTGAAGAGGTGGGCAAAAATTCCAGATCCAGTCTAAACATCTATGTAACCAACCAAAATAATAATAACTGTTGAAAGATGGAGAAACTTGGTGAAACATAATTGGGAGGAATGTTCATCATAGCAGCCCCATGTTTAAAAATTCCAGATTCTTATCATGGCCTCTCTCATTTAAAGGCATCTTTTAAAAACCCTATAAGTAAAAGTCTATGGAGATTCTCAATCATCCAGGTCATGGTTGTCCCAAAGGTGCTTTTTCAAAAGGCAACTGGACTTCTTTAAAGATGTTTCTGAACTGAAGAACTCATCAGTCAGAACTGAAGAACCTTCTTGAATGAGAAGCAAAACATCTTCAAGGAAAAATAAAGAAAGTCCAGTTACCTCTTGAAAAAGCATCTTTGGGACCTATAACAAAAGATTGGTCTGATTAGATCTGTACCTCAAAGAAGACCCTTCTAGATTTTCTCAGATTTCCTGATCCAACATCATTCTTGTCCTGGACTTTATCAGTTCAATCATGGAACAGCCAAAAACATACAGGATCAACAAAATATTCATATTTTTGGTGGCGTTTTATGATGTTTACGGTAAAGAGCCTTGATGGTACAGTGGTTTAATGCACCCTGTTATTAACACAGCTGCCTGCAATTTCTGCTGGTTCGAATCTCTCCAAGGCTCAAGGTTGACTCAGCCTTCCATCCTTTCTAAGGTAGGTGAAATGAGGACCCAGTTTGTGGGGGCAATAAGCTGACTTTGTATAAAATATACAAAAGTATGAAGGCTATTGCTTAACGCATTGTAAGCCGCCCTGAGTCTCCGGAGAAGGGCGGTATATAAATCAAATTTAAAAAAAAATGGAGTAGTTTCAGTTAAGAATTGTCCATTTTGTAGCCAGTGAGCAGCAGAGCACACAAACGTGCAATTTTCTTTACAAGAGTAGATTTTAACAGCTTTTATCAGGAGTTGAGAATGGGTCACACTGTTATCTGTGGAAGATAATTGTGAGATGAGCAGAGAGCAGCAGCGAGTGTGTGAATGATCTGCGATGTGTTAGAGTTTTTGCATCTGGCATCCATCTCACTCAAATCCATTCAAAACGTTTCTTTACAATTAACGGGACCTAAAGATGCTAAATGAAGCCAAAAGATGTTGCATCACCCAGAAAAAATGATTAAAAGGCAAATTAGGAATCCTTGCTTGGGTAAAATGACTTTGAAAACTATTGGAAATTTTTGAAGACCAGCTGACTTCTTTTCACTGGTGTGTTATGTGACAGACGAATGCCAACCTGCCTTGAATCTAAGATTTACAAGACAACCATTCTTCCTGTTGCACTGTATGGCACTGAATGCTGGGCAGCAACAACAGGGACCGAAAGCTATCTCCATGCCATGGAAATGTGAAGGATCTGTTGGCTAACAGGCATCTCCCTTCTTGACCACATCACAAATGACACCAATCGACAACATTTTGGTGTGCCACCAATTATAGAGAAGATAAGAGAAGGTCGGTTCCGCTGGTATGAACATATCCTGAAAGCAGCACCTTCCACCGTGGCCAAGACTGCCTGCCAACTAGAAGTCAATGGCCGGTGACCTGGCGGGTGCCCAAAACAGAGATGGCAAGACACCATCAATAAAGATATGCAAGCTGTGTGCCTGTGCCCTGGAGACGCAGCTGACTGTGCAAAATGGTGCTCAATGATCCAAAAAGCAGACTGTGCACCTGTGGGAATACGCTAGGAAGAAGAAGAGGAGGAGGAGGAGGAGGAGGAGGAGGGGGAAGACTTCTTTTCTAGAGGGAGTTTTGCCCCACCCACCTCTACAGATTTAACAACCGTTCTTTTAGTGATCATTCAAAGTTACAATGGCACTGAAAAAAAGTGACTTATGACTGTTTTACGCATGACCGTTGTAGCCTTCCCATGGTCACATGATCAAAATTTGGATGGTTGGCAATCGGCATATATTTATGATGGTTGCACTGTCCCAGGATTAGGTGATCGCCATTTGTGACCTTCCCAGCTGGCTTCTGACAAGCAAAGTCAACGGGGGAAGCCAGATTTGCTTAACAACTGCAAGATTCACTTAACAACTGCAATGATCTTCTTAACAGTTGTGGCAGAAAAATGGGGCCCAACTCATTTAACAACTGGCTTGCATAACAATGGAAATTTGGAGCTCCATTGTGGTTGTAAATTGAGGCCTACCCATACTGAAGAAAATGGAGAATTCATATTTATATTTACTGGGCCGTGGCAGTCAGCTGACATTAAATAAGTATGTTGCTCCAGGATCCTGCAGCATTAAACAAGACTCTGGGGGGAAAAATAACTTATCACACAGTATTTCTTTGATGGATAACTTCACACTTTAAACCTTATCTCCTTGGTTGTCTCTGCATTGTGAGATATTTCTTTGTTTCTCGTGTAAGGTAAAACCTCCACTCATTTCATTGTCCTCTTCAAAAGCGCATTGCATTCATCACTGGAATAAACAGTGTTTTCTTTTACTCAAATAGCTGCTAAATACTTTGCCATGGCAGTGAGTTTCACGAAGCATATCAGAGGATTAAGTAAGCTTGCAAATCTTATTTAAGAATTTTAATTTGTACTTCTGGAAGCTCTGAGAAAGCATCACTGCTTTTATTTTCTCTCCAGGGTTGCGCTAAGGAAATATATGTGTCACGGGAAGTTGCTTTAATTGTTTCCCATTGGAGAGGCAGACAAGTCATTAAATTCCAGGGAGAGAAAAATGCCATTCTTAATTTGATTAAATCTTAGGCAGATGTTTTAGCAAATCTGTATTTAGTGTCTGTACTAGGTGGTTAAATTCAGCATGCTTCCCACCTTTAAAAAAAAGAATTATAGTTACTAAAATGTTTCAAGGATCAGGGATTATGGTAAATCCCTGATCATCTTTAGCTTATGATTATCATTTAGTAGCACATCAAAATTCATATATATCAGGCTGTCATGATAAACTGAAGAGAAGCTGCTGTGGTTCAAGTTGCCAAAACATGAACTGAGATAGCTATAATGCTGACTATTGTAGAATGTTAACCTTCTGTAACGAAATATTTAATATGTCTTTAGGTGGGAAGGATATAACAATAGAAAATAAATTCAGTGACAGGAGATGGCAGCACATTTGATGAAATGAATAATTAAAACAGATGTAATTTAGAAATAAATCTGAATGTAATTATTAATCATATTCTCAGACTCTCTTGTGTTTAATTGTGGCTAAACAAGGAGAAACTAGGATCTCACTTTGGTGAGAAATGTAATTGTGGACCTATACTATTTTCTGTTTTATATAGGTGTTCACTTGATTAAATCCTCCTCCTCCAAAATTCTTCAAATGTTGTGGTGTATTAAAAAATAAGTTCGTGTAAGATATGGAAAGATGCAAGAAAAACACAAGCATTTGGGCAGTTGTTGAGGTGCTGGTAACCGTATAGCTACAACCCAATCCGTCTCTTGTACCTATGTAATTCATACCTTTTTCAAAGACACAGCAGTATTTCAATCCATCTCCCTGCTGCCTCCTTCATCTTCTACTTTGCTACTCATGTGTCACTTTCAAAGACACCAACCACAGTTTGACCAAGACAGCTAGACCATCATCTTTCAGAGGTTTTACCTTGCTGGAGGCCTCTATCTTGATGTCTCCTGAAGAGGAGCAACTGTTTTGTGGACAATCTTAAGACCTTTCCTTGTCTGGAGAGGAATTACAAAGAGAGCTCTCCAGTTCATTAAAATAATTGTCTTCGCTTTAGCAGAACAGTCTTCCATGTGCCATTCCTTCCCTGTACATCCCTGATATTCTTCCAATTTTGAAAGAATGCCTTTGAAGGTTCTTAGTTGCTGCTTTCCATGTCAATCAGACCACATCTGGGCTCTGACTAGGCTTCCCAAATTAGCAGTGGATGCAACAGCATTCCCATTTTGCACAGAATAACCACAGCTATAACTTAAGAAAATTCTCAGTAAGATGTCCTTTGTTTCTGTTTTCTTTTGTTTTCCTTTGTATAGAGGTATCCCACTTCAAGACACTAGACACACAGAGAGACCTACATATTAGACAAAGTGACTTCTGGAGTTGATACAGCATCCAGCATACAATGGGAATTATGACACACTATATCCTTGACAAACCTGTTATGGAAGATGAGCAAAGTATGACCTACAAAAATATAGAAGTTCTGTGACCCAATTTCTGGTAGAAAAATTCAGAATTAAGATTATACCAGATAACAATGTAAAAATGGAATGAGTTGAAATACATTGTTAATAATTTAAAAATGTGATGGGGACTTTGAAAATTATAGTTAATAAGTGGGGAAAAATCGGGATTGTGTTGTTGTGATGAAAAAAAACGCATTGGCAAGAAGAAGGTTAATGGGAAGGCACCCCAAACAGCTTCAGGGAGCTCCTTTTTATTGATATACACAGGCTCCATGGCAGAAGCTGATTCATTGATCAAACTTCACTTGTAGCTGATTGGCTAAACAAAGCTCATGGTATGGCTACGCTATCCATGCAGACAGTTCATGGACAGCTCATGCTTTCCTGCTGCAAACAATGGGATCTGCCTATGTGATAAATCTCATGTCACATATTTCCTGAGATAGGATCTTTAAGGATCATTGTGCTGACGTTTGCATTCCTCAGCGTGGTTTGCCAGCTACTGAGAAAGGAACCACCCCACAGGATTGCCTGGATACCATTTGGAAAATATTGAATTGAAAATGAATACAACAATGAAAAGAGAATGGAAGGAGGAGTAAAGGGAAGAAGAAGAGAAGAAGGAGAGAGAGGAATAGAAGAAAGGGGAAAGGAGAGGAAGAAAGGGAGGGGAAATAACAGTAGGAGAGAAGGTTAGAAAGGAAGGAAGGAATGGAGGAGGGGGTTAGGGTATATGAGCTGAGGTGGCGCAGTGGTTAGAGTGCAGTACTGCAGCTACTTCAGCTGACTGGTAGTTCAGCAGATCAGCGGATCAAATCTCACAGGCTCAAGGTTGACTCAGCCTTCCATCCTTCCGAGGTGGGTAAAATGAGGTGGGTACAATGAGGACCCAGAATGGGGGCAATATGCTATTTAGTATACTGTCTTTGGTGTAAGCCACCCAGAGTCCTTGGAGAGTGGGCGGCATAGAAATATGACTAATAAAATAAAATAAAAAAATAGTAAGGGGAAGTAGAGAAGGAGTAGGAGAGGAGGAAAGAGGAAAGTAGAAAAGGATAGAAGAAGGGAGGAAAGAGAAAGAGAGGAGAGGAGAAGAAAAATTGTTGTAAAAACAAAGGAGATGAAATGATAGAAAGGCAACCCCGCGAATGTTCAAATTTATTAGGATGAAGAATGAATTAATATGAAAGTTAAAAGGGAATATATATGATTAACAATGGATAAAATTTATATTTATATGGATAAAGTTTATATAATAAGTATAGAAGTATTAAAATAAAAAAGTATGGAAAAAGAATATTTTGGCAAAAATGGTAACAATGTAAAATGAAATTGGATATGATAAATTGTATAAGATATGATACAGTCAATACTCTGTTCATAAAATAGGTGTTTTGTATGCAAATTGCATTGACATTGCGAAAATCAACACATAATCTCAGTCCCCCCATCTTTCTTCTCTTTAAACAAAACGAGGGCTGCCACTCTGGATTTTGCAGTCTCAATGAATCCTCTGGCTACGTTGGTATCAATGTACTTCCTCAATTTGGTCATTTCCGCAGGCGTCATGGAGTACATTCTGGGTTTTGGTAACTTGGCCCCAGGTTCTAATTCAATGGCACAATCAGTGGCTCGATGAGGGGGAAGAATATTACATTCCTCCTCACTAAATGCCTCGGCCAGGTCTCTATACTCCTTAGGAATCTGGGGCTCTCCTGGAGGGCAGTCTGAAGCAGCTGCTGCGGCTTCTGGCATTTGGCTCCTATAGTTTGGCAGTATCTTGGAAGGAGGGACGTGGGGGGCAGTGGGCCAATGCCAGTTATGATCTTCCGGTATCCATCTTCCCATTTGATTCTAGGGGCCCATTTGTCAAGCTACGCAAGGCCTAATATGACAGATTTTGACATCTTTGGTGCTACTATAAATCGTATAAGTTCACAATGTAACCCCATTTCTAATTTCACCAGTTCTGTAATTTGGGTGGCTGGAACACCTCCAATTAATGTTCCATCCACCTGTTCGAAATTAGTTGGATGTTTTAGGGCTCTAGTTTTTATTCCTAGTTGTTCAACGATTGGACGGCCAATTAAACATCTAGTGCAGCCTATATCTGTTACTGCTTCTCCTTCCTCCCCAGTCTCAGGCACCACTAATTTCACTTTAACTGAAAAAAAGGGGTGGGTGTGTGGCTGCACTCACCATTGGGTCATCGTCATCGTTTGGCTCGTTGGGAGGAGCTCCTTTGCCTGGAGGTTCCTCGCTCTCTTCGGTGGGGACAGGAACTTCAGCCAGTGTCATTGA
Organism: Arizona elegans; assembly: GCA_022577455.1. Lineage (NCBI taxonomy): Eukaryota > Metazoa > Chordata > Lepidosauria > Squamata > Colubridae > Arizona > Arizona elegans. The sequence goes on from JAKOOJ010000005.1 coordinate 101,948,855, forward strand.
ATTTGGCCCGGAGCAGCTCAACAAACCCTTCAGCATCATTTAGTTCAGCAGCTCCCTCATTGTGCAGCTAGGCTATCCAGTCCAGCTGCAGATACAATCAGTTGGACCCAGATTCAGCTGAGGAAGTAAGCCAATTTGGAAGGCTTACCATTGAAGATGGCCCTAAAACAGAGTGGAGGTGATCCTGCAAGTGGATTGCCCCAGCAATGGGCAGCCGGGCTGGGAGCTGCTGGTGCACCCTGGCAGGTGGTGGGGTGAGCGCCGGCAGATGAGCTGGAATCTGCAGTGGAGCTGCTGCTGCTGGCTGGATTGCAGCCAGAGGAGGGAGCAAGGTCAACTGTTGTGTGACTTGTTGGGCTGCAGAGGGTGGGGGAGCTCCAGCCAGCTGCTGGATTAGCCCCCACTGATGTGATAGGATCATTGGAGTGTATTGGGCCCATGGGGATCCCTGGAAAATTGAAGCAGAAGGTGCTGGTGACCACTGGCACTGGATCCATCCCTGGCCCAGATAGAATCCCCAGCCTGGGGGGATACATTCTGCAGGGGGTAAAGCTAAAGCAGGTTGGCAAGGGGGGGCAGCAGGCGGAGGGCAGACCCAATGCTGGCTGCGTCTGCTGTCTCCCAAATGCTGCTTGGCCCGGCTGCGCCGAGCTGCTCCTTCAGTCATCCCTGGCTGGGTAGAAAGATGCCCGCTGGCCATTAATTCCTCCGCCAGGTCCTGGATCAGGAAAAGTGAAAGTGGGTTGTGTTAAGCTCCATCTCACTTGAGGAGGTTGTGTGTGTGTGTGGGGGGTGGGCATAACTTCCCACTTCCATCCATTCAAACTGCTCTGGGAGTCCGGTTGAGGATTGTCTTCGAGATGGAGGCAACAGGTTCCAGTCTTGGGAATCCCCAGATCGCAAAGCTGTCACACCTCTCCACTCTGGCTCATGGGGTGACTTCATTGGGCTGGACGTGGCACAATATCTAGGCAGTCTGTCCTCCTGTCCCCTTTCTGAAGTTGGATCAGACTGGCAACTTTTCCAGGAATCCGACTCCTTGAGCCGAGTGCCTAGCCTTCATGTCATCTCTGCAGCTTCAATGGCTCACACCATTTCTTCAGAAGGAGAATACCAGGTCTTGATAAGTCCTCTGGTATCAGTCCTCACGGGTCCCTCTGCAATCTCCTCTTTTTCCTCCATCTTCGCTGAGCCTTCGCACCACCTGAGTTTTAGGTCGATCTGGGGCTCAGCACCCTGGACAGCCCCCTTTCGGGGTGCTGTTATGATTTTAGGGGTCCCGGTTAATGTCAACATTCCAGAAAACCCCAACCTCAATTAAAACCTCCGAGGCAAGCATTTCTCAAAGTTCCATTTATTAGAGTAGCTATACTGGCACATCTGGGAAAACCCAAATCTGAGAGTTCCAGGTTTTCCCTCAGTAAATCCAAACCCCAAATCCAGCCCCTGCACCATCACATGGCCCAATCATCATCCATCCCAACCTGAGCCCTCACTGAAACCACTCCTCCTCTAGATGCATAAACACCCTGACCTTGACCGAAGGGAAGAATGCTATTATGTCTAACTGCAATCACTCTCCTGAATCCCCCCTCCTACTTTCAAAATGGAAATGGGTTCCAAAGCTGACAGAGGGACTGTCACAAAGAGGATGGAGGTCAACCTATTTTCAAAAGCACCAGAAGGCAATACAAGAAACAATGGATGGAACTTATCAAGGAGAGAAGCAACCTGGAATGAAGGAGAAACTTTATTATCCATGAATATCACTAAGTGTTGTATCTAATGTTTTACGATGAATTTATTTTCACAATGAGTATGATAATGATCTATCACTATTGTTGTATTTACACTGAGAGCTTATGCATCGAAGACAAATTCCTTGTGTGTCTAATCACACTTGGCCAATAAAGAATTCTAAAGATTCTAAACTATTCAAGAACAGAAGCAACCTAGAACTAAGAAAAAATTTCCTAACAGTGAGAACAATCAACCAGTGGTTTGCCTTCAGAAATTATTGATGTCCCAACACTGGAGGCTTTCGACAAGTAACTGGACAGCCAAATATAGCATCCAGCTCAAGCAGGGGGTTGAACTAGATGTCCTTCAAGGTCCCTTCCAACTCTGTTATTCTATGTCTATGTCAATAAATAATTCTTATAAAAAGAAAGATTGGGAGGGCTATTCCTTATATCCACATCAGAACAATTGTAAAATAAGAAGCCATTAAGCCACAATTTGCCAATCTTGGCCTATATCAAAATAAGTTAAAAACTTTTGAACTGGGTTCGTACCTCAATAGGAAATCTTGAGAAAATCCTGGAACTAAATTCTAGACTGAGCAGTCAGAAATATGGGTGGCAATATGCCTTCCATATCATTCCACATTTAATAAGTTTTGTGTAACAACCACATCCAGACTTTGAAAGAGCTAAGCATATATTCTCCATATACTTCCTAACTGCCAAGTGCTGGGGAAATCAGAAGATCCAGGCAGGTCAAATGGGTATAAAGATTTATTGCAATTTAAGCTCTCTACAAGAATCTGAACTACTAACAGTTAAAGCAAATTGGTGGTAGATAAGAGTCAAAGGACTTCAAGTTGGGCTGGACTTAGATCCCTTGTGGGCATGCAGGGATTCATGACTGATGACCCCTCCCTTGGACACAGCCTGGTCATCTCCTATACTAACTCTATTTGTCATCCAACTAAATGATATTTGATATTAATATTGATATTAACTCTTGAACAGATGTTTTTTTTTTCTCTATGAAGAAAAAGTTAAACCTGGGGGTAATCTCAGCCTTGCTCTGAAAATATCTTCTTGGGTATGTGCAAAAACATAATGTCTATCAACAAAATAGTTTGGTTTGTTCTGCCTCTTGAAAAACACATGACTTTAACCATAATGCTTCCCATATTCAAAGACCTAAAAAAAAAAAAAAAAAGCAAAATTCACAGCATTTTTTATCTTTTAAAATATTTATGTTTTGGCTATTACTCAAGCTAATAAATACGTTTTCAGCAATTAGTTGTTTTCTTCCCCCATCCTGAGCTATTGTTTGAAGGTCTGTTTTTGAAGTCTTCAAAATTTGGCCGCTGTCTTTCAATTGGACCACAAAGAAACTTACGTTAACATAACAAAGTTTCTTAACTTGTTTTCTGATCTAATATAGAAATGTTCATGCCTGAATATCTCTGGACAGCTTACTGTGCTATCAAAATATCAACATTTATTGAATTTATACCCATCCCTTCTGTTTATTCCAAGACTCAAGGGATGCAGTCAACAGACAAGAAAAATTGAAAGGAATAAAAGGCAAAAAGAAACAATATGACCTTCCTACTAAAAATTGATAAAATGAGGTCAACCTTGCAATTTCCAGTAGCAGTTTGGTCTTCAAAATAAGCCTAAACCATGTCTTTCATAGAGATAGTCTTTTGCAAGGAGAGGAAAGAGAAACCAAGATGTATTATAGGATAAAAGTGTTGAAAGATGCACTATGAATATGACTCAGCATCTCATTATCCTCTGACTCAAGAGGTCCTCCCTGCTTGTAAGGTTGGATGACCTTTACTTCATCTTGTCATATTTATAACAGAACAGAATAACAGAGTTGGAAGGGACCTTGGAGGTCTTCTAGTCCTGCTCAAGCAGGAGACTCTATGCCACTTCTGACCTATGGTTGTCCAATTTCTTCTTAAAAACTTCGAGTGTTGGAGCACCCACAACTTCTGAAGGCAAGTTGTTCCACTGATTAATTGTTCTAACTGTCAAGAAATTACTCCTTATTTCTAGATTGGTTCTTTCCTTGATTAGGTTCCATCCATTGCTTCTTCTTCTGTCTTCAGGTGCTTTGGAAAATAGGTTGACCCCCTTTTCTTTGTGGCATCCCCTCAAATATTGGAAGACTGCTATCATGTCACCCCAATCGTTCTTGTCATTAAACTAGATATAGCCAATTCCTGCAACCATTCTTCTTTACTTTACTTTATTGATTAGCCCTTGGGCTATATCAAAGTCCAGAGTTCCAGACACCAATTATTATTAAAATCTGATAAAAACCATTTAAAATGGAATTGGTTGAAATGCAATTTAAAATGAAATTGGAATAGAATACGATTTAAAATGAAATTGGAATAAAATACAGTTTAAAATGATAGCTTTAATTAGCCTATAGGCCATATTAAAGCACAAGGTGCAAACACATATCACCGATAAAATCTTATACAAACAATTTAAAATAAGAGTAGGGTAAAATACAATAGTTATAGAATAAGATACAATATAATATAAAATAGAATAACATAACATAAAATTATATTTCGGTGTCACTCTTACAATCCACCCCAATCAGTCCCATGTATGCAGACCGAACCATTTTTTTTTTAAAAAAAAAATTGATTTATACGCCGCCCTTCTCCGGAGACTCAGGGCGGCTTACAATGCGTTAAGCAATAGCCTTCATACTTTTGTATATTTTATACAAAGTCAGCTTATTGCCCCCACAAACTGGGTCCTCATTTCACCTACCTTAGAAAGGATGGAAGGCTGAGTCAACCTTGAGCCTTGGAGAGATTCGAACCAGCAGAAATTGCAGGCAGCTGTGTTAATAACAGGGTGCACTAAACCACTGTACTATCAAGGCTCTTAAGTATTAAGAGTAAGTTAAGTATTGTGCTGTGTTAAATGTTATTTTCAGGTTCTGGCCGCACATAAAGTAAGTTATTGTGATTTGGGGATCCCAATGGGTCCTTCATTGGGTATATAGACCGAGGCACCCCTTATACAAGCACCAATCAAATAGGATGTGAGCCAGATCTTCTATCTCTGCCACTCCGCAAATGCAGAGATGCTCATTGTAGGGTATAGAATGGAACCATTCTATACCCTTGTGACCATTGTGTCAAGCTGTTCGAATCTCGCTCACGTAAATATCTCCCTAAGATGTTTTGGCAGTTGTAACTTCAAATAGCTGTCTACTTGAAAAGTATGTTTGTATTTGCCCATCCATTTCAAGTTACCCATCTTACTAAGGATAGCTATATCATTTTGTGCTTCTATATCCTTAATTCTTTGGGCAGCTCTTTTTTTGATTTGCTCTCCTGTTATGCAAGAGACAGGAAGGTCACAGCTTCTTACAAAATTTGTTAGTTTGGTGATCCAGGAGATTTGTGATTGTAATTTTATTTGCTCTAGTAGACATATCTTGGGGAGTCTATCAGTCTTCATTTCATTGCACCAGTAGTTATATGCTCTAATTTTGGATAGTGCATGATTTGTATGAATTCCCAATTCAGCCCTAACTGCTGCATTCTTCATATGCTTTAGCCTCCAGCCTCCTAATCATCCTTGTTGCTGTTCTCAACAATCTTTCTAGAGTCTCAACATTTTTTCTATATTGTGGTGACCAAATCTGGATGTAGTATTCCAAGTGTGGCCTTACCAAGGCATTATAAAGCAATACTAACACTTCACATGATCTTGATTCTATCTCTGTTAATGCAACCTAGGACTGGGTTGGCTTTTTTTGGTGCCTGAAGCACACTGCCTGCCAATATTTAAGTGATTGTCCACTAGGACTCCTAAATCCCTCTTGCAGTTACTACTTTTGAGCCAGTTATCACCTATTCTATACCCTGTGCTTTGGTTTTTCTTGCCAAGATGGTAGAACCTTACTTTTCCCACCTCTGAATTTTATTTTGTTGGATAGTTCAAGCCTGTCAAGATCGTTATAGTAGATTAGTACTTAATGAATGTCATCTTTGGTGACTTAATTTTCCAAGTTACATTTCATCTTTTCTTCCAAAGCAATAGTTTACTTGTTCTACAATTCTGGAGTTACTGAGCTATTCAGAAACCCAGAGGACTACCCAATGATTGCAACATCATAGTCTTTGCCTAGCATTCAATTTAAAGTTTAAAGTTCTGAATCTACAACTTTTCATGGATGTTCAGTGATATGGCCCGGAAAAGGCTTTTATTTTTCCCTTCACCTTGTCAGCTGTCATTAAGAATCAGCAAGCAAGTGACATGAGGCCTCTCAGGCTGGAGAGGACATGAACCTTAAAAGAATCGCAGGTCAAACAAAGAAAGGCACGAGGTTTAAAGTAAGTCATATATGCCCTCTTCTATCTATGAGTCTGTTTACACATCTGTTCATGCATTAATATTAAATGGGAGGCTTCCTGCATATGCAAAACTGAGTGAAAAATGCAGAGGTACAGCAGAGAATGACCGACTGATAAAACAGATGCAAAAATGTAACTATTTTTCAGGAACATATACAGCGGGGATTCATTAGATATGTGAAATATTAACAAGGTAGAATTCCGCTATATATGATGGATTTTTCTTTATAATTCCCCTCCTAATCTTGGGAGAATGCCAAGAATTATAGAGGAAGGAATAGATCAGTAGAAAGTTGTAAACAGGGATGAATCCAGTGCATTAGAATATTATGGTTTGTTGCACAGTCAGCCAGATGTTCAGATTGGATTTGGCATCCACTTATTGAGTCCTTCCTAGGGATCTGGGAGAGAGGCAGATATGATCGTTTGGTAGTGTGTCATCACATAATGGAAGTTGTTCTGAGTCAAGTCGCCTTTTGCAGTTGACTGATGGTGAATTTGTCAATGCCAATAGTGTTCCAGTGGTGCTCCAGATGTTTTGGGATTGCATCCAAGGCACCTGTTACTATTGGTACTACTTTTGCCACAGTTGTTCTATTTCTATTTGCAAGTCTTCTTATCCTCCTCTATTCTTTCTGCTCTACTCTGCTATTTCAAAGAAATGGAACTGGACAAGATTTTTAAAAAGATAGTTCTTTTTCTGGCCAAGGTGGCACAGTGGTTAGAGTGCAGTACTGCAGGCTACTTCTGCTGCCTACAATTTGGCAGTTCAAATCTCACCCGGCTCAAGGTTGACTCAGCCGTCCATCCTTCCGAGGTGGGTAAAATCAATATTCATTGAGTAATAATATTATTGCTTGCTTTATTTCCAGTGTTCTACTAAAGATGTGGTTGTTTTGAAACATTTTAATAGAGATATACCTCTGCCACTATGCATGACTGAAAAATAGCCATCACTCCTGGCTCTTATGATAACATAATGTATGTATGGAAGTCATGATTTATAAATTTCTACTGGCAATCACAATTTTAAAATAGCAAGCCTGGTGGCAGGGCACATTAAAGCATTGTTATTAACACTTATTAACATCAGCTGCCTGCAATTACTGCAAGTTCGAACCTCACCAGGCTCAAGGTTGACTCAGCCTTCCATCCTTTCTAAGGTAGGTGAAATGAGGACCCAGATTGTGGGGGCAATAAGCTGACTTTGTATAAAAATATACAAAAGGATGAAGGCTATTGCTTAATGCATTGTAAGCCGCCCTGAGTCTCCGGAGAAGGGCGGCATATAAATTAAATTTAAAAAAATAATAATGGATGTTTATTCTTGATGTGTATGCTGAAAATAGTCCCATCACATCTTAATCATAGGTTCTAGGTTAGAGAAATGCAGAAAGGAGATATTCTGGTTTGTTTGTTTTTTTCTTTAATCTTTAAATTGCATTTGTATGTCACCTGGCTCCTAACAATTCTTGCTACAATGCTTAATAATTACAAGAAGGGAAATGTTCTGCTATTAGTTAACTTCCCACTTCTAACATTGTGGAAATTCATGTTGGTCCCTTAGGCATCGCTGCATTGTAAAATTTCAATTATATAATCATGGAGATTCTTACTGGAGATTTGTCTTTGGAAATTCTCAGTCCTCCAGGTCATGGTTGTCTCAAAGGTGCTTTTCCAAAGAAAGCTGGACTTTCTTGGTTTTTTTTTTCCTTGAAGAAGCTACTGAAGAACCTGGCTCAGCCAGCAGTGGAGAAGTGGAGGTCAGGTGAAGGAGCCCAGGCCATGGGGTCATCTGCGCAGGCAGCCCACCACCACCACACTGCCCTAACTCGATGCTGGTCCACTGGTGCTCCGGAGCACCTGGGGCCACACAATAAGCCCTCGAGGGCAGGGAGGGAGGGAAGCCCCGGCTTTTCTTGCTCTGCTACCTTAGGAAGCGACCGCCGGGATCGCCTCTCCACATCTTTTGGCACACACGCCTGTTGCTGGTCTACATACACATGCGCACCAGAAACTAGACCAGCTGACCGGTGCCCATGTGCACTCTGGAAACAGGAAGATCATCTTCCTGGAGTTCGCATGGGCAATGGGAGGCTGCTCTTCCGGTTTCCGGCGCACATGAAAACCGGCTGGCTGGCGCACCGGAACCTGGAAGGGCAACGGGCAACGGCTCCGTGTACCTGGAGAAATGGCTCTTCATGCTACTCCTGGCATGTGTGTCATAGGTTTGCCATCACGGCCATAGCCAAAGGAAGTGTTAGCAATAGCAAAGGTTTAAGAAAGAGTCCCTGAGGAATTTCTTGTAGCTTTTTCCAAAGCTGAGTACTCAATAAAAACAGTGTGAACTAGAAATTGCCAAGTGACAGCATTTGGTGGATATTGATGAAGTAATGTGTTATCACTGATTTTAATAAGTTCCATTCAAGGATCCCAGTCTGATCTATATTCATCATATATTTCAGAATGGGCTTCTCTTCAGAGATTTTTCAGGAAAGTTTGATTGCCACGGACAATTCAATTGAAAAGGTCATGACAGTTTCTATTGCATGACAGTTTGGTCCCAGTCTAAATATCTGGCTGATTGTGTGGTGAACCATAATAATAATAACAATTAAAAACTAATTAGACTAAACTCCTAGAGACAGGAGAACAGAAGAATTGGAGAAGATTACAAAATGCAAAGAATGGCAAATTCTTTTGCCATAGAACGATGGTAGCAAAAGAAAGTAAAGGTGATACCAATAGTGTGTTTTAAATGCAATCCTAAAACAACTGGAGCATCCCTTGAATACCAATGTCATTGACAAATTCACATCAGTCAATTGTTTACTTGGAACAGACAAAAATGCTAAATCCAGCCTAAACATCTGGCTGACTGTATGAGCACTATCACCACCAACAATAATATCAAGTTTTCAGCCGGATTTCCAGCATGGGTTTTCCCTTTGATGCTTGATTGCTGTCGGCTGCCATAGTAATGGGGAGGGGGGCATTGGGGTTTGGGAAGTGTGCTGGTGTGATGAAGGCCCATGTGAACTAAAAGGGAGGTTTGCTCTCAAGAATTACTTTGCTGCTGAATGGAGTTGTTTACACCCAGTCAAGGCCAACTCTCCTAGAACTCCAGATGGACGAAAGCACCTGAAGATGTGCCCCACATGACACTATGCGGGACGTGGATTGGACATTCAGCCTGGGTCCCTGGGGGGGAGGGATTTGGGGAAACTTTCAATATGTAACTTTCATGCCTTTCGGCTCAGATCTTGCTTTTCTTTCGCTGCTATCATTTCAAAGTCAATAAAAGTACCTCTTCTCTACTTCAATGGAGTCAGGGGTTTTCTTTCTTGGGATTTGAATGGAGGCAGGCCTGACACAAGTCTTCCAAAAACAAAGAGTTTTGGCATAATTCTCTGGGAAAAAATGAAATGACACTTTATATCATTTAAATCTTGTTATTTCAAAACTTTCGCTTTATTTTCTTGGTGATTAGTGTCAATATTTTTGTTGCTATTGTATTATTCACTGCAGAGTCCCTGGTGAACGTTGCAACATATGTTTCCTGTTCTCCAGGAATCACTGGTCTGTTTCTTGTCTTTTTTTTTGAGGATGCAAATTAATCAAATATCTTCGTCTTTGATTCCATGGGTAGTTATGCTATAATTTGGAGGCCATTTAGGTTAATGCCATAGCTCAAAAATAATGCTTTTTGGTTGCTAAAAAAACCCACCCCAGCCATGACAGATTAGACATTTAATGCACAAAAGAAATAAACACCATAGTGTTTAAAACACTTGAAATAGTTAACAGCCTGCTTCCAAATTACAAAGCCAGAAAGAGAACTAAACACACAGTGTTGTTCTAAAAAACCCAACAGGAGCATATTTATAATCCTCAGACATAGTCACAACTACATTGTGAAACAAATTCCCAAATGAGCAGGATTTTCCATACTTGATCCATCACACATACAAAAATAGCTTTTTTCTCCTTAGATCTCATTTAATTTCATTGGTGGATAAAAACTAACCCTGTTACAAAGGCCAGCCAAAACCCAGGGAGTAAGGAGTGTGCCATGGACTTCAGGAGAGAAAGTCCATGGCACAAGAAAAATGAAATTAATTTCACAGTTTTATTTTTTGAAAAACCTCAGGGAAAACACTAGGATTTTGATAAGTCTAAAGAAATATATTGAGAGTGGTGTTTAGGCTGCTTGTGAAATCCAATGCATCAAAATTGTGGAAAACCAAAATTCATGAATATGTGACTATGAAGATCAATGTATTAATCTATTAATTTATCAATCAATTTAATCAATCTAGAAAGAGTACAGAGAAGAGCAACAAAGATGATTATGGGACTGGAGGCTAAAACATATGAAGAATAGTTGCAGGAATTGTGTATTTCTAGTCTGCAATGTATTTCTAGAAGAACTAGAGGTGACTTGACAGCAGTATTCCATATATCTAAGGGGTTCCCATAAAGAAGAGGGGGTCAAACTATTCTCCAAAAAACCAGAAGGCAAGACAAGAAACAATGGATGGAAATTAATGAAGGAGAGAAGCAACCTAGAATTAAGGAGAAACTTCATAACAGTGAGGATAATTAACCAGTGGAATGCCTTGCCTTCAGAAGTTGTAGGTGCTTCATCACTGGAGGTTTTTAAAAAGAGATAGGACAGCCATTTGCATGGAATGGCATAGAGTTTCCTGCCTGAGCAAGGGGTTGGACTAGAAGACCTCCAAGGTCCCTTCCAACTTTGTTATTCTGTTAATTTGTATTCATTTCTTACATAAAGCAGCCTTAGAAAGCCCACCTGTTTCAGGTGGACAGTCAGAGGAAATCATCAGCTTAATGAATTCACTGGTCCATTTCTTCTCACTGACACCTTCAACACCTCCTCATTTTGCTAGCTTTCCCTCTGCATGAAAAGTTGTATAAAAATCCTCATTTATGTTCAAATAATAATGAGAGGAACAGAGATGCTCAGCGCAAATTCTAGTCCTTTTCTAAAATAGTCATCTTGATTGGGCTTTCTTGGTTTGAAAGGAACCAATTTCTCAGTAACCTTTCAATTAATACGAACAGTGAAATTCTCTCTTTTCCAATCATAGCTCTTACATAAAAGTTACAGATATCTAGCTGAGAAAGCAGTAAAATGGCTAAGCATTTTACTGCTTAAAATCATAGTCTACGTTGCTATCTAGGCTAGATGATAATTTTGGAGGAGATATGGCTGTAAAATATGTCTGATATTTATTTTGAGCTGCTTGCTTTTTCAAGCAATTAATGCCATTCCATTCAAGACTGTCTTCTTCCTTCTGTCAAGGGTTCATCAAATGAAAAAAAAAATCATATTCTATGGGACACAGTCAGAATAGCATTAGAGCTATCAAGAGGAAAAAAATAGAAAAGCTGTGCTCCCAATCTCCTTACCTGTGGCAAAGAGGACCCAAACATTACTGAAGCACTTAGACCAGTGGATTCCAATGGACGGAATAAATAAATAAATAAACAAATACATAGATAAATCTCCACTTAATATATACATTATAGTCTGTAACAGGGGTGAAATGCTCCCGTTTTGGACCAGCTCGGGTGAGTAGGTAGCAATGGCGATGGGCAATTTGGAGAACCGGTAGCAAAAATCCCTCCCCCCCCCCAGCCTCCAGCTTGTTTACCTTCACTCTTCAGACTGAATCCTGAGCCGCTGGTTGCAACGCCTGTAATGCAATGGATTGCTGTAATCCCTGCAATCCATTGCATCAGCAAGCAACTGAATCTCCCTGCCTGCAATCAAGCTCATCGGTGAGCAGCTCTATCTGCCTACCTGCCGGCCTACCTGCCTTGTCCCTTCAATTGGGTAAGTTTTTTTCCCCTTTGAGAGCTTTAAAAAAATATTTAATTGGGGGTTTTTTTTTTAGTTGTTCTTTTTTTAGATCTAGCCATTTAAATTTTAGGAAGTTTTAAATTTAGCTGCTTTTATATAAAAATAAAAATAAAATAAAATGTGTGTGTAAAGTGTGAAAGTTGGTTTTTTGGACTTTTTGTGGCTGTGTGAGGTTCCTGCTTGTTGCAGGGGCCAATTTGGGTCTAGCACAGCTGCTTTTATATTGTGGGTGAGCCAGTTGTGTTGTTTTGTGTTGTGTGTGTGTAAAGTGTGAAAGTTGTTCGGAGATGTCTAAATTGATGTTTGCCTCGCTGACCACCCTTTTTCTTAGTTGGTCTATGTGGCGCTTCCAGAGTCTGTCCACCCCTACGTCTACCGTATACGATTTTGGGCCTGTTATATCCACTATGGTTCCTGCAACCCATAGAGGTCCGCTGGCATAATTGCGAGCGAACACCGGGGGCCCAACCTGAAACTGTCTTAGGCCACAGGTTTCTCCCTTGAAGTTTTCGTGCGAGTAGTTAGGGTGAAGCCTGTCTAACATGCACCGGAGCTTCCTGCCCATGAGGAGCTCTGCTGAGCTTCTCCCTGTTGCTGTGCATGGTGTGGCATGCTGGACTGCTAGGAATTGGTCTATTCTGGCCTGCCAGTCCCCATTGTCTAATCTGGACAGTGCTTCCTTGGCTGTCTTAACAAAGCGTTCAACCAATCCGTTCGAAGCCGGGTGAAACGGAGCTGATAGGGCATGGCGGATGCCCACTCCGGCCAAGTAGCCTTCAAAAAGAGTTGCCGTAAATTGAGGGCCGTTATCAGATACCAGGGTATCCGGCAGGCCGTGGGTGGCAAACAACTTCCTTAGGACCTTGATAACTGCCTCGGCCGTTGTTGATGGCATTAAGATGATTTCGAGCCACGTTGAGTAGGCATCAACAACTATTAAAAACGTTTGCCCGTGGAACGGGCCGGCAAAATCAATGTGGATCCTCCCCCATGGGCCTTTTGGTTTCTCCCACTCTCAGACGGGCGCTACTGGGGGATCGGGACGAGACTCCTGGCAGGGACTGCACTTCCCCACCCACTCAGAAATGACGTGGTCCATGTTGGGCCACCAGACATAACTGCGGGCTAAGCATTTCATCCTAACGATGCCCGGATGCCCTTCGTGCAGCAACTCTAAAACTCTATTCCGTAGCTTTGTTGGAATTACCACCCTGTCACCCCACAACAAGCAACCCCCTTGCATAAATAGTTCATTTCGTTTGTTGGCATAACCTTGATACTCCCCTCCGGCCACCTTGACCGGCCACCCCTTCAGTACCCAACCCATAACAGTACGGATGATTGGGTCTCTAGCCGAGGCCTTCGCCACCTTGCAAGAGGAGATAGGGCCCAAAGTCAAAGTGTCCAACAAGAGAACGGAGGCTTCCGGCGTTGGGTTGTCAAGCAGGTCGGGAAGGGGGCAGCGGCTAAGGGCATCCGCATGACCCAGGGTTTGGCCAGGTCGATGGACGAGCTGATAAGAGTAGGCCGGCAGAAAAATGGCCCATCTGGTCAAACGAGGGGAAAGGGCAGCGGGGGTTGGCCTATCGCCCGCCAAAAGTCCTAGCAAGGGTCTATGATCGGTCACAAGTTCGAATTTTCGGCCATAGAGGTATTCGTGGAACTTTTTAACCCCCGCAATCACAGCCAGAGCCTCTCTGTCCAACTGACTATAGTTCCGCTCTGCGCTGGACAGGGTGCGAGAGTAAAACGCAATGGGCGCCTCTAGGCCGTTCGGCAGTCTATGGCCTAGGACGGCACCAACTCCTACGGGGGAGGCGTCGCACACTAAGACAAGCGGCAGCTCTGTATTGTACTGAATCAGGAAGCTGTCCTCAGATAGGAGTTTCTTCACTGCCTCAAAAGCGGCTGCCTGTGGTTTCCCCCAGACCCATGGTACATTCTTCCCTAGAAGCTTGTGTAGGGGATCTGCAACCGTGGCTTTGTCCTTCAGGAACATGGAGTAAAAATTGAGCAGTCCAAGGAAGGCTTGGAGCTCCGCTTTGGATTTGGGGGCAGGTGCGCTTTTAATAGCCCTCACCTTGCTTTCGGTAGGGTGGATGCCTGTGCCGTCCACCCTGTACCCCAGAAATTCAACGGAGGGGACAGCAATCATACACTTGTTTTTCTTAAGTTTCAGTCCCGCTTCTCTGAACCTGGACAGGACGTTCCTTACTCTGTCCCCTAGCTGACGTTCGTCCTGGGCGCTGACTAGAACGTCGTCGAAATAGGGCACCACTCCTGGGAGTCCTTGCAACAGGCGCTCCATGGTGCTTTGAAATAGGCCAGGTGCGACGCTCACCCCAAACTGGAGCCTGCTGCATTTAAATGCACCCCTATGAGTTACAATTGTTTGCACCTCTGCCGTGGCATCGTCAACTGGTAACTGCTGATAGGCTTGGGCCAGGTCTAATTTGGCAAAAAATTTTCCGGGCCCCAGGGAGTGTAGTAGATGAAGCACGATCGGCACCGGATAGGCGCTCGGCTGCAAAGCCTTGTTGATCGTGCACTTGTAGTCGGCGCAAATTCTTATTGAGCCGTCGGACTTTACTGGGGTCACTATAGGGGTTTCCCACTTGGCATGGTCAACGGGAACCTTGCTTAATCAATTTGTCCAGTTCCGCATCGATCTTCGGTTTCAATGCGAACGGCACCCGTCTGGCCTTAAGTCTTACTTGGGCTACGTTGGGGTCTAAGTTTAGTGAAATAGGGGTCCCCACATACTTGCCCAACGTGTCCCCGAAGACGTCCTGGAACTCGGACAGGAGACTGTCTTTCAGAGATGATTTGGACATCAGGTGGACGCCGGTGAAGCCCATGCCAAGGGCTCGGAACCACCCCATGCCCAGAAGGCTAGGGAGCTGCTTTGTGATGATGGTCAGCAGCAGGTCTCTTTCGTAGTCTCCGTAGGTGACTCGGAACGTGCCCACGCCTTCGAGGGGGACTCGGTTCCCCTGGTAGTCTAGGATGTGCAGTCTCTGCTTGGAGAGCTGGTCCTTCCGGAACGACAGCAGGAGGGTCTTTAGGGTCGCCCACGACATTATGGAGAGAGCTGATCCGGTGTCGATCTCCATCGAGCACGGCTTTCCGTTGATCTCGACCACCGTGCTGACTTTGTCCTCGATTGCTGTGCTGGCCTGGTCGATATGTATGCTGCGGCCATCTCGTGGTTCAAATTCGCGCTGTTTTTTCGCGCTGCCTTCTCTCGTTGGCTGCTTCTGGCGCGCTGATTCCGGTTAGCTGCAGCGCTCACGTGGTTGGTGTTTTCTGGGCAGAATGGCTCTACAGACTCGCGCCAAGTGCCCTTTTTTCTCGCAGCGCCTGCAAATAGTGTCTCTGTATTTGCAGGACAGTCTATCATGGTGCCTGCCACAGCTGGGACAGCTTCGCCGGGGGCTGCCAGTGTCTTTTCTCTGGTGCTCCGTTCGGAAGACGTCCTCATCCGACTCGGACTCCAAGCTGGATCCGGCGTCTTCTCTGTGCACCGGGGCAGACTTGGGGCTGTCTTTGCTGGTCAGCGGACGCTGCAGCGTTTCTGTGGCTTTTGTGGAGGCTTCATGAGCCCTGGCTTCGTCTAGGGCTCCAGCAAGCGTCAAATCAGGCTTGGCGAGCAGGCGCCGTTGCAGCCTAATGTCCCGAACACCACAGATAAGTTGCTCAAGCAACGCATCGTCCAAGTCTCTATAGTCACAATGGGTTGCAGCTTTTCTCAGGCTAGCCATGTACGCGCTGACCGGTTCTCCCTCACGTTGAACGCGCTGTCTGAGTTGGTATCGTTGCACAAACTTGGAGGGGACGGGAGCGTAGTGAGCCTGGAGAGTTGCCATCAGGGTGTCCCAGGAGACGGTTTGAACCGGCGTTGGCTCACACAGTGACTCGGCCATCTCGAACACGTCCGGTCCGCAGTGGCTTAGGAAGAGGGCTCTCTTTCAATTAGCAGAGAGGCCCTGCATGTCGCTGGCTTCAAGCGAGCATTCAAACCTCGTTAGGTACGAGACCCATTTTTCGCGGGTCGGATCAAAAGGCTTGGGCGGAACGTAGGCAGACATGTTTGGTATGCCTCCTGTGGTTCGCCTCGTCGCCTAGCTGAAGCTCGTGGTCTCACTGGTTGGCTTCTTGTAACCTCAATCCCACCTTCGTCGCCAATGAAGTGGTTCGGGAATAACGAGAGGCACAAGCAAGCAAGTGACAACAGCTCTTTAATATACAGTGAGACTTCAGCAAAAACTCAGAGGCTGCAGCCCTCCTTATATACAATCCAGGAGGGACTGTCAGCCAATCAGAAACGTAGGCAGGTTTGAAACTCCCGCTTAAAAGTATCAATACATAACAAGAGCAAAGCTCTGTATATCCAAAAAAGGGACACCCCCCCCCCAAAATAGTAAGCTTTATAATTTTGGTCCACTCACCAACCAATTTACTTTACCAGTCACTGACAATAACCCACTACTCAACTTCTTATAAGCAAGTCAAACTATTGCCAAAAAGAAAAAGAAAAGAAAAAAAAAGGAAAGAAAGAGAAAATGGGAAGAAGAAAAATATCCCAAAAACAAAACGCAGTGGAAAATGTCAATATTCTTTCCTTTACTTCTTTTATTAACTTCAAAAGGTACACTGTTCCAGCTAGTATTAAAAACAATGTTCTCAGTGTTCCTCACTTTATCAGAGAAAACAGTTTCTTATCAGTTCAGCAAACACCATCAAGGTCATTCTTATTCTTGTTCATTTAATTCATTTAGTACATTATCCTTTTGCTAGTGCCTCTAGATGGCACTGTAGTTCATTTTCACACGGGAACAATAGAAAAGGTTTTGTAAAAGTAGTTCATTCAATCACTTTAATTTGATTTAATTTCATTTATTTTAAAAAAGCTTTTAAAAACACTCAATCAGGCTTTCTGCTCTTGTTCTCTTATTATCAAAATTTTGCTAATTCATTCAATTCTTTCTCCTTTAATTTGGGCCCACCAACTTTCTTCACTGTTGTATTACCAGAGGTAGAGAAGCCAACACACGCCCGCTCTCCCCTCCTCTCTTTGTGCCATTTTCTCCTCTTTTAGCTATTTCCAGGAGGTTATGAAAAGAAAGATATATTTTAAAGAAAAGCAGACCAGATCTCACCCAGACGATTCACATTTCTTTTTACTTTCACACTTCTGTTGTGGCTGCCCCAGCTTTGTAATGGCTCACAATGGCCATTTTCCCAATCATCCGGTTGAGAGGCTTCTTCCGACCTGTCAGGGAATTTGTGATTTCCCTGTGCTCACCAGTCTATGCCTCTCTCTTTCACTGTCCCTACAGGACGGCTTTGGTAAAAAAAAGACCACCTGGTGGTTGCAATATTGACGATCCCCCAGCTCTTAAAAGGCATCTTATGGGCTGATCTGTTATGTAGCAACATTTTGGACCCCACAATAATTTTTATTAGTCATTATAAGGTGATTGATTTGGGGGAGTATTCATTTATCAGAACTAAGCTAAACTTGATCCAATTTATTTTTTGGTTAACTTGTGTTGCTTTGGAATCTCAACAAATGGTAGATCCTTTATCCTGCTTTGTTGCCTTAGGAGAGTCTTGTTTTACTTCACTATCAGAGAAAATAGCAAATAGAGTTGGAATTATCAGGCATGTTTACTGTTCCAATTGCTGAAAACAATATGCTCGCTTCATCACCTTTTTGATATTTTCCCAGTTCCATAGCTCATTTCTTTCATCTTTCTCTCTGTCTTAATGACAAATGGAAGCGACTTCAAAACAATCCTGGCTGACAGTAGAAAGAGACTCCTGAATCTTAATAATTGATTTTGGGGTATCCATTATCATTGCTGCTACTTTGATGGGAGAAAGAGTATATGAGCATAAATTTAAAAGCTACAGTAGTTGATCAAAGACAACTGTGGTTGAATGGCCCAGTTTAGTTCCATCATTTATAAACTCAGGAATTACTCATTGATCCTGTGGTTTGTTCCTTCAAAAGAGATATTGTTCCCCAGGGACTCCTTTGCAGCTCTGATACCATTAGCATGCTGTGTGTGTGTGTGTGAATAGATAGAATGGAATGGAATGGGATGGAATGAAATAGGTGCATATGTTCTCAGCATACATAAAAAAAAGATACATTCATCAAAATCATAAGGTACAACACTTAATGATAGTCATAAGGTACAAATAAGCAATCAAATCATACTGGGAAACAATATAAATTGTAATGATACAAGTAACAAAGTTACTGTCATACAGTCATAAGTGGGAGGAGATGGGTGATAGGAACTATGAGAAGACAATAGTAAGAGTAATGCAGACTTAGTGAATAGTTTGACAGTGTTGAGGGAATTATTTGTTTAGCAGGGTGATGGTGTTTGGGAAAAATCTGTTCTTGTGTCTAGTTGTTCTGGAGTGCAGTGTTCTATAGCTTGTTTTGGGGGTAGGCGATGAAACAGTTTATGTCCAGGATGCAAGGGGTCTATAAATATTTTTACAGCCCTCTTTTTCACTCATGCAGTATATAGCTTCTTAATGGAAGGCAGGTTGGTAGCAATTGTTTTTTCTGCAGTTCTAATTATCCTCTGTAGTCTGTGTCTGTCTTGTTGGGTTGCAGAACCAAACCAGACAGTTATAGGTGCAGATGACAGACTCAATAATTCCTCTGTAGAACTGTATCCGCAGCTCCTTGGGCAGTTTGAGCTTCCTGAGTTGGTGCAGAAAGAACATTCTTTGTTGTGCTTTTTTGATGATGTTTTCTGATGTTAGATGTCCATTTTAGGTCTTGAGATATTTCTCCTAGAAATTTGAAGGTCTCTACTGTTGTTACTGTGTTGTCTAGTATTGTAAGAGGTGGTAGTATGGGAAGGTTTCTCCTTAAGACTACCACCATTTCTACGGTTTTGAGTGTGTTCAGTTCCAGATTGTTCTGGTTGCACTACAAGGCTAGTTCTTCAACCTCTCGTCTGTATGCAGATTCATTGTTGTCTCGAATGAGACCAATCACTGTTGTATTATCTGCAGACTTCAGTACTTTAACAGATGGATCGTTTGAGATGCAATCATTGGTATAAAGCAGGGGTCGGCAACTTTAAACACTCAAAGAGCCACAAAGGTCCTAACCTGAAGCCTCTCGTTCAATTCTGGACCCCACCATAGAGTCTCCTCCTAGCGCAGCATCCTTTTTCCTCTGCTGACTAGAAGTCCAGTTCCCCCAGCATGGAGTCTCCTCCTAGCGTGGCATCCTTTTTTCTATGCTGACCAGAAGTCTGGTTCCCCCCGCCCCCATCATTGAGTCTTCTCCTAGTGTGGCATCCTTTTTCCTCTACCTGTTCTAACCGAAAGCCCTATCAATTGTGGAGCCGTCCAACAACAAGGAGCTGCAGCAGAGGGATGAAAGAGCCACATGCGGCTCCAGAGCTGTGGGTTGCTGACCCCTGGTATATAGAGAGAAGAGAAGTGGAGAGAGGACACATCCTTGAGGGCCCCCTGTGCTAATTGTACAAGTATCTGATGTGATTTTGCTTAGCTTCACCTGCTGCTTCCTGTCTGTTAGGAAGCTTATGATCCACTTACAAGTGTGTTCAGGTACTGCTAGCTGGTTTAGTTTAGTTAGAAGAATGTCTGGAATGATGGTGTTGAATGCTGAACTAAAGTCTACAAAGAGGATCCTTGCGTAGGTCTTTGGAGATTCAAGATGTTGTAGGATGTAGTGCAGAGTTATATTAACAGCATCATCTGTTGATCTATTTCCTTGGTATGCAAATTGCAGGGGTCTAACGGTGGATCCATGATGGTTTTTGTGGAATTGGGATTGTAGAAACACCCAGGAGCATAGAAGAGTCCAGAGGCAGATGCATGAATAAATGTCTTAAATGTATTTATTCATATAATAAAGCATATTGACTATGTACAAAAGCTGTCTTAGTATTCATTATAGGATAGGGGGCACACAATGTGTGTGACTACCCTGATCAGAGATCAAGTCTCATGGGGAACAAATGCGAAAAGAGAGAGCCTTGTGGGAAAGGTTGGAGGGGGTTTTATACTCAGGGTAAGCCTCTCCTTTCCACAAAGGTGTGGAGGCACTCTCTGCCTCCACTGGTGTCTATATGATACATGTGCCAATGGCTTGCAAATATTTGACAGTTTTCAGGTGAGACAGCACTAGCCTTTCAAAGTTTTCATAACTACAGATGTTAGAGCAACTGGTCTGTAGTCATTCAGTTCCTTGATGGAGGGCTTCTTC
The DNA here is from genome assembly GCA_022577455.1 of Arizona elegans. Lineage (NCBI taxonomy): Eukaryota > Metazoa > Chordata > Lepidosauria > Squamata > Colubridae > Arizona > Arizona elegans. Next base: position 101,969,144 of record JAKOOJ010000005.1, read on the forward strand.
GGCACTAGGATGATAGTAGAGTGTTTGAAGCAAGAAGGAACATGGCACATCTCTAATGATTTATTGAAGATACGGGTGAAGATGGGGGCCAATTGGTCAGTAGAGACTTTTAAGCAAGAAGGAGTTATCTTGTCTGGGCCTGGAGCTTTTCCTGGCTTTTGTCTGTGGAATAGATCTTGCACTTCCTTTTCTGTGATCACCAGGGGTTGTGAACCCAATGGGATGGGGTCAGTTGTAGGAGGTTTGGCTGTTGTTGGTGTGTCTCAGATGGGAGTTGTGGAGATAGGTGGCTGCTGTTTCCTTTCAAACCTGCAGTAAAATACATTCAGGTCATCTGCCAGTTGTTGATTTCCTTTAGCCTGGGAAGGAGGTTTGCCGTAACCAGTGATATTTTTAAGTGTTTTCCACATGTTTGCTGGTTCATTTGTTGAGAACTGATTCTTTAACTTTAACTTTAACTTCCTTAGCTTTTCAGAGTAGCTTCTTTTTGCTGCTCTGATCTCCTGGCCTGATTGTAAAATTTTCTATCACCTTTTCTGTAGGCTTCCTCTTTGGAACAATGTAGCTGCTTAAGTTTAGCTGTGAACCAAGGTTTGTTGTTGATAGATAGATAGATAGACAGACAATATAGATGTGTGCATGAGAGAGAGAAAGAGAGAGAGAGAGAGAGGAGAGAGACAGAGACAGAGAGAGAGGGAGAGAGATGACTGCATATCTCTAGAATGAACAGAAATGTTGTGATAAAAATCAAACATATATAAGAATAGCACGGGGATACCTACCGTATTTTTCAGAATATAAGACACACCGGAGTATAAGACACACCTATCTTTTTTGGTGAGGAAAAGAAGAAAAAGAAATCTCCCTCTGCCTCTGAGCAATTTTGCCTCATTGCAGCAAACAGCGAACAGCCTGCTTTACTTTCATTTTCGTTTTCAGCATAGCTTGATTAGCACAAGGAAAAAAAAATCTGCTCCAGTAATTTACCTCTTTGCAGCAAGCAGCAGAGTCCTATGCAAAACAGCTAAGAGCAAATCAGCTGAGAGTCGGGAAGCCGATCCAATCAACTTGTGGTAATTAGGCTGTGCTGAAGCTGAAAGGAGCTGTTTTTTCTTGCTGTTTGCTTGCAAGGAGGTAACTGCTGCAAGGCAGAGGCCAAAGGGTGGAGGCCAGTGCGTGGGCATGGCTACATTCGGTGTATAAGATGCACCTAAATTTTCACCCCCTTTTAGGGGGGAAAAGGTGCGTCTTATACTCCGAAAAATATGGTAGCTTAGTAATAGCATGCACAAAACAAAATATATAGCCATTGATTGCAAACTGAAAATAAGTCATTCAAGTGACTTGAATGCAAAGAATGCAATTTTGGGCAGAAGCAACAGAAATATAATTTTCTTGTCTGGGAAAATAACTGGTCCATGGTAGCTGCATTAGTCAGACTCCACCTTGAATTCTGAGTCCAATTCTGGAAACCATACTTTAAGAAAGATTCAGAGAAATTAGATGTTTAGGGAAGAAATTACTGGATATTAGTGATTAAACTATGATTGTTCCAAGGTATTTTTTCAAGAGGCCTTTCTTTGTTTTTCCTTGAAGACCAAGGAACTTTCATCCAAGAAAGTTCAGTTGCCTCTTGAAAAAGCATCTTTGGGACAACCGTCACCTGGATGACTGAGAATCTCTATAAACGATTAAACTATTATCTATTTCTATGGGCCAGTCCATATTCCAGGAACTATTTATTCATCCTTGCTCGTGTATTTGTATAATTGATAAAGAATCTGGAATTCTTCATGGTAAAATATGAAGCTGCAAGTACAAGAATATGCCTTGACTATGAGCAATTTTTGTATGGGTAAGCTATGTTCTTTCTTCCTTTCCTCCCTCCAGTGTCTAAGTAAATGAAATATGGATCTATTTGCACATTCATGCATCTGTAACCGCACCAGCAATGATGCTTCAGGCTTAATATATAACTCCCATCACAGGCTCTGTTGCATAAGTAGATGTTTTTCAGATGCTTGCCGTGGCCGACTTTGAGTTTCATGCCCTCACATCATCGGACAATGGCTGTAAATTAGATCAGAACATTCTGTTTCATATCACTTCTGTCTTCCCAACTGTAATTAGCTAAGTGGCAAACTCTAACCATCAGGAGAACAGTTATCAAGCATTTTTTTGTCTACATTACTATGGAGCTGAACAGGTTATGAGAACCTGATCCTCTTCTCTTAAAAAAAATCAAGTTGTCTGAATGAATCATACAGAAGTTATTTATTTTCATGGGGTTATTGATTTGTCTAAAGGGTTTAGCCCCTTTCTCTGTACACATTTGCAAAGGGAAATGAACATCAGCTTTGGAGAACTTTTTAAAACTTTGGAAAGTCCCAAAAATTTGATTGAAAAAGCTTTTCTTTTTTCTTTTTTTTAAAAAAAGGAATAAATACATAAACAAATCAGAGATACATTTTATAACTGTGGTGGTTATTGATGGTATTTTTAAGCTGCTCTGAGTCAGTGAGAGTGAGTGGGCAGCCATATAAATTTTCTAAATATGAATAGGTAAGTGAACAAGAGGGAGCAATATAATTATAGAACATAGAAATATGCACATATTTTTGCTGCCATTTTGCTTGGTATGTTTTTCTTCATTTCTTCTTTCCTTGAATTCCTTCCCCTTAATGTATCTGCCTGAATTATTAGAAATATTCAGTTTTTCCAATAATGTCACAGACCTTTAATAAATATGGGAATGTGGCATTTGCTCATGAAAAAAACCCTGTGACTCTTTAAGGCCAAGAAGCTTTACTGCCATCAGTTGGGCCAAGAAAGTTGAGAAAGCATGACAAAGAAGAAAGTGATACTGTTGTAACCAGGGAAAGAAAAAAATGGCTTAAAAGGACAAAATTATGCAGATATATTTTGTAATTCTTCCTTCAGGAATTACATTGCGAACAACCAAAACTTTGTAATTTGCTGTAAACAAATTGGTGCATGATGCTGCCTTTCTCTGCCAATGGTTTTGGTTAAAAGTTTTTGAAGAACCTGGAAAATCCACTCAGTGATCAATTCCATGTTAGCTGATTGAGAGAAATAAGAATTATTCCTGTAAAAAGCATAACCTGAGTAATGCCATTTTAAATGCCATGTTTTACCTGATATAACCTGATTATATAATTTGGTAGTGAGGACATGAGAAAGGAAACTGTGTTGTTCCTGAGATGCTTATTTTGCAGGATATGTGATGCATATTTTTGAGGAAATGGATGTTCTGGTAACATTCTGAAATGGGCCTGAGGAAAAGCCTACAATTGATGATACCATTTAGCATGGAAACATCTGTGTAGGATATTTTCATAGGGTATTGTTGGAGGGGAATTTCCAGGGCGGAACATGTGCCAAATATGTTATATAAGATCTGAGGGAACCGCGTGTATCCTGTTGTATTGGGCTTCTATATCCTGAAAACTGTATTTAACTCGTGTAACCGAAGTGGTTAATGTTCCTTCCACCCAGGAAGGAATCCTTTTGCAAAAGTTCATAATAAATCTGCTGTTGTTACTTGTTCAGGCTCTCTGTTTCACTTATTAAATGGTAATGCTGATTTCTGCATCTGACAATTGGCGCCCGAACAGGGACTTGAAGACGTCCTTCTGGAGTGGAAAATCCACTCAGTTCCATGTTAGCTGATCATCTTCTGCTTTTTAATGCATATAAATTAATCCAGCATAAGAGAATCATTTTAGTTTTATGGTTAGTTGTTAGGATTGTTCTTGTAGACCACTGGAAATATAAATATATCTTTGATTGGAACTGTTGATTAACTCAAGAAAAGAGCTTGAAGGATAACCATATTTTATTATTCATTTCCTTTATTAATAATGTTAATATATATTTACATTGGAACAAATATTATTTTGTGGAGATATACTGACTGTAATATTACAAATTTTTGTACAGCTCATATGTGATGTTGATGATAATGGTTGATATTGATAATGATGATGTTGATAATCATGATGAAGATGACAAAAATAATTAGGATAATGATGAACATCATCAATTGATGTTGTTGATGTTGATGTTGTTGATGATGACAATGAAGAAAATACAGTTGCTTTTCATTTGCAAAAATGATTTGTTGACAATGGATGTCATTGATGTTGAAAATGACAATGATGATGGTGAAGATATTGATGATGTTGATGTTGACAGTTATGATGATGATGAAAATATTGATGATGTTGATGGTGATCAGGATATTGATGATATTGATGATGATGATTATTATTTTATTATTATTTATTAAATTTTTATACCGCCCCCTCTCCCGAAGGACTCGGGGCGGTGAACAGCCAGAATTAAAAACACACAATACAAATATTAAAATACATTAAAACAAAATTAAATTATCTTAGGCTTCTCCAATTTAAAACCCCTTACCCATAAAATTCACCCAATTAAAATTTTTTAACCCAGCCCGGCTTGCTGAAATAAAAAAGTCTTCAGGGCCCGGCGGAAGGTACGGAGGTCCAGGATTAGTCGTATCCCTGGGGGTAGCTCATTCCAGAGGGCGGGTGCCCCCACAGAGAAGGCTCTTCCCCGGGGGGTCGCCAGCCAACACTGCCTGACAGACGGCACCCTGAGGAGACCCTCTCTGTGGGAGCGTGTTGGCCGGTGGGAGGTTATCGGAGGCAGAAGGTGGTCTCGTAAATAACCGGGTCCTAAGCCATGGAGCGCTTTGAAGATGAGAACCAACACCTTGAAGCGCACTCGGAAGACCACTGGAAGCCAGTGCAGCTCGCGCAGGAGAGGTGTCACGTGGGAGCGCCATGTCGCCCCCATAAGTACCCGCGCGGCCACATTCTGCACCAGTTGGAGCCTCCGAGTGCTCCTCAAGGGGAGCCCCATGTAGAGAGCATTGCAGTAGTTGAGGCGGGAAGTAACGAGGGCATGAGTGACCGTGCATAGGGAGTCCCGATCCAGAAAGGGGCGCAACTGGTGTATCAGGCGAACCTGATAGAAAGCCCCCCTGGCCACGGCCGTCATATGCTCTTCTAAAGACAGCCGTGCATCCAGGAGGACACCCAAGTTACGCGCCCTCTCCGTGGGGGCCAATGTCTCGCCCCCAATAGTCAGCGATGGCACCAGCTGACTATATCGGGACGCCGGCAGCCACAGCCACTCAGTCTTGGAGGGATTGAGTCGGAGCCTGTTCCTCCCCATCCAGACCCGCACGGCCTCCAGGTACCGGGACATCACTTCAAGGGCATCGTTGGGGTGGTCTGGGGTGGAGATGTACAGCTGGGTGTCATCAGCGTACAGATGGCACTGCACCCCAAAACCACGGATGATCTCGCCCAGCGGCTTCACATAAATGTTGAACAGGAGAGGCGAGAGGACCGACCCTTGTGGCACCCCACAAACCAAGTGCCTTGAGGTCGACCTCTGCCCTCCAGCCAACACGGACTGCGACCGGTCGGAGAGATAGGAGGAGAACCACCGTAAAACAGTGCCTCCCACTCCCAACCCCTCCAACCGGCACAGCATGATACCATGGTCGATGGTATCAAAAGCCGCTGAGAGGTCTAATAGGACCAGAACAGAGGAGCAACCTCTGTCCCGAGCCCTCCAGAGATCATCAACCAACGCGACCAATGCCGTTTCCGTGCTGTACCCGGGCCTGAAGCCGGACTGGAATGGATCTAGATAGACGGTTTCATCCAGGTACTGCGGGAGCTGTCGCGCAACCACACTCTCAACAACCTTCGCCAAGAAGCGAAGGTTGGAAACTGGACGATAGTTTGCTAAAACAGCTGGGTCCAGAGAGGGCTTCTTGAGGAGGGGCCTCACCACCGCCTCTTTCAAGGCGGGAGGCAAGAACCCCTCACTCAAAGAAGCATTTATAATCCTCTGGAGCCAGCCTCGTGTAACCTCCCGGGTAGCCAGCACCAACCAGGAGGGACACGGGTCCAATAAACATGTGGTTGCGTTCAACTTCCCCAGCATCCTGTCCACGTCCTCGGGAGTCACAGGGTCAAACTCATCCCAGATAACCGTCTCAAGACAGACCTCGGACAACCCGCCTGTACCTACCCAGTCAGAGTCTAAGCCTTCCAGAATTTGAGCGACTTTATCATGCAGATAATGTGCAAAATCCTCAGCACGACCTTGCAAGGGGTCTTCCCGCGCTCCCAGATGGAGAAGGAAGCGAGTCACCCTAAACAAGGCAGCTGGGCGATTTTCTGCCGACGCGATAAGAGCGGAAAAGTAATTACACTTCACCGCCTTTATCGCCACTAAGTAGGTCTTGATATAAGACCTTACTAGTGTACAGTCAGATTCGGAGCGACTGGCCCTCCAACTACTCTCTAGGTGTCTTTTCCGGTGTTTCATCCCCCTCAGCTCCTCGGAGAACCAAGGAGCTGGGCAGATTCGGTGCTGGGTCAGAGGCCGCAAAGGCACGACCCGATCTAAAGCACCAGCGGCTGCCCTATCCCAGGCGGCCACCAGGTCTTCCATCGAGTCGCGCACCAGAGTCTCAGGAAATGGCCCAAGCTCCATTCGGAACCTATCAGGATCCATCAGGCGCCTGGGGCAAACCACCTGATTGGTTCTGCCTCCCTGCGGTGGGGCATAGCGGTCAGGAAGTCAAGTCTAAGGAGAGAATGGTCTGACCATGACAAGGGTTCAATAACTATATCCCCTGTATCTAAGCCATTCAACCACTGAGCAGAGACGAAAACCAAGTCCAGCGTGTTTCCTCCTATGTGAGTGGGGCCCTGAATTAACTGGGTCAGGTCCATGGCCGTCATGGAAGCCATGAACTCCCGAGCCACCTCAGATGCTTCACCGATGGACAGCAGGTTGAAATCCCCCATGACTAAAAGCCTGGGGGTATCAACCACCACCCCGGCTATAACATTGAGGAGCTCGGGCAGGGTCACTACCACGTAGCAAGGAGCCAGGTACGTAACCAGCAGGCCCATCTGCCTCCCATGGCCCCACTTCACAAGGAGAGACTCACAACTGGCTATCTGAGGTACAGTGGCCTCCCTAGGATCAAGACCTTCCTTTACAATAACCGCCACCCCCCCCACCCCTACCCTGGGCCCTCGGCTGATGAAATGCGCGGAAACCCGGTGGGCACATTTCTACGAGGGGGACCCCCCCTCCAGGCCCAACCAGGTCTCAGTAATACCCGCCAGGTCCGCTCCCCCCTCCTGAATCAGCTCACAAATGAGGGGGGCTTTATTAGCCATGGACCTGGCGTTGCACAGCATCAGCCTAAGACCCAGGCTCTGAGACTCCGGACAACCCAGAGAACAAGAAGAGCATTGGGGGCCGGAGCATGTCACCGCTTGGAGACAGCAGATACGTGCCCCCACAACATGATATGGCCCCCTGCTCCCACCATACCTGCCCCTCCCACCCACGGTCCTGATGACATCGCCCTCCTCCCTACCAACACCAACTCCCTCTGATCCCCGCTCCGCACCTCCCCTAGCACGACCCTGTGCCGGTCCTGGTCCCCTCCCCAACAAATCACCCTCCCTATCCTTTGCCAAACAACCCTCCCCCCTCCCAAAACCCCTTAAAAGATTGGCAAATGACAATTTTAAAAAGCCCCTCAACCCCCTCTTTGCCGCATGCCACCTCTCAGGATTCCAAAATCCGTCATCAAGGTAGGGCCTCGATAGAGTGGAGGACCTATCCTGCGAGAGGGGGGAGTCTCGCAGAACAAGAAGCTCAGCTGCCGAATACATCTTGCCACAGAGGATAAGTGACCATGTCCCAAGGGTCAGATGGAAAATAAGAGGTCCAAAAGGGAGCAAATAAAGTGGGGGCATCCAAAATCCGAGGTCCAAAGTCCACTGTCCCCTCACCACAGTGGGAAGGATCTCTTGCCAAGTCGACACAGTTCAAGGGGGATACAATCCAACCACCCTCTCACAGTGATTGGTCTGATGGTCAGTCCCCTCTACTGGTGAGATGGAAGTAGTGAACCTTTGCAATATCAGTTCAGCATAAGGGGTTAAGGTCCATAGCCACCCTCTCACAGTGGTTGGTCTAATGGTCCACAACCACCCTCTCACGATGGTTGGTCTGATGGTCAGTCCCCTCTGCCAGTGGGATGGAAGAAGTGTACCGGCTCCCATAAGCTCCCAACACAATTTACAGTCCCCCTCCACGGCAGGGGGAAGGGCTCTGATGAATATGAGCTGGATTTCAGTGCCAGCGAGTCCATAAACGGCAACCAGTCCGAGATAGGTATAATGCCAAGGGGAACGATGGAAAATAGAGGGAGAAATCTCCCAGCCCCAAAAATTCAACGGAGGCCTCCCAATGATGTGAGGGACTAACCCATCAACTGGGCAGCCCCCCCCCCGCTGGTCATAGCCTGTCCCGGACAGACGATGTTATAGTTTGCCGTTAAATTCATCAAGCACCACAGCAGGGTTGATAGCTGACGCTCTCCTTCCCGCCGTCGCCAGACGGCCGCCATTGCAGCCACAGCCGCCACTAACGCCGGTTTCACTGCCGCTGCTAAAGAAAAAGACTCTGGCAGCGTCCCCGAGCTCACCAGGGAGTCCGATGGCCCCAGGGCAACTGGGGATCATCCCTGGGCCTGGGGCCATCCCCAGGACCACCGACGACCTCAACGGACCCGTCACCGCCGCTTCTCCGACTTCTGAGCTGGCTCCGGCCCAGAAAAACGCCGCTGCCGCACAGCTGATGCGCCCGAGCACCGGATCTCGCCGACACCGCCATCCCCCCCAGCCTCGATCTTCTGGGGAGACAAACCCCTCAACCGACTGGTGGGGAGCTCCCACGACAGGGCGGGGGGTCAAAATTGCTCAAGGACCCCCGAAACGGACCTGTGGGGCAAAAAGCCCCCATCCTCACGCCGCGGCTCAGGCAGACGCCGCCATCTTGGACATGCGCAAAATGAAAAAAAAAATGATGATGATGATGATGATGATAATGATGATAATGTTGTGTTGATCATTATGATGACCATGACAATGATCATGAAGATATTGATGATGTTGATGATGATAGTTATGATGATGAAGATGACAATGAAGACAATATAGTTGCTTTTCTCTTCCAAAAATGATTCATTATAATGATGATGATGTCATTGAAGATGATGATGATGACAACAACAATGAAAACAATATAATTGCTTTTCTTTTGCAAAAACTATTTAAATATCTGGGGAAAAGACTGGTTTATTTCCATGTTCAAACCCTCAGTGTTTTATTGGTACTTTTACAATACCTTCTATTCCAATTTTGGAGACCTATGAGGTGATCATTGTCTAGTCATAATCCTTATTTCCACATGAAGAAATGAGGCAGAGAAAGAATCCTCTATTTTTGGAATTATTTTCTTGATACTTTCACTCTCTCTCAAGTCACTATGAATGTTACTCAAGTCACTCAAGGCAATCAATTTCCTTTTGAGAAATAATCTTCTTGGAAATCACTGTTTGGATGTTGCTTTTCTCTGATTTGCTTGGATCCAGAGGGAAGTTAACTTTTTATCTGCTTTTACTAATGTTCAGCAAATAGAATAATCCAGCTGCAAGTAACTGTTCATTTTTATTTTTATTTTAAATTGGACTCTAAGTCCTAGGAGGATTTTGTCTCTCATTCATCTGATTTTGTGAAGAACTGTTACAGTACATCAAATCTAAGAGGAAATTTATATACCATATTTTTTTAGTCAACACATTTTGTGTGGTGGTAGAGGGTTTCTTGCTTTTTTATTTTAATTGCAAAAGTTTTACAATTACATTTTCACCCCTTTCCCCCCCCTCAACCCACCCCAAACTTCCCAACCTCCCTAACCCTCCCTAACCCTCCCCTCCCCCCAGACTTCCACACAATATACTCATATCAAGTAAAAAAAACCCTTTATATAAAACTTGAACCCCTCCCTCCCCCGTATAATTTTTCATCTTCATTACATTAAAATATTTCTATCTTAATATAACATTTTCAAATAAAAGCTATTTGATACTTCCTAGTTTGATATTTGTTCTGAACATAATCTATCCACTTTTTCCATTCCCATTCATAAGTCTCCTGTGAACAATCTTTTAAATATGCTGAAATCTTCGCCATCTCTGCAAAACTGGCCATCTTCAAAGTCCATTCCTTGATCGTGGGCAAAGCTTCATTTTTCCAGTATTTACCTATCAACAATCTTGCTACTGTTATCATGTACAATATCAATTTTGTTTCACCCAATGTAAAACCCTTAACTATACCCAATAAAAACAATTGCGGAGAAAATTGAATTTTTTTCTTCAAAACATTCTGCATGACCCACCAAATTTTTATCCAAAAAGCCTTAACTTTCCTACAGGTCCACCAAACATGGTAATATGTAGCATCTAAACAATCACATCTCCAACATTTTGGCTGAACATTAGGGTACATACACGACAATTTTTTGGGGTCTAAATGCCATCTATAAAACATTTTATAGAAATCTTCCCTCAAATTCTGCGACTGTGTAAATTTAACGTTCTGAACCCAGATTTTTTTCCATGTTTCCAACATCACTGGTTCTGCAAAATTTTGTGCCCACTTAATCATACAATCTTTAACCAATTCAGTTTCTGCATCCCTTTCTAACAAAACATTATAAAGCCTTTTAATATGCATTGGACCTTTCTCTTTTATATGTCTAACCAGTTCTTCCTCATGCAACATAATACCAGTTTTTTGGTCCTCTTTCCATCTCAGTGTTAATTGATTATATTGTAACCATGTTAAATTAATCCCTTCGTCCAACAGTGTCTCTAATGTCTTCAACTGCCATCTGCCCGCATCTGTAAAAAGAACCTCTTTATATAAACCCCCCCCCCCCGAGTGACATTATATTTGTATTCCACATAATATGACCAAGATCCAACCATAACGGTATTTTGTAATCCCATTTGAGTCGGTGCTTCTTCCAAACCCTCATCAAAGAATCTCTAAGTATATGGCTTTTAAATACTTTATCCACTTTGTTCTCATAAAATAAGTAAGCGTGCCATCCAAATTCAAGATCAAAACTTTCTATATTCAATATTCCAGTCTTTTTCCTTCCAAACCAGTCGCTTGCTTGAGTCAAAGCTGCTGCTTCATAATATAATTGTAGGTTCGGTAGTTTAAGACCTCCCCTTTCTGGAACATCTTGCATAATTTTCAGTTTCACTCTCGGTTTCTTCTCGTTCCAGACAAACTTATTCACTCCACTTTGCCATTCTCTCAGTTGTTTATCACTTTTAAGCACCGGAATCATTTGAAACAAAAAAAGAAATCTTGGCAAAACGTTCATCTTAACTGCTGCTATTCTTCCAAGTAAAGACAGCTGCAGTTTTTTCCAAGTCTCCATATCTTTTTGTACCTCTCACCACAACACCTCATAATTATTTTGAAACAATTTCATATTTGATTCTGCAACCTGAACTCCTAGATATTTTACCTTTGGTACAATCTCAAAACCTGCCCTCCTTTCAAGCTCGTATTTACGGTCTTGTGTCATATTTTTAACTATCATCTTAGTTTTTTTTGTGGTTCAATCTAAAACCTGAAACTTTACCATAATCTTGTATAATGTCTTTCATCTGGATTATTGATTCCATTGGCTGTGTTAGGGTAACAACCAGATCATCTGCAAATGCCTTTATTCTGTAGTCCTCTTGCCTTATCACTATACCTTTCAAGGTATTAGAGTCCTGAATTGTATTTAACAAGACTTCTAGTGTTAAAATAAATAGCAATGGAGATAACGGACACCCCTGTCTTGTTCCTTTTTCAATTTGAAACTCTGCTGTCAAGCTTCCATTAATAATAATCTGTGCCTTTTGCTCTTGGTAAATTGCTGAAACCGCCTGTATAAATTGGTCCCCAAAGTCCATCTTTTTTAAAGTCTTTAGTAGAAAATTCCAATCTACTCTGTCAAAGGCCTTTTCCGCATCCAAGAAAACCAGCACTGCAGATACCTGTTTATTCCTCTCAAGATATTCCAATAAGTCTATTATTTGCCTTACATTATCCTTCATGTATCTACCCTCGATAAATCCCGCTTGGTCATCATGAATCACCTCTTGAATTACTGGCATCAACCTGTTGGCTAGTACTTTTGCATAAATTTTATAATCAGTATTCAGAAGAGATATTGGTCTATAATTCTCTGGTTTTTTAGGACCTGCTTGCTCTTTTGGTATCAAAGAAATATAAGCTGTTGTCCATGATGGGGGTATTTTACCCCCTTGTTGAATATTACAAAATAGATCTCTAAGTTGTTCCACCATTTCTGCTTGCAAAGTTTTATAATACACTGCAGTCAAACCATCCGTTCCAGGAGCTTTAGCTGTTTTTAATTGTTTAATTGCTACCATTATCTCCTCCTCTGTTATAAGATAATTCATTCTTTCCTTTTGTTGAGTAGTAATTTTTGTAACTCTTTTATTATCTAAATATTTTTCTATAAGTCCATTCTGCATATCATCTTTAGCATATAATTTAGTATAATAGTCCACAAAGGCTTCTTTAATTAACTTTTGTTGAAAGATTTCTTTCCCTCCGATATCAATACTATCAATAGTCCGTATACTCTGCTTTTTCCTTAATGTGTAGGCCAACCATCTGCCCGGTTTATTGGCATTACAAAATGTATTATGCTTCGCATATTGTAGGTTTGTTGCAACTTGTTCCGCCATAAGCATTTGAAATTGATCTTTCAAAAGTTTTATAGCACCACATATTCTTTCATCTGTTGGGTTTTTAATAAGTAGCTGTTCTTTGTTCTTTATTTCTACTTCCAATTCGGCTCTTTTCTTTTGTCAATTCAGTCTATGTTTAGAATTCATATAAATGAGTACCCCTCTCATATAAGCTTTGCTCGCATCCCACACAATTTCAATTGGGGTACCCTTATTCGAATTTATTTCGAAAAATTCTTTCAGCTGCTTTTTAAATTCTATTATATTTTTTTCATATCTGAACAAGTTTTCATTTAGTCTCCATGAGCGTCTCTCAGTCTTACCCATCTCAATTTCTATCCATACTGGGCTATGGTCGGTCAAAGTTCTTGGAAAAATCTTTGTTCTTTTTGTCTTAACAAGTAGATCATCTGACAACAAAATAAAATCAATCCTAGAGAAGGATCTATGTCTATCGGAAAAAAAAGTATAGTCCAATTCTTTTGGGTTATGTATTCTCCAAATATCTTTTAATTCCAAATCTTCTTTCATATCAAAAAAAAGTCTGTGGTAATCTGATCCTAGATTTCGCCAAACTCTTTTTATCTAGTTTCGAGTCAATTACTCCATTCCAATCTCCCATAATTAAAATAGATCTATAGTCCCATTGCAGTATTTTGGTGTGTAACATTTTATAAAAATGATCCTGTTGTTGGTTGGGAGCGTAAATTCCAATCAAAAGAATTTGGCCATTTACTGTAGAGGGTTTCTTGCTTGAGCAGGGTGCTGGACTAGAAGACCTCCAAGGTCCCTTCTAAGCTTTGTCCAGGCTTTGCATTTAGCTATTTGTAATATCCTGCCTTGCCAATCTTCTCAAGAAAGCAGAACTCTTGAAACGAAAGCCATTTCAAAAGGAAACTTTTATTGGAAGATTGTGACAGCAAGAGATGAAGGCAGGAAGTAACTTTTCCCGCTTGAAACATTAGATTAAACCATCGCAGTCAGAGCCCCTCCCCAAATCCAATCCATCATCGAGCCAATCCTGGTGTGTGAAGATGTTATGAGAAACTCAGGCCGAGTGGGTGACAAACATCAGTCTCCAAGGCAATGCTGCTGCTCTTCTCCAGAGACGAGATAAGGCAGCTGCTCGTGGCACATTCCTTCCCCCCTCCCAAGGTCCTGAAAGTTACAGTAAAGCAAATAGAAACCCCATATAGAGATTCCCCCAAAGTCTCCCTTCTCCCCACAGAAGGACAGCATCCCGGTAGGAATTTATGGGACCCGACACTATTGATAACTTCATCAGTTCACTCACTTTTCCAAGTGTGCTCAAAATAAGAATTTCCCTTCCATCAGTCTTACATTATCCAATTCCAAAACTTTTTCCTGTTCTCCATCCTTACAAAAAACAATCTACAAACACACACAGTTCGGAATCAAATGAATTTCATATTCCACTGTGTTTGTTACCCCACTGAAGAAAATATCTGTCACCTCCTTCCTTCTCTCCTTCAACAATCAACTTTTAGAATGCCACTCAACACAGCTAGAAGAATTACTGTCAAATGTAAATTTGCCTGCATGCTACTCTCAAAGGATCTGCTGCTGTGCAAACCTCTTAGGATTTTCTGGTATAAACACATCTCAGAGGGCTTGATACAAAATTGCCTTCACAGCATTTTTTGGCAAAGTCGGCTGGCCCCATGAAGAGCAGGTGTTTTTGTGTGTGTTGTGTGTGTGTTATCACTTCACATTTTGAATGGTATTGAAAATTTATCAATCAATCAGAATAGAGCTGGAAGGGATCTTGGAGGTCTTCTAGTCCAGCCCCCTGCTCAAGCAGGAGACCCTATATCAGGGGTGTCAAACTCGCAATGACATGTTGTTGTCACATGATGTATCTCAATGCCCCCCTTCGCTAAAATGGGGGTGGGCACGGCCAGTGTGTGACTCATCTGGCCCATGGGCCACAAATTTGATACACCTGCCCTATACCATTTCAGACAAATGATTGTCCAATCTCTTCTTGAAAGCCTCCAGTGATGAACCACCCACAACTTCTGAAGGCAAGCTGTCCTCACTGTTAGGAAGTTTCTTCTCAATTCCAGGTTGCTTATCTCTTTGATTTGTTTCCATCCATTGTTTCTTGTCTGCTTTCAAATGCTTTGGAAAATAAATTGATCCCCTCTTCTTTGTGGCAGCCCCTCAAATACTGGGAGACTGCTATCATGTCCCCTCTAGTCCTCCTTTTCTCTAGACTAGCCATACCCAAATCATGCAATCATTCTTCATTTATTTTAGTCTCCAGGCCTTGAATCATCTTAGTTGCTCTTCTCTGAACTTTTTCCAAAGTCTCAACATCTTTTTTCTATTTTTTTTAAGTTTTATTGTTTTATTACTACACATCATGACAAACACATCACATACAACATATAAATATATCCTCTTTTTAACAAATGTTTCTTCTTGGTCTGCTTTCCACTGTGAATTCCCACCCCACATGTCTCTCATATTGTTTCATTTTCTTCATTGCCCCCTTTTTGATTTATTACAATGTATTTTCTAATATTAATAGCCTTAATCTTATACATTTCTAGATATTTGTTTCAGATGCCTGAAAAACCCATTAATGCTTAACTTTATCCCCTCTTAAAACAATTAGTGTGTGTGTGTGTGTGTGTGTGTGTGTGTGTGTGTGTTTACTGAGGTTTTTGCGGGTATTTGTATATAGGTCTTTGGTTATTCGGGTCTTCTCCCGCGTAAAATTGGAAGTGTCTTGGCGACGTTTCGACGAAGTCTCATTCGTCATCTTCAGGCTGGTGTTTTCAGCTTCGTGCTTCTAGGAGCAATGTGAGATCGCAGCTGTTTCTTCCTTTTAACTGCTAGTGGGGGTGTGAACTGATTGGGTGGGAGCTTGGCTGTGTTCTGATTGGGTGGAGATGTGTTCTGATTGGTTGAGGGTTTGGCTGTGCTCTGATTGGCTGGGGGTGTGTTCCGTTTAGGTGGGGGCTTGGTTGTGCTCGTGTTAGTCTGAGTTGCAGGGGGATTTGAGCTGGTGAACTGCATTGCTATTGTTTGGCTTCTTGTTCTTGGTCATGCCACATCTTCATGGTGGGTGTCAGTTTGCTTCATGTATGGATTGGAGGGATTTAAAGTGCCTAATGATGCAGCTGTGGTCTGGCTTCTGGTTTGTGGCCGTGCTTCATCGGTGTGGGTTTGCTTTTTGCATGGATGTGTGGTGGTGACATCCTGTTGACTTTAAAAATACCAGAACTATCACCAAAACTGAACACTTTAACAACAGAATAATCAGAGAAGCCATCGAGATAGAAAAATGCCCACACAGCATGAATAAACGAGATGATACCTCCCGCCTACCAGCCATTTGGAAACCCGCCCTTATTGACAAACAAGTCCCTAACACAAAGAATGACACCAGACCCACACTCAGGAAAACCACACAGCAGTGCCTGATAACCCTGCATTACCCCACAGGGAGAGAAAGAGGCAACACACAATGGGGCAGGAGGCAGGGGAAAATGCATCGTCATCTGTCAGCATGACTAAGGCAGAAAATAAGATAATTACAGGGGGAAGGCAAGGGTGTGGGCCTGTTACATGCGCAATGACCAAATTGATCAGCGTTACATAAAAGCAAGCAGCTCTTCAATGGTGATTTTATACTCTGACGAAGTCGGTAGGGGCCGACGAAAGCTTAGCAGAAGTTTTAAAATAATTTTTTTTAAACTTTTAAACGTTCCAGAGATCGTGATGTCTATCGCTTCTTCTACAACTATACCTGGAACTTGCATCTTTAGGACAATTCTTAATGAATACGGCCGGGAAGCGCTATGCTATGCATGCCATTGGGAGACGCTTGCCAAACGGAAGGCAGCTAATCACGAAAAACTGGCCTTCCTCCATAGCTGCATTTGGAATGGCTTACTACCGAAATCACTGCAAAAAAGACCTGTGGTGGATACACCGGAGGGACATGCAGTTGTTCGCCAGTTCCAGGTCAGAATGCTGTATGCCATGATTAATAACTGCCACAGGCAAATTATTGTGCAGATGGCAAGAATTGAACTATGCCGGACACAATGCCATAGGATATTAACAGACACCTACTTTAGCACCCTAAGTCGTAGAATACTCCAAGTATCACGAGAGGCAGAAAATTAATACGCTTAGACAAAAGGCAGAGGCATTGCATGCCCTGAAGACCCGTCCAACAGAGAGGACATTGGTGCACAACCTGTCCTCAAAAGTACTTACAGATATACAGACCTGGGTTTTGCAATGGGATGCTGGCTTCAACCTGACTGATGCCAAGGCGGTCGACTTTGCGGCAGCCCTGGAGTCAACCATCCATCAGCTTGGGACCACTGAGGAAGTAAAAAACTCCATCAGACAGCGTCTGGTAGGGCTCCTCACTAGCCATAGGCAAAACAATACGCTATCAAAATCAGAAGCATTGGCCCTCCACGAATTGAGGAAGGACAATTCCATTGTAGTGTTGCCAGCAGATAAGGGCAGGGCAACGGTGGTCATGGACAAGATGGATTACAACAGCAAAGCCCATGACCCCCTTGGCGACAGTAGTGCCTACCACTCCTGGATAAAGACCGTATGGTGTCATTTAAAAACCAAATTAATAAGGTAGTTGATAAACTCAAGAGTCAGGGAAAAGTGGATGAGGAGGGGCTAAGAATGATCCGGCCAAGAGATTCAGCCATGGCACGATTCTATGGGTTGCCAAAGATCCACAAGACGGAGGTACCCCTACGCCCCATCGTTTCCCTCCCACCCCCACATTTGTCCTAGCCAAGTGGCTATATGGCCAATTGCAACACTTGGTTGAAGGGACCACCACCATCGTAAGATCTTCTATGGAATTTTTACAACAGCTGGAAGGAGTGGTGGTGGGGAAGGATGAGATAATGGTGTCTTTTAACGTAGTTTCACTATTCACATCTATCCCCCAGGGGTTAGCAATACAGACCATCCAGGATTTATTATTGACAACAGAACCGAGAAACCCCAAAACCCCCAGCACGGATGACCTCATTCACCTACTGAAATTTTGCCTTAAAACTTATTTCACATTTAATGACCAAATGTATGAACAAAGCAAGGGCACACCGATGGGATCACCAATCTCGGGGGTGATTGCGGAGGCAGTCCTCCAGCGGTTAGAGCAGGAAGCAATGAAAATATATAAACCCAAGTTTTGGGCACGCTATGTTGATGACACATTCACCATCATTAAACAAAAGGATAGCACAGGTTTATGGGAACCCTCAATTCCATATACCCGGATATCCAGTTCACGATGGAAGAGGAGGCCAATAATAAACTAGCCTTCCTGGATGTGCAAATCAGCCGCAACCCAGATGGGAGCATCGACACAGAAGTATACCGAAAGACCACAAGCACAGATCGCATTTTACACAACGAGAGCAATCACCCTAATGCGCACAAAGTTAACTGCATTCGGGCATTATTTAGCAGGATAGATACCCATTGCAGCACACGGGCAGCCAAAGCAAAAGAATGTGCACATCTTCACCAGGTCTGCACTCTCAATGGCTATTCAAGGGATTTTATCCATCGATGTATTACACCCAGGGCCCGGCAGCCCATGGAGGGCACATGTGGAACATCAAAGTAGAGGGTGCTCCCATACATACAGGGGGTGTCCGAAATTGCGGCACACATCCTTGCACCACATGGGGTTAAAGTGGCACACAGACCTGACCAAACACTGAGGAAGAGAGTAATGCGCCCGAAAGAAGCTTTGCCGAAGGAGGAGACTTCCTCAATAATCTATCGTATTAACTGCAGCAATTGCACAGGTCATTACATAGAAGAAACATCAAAACGACTGAAAATGAGGGTGCATGAGCACAAACTAGACGTAAGGAACAGCGCTCCCAGATTTGGATGCATATGGAAGAGCATGGTCACGAGTTCAACTTCCAAGAGACCGAAGTCGTTGCCCACGATGAAACAAAAGGAGGGCACCTCTTGAAAGAAGCCTGGTTCTCTAACAACAACTCCCTCAATAGACATATTGACATACCACCGGCATACCAGGCTTTATGGCACCAGGAAAGACTTAAGGAGGACCGATCACTAAGACTGAATGGAGATCGGGGACAAATCTCCTCCTCTAGGCATAGAGATTGGCCCAATGAAGGTGTGACAAACCCTGACAGAGGGCAAGAGAGTAGGTTAGGGAAACAGCAGAATGAGGGAGATAGGGGGGGTAAGGAAGAACAACGCAGACCCATCACAAGATCATGGGTAAAACAAATGGGTTTAGAGGAAGCAACATGTGCGCCTAAAAGGGAAAGGCATAACAATGAGGGAGAGGGAGCCGGGAGTAATATCTTCAAAGCAATGCCTGATAACCCTGCGTTACCCCCCAGGGAGAGAAAGAGGCAACACACAATGGGGCAGGAGGCAGGGGAAAGTGCATCGTCATCTGTCAGCATGACTAAGGCAGAAAATAAGATAATTACAGGGGGAAGGCAAGGGTGTGGGCCTGTTACACGCGCAATGACCAAATTGATCAGCAGGGGATTTGAGCTGGTGAGCTGTGTTGCTGTTGTTTGGCTTCGTGTTCGTGGCCGTGCCATCTCTTCATGTTGGGTGTCAGTCTGCTTCATGTATGGATTGGAGGGGTTTAAAGTGGCTAATGATGCAGCTGTGGTCTGGCTTCTTGCATATATTCTGTATAAATTTCAGCTTAATTTAAATTCATCCAGTATACATTATAATCAAGTTTTACTTTGCAGTATATCTAATCAGTACAATTTATTTCATTTACTTCTCTTCTGCTGCTCTATTATTTTTTTCTTCTATTTTTTTATACCCTCTGTATATTACTATAGCTCACTTAATATCTTATTCATTCATTCATTAATACTTTATACTCTATAACATTCCTCTCTTTCAAACTCTGTAGATTAACAATGGAATAATTAGTTATAACTTTAATGCGATCTTTTTTCTTACTTTACTACTTATATATATACTAGCTATACCCGGCCACGCATTGCTGTGGCTCAGTCTTGTGGGTATACAATATTTTTTGACCGAGTGCCAATAATTTCCCTCTGTAAAAATAAAAACCCAATGAGAGAAATTCCACCTCCTGCCGACCCAAGGGAGAAAGGAATCCTCCCCCCTCACCCCAATGTTTTAAATGGTTGGAGGAAGCCGGTGATGATGATCAGGGGGGCCTATTCCCTGCCTGATTCAAACCCCCACCGGTGTGTGGTTGTCGAAAGGCACGCAGGTAGGCCTGGCATTACCTGAGGATATTGTGGGCCTCCATGCTGCAGTTTTGGTTACTGGAGCAAACCACAGCCACCCGGAGCGGCGAGGAGGGCATGGCTGGCTGGTGGGGTGCTCCTTTCTCTTCCCCCATGGCAAGAGAGGCAAAGAGAGTAGGGGCTGGGGAGGGGTGGCACCATCAGGTCCTTGAATTATTGGACTGGGATGGAAGAATTCTGGGTTCAACCTCAATCATCCATGGAAGTTTAGAAGTGATTTGGCACACTCATTCCTCTTAGTCTAATGCATGCTGAGAATATATCTGCTGAACAAAACTTTGCATTGGTGACAGGAAGGGCATCTGGCCATTAAAGCACTCTGCTTCAGTTGCCCAGGCTCTACCCTCCAAGGGATTATGGGGTCGTTAAATGAAGATGATGATGATTCCTCTTAGTCTAATCTATTAAATCACACAGTTCTTGTAGGCAAAAGAACACAAGCAAATAAATTGATTTATCTTCTTGTCTACTCCAGATAATAAAATTCTCAGTGCTAGAGGTTTCGTAACAAATATCACCCATTGCATCACTATTCAGCAGTGTCACAAAATATGCACGCAAATATGATCTCAGACACACACATTTAAATTGAAGGCCAAATTATAGGTGCTTCTATGCTGAAGGCAAGAATCTTGACTTTAAGTCAAGGCACCTATCAAACTCAAGGGTTATTGTCAAAAACATGAAAAAACTGTTTTTTTGGGAGGTGGTCATACATTTTAAAAGCAGGGTGAGTAAAAAAAAGTTGCAATATTAAAACTTAGATTTTTAGAAATCCCATTTGCAATGCACCTGGAGGGACTACAGATGAAATGTTTTCCCCCTCCAAATGCAGAAAAAAAAAAGCATTTTAGACAAAGGATTCAGGGCAGCATTTGTTCTACCTTTGCTCACATATAACAAAATGATGCAGATAAATATCCTTAATTTTCCATCTTCGGCGTGAAATGATTACAATCCTAGGGAATTTTGTTTAGGGGAACAAAAGCTCTATGACTTGATTCTGCTGATTATGTGAACTGCCCTTTCAAAGGCTACTAATATCCTTGCTCAGATATGCTTGGTGATCTTGTAGCATCAATTACATTCCAAGCACGGCCCCTCTGAAGGAGAGCACCCCAGCAAAAAGAGCAAAAATGTTTGTGAGAAGATGCATTGCAGAGAAATTAAAATCAACAGCCCTCTGGCAAGAGGAGAGAATCGAGATTAATCCGTCCACTTTTCCTTTGGGTATTTCCCTCCTCCCCCACAAGAGCTGCAGAGGTTGATGATGGTCACGTGTTTTCTACAAACGAATGCTGTAAAAAAATAAAATAGAAGCAAAACCAGACATTCATTTCACTGTAACAAAAGTATTTGATTAATTTAACTGGTTCCCCCCCGCCCCCTGTTTGTTTTGGTACTGTCTCATATCTAATACAATGCCTGAAACACAACCCTCTGCCCAACTATATATGCCCAAATTTTAATAATCTTATAGACTGCATATTCCATTAAATTATATACATGCAAGCGTATCAATTTTGCATATATTCAACACTGTGCCGAAGCATTATGGATTGAATCAAGTTGCTAATGTGCCTGTTTCATATCCAGTGATTAAATACTTGCATTTTCTTGTCAGTTCCAACTACTTAGCTCATTTGTTCATTTAGGATCTAGAAATCAGACAGCACAAGTGTTTGGAATATTAAAAATCAATTCTGTAACTGGAAAAGGAAAACAGCAAGTGTAGTGTTCCTTGCACTCTTGGCAACGGCTTGTGTTTAAAAGATAGTAGAGATAGCTTTATTGATTAGCCTATAGGTCATATCAAAGCACAAGGTTCAGAAACATATTACCAATAAAATCCTATACAAACAATTTAAAATAAGAGTAGGGTAAAATACAATAATTATAGGATAAGATTCTGTGGCGTGTTTCCAAGGATCTTACCCAATAACTAATCAGAGTTTTTTATTAATCAGTTATTTCTATTACAGGTGAATGTCTGGAAGTGGATCTGGATCCCTGGACCACACCTTATATACCTGGGAGGCGGAGCTAAGGTAAGGAGGGATCAGGGGAAGGGTTAGGTGGGTGAATGGGGTTAACCCTTACTCTGCCATGGGGAAGCGATGTTAGGCATTTATATGTAACAAATCCCCCTCTAAATGCCTAACAGTTGGAACTGTGTGTGTATGTTGTGTGTGTACACCTAGTGTTGAAGTTAGGTAGGCGTGCTGTTTGTTCTGCAAAGATTTGGTCAGAATGTCAGCGATTTGTTCAACAGTCTCGCAGTGTATGGCTTTGATAAAACCAATGTCCGTTAACTGTCTGACATGCTTATGTTTGTTGTCTATGTGCCTTGATCTCTGGCCCACAGTGTCTGCCATGGATATGTCTATGGCTGCCTTGTTGTCCTCATATATTATTATCGGGTAGGCTGGCTCAGTCCAGATGTTGGAGAGCAAGTCATCGAACCATGTCAGGTTGTTGGCTGCCTTCGAGAGGCAGATGTATTCTGCTTCTGCTGTAGATGTGGCCACTAGGTTTTGTTTCCTGGTGTACCAGTGCACTGGGCAACCGTTGATGAGGAATACATAGCCAGATGTGCTTTTCCTGCTCTTTGTGTCACCTGCCCAGTCAACATCAGCATAACAGGTTAATATGGGTTCTTTGGAGCTCACCGGCTCTAGACGTAGGCAGGCATCTATGCTGTACTTTAGGTATCTGAGCACGCGTTTTACACCTTCCCAGTGATATGTTTTTGGTTCGCTGACGTGCCTAGACAAGAGGTTGACCGCTAGGATGATATCTGGCCTAGTCCAGTTGGCTATATATAGTAGGGACCCAACGACAGATCTATAGAGGGTATTGTCCTTAAATGTTTCACCTTCTTCGTTCATGTGTTTTAGAAAGTCAACTTGCTTGGGTGTTTTGCATGGCTTGGCATCCCTCATGTTGCACTTGTGTAGTAGCTCCAATATCTTCTCCTTTTGGGAGATTCTGAATCCTTTCTGTGTTCTGTCGATCTGGACACCCAGGCACTTGTTTACCTTTCCCAAAGTTTTTAGTGCGAAATGCTTCCCCAACTTATCAGTGAAACCATCACATTTCTGTTTGTGCTGGCCACAGTATAAAATATCGTCCACATAAACAAGCACGTATTCAATAGATGTGCCCTCCTTTTTGATGAAGAAGCATAGGTCAGGAGAGGTGGCTGTGAATCCCATGTCCCTGAGAATTTTCGCTAGGCACTCATACCACCTCTTACCGGATTGCTTCAGTCCATACAGACTCTTGTTTAACAACCAGGTATCTCCCTTTTGTGTGTTTCTTCCAGGGGGTGCTGTGACAAAGATCTCTTTGTCTAGTTTCGAGTGGAGATAAGCTGTCTGCACGTCAAATTGGTAAACTTCTAGGCCTAGAATTGTTGCTATCACCAGGGCGCTCTTGACACTTTCGGCCCTGACAGTGGGTGAATATGTATCGGTGTAGTCCTCCGGGTATTTCTGCGCAAACCCCCGTGCTACTAACCTAGCCTTGTACAGTCTCTTATTGTCCTCGAGCGCCTTGATTTTAAAAACCCACTTTGTCCCAATGGGTACCTTGTTGTCTGGTACCTTGGATGGAGTATACACATTTAGCTCTCTCAGGCTGGCCATCTCTTTCTCCATGGCCTCTTCCCACCTAATCCTTTCTTCCCGTGGCAACCTAAGTATGTCTTCGTAAGAGTTGGGTGTTGTGGTATTTGTGTGTATTGATAGTACGTAATCTTCAAACCTTTTTGGCATTTTGTTCCTGTTATGTCTAACGGGCCTGTTGGGTTGTGTTTCTGTATCATGCATGTACCTGGTTTCCCTTTCTGTAAGTGCATCTACCTTTATGATGGGGTGGTCTTCTTTCCATCCCTTGGTGGCTACCCCTTGGTGTCTAGGTTTGTGTTTCTCTTGTGCCTCTGTTTCAGCTATGTCTAGTCTACTCGTGACCCTTGCATTGTCTGTGACTTCCTGCCTGGGGAACACTTCGTTGAGATGTATTTTTGACCAATTTGTGTTTTTGTGGAATACTGCTGTTCTGGATATGATAAATTTATTGTCCTTATATCAATAAACTTGTACCCCTTTGTCCTGGACTAGTATCCCATAAATCTTAGTCTCCTTGATACCTTGTCCCCCTTGCGCCTTAATTGTTTCGGTATATGCACATCCACTGTGACCCCAAATATGTGTAGGTGAGCTATTTGGGGTTTCCTGTTGTACATAACCTCATAGGGAGTTTTGCCTACCACGCTGGACCATAGTCTGTTCAGTGTGTAGTTTGAGTATGTGAGTGCCTCTGCCCAGAAGTGTTGCCCCAGCCCTGCGTCTTCTAATACGCATCTTACCATGGTTTGTAGTATTCCGTTCCTTTGTTCTGACACTCCGTTCTGGAATGTAGAGAACGGCAAAGAAGTGAAATGTAATATTCCATGTTTCTTTATCCAATTGGAGAAGTTCCTTGATAGGAACTCTGACCCTCTGTCCGTCATTATTTGTTTTATTTTGTTGTTGTGTTGTGTTTTTACCCTCCTGTAAAATTCTTTGAACTTTTGAAACACCTCATTTTTGTGATTGAGTGTATATTCAAACCCGTAATGACTGAAGTCATCAACTATAGTTAGAAAGAACCTCTTTTTTTATTTTATAGAGGGTTTCATGGGACCTACCAAATCCATGTGTACTAACTGGAAGATCGAATTGGTGGTGCGAGAGGCCTTTTTTGGTTTAGGTTTTGTTTTGAGTTTAGAACATTTGCACACGGAACACTCTAAGTAATTGTTACAGTTTTTTACTTGCAAACCGTTTGAACAGTCATTTTTTGCACAATTGGGAAACTGGCGTGGCCCAACTTCCTATGAAGTAGGTGGGCGCAGTCATTATGGATGGGTTTGCCAATAGAGGGCTTCTCCTTGTGTGCTGTGTCAGAAGTGTGTTTGTCTTCAGTGGTGTGTTCAGCCTTAACCTCTTTTGTCTCCCTGGGAGTACCTGTCTTGCCTTCTCTACTTTCTTGTCAGCCTCCTCTGGAACCATCTGTGCTCCGCCAAACAAACACCACACGCACACACTCAAAGGTGAAGCTATCCGGTTTAATTGTAGCTTACACGGTGGTCATACAGTAAGTGCTGAAGTTTTCTGATGAAAAACAAAGTTGGAGATGCCCGATTCCTCCGCTTATCTGGCTTTATAGAATGCCCCCAAGTGTCCCACCCTTGCTCAATTGTGCATTTAAAGTGACCGCGCTATTTACTCCTTCAGTTACTTCCGGATCTTGCTGTCCCTCGTATTGAAGGGTGTTTGTTTCCCTTGACATCGTTTTATTGACCCTGTCCCCAGATTCCCTATACCGTCCACCACCTGATATCACCGTGCCCTGCTAAACGCTACAACACCCCCCTTTACCGTGTCTCTGTTCTTCTGGCTTGTCACAGTCCCCGGGATCATGTGTCGAGGGAATGGCTGACACTCGACATTTCTATTGTACGTTTGTGCTTGGATAGTAATCTTCTTGGGGTTGTAGGTATGTGAGCCCCCCTTTGATGATGATTTAGTCTACGTCCTCATTACCCTTGGTCATGTATGCCTTTCCTCCTTTAAAAGTTGTCTCGATACCCAAGTCTTTGCTGAGTTTGAGTGTGGCTAGTATATTGTGAGGTATCTCAGGTATGAGCAGTACCCCCTCTATTCTTCCTATCCCATTTATATATGTGTTCCCTTCTCCTGTTACCAGGACCTTTTCCTGATTTGCTACCTTAATGTGGTACTTCTTTGCTGTGAGTGATGTTCCTGTTGTTGGTAGTGTTGTTGGTGGCTCCTGAATTGATGAGCCACGTGTTCCCTTTCCCTGGCTGTATGTGTGTGGATTGATGGTCTCCAAGGCCATACAGTGACCCTGGTTGGCTTTCCCTGGAGCTGTCTCTCTGTCCCCTCCTGTCTCTGGGATTGGGGGAGTCTGTGCATCTGAATATGTTATCTGGTGAGTGCCTGTCTGGGAACCCTGCCTTGCCTTTCCCTGCAGTGAGTGTAGTCGCTGTCCCTTGGGTTTCTGGGGCAATCTCTCTTATAATGATTCCTGGAGCCGCAGATAAAGCATTCGGGAGTGTTGTGATTCCTAGTTTGAAACTCTACCCTTTTTACTGACCTACCCTCTCTGTGGCTCATGGAGCAGTCCCTTCTTAGGCTATCTTCAGCTATCAGCCTGTTGGTGAGTGTTTCTAGGGGGAGGTGCTCTATGTTGAGGCTATCCAGTTGCATTATAAAGTTTTCCCAACTAGAATCCAGGGAATTTATAATTATACTTTTCATGCTATCTTCAGAGATGGTCTCCCCCCTTTGTATAAGTTCTGCCCTGATAGCATTCAGATTTAGGATATGCTCACTCATGGGAGTTCCAGCCTTGTGCCTGGCTGAGTAGAACTCTCTAGCTATAGAATAGCTATAGCACTCTTGCTATAGAATAAGTTGAATATTTTTTGTAATATTTCTGCCACAGTCAAGTAGTGGCCAAGGCTGTGATAGATGCTGGGTGATAAGCTTGCCATTAACAAATAATAAGCCCTGTGGTGCAGGCAATCTACATCAAAGGTCCAGGGTTTTCTAGGTGGGTCATTAAGTAAAAACAACATATTTTCCCTGAGAAAGATAATTTGGAGCTGATGATTCCATTCTAAGAAATTAGTCCCATCTAGTTTTAGCTAGATGGGAATCAGCTGGCAAAGTCAGCTGGCAAAGTCATTGAGCTATATGGTAAGTTACTCACAGTCTGGAGCTGTCCATGGTTTTGTAGGTGAGGGAACTCACAATATGCTGGGGGAATGTTTGTTGCTAGTCTGTATGGATTTATCTCTATGTTCCTCTCTCTTCTTACAGGTGGTGACTGAGCATGCACAAAGCTCATTTCGCGCCAGAGGTCGTCGGGTGAGGAACTCTCTGCTGCTGCTCTCAGGCCTAGGCCTAGGCCTGCCGGTGGGAGGCTGGACTCACCCCTGGCGGGTCCGTAGCCCTCCCTGGACGATGGATGCCATGGCTGGACCCCTGGATCCCCGGCGAAGAACGGGAGGAGGTGAGGAGGTGAAGCAGTCATAGGTCGAGGACCTCCGAAGCTCGGCAGCACAGCAGCAGCGATGGACGTAAGTCGAGGATCTCCTGGATTTGGCAGCGCGGCAGTAGCTGCAGCGGCGGCGGCGGTGGATCCTGGTCATTGCTGGTTGGTCTCTGGGCTGGTGAGTAGCTGTTTTGCTTTTCTATTCCCGGGTCTTGCATTGTTGGTGCAGTGGGTGGCGAGTGTGAGTCCTGCAGTTGATCAATCCTGCAGGTGATCGGGTTCTGGTGCTCGCTTTCTGGGCGCGTTGTTTCTCGGATGGTTGGCTGGGTCAGTGCATGGGTTCCGGTGGCCACCCTGTTGTCCCTTTGGCTTTGGGGTGCCTCGGGGTGGTTTTTATCAAGCACAGGAGGCTTGAATGCAGAGCTGAGTGCTGCCGCAAGAGTCTCGATCGCTTTTTCCACTTTGGGCCCAGTAGGTGGGCTCTTGCAGGCTTGTGTTATTCTTTCTGTGCAGTTTTTGGGTTCTTCCCCACTTGTATTGGGATCCTCATTGTTTTGCGCCGTTTTGTTTAAATCTCAGCTCCCCATTGGTTGTTGGCCATTCCAAGATGGCCGCCGGGAGCATGGTGTGGAAATGAAATCGTCCATGTCTGGAGCTTCAGCTTGGGAATGCCTTTCCCTTGCCGGATTGGCGACTTCATTGTCTTGTTCCTGGGTGCTCATCGCTGCTCCATGGCTTTCGCAATGAGCTCCTCTTTGCTGGCGGGCACTTCCAGCAACTTCAGTATTGTTGATCAGAAGTCATCTCTGCTCGGTGGCTCTCTCCTTTCACTGCTGCAGGTTTCCTCTCTTGGTTCCTCGTCCCAGAGTAGTGGGCTCGGGTCGTGGTCCTGCTCACACTCAGTTGTGGCGATTCTTGCTGTGGCGCCTTCGAGAACCTGCAGCTCCTCCATCTGTTTGGTATAGGCTCTGGTGTACATCCTGCTTTCTGCTTCGGATTGGATTCCTGATTCTGCCATTTCTGTGAGTTGTGGGTTAACCATCCTCTGCTACCAATCTGTGGCGTGTTTCCAAGGATCTTACCCAATAACTCCAACACAAAATGTTCTTGAATCAGAGTGCTTTATTAATCAGTTATTTCTATTACAGGTGAACGTCTGGAAGTGGATCTGGATCCCTGGACCACACCTTATATACCTGGGAGGCGGAGCTAAGGTAAGGAGGGATCAGGGGAAGGGTTAGGTGGGTGAATGGGGTTAACCTTTACTCTGCCATGGGGAAGCGATGTTAGGCATTTATATGTAACAGATACAATATAATTTAATACATAAATATATAAAATAGAATAAAATGATATAAAATTATATTTCGGTGTCACCCTTACAATCCACCCCAATCAGTCCCACGTATGCATATTTCAACCGAACCATTTTGTGTAAGTACTGTGCTGTATTAAATGTTATTTTCAGGTTCTGGCTGCACATAAAGTAAGTTATTGTGATTTGGGGATCCCAATGGGTCCTTCATTGTGTATATAGACCGAGGTACCTGTCTCTCACCCCCTTATACAAGCACCAATCAAATAGGATGTGAGCCAGATCTTCTACCTCTGCCACTCCGCAAATGCAGAGACGAAGTCTCATTTGTCATCTTCAGGCTGGCGTTTTCGGCTTCGTGCTTCTAGGAGCAATGTGTGATTGCAGCTGTTTCTTCCTTTTAACTGCCAGTGGGGGTGTGAACTGATTGGGTGGGAGCTTGGCTGTGTTCTGATTGGGTGGAGATGTGTTCTGGTTGGTTGGGGGTTTGGCTGTGCTCTGATTGGATGGGGGGTTGGCTGTGCTCTGATTGGATGGGGTGTGTGTTCTGTTTAGGTGGGGGCTTGGTTGTGCTCGTGTCAGTCTGAGTTGCAGGGGGATTTGTGCTGGTGAGCTGCATTGCTGTTGTTTGGCTTCTCGTTCTTGGTCGTGCCACATCTTCATGATGGGTGTCAGTTTGCTTCATGTATGGATTGGAGGGATTTAAAGTGCCTAATGATGCAGCTGTGGTTTGTGATTTCTACAAGAATCTTAACTACTAACAGTCAAATCAAATTGGCAGTACATAAGAGTCAATGGAATTCAAGGTGAGCTGGATTTAGACCTCTTGTGTGCATGAGGAGTTTTGGGACTGATGTCACTTTTGACTCCTCTTTCGAGCTCAGCCTGAAACATCACAACATCATAAGCACTTATGTTGTAGTTGTTTAATAGTACTGTCTTATATTATTCATTCATTTTGCAGAGTTGTATCTTCTGGAATTTTCCTTTCAACTATTATTCATTTTACCTTTTGCAACAAACTCTTTTTTAAAAAAGTTTTTTTATTTTTTCTCTTTACAACAAACATTGCATCATTAATCAATCAGTGTGTCATGTGGCTACACATTTTTTGTGTCATCATATTTGAATGCTTACCACCATTTTCTTCCTTTTAACTGCCAGAGGGGGAGTGAACTGATTGGGTGGGAGCTTGGCTGTGTTCTGATTGGGTGAAGGTGTGTTCTGATTGGTTGGGGGTTTGGCTGTGCTCTGATTGGATGGGGGGGTTGGTTGTGCTCTGATTGGATGGGGTGTGTGTCTTTCTGGCGCTAGTAGCACTAGCCCTCTGCTCTTCCCCAGTAGCATATTGGACACCTTCTGACCTGAGAGGCTCATCTTCTGGCATCATATCTTTTTGCCTTTTGGTACTGTCCATGGGCTTTTCATGGCAAAGATACTGGAGTGGGTTGCCATTTCCTTCTCCAGTGGATCACATTTTATCAGAGCTCTCTGCTATGACCTGTCCGTCTTGGGTGGCCCTGCACAGTATAGCTCATAGCTTCATTGAGCTACGCAAGCTCCTTCGCCACGACAAGGCAGTAATCCATGAAGGAGCTATAATTACTAGGATCCTTTTTATTTCCTTTTTTATATATGGGGACAACTATTGCCATCTTCCACCCATCTAGTATATGGCAGGTGTTATTTATATGTGTAAAAAGACCTGCCAATACTGGACCCCACCAATTGGGAAATTTCTTGAATAATTCTGCTGGTAAAAAATCCTCTCCTGGGGCTTTATTGCTCTTTAAGCTTTTAATGATGGATTGTGCCTCCATTTCTGAGATTGGTGGCCATGTTGGGGGGGTGGGGAATTCTAGGGTTTACTAGATCACTGCTTAAAGACAGTTTTTCTGCAAGTTCCACAGAAGCAAACACTGATAATAATTCTCCCAGTCCTCAGCAGAGATTGATATGTCAAATCTCCATTCCTTCAGGACACATGCTACAGAGTGCCAAAATATTACTGAGTTATGACATCTGGCAGCCAACTTGAGTTCTGACCAGATTGAAATGGCAAAACTTTTTTTTCTTTAAAGTTATATTTTTTTTATATTCCCTTCTTGTGTGCAACATCTCAGCTTGTATATGAGCTGTAGGATTTCTCTGGGCTGCTTTCAATTTCTTTTTCAGCTGCTGGCATTCAGGATCTACCCACTCGGGTTCTTTTTGTAGCAGGTTTAGTTGTTAGGTGTTTCTTCAGAATATTACAGAGATTAGAGAATGCATTGAAAGCTGACAGACAGTCAGTAGTAGATGACTGGATTGTTCTAGCCCCCTTGGTAGCATTCTCTGTTTTAAGGCAGTCTGATATTGCCTTAGTTGATAAACTTTGGCCCAAATTAACCTTTTATTTTGAGTCACCTCTATCTTGAGCCATCTGTCAGCCATGTTATATGGTTCTTCATGGTTTTAGACTCTAGTCCCCTAATCATCCTGGTTGCTCTCCTCTGCACTTTTTCTAGAGTCTCAATATCTTTTTTTTTTTTGCCAGTGTGCCTCTGCCCTTGCTCGAAGAATGAATTTTTTTCAGATGGGCAGGTACTCTGGTTTTCCCTCTCCTTGTCTAGTTGTTCTACTGGATGGCTAATTTGGATGTATACTACCAAGTCCTGATGGATTTCCCTTTTCTCCTCTTTTTCTTTTGGACTAGTATGCCTTCTCTTTTTATTTATTGGGGTTTGAGTGCTTTCAGAGGCCAGAATCGATAGCAATTCCATGGAGGAGCTGCCAGAAGGAAGCAAAATATTCAAGCTTTCTGTTGCACCAGCTGCTGACCTCAACAGTTGACCAACTACCTCAATCTTCTCCAGTATCATCTCTTGGTCTCCTGAGCAGAGGGTAGCAAACTGGTGGACTAGTTCTTCCTCGTCATCAATAAACTGAAGCTTTCCATTGTGTAGATTTAGAAATTCCTTTTTATTGTCCTTATTTTTTCCTAACTAGTTAGTTGAGGGCTTGTTTGTTTGGTCATTGGTATTTTGGCATTCCCAAGATTAATATCGACCTCCCTCACTGTCTTGGCTCTCTGCCCAGACTTTAACAGGAACTGAATTTGGGTGGTGTGAAATACCTGTCTTGGCCAAATACAGAGTTTTTTTTAGTGAGGTCTCAAGCCTGAGTAACATTGATGGTAGTACAATCTGCCCAAAGGTTAGCAATATTCTTTTGCAGCTTTGTCTGTCGGGGAGCCAAAAAATCTCTATTAGCTCGTCAGAATATACCCTACAGGGTAAGAGTTGGGATAGAGAGATCAGAATCACTTTCCTTTGTGCCACCTGCCCCTATTCAGAGGGGCGTTAGCAACCTGGAGTAAAACCCTGTGCCTCTGTAAGACCAGCCTCTCTACCTCATCCTCTTTGCCCTGAGACCCCCAGTCCACACAGGCTGGCCGAACATCATGGGTAAGCTTTGGAATTTGAGCTTTGCTGTTTATTTCTTCAGATAGCTTATTAATGTTTTTTCTCATTAGAGATTTTAATTCTTTAATCCCTCTATTTGCTTCCAGGAGCTGGTCAAATATGGCAGCAACTGTTTGTGCTGTTAGTAGGCAATTCTTAGCAACCAAATCCAAGTCTCCTTTAAAATTGTTCCTAGTATTATTATACTGTTCTCCCCTCCAACTCCTACTCGAATTGCAACTCCCTCCTCTACAGATGAGCAGTCATCCTCTTCCCAATCCAGAAGTGGGGTAGGTTTGTTTGCCAGGGTCACAAGGGGGGAAGAAAAGAGAAAAAGACACTTACTTGCAATGTCTGTTATCTGAAAAAAGTCTTTTATTTTAGGTTGTCTGGGCGTTGTCGCAGCCAGGGATAGCTGGTTTGCTTAGTAGAGAAAACTTTCCTCTCATTCACTAAATGCTTTACTAGCTGGAGTAAAAAACTGGGGTAAAAGCTGGAGTAAAAGATGAACCTCTCAAGTAGTAAAACTAAAACTTTTTAAATTTAAAAGTTAAAAGCTAAAAATTGATTTAAAAGTAAAGCGTGGTGTTTTTTTAAAAAAATAAAAATAAAATAAAAATAGAGAGTAAAAAGGAGAGCAAAGCTCATAGCTGCTGCTCACTCCCTTCTGAGTCCTTCGGGAGTAGGGCGGTATATAAATCTAATAAAACAAACAAACAATAAAACAAACAAACTCCCCATTCTCTCTGCTCAAGCCTCTTTGCCTAAAGCTTCCAAAATAAAATAAAATTTGGCTCCAATTAAGCAGGCAGCTATTTCAGATCTGTGACATGCTCTGGCATTAACTGGCCCCCAGAATTTTTGTCACCCAGTTGACTTTCATTATCTAAGGTGGGACTAGAATTCCCTGTCTCCTGTGATTGGCTGAAAGTCACCCTATCAGCTTGCATGTCTAAGGCAGTACTAGAGCTCACAGTCTCCTATCCTGGTGCCTTCACCACTAGACCAAACTGGTTCTATAACTTATAAACAAAATCTCTTGCATTAATAGCCTCACTGGAAAAATCTCTGTGCAAAAACAAGGAGACAAACCATGCAGGGCAAATGCTAACGGGAAAAAATCTGCAGCTGAAGAAATGACTTTTCCCATGAAATGTAAAAGTAAAAAGAAAAAAAAGAAAAAAAGAAAAAAAAGTAATATAGACTTAGTCAGAATTTCCTCTCTGAAGCGTGTGATGGTCTAAATTCATCCTAAATTCACTGGAAATTAGCTTTCCTGTGTGCTTCCTGCTACTCATGTCCCAGAAACTGATATCCATTGAAACGGCTTCTCTTTCAAATAAAATACCCAGTTGCACGTTGCTTACAAAATATTGCAAGGTTAATACCTTCAAGCAGTTTGGCTTTAACTTGTAACAAGACAAAGTTCCCAGTCTAGCTTCTAAAGGGCAAGGAAGGCCTAGCCTTAACACCAGGTGCAAGAAATCAGGAGCCAAGAGAGAGTTCAAATGCACAATGGTTCTATTTTGTGCTATCTATATAGAAGAATCTTATCTACTGACCATCAAGGCAAATAGGCACCAGATAAGAATCAACAGATTTCAAGGAGAGCTGGACTTGCATGGGGACGGAGACCCTCAAAAATGATGATGCATTTCACCTTGCCCTCAGTCCAAAGAGGCATCAGCCTAGAATCCCTATGTGGTCACAAGCAAATTAACTCCAATCTCCCTTGAATTCCACTGATCCTGAACTATCTCCAGTCAAATGCCAACCGTGAATTGAGAAGATTTCTCTGGATAGATGTTCTATCAATAAATCAGTTTAATTGGACCTTCCCATGTCTCCCATCAAATACCATGGATATGACCATGAAGTCATCAAGAGGCTCATTTTAAGAGGCACCATCTTCACCATTGGAGCTCAGCTCAGTAAGCAGCATGAGGCTGTATGAAAAGAAGATTTCTTCCATGGTATCTGAAGACTTGCATTTATCAGAAGCCCAACTTTACCAGCTGCAGGAGGCATCTGAAAACAGGTTTCTAAGACAGACAAAATAATCCATGATGGTTGGACCATATCATGAAAGGGCTTACATGTAAGCGGGTACCCTATACATGTGTATTGTTCAACTATTGTATGCCCCTTTTAGTCTTAGATGCTTATTATCTTTATTGGAAAAAAAAAAAAACAAAATAGCCCAATTGGAATCAAATTTCAATTGAAATTGTTTCTTCCTGGGCTATAATGTACTGTTTATATTGTAAGCAGAACTGCTAAATTTATAATTAAGGCAGTTGAGCTAAGTATATAATGGGGGGGGGAATGGGGTACGCTGTAAGATAGATGCACTTATCTGATTGCTGATATTATCGTATATGTATGTTATCATTGTACTTTCTTTTATCCATTTTATCCTGGAATCAGAAAATGTTTTATTTTTCTTTTATTGATAAGGTTGTAAGACTAAACAATTTATAAACTCTTCTGTTCTATTCTGTTTTCTCCCTTCTTCTGTTCTCCTCTCCTCTCCTCTCCTCTTCCCCCTCTTCTCTTCTCTTCTTTTCTACCCTACCTTACCTACTCTATTCTATTCTAGTTAAGAAAGATTAGACTGGCTTAATGTTTGGAAGAAAAATGTCTAGAACATCACATGTGGCTAGTTTGGGACATAGGAAAAAAATCCCAGAAGAAAACAACATCAACAAAACATGTTTGTATCCTTAACTGGAAAGCAACATGGGCTTTGTCTCCAGGAGCTTGGTTCAACTCAAGGAATATTAAATCTGAAGGAACTTAATCCATATACTGTATTTCTAGAAGACTAAGGGTTCACAGGAACCTACTCTGCAAATTTATGAGGTTCACCATCAATAGAAGCTGGTGGAATTGACCAAAAATGGATTTGAAATTGAATGGAAAGAGAACCAGCATTTTTAATATTTACTGAAAAACTCCAAAAAGAAAGCTATTTTCCCTGACAGCATTACATTATATGAAACTGTATAATAAAACCTTTTCCTGGGGTGTTTGTTTTGGCTCTGTAAAGCAGAGCTTAAATAAAACAGTGTCATTTTCTGTTATAGATAAGGAAGATTCAACATTCCGTGAGGCGTATGATTTATTCCTCTGGTGCCAATCCAGACACACTTTCTAACCTGATTAGATGTGATGAAACTGTAGTCACAATTCTTCCAAGCTTGACTATCCTCCGTTCTGAGGAGGAGAATCCTGACCCACAAATATGTATGCCCAAATGCACACTTTCATTTTCTCTTAACCTCCAGAAGACTCCTAGCCATTTTAAAAAAATGCATGGTATTATTTATTACAATTGATTTTATGACTTAATCCTCCCAAGATGTAAATCAAGAATGGATTGGGGGGGTGGGCTGGATGGATGGTACAGATAGCTAGATAGCTTGAGTATAGGTAGGTGATAGATAGGTGACAGATAGATAATAGGTAATAGGTAATAGGTAATGATAGATAATAGATAATGATAGATAGATAGATAGATAGATAGATAGATAGATAGATAGATAGATAGATAGATAATAGATAATGATTGATGATATAGTTATAGAGATAGATAGATAGATGATAGATAGAGAGCTAATACTTAGATGATAGATAATAGATAATGATAGATAGATATTGATAATCATAGATAATAGATAATGATAGATAATGATAGATATAGATAGATAGATATAGATAGATAATGATAGATAATAGATGATAGATAGATAGATACTGTGTTTCCCCAAAAATAAGACCGGGTCTTATTTTCTTTTGAGTCCCAAAATAAGCATTAGGGGATTTTTTTTTCTTATTTCTTCTTATTCTTATTTTTTTCTGAGTACAGGAGGCCCACTACCTCTGCTTGCTCATGGTTACGCAGGAGGCTATGTGATGTGCCAGTGCCGCCACCGCAAGGCAGGAGGGATGGAATTGTCTCCATCTGACTTACACTGACTGCACCAATTTACCTCATGGCCACAGCACCAGCAGCTACATCCAGCAGGACCCTGCATGGCTTCTGGCCCACTTCTTTTGCTTACTCATGGCTGCAACAGAGCAGGAGGCCAAGCAATGCACTAGTGCTGGTGCCATGGCCATGAGGCAAGGAAGGTGGTGCTGCCCCATGCGCCCCACACTTGCTTACCTCAGAACCCCTGCAGCCAGAGCATCTATGCCTCAACAACCTGCCTTGCTTTGCGGCCATGTCACCAACACACCACTCGGGCTCCTTCTTTGTTGCAACTCTGAGAAAGCCGAAGTGAGCTGGCAGCCACATGGGCTCCTGCTGTACATGGTTGTTGGTGCTGCCGCCACAAGGCAGGTATCAGGGCATGGATGGCCTGGCTGCGGGGGCCCTGAGGTAAAACAGTGCAGGGTGCATGGGGCTCCACTACCACACTGCCTCGTTGCCGTGGCAACCACATGGAATGGGTGGGCGGCCGACTGTGCAGACTCTTAAGAAGGGCTTATTTTGGGGGATGGGGCTTATATTATGTGCACACGTAAAACATGCTAGGGCTTATTTTTGGGATAGGTCTTATTTTCAGGGAAATACATTAGCTAGATAAATAGATAGATAGATAGATAGATAGATAGATAGATAGATAGATAGATGGATAGGTATAGGTATAGGTATAGGTATAGGTATAGGTATAGGTATAGGTATAGGTATAGGTATAGGTATAGGTATAGATGATATAGATGTAGACATAGATTTTATTCTAAAGAAAGAAATAACCCTGAAGACTCTGAGCAAACTTCTGGTCTTTGTAAACTTTCCTCTTTCTCTTCATGTACATTTTAAAAAGAGAATTGGGGGCCAGGGATGGTCACCATGAAAAGAGAAGGAAAAGAAATCAAATGGAGAACTTTCTTTTTAAAAAGAATTGTCTGTTTTCCTCCATTCAGGAATACTTTACATAGGACAGCTGGCACTCATGATCCTTGAGTGTAATAATTGTATATTGTAAAATTGTAATAATTGAGATACTATTAATTGTATATTGTGTTGAAAGCAGAAATGGTTAAGTTGTGGTTTGGAGGAATATATGGGAGAAATTATTTGGTTTATTATTATTGGTAAATATAATTAATTGATTTGTAAGAAATTGGATTGCATGGAAATAATTGGAATATTCATGTTCATATTGATTAATATACAAAAAAGTTAGTTATATAACTAATTGATTTATATTAAAATGTTGAATCTATATTAAACAACTGTAATATAACATAATTAACCAATGTGAGGATGGATATAAAAATAGATGACAATGAGAAGGGGTATAATATAGAATAGAAGGGAAAAATTGAATTTGATTAAGATTAGAGATGAGGATGAAGGGTAACATTGGTTTTTTACAAAAATAGATGAGGAATAAATATGGCAAAAAGGAAATATAGAAATTGTAAATTTAATTGAAATGACTAAACACTGTTTAAATTTGTGAACCGGCCAAATATTCTGTTCAAAGAAAATACATTGTATGTTTGTATGTGTGTTTCTAATTATTTTTATTTATTCATATTTGTTCTCTTTTATTCTTTAAAGTTTAACAATTCATTCTTTATCTTAATATCTTAATATTTGTTTGGGGTTGGCTTTCTTCCCTTTCATCTTTTTTATTGTACAGCAATCTTTCTCCTCAAACCTACCACCTCTCTCTTTTCTTTCCTTCTTACTTTCTCTTCCTCCCACTCTTCTTCTCCTCCCTACTTCCTCTTCCTTTCTCCTTCTCCTCCTCTCTTCCTCCCTCTCTTACCCTCACTCCTACTCTAATTTCCATTCCTTCATCCCTCTCTATTGCTGTATCCTTTTATGCATATGGACTACTCAGAGGGCTGAAAAAGTTATTTCTGACTGGTCCTCGCACTTTTGACCAGTCCTCAAACTTATGACTGTCCTCACATTTTACGTTTTTGCCCTATCTTGTCACCACGGTGAAGAGAAGCAGTTGTGAAATGAGTGACACAGTTGTTAAGAATGCTACAATGGGCATAAATGATGACCAGTCATAAGTGCGAAGACCGGTCAAAAGTGTGAGGACCTGTCAGAAATCACTTTTTTCAGCCCTCTGAGTAGTCCCTATACACATAGCCATGGCCACCCAGTCACATGACCTCCAAGCCACGCCCACAAAATAAGCCACGCCCACGGAACTGGTAGTAAAAAAATTTAGAACCCACCCCTGGTTGGGGGTCACCACAACATGAGGAACTGTATTAAAGGGTCGCGGCATTAGGAAGGTTGAGAACCACTGTTTAGAGTCAGACACGACTGGACCGGGGAAATCTTTATTCATTTATTTTATACTGTACTCCAATAGCCAGAAAGCAGAGAAATATACACAGACTTCAGAGAAACATAGAAACAAAAAGGTGGTATCAAACATTTGTTATGCCTGAATGTTTACCAGAAACAGCCAGTATCGTGTGGTTACTGTGATTACTGTAGATGATGAGGGGGGTCAAACTATTTTTCAAAGCACCAGAAGGCAAGACAAGAAAGAATGGATGGAAGCTAACCAAAGAGAGAAGCATCCTAGAGCTGGAACAAGTAAGAAGGACAATGCCAGCACCCATTAGTGAGGATAAAAACATTGTGTGGTCTGGAATATCAGCCTGGATTCATAACATAGTATTCTCTCCTTCTCTACCTGCTGACGCTTTCAATCACCACAAAGTAATCAGCCACCTGTGTTTACGTAAGACCCTTCCTGTAAACCTCTCTGAGCGCTTTGCAGTCATTAAGATCAAATTGAAAATCCTTCTGAGTAAATATAAGCACATGCATATTAATGCCGATTTCACTCTTAACTCTGCCCATGTGCATTTCTTAATGTTCCTAGCTAACATGTACAACTGGATTACAACACAATTACGTTCTGATTACTGTTATGGAAATGGCGCTAACTGAATTCAGTATGCTTGGATTAATGACATTTTTATAGTAAAGCAGAGCCAATGTGGTGTAATGTATATGGTACTAGCCAAAGGTTCAGGTACTTCATAAGGCTTCATAAGACTTCTATGCTAATCAACTGGGTGACCTTGGGCCAGTCTCTCCCTCCCCCCTCTCTCTCCCTCCCTCCCTCGCTCCCTCTCTCCAACCAGATTCTTCAAAAAGCTCACTAAATCCTTGTGGCCACTGACAGTTTGGGTGCAAGAAATGGACAAATGGGATGCAAAAGGAAATGCAGCTTCTGGGAATCGATGCTAATAAAATAATACCGTAATGTTACTACTATTAATACAGAAATGAGATTATCTGTGATAGAGCATCTACAATTCTGAAGGCAGGCTATTCCACTGGTTAATTGTTCTCAATGTTAAGAAATTTCTCCTTAGTTTCAGGTTGCTTCTCTCCTTGATGAGTTCCCATCCGTTGTTTCTTGCCTTGCCTTCTGGTCCTTTGGAGAATAATTTGACCCCTTCTTCTTTGGGGCAGCCCCTCAAATACTAGAAGATTGCTATTATGTTACCCCCAGTCCTTCTTTTCTCTAGACTTTAGGATAAAGGTTAATTGAAACGAAACATGGCAGGATGTGCTGGTCAAAAAATAACCTGGATTAAAATTGGCTTATGGTTATGTCTTATAAAACAATTCCAGACCCAGACTTGCAATTTATTATCCATAATAGGCTTGTTTATGTGTTTATGTGAAAAAGGGG
Source organism: Arizona elegans (assembly GCA_022577455.1). Taxonomy (NCBI): domain Eukaryota; kingdom Metazoa; phylum Chordata; class Lepidosauria; order Squamata; family Colubridae; genus Arizona; species Arizona elegans. The sequence goes on from JAKOOJ010000005.1 coordinate 102,008,710, forward strand.
GTAAACCAGGAACAAATTAGCTGCAAATTCTGCATGCGTGTCTTGTTGTTTAAATTTCCTGTTTAATGTGATGTGTGAACACACCATCAATGTGTTCTCTTTCAGTTGAATTGTTTTAATATCTTCGCCTTGGCCTCATTTTGCACATCACTGAAGTTCCCTCTGAATCACTCAATATTGTTTTGCTTTATAATTTGACCTGGCTTTTTAAAAATAGAAATAATGGTATACATATTAATATTTGCAAGGCATGGAGGCTATAATATACTCTGTGAGCTGCGTAAATTTATCCTTGGGCTGAAAACATAGTCCTCACCCAGGCTATTGGTTTACATGCACGGGGGGGGGGGGGGGGAGGGGAAGGCCCAGCTGATGAAATTAAAAGTGCATCATTGGACTACCTGGGGAAGGAATGAAATTATGGATCCAAAATAAATCTATCATCTCTCTGGAAAGGGATATCAGAGGAAAAACGGCAGACTACAGGAACCAGGAGCACTGCTCAGGTGACTCTGAGAACACAGATAAATCTCCAAGTGCTTCAACAACCCTCTAAAACAGTGTTTCTCAACCTTGGAAGCTTGAAGATGGGTGGACTTCAACTCCCAGAATCCCCCAGCCAGCAGCACTGGCTGGGGGATTCTGGGAGTTGAAGTCCACCCATCTTCAAGCTTCCAAGGTTGAGAAACACTGCTCTAAAAGGATGTAAATGATATAAATCCCTCCATTCCCCGCTATCCTGTCAGAGCTGAAGAAGCTTCTTGAATGAGAAGCAAAACATCTTCAAAGAAAAAACAAACAAGTCCAGTTGCCTCCTGAAAAAGCACCTTTGGGATCTCCTTCATATTAAGAAAAGTCTAGAAGTTTAGAGCTAGCCTTCTATGCTAGCCTTCCTTTCGCTCTTACTTGCTGAACAGAGAAGAATGTAGAGGAATCTTCACATAGTTTCAAAGCTTCTCCTGCTATGAAAAGCTCAGACTTCCAGTTTACTTCTCAGAGTCATGTGCCAGCCAACCAAGTCAGGTCTTACACTCCATAGCAGAGCTATAATTATGGTGCCAGTTTTGGATAAAAAGTGCAAGGTTGTGTAGTTTGTTGGGCGCTTCTACACAGAACCTTTGGTACTGTGGAGATGGCTGTCCTTGGGCTATCTCTGCTGTTGTTATTAAGGAGCTCCTGGCAGCTTATAAGAGATTTGAGCATCATCTTGCTTGGTATGTTTGCTTTATAAGTCATGCTTTTCTAGCTTGAGCTAAGAATAATGCCTAAAATCCCTTTATTTACTGTTGTGTTTACAATCTCTGGATCTAAAACAACCAATTGCCTGGACACTTAATCACTGACATTTGATAAAGCAACCAACTATGGATCAGTTTGAGCAGAGAGCTTTTTCCTTCATGCCTGATGCCAGAATTTTTATTCCTGGCCTGAATATTTACTCAAAACCTCCTTCACTTGTCATGCATCTCCTTCCTTATGATCAAAAGAAGTCTTCAAAACCTAAAATTAATGAAATCTTTAGAAATCAATTTAGACAAGAGGCACCCTTCTGCTATGCACCTATATGGAAGCAAACATAAATTAGTAGGTCTGTAGACTTAATTGACAACATGATCAATCAACGTCCGATGACAGATATGGCACAAGAAGAAGAAGAAGAAGTAGAATTAATAACCCCATGATAGGTACTCCGTAAAGCATGTTCTGAATTTCTGGTCCCTTATGAAAGAAAGACATTTCCCATTTATCTCTCTCCATTACATTTGCTTTTAAAATCATTAATCAATAGGGGAAGCTGCAGTGCAAAAACAATTTCAAATTGTATTTAATGGGGCCATTCAGGAATTTTCTGGAATTCCTATAGAGTCCTAGAAAGGACGTTGAGCTCTTTTGATATATAGCAGAAGGCTTAAGTGATCTGCTTTTTGTGCTCAGAGTAATGTAGATTTAACAAGATTGATTACAGCAGAGGAATTAGGAAATGTAAGCAATTAATTCTTGTTCTCGGATTGGATTTTCATGCTTGGAGATGAATTTGCTCTCCATTTCCTAGGATATGTTTCTTTTTTTATTGAAAAAGTTTTTCAAATACAAATTTTCCCCCGAGTGACTTTATATTTGTATTCCATATAGTGTCTATTGTAATGTCTTTCATCTAAATTATTAATTCCAACCACCGTAATAGAGTAACAACTGGATCTTCTGCATGCCCCAATGCCATAACTCTCTTGCCTTGTAGCTCAGCATAAACGTAATACACTTATCAAAGAATCCAAAATAGATAGTTCCAATCCATTCAGTTTATGGCCATTTTCACATCCCAAAAGTACAGCACTGCAGAGGTCTGTCACTCTCCTCAAGATAATATAAACCAATACTTTGCCTCAGCTATCTTTTCATGTATTCAATCGTCTCTTAGGTAACTGGCATTACACTGTTGTTTAGTTTAAAAGTTTTTATTTTTGTAAGACCTGTTTCTTCTTTTCTTGACTTTTGTGGGTTAGATCTCCATCCTGATTTCCTTTCTATAAGTTGTATATCAACTGTTTGGTTTTCATGCTAATCTATAACTTGATCTTGTTGGTTTTGCTTTTGTGGCTTAAATTTCCGTTCTGGTTTCTTTTCTATGAGTTGTATATCAACTGATTGATTAGAATCCAGAGCAGCCTCTCTTGTATTTATAAATAGTCCAACTGAGACCTCTGAAGGAGAATCCAGAAGCGGCTCATCTACAAAGACCTCTGTTTGTTGTTTTTCCATTATTTCCACCTCCTTCTGCTTATCCTGAATTTCTATCTCTTGTTGATTTTGCTTTTCTTTATTCCACTCATTTATTATACATGGAGATGTTGAACCTATTTTAAGAACCTTATAGTAAAATTCTTCCGCTTCTTCAACAGTATTTAGTTGATATCTTTCTCCTTGATATCTCAATATTATTCTAACTGGAGCATCCCACCTGAATGAAATGTTTTGTTTTTTTAGCTCAGTCACCAAAAATCCAAATTTCTTTCTGTCTTTTAACATCTTGGGCAGCAACTCTTTATATATCCAGATCTTTCTTCCATATAGTTTTAGAGTAGAATTAAAGGATTTTTGCACAATATCATTTCTTATTCCTTTATCTGTAAAGTAAATCACCACATCTCTAGGCAGTTGCCTTTGCTTTGCAATCCAGGAATTTACTCTATAGTCCTTGTCAATCTTACAAGATACCTCCTCAGGATGAACCTTTAAAATCCCAGCCAGAACTTGAGCAGATATTTTTCTTAAATCATCTCTATTATTTTCCTGTAACCCTCTCATTCTAACCGCAAATTCCGTGAGCCTGTATTGCATCATTGTAACTTCTTCTTCTTCTTTTTTTTTTTTTTAGCGTGGGACAAAAGTTTTAATACCAAGAAACGTAACAGCACAAGCATCCCATAAAATAATTTCGGTAGCTCAGCATGCAAAGACAACAGATTGTTTTAAGCAGGTTTCCAGGTGGGCTGGAAATTATCCTACAGCCAATAAACTATTCAGACAGCAAACTCAAATAAAGGAAATTTGCTGGATCCAGGTTTTGCATTCAAGCTTGTTTTTAACATACCTGTCAGTTTGGTTCACATATTATATAGACCATGGCTTCCAACTATGACGTCTGAGTTTGTACATTTGGCTAATGTATAAACTGCTTAACATTTTTTTTATTGAAAAAGTTTTCAAATACAAGTTTTCCCCCTTTTTCCCCCCCTCTTCCCTAACCCCCCCTCACCACCCATCCCCCCCTGTGACTTCTTCACAACAATAGGCTATTTCATAACTAGTTACATACATAATATCTTTCCTTTCCCTTACTCCCTCCTCAGAATACTGACCCTTAGCATATTATTCTTATAACTCCCATTTTTACGATAATCTGCCCTTTTTCTCCTCCCCTAAACTTATATTGTTTTATTACAATTTAACATTTAATCTTTTATATATATTAATATAACATTTTAAAGCGGCCTTCTCCCTACATCCAAATTTGACGTTTATTCAGTTCTATCCAATTCCTCCACTCCCCTGAATATATGACTTAAAGATCCTTTTTCTTAGACTAATCAATCAATAAACTAACCTATTTCAACCCTTCAATTCCTGCAAGATCATGCAATACAATTCTAAATATATAATCCACTGCCCACTATGCTAAAGTATACACATATCTATATATACATTCCATTTTGTAAAAAGAAAAAAGACAATAACTTTAAATTTATAATCCATATAATATCTTCTTTGGTGTCTTTCCACTGGATTGTTAAATCCATCACCCATAATAGGGTAAAATAACATGCTGGTGCAACAGTTTGTTCAAAGTCTTCAATCATCTTCTTCCCCCATCAGTAGTAGGTATCCTCGTATCTATATAAAAGTAAAAACAACCACCCGAGTGACATTATAGTTATATCCATATAGTTATAGTTGTGGTATTCATCAGGATTGTTTATTCCCATCATCCTGATGGGTAACATCCAGATCTTCTGCATGCCCCAGCGTAACTCTCCTGCCTTGTAACTCGAAATAATTATAATATATTTGCCAGTAAAAAAAATCCAGAGTAGATGATTCAGATCCAACAAGGTGAGGCTCTTTTCACATCCCAAAATCACAGCATTGCAGAGATCTGCCACAATCCTCAGGATAATATTAAACAGTTGTTCGCCTCCAATATCTTTTCAGATATTCATTCGTTTTTTAAAGTCCCTGGCTTCACTGTTGCATGGTTTAGCAACTACTGTTTCTATGAGATCTGTTTCTTTTCTTTTTCTTTTGCGGGTTGAATTTCCATCCTCGTTTCTTGCCTACCAATTGTGTGTCGGCTGGTCGATTTTCATTCTGCTTTATGGGTTGTTCTTGTTCGGTTAATTTTATCATCTCATCTTTCTTCTCCGTCACTTGTATATCAACTGGTTGATTTGCGCACTTATCTGTAACTTGATGGTTCATCAGCTTGGGGTCGGATGACACTGCACTCTTAATTATAGACAGTCCAGCTGGGGTATCCAAGGAGTCCAAAGACAATTTATCTACCACAGCCTCTGTAATTTGATATTTTTCTTTTGTTTCCAACTCCTTTTGCTTATCCTGTAATTATGCCTAAAGGTGTTAAATTCATTTTTAAATTTTTTTGATAAAAATCTTCCGCTTTTTCAACAGTATTCAATTGATACCTTACTCCTTGATATCTCAATATTAAACCAACTGGCGTGTCCCACCTGAATAGGATATTTCTTTTTTTTAACTCAGTCACTAGAAAGCCAAATTTCTTCCTCTCCATTAACATCTTAGTCGGGAGCTCCTTGAAAATCCAAATCTTTCTTCCATAAAATTGCAAGGTAGAATTAAAAGAGTTCTGCACAATATTATTCCTAATTTCTTTATCTGTAAAATAGATCACCACATCTCTAGGCAATTGTCTTTGCTTTGCCAACCAGGAGTTAATTCTGTAAATTCTATCAATCCTGCAAAACACTTCATCAGGTTGAACCTTTAAAATCCCAGCCAGAATTTCAGAAGATATTTTCCTTAAGTCATCTCTATTATTTTCCTGCAGGCCTCTCAGTCTAATTGCGTATTCTGTAAAATTATATTGAATCATTAAAACTTCTCTTTCAATCCTCTGTTGCACATATTCTCCATTACCAGTCTTTTGGTCAACCTCCATTTTAGATTTGTCTTCTGGACTATTATCCTGAATGTTTACCAAATCCTTTTTGATTTTTTGAATCTTGTCATCCAAATTCTCCTCCGTTTCCTTCATTTTAGACTCTAATGATTTAGTCTTTGCATCCACCCGAATCAGAAAGTCTGATAAGCCATTAGCTGTTTTTAAAATCTTTTGATTCAAGAAGTCAAACTTTGATTTCACCAATTCACCAATTTCTTTAATTTCCTGCTTAAATTTTTCAAATTGCTGGTTCACAATCTCATCCCTTCTTACAATCTCTTCAAGGAGAAATTCTATTATATTAAAGTCAGGTTTCTGACACTGGAGAGTTACAATTTGTTGGCGCAGTTTATTAATGGGGGAAGTCCCCCCCCGTTTGTCCAGCTGCGTGAGTCCCGATGCCATTTCCCACACAGACAAGATTTAGCAAAAAAGAGAGAAAAAATAGAAAAAAACTTCTTTCCAATCAACAACAAGAGAGGACACAGGAGCGAAGTTTTATCTACAAATGTAGCCAGTGATATTTATTCCGCTACATTGTAGTAATAAGAGACGGAAGAACTTTCCCTTTCAGCCCTTCTCCAGCCAGGGCAGACGCCATTTTAAAAAGCTCTTTTTTTCCCCCTTTCCTCTCCTCTTTTCTCTTAAGTAAATTTTTTAAAGAGTAAAATACTTGCGATTCAGGGTCCAGCTCGCATTTTCTTTGAATATTCTGTTAAGTTCACAGGCTTGCTCTTGACGCCTGGCTCTGCATTAGCAGAGGTCTCCCAAAGCCCGGAGCAGCGGCAGGGGATATGGGGCTTCTCATCCGCTCCGTCCCAAAAGTAAAAAAAAAAACTTTTGGGACTCTGCGGAGAGTTCTACCCACCGCTGCCGGCTCTATCTCCGTTTCCTCTTGGAAACGGAGTTTTTTCGAGCCGCCATTCCACTGTGAAGGCGGCTCTAACAGGCAATGGAAGCAGACGATCCCAAAGGAACGTCTGGCGGCGGCCAGCAGCAAACCGGAAGTCCCATCATTGTAACTTCTTTTTCAATCCCTTGCTTTATATTTTCTGCATTGTAAGTCTCGTGATCAGCTTCCTTTTTAGACTTTACTTCTAAGCTATTGTCTTGAATATTTATCAAGTCATTTTCAATTCTTTGTATTTTATTATCCAAATTATAAATCTTATCATCAACTTCCTCCATTTTAGACTCTAATAACTTGATATTTGTATCCATCTTTATAACTATTTCTGAAAAAGCATTAGTCACTGGTACAATCTTTCGTTGCAAATTATCATACTTTAGTTGTATCAATTCTTTAATTTCCTACCTAAATTTTTCAAATTTCTGATTCACAGTCTCGTGATATTTTGCCATTTCCTCCTGAAGAAATTCTTTTAAATTAAAGCCATTCGTCTGAGTCTGCAAGTTCGAAACTTGTTCACATAATTGTAAATGGGGGAACGCCTCCCCCCACTGCTTGTTTGTCTGGCTTTGTTAGTTTTAATGCCATCCTGCCACACAGACAAACTCTTTTTTAAAAAAGAAGACTTCTCTCCAAACAAAGTCAATATCAAATCTCCAAGAAGAAGGAAACTTAAAATAGAAATTTTTCTTCTCAATTCTAGCCAGCACTGTTTATTCTGCTACTTTGTAGCTTGTTACAGAAGGACGTTTGCTTTCGGCTTTCTTCTTCTCAAGCCTCAGCAGTCACCATTTTAAACTTTTTCTTTCCTTCACTTAAGATTGCTTAAAAAATCATTAAGAATACTTGTGAATTAGGGTCCCAAATCCAAATCTCATCCTCTTTAATTAAACAATCTGTTGATTTTCATTGAAAGGCTTGGTCTCGTTGCCTAGCTCTGCAAAAGGCAGAGTTCTCCCGAAGCCCGGAGCAGCGGCGAAGGAAATAGGGAGCCTCATCCTACTTCGTCCCCAAGAGTAAAAGAAAAACTCTGGGGACTTCGCAGAGGGCTCTACCTGCCCTCACCTGCTCTATCTCACATTTCCTTATGGAAATGGAGTTTTTCGAGCTGCCTTTCAGCTGTAAAGGCAGCTCTTTACGGGCGATGGCACTGGCGGTCCCAAGAGACCGTCTGACAGCGACAGAAGCCAAACCGGAAGCCCCTAGGATATGTTTTGAAAGGATTCAGCATGTTGTATGCCATTTAAATTCAGAATTTTCTTCAGTCCCCATTCTGAAAAAAAAAATCAAATTGACTTGTACCTTCTAGGCAACTGGTAGAAATGGAATTCAATAATCCTTTTAGATTTTATATTGTCCTGAACTTCATAAAGCCATTGCTTATCTCAAGCAGGATCTAAAAAGCATAGCCAAGTGTGTGTTTTATATTAAAATACATGTAGGAATGTGGACTTTGAAAGAAAATGCATTTAGAAGTATTTATTGTACCAGGACAATATTCCAAAAAGTTTCCATTTTCATTTATGTTTTTATACACATGTATTAATGTATTGAGAACATTGATCAACTGCTTTATCTGCTATTTTATATAAATTGATCAATGTTCTCAATACATTAATACATGTGTGAAAGTTATCAAAAGTTTCCTGGGTTTCCTGCCGCCTGCCTTGAAAGAGGCGGTGGTGAGGCCCCTCCTTAAGAAGCCTTCTCTAGACCCGGCTGTTATGGCTAACTACCGTCCTGTCTCCAACCTTCGCTTTATTGCGAAGGTTGTTGAGAGTGTGGTTGCGCAACAGCTCCCGCAGTACCTGGATGAAACCGTCTATCTAGACCCATGCCAGTCCAGCTTCAGGCCTGGGTACAGCACGGAAACGGCATTGGTCGCGTTGGTTGATGATCTCTGGAGGGCTCGGGACAGGGGTTGCTCCTCTATTCTGGTCCTATTGGATCTCTCAACGGCTTTTGATACCATCGACCATGGTATCATGCTGCACCGGCTGGAGGGATTGGGGGTGGGAGGCACCGTGTTGCAGTGGTTCTCCTCCTATCTCTCCGACCGGTCGCAGTCTGTGTTGGCAGGGGGGCAGAGGTCGACCTCGAGGCGCCTTGTTTGTGGGGTGCCACAAGGGTCGGTCCTCTTGCCACTCCTGTTCAACATTTATGTGAAGCCGCTGGGTGAGATCATCCGTGGATTTGGGGTGCGGTGCCATCTGTACGCTGATGACACTCAGCTGTACATCTCCACCCCAAACCAGCCCAGCAATGCCCTTGAAGTGATGTCCCGGTGTCTGGAGGCCATGTGGGTCTGGATGGGGAGGAACAGGCTTCGATTCAACCCTTCCAAGACTGAGTGGCTGTGGATGCCAGCATCCCGATATAGCCAGCTGGTGCCATGGCTGGCTATTGGGGGTGAGTCATTGACCCCCACAGAGGGGGCTCACAACTTGGGCGTCCTCCTGGACACACAGCTGTCTTTAGAAGAGCACATGACAGCCGTGGCCAGGGGGGCTTTTTATCAGGTTCGCTTGATATGCCAGTTGCGCCCCTTTCTGAGTCGGGATTCCTTATGCACAGTCACTCATGCTCTCGTCACTTCTCGCCTGGACTACTGCAATGGTCTCTACATGGGGCTCCCCTTGAGGAGCACCTGGAGGTTCCAACTGGTTCAGAATGCGGCCGGGCAGGTGATTACGGGAGCGACATGGCGCTCCCATATAACACCTCTCCTGCGCGAGCTGCACTGGCTCCTGGTGGTCTTCCGGGTGCGCTTCAAGGTGTTGGTTCTCACCTTTAAAGCACTCCATGGCTTAGGGCCAGGGTATTTACGAGACTGCCTTCTGCTACCGATATCCTCCCACCGGCCAATACGCTCTCACAGAGAGGGCCTCCTCAGGGTGCCGTCGGTCAAGCAATGTCAGCTGGCGGCCCCCAGGGGGAGAGCCTTCTCTGTGGGAGCACCCGCCCTCTGGAACGAGCTACCTCCCGGAATACAGCTGATCCCGGATCTCCGCACTTTCCGTAAGGCCCTGCATACATTTTTATTTCAGCAAGCCGGACTGGCCTGAATAGGTTTTATGTGTTAGTTTTTTAATTATATAGCTTGGGTTTTTAAATTGGGAGGCCGATTAATTTAATTTATTTTTAGTTATCTTAACTTTTATATTGTATGTTATTTTAATTTTCGGGTGTTCACCGCCCTGAGTCCCTTTGGGGAGGGCAGAATATAAATTCAATAGATAAATAAATAAATAAATAAATAAATAAATAAATAAATAAATAAATAGTTTAGAAGTTGTTAACTCAAGCATTAAAAGCCCAAATCTCATATTTTAGAAGGAAGAAGAGATAAATAATACGATCAGTGAAGGATCATGGGAATCATGAATTAATTCAGGATGTACACTGCCAAAAGATACAAAATTGCATGACTTGTAGATATATAGTTCTTGAGAAAAGAATAACTTTTTCATTGTTATCTGCCAATTTAGGTTAATCGTTCATGTATCACAAAGTGGATCTAGTCTGCTTAAGTTAATGGATATCGTCAAACCCTAGGAAAGAAATGTTTTTTCTTGAACTGGATCAGAAAATGTTATGGATTTGTCTTGATGCTAAGGTTATTCAGATGACCTTTGATCCAATCCACCTTGTGAGTTGAATTGAATGCCTTGAAATGAAGAAATTTGGATTTAAACTGAATGATTAAATCCATTCCAGAAACTCGAATTTGACATGACAGTTCCAACTGCACTGGCAATTCCATTCAGTAATTCAGGTCAAAGAAAGTATTTGATTGAATCACCTCTAAATCACACCCTTAAATGGAATATTTGCAGAATCCCAGCTAATGCCTTTCTTTGGGTCTCTTACTTACTCCAGTCTAATAGATTTGAGATGACAATCTATATGGGTTTGAATTTAAATCCTGGGTGAAAACTGTTGTGTCACCTTTGCTCTCCATTTCCATGCTGAAAAAAAGTGTCCCTTGCTTATGCCTGATACAAGGGGAACACCAGCTGTGTGTACTTCTCCATCCTTGACTCCATGACTTTGTACTGCCTTGGTAGTACAGTGGTCTAAAGCACCCTGTTATTAAGACCAGCTGCCTGCAATTACTGCAGGTTTGAATCTAACCAGGCTCAAGGTTGACTCAGCCTTCCATCCTTTCTAAGGTAGGTAAATTGAGGACCCAGTTATGGGGACAATAAGCTGACTTTGTATAAATATACAAAAGGATGAAGGCTATTGCTTAGCACATTGTAAGCTGCCCTGAGTCTCCGGAGAAGGGCAGCATATAAATCATTTTTTTTTTAAAAAAATGACTTGGTTTTTTAAAGAGAGTTGTCAGAAAATCACAAGTCCAGGCAGTTCAAATTAATACAGGTTTATTGCAAATAAACATCTCTTAATACAAGAATCTGAACTACTAACAGTCAAGGCAGAATGAAGGTAGATAAGAATCAATGAAATTCAAGGTGGACTGTCTTTGTGGGTGTTAAGGGACTTGAGACTGATGACTTGCTTGATTCCTCCCTTGGGCTCAGCCTGGTGATCTCCTACAGGAATTTTATTATTGTAGACCAGGAAAAGCAATACTTGATCATTCAGAGGCTGCAGTTCATCTTCTCAGTTTTCTGGAGGATTTAGAAGAGACTAGGATGATGTCACAGAAAATGCTGGGTATTATTTTTCAGCTTTTGGTTTTGTTTTGCATTAAAAAGGTTAATAGTGGGTATAAAAATTGCCAATTTGGCCCATTGGACGGTTCATAGTAGCTGAATTAAAGCAGTCTAATATCTGAAAGGAGATGTTTATGAACATAAATGGAAGCCCAAAGAAGAGGGATCACTTTCTCCCAGATTTCTTCTGCTTCCATACTCAGTGCTGTAAAATTGGAAGATTGACACTAAGTTTCATTCCAAATCTCATGGAGGATGTTGGTGATGATGCATGGCCCATAGTCCATCTCTTGCCTGTCTCTTCTCAGGAAAGAAAGGAGAGTTAGCATGCAGGACATCTCCTTTTAGTAGACTTCAAGACTTGCTTTGCCCACTGTAATCACCAAATTGTGTCCAAGTTAACAGATGAAGGCAAATATACATGTCCCAGGATAATGTTGCAAGAGCCCATCTGGATCAGTCACTGGGATCAGTCCCTGGGAGATTTTTTGACTGTTGACTGACAAGGTGTCTGTTTTCCAGGCTTTTGTTGGCTGTGCAGATATAAAGACAGCCAGGGATATGATTGAAGACTGAGAAATGCCCCCTTGTCAATCAACAAGAGTGCTTGGCACTCTTGGCACCAGCTTATTGGGTATTTAGGAGGGCTTGGCAGCACAAAGAAACAACAGGCAATTGCTGGCCATCAACAGGCCAGCCAACCAATAGGAAGACACCACATAAATGTGACTCATAGAATAGCCCAAAGCCCATATTCCAGTAGAGAGAAGTTCCCTGAAAATGGGCTTTAGCAGAAGTCTGAAAGCTGGGAAGAGTAAACTCTGTAAACCAGACTCTGGTCTCAGTGACTGATCCAGATTTGATCCTCTAAGTTAACAAATTTGAAAAGGTCCAAAAGTCAACCTAAAATCAAATGAGGTTTCAGGATGAGCCTGGAAACTAAAATATTTATATACATCTTTGGAGACTTCACAGTTCCTTCATTCCCAAGTGATATTCCAGTTTTGAATCAAGGGAGGAAATACTGAATATTGAGATCATCTCAAGAATTCAGCCTTCCTTGATTGATTTAATTTATTTGATGTTTGCATGGTATTCCATATTGGAGAATGATTTTTAAAACATTAAATATAAAGAAAAAAGAGACAAAAAAAAGCAAGAGAAACTGTTAAAGAGCTGAAAACAGTATTGTCCTCATTTCCCTAACAAATTGAGTAACCCATTACTAAAAAGATAACAGTCAATGAATGTCCCGTTAATCCATATTGAATCATAACATTCCCCATGGTTGCATTAATAAATAAGCTTTATTGCTCTGTAAATAAATCCATAGTCTTCAATTTCCTGTTTTTCAAAACTCAAACAATACCTATTTTGCATGAAGGACAGAACTGCCAAATGGTAATTAGTCATGGCTGGAAACATTTGCAAGAACATTTGCTATCAAAACCTTCACTTTTTTAGATTTATTATATTTCTCTTGTAGCCAAGAATAGGGATCAGCTGTCCATTTCTCTTTGGACTGACAGCAGCATGCAATCATTCTGTTTCAATACAACTCAAAAATGGAAATCCAAATTGCTTTCATAGGTCTCCATAGGTCCATTTAGGGACCTTATACAGCTAAGAATTTCTAAACATGATCAGAGATTTTTGATTGGTAAGATGAATCTTACCAATCCCCAATTAGACTGTTGTTTGCCTCCTGTGAGACAGGAGACTATGTAAATTTCATAAATAAATAGATCAGAAACATTTGAGATGTTGATCTGTCTAACACAGCCAACTTTATAATCCTGATAGGCATCTAAGGGCATGAAAAAGAGTTCCGCTGCTGCTGCTGTTGTTCTTCTTCTTCTTCTTCTTCTTCTTCTTCTTCTTCTTCTTCTTCTTCTTCTTCTTCTTCTTCTTCTTCTTCTTCTTCTTCTTCTTCTTCTTCTTCTTCTTCTTCTTCTTCTTCTTCTTCTTCTTCTTCTTCTTCTTCTTCTTCTTCTTCTTCTTCTTCTTCTTCTTCTTCTTCTTCTTCTTCTTCTTCTTCTTCCGGATCTTGATGAAGTGATGAGAAATTGTAATAGATGATTTAGTGACTTCTGAAGCCCTAAAGAGCTCTTCAATCATTTTTTGGTTCTGTTCTCAATCAAATCAGCTCAGCAGTTTATGCCATTTAAAGTCAGGAAGTGTATGAAAACTGGAATGTCAACTCTAAAGTGAGTTTAATGTTATTTTTTAACCAGAAAAAAAATTACCTTTCTCCTTCTAAAAACACTCAGCAAACCCTTATCCTGTTTTGGAACAAGAGAAGTAATTCCAAACTTCAGAATCAAGGCAGAAATATCAAATGATAAATGTTATCAACTTTTTGAAGGATCTCTCACAGGTTTTTGTCCCAATATCCAACCCTGAACTCGGAAAGTTTGAAAACCTCAGATTCACTGTGTGGTCTTTAACTAGTCTATTTCTCTCTGCCCCCCTGCTCTCTTAAGATTGAGCTTGCTTGAAAGAAAACACAAATCTTATGAACAAAATAGGGTTCTTTCACAAGTCATAAATCAAAAAGAACTCACCTATAATTAAGGTCGACCTTGACCAGTGACTTGGTTCCAGCATATTCAATCAACATTGCAATGCCACTTTTGAAGATGTTCATTTTATTTCATTATATCATTTCCTTTAGTGTTGATATTTTTCACTATTTGGGAATCGGATTACCCCTTTGTCCTTCAATCTCATTTTGATTACCACGTTATGCTTCGTGAAGATTTACATTTGCATGACACAATGATATCTATTCATGCAACGTATGTTAAATACAGTTAAATAATCATCCAGTGAGTCATTTCAGTTTGGAGAGCGGCAAAAAAGAAAACATGTTGGAATAATTTTCGTTTGCAAAATGTGGGACAGGTATTTTAGGAATGCATAGAATGCCTTGGTAAGGCCTTGGTAAGGCCACACTTGAAATATTGCATTCAGTTTTAGTGGCATTGATATACAAAAGATGTTGAGACAAAGAGTGCAGAGGAGAGCAACAAAGATGATATACGGAAATTGGGTCTGTAAAGTTTAGGGAAAAAAGAACTAGGGGTGACATGCTAACAGTGTTCTAATATTTGAGAGGCTGCCACAAAGAAGAGGGGGTCAACTTGTTTTTCAAAGTACCTGAAGGCAGAACAAGAAGCAATGGATGGAAATGGAAATTAATCAAGAAGAAAAGAAACCTAGAACTAAGGAGAAATTTCCTGACAGTGCGAACAATTAACCAGTGGAATGGTTTGTCTTCAGAAGTTGTGGGTGCTCCATCACTGGAGGCTTTTAAGAAGAGATTGAACAACCAGTTGTTTGAAATGGTATGGGGTCTTGAGCAGGGGGTTGTGAACATTTATGTGGAACTTTAGGAAGACAAATAAGAACCCCTTGAAATCCAGAGGTTGTCCAACTTCCTTCACCATTCCAGCCCTATCCAAGCTCCACAGCAAATGTTTTGTGTATCATTTTGGATGTACCAAAGCTTGTGTTGTTTGATTTCGTCAATCTGAATGCTCATCCTACACCTTTGTTATTGCTGCTCACTGGATAACAATACTGGCTGAAGCATTTACCAGTTATTTGAAGATTGGGGGGAGGGGGGGAATTGTGTGTTGGAGTGTGTTTCTCTGTCTGAGAGAGACAGAGAGGCGGGGGAGAGGGAGACTTTTATCCTCTTCATTTTCCTTCAATTAAAAGGAAATACTGGCTGAAATATTTCAGTATAGTAGAGTTGGAAGAGACCTTGGAGGTCTTCTATTTCAACCCTCTTCTCAGGCAGGAAGCCCTATATCAATTCAGACAAATGGTTGTCCAAACTCTTATTAAAAACTTCCAATGTTGGAGAATTCACAACTTCTGGAGGCAAGTCATTCCACTGATTGATTGTTCTTACGCTCACCAAATTTCTCCTTAATTCCAGGTTGCTTCTCTTCTTGATTAGTTTCCATCCATTGCTTTTTGTCCTGCTCACAAGTTCTTTGGAAAGTAAATTGGCCCCCTCTTCTTTCTGCCAGCCTCTCAAATATTGGAACACTGCTATTGCTGTTGTCCTTAGCATTATTAAAGAATGCTATGTTTTGCATATAAACAGATAGTCTCGTTATTGCTAAAGCCATTCACCTGTGCTGCTCCTTCTGTAAAAAAAAAGCTTTACAGTATGTGATAGTCTAAGTCTCAACACTGCTGCGCCTAAGACCCTGTGACAGTGCCTCAAGAGAATACATTGTGTGTAACTATCAAAACTGCAGCGCAGTGGTGGGTTGTCCCTGGTTCGCACCGGTTCGCAAGAACTGGTAGTAAAAAATTTTAGTAGTTCGGAGAACCGGTAATAACATTGGCTGGCCACACCCCCAAACTGGTCCCCGGCCTGGTCGCTGCTTGCTTACCCCACCCACCTCATCAGAGGCTTTTTTTTAAACTTTTACAAGCATTTTTTCTACAACCTCTTCGGCTGAAAACATGCTTTTAAAAGTTAAAAAAAAAAGCCTCTGATGATCGCGTGGCTCAGCTGGGATCGTCAGAGGCTTCTGAAAGCATTTTTTTCTGCAACCTCTTAAGGTTGTAGAAAAAATGCTTTTAAAAGTTAAAAAAAAAAAGTTGGCCATGCCCATCCAGTCACGTTACCCCCCCCCCCAAGCCACGGCCATAAAATAAGCCATGCCCACAGAACCGGTAGTAAAAAAAAAATTAGAACCCACCCCTGCTGCAGCGGTCCATGAGTTCAGTTACTGCTAGAACATCTGGTGTCAGACATGTGTGTCTGACACTATTGCAGTCTGTCTCCTGCTGATCTAACCATTAGCTGCCTGTTATTTATTTTTTGCAACCTATTCCCTCTCTCATCCTCCTCCCACATCTTTTGGCTCAATGCCTTTTGAGGGAAGCAACACATAACAGTTGCAGCCATCATCACAAAGGAAAGAGACAGGAGATCAGAAGTTCTCAAAATCCTAAACTTTTAAAAACAAAGAAACCCAGATTAATTGCAATCTGCAGATTGGAGGAATTTCATAATGTATTTTTGGAATAACACATGGCAATGATCTACAGTATGTCAGAACCCAATGACTGAAATGTTTCCCCTCAATACTAAGTCAGCTTCATTAACTTTTTTTTAAACATCTGGCTGAAAGAGGACCTATATTTTGAGAGGATGTCTAAATGAAATACTCAGTGCTGCCCCATGTTCTTCATAACCTTCAATTTACAGGGATAAAAAATTATATGGTAATTTCATTATCACAGGAGTTTAAGTTGGGTAATTAATAATCACAGCACAGAGGTTTCAGGATAACACAGTAGGGAGGCTTAATATAGCTCCATGGAGGATGAAGTAGTTTTTATCTTTTGCTTTGATGCAGATCTTTACAGGTGTGAAGATGCTGTTAAAAAGAGGATGGTTCTTTGATTGGGTGGTTGCCTCCATTATCTTGACCGGTTTTAACCCCTATCCATCCCAACTAATACCACAAAAATAAAGAAACATTAAAGGGCAGCTAGAATGGTTACTACATTAAGAATCTTCTTCAAGTCTTCGTTATACTCTGCATTTTAAGTTTCTACTTGTTGTATCGTAATCACTTCCCTTTTGCTGTTTATTGTCCTGGGGAATTTTTCACTGCCTTAATTTATGTTTTCAGGTCCTTTTGTGCACTTATTACCTTCCCATTGTTTTTCTTTTTCCCTAACCGATACTGCATACCTATTTTCAGGGTGGGAGGAAAATGTTTAATCAATCATTTGCAAATTCACATTGATTTTTTTTTTAGCAAAGCAGTTTTAGAAGCTTTCAAAAAAAGGGGTACGATCCTTGTAATTTAGTTACAGCCTTCATTAGCACCTTTTATAGAGGGTTTTGAGATTTTTTCAAGATTTCCAAATATATGATACCTTATAAGGGAAGTTTGCCCCAGTTTTGGGATCTGAAGAAGAAAGCAGCAATGACTGGCTGAAGTTTAGAGATAGGGAAAAAACAGTTTACTGTTTAATGCATTGTTACCTATCTTGAATTTCCTAACTAAGAGAAAAATTGAAAACACTCATATGGATATTTCCTTTTATTATTACTTTTATTTTATTATTTGTATAAATAACTCAAGGTGGTGAACTCACAACACTCCTTCTTCCTCCTATTTTCCCCACAACAACAAAGCTATGAGGTGAGCTGGGCTGAGAGAGAGAAGGACTGGCCTAATCTGGCTTTCATGCCTAAGGTAGGACTAGAACTAGAACTCACGGGCTCCTGGTGATTGATGCAAAGTCACCCTGCTGGCTTTCATGGCTAAGGTGGGACTTGAACTCATGGTCTCCTGCTTTCTAGCTTAGTGCCTTAAACATTACAAAAAACTGGCTCTTGTTACAGTCATGGTCCATCTCAAAAACCAAAGAAAAAGGAAGTGTGAAAAAGCAAATTGTCTCACCCTTTGGACAGGAAGATACTATGAGATTTCTGCTCTGATCCTTCAAGAGCTTTACAAGTGACAGCTAGCACCTTCAATTGTATCTGGAATATAACCTTTGTTTTAATTTGTGTCATGCTTCTAAGTTCTCCAGAGACATTTTGTTGATTGATATCAAAAACAACATAAGAGGATAAGAGGAGCTTCTTGGTCCAATGATTGGAACCATGAATAGTTTTTTGGAGGTCTTGCCTGTCCAACCTGACAATGGGGATATTGAGTAGAGGGATGAGCCTGTTATCTGCTTATGGAATCCATCCATATAAATGAGCATTTTAGAGTGAGCAGGACAGAAAGCTTTGTGTTGTCTTCTCTGCTGTCTCTCTCTCTCTCTCTCTCTCTCTCTCTCTCTCTCTCTCTCTCTCTCTCTCTCTCTCTCTCTCTCTCTCTCTCCCTCCCTCCCTCCCTCCCTCCCTCCCTCTCTCTCTTTTTAAGGATGGGCCATTTGCAACTGTAAACCAAAACAAACCAAAAGAATAACATAGTAACACAGTTGGAAGGGGCTTTGGAGGTCTTCTAGTCCAACCCCCTGCTCAAGGAGACCCTATACCCTTTCAGACAAATGGTTGTCCAAACTCTTCTTAAAAACCTCCAGTGATTGAGCATTCACAACTTCTGGAGGCAACTTGTTCCACTGATTAATTATTCTCACTGACAGGAAGTTTCTCCTTAGTTCTAGGTTGCTTCTCAAATATCGGAACACTGCTATCCTATCACCCCTAGTCCTTCTTTTCACTAGACTAGACATCCCCAATTGCAGCAACTGTTGTTCATATGTTTTAGCCTCCAGTCCCGTAATCATCTTTGTTGCTCCTCTCTGCACTCTTTCTAGAATTTCAATATCTTTTTTATATCATGGTGATCAAAACTGGATGCAAAATTCCAAGTGTGGTCTTACCACAATCTATACAAATTATCAAAGTGTAGTTAGAGAGTACAATTGATATATTCGCACAATTCTCACTTGTTGTCCCTTAACGATTACAGCCTCTTTCCTGCACCCAGCCAATTTTATCGGGCACTTTAGCTATTATGGCAGAGAAATAATTTTGTATACTCAATTACTGCAGTAATGATTTGAGGCCATGCTTTCTAGGCTTAAAGTGGCTTAATAAAATGAAAATTCATTAGTGCTTGTGTAAATGACACACTTTTCACAGTGCCCAACAGAAAGTCTGATGAAAATGGCTGAATACATATAGACACCTGCTTTTTGGACCAGATTTGCAGCTGTGAGTCTTCTTTAAGTGATTAGGATAATTGCACTAATTTGTTTTTTTTTAAACAATCTACTTCTTTTTGTCATGCTCGGGGGATGTGGCCATGCATATAATAATCCTGTTTTTTTCCACATTATTCTGGTTTGCATTTTTGCTGTTATGTTTTGCGTTCTATTTTCAGGAGCTCACGTGCAAAGTAGAGAGTTGTAGCACACATCAGATGTGAACCTGTCTGGACCAGAATTAAAATGGTGTAAATGAAAACAGATTGTTTAAAATTATCTGTAGGCTTCCATTTTGATTTGGAAACCACCATGCTCCAACATAAAACTTTTACACAATATTAATTCACATCCAGTACTTCCTTTCTCTATTGTAACTTGCATACTTTTCCAGTATGAGATAGTCACAGTCACAATTGGGACAGGCTTACCATACAGATTGTCCTTGCTTTTAGTTCCAATCCAGTTATCTCCCCCAAGTTCTGAAGCAGAAAATTCCTCAAAATGATAATGAGGATAATGATGTTGTCCACTCAGTCGCATCTGACTCTTGAGACTTCTATGGACCAGATCTCTCCACATCTTCCAATCTTGCACTGCTTCTTTGTGTTTTTCTATGTTTTGTCTGGTGTCAGCTTTGATGGTGTCCAGTCACCATGTTCTTTGTTCTCTTTTACCACCAACTCTTCCAAACATAATTGCTTTCTCCAGCAAGTTATCCCACATGACATGACCAAAATAAGTGACATGTGGTTTTGTGATTTTGCCTTCCAGTCTGGTGTCTGGTTTTATGTGCTCCAGTACTTGCTTGTTAATCACCTTTGCTGTCCAAGGAATTTTCCTTTTCCAGCACCACAGCTCAAACTGGCAAAAGGAGTGTATGACTTTAGTCATCAAGTTTGCATAGAAAAAGTTGAACATGTTTGAATACATCACTGGAAACTTTCAAGGAGAAACTGGATTGCTGAAGGACTTCCGGTTGGCGCCGCAGGGACACAGACGGGGAAATGGCGAGCTCCGCAGAGCTTCGCCAAAACCCCGTCTGCTAAGCTGCTGCTGACAGGTCTGCAGACCTCCCCTGTCTTGCAGGGACAGGGGGACAAGAAGGGACCCCTTGGGCGGCCGAGAGGAAAGGGCAGGTTCCTTGGGGCCGGAGGCTTTCCCTTTATGCCATGGCGGCTGTCCCTAAACTGCGGCAAGATTGTGCTGGAGGAGAGGAGAAGAAGCAGAGAAGAATAGAGAGCGAGTATCTCGAAGCCGGTTGAGTGACACCAACCCAGGCAAAACAACACATATATTTAGATTTTTTTTAAAAAAAGAAGACCCCAAACTTCAAATAGCGGCTACAGAGCCGTGGGGCTTGAAGATTGAAAAGGGAAAAAAAATGGAAATGAAGACCCGAAATAGACTTTGCTTTATTAAATTTGGCTTGGAAGAATTGGCTTTTAACAACTCAGTAAATTGACTTTGCTTTTATTTGGAACGGATTGGAGAAATGAGTTTACACCTTTGAAAGTTAACGAAGCTAATGAAGACAGACAGATGGATGGCTACAAAATTGCCATGGAGTCTGCGGTGACTAAGCAGGAAAGTGGATTGAAGATATTTTGCTTTCCGTTTGAAAAAGAAACATTTTAAATGGCTTTTTATTTTGCATTACTTTGAAATTAACATTAGATCTATGGACTTTGGAGATTTCTATTCTGTCCCAGATGATTTTAAGAAGAAAGAAGGAATATTTTGGACATTTGACAATGGAAATTAACAAGCTTAACAAAAAAAAATTAGGAAGTTGATGCATCACATATGGAATAGACATTATAAAAGCATTAAAGGAACATACAGAATGTTTTAATTTGAACAGATGAACTTTGAAATGGGACATTTATGGACAGATAGAAAAAGGAAGAAAAGGAGGGAATAAAGTAATAAATTTTAAATGTAACTAAACTGAAATGTAAAGATTAAAAGCCTAAAGGTATATATGATTTTTGGATAAAAACAGAAAGGTTTCTGGAGTAATAAAAAAAAAAGAAAATAAGAGATGGCAATTAAAATAGAGGATGATATACAGGTGGTTAAAAGCAATAAAGAAGAGTATATATTACTGTGAGATAACTTTAAGAAAAATTTACTGCTTGATGTAATATGTCTTAATTTTAATTTGCAAACAAATGTTAGATTGATGATTATGCTGCATTAAGATTTTATTGAACAAACTATCAGATACACAGATATTAGCGACAAATTGTGATTTAATTTAATATATGCTGGAAATGATTATTGTGAAATATATTGAGAATTAATTTGAAAGACTGTGCTGGAAACTGACATAAAATAGATAATTATATGTTAAGGGGAAATTAAAATAAGAGGGATGGAATACCAACTAGCTAAGAGTTTGAGACTCGGAGGAAATATGTTGGAAACTAGTTAAAATGCTGGAAATCAGCCAAAAAATTATAGGAGAGTTGGAGGAGACTATGCTGGAAATCAGCCAGACATAATATGCTGGAAATCAACCAATAAAATGCTGGAAATCAGCCAAACAAACAGGAGGAGAGTTGGAGGAGAATATGCTGGAAATCAGCCAAACAATGGAGGGAGTATAGGAGGAGACTATGCTGGAAATCAGCCAATAATGGTGGTAGGCCTGGAGGAGACTATATTGAAATTAGCCAAAAATAGTTGGTGCTCTGGAGAAGAATATGCTGGGAATCAGCCAAACAGAATATGATGGATAATAGCCAAATAATAGAGGGAGGTATGGAAGAAAATATGCTGGAAATTAGATTAAATAAAACATGTTTTTGTGATAAATCTGTGTAACATGAAAAGTATAATCGATGATAAGTGGGATAAAATCAAAGATAAATTGATAAAGTTTAAGATATTAAGAATCGAGGAAAGGGTCAAGAGATTAAGAATTAGATAGAACTTTGTCTTATAAAGTGTAATAAAAATTGAGTGGTATGGAATTTGAAATTAAGATTTGTGGTGATAAAATTGTAAGGTAAATAATTAGAATAAGAGGTTAGAATATTTTTTTAAAAATTTGTTTTGATGCTGATGGTAAAAGATATAAGGTGAAGAAGAATAAGATATAATTAAGATTGATATATAGATATAAAAATGAGTGAAAGTTAATTTGAAATTAAAATTGTATTGATATAATGGATTTGTTTAGATGAAGATGTTAGAATTTATGTTAAAACTTGTTCTCTTATGTTTTGAATTTTTATTTGTAAAAGATGTAATAGGAAATTGTGAATGGAGCTTGTTAAAGAAATGTAAGTGTGGTAACCATATATGACCGGATCGAGACTCTGCTCTTGAAAGTTATATTTTATGTTTACGTTTGAAAAAAAAAAATAAAAAAATATTTACCAAAAAGAAGAAGAAGGAGGAGGAGGAGGAGGAGGAGGGGACTAAGAAGAAACTGGATTGCTATTTGTCAGAAAGGGTGTAGGGTCTCCTGCTTGGGCAGAGGATTGAACTAGAAGACCTACAAGGTCCCTTCCAACTTTATTAATCTGTATCTGAATACTTAAACTTTTTTCCAGGGATAAGCTATTTGTCAAAACTCTTTCTGGTGTTCCTTACAATGGCTGAAGCTGTTATCCCTTGGGTTCCAATCGCAGTCTTTATCCCAGTTCAACACATTGCTAAACACCAGAACTGTGGTGTAAATTCAATTAGGAGAACATAGGACGCCATTCAAATCAGTCAGTCCTAAAGGAAATCCACCCTGACTGTTCAAGGACAAATACTGAAGCCAAAGCTTAAATACTTTGGCCACCAAATGAGAAGAGAGAGCTCCATGGAAAAGACCCAGATGTTGGGAAAGATGGAAGGTGAAAGGAGAAGGGGATGGCAGAGGGGGAGATGGTTAGATGGTGTCATCAGCGCCATAGACATGGGTTTGGGCAAACTCTGGGAGACAGTGGAGGATGAGGGGGGCTGGCATGTTGTGTTCCATGGGGTCACAAAGAGTCAGACACAACTCAGCAACTGGACAATAGCAAAAGCAGAGCAGTCACTGTTATTGAGAACATTCCTACCTTCTCATAGCAGGGCAATAAGACTGTTAGGAAATGGTTATTTGTCTAACTAGTTGGTCAGGCAATATATAAATCAACAATGTATGTTTGCAGTCAGAAAGGTATTATATTGCTTTAAGACTGTATTGCATCATTCTGTATCCTGATTGGCTAAGCTCTGTAGCCAATGTACTTAAGGGAAGTCTGGATCATGGCTTGTGTGGATACTACACTATTTTACCTGCTTATTTGATGTAACTCTCTACCTGATCTCTCTGCATGATCACTGTTTGATCATAGCTAGATGTTGCTTTCTACTATGTTTTTATATTGAACTTGTTCCTGTTTTGAAACACAAGAAGAACTGTTTTATTGTGTATGACTACAACTGGTAAGAAGACTTTGTACTTGAAATATCCCTGGATTGATCTTTTAACTCTCGTCTTATCTGTGTATGACTTGGACTGTTTTTGGACTTTGCTTTACTTTTTCCTAAAAGTAAAAGACTACAACAGCTCAGTGTGTTTGTATGTTAACTGTGATCGTTCACAACCACTCCCAGTTACTTTTCATGTGTATACTCAAAGGGTACTCTGCTCAATAATGCACAACATTGGTTATGAGCCAAGAATATCCTTAACAAAGACAGTTGTTCAAAAATGGTTTAGCCCTTTGCTGGCTGACGGCCACACAACTTTTATACAGAGTACAGGGGCTACCCTGCCAGGGAGGATGATGAAGGCAACGATCATGAGAATGATGATGAAGGTGATGATGATGATTGATCATGATGGTGCAAAGTGGACCAACCCCATATTTTGTTGTATTTGTTGTTATTATCTTCCTAAGTTATGGGGAAACTGGTAAGAAGTTTTTAAGTGTTTCTTAAAGGCTTTGGAATTTGCAGGATATTTTTGACATATGTTCCCCTCAAAATACAGGATATTGTGCAACTGAAAGTCCTAGCAATTGAAAGGTGACAGGGGCTACCTAAAATTTAATTGAGGAATGTTCTCTGACCCTGGGATATCAGACTGTCTCCTTCTCCCCGATTTTCACCTGCTTCTTGATAATGGATTCAAGGGAATAGTAGAAACCTTTGCAGCGAGAAGGCAATATGCTGTCAGTTGTATTTCTACTATACATTAAAGTGTCTGGAATGCATTAAAAGGATATATGAACTCTTAAGACATACATGTCTTTTTTTTTAAAGTTGCCTTATTGTCATTGAAACAAGTGAAATTATTTAATCAGCAATGTTTCTGTGCTTATTCCAAATAAAGTAGCCTAAATAAATAAATGGTAGCCAGAGTGCTACCATTGTGTTATTTAATAGAATCAGGTTTTCATCTGTGGGTTCTGCTTGAATAAGACTCTATAAATAAGGAGAGGAAAGAAGGAAAGAGAAAGAGAGAGGGGGGGGGGAGGAAAGGAAAGGAAAGGAAAGGAAAGGAAAGAAGGAAGGAAGGAAGGAAGGAAGGAAGGAAGGAAGGAAGGAAGGAAGGGGTAGATTTTAGAGCACTTGTGATACCCTTTTGAGTATTTAAACAAGGATCAGCTACTATAACAATCTGATCCTTTACATTTTACATACAGCTTTTCATTTTACTTTTCATCCATTCAATTCCCTTATTAATTAGTTTCCTTTTTTAATTGTCTGGATGACATGAATTTTCAGCAATTCTGCCAAAGTCGGTGCCTGCAGTAGCAGCTCTCTGCTGTAACGATAGCAATCCTTTCTTCCGAATCATCTCATCCTCCACTAATAATATTCTTTCCTCCCCACCTAAGTGTGGAAGCCATTCTCATTCTCTTTATATTCCTTTTGTTTCTTTTATTGTCTGTTCCTATAGATCATGAACAATTATTGCAACTCATTTGAGAAAACTTTCTCTAAACTTTTCCTAACAAGTCAAATGTCATTCTGACAAAGTTGCCAGAGATTCAGGTGTCACCGGGTGACCCTGCTAATGGCAGAGGTCCATGTAATTCTGTCTTGTGAATTAACCTCATTACAGCTTCCTGGCTCCCTTTAAAATATGCAGTATGACATTTCCATTTGGAAGTTTCTTTTCCTTTTTCTCGAGCAGCCAAATGTGCCAAGAGGAGCCTGGCAAAACAGCAGAAGCACCTCATGACTTCCTTGGGGGAAATAGCAGTACACGTTATGGGAGAAATAAGAGATTGGAAGTAGAATTGGGTTTTCAGGGCCCAACTCACATCGGATCTCCTCCTGCTTAGTTACTTGCAGAAAGGTATTTTTATGAGAAACTCATATTTCTTCTAGTGTGGAATACTCATAGAACATGGAATAACAGAGTTGGAAGGGACCTTGGAGATCTAATCTAGCCCAACCCCCTGCTTGAGCAGAAAAGTCTATACTGTTTCAGACAAATGTCTGTCCAGTGTCTTCTTGAAAGCCTCCAGTGATGAGGCACCCACAATTTCTAAAAGCAAGCCATTCCGCTGGTTGATTGTTCTCACCATTAGGAAGTTTCTCTATAGTTCTAGGTTGGATCTCTCCTTGATTAGTGCCCATCCATTGCTTCTTATCTTGCCTTCAGGTACTTTGGAAAATAAGTTGACCCACTCTTCTTTGTAGCAACTCCTCAAATGCTGGAACACTGCTACCATATCTCACCTAGTCCTTCTTTTCACTAGACTAGACATACCCAATTCCTGCAAATTGTATCAGTCACAATAAATAGACTAGGCAAGGTTGTGTGCATGGCTTAGATACCAAGACCAATTCTATACTGTATGTGCTTCCTGAGGACAGAAGAAGACAGAGAACTTGCAAAGCAGGGAAAATTGGGAGAGAAATCATTGCAATCATAGCCCCTGGGCATCCAGGGTGATGGCCAATTGGCCAATTGGCAATGAATCTTCAGCTTTTTCAGGGATGGGCCAAAAAACTCCAAAAGAGTCAGTGGGACAGTGAATAAAACCAATGTTGTATAATATAAGAATTAAGAAACTAAGCCTTGCTTGTCAATTTATCTCCTCCCTCCCTCCCTCCCTCCCTCCCTCCCTCCCTCCCTCTGCTCTTAACTAAAGTTGTCATTTGATGCCCTTATCTGCATTTCAAGCAGAGTTTTCAGTAGATTCAGTACTAAATTTGACCCTAGGTATGCATTGGTTGATTCTTAATCCCATCATCTGTGTGAAACATTCAAGAAGATCATCTCTATGATAAGTGAATTGGACAAAGCTTTAAAAAAGAGAAAAGGCTAAGGATGGCTGGGTGAAATGCAACATCTGTTGGCAGAATAATCACATTAGAAAGCAATGGCAACCTTTAGACACTTTTTATTAGCTCCTGAATACAGCCATAATGTCAGGTATGCTTCCTTCAAAGTCCAAGAAAGAATGACCCAAACTCCATTATTTTAAAAGCAGGTACTTTTACTGGAAAATGAAGTGATCGCAACCAAAGAAAAGCAGGATCTAAGGCAGAAGCGCGGAAATTACAGATAGAAAGCATTCCCTCCCACTGTCCATTGTAAATCATTCAATCCAAGGGTCACCCAGAGGTCAGATGGGAGCTCACGTCTGGCAGCGTCATCAATCAGGAATGCCACGGCCATTGACCTGATAGCAGCTTCAAAGATGCAGCCCAGTAGCTTAACTATCACTTTTGTTTCTTGATCTCTCCAGCACGCTTCCCCTTTTCCCCTCCCCCCGTTACCATGGCAGCCAAAGCAGTAAAGGCGGAGCCTGACATTCAGCCCGCCCCCCTTCAGAAGAGATGTTAGTCCTAAAAAGGAAAAGAAAAGGGGAAAAGAGATAACAGCACAACATCTCAATTAAGGTTTATCAGGATATTTTGTCTGAAACAACTGTACTTTCTTTGGTACTCGAACATCACGTTTGTTCACCCATTCAGCTTTAGACAATGGGAAATGTTTCCAGGTCACCAGATATTGCACTTTACCATGATGCTTCCTGGAGTCCAAGATCTCCTTAACCTCAGAATGTTGTTCCCCTTCAATCAGTATGGGGACAGGAGGAGGCTCTTGGTCTGGACGTAAAGGGGACGAATGTTCTGGTTTCAGCAAGCTGACATGAAACACGGGGTGAATTCGTCGCAATTTTTTTGGCAATTCTAATTCAACCGTGACTGGATTAATGACTCGAGTAATTGGGAAAGGGCCCACATTATTATTATTATTATTATTATTATTATTATTATTTATTTATTTAATTTCTATACCGCCCTTCTCCAATAGGACTCAGGGCGGTGCACAGCCAAGGTAAAAACAGAGCATACAAAATTTAAAAACAGTATTAAAATAATTACATATTTGGCCGTAAATTAAAACAACGCAATTTAAAATCAATTTAAAATTTAAAATTTAAAATTTGGCACAAGCCAGCCCAGCTAGTTGGAATAAATGGGTTTTCAGGGCCCGACGAAAAATCCGGAGGTCTGTTATTGTACGCAACTCTGGGGGAAGGTTGTTCCAGAGGGTGGGCGCCGTCACAGAGAAGGCTCTCCCCCTGGGGGTCGCCAGCCGACATTGTCTGGCGGACGGCACCCTGAGGAGGCCCACTCTGTGAGAGCGTACTGGCCGGTGGGAGGCTATTGGTGGCAGAAGGCGGTCTCGTAAGTACCCCGGCCCTAAACCATGGAGCGCTTTAAAGGTGGTCACCAACACCTTGAAGCGCACCCGGAAGACCACCGGAAGCCAGTGCAGCTCGCGCAGGAGAGGTGTCACATGGGAGCGCCTCATCGCCCCCATAATCCCCCGTGCGGCCGCGTTCTGGACCAGCTGGAGTCTCCGGGTGCACCCCAGGGGGAGCCCCATGTAGAGAGCGTTGCAGTAGTCCAGGTGGGAAGTGACTAGTGCCTGAGTGACTGTGCGTAAAGAGTCCCGATCTAGAAAGGGACGCAACTGGTGTATCAGGCGAACCTGATAAAAAGCCCCCCTGGCCACGGCCGTCAAATGATCTTCTAAAGACAACCGTGCGTCCAGGAGGACGCCCAAGTTACAAGCCCTCTCCGTGGGGGCGAGTGATTCGCCCCCAATAGCCAGCGATGGCGTCAGCTGGCTATATCGGGACGCTGGAAGCCACAGCCACTCGGTCTTGGAGGGGTTGAGTCGGAGCCTGTTTCTCCCCATCCAGGCCCGCACGGCCTCCAGGCACTGGGACATCACTTGGGGCCAAGCTTTTTTGACTTTTGGGGGGTTTGTAAATACTTAGTAGAGAGGTAAACCATGTCCCACACTTTATAAGCACCTCTTTTTATCGGCTTGGGTTTTATATGCCCGATGCGCTTCATCCAGAGCTTTTCGAGTTACTGCCCAAGTCCCTCGTAACTGGTCAATCCACTCAATCAAAGAGGGGTTCTGTGGGTCATTTTGGGGTAGCTCTGGGATTGGTACAAATTCTTGGCCAGAAGCCACCTTGAATGGAGTGAACCCTGTATGGAGTTATTATACGCCACCTCCGCAAATGGCAGTAAGTCCACCCAGTTATCTTGCTAATAATTTATGTAACATCTCAGATATTGTTCTAACATGGAATTGGTTCTCTCACAAGCCCCATTTGCCTGGGGGTGGTGGGCGGAGCTTAACCCCTGGGCAGAGCCTATCAACATCAGAAATTCCTTCCAAAAGTTGGATGTAAATTGTACACCCCTATCAGAGATTATACGTTTCGGAGCACCATGTAACCTATAAACATGTTGAATAAACATTTTTGCCAGGGTTTTAGCTAAGGGATCTTAGGACATGGGATGAAATGCACATGTTTGGAAAACAAATCAGTTATTGCCCATATGACTGTGCACCCCCCACTATCCGGCAGGTCTACAATAAAATCCATTGATATCTCTTTCCAAGGGGCATTTGGCCTTGCCACACTCTGAAGGAGACCAGGTGGCTTCCCCGAGGTCTCTTAGCTGAGGCACACACTGGGCAGCTAGCTACATATGCCTCTATGTCCTTTTTGAGTGCGAGCCACCAGAATTGTCTTTTAACAAGATGGAGAGTTTTAACAAATCCAAAGTGTCCCGCCACCTTGGCATCATGAGAGTGCTACAATACAGTTACTCTCAAACTGTCAGGAACATACAATTTGGCTCCAACCCAAGCTAGTCCATCACGAAGTGTACATTCATTCAAGTGGGTTCAAAACCACTCGTCAGTTTTCAGAGCTTCTTGTAGTTTTTGACACAAATCGCCCGAGAGGGCTGGATGCCAGCTTGCGGAACTCTTGGGTGTATTCTGCCACCGATCTCTGGCCCTGCTGGATACCCTTCATTCGGAGTCTTGCCTTCTGCTCAGCTAGGTGGTCTTCAAACCGCCTCCTAAGGGCCCCCATGAATAGGTTGTAGTTTCTCAGCAAGGGGGAGTTGTTATTGTGGAGGACCACCATCCATTCAGCTGCCATTCCCTCAAGGGCATTCGTGACGCATCTCACTTGTGCCGCATCTGATAAGTAGTCCTCCCCCCAGTCCTGCATGTGGTTCCACACTTGGGTCAGGAAAAGCCCCAAGGTTTTTGGATTCCCTCCATACTTTTCGGTTAGAGGGGGAATTTTTGGCTTTTTGTGTCTCTGGGGTGGAGCCTGCAAGGCTGGGGGTCCCTGGACTGCTGCATCCCTCGCTTGGGTCCCAGAAGCCTGAGATGTTCCTTCTCCAGCTTCCTCTTCCTCTCCCCCACAAGCAGTCTCTTCAGGGTCCACTCTGGGGTAGTCTCCTCCCTTCCCACCAAGGAATGCATAAGACTCACAGTTTTTCCGGCTTTCTTCGGCATCGTGGAGGAGTTGCATAGCCTGAGCAATCATGAGACTCTCCTTTTGCTCTTGCAGCCACACTGCCTCTCCCTTATGAGGTCTGGAGCTGGTTACTCCTTGGGTGGTCCTCGCCAGGTCCGGCAGCCTTCCTACTCCCCTCAACCATCTGGCTTCCTCTGGCTCCTCACTCAACCAAATTTTTTTCCATCCACTCTGCAGCTTCCTTTTCTGCTTGAAGTGAAGTTATTGTAGAGCCAGAAGCCCCCATCTGGTCTCCATCACTCTCTTGATCAGACATAGTTTGAGTTCAGCCCCTTCGGTAGTTGTCCAGGATGGCTGGAGAAATGAGATCCTGCTTAATGTCAGGTATGCTTCCTTCAAAGTCCAAGAAAGAATGACCCAAACTCCATTGTTTATAGAAGCAGGTACTTTTACTGGAAAATGAAGTGATTGCAACCAAAGAAAAGCAGGATCTAAGGCAGAAGCGCGAAAATTACAGATAGAAAGCATTCCCTCCCCCTGTCCATCGTAAATA
The DNA here is from genome assembly GCA_022577455.1 of Arizona elegans. Lineage (NCBI taxonomy): Eukaryota > Metazoa > Chordata > Lepidosauria > Squamata > Colubridae > Arizona > Arizona elegans. Next base: position 102,039,020 of record JAKOOJ010000005.1, read on the forward strand.
ATCCAATCCAAGGGTCTCCCAGAGGTCAGGTGGGAGCACACGTCTGGCAGCGTCATCAATCAGGAATGCCACGGCCATTGACCTGATAGCAGCTTCAGAGATGCAGCCCAGTAGCTTAACTATTACTTTCGTTTCTTGGTCTCTCCAGCACGCTTCCCCTCTTCCCCTCCCCCCGTTACCATGGCAGCCAAAGCAGTAAAGGTATGTATTCTTTTTTTAAAAGAATACATTTGCAGCAAGCGACATCACATTCCAGCTAACAATCGAGGCTATAAAAAAACATTTTCCTTAATATAGACATGTAAAATAAAAAACAAAAAAATCAAAAACTAAACAAAAAAAAAACCACCTGAAACACCTGATCAGTAAATTTAGTTAAAACAATAGGGAAAATAGTACTTCAAATGGCTTGATTCAACACAACATGCACAAATTCATGAGCTTGAGTTCAACCAGATGAGCTCTGGTTTTATTTTATGTTTTAAAAGGCCCAGGATTACTCAGGGGGAGTATTTGCTAAGAAGAGAGAAAAGTCTTTATTGTCCACCATTAAATATTAGTCAGATTCTGAATCCTGCTGAGAATCTGGTTGAACTTTAGTAGAGCTCAAATCTAACCTACTGATGTTCTTTCTTGACCTGAGACATTACAAACTCTCCTGCCGGTTCTTAAATGTTGATTTACATATGCAAATAAATCATGTGACATACCGTAGCTAGTTAAGAATCATGCAGCCGAATGCTTGGCTGGATGAAAGAAACATTCCTATCTAACAGAATAACAGAGTTGGAAGGGACGTTCGAAGTCTTCTAGTCCAACCCTTTCCTCAGGCAGGAGACGCCATACGATTTCAGACAAATGGCTGTCCAGTCTCTTCTTAAAAGCCTTCAAGGTGTGTGATGGAGCACCCACAACTTCTGAAGGCAAGCAGTTCCAATAGTCAATTGTTCTCACCATTAGGAAACTTCTCCTTAATTCCAGGTTGCTTCTCTCCATGATTAATTTCCATCCATTGTTTCTTGTCTTGCCTTCTGGTGTTTTGGAAAAATAGGTTGACCCCTTCTTCTTTCTGGCAGCCTCTCAAATATTGAAAGACTGCTATCATGTCATCCATAGTCCTTTTTTAAATTGAACTAGACATAACCAATTCCTGCAACCGTTCTTCATATTTTTTGGCCTCCTAATCATCTTTGTTGGTCTTCTCTACACTCTTTCTAGAGTCTCATAGGACTATGTGTGCCAGTCCTAATTAAAATATAGCCACCAATTAAAATACATTCTCCAAATGCAGATAGTTTTGTTTGGGATCTTGCTGAGTAAAAGAAAAACCCACAAATTCACAAAGAATTCTTTCCTTCTTGATTAATTTTGAGCTATAATTACAATAGCAACTTTAGAAATAAGTCAGGCAGTGAATGCCCACAATTTGTGTTAACTCTCAGATTTAAAAATAACAACTTCCTATTCAAGATGGAAAAGAACTTGTTACATCTCAACATCTGAGTGTTTGAAACTTGATGCCATTCCTTACTCATTTTAACCACCATTAACACAAAAATATGTCACATTCTTAAGACTGCTCTCAAATATAAAGCATCATTGAATGTCAATGACAATATATTATGAAATAGTAATCTATTTCACTGGCAAATAATAATTGACGCTTCTATAATATTTAAATCCACAATGTCAAATGCTATCAAGGGTGACAATTCAGCAAATATTTGTGCTACCGTAACACTTGCAGGAAGAGCCAGCTCTCCAAGTCTTCCAGAATGAGGGGGGCCTACCAAATCTCAGTGTAGATGGTGTTCCACAGATCACTAGGGTCAGGAAAGGTTCTATGCCCACGCTATCCAACCTAATGGAACAGGCAGATACTCTCCAAATCAATTGTCCCAAAGGTGCTTTTTCAAAAGGCAACTGGGCCTTGGTGTTTTTTTCTTGAAGATGTTTCTTCCATGACTGTCCTTCAAAGTACTAGCAACCAGATGACTGCAAGTAATATAAATCCTTTCATTTGCCAGCAGTCAGTCAGATGCTTTTTGGATGAGAAGTGAAACATCTTCAAGAAAAACGAAGTCCAGTTGCTTTTTGAAAAAGTACCTTTGGAACAACCATGACCTGGATGACTGAGAATCTTCGTAGAAATCTCCAAACGAATCCAGAGATTTCACTCAAGGTGCAACTGACCAAGCTCAGATTACAATACTTTTAAGACCTTGCTTTCTAGAGAAATCTACAAAGCAGGGAAGGGGGGAAGGAAAAAGAGGAAATAAATGACTAACAGCAAGGTTGAGGGACTGCAGCAATGGGTACAGTCAGGAAGACCTTGAAGGATCAGGTTGAAGACAGATTGTCCTGAAAAAAATCTATGTATTTGCTGAGAATTGGCACTGATTTGATGGAACATAATCCCTACAAATCAATTGGTTTATATATTATTTTAAACTATTGAGCAATTAAACAATATCAAAAGAAAACATTGGCGATAAAGTGAAAAAGATCAGCTCGTTACCTTGATGCAACTTGTCCCAGGTTTCTGAACTATGGTAAGTTTATTTATTAAACTTTGGGTGAGGAAGAAACACAGAATTGACAAAGTAATTCTGCAGGCCTTTGTATAATATTTCACTTTTCTCTCCAAACATCAAAAAAAGTGATGAAGCTATATTTACATTTTTTTTTCGCTATATGTTTCCTTCACAGGCAGACTCATAAAGTTAAGCTGTAAAAATATAAAGATCCAGGAAATGAAGTTGCACGTACAATGTAATGACCTTTCCTTTTTTATTTGTGGGCAGAAAAAAAGGGAAAGGGAATATGGATGGAAGCAAATTCATCTAAACCCTGAAAAGAGCAATAAAGAATTAGATACATCAGTTTAATACTAGGCTATATCACTACTCAGCTGGATCAATCATTCAATTCCCCATCCCCTTGCCTATGGCAACTTGAGGGCAGGTCAGGAAGGCTTCGCAAGTTGACACAGTACAGAGCTGGAAGAGACCTTGAAGGTCTTCTAGTCCAACCCCCTGCTCAAGCAGAAGACCCTATAACATTTCAAACAAGTGACTGTCCAGTCTTCTTAAAAACATCCAGTAATGAAGCCCCACAACTTCTGAAGGAAAGCTGTTCCACTGGTTAATTATTCTCAGTGTTAGGAAATTTCTCTTTAATCACAGGTTGCTTCTCTCTTTGATGTTTCCATCCATTGTTTCTTGTCTTGCCTTCTGATGCTTTGGAAAATAAGTTGAGCTTCCTCTTCTTTCTTGCAGCCCTTCAAATACTGGAAGACTGCTATCATGTCGCCCCAGTCCATCTTTTCTGTACACTAGCCATACCCAAATCCTGCAGCTGTTCTTCATATGTTTTAGCCTTCAGGCCTTTAATCATTTTAGTTGCTCTTCTCTGCACTTTTTCCAAAGTCTCAACATCTTTCTTATAATGTGGTGGCCAAAACTGGATGCAGTGTTCCAGGTGTCGGAAGAAAAATCCATCTGGTGCAATTCCAAGCCGGGAGAAAGGCACTGGAAATAAAATGGAGGCTGATTGGAAAGAAGGATTCTGTTTATTGATGAGCAGAACCAGCCTGTGGTTCTGGGACATCTGACAAATTAACTTGATGAGCGCCAGAATTTTTATACAGTTTCTGAGATGCTGCTGGGGGTTGTGCAATGTCTGAAATGCCCCTAGGGGGTTGTGCACTGTAGTGAGCTCTGGGCCTTTTGCTATTCTAATGGTGGTGGGTTAATCCTATTATGTACTAAAAGTCCTGTCCTCCATCACCCTGGAGCCGAAGATGTTTTATTTGTGAATAGATTGGCTCAGATTTCTTTTTTTTTTATTGCAAAAGTTTTACAATTACATTTTCACCCCATTCCCCCCCACCAAACCCACCCCAAGCCCCCCAACCTAACCCCCCTCCCCCCTGACTTCCACATAATATAATCCCATCAAAATCCCCTTTTTATAAAACCTGAACCCCTCCAACCCCCATATAATTTTCCATCTTCACAAAATTCAAATATTTCTATTTTTATATAATACTTTCAGTGAAAAGCTATTTGATACTTCCTAGTCTGATATTTATTCTGCACATAATCTATCCACTTTTTCCATTCCCATTCATAAGTCTCTTGTGAGCGATCTTTTAGATATGCTGAAATCTTCGCCATCTCTGCAAAACTGGCCATCTTCAAAGTCCATTCCTCGATAGTGGGCAAAGCTTCATTTTTCCAGTATTTACCTATCAATAATCTCGCTGCTGTTATCATATACAATATCAACTTTGTTTCATCCAATGTAAAACCCTTAACTATCCTCAGTAAAAACAATTGTGGAGAAAATTGAATTTTTTTCTTCAAAACATTCTGCATGACCCACCAAATTTTTATCCAAAAAGCCTTAACTTTCTTACAGGTCCACCAAACATGATAGTATGTAGCATCTAAACAATCACATCTCCAACATTTTAGCTGAACATTAGGGTACATACACGACAATTTCTTGGGATCTAAATGCCATCTGTAAAACATTTTATAAAAATTTTCCCTCAAATTCTGCGACTGTGTAAATTTAACATTCTGCACCCAATTTTTTTCCCATGTTTCCAACATCACTGGTTCTGCAAAATTTTGTGCCCACTTAATCATACAATCTTTAACCAATTCAGTTTCTGAAACCCTTTCTAGCAAAACATTGTAAAGCTTTTTAATGTGCATTGGACCTTTCTCTTTTATATGTCTAACCAGTTCTTCCTCATGCAACATAATACCAATTTTTTGGTCCTCTTTCCATCTCAATTGAAGTTGATTATACTATAGCCAAGTTAAATTAATCCCTTCGTCCAACAGTGTCTCTAATGTCTTCAGTTGCCATCTGCCCGCATCTGTAAAGAGAACCTCTTTGTATAACCCCCCCCCCGAGTGACATTATATTTTTATTCCAAATAATATGACCAAGATCCAGCCATAGCGGTATTTTGTAATCCCATTTGAGTCGGTGCTTCTTCCAAACTCTCATCAAGGAATCTCTAAGTATATGGCTTTTAAATACTTTATCCACTTTGTTTTCATAAAATAAGTAAGCGTGCCATCCAAATTCAATATTACAGTCTTTTCAATATTCAATATTACAGTCTTTTTCCTTCCAAACCAATCACTTGCTTGAGTCAAAGCTGCTGGATCAGATTTCTTAATGGGCACAAAATATCCATCCCTAAATGTCTATGGAGATTCTCCATCATCCAGGTCATGGTTCTCCCAAAGGTTGTCAGGACAGCCTCCTTTCATTACCCAAGAAAGAAAACCCCCAATTCCATTTTCATAGAGAAAGGTATCTTTTACTGAGTATGAGCTGAATGCAGTCAAAGAAAAACAAGGTCTGAAGCAAAGGCGTGAAAATTACTGTATTTTTCAGAGTATAAGACGCACCGGAGTATAAGATGCACCTTAATTTTGGGGGAGGAAAACAGGAAAACAAGAATTCTACCTCTGCCTACCAGCATTTAAGGTGGCACTGCTTTTTGCCGCCCTCCTCCTCCTCCTGCAAGCAAGAGGTGCCTCAGAGACTCGGCTGGGAAAGAGGGTGTTGATTACTGATAAGTTCTTTTCCAGAAAACTTATCAGGGTGCTCCTGCAATCTGCAGGAACTACTCGCTTTCCCCACACACACACACAAAGAGACCCCTTACATGCTCTGGGGAGAGGGAAAGAGCACAGCCTGAGGAACAAACCTCTTTGGGACGGTCTGAGAGGGGAATCTGCCAGGCAGCTTCAGGGAAAACAAGGCGAGCAACACAATTTGCAGCTGGCCACCCCTCTGGCTGCCCAGCGGGCAGCTCAGGGCAGACAATGGTCGCAATGACTTCACTACCCAGCAATGTGAGGAGCCGCCACTGCTGCTGCCTAAGTCCTCTCCACGCCCAGAAGCCGAGTGAGCTGAATGGGAGCTCCTAAAGAGAAACGTTCCTCCTTCCCAGCCACTGCTGCCCAGATTCCCCAATATAATTCTCAGAGCCGCGTTTCTGGCGGCAGGCAGCCAGTTCCCCTGCAATGTGCATCGGGGAACTGGGAACCGTTTTGGATTCGGGGAGGGGATTACAGTGCTGCTGCTTTTCTTCCCATTGCAGAGCCGCGCGCCCCCATCCTCCTTCTCAGCAGACTCACCTTCTCTTTCCTCCTGGCCAGATCCACTGCCTGAAACGCGATGCACTTTTTCTGCCTCTGCACACCCCATGTTTGGAATCGGGAAGGGGATTGCGGGTCTGCCACCTGAAAATGCTTTCCTTTGGCTCCTCACATTGCTGGGGAGTGAAGTCATTGCGACCATTGCCCACCCTAAGCTGCCTGCTGGGCGGTTAGAGGGGTGACCTACTGCAAACTGTGGGACCTGCCTTGTTCCCTGAATCTGCCGGGCAGATTCCGCCCCCCCAGACCATCCCAAAGACAGTTGTTCCTCAGGCTGTGCCCCAATTCAGATCCCTGCCACCTGGCACTGCCTGAAAATGTCCGAAGTGGGGGTCAGCGGGTGGGTGGGGCTACATTCGGTGTATAAGATGCACCCAGATTTTCACCCCCTTTTTGGGGATAAAAAGATGCGTTTTATACTCCGAAAAATATGGTACATATAGAAAGCATTCCCCCCCATCTGTCCAGCGTCCATCATCCAATCCACAATGTCCCAGGGGTCATGTGGGTGCCACGTCTGGTGGTGCCATCCTCTTGTTAAGCCACGACTGTTGACATTGAGCCATTATCAACTTCAAAGAAGACACTGAAGCAAAGTTTTCCCCTTCTTCTTCTCCAGCTCTCTTTCCCCCCCCCCCAAGAATCCCAATAGCTCCCCCTCCCCCCGTTTCATGGCAGCCGAGCAATAAGCAATGAAAGAGCAGAGGCTGACATTCGGCCCTCCTGCAGATGAGACATTAGTCCTACAAGAAAGCAAAATGACATAAAACACATGATCACAGAAATAAAGTATAACATATTAGGGTTTATCAGAATATTTGGAATGAAACATTTGCAATTTCCCTGGAGCTCGAACATCCTGTTTATTTACCCATTCAGCCTTAGATAATGGAAAATGTTTCTAAGCCTCCAAATATTGCACCTTACCCCGATGTTTCCTAGTCCAATATCACTTTAACCTCAAAATGCTGTTCCCCTTCAATTAGTATGGGAACAGGGGGAGGTTCTTGGTCTGGACGTAAAGGGGGCGAATGCTCCAGTTTCAGCAAACTGACATGAAACACCGGATGGATCCGTCACAAATTTTTTAGTAACTCCAATTGTACTGTGACGGGGTTGATGATCTGAACAATCGGAAAAGGACCCACGTACTTGGGTCCAAATTTTTTTGACTTTTGTGTAGTTTGCAAATACTTGGTGGAAAGGTAAACCATATCTCCAACTTTATAACTTCTGCCCTGAGCTCTTTTCTTGTCGGCCTGGGCTTTATGAGTCTGATGAGCTTCATCCAGAGCCTTGCAGGTAACAGACCAAGTGTTACGTAACTGTTCGATCCACTCAGGGAGGGAATCTGTGGGTTTTCCTGAGGCAACTCTGCAATGGGTACGAAATCTTAGCCAGAGGCCACTTTGAAAAGGGTGAACCCCATGCTGCTATATATGGAGTTATTATAGGCTACCTCTGCAAAGGGTAGCAAATCTGCCCAGTTATCTTTTTGATAATTTATATAACATCTAAGATATTGTTCCAACATGGAATTGGTTCTCTCACAAGCCCCATTAGTCTGAGGGTGGTGGGAGGAGCTTAACTCTTGGGCAGATCCTAACAACCCAAGGAACTCTTTCAAAAATGGGAGGTAAACTGAACTCCTCTATCCAAAATTATCCGCTTTGGAGCTCCATGTAACTTGTTTACATGTTGGACAAACAGTTTTGTGAGCGTTTTAGCAGAAGGGATCTTGGGACATGGGATAAAATGCACTTGTTTAGAGAACAAATCAGTAACCACCCAAATAATAGTATTCCCCCCCACTTTCAGGTAATTCAACAATAAAATCCATGGAAATTTCCTTCCAGGGGGCTCCAGGCCTGGCAACACTCTGGAGCAGCCCAGGTGGTTTTTCAGGAGGTCTCTTGGCCGAAGCACACATGGGACAACTGGCTACGTAGGCTTCTATGTCCTTCTTTAGTGTGGGCAACCAGAGCTGTCATTTAACTAAATGTAATGTCTTCATGAATCCAAAATGTCCAACAACTTTGGCATCATGAGTGTGCTGTACTATTGTCACTCTTAGACTGGCGGGAACATACAGCTTAGCTCCCACCCAAGCGAGACCTTCTCAAAGTGTACACTCATTAGAATGAGCCAAAAACTACTCGTCAGTTTTTAGAGCTTCTTATAGCTGGTTAGTCAAGTTGCCCACTAAGGTTTGGTCCACTTTTGCCTGGGCTCTAGTAACTACTGGTGCCACCAGTTGTTTTGAGGGGATAATCAATCAAATCACCTCCTCTCTAACGCTATTGTATTGTGGCAGTCTTGACAGAGCATCTGCCATGAAGTTCTTTCCTCCAGGAAGATATCGCAGGGAGAAATTAAATCGTTTGAAATGTTGAGCCCAGCGGACTTGTTTTGGGGACAGTTTTCAACACTTCTAGATTTTTTTGGTTAGTCCACACCTCAAATGGGTGCTTAGCTCCCTTAAGAAATGTCTCCATGTTAGCAGTGCCCAATGAACAGCAAAAGCCTCCTTCTCCCATATGGCCCATCTCTTCTCGGTCTCTGACAGTTTACAAGAGGTATAAGCACAGGCTTGCAGCTTTCCCTCTGCGTTCGCTTGAAGTAACACTGCTCCGATGGCTACATCACTGGCATCCGCCTGTACTACAAACGGGGCTTCCATGTCAGGATGTTTAAGGACCAGTTCAGCAGCAAACAGCTGTTTTAGTTTCTCAAAAGCCGCCTGACAGTCCATAGTCCATTTGAGAGGCCAGGAGGGCTTTGGTCTCTTCTCTTTTTGTTTTCAGAAGGTTTGTAATTGGTAAGGCAATTTTGGCGAATGAGGGGATGAACTATATGTAGAAGTTAGCAAATCCTAGGAAGCTCTGTAGTTGTTTGCGGGTGCATGGGGGGCCCACTCTAACACTGCCCGGACCTTTTCTGGGTCCATTTCTATTCCCTCATGTGAGATGCGGTATCCCAGATAGTCAATTTTAGTTTGGTGGAATTCGCATTTTGATAGTTTGGCATACAGTTCAGCGGCCCTAAGTTTTCTCAGGATGGTTCTCACCAACTTTATGTGTTCGTCCATGGTCTCGGTGTAGATATGAATGTTATCCAAGTAGACCAGTACCCCCTTGTATAGCTGTTCATGCAGCACCTTGTTAATTAGTTGTATGAACACTGCAGGGGCTCCTTGCAGTCTGAAAGGGAGTACACTGAACTGGAAACATTCTAGCAGGCAGTTAAAAGTCATTTTCCATTCATCACCTTCCTTAATCCGAACTCTATAATAGGCCACCCGTAAATCCAGTTTTGTAAAAATTTTCCCCTTGCCTAGGTGGGCTAACATGTCCTTCATGAGTGGCAGTGGGTAGACATTTTCTACGCAAATGGCTTTAAGGTTTTTGTAGTCAACCACCAAGTGAAAGGACCCATCCTTCTTTTCCCGGAAAAGTACCGGTGCTGCCACCGGTTGGAACCGGTGCTACCAGTCTAGCCGGTTGGATAAACCCGTGTGTCAGGTGTGTTTCCTTCAAAGTCCAGGAAAGAATGACCCAAACTCCATTGTTTATAGAGAAAGGTACTTTTACTAGAAGATGAAGTTAACGCAACCAAAGGAAAGCAGAATCTAAGGCAATATGTGCAAAAATTGCATATAGAAAAATTGCATCCCCTCCCACTGTCCACCATAAATCATCCAATCCAAAGGTCTCCCAGGGGTCAGGTGGAAGCACACATCTGGCAGCATCATCAATCAGGAATGCCATGACCGTTGGCCCAACGGCAGCTTCAAAGATACAGTCCGATGGCTTAACTATCGGTTTCGTTTTCCTCCAGCACACTTCCCCCACCATTATTATTATTATTATTATTATTATTATTATTATTATTATTATTATTAATTTGTATACCGCCCTTCTCCCAAGGGCGGTGAACAGCCAAAATTAAAATACATAAAATAAAAAAGTTAAGATAATTAAAAAAGATTAAATCAATTGTCCTCCCATTTTAAAACCCCAAGTCTATAAAATTTAAAAAATCCCATTAAAAACCCTTTAGGTTAGGCCAGCTTGCTGGAATAAATAAGTCTTCAGGGCCTTACGGAACGTCCTGAGGTCCGGGATCAGTCATATTCCAGGAGGTAACTCATTCCACAGGGTGGGTGCCCCCACAGAGAAGGTTCTCCCCCTGGGGGCCGCCAGCTACCTAGCCATTCTACCTAGCTCTCCCCCTCCCGTTACTATGGCAGCCAAAGCAGTAAAGCGGAGGCTGACATTCATCCCCTCTGCAGAAGGGATGTTAGTCCTAAATAGGGAAAGAGAAAACAACACAACACAGAAATTAGGGTTTATCAGGATATTTAGTGTGAAACAACTGAACTTTCTTTGGTGCCCGGACATCACATTTATTCACCCATTCAGCTTGAGACAATGGGAAATGCTTCCAAGCCACCAAATACTGCACTTTACCGTGATGCTTCCTAGAATCCAAGATTTCCTTAACTTCAAAATGTTGTTCCCCTTCTATCAGTATGGGGACCAGAGGAGAGTCCTGGTTTGGACGCAAAGGGGACGAATGTGCCGGTTTCAATAAGCTAACATGAAACACAGGGTGGATTTGTCTCAAATTTTTTGGCAATTCCAATTCAACTGTGACTGGGTTGATGAGTCTAGTGAGTGGGAAAGGCCCACATACTTTGGTCTGAGCTTTTTCAATTTCTGGGAGGTCTGTAAATATTTGGTGGAAAGATAAACCATATCACCCACTTTGTAAACATGTGCTGGGCACCTCTTTTTGTCAGCTTGGGTTTTATGTGCTCGGTATGTGTCATCTAAAGCTTTTCGAGTTACTGCCCAAGTACCCCGTAGTTGTTCGATCCACTCAATTAAAGAGGGGTTCTATGGGTTATCCTGTGGTAGCTCTGGGATTGGCACAAACTCTTGGCCAGAGGCCAACTTAAACGGAGTTAAACCGGTGCTGCTATGTATGGAGTTATTATATGCCACCTCCGCAAATGGCAATAAGTCCACCCAGTTATCTTGCTGGTAATTTATGTAACATCTTAGGTACTGTTCTAACACAGCATTGGTTCTCTCACAAACCCCATTTGTCTGGGGGTGGTGGGTGGAGCTTAACCCCTGGGCAGAGCCTATTAATCCTAAAAACTCCTTCCAAAAGTTGGAGGTAAATTGCACACCCCTGTCCGAGATTATACGTTTTGGAGCCCCATGTAATCGATAAACATGTTGAATAAACAATTTTGCAAGGGTTTTAGCTGAAGGGATTTTAGAACAAGGGATGAAATGCACTTGTTTGGAAAACAAATCCGTTACTGTCCAAATGACTGTGTACCCCCCACTCTCCGGCAGTCTACAATAAAATCCATGGCTATCTCTTTCTAAGGAGCAGTCACATTCTGCCACACTCTGAAGTAAATCAGGTGGCTTCCCCGGAGGTCTCTTACCTGAGGCACACACTGGACAGCTAGCTACATATGCCTCTATGTCCTTTTTGAGTGCAGGCCACCAGAATTGTCTTTTAACAAGATGTAGAGTTTTAACAAATCCAAAGTGTCCCGCCGTCTTGGCGTCATGAGCGTGCTGCAACACCATTACTCTTAAACTGGCCAGAACATACAATTTGGCCCCAATTCAAGCTAGTCAATCACGGAGTGTACATTCATTTGAGTGGGTTCGAAACCACTTATCCGTCTTTAGAGCTTCTTGTAGTTTCTGAAGAAAATCACTCAAGAGGGCTGGATCAGCCCTCGTCTGTGCTCTGGTAGTTACTGGCGCTGCTAGTTGTGTCACAGGTATGATAGGCCGAACGATTTCCTCCTTGGTACTGTTGTATTGAGGCAATATGGAAAGTGCATCTGCCATGAAGTTCTTTCCACCAGGAAGGTAGCGTAAATTAAATTAAAACGGTTGAAGTGTTGAGCCCAGCGAGCTTGCTTTGGTGACAGCTTACGCGGTGTTTTCAAAGCCTCTAAGTTTTTATGGTCAGTCCAAACTTCAAAAGGATGCTTAGCTCCTTCAAGAAATTGTCTCCACGTTAACAAAGCTCATCGCACTGCAAAAGCTTCCTTCTCCCATATGGCCCATCTCCTTTCGGTCTCTGACAATTTGCGGGACGTATAGGCACAGGGTTGTAATTTCCCTTCTGCATTCTTTGGCAGAAGTACTGCTCCTATTGCCACGTCGCTCACGTCAGCCTGTACTACAAAGGGTTCTTCCATGTCCAGATGTTTGAGCAGCAAACAACCGTTTCAACTTTTCGAATGCCGCTTGACAGTCCATCGTCCATTCAAGGGCTCATGAGGGCTTTGGTTTTACTTCACCTTTTGTTTTCAGAAGATTTTTTTTTATTGAAAAGTTTTAAAAAGTTTTACAGACATTTCCCCTTCCCCCTCCCTCCTCCCCTTCCAACCCTCCCCTTCCCCTCCGTCCTCCCCCCCCACTTCCCAGAGAAAAATACAGGGTATAACATTTGACAATCATAAGCTAACATAAGCTAATTATTTATAGCCTCCTATCCCCTCTTGAACTTTTAACTCCCCTTTTACTAAACTAAATTTAAATACTTTATAAAATCTCTTTGATCATTCATAAGCTATTTGAAATTTTTTAGTCCAGTATTTGCCTTGCATATAATCAATCCATCTTCTCCATTCTAACATATATTTCTCATTTGAATGGTCCTTTAGATATGCTGAAATTTTCGCCATTTCTGCTAAATTTACTACTTTTAATGTCCATTCGTGAATAGTAGGTAAATCTTCCTTCTTCCAGTACTGTGCCACCAAGAGTCTTGCTGCAGTTATTAAGTTCAGAATCAAATTAGTCTCTATAGCCATACAATCTGTAATTATACCTAACAAAAACAACTGTGGAGTAAACTTTATCCTTTTTTTAAAAATACTTTGAATAATCCACCATATTTTTATCCAAAATGCTTTAACTTTTTTACAAGTCCACCAAACATGAAAATAGGTAGCATCAGCACAATCACATCTCCAACATTTGGGTTGTAAGTTTGAGTACATACAAGCTAACTTTTTGGGATCCAAATGCCATCTGTAAAACATTTTATAGCTTGTGCCTGCATAATTTCCTTTTCCCCCTTTCTGGCCTCTCCTGCTTCTTTCCTTCTTCTGGCTTCTGGAGATGGTGGGTTTCCAGCCTTTAGTATGGTAGTGTAAAAATCTCTTGCCTTCCAAACTGAGTTGAGATGATGTCTCTCACCCAAATAATTCACCACCAATCGGGCTGGAGCTTCCCATCTGTACTGCAACTGATGCCTTCTAAGTTCATCAACTAAAAATGCATTGTCCTTTCGAGATCTCAACATTTTGGGGGGAATTTCCTTCATTACTGAGACCTCCTGTCCTGCCACTTGAAGTTTCTTCTTACAAGAAACTTGTAAAACTCCATTTCTTGTTCTCCTTGTAACAAAATAGATCACAATATCTCTTGGTAGTTGTCTCTGTCTGGCAATCCATGAATTAACGCGATAAATTTTGTCTATTTGCCAGTCACACTCTGCTTTAGATTCTCCAGTAAACTGAGCAAGGGCTTCTGCAAAAATCTCTCTGAGATTTTCCTGGTTATTTTCTTTCAAGCCTCTGACCCTCACTGCCCATTCCATCACTCTGTATTGTGTCATTATGAGTTCTGCTTCCGCCTTTTCCATCTTATTTTGAGCCTCTCCCAATTTGGCTTCCACATTCAAATTAAACTGATCAATTTCATCCACCCTTTCTTCCAATGATGTAACATGACCCACCAGTCCCTTAAATGCTTTAACAATATCTTCTCTTATTGCATCATTTTGGGTTTGAATTGTTTCTTTAATTTCAAGCAGTTCCTCAGACATTTCTTTAATTTTTTCCTCAAAATGGAGTGTGATTTTTTCTTCCAAATCAGTGGACAGTTTCTTTAAAGCTCCTTGAAGAACTTCTAGTGTCAATGTTTGTGTATCTGGTGGGACTAACAAAGACTGCATTTTTGATGTTTGAGCTGGGGAAGTCCCTGCACTTTTAGTCACAACAGTTTTTATTTGCTTCGCAGCCATCTCCAAACTGCACTTTCCCACCAGCCACTCAGCAGAACCAACAGGTCTTCTTAATCTCAGTCCTTAATAATTATTATGGCTTATTGATAAGTCAATATTGTATTTTTTTTTTAAAAAAATACAATATTGTATTGTAAAACTCACCACAAAAAAGAAAGAATTTCACTACCTGAAACAATTTAACAACGATGTTATTTGCTTACAAGAAACACATATTAGATTATCAGACCAAAAATATTTGATAAATTCAAGATTAGGTACAAATTTTGTGGCATCAGCGCCAGAGAAGAAAAATGGACTAGTTATATATGTAAGGAAAGGACTATCAGCTAATCTAATTGAGGCAGATGTTCAAGGAAGATATATTGCAATTGAATTATTGACACAGTCTGGAAAAATGCTTCTTATTGGAATATATGCCCCTAACCAGCAACAAGACAAGTTTTATAAATTTGTACATACTAAAATAATACAGTGGGATTATAAATCTTTTATACTAATGGGTGATTGGAATGGAGTAATTGATACGCAGAAAGATAAAAAAAGCTTATCAAAGACTTCAGCACGTGCAAAACTACCTAAATCTTTTTTTGATATGGAAGATATAGAATTGAGAGATATCTGGAGAGAACGTAACCTGGAGGAAAAAGATTTTACTTTTTTTTCTGATAGACATCAATCCTTCTCCAGGATTGATTTTATACTAATCACAAATGATTTTATTTCCAGGGTGAAGAAGACGAAGATATGTCCAAGAACTTTAACTGATCATAGTCTGGTCTGGATTGAATTTGAACAGGAGAGGGGAGAAAGGAGGTCTTGGAGGTTGAATGAAAACTTATTTAGATATGAAGAAAATGTAAAGGAGCTTAAAAAACAAATGAGAGAATTTTTTGTTATTAACATGAATAAGGAAATGGTCTGGGATGCTAGTAAGGCTTATATGAGGGGTATCTTAATACATATGAATAATAAATATAGATTAAAACAACAGAAGAAGCGTAAAGAGATAGAGGAAGAAATAAAAAAGAAAGAACAATTACTTATATTTAATCCAGGTGATAAAAAAGTAAAAAAAACAATAAATATACTACGAGGGCAATTCAATATGTTAATGGCTGATCAGGTGGCAACTAGTTTACAATATGCTAAACATAATACATTTTGTAATTCCAATAAACCAGGTAGGTGGTTGGCCTACATGTTGAGGAAAAAACAGAAAGCACGAGTCATTAGTAAGATAGAATATAGAGGTAAGGAAGTTTACCAACAGAATTTGATTAAAAAGGCTTTTTTGGAATTTTATACAAAGCTATATGCTAGTGACTCAATACAAGGTATAGATATAGATAGAAATCTAAAGGAAGGGAATATTTTGGAACTAACGTTGGAACAGAGGGAAGGACTGAATCAACCAATAACTTCTGAGGAGATCATTTAAAAGCAGTTTAAGAGCAGTTGAAAATAGGGAAAGCTCCAGGAACAGATGGACTAACAGCTGTTTATTATAAGAATTTACAGCTTGAAATGGTAGAGCCGCTTAGAACTCTATTTTGTAAAATTCAATCAGGGGGAGGAGTTCCACCCTCTTGGAGAACAGCTTTTGTTTCATTGATTCCGAAGGAAGATCAAAACTGTATCAAACCTGAAAATTTTAGGCCAATTTCACTTTTGAACACGGATTACAAAATTTTTGCTAAGATACTATCGAATAGACTAATGCCAGTTATGCAACAAGTTATTCACAATGATCAATCAGGTTTTATAAAAGGGAGACAGATGAAATATAATGTTAGGCAAATTATAAATTTATTGGAATATTTGGAGAAAAATAATCAGGTCCCTGCAGTGTTTATATTCGTGGACGCAGAGAAAGCATTTGATTGGCTGAACTGGCAATTTTTGTTTAAAATAGTAGAAAAAATGCACTTTGAGGAGTATTTCATACACTCAATTAGAGCAATATATCAGGAACAAGCAGCACAAATAATAATTAATGGAGGTTTAACAGATGTGTTTAAAAGTGAGAAAGATACGAGGCAGGGTTGTTCATTGTCGCCATTGTTGTTTATTTTAACTTTAGAAGTCTTGTTGAATAAGATACGTGACTCTGACAAAATAAAAGGAATTGTAATTAGACAGCAGGATTATAGATTAAGAGCGTTTGCAGATGACCTGGTTCTTACTTTATCTCAACCTATAGAAGTGGCTCCTACATGTTGGATATGGTAGCTGAATATGGTAAAGTATCTGGATTCAAAGTAAACCTACACAAGACAAAGATGATAACTAAGAATTTATCTATAACTCAAAGAGAAGAGTTAGGGAGGATAACGGGGTTTGAAGTAGTTAAAAAGGTTAAGTATCTAGGAGTATATATTGCAGCCTCAAATACGAAATTGTATAAAAACAATTATGAAATTCTTTGGCAAAAAGTACAGAAAGAAATGGAAAAATGGAAAAAGTTACAACTATCACTACTGGGAAGGATAGCAGCAATAAAAATGAATGTATTACCTAGGTTTTTATTTTTGTTTCAAATGATACCAGTGCTTTAAAAAGATGGAAATCTGATGGAATGGCAGAAAGGGGTTAATACTTTTATTTGGGCTGGGAAGAAGCCAAGAGTGAAACTGAAAATTATACAGGATATACGTGAGAGAGGAGGTCTTAAAATGCCTAATTTAAGATTGTATTATGAAGCAGCAGCTTTATCACAAATTAGTGATTGGTTTAACTTAACTGAAGAAAGAATGTTAAATATAGAAGGTTATGATTTGTTATATGGATGGCATGCTTACTTGTTATATGAAAAAAAGTGGATAAAGTGTTTAAGGGTCATATACTTAGAAATGCATTGCTGAGGGTTTGGAAAAAGTACCAATATAAGCTGAACTATAAGATACCTATATGGGCAAATCCCAGACATGTAATAGAAAATATAAGTATAGAGCAAAAAACAGAGGTGATTACTTATAAAGAGCTTCTTCTTTTGGAAAGGGCCAAGTTGCAATTGAAATCTCTAGATGAATTAAAAGAAGAAGGGATAATTTATACTTGGTTCCAGTATGGTCAGCTCCAAGCTAGATGGAGGGAGGATCAAAAAATTGGGGTTATGCAAAATGAGGAAAATTTGGTGAAACAGATTAGAGATCAAAGTCAGATGCATATTAAAAGGTTGCATAATGCATTACTGGAAATAGACTCAGAAACTGAATTGGTTAAGGATTGTATGATTAAATGGGCACAAAACTTTCAGGAACCACTAATGATGGAAATGTGGGAAAAGATTTGGGTCAGAAATGTTAAATTTACGCAAGCACAAAATTTGAGAGAGAATTTTTTTTAAAAAAATTTTATTGTATTTTTATTGTTAAAGAATAACAGAAAAAAAACCAATACAAAAATCAATAGTAAAGAAAGAAAAAAATTCCCCCCCAACGTGCTATACAAATGGAAAGGAAGTTTTAGGAAATTAAAGTCTTCAATTCTTCCAGAAATCTCTTTGATAAGGTACTGGTGCCAATTCATCCAATCTCCCAAGTGCAAAGTCCACAAATGGTTGCCAAGTGTTCCAAAAAACATTCTCTTTGTATATACCACTTCTAATTTTAATATCACAAGTCAATTTATCATTTAATGCAAATTTCCATGTTTCATTATACCATTCTTCTAATTTTAAGTCAACATTTAATTTCCAATATCTAGCAATTATAATTCTCCCCATTATAACCAAAATCCTCACCAATTCTCTTTCTCCAGTTGTTAATGTTGTTTCATTCAATATTAATAATAATATTATTAATGCATTGTAAGCCACCCTGAGTCTCCAGAGAAGGGCGGCATATAAATCAAATTAAAAATATATATATATATGGTTTCCAATTTCAGTTTGACCCTCTTCTTAATCATTTCAAATATTTCATTTTCTATCCTAGACCAAAAAAGTTCAACCCCATTACATTTACACCACATATGAGCATATGTCCCAAGTTCCACTTTACATCTCCAACACATTTTATCCACTTTATTACCCGTTTGAAAAAGTCTTATTGGGGTCAGATACCACTTCCAAATAACTTTATAATTATGTTCTTTAATCCTTATTGATAATGTCCTCATTATTCTGCTAACCCAGTTCATATTCCAATTTTGATTAGAAATTTCAATACCCAGAATATACCCATATTCAAAATAAATAAGTATCAGACAAGAAAATATCAAATAGCTTATGAATGAATGTTAGTATTAGAAGTATTTGATTATCTATAGTGGAGTTAAGGTTTCAGTGGGGGAGGTAGTACTTTGAGGATAAGTAGATTAATCTAGTTTATGTTTGATTAAATGAAATACCTTGTATTTTGCTCTGGGAAGTCAGGGGGGGGGAGGGTGGGATAAGGGGGGGAAAGGGTGGGGGGAACAGGGGGGACAATTTTTTTTGTACTTCTTTTTTGTAAAACTTTTCAATAAAAAAAATTGTATTCTTTAATTTCCAATCCTCAAAATTCCCCAACAAAGTCTTTTAAAAGGTACTGACAGCATTAATAAGAGTTAATGAGCGTTAACAAGCACTTTCTCTTTTAACTTTTGTTTTCACACCCTTAAGCAACTCAGCACCATCTTTTTTTAAACTTTCTCCTGTCTCAAGCTCCGAAGGAAGTAGTAATTTATTAGAGTTAAAATTTAGTACTTGCAGTTGTGATTTCTCCTGTCTTTGCTCTGCCTGCTTTAAAATCCAATCAATGTAAAATCATTTAGTTCGCAGGGGTGGTCGTGGCGCCTTGTTCTGTTTAAAACAGAAATGTCCCGGATCCGGAGCTTCTTCAGGTGCTTGGGGAGATCTCACCCTCCGCACCCTGGATTAATCCTGGAAATCTTGGGGAGCTCTACCCACACCTGCCTGCTTGCCTTCCCCTTTTCTCCTGAGGGGAAAGTTCCGAGCTGCTAGAACAGCTGATTTTCGCTGCTCTAACAGCTTTACGAGATTGTGGGGGTTAGCGCTCCTGAAGGAGCTGCCGCCGATGCCTGCGGTGCCATCGGAAGTCAGAAGATTTGTTATTGGCAGCGCGATTTTGGCGAACAAGGGGATAAACTGTCTATAGAAGTTAGCAAATCCGAGGAAACTTTGTAGTTGTTTGCGGGTGCATGGCACGGCCCATTCCAATACTGCCCAAACTTTCCCAGGGTCCATCTCTATCCCCTCATGCAATATGCGATATCCAAGATAGTCAATTTTGCTTTGGTGGAACTCGCATTTAGAGAGTTTGGCATATAGTTCAGCAGCCCTGAGTTTTTTCAGGACAGTTCGCATCAATTTCACATGGTTGTCCATGTTCTCAGAGTAGATAAGAATGTCATCCAGATAAACCAGTACCCCCTTATACAGGTGCTCATGCAGTACTTCATTAATCAATTGCATGAACACAGCTTGTAGTCCAAAAGGGAGCACTCGAAACTGGAAACATCACAGTGGGCAGTTAAACGCGGTTTCCATTCATCCCCCTCCTTAATTCTCACTCTGTAGTATGCCTTTCATAAGTCCAGTTTGGTGAAAATTTTCCCCTTTCCTAAATGTGCTAGCATGTCCTTCATGAATGGCAGGGGGTAAACGTTTTCCACGCAAATAGCGTTGATATTCCTATAATCAACTACCAAATGAAAGGAGCCATCTTTCTTTTCTCAGAACATTACAGGCACCGCCACCCTTGGTCTGGCTGGTTGGATAAAACCCCGTTCTAGGTTTTTATCAATGAAGTTTCACAATTCCCCTAGTTCTCGAGGGGTCATGGGGTAGATCTTTGGCTTAGGGAGCTTCACCCCGGGGAGTATTTCAATGGTACAGTCCGTAGCTTTGTGTGTGTGTGGAGGGGGGGGTGTAGCACATCTGAGGCCTTTTCACTAAAACCTTCTCGGAGATCCCAATACTCCTTTGGAATCTTTTCCTCCCCTTCGATGTGGCCTATTGCCACTTCCGCTACTCCATTCTCCAGGGGGTTTTCTTCCCTCTTTTGTCTTGGTTTTCCGGTGCAAATGCGCAAAACCCCCATTTTCCAGTTAACACGTGGGTTCCATCTACGGAGCCAGGGCTGTCCAAGTATGAGGGATCATTCCATGCCAGGGGCTACAATAAACCTGAGGGCCTCTACGTGATCCCCCAATTGCATTTCAATGGGTTCGGTCACAAAGCTGGCTGGGCCCCCTCCTGCAATCGATCCGTCCAACTGACAGAACACAATGGGCCTTTTTAATTTTTTTTAGCCTCAGGCCCATTTTCTCCACCACTTTTGGGCTGATTATGACCTAGTGCACCCAGAGTCTAATAGGGCTAACATCTGTGCATGTGCCCCTGTGGATGGCACCCTTATTTCTATGGGGATGAGCATGGGGCCCTCAGTGTGACTCACCAGATCATCGGAGTCGGAGTCGGAGTCCATCCCGCTGTCGTCCGTGGTGGTCGGAGTTCCCAATTCACCCTGGTTTCGGGGAGCGAACTCAACGACTTCTCCTTTCAGGGTGGTTTTGGGAGCTTTTGCGGGTGCTTTGTCAGCCTTCTTTGATCCTGAGCTGGTAGATTTTGGCACTGGCTTGGAGAAACATTCGGTGGCCCGATGGCCTTCCTTTCCATATTTGAAACACGTGAAGGGCTTCGATTTTGGTTTGAATTCTGCTCTCCCCGCGGCCGCCTTTGGCACTCCTTTGCAGTAGAAAGGGGATGACGGGTCCCCTGCATGGCCCCCTCGGAGTCGGCTTCAGGCCAGCTTGATTTCCCCATCCTCAGCTACTACATACCAACTCTGCAAGTCTTCAGGGACCCCCCGTGCTCTACAGTCTTTGTATATGTCTTCATTCAGTCCATCCTTGAAACTCTCCAGTAGGGCTGCTTCTGACCATCCTGTCATGTAGGGGTCCAGTTCGCGAAATTCTTGAGTGTATTCTGCCACCGATCTCTGGCCCTGCTGGATACCCTTCATTCTGAGTCTCACTTTCCACTCAGCTAGGTGGTCTTCAAACCGCCTCCTAGGAACCCCCATGAACAGGTTGTAATTCCTCAGCAAGGGAGAGTTATTATTGTGGAGGACCACCATCCATTCAGCTGCTACTCCCTCTAAGACATTCGTGACGCATCTTACTCATGACGCATCTGATAAGTAATCCTCCCCCCAGTCCTGCATGTGGTTCCACACTTGGGTCAAGAAAAGGCCCAAGGTCTTTGGGTTCCCATCATATTTTCTGGTTAGGGGGAAAAATTTTGTATTTTTGCATCTGTGGGGTGAGGCCTGCAAGGTTGGGGGTCCCTGGGTTGCTGCATCCCTCGCTTGAGCTCCAGAAGCCTGAGATGTTTCTTCCCCAGCTTCCTCTTCCTCTCCCCCACAGGCTGTCTCTTCTGGATCCAGTCTGGGGTAGTCTCCTCCCTTCCCACCAAGGAATACATAAGTCTCATGGCTTTTCCAGCTTTCCTCGGCATCGCGGAGGAGTTGCATTGCCTGAGCGATCATGAGGCTCTCCTTTTGCTCTTGCAGCCACACCGCCTCTCCCTTATGAGGTCTGGAGCTGGTTACTCCTTGGGGGGTCCTCCCCAGGTCCGGCAACCTTCCTACTCCCCTCGACCATCTAGCTTCCTCTGGCTCCTCTCTCAGCCAAATTTTTTCCATCCATTCTGCAGCTTCCTTCTCTGCTTGAAATGAAGTCATAGTAGAGGCAGAAGCTCCCATCTGGTTTCCTTCTCTCTCTTGGTGAGACATATCTTGGGTTCAGCCCCCTCGGTGTTTATCCGGGATGGCTGGAGATGTGATTCTGTTTAATGTCAGGTGTGCTTCCTTCAAAGTCCAGGAAAGAATGACCCAAACTCCATTGTTTATAGAGAAAGGTACTTTTACTAGAAAATGAAGTGAATGCAACCAAAGGAAAGCAGAATCTAAGGCAATGCGCGCGAAAATTGCATATAGAAAGCATCCCCTCCCACTGTCCACCGTAAATCATCCAATCCAAAGGTCTCCCAGGGGTCAGGTGGAAGCACACATCTGGTAGTGTCATCAATCAGGAATGCCATGACCATTGGCCCAACGGCAGCTTCAAAGATACAGTCCAGTGGCTTAACTATCGGTTTCGTTTTCCTCCAGCACGCTTCCCCCCTCATGCTACCTGCTCTCCCCACTCCCGTTACTATGGCAGCCAAAGCAGTAAAGGTGGAGGCTGACACCATGCTTTAAGTTCTTGTCAATAAAATCCCGTAGTTGTCCCAGCTCCTGGGGGGTCATGGGGTAGATTTTTGGCTTTCTTTGCCTCTGGGGTAGTGCCTGCCCTCCTGGGGGCCCCTAGGCTGCAGCAGCAACTGCTTGAGTTCTGGAAGCTTGAGCGGTTCCTTCCCCAGCTTGCTCTCTCTCTCTCCCACAAGCGGCCACCTCCGTTTCATCCCTGGGACATTCACACACACACACACACCCCAGCAGAGTATGCATACCATACCTTTCCCGGCTTTTACGGCTCTCTTCTGCTTCCCTCAAAAGTTGCAGGGCCTGAGTGACCAGGAAATTTTCTTTCTGCTCCTGCATCCAGGCAGATTCTCCCCCTCGGGGTCTGGTGCTTGTTACGCCATGGGGGGGGGTGGTTTCTCCAGCTCCGGCAGCCTTCCCACCCCCATTGACCATCTGGCTCTCTCTGAATCTTCTTCCAGCTATAAATTAGCCATCCAGTCCACTGCCTCTCTGCCTGGTTGGGATGATGAAGCTGCTGAGCTGGCAGCTCCCATCTGGTCCAGGTCGCTGTCTTGATCAGACATTGCTTGTTCAGCCCCCACGGTAGTTTTCCTGCGATGGCTGTTAAAAGTGACCTTGTGTCAGCCTCAGCTTTGCCTGCTTCAGCTGCCATAAGAAACAGGGGAGGGATTAGTTATGGGGCGAAGGGTGGGAAGATGCAGGAGGTGTTTTTTTTCCTTGTAGGACGTGTCTTCATAAGAAACGAAAGTGAATCTTCAAAGGGGACTGCTGACCAACTGCCCTACATTCCTGATGAATGACGCTGCCAGACGTGATGCCACCTGACCTTTGGGAGACCTTTGGATTGGCTGATGATCAATGGACACGGGGGGGGGGGGGGGAGAAGCTTAGTAGATGCATTTCGCGTGTTTTGCTCACTTCCAGCTTTACCTGGGTTGTGATCATTTCGTATTCAGTAAAAGTACTAATCTCTTCAAAATGATTGAGTTTGGGTTTTTCTTTCCTGGATATTGAAGGAAGCATATCTGACATTAAGCTGGAAGTCACATCCAGTCATCCCGGACAAAAACCGAGGGGACTGTAAATCCAAAATATGTCAGATCGAGGGAGTGATGAAGAAGAGCAAATGGGGGCAGCGAGTTCAATGGCAGCCACCCTCCAAGCGGAGAAAGAGAATGAAGAATGGTTGGAAAGACTCCGTTTAGAGCCGGAGGAAGCTAGATGGTCGAAAGGAGTGGGGAGGCTGCCGGACTGGGGAGAGGACCCCTGGGGGGGTGTGTGATGATTTCCAGACCTCGTAAAAAGGAGGCAGTGTGGATGGAAAAGCAAAAAGAACGTCTCATGATGGAACAAGCTTTGCAGCTTATTCGTGATGTAGAAGAAAGCAGAAAAAACTGTGAGTCTTTGGGAATTCCTGTGGAGAAGGGGGGAGCAAGCCCCAGGGGGGAGCCAGAAGAGACAGCCTGCGGGGGAGAGGAAGAGTTTGAGGAAGAAACCTCCCAGGTTTCGTCAGCTCGAGGGAGAGATGCAGCTGGCCAGAGAACCCCAGCCCTGCAGGCCCACCCTGCCCCGCAGACGTAAAAAGCCAAAAATTCCCCCCCTTCCTGGGAAGTATGATGGAA
The DNA here is from genome assembly GCA_022577455.1 of Arizona elegans. Classification (NCBI taxonomy): domain Eukaryota; kingdom Metazoa; phylum Chordata; class Lepidosauria; order Squamata; family Colubridae; genus Arizona; species Arizona elegans. The sequence goes on from JAKOOJ010000005.1 coordinate 102,063,122, forward strand.
ATCCGAAAACATTGGGATTTTTCCTGACCCAAGTGTGGAATCACATGCAGGATTGGGGGGAGGACTATGACTCAGAGGCTGCTAAAGTGAGAAGCGTCGCGAACGCTCTAGAGGGAGCAGCTGCTGAGTGGATGGTGGTTCTCCACAATAACAACTCCCTCTTGCTGAGAAATTACAATCAGTTCATGGGGGCCCTCAGGAAGCATTTTGAAGACCATTTAGCTGAACGAAAGGCCAGACTCAGAATGAAGAGCATTCAGCAGGGCCGGAGACCGGTGGCAGAGTATATCCAAGAGTTTAGTGAGCTGGCACCCTATATGACAGGCTGGTCAGAAATGGCTCTTTTGGAGAGTTTCAAGGATGGGTTGAATGAAGAGATATATCGAGATTGCAGAAGCATGGGGGTCCCCGAAGATTTGCATAGATGGTACATAGTAGCTGAGGATGTGGAGATCGAGCTGAGATGGAGCGAACTCCGAGGAAGGCTTATGGGGGACCAGTCATCCTCTTTCCACCATAAAGGGGCACCAAAGATGACTGGGGGGGAAGGCCGAATTCAAACCCAAGTCAAAGCCCTTCACCTGTTTCAAATGTGGGAAAGAAGGGCACCGGGCTGCTGAATGCTTCTCCAAGCCATCGCCAAAAGCTACCGGGGCCGGCCCGAAGAAAGTCGACAAAATACCCACCAAAGCCCGCGGCACCGCCCTGAAAGGAGAAGTCGTTGAGTTCACTCCCCGAAACCAGGGTGAGTTGGGAACTCCGACCAACGATGACGACAACGAGACGGACTCCGACTCCGACACCGACGATCGGGTGAGTCACACGGAAGAACCATTACTCATCCCCGTAGAAATAAGGGTGCCCTCCACAGGGGCTCACGTGCAATTGTTAGCCCTGTTGGACTCGGGGTGCACTAGGTGCATAATTAGCCCCAAAGTAATGGAGGAAATGGGACTGAGACTAAAAACTTTAAAAAGACCCATTGCATTTTGTCAATTAGATGGGTCGATTGCAGGAGGGGGCCCAGCTAGCTTTATGACCGAACCCTTGAACTGCAATTGGGGAATCATGTAGAGAATCTCAGATTTATTGTAGCCCCTGGTATGGAAAGACCCCTCATTCTAGGACTGCCCTGGCTTCGAAAATGGAACCCACGGGTAAATTGGAAGACGGAGGTCCTGCGCATCCGCACGGCAGAACCAACTCCGGAAAAGAAAGCCCCCCCCCTCCGAGAGACTACATGAAACCAGAAAGGGTGGCAGTAGCCATTAACTATATTTAGGGAGAAGAGAAAATTCCAAAGGAATATTGGGATCTCAAGGAAGTTTTTAGCGAAAAGGCATTGGATGCTCTGCCTCCCCACAGGGCCACCGACTGCATCATTGAAATACTCCCTGGGGTGAAGCTTCCCAAACCAAAAATTTACCCCATGACACCTCGAGAGTTGGGGAAATTGCGAAATTTTATTGACAAAAACTTAGAACGGGGATTCATCGAACGAGCCAAACCCAAGGTGGCGGCGCCAGTAATGTTCCGCAAAAAGAAAAATGGATCCTTTCGTTTAGTGGTTGATTATAGAAATATGAACGTGATTTGCGTAGAAAATGTCTACCCCCTCCCACTCATGAAGGACATGTTAGCCCATTTAGGGAAGGGAAAAATTTTCACCAAACTTGATTTAAGAGAGGCATACTACCGAGTGAGAATAAAAGAGGGAGATGAATGGAAGACAGCATTTAATTGCCCAGTGGGATGTTTCCAGTTTAGAGTACTCCCTTTTGGACTACAGGGAGCACCGGCTGTATTCATGCAGTTGATCAACGAAGTATTGCACAAGCACCTGTATAAGGGGGTATTGGTCTATTTGGATGACATTCTGATCTATTCTGACAACATGGCCGACCATGTAAAGTTGGTTCGAACGGTCTTGAAGAAACTCAGAGCAGCTGAACTCTATGCCAAACTTTCTAAATGTGAATTTCACCAAGACAAAATTGACTATCTTGGATATCGTATAGCGCATAAGGGAATAGAGATGGACCCTGAAAAGGTCCGGGCAGTGCTGGAATGGGCCGCACCGCGCAACCGTAAACAGTTACAAAGTTTCTTAGGGTTTGCTAACTTCTATAGACAATTTATCCCCTCTTTCGCAAAAATCGCACTACCAATTACAGACTTGTTAAAAACCAAAGGGGAAGTAAGGCCCAAACCCTCGAAACCACTAGAATGGACTATGGACTGTCAAGCAGCTTTCGAAAAATTGAAACGGCTGTTTGCGGCTGAACCTGTGCTCAAACACCCCGACATGGAACAACCTTTTGTAGTACAAGCTGACGCCAGCGACGTAGCTGTAGGAGCAATACTCTTGCAAAAGAATGAAAACGGGATATTACAACCCTGTGCTTACACGTCCCGTAAACTATCAGATATGGAAAGAAGATGGGCTATATGGGAGAAAGAGGCGTTTGCAGTTAGATGGGCGCTGTTAACATGGAGACAATTTTTAGAAGGGGCGAAACACCCTTTCGAGGTGTGAACTGATCATAAGAATCTAGAAGCATTAAAAACACCATGCAAACTATCACCAAAACAGGCTCGTTGGGCCCAACATTTCAAGCGTTTCAATTTCACTTTACGTTACCTTCCTGGTGGAAAAAATTTCATGGCGGGTGCACTTTCCAGATTGCCGCAGTACAACAGCATCAAGAAGGAAGTGGTTTAACCAATGATCCCCTTGACTCAATTGGCAACACCTGTCACTACCAGAGCGCAGAGTAAAACCGAACCAGAACTCTCGGGGGATTTGCTCGAAAAATTACGAGAAGCGCTAAAAACTGACGAGTGGTTTAAGAACCACTCGAATGAATGCACACTTCGTGATGGACTAGCTTGGGTTGGATCGAAATTGTATGTTCCAACCACATTAAGGACAACCGTATTGAAATATGCTCATGATGCCAAGGCCGCAGGACACTTTGCGTTTGTCAAGACTCTACATCTGGTTAAGAGACAATTTTGGTGGCCTGCACTTAAAAAGGACATAGAGGCATATGTGGCTAGCTGTCCAGTATGTGCCTCGGCTAAAAGACCTCCAGGAAAATCCCCTGGATTACTGCAAAGTGTGGCTAGACCGAACGCCCCATGGAAGGAAATATCTATGGACTTTATTGTGGACTTACCAGAGAGTGAGGGCTGCACTGTCATTTGGGTAGTAACTGATTTGTTTTCCAAACAAGTACATTTCATCCCTTGCTTAAAGATCCCTTCAGCAAGAACCCTCGCAAAACTGTTTATTCGGCAGATTTACCGACTACATGGATCTCCAAAAAGAATAATTTTTGACAGGGGTGTTCAATTTACTTCCAGTTTTTGGAAAGAGATTTTGAAGTTGATAGGCTCTGCCCAGGGGCTAAGTTCCAGTCACCACCCCCAGACAAATGGGGCCTGTGAAAGAACCAATGGAGTGCTAGAACAATACCTGAGGTGTTACGTAAATTACCAGCAAGACAATTGGGTAGACTTGTTGCCATTTGCAGAAGTGGCATATAATAATTCCGTACACAGTAGCACCGGATTCACTCCTTTTAAGGTCACGTCGGGCCAGGATTTCGTACCCATTCCCGAGCTACCACAAGATGATCCTCAGAATCCCTCTTTGATGGATTGGATTGAACAATTAAAAAGCACATGGGCAGTGACTCGGAAGGCATTAGATGAGGCACACCGGGCCCATAAGGCGCAAGCCGATAAGAAAAGGTCCCCAGCTCACATTTATAAAGTGGGTGATAAAGTCTATTTATCTACTAAATACTTACAGACTACCCAGAAGTCCAAAAAGCTAGGGCCTAAGTATGTGGGACCATTTTGTGTGATTAGACTGATTAATCCAGTAACAGTTGAATTGGAATTGCCAAAAACGTTGAGACGTATACATCCTGTATTTCATGTTAGTTTATTGAAACCTGAACACTCGTCTCCCCTAAGGGCTGACCAAAGCACCCCTCCAATTCCCATTCTCATAGAGGGGGAGCAACATTTTGAAGTTAAAGAAATCTTGGACTCTAGAAATCACCATGGTAAAGTCCAATATCTGATTGCCTGGAAACATTTCCCTTTGTCTCAGGCTGAATGAGTGAATAAACGGGATGTCCGAGCTCCCAAGAAAGTACAGTAATTCTATACCAAATACCCAGATAAACCATAATTATTGTATATATCCTGTTTCTCTCTCTTTTCTTTCCTTTTATTTAGGAATAACGTCTCTTCTGCAAGAGGGGCCAAATGTCAGCCTCAGCTTTGCCTGCTTCAGCTGCCATAAGAAACAGGGGAGGGATTAGTTATGGGGCGAAGGGTGGGAAGATGCAGGAGGTGTTTTTTTTTCCTTGTAGGACGTGTCTTCATAAGAAACGAAAGTGAATCTTCAAAGGGGACTGCTGACCAACTGCCCTACATTCCTGATGAATGACGCTGCCAGACGTGATGCCACCTGACCTTTGGGAGACCTTTGGATTGGCTGATGATCAATGGACACGGGGGGGGGGGGGAGAAGCTTAGTAGATGCATTTCGCGCGTTTTGCTCACTTCCAGCTTTACCTGGGTTGCGATCATTTCGTATTCAGTAAAAGTACTAATTTCTTCAAAATGATTGAGTTTGGGTTTTTCTTTCCTGGATATTGAAGGAAGCATACCTGACACCTTGCTTAATGTCACAACAGCCTCCTTTCATTACCTAAGAAAAAAAAACCTGACTCCATTTTCATAGAGAAAGGTATCTTTTACTGAGTATGAACTGAATGCAGTCAAAGAAAAGCAAGGTCTGAAGCAAAGGCGTGAAAATTACATATAGAAAGTATCCTCCTCATCTGTCCAGTGTCCACCATCCAATCCACAATGTCCCCAGGGCAGGGGTAAAATCTAAATTTTTTTGCTACCGGTTCTGTGGGCGTGGCTTAGTTAGTGGGCGGGGTTCGGTGATAAGGTGACTGGGTGGGCATGGCCAAGTCAATGTCACTTCTTTGCCCCTTTTTAACCTACAAAACACAACACAACACAACTGGCTCACCCACAATGTAAAAGCAGCTGTGCTAGACTCAAAATGGCCCTGCAACAAGCAGGAACCTCACACAGCCACAAAAAGCCCCCCCCAAAAAAACAACTTTCACACTTTACATACACACACACAACACAACACAACACAACAGGCTCACCCACAATGTAAAAGCAGCTGTGCTAGACCCAAAATGGCCCCTGCAACAAGCAGGAACCTCACACAGCCACAAAAAGCCCAAAAAATCAACTTTCACACTTTACACACACAAAATTCCATATACAGCTTTGTGAGATTTTGTGTGTTTGTGTACTTAGAGTGAAACACTACAGAAACACACTAAATCTCAGAAAGCTGCACAAATATTATTTTATTTTAATTTATTTTTATATAAAAGCAGCTAAATTTAAAACTTCCTAAACTTTAGATGGCTAGGTCTAAAAAAAGAACAACTAAAAAAAAAAACCCCAATTAACTATTTTTTTTAAAGCTCCCAAAGGGGAAAAAAAATTACCCAATAGAACAGGGGTCTCCAACCTTGGCAACTTTAAGACTTGTGAACTTCAACTCCCAGAATTCCTCAGCCAGCTTTGCTGGGAGTTGAAGTCCACAAGTCTAGGCAGAAAGGCAGGCAGGCAGAAAGAGCTGCTCACCGATGAGCTTGATTGCAGGCAGGGAGATTCAGTTGCTTGCTGATGCATGGATTGTGATCGTCATGCGATCAGCAGCTAAGGTAAGCAAGCTGGAGGCTGGGAGAGGGGGAGGAGGAGAAAAAAAGAAACCTTTTTTTCTTGTACATGGCTCTGGCGATCCAAGCTGAGTTGCCTGATTAGCAGGCAACTCAGCTGGGATGTCAGAGCTTGGCTGGTCAGAGCCATTTAAAAGGAAAAAAAGGCTCTGATGATCGTGGGGCTCATCTGGGCATGGGGGCGGGGGCAGGGATTTTTGCTACCAGTTCTCTGAACTGCCTGCCACCATTGCTACCTACTCGCCCGAGCCGATCCAAACCGGGAGCATTTCACCCCTGCCCCAGGGGTCATGTGGGTGCCACGTCTGGTGGTGCCACCCTCCTGCTAAGCCATGACTGTTGACCTTGAGCCGTTATCAACTTCAAAGAAGACGCTGAAGCAAAGTTTTCCCCTTCTTCTTCTCCAGCTCTCTTTCCCCCACTCAAGAATCCCAATAGCTGCCCCCTCCCCCCGTTTCATGGCAGCCGAGTAATAAGCAATGAAAGAGCGGAGGCTGACAGGTGCTTTTTCAGGAGGCAACTGGACTTTCTGGTTTTTCTTTGAAGACGTTTTGCTTTTCATCCAAAAAGCTTCTTCAGCTCTCCACCAGCCCACCATCCAGTCACAGCTGAAGAAGCTTCTTGGATGAGAAGTGAAACATCTTCAAAGAAAAACCAGAAAGTCCAGTTGCCTCTTGAAAAATCACTTTTGGGACATCCATCTCTAAATAATTCAGGCAACTGCTAGAGGCTGTTTTGCTATGCAGGAAGACTGGAGCTGGTCTCTGCCTTTAAGAACATGTTTTCTCCATTTCTCCTTTGGGGAAATATAATATTCAACCTCTTGAATATTCCCCAAAAGATTTCATTCTCTAGAAGAGAGGGGAGGCTTCCCACAGTAGATTTAAATTTAGGGGCTTTTGTAAAGAAAGAGTTCAATCAATTATTAGAAGTGGCCAGGTTTAGCCTTCAGTCTCCAATCTGAAGTTTCTATATATTCCTCTATGATTCAAAGGCACAGAATGCCAGTGTAGAAATTGTCATCCCCTTTACAAACACGTAGGAAAGACAGAAATAGTTCTGCATCGTGAGATAATTAGACAGAGAAATCTGAAATCTTTGAAAATAAAGTTATGTGCTACAGGGCATAAATGGCACCTCCGAGCTGTTTGAGAACACAATAGCTAAATTTCAGCAGAACTTTCCTGGAATTTTTTTAAAACTATTTTTTTGGCAGGGGGAGAGCTGGGGAACATTTAATTACTTCCTCCTGCAGATTTACCACTCAAAATATAATAACAATATAGGTGTGTTCCTGGAGATCCAATTTTTACATTGTTAAATATTAAGATAATTTCAGTATTCCTGAAATACTGTTTCTTGTCTGTTCTAACAGTTTTCTGGAACGCTTTGTTAATTTTTTTCCCCTCTTGACTTTGGCTTCTTATCTTTGCTTGACAATTCCCATGGTTTGTTTGTTCTGACATGCAGTTTGCTTTCTTCTGTTTGCTTGCCTTTGTCCGTCTCTTCTCACATTCATCTGTAACTGCTTCTATAAGTTCATCCCAGGCTGCCCCTGGTTTTCTATCAATGGATTTCAGAATTGTTTTTAAAAAATCCCACCCACCCCTGATGTTCTTGAAAATGTTGGCTCAAGATTGTATTGTGGAAACTGGTTGGTTTTCTTCTTCTTTGACTTAAGTTGAAACAAAGATATACGTAATTCATGACAAAGGAACATACTTTAAAGGCATATTTGAATTGGAGAGCAGCACACCATCAGGTTGAAGCATGAATTGTTTAATGGCAGGTCTGGTACCAGAGGCAGAGCAGAGAAGTCTGATGCCCTCTTTATAGACTTAGGCAAATTATCCTTTTATTTGATAGGTTGCAATTAAAACTGCTCATACTCATGAATCAAGCAATGGGACATAGCGGTCAATGTGAGCGAGAAGATGAACCTTACTGATTGGATTAATTTACATACATATTGAGTTGCGTAATAAAGAGGTAGAGAGGATAAGATAATGCACAATCAATTCTTTAGGTTAAACAAAAGGGTTTAAGAACTGGGGTCTAATGTTATTTCAGCTGAGCTGCTAAGAGAAAACTTTAACCTCCATTCCCTCAGCTAGCATTTTTCTTTCTTTTAAAGCACCTTTTAACTACCTTTTGAGTACTCCTGGCACCTGATTGCTCTTTTAGCTGAGTTACAATATTGCTTATGCAAAGAATATGCACCACTAGAGCCCAAATAACAGAATAACAATATTGGAAAAGACCTTGGAGGTCTTCTAGTCCAACCCCCTGTTCAAGCAGAAAACCCCATGCCATTTCTGACAAATAGTTGTTTAATCTCTTCTTAAAATTTTCCAGTGTTGGAGAACTCACAACTTCTGGAGGCAAGTTGTTCCACTGGTTAATTGTTCTCATTGTCAGGAAATTGCTCCTTAGTTCTAGGTTGCTTCTCTCCTTGATTAGTTTCCATCCATGAATCAGACCCTTCAAATTTTCTCTAACAGAGGTTTGTTCCATAGTCAACTCCTGGTCATATCTTTGTCATTATAACTGACTTAGTTGCATCCACGTATATAGATGTTGTTTTGGTTGTTTGAAGCAAGGAAGGAAATCACTGGATTGGCAGAAACTTATAACTCCTTGTTCTTCTTGTCTCTGGAGCTTCTCAATCATCCAGGTCATGGTTGTCCCAAAAGTGTTATTCAAAAGATACCTGGACTTTCTTGGGTTTATTTATTTTTTTCTTCAGTTCTGGCTCAGGTTTCCTGCTTGAGCAGGGGGTTGGACTAGAAGGACTCCAAGGTCCCTTCCAACTCGATCTTTCTGTATTCTCCAGCAAATATGCTTTCTGAGGGAAGGCCTTTGGGGCTAAGTATCAGCCCAGCCAGGTCATCAGGAGAGCTTCCTTTGAGGCTGCTCTTTTTTGCCAAAATTGAGCTTTTGATATTCAAAGATGTCTTTTTCTGATTTGGTCGGGGAAATATGGAATGCTCTGTCCAGGGAGATACATCAGCTCCTTATTTTCATAAAAATGTAGGGGAAAAGCCAGAAGGCATCGTTTCCCCCCAGGCTTTCACTAATTGTTGTAAGGTTATTTTGTTGCTCTTGTTTCTAATGTTGATACTGACTTTATGGAAATATTTTGCATTTTGCATCTGGCCTTTGCTTTCATTTGATCGATGGAAGACTCTTCCATAAACAAATGTGGTTATAAATTCAGTGATAAATGCAATTGACAAAACAGAAGATTCATAGAAAGCAGCAAATCCATAGCCCCTGTACTGTTTTCCTACAGACTGTACAATTTTGAAAAAAACACATCTATTGAGGGATCTTTGGTGCCTTCTGTGTTCAGTTTATTTTTTTTTTTACAGATATTTCATCACCCAACCAAGTGGGTTGGGTAATATTTCATCACTGCTCGAAGAGAGTGGGGCAAATTCAGTGGGTAATGAAACAACCAACAACCATCTTGGAGTCAGTTTCTTTATTCAATCTTTAGGTATCGGATTTTCTGTGCTGCATAAAGTGAGACTGTCTTCTTTTCTGGATTTTTTTCCTGCCTCCCTGGGTCAAAGAAAACGCTGAGTGAGTTTCCATCAAAAATCAAAGCAGGTTAAAATGTGACACCAATCTTTTGTGTGCCATTCTGAAGTGTTTAGGAACGAGTCTAGGTTCACTAGGCTGTAAAGTAAAAGAAAATTGTCCAGAACACAAGACAGTTTAAAAATAAAAAGTTTTATGCTGAAGAAAGCAGCTCTACATTCTCAAGAGTCCAGGAAAAGATTTTCATTGAGCAAAGACCATCAAATTCCATCAGGCACATTTGGGAGTTGAAAGTTCTCCAAGGACCTTCAGTTGAATTCAAATGTACCCATATAGCAGCTGCTCCCTGGCAGTAGCTCAAACAACATTCAGCTACGAATACACAGAGGGGGATCTACTATAATCTTCTCTGCTTGTGAACCTCTGAATAGGAAAAGTTAGTATCTCAGGGTTTGTAACTCAATATTTGTAGCTCAGGGTTGAAATTTGAGGTCCTTGGTGCTCTCAGAGCTTGCTTGTTTTCTTGCAGAAATTTCATTACCCAACTATGTAACATCATCAATGCTAGCAGGGAATAGGGTTTGCTCTCTGTTTATACACTAGTGGTTTGCCCTGTCCGTGTTGGTTGGAATGTTCTTGGTGGCTCCTTGATTAGGCTGTTGTTTAGTGTTATTTTTTGTTTGCTTCTTGATTGTTGATCTAGTATTAATTTTGGTGTTATTCTCTGCTTATCTGGCTGCTGATTGCTGGAGAGATTGTGTTCTGTCTTTTTGTTGCCTTTTGGGTTTCCTGTTTGTTTCTTTTGATGGTATGTAGATGTTGTTTATCTCTATGTGCTTGTTGATGGCCAATTTGTTTAAGTGCAGTCTTGCAGACATTATCTAGCATTTTTAGATTTGGCTTGGTCTAGGATGCTCAACAGTTTCCCAGTTGAAACTAGGGTTGATTCAGTTCATCTGTTGTGAAATTAAGGAGAAATAGGAAAAGTTTAGTATGTGATGGAGACTGATGCACATGGGAAGTTAAAGCTTGGTGAGACTTGTTTCTCACACTAAATGTTGACATTAGATGGAACAATGATCTCCAACAAAAATTATTATCCACAGTTAAGTCTGTGAGAAATATAAACAACTGTCTTTTAGCCAAGTGAAATCACGCTAGGGAAGAAATTCAGAAACTCAGTTCTCATTCTGATGTCTGCTTTGTAAGACAAAGCAACGCATAGATCTGAGAGCCTCCTTAAAGGCCTTATTGGACCATCAGCCATCCATCAAAGATAGTTGTCTTACAGAATTCTACCACTCGGGGTTACCAAACAGATCATACTGATCATGTAGTGAACGAAATAATTTTTCCAGCAAAGCCATTATTTTCAGAGAAAAACATATAAACTTGATAACATGAGTAGGAATAATAGGTTCAATAGAAAGTCCTGAAGCACTTTAGTAATCTTCTAAAAGTGCTTTTTAGTTGATTATGTGCCTTCTGAGTTAATTCTCAGAAGCCACAAAGATAGACTTTCTACAAGATGATCTGAACCCAATGTGGTCCTTCAATGGTTCATCCATTGTCACTGCAACCAGGTCTGTCTATTTTTCTGCTGTTATCCTGTTCTTCTCTTTCCTTCTATCTTTCCTAGTATCATATATCTTTCCAGAGACCTATGACATTGTATAATCTGTTCAAAATATGATATTAAAAGTGCTTTTAGCAATCTGATAATATCAAAAATAGATTCAAGGTTATATGCATTCACATCAGTATAATGTCGAGCAGTTCTTGGTAGGTGAAAGGACTTTTTCTGCATATCTATTCACATTCATTTAAATTGTAATATTGGTGTGACCCCCTTTCTACCCCCTTTCTCTACTTATTACATATTACACAATATTGAAATGATCTTATTTTAACGGTGAAGAAGTTCTTGGAACAAGTTTACCGTTTGGTGACTACCTCTATACAAATTCCCTGACAGAGTTACGCAAGTGGTTTACTATTGTCTTCTTCAAGTAAGGACTTTTTTGACATCCCAGTCTATATAAATGGTTTACAATTCTGGGATTTTCCAATGGCCTGCTGTTGAAGTGCTAATCAGGATCAACCTTATTGTATTAAATATTTAAACACACAAACACACACACTTTGCAAAATGGATTCTTCACGTTATCTGAGTGGTTTCACCTTGCTTTTAAATAATTCAAAGGAGCTCAGAGTACCAAATTCCATATTCAGTCAAGGAATGGACTCTAACTCAAGTGCTGACCCAACTCAAGCATGACAGAGTGCCATTTCATCTCACCAGGCTATGCAAGAAACATTTTGAGAGTGATGGGACCAGAAGACAGGAACATTAAATGATAAGAAGAGCTGTTTCAATATCGCAACATGGCAGGATTTTGCTTCATAAAAATGACAAGTCCTTCACTTATGGTTAAGGAAGAAATATATTTAGATCCAGAATTTTGCAGATAAATAACACTTCGCCATTTCCCCCACCTTTTCTTATTTAAGATCACAGAATTGTGGTGAAATATATTTTAACTTGGTTTTAGTAAGCGATGAATGGTTAGTAAAAATGATGGGATTTGCAGAGATATCTAAACTGACTCCTTTGATTAGAGAAAAGACAATATCTATATTTATGGCTGACTGGAAATTCTTTATGGTCTTTTTTTATATGAATCTGGAACCAAATAAGCTTTTGATTTGTAGTCCTGACAGGAAAAACATTCAGTAATAGAAAAAAGAGAGGTTTTTTTGAAAACATAGAGTAAGGGATAATTATGCAATCAAAATTACATATGCTGCAAAGGAAATTGGAAACTTCTTTCTATTTCTTTTTATGCCTTTTTTGCAATTGTGTCATTTCCTTTCTTCCACATTATTTCCTTTCTACTCTTTTCTTTGTATTAGTTTATATTTCTGAAAGAAAGAAAGAAAGAAAGAAAGAAAGAAAGAAAGAAAGAAAGAAAGAAAGAAAGAAAGAAAGAAAGAAAGAAAGAAAGAAGAGGGAGGGAGGGAGGGAGGGAAGCTAGGGATACACATGGAAAGATTCTACTAGTAAGAGCTTTTGATCAATCAGGGTCCCACTTCCATGCAGAGGAATTTCACATCCAACACATGCCAAGCATCTGGATGCCATGGAAATACTAGATTTCTGGAAACCCAGTTTTCATGCATAACTTTCAGGTGAAACCATGACGATGCCCCATATATTAGAATATCATTGCCCCACCAATGATGTGAATTATGCAATTTCGCACTACCTAATGGTGATGATGTTACAATGATATACATTGATATAGGGGGGCATTCACTCAGGTTCACCTGGTGCGCCAGTTGCACCCCTATTTGGACCTAGATGCCCTACGCACAGTTACTCATGCGCTTGTCACCTCCCATATTGACTACTGCAATGTCCTCTACATGGGGCTGCCCTTGAAGACCACTCAGAGGCTTCAGCTGGTGCAGAATGTGGCCGCACAGATTGTGATGGGAGTATCTCGACACTCCCATGTTATACCTCTCCTACGCATTGGTTGCCGGTTGCCCTCCGAGTGAGATTCAAGGTGCTGGTGATTACCTATAAAGCCCTATATGGCTTAGGCCCAGGATATTTGGGAGGCCATCTGCAGCCAGCAACAGCTGCCCATTGCCTGGTGCATTCTCACAGAGAGGGCCTCCTCAGTACCATCGGCCAGACAGTGACAGCTGGCGACCCTCGGGGGAGAGCTTTCTCTGTGGGCGCACCTACCCTTTGGAATCAACTGCCCCTGGAGCTCCGGGTGGCCCCCGACCTCCGCTCTTTCCGTCGCAACCTGAAAACATGGCTGTTTCATTTGGCTGGCCTGGACTGATGGGGTTTTAATTTTTAACTTGTTAGTCTTAATTGCACTTTTAACTGTTAAATTATGAGATTTGGATTTAATTTCTTTTTAACGTTTTCATTAGATGATTTTTACTGTTGTGAGCCGCCCTGAGTCCAGCTGGAGACAGGGCAGCATATAAATCTCAATAATAATAATAATAATAATAATAATAATAATAATAATAATAATAATAATAATAATAATAATGCATGATGTCCTTTGACCCCATCCTGGCCTTGTCCAGTGCAAGTGGGCTTGATTTTTAAAGGGCTGTTGTGTATCCAGGTGTCAGTGATTTACATGCACAAAAGCTTCTGATCTCAAAGCAAGGTTCAAGGTGTGCTTGTGTGCCTTTGTAAAATGCCTTATGGGTGCAAACTGGATCTAAACTGATCCCCTTATACCTAATGGCCAGATCTTGTTTTGCGGCTGACTTTTGTTTGTTCTTCTAATCAGTGGTGGGTTTCTACTGGTTCACCCCAGTTTGGGCGAACCGGTAGCAGTGGTGGTGGCAAGAGGCTCCACCCACCCACCCAGACATCATCACAGACATTCTGTGCATGTGCAGAAGGGCTGCACACAAGCAAAGCGAGCGTGCACATACGCATGTGCTCACAGTTCCGAACCGGTAGTGAAGGTAAGTGAAAACCACTACTGCTTTTAATGTTTTCCTCCCATGCGTCTTTTCTGTCGATAGCCCCCTTTCAGGATAGTGTTGGAGGTTGCAGCTGTGATTAATCACCATCTCCGTGTTGTTATGAGTGCAACAATGGATCAATACCAACCAGATCTACAGTTCATTTTCTAATTCCGGGAGGAGATTTATATAGAAGCAAATAAAAAAAAAAATGTAGGCCATGATTTTCGGGAACCCAATTTATATCCTTCTAAATTAGAGGCCCACTCTGGATTGTCCAAACATTTCACATTATAAAAAGGCACAATGTAAATGCAATTTCTCCACCATGAGCTTTAGAAAAATAGGTTGCATTCTTCCTTTAAATCAGAATAATTGGATTAGAAAGCCAGTTATGTGAGTGCAATACTAACTGTACTCTAATTTAATTTTTTTTTTTTTTTGCAAGCTAGATACTGCCTCTCTAGAGTTTTATCAAGGAGTATTTCCTGTTCCAAAGGCTACAGCCAGAAGCTCATTTACCGAGAGTAAGCTCCACTGACTTCAGTGCCACTTGGTTCTCAGTAAAGTTTAGAATCACAAATGCTCAAGACAGTCGCCTATTCATTCTTTATGCATTTTCCTTTTAATCACAGGGCATCATATACAGGTAGTACTTGACTTACAACCACAATTGAGCCCCAAATTTCTGCTGCTAAGCAAGACACTTGACTTTTGCCCCATTTTAGGCCTTTCTGGCCACAGTTTGTTCAATGAATCCCCACCATTGTTAAGTTAGCAACACAACTGTGAAGGGAATCTGGCTGCCCCACTGACTTTGCCTGTCAGAAGGGGGCCAAAGGGGATCATGTGACTCCAGGGGCGGTGCAACCGTCATAAATGTGAGCTAGTCACCAAGGGTCTGAATTTTGGTGAGGTGACCATGGAGATATTCCCCGGCATAAGTGTGAAAATGGTCATAAGTCCCTTTTTTCAGGGCCGTTGTAGCTTCGAACAGTCACTAAATGAACTGTTGTAAGTTGAGGGCTACCTGTATTCCTGTCTTACTTTGAAACATTCAATAAAAGGTCTTTACTTTTGTGACTTTTTTTTTCATCCCCTTCCCTTCCATGTTAAGGAAAACATTGTGTGGTTAACTTTCCTTTTTTAACACAGGAAAGGAAAGGAAAGGAAAGGAAAGGAAAGGAAAGGAAAGGAAAGGAAAGGAAAGGAAGGGAAGGGAAGGGAAGGGAAGGGAAGGGAAGGGAAGGGAAGGGAAGGAAGGAAGGAAGGAAGGAAGGAAGGAAGGAAGGAAGGAAGGGGAAGGGAAGGGAAGGGAAGGGAAGGGAAGGGAAGGAAGGAAGGAAAGGGAAGGGAAGGGAAGGGAAGGGAAGGGAAGGGAAGGGAAGGAAGGAAGGAAGGAAAGGAAAGGAAAGGAAAGGAAGGAAGGGAAGGGAAGGGAAGGGAAGGGAAGGAAGGAAGGAAGGAAGGAAGGAAGGAAGGAAGGGGAAGGGAAGGGAAGGGAAGGGAAGGAAAGGGAAGGAAGGAAGGAAGGAAGGAAGGAAGGAAGGAAGGAAGGAAGGAAAGGAAAGGAAAAGGGAAGGGAAGGGAAGGGAAGGGAAGGGAAGGGAAGGGAGGGAAGGGGAAGGAAGGGAAGGGAAGGAAGGAAGGAAGGAAGAGGAAGGGAAGGGAAGGGAAGGAAAGGAAAGGAAGGGAAGGGAAGGGAGGGAGGGAAGGGAAGGGAGGGAAGGGAAGGAAGGAAGGAAGAAGAAGGAAAGGAAAGGAAAGAAAAGGGAAGGGAAGGGAGGGAAGGGAAGGAAGGAAAGAAGAAGAAGGAAAGGAAAGGAAAGAAAAGGGAAGGGAAGGAAGGGAAGGGAAGGGAAGGAAAAGAAAAGAAAAGAAAGAAAAGAAAAGAAAAGAAAAGAAAAGAAAAGAAAAGAAAAGAAAAGAAAAGAAACACGATTGTCCTTTACTCCAACAGCCTTGCGTTCCTTTTTCTATTTTGTCTCTCAATGAAAACACCCAGTTTGTCTTCCTGGAGAACAATATAACATGGTGACTAATGTTAATTACCAGCATGGTTAATTCAGATTTGTAAATGAATAAAGTCATATTTTGCAGACTCGTGTAAGATTTACAATTAAGTAGCTTAAAAAAAAAACAACAGGAGGGAAAATTGCCAGGAGGGAGTTTACAGTGTGGCTGTTACAATGTGTTGCTTTTTATCCCTAAAACCTGGCTTGTGTGGGATTGATACGACCTCATTCTAACGAGCACCTTCTCTCTGGGATGTTTTCAGAAACACATCTGCATTCTCTTTTCTTACTCTTCATTTTGATAAATTTGGGGAAATGAAAGTTTGTTGCGGCATCTTTAAACAATGCATTAGAATCAGTGGTGGGTTGCCCCCAGTTCACACCAGTTCTATAGAATCGGTAGTAAAACTGGCGGGAGGCTCCACCCACCGTCCCTGATGTCATGAAAACGGCCCCGCTGTGAATCGGTAGTAAAGGTAAGTAGAACCCACCCGTGATTAGAATGCAAGGATAAGTTTAACTTTAGACTTAGATGGAAATTCCTTGGAGAAAGAAACAGATTTGGTCTTGCTTAGATTTGACCTGATAGGCTGTGATTCTCATCAAAATCACAAGACTGTGTCTCACTTATTTTGGCCATTTCCATGCGGGGGAATTCACTGGAGAAAGCAATTATGTTGGAATAGTTAGCGGTAAGAGGAAACCAGGCTGCCAAAGAACACAGTGAGTGGACACCATCAATGCTGACACCAGCCAGAGCATAGGACAACTCAATGAAGTAGTGCAAGATTGGAAAATATGGAGAGACCACCTGGCCCATAGAGTCAGACATGAATGGATGGTAACCTCAACAGCAGCAGCAACCATCATTCTCTCTCTTTCCTTAGCTTTTGTTCTCTTCCCCAATTTGTTGCATAGACAGTATCGGCCCCACATTCCAACGTAGATTAGCCATCTTTGTATTTTAGGCTCTGTTCCTCTTACCTAAATGAACAACTCTTCTCCAGAAGGCCTCAGTAACAAATAAAACACAGATAATAAACAAATAAAATACTCTTGGGACACTGCGACCATCATAAGTATGAACCAGTTGCCAAGTGTCTGAGTTTTGATCACCTGACCATAGGGATGCTGCAATGGCCATAAGTGTGAAAAATGGTCATAAGTCACATTTTAGTGCCACTGTAACTTCAAATGATCACTAAATGAACTGTTGAAAGTCGAGAAATATCTGTAATTTCTGTCTTTCTTGAAATGCAGTGCAAAAGGCAGCCTTGTTCAAAACAGTTTACATCCTGCGATGAGGCATTTAACACAATCAAACAACATCAATGCCTATCCCAGATCCTTGGGAAGGACACAATAGTTTGACAGAAGGGTCAAATCCAGCCAACACAACTTTCTGGCTGTGCAACCAACCCTAATAATAAGCTTTACCTCTTCTAAACTTTTAAGCTAAAGTCAGTTTCCAGTTGCCAAACTAGATAATGTCCTAAAAGCACATTGACATTGGGGTCCCCCTCCCCCATAAATTTCAGCGTTGGGGGATAAATGGGGCAACGCAGATCAAGATGGATGGGAAGAAGCAAAGTTACTTTAATCCATTGTGTTTGTAATTTGTTTGAAATTATGAGGTCCCATGGGTGGGATTGTCAAAACCTTGCAGGATTTAAGCTGTGTTTAATTAACTGAGAGTTGCTGATGCTGTTTAAAAAATAGAAACTCAACAACAATAGTGACGCGGCAACATTTACAATCTGAAAAAGTGACTTAATCTTGACAAACAGATTGTCGGTTGAACAACCGAGACTGCAGTCTGGAAGGGCTTCTTGCCTTCCAGAGGTCTGAACTGCAGGTAGCCCAGGTGACAAAGAATGTGTTTCCACGTCTATATCTAGCACATCATCTGTGAGTGTTCCTGAGCCAGCCAACCCTATTGGCTATTTTGACCCACACATCCCCTCTTGTGTGCTGTGTTATGCTTTTGGGTGAGCGGTTGCTGGGAAAAGTCCAGAAGTTACAACTGGTGAAAAATACATCAGTCACAATACTTGGAACAGGTTATATCTGTTACTAGAGCCTCGACCGAAGCTGCCGAGAGGAATATTGTTTCTGTTGGACTCTTGTACGCTGAGTATATTATCTTTCTGTTTCTGTGGCAATAAAAGCACTTGGCAGACGGTGTGTATATCGCTGCCAAGTTGGAGATAAAGACCTGGGTGTGTGCCAAGTGCTTCCTTAACCCTCGGCTGGCTGTGTTTGTGTGTGTGTGTGGACGGGGACAGATCACTCCCCACTATCCTGCTTGTTCCCGCAAGTTTCCACTGTGGTCTCACCCTCTTCTACCATGGTCTCACTGAATTGGCTCCCTTACCTCCCCCCCATTTTCCCTCCTTCAGAAACCTCTTACTCATTCTCTCCGCTTCTTCCTCCACAACTGCCTCTTTCTTCGTCCTGTGACCTTACCATCCTCCCATGGCAGAGGGGAAGGTGAGCCAGGGCTGGATCATGACCACTCGGCTCACTGCCAGCCTGCATCTCACCCCCAGCCTGGATTTTCTACAGTTGCCCAGCTTTGGCTTCCGTGGGGCCTTCTGCATGGGAGGCCTGAGAGAAAATGCCTCCCCCAAGGGTCACCTGCTCGCCCATCCACCGGGCTGGCCTGGAAGTGACATGTCCCCTTATTGCAGGCTGGATGTGGGACCCGAAGTGGAGCGGAGGTCGAGCAGGTGGCATCCCAGAGCAGGGATCGAAAGGCAACCTTGCCTCGCCGTGTCTTCCTTTCCATCGAGGCAGCACTTAGGCTGAGCCCAGCAAGCCTGGAGCGGATCTTCCTTTCCTGCCATCAGCCTTACTTTCCAACCCATGGGGCTCACACCATTCTCACAGCAATGGCCCGTGCTTGGGCAAAGCTCATGGGCCAGCAGGCGAGCAAGGGAGGGTGGCTGGCAGAGGGACAATCCGGGTCAGTGACTGTGAGAGGGATCTTGGAATCGTAGTGGACAATCAGCTAAACATGAGCCAGTAGTGTGCAGTGGCAGCCAAAAAAAGCCAATGCAATCCTAAATTGCATTAACAGAGGGATACAATCAAGATCAAGTGAGGTGCTAATACCACCCTATAAAGCCCTAGTAAGATCACACATAGAGTACCGCATCCAGTTTTGGTCACTGCACTATAAAAAAAAAAGAGAACAACCAGGATGATTAGGGGACTGGAGACTAAAACATAAGAAGAACAGTTACAGGAACTGGGCATGGCTAGTCTAGTGAAGAGAAGGACCAGGGGAGACATGATAGCAGTCTTCCAATACTTGAGGGGCTGCCACAGAGAGGAAGGGGGTCAAGCTGTTTTCCAAAGCACCTGAAGGCCAGACAAGGAATAATGGATGGAAACTGACCAAGGAGAGATTCAACCTAGAAATGAGGAGGAACTTTCTGACAGTGAGAACCATCAACAGAAGTTGCCTTCAGAAGTTGTGGGAGCTTCATCACTTGAGACTTTCAAGAAAAGACTGGACTGCCATTTCTCAGAAATGGTATAGGGTCTCCTGCTTGAATGTGGGGTTGGACTAGATGGACTATAAGGTCCCCTCCAACTCTGTTAATCTGTAATCTGTAATCAGCCTTGTCCTCCGTGGTTGACCCCACCTGCTGGCAGACGAGGCCCAGCAGTTGCAGAGAATCTGGGTGGGGGGGGGCAAGATGCGGGCTAGGGGGAGACGATTGGCAACGGCTCAGCTCTGGCTGGCTCACCTTGCCCTTTGCCACCAGCACGGGAGGAAGGTAATGTTGCAGTCAGTCAGGAAAGCCGAACTGTTGCCTAGCCCAGAGCTGCTGGTGGGATGGGCGAGGCTGCAGTGCACACCTCGCTTTAAGTTCCCAGCCCTTTGTTTAAAAATCTCCCCAAAAGAGGGAGGTGAAGAATCCCCACCACTGGCCCCTTTGTTGGATCCAGAAACCTTGCCTGCTGGCCTTTCTGGGCAACACGGGACCAGGCGTGATCATCCCTTGCCTCCCGATCCCCAAGAGACTGGCCAGGAGCATCTGTGGGCTCAGGCTAGGCAGGCTGGCTGGTTCACGAGGTGGTAGTGGCCGCCAGACCAGTGCTGAGATCGCCGCTTGGGATGAAGTCTGAACTGCCATCTGTCAGAAATGGTGTAGGGTCTGCTGCTTGAGCGGGGGGTTGGACTAGATGACCTACAAGCTCCCTTCCAATTCTGTTAATCTATCTATCTAAAGATCTGTTTCACAGATGGATAGAATAAGGTCTTCTGCATGTATAATTTAGCGTATGGCACATCCGATATGGACTAGCAAAATATATTAACATTTCACCTAGATTAGTAAAATACAATAACATATAAATGTTCAAATTAAAAAAATATTATTTTAGAGCAGTGTGGTGACATAGAGGTGGAGTTCTCGTCCTACAATCAGGGGGCTGTGAGTTCGATCCTAGGTAGCGGCAGATATTTCTCTCTTTGGGTGCCATGAGTTATTGTTTGCTGTGAACTCTGCGTAAGTGTCAGGAAGGGCATCCGGCCAGTAAACGCTCGGCTCTATTCAGTTGCCTTGACTACACCCCAATGCAAGGGATTACAAGGTTGTTAAAAGAAAAAAAATATTATCAGCTACTTTAAAAGGCTTCTGGTCAGAAAGATTGAATATAAATTAGATGATGATGATGATGATGATGATGATGATGATGATGATGATGATGATGATTGTATTGGAGGGTGAAAGACTGGAAGTCCCAAGTCTCCTTTACCATCTCTGACTTTGGAGAAGGTTTGGTAATTTTGCTGCCACCATCTATTCTCCAAAGTTGTCTACATTTGTCTGTGAGTAAACCCTGTATTGTGTCTGGTAAGTAAAAGATCAACATGCAGAAAGTTATATAAGTTCAACAGTTACCCCCTTCCCATGCAATGGAGAGAAAATGCAAATACTCAATACTGGGGAAAAAATTACAGAGTTACCCAGATGGCAGGATAGCGCAACTTGCTAAAAAAGACAAAGCCAATAAAATTGCAGTGCTCTAGACAGAACTCAAGATGGTGCTAGACTGCTACAAAATGAAGTTCCCTGCTAGACAGCTCCATGCAAAAGGACTGGGAGGTTTCAATTTATTATTAGAACATCATAACAAATCATAAACAATATACATATTTATGTTTTTTTTTTTGTGGAGGGGGGGCTCAGTATCTTCAAGACACTACTGTCAAGGAGTGTCTTGGGACACTCCTTGACTGTAGGAGATTAATTCTGAGTTCAGGAAATGCAAATGGGCCCTTTGTGCATATTGTACTTTTATTGTAAAAATTCTATTATTTTTAACTAATCTGTGACTGGTCAGAAGACTTGTTAAAAATGTACAGGATGAACCCAGGAAGATTTATCACAGCCAATGCATTCTATTCACTGATTTGTAGTCTTCCTATGCAGTGATAAGTGTCTATTCCATTTCTTACACTCACTTTTGGAGTGGGGGATACCCCACAACTACCATTACTGTCATTTTAGGTAGAACCACTCATGGAGGAGATGGCATGATTCCTCTCACTGTCTGTTTTCAGGCAAAAGCTGGATAGTCACTTTATGTGTGAAAGGTGGCTGGGTGACTTTGAGCTAATCATTCTCGCTTAGCCCAACACCACTCACTGGGTTGTTATTGTGGGGTCTTGGGTTATTTATAAACTGCAAGATAAAAGAAAAGGTAGACTCTGTGGCATTTCAAATAGGATCCAATTAACAGCTTTGCAAGTTAGGCCATTATTAATATGATTTGCTGTTAATTTTCATTAGTCAATCTTGAAACTGATAGCAACATTTAAACAATTGAAGAGAATGGTTCGATCCAAGCGAATGGGAAGTAAAGTTCCAAAGTATTTGGGCTGCAAGTTTTAATTGGTTCAATCAGTAGTTTAATCAGCTTAATTGATGGAGGCCATTATTGATTGTGGAAGGCACATATTTCTAATCAATTGAACGTATTAAGAGCACATATTTTCATTCTGATACACTAGCCCCCAGAAACAGAACAAAATAAAATGTTGCAGATAGTCAATTCAACATAATGGTTTGCAAATGAATAATCCAAAGACATTACACAGCTGTCACTGTCTCAATTAATAGACTTTGAGAGCTGAAGTATTGTGAATGCCAAATGTATTATAATCAGGGTAACCTCTTATATTAATATCTGCCTTATTCAGTTCATTATTGTTCACAGCAGTGTTTCACAACCTTCCTTTCTTTTTTCCTCCCTCCCTCCCTCCCTCCCCTTCCTTCCCTCCCCTCCCCTCCCCTCCCCTCCCCTTCCCAACCAAATACTCAAGGTAGCAACTTTAGACTCATTATGCAGGTGGTTGGGGAACTGGAATGAGATTTGTTTTTTAAAAAGATTGTTTAGTTGGTAAGTCATGTCCAACTCTTTATGGATCCCCCATGTCTCCTGGAGTTTATCCAAACCCATGTCCACTGCATCAATGACATTATCTAACACCTCATCCTTTGCTGTCCCCTTCTCCTTTCGCCTTCCATCTTTCCCAACATCAGTGTCTTCTCCAAGGAGTCCTCTCTTCTCATTCAGTGGCCAAAGTATTTGAGCTTCAGCTTCAGTGTCTGTCCTTCCAAAGAAGGGCTGTTTTCCTTTAGGATTGACTGACTGGATCTTCTTGCAGTCCAAGGGACTCTCAAGAGTCTTCTCCAACACCACAACTTGACAACATCAACTCTTCGGTGCTCAGCCTTCCTTACGATCCAACTCTCCCAGCCAACTCTTCCCATCATTGGAAAAACCATAGCTTTGACTATGTTGGAATAGATTTGCCCTTCATGAAAATATTAATTGTACTTTAAGATTTTAAAGAACAGGTTTCAGTAAGTTTAAAAAAAATCTCATTTTTGGTCATGCCTTTCTGGTTTAAATGCAATTGAAACTGCTACTATGTCTTATAATGCATGACCTTCCTGGGGATGTGCAAAAAAGATTGGTTTACCAAAATTTCCAGGTCGCAGAGTTGATTTCTACATCTCCTTCTATTCTCAAGAAGGCATTCAACTATTATACACAATGTAGCCAAATTCTCTGTGCATTATTTAAAGCCAGGCATGAGCTAATGGCCTGTGATAACTTTAACCATCTTGTTAGTTGCATTACATCTTGTTGGTTACTTTGACAGCATCATTCAGTTGCTAGGCTCTATTTTAGTAGCCTGGCTTCTTTCATTGTTTCCATTTTTTCCCCCCTTTAAGTTTTTCACACTTCACTGTTCCATTTTCAGCTCTTGGTGTTAAAACAGCCGTACAGTTTTACTGCATGGAATAAAATAAGTTGCTGTGAAAGGAAGAACAGAAAATGTTTCCATTCTAGTAAAATACAGAAAGTGGTTTTTCTTTATATACCAAGGTAGAAATTTAATATTTAATTTAATTTAAATTTTTAATTTTTGAAAAGTCTATTACATTTTTACAACTATTACTTTGACTTGAAAAATAACAGAATAACCGAGTTGGAAGGGACCTTGGAGGTCTTTTAGTCCAACCCCCTGCTCAAGCAGGAGACCTTATACCATTTCAGACAAATGGGTGTCCAGTCTCTTTTTAAAAGCCTCCAGTGTTGGAGCACCCACAACTTTGGAAGGCAAGTCATTCCACTGATTAATTGTCCTCACTGTCAGGAAAATTGCTCCTTCATTCTAGGTTGCTTCTCTCCTTGTTTAGTTTCCATCCGTTGCTTCTTGTCCTGCCATCTGTTGCTTTGGAAAATAGCTTGACCCCTTCCTCTCTGTTGCAGCCCCTCTAATATTGGAAGACTGCTATCATGTCTCCCCTGCTCCTTGTCTTCACTAGACTAGCCATGCCCAGTTCCTCCAACCGTTCAGCGTATGTTTTCACTTCCAGTCCCCTAATCATCCTTCTTGCTCTTCTCTGCAGTTTTTCTAGAGTCTCAACATCTTTTTTATAGTCTGATGACCAAAATTGGATGCAGGATTCTAAGTGTGGCCTTACTGAGGCTTTATAGAGTGGTATTAGCACCTCACTTGATTTTGATTCAACCCCTCTGTTAATGCAGTTTAGGATTGCATTGGTTTAGGGTTATGTTAACTAACATTTTTCAATTTTTCCTAGGAAAACTTGTGGCAATGGGTGAAGTGTGAAGTTTCTTGTGCCAAACCTTAAACATATTTACATACTAATTGGTGTATGGACAAGTGGAGAAATGTTTCATTACAGAGAGTCACATTTCATTGGTGTCTTTCCAGATTGCTACAAGGTATTTTTTTTTCCATAAAGGGTCTAAAAGTTCCTCATCAGTACTGATTTAAATCAAGGGTAAAATTCCTACTGACTTTAATGGATTGTTCCTTGTATTATTCATCAAAATAAATGATCTCACATTTATCTGTTTCTCTTAAAGCCCAGCCTTGCCAATAATAATAATAATAATGATAATAATGATAATCATCATCATCATCATCATCAAGTACTGTTCTAACACGGCATTGGTTCTCTCACAAGCCCCATTCGTTTGGGGGTGGTGGGTGGAGCTTAACCCCTGGGTGGAGCCTATCAACTTTAAAAACTCCTTCCAAAAGTGGGAAGTAAATTGTACACCCCTGTCCGAAATTATACGTTTTGGAGCCCCATGTAATCGGTAAACATGACGAATAAACAATTTTGCAAGGGTTTTAGCTGAAGGGATTTTAGAACAGGGGATGAAATGCACTTGTTTGGAAAACAGGTCCGTTACCGCCCAAATGACAGTGCAGCCTTCACTTTCTGGTAGATCCACAATAAAATCCATGGATATTTCTTTCCAAGGGGCATTCGGCCTTGCCACACTCTGAAGAAACCGGGTGGTTTCCCCGGAGGTCTCTTAGCTGAGGCACACATCAGACAACTAGCTACATATGCCTCTATGTCCTTTTTGAGTGCAGGCCACCAAAATTGTCTTTTAACGAGATGTAGAGTTTTAACAAATACAAAGTGGCCTGCCGCTTTGGCATCATGAGCGTACTGCAACACTGTTACTCTTAAACTGGCAGGAACATACAATTTCGCCCCAATCCAAGCTAGACCATCACGGAGTGTACATTCATTTGAGTGGGCTTTAAACCATACGTCGGTTCTCAAAGCATCTTTCAGTTTCTGAAGTAACTCACCTGAGAGGGCTGGATCAGTCTTCGCCTGTGCTCTGGTAGTCATTGGCGCTGCTAGTTATGTCGAAGGGATAATAGGACAAACCACTTTCTCCTTGGTGCTGTTGTATTGAGGCAATCTGGAAAGTGCATCTGCCATGAAGTTCTTTCCACCAGGAAGGTATCGTAGAGTGAAATTAAAACGGTTGAAGTGCTGGGCCCAACGGGCTTGTTTTGGCAACAGCTTACGGGGTGTTTTCAATGCCTCCAGGTTTTTATGGTCAGTCCAAACTTCAAAAGGGTGCTTTGCTCCTTCTAGAAACTAGAAACGTTAACAACACCCATCACACTGCGAAAGCTTCCTTTTCCCATATGGCCCATCTCCTCTTGGTTTCTGATAATTTACGGGATGTGTAAGCACAGGGTTGTAATTCCCCTTTTCCGTTCTACTGCTCCCACGGCCATGTCACTTGCGTCAGCCTGTACTACAAAAGGTTCTTCCATGTCTCGATGTTTGAGGACTGGATCAGCAGCAAACAATAGTTTCCACTACTTTCGGGTTGACTATGCACCTGGTGCACCCAGAGTCTAATAGGGCTAACATCTGCGCATAGTTCCCTGTGGATGGCACCCTTATTTCTATGGGGACAAGCATGGGATCCTCTGTTTGACTCACCAGATCATCGGAGTCTGAGTCGGAGTCCGTCCCGCTGTCGTCTGCGGTGGTCGGAGTTCCCAACTCACCCTGGTTTCAGGGAGCGAACTCAACGACTTCTCCTTTCAGGGCAGTGTCGCGGCCTTTTGCTGGCGCTTTGTCGGCCTTCTTGGGGCCCAAGCCGGTAGATTTTGGTTCTGGCTTGGAGAAACATTCTGCAGCCCGATGGCCTTCCCTTCCACATTTGTAGCAGGTGAAAGGCTTTGATTTAGATTTGAATTCCGCTCTCCCCCCAGCCACTTTTGGCACTCCTTTGCGATAGAAAGAGGATGACGGGTCTCCTGCACAGCCCCCTCAGAGTCGGCTTCGGGCCAGCTCGATCTCCACATCCTACCAACTCTACAAGTCTTCGGGGACCCCCCGCCCTCTACAGTCCTTGTATATTTCTTCATTCAGCCCATCTTTGAAACTCTCCGGTAGGGCCGCTTCTGATCACCCTGTCATGTAAGGTGCCAGCTCGCGAATCTCTTGTGTGTATTCTGCCACTGATCTTCGGCCCTGCTGGATGCCCTTCATTCTGAGTCTCGCCTTCCGTTCAGCTAGGTGGTCTTCAAACCGCCTCCTAAGAGCCCCCATGAACTGGTGGTAGTTCCTCAGCAAGGGGGAGTTATTATTGTGGAGGACCACCATCCATTCAGCAGCTACTCCCTCTAGGATGTTCGTCACGCATCTCACTCGAGCCGCATCTGATAAGTAGTCCTCCCCCCAGTCCTG
Organism: Arizona elegans; assembly: GCA_022577455.1. Classification (NCBI taxonomy): domain Eukaryota; kingdom Metazoa; phylum Chordata; class Lepidosauria; order Squamata; family Colubridae; genus Arizona; species Arizona elegans. The sequence goes on from JAKOOJ010000005.1 coordinate 102,089,555, forward strand.
CATGTGGTTCCACACTTGAATCAAGAAAAGCCCCAGTGTCTTCGGATTCCCATCATATTTTCCGGTTAGGGAGGAAATTTTTGGTTTTTTACGTCTGCGGGGTGGGGCCTGCAAGGCTGGGCTGCTGCATCCCCCACTTGAGCTCCCAAAGCCTGAGATGTTCCTTCCCCAGCTTACTCTTCTTCTCCCCCCACAGGCTGTCTCTTCTGGATCCCCCCTGGGGCAGTCTCCTCAAAATTGTACATTAGAGAAAAATGCATGCTAATATTGTGTATGATTTTGCATAGAAAGCATATGGATTTTCACACAGACCTTTTTTAAAAAAATCATAAATTGATTTGCAAATAAGATAGAATGTTTTAGAAAACATTTTGTGCATGAAAGAAAACAGAAGAGACCAGATAGTCCAAGTCAACTCAAATATTCATATCCCATCTTTTTGGTTATTAATCTTAGCAATATCCTTTTTTTACATTTAAATGCTTCCCCCCCTCTGTTTTCTACATCCTTAACCCATCTGTACCAGTGGTGAAATCCAATTTTTTTTACTACCGGTTCTGTAGGCGTGGCTTGGTGACATGGCTTGGTGGGCAAGGTGTGGCTTGGTGGGCTTGGCAGGGGAAGGATACTGCAAAATCTCCATTCCCACCCCACTCTGGGCCATCCAGAGGTGGTATCTGCTGGTTCTTTGAGTTCTTCTCCGAACTACTCAAACTTTCCGCTACCGGTTCATCGAACTGCTCAAACTTTCCACTACCAGTTCTCCAGAACCTGTTAGAACCTGCTGGATTTCACCCCTAATCTGTACCCCCATAAAAATAAAAAAGTAAACTATCATTAATCTTTATATAGTTCAACTGGAAGAAGAAAAAAATATTTGGCTGGAATGAAATGATGATGTAGATTAGTTTTTTTTCTATGTTGGTTATTGTTTTCCTTTAGTTGTTGTGTTACTGTTGTCTACAGTTGTTATCTATGGCTTCTGCATAAGTGGAACTAAGGAAATGTTATCAAGTCCCACCATTTAACAAAGAGCCATAAAGTTATGGAAATAAATATTTTTTTATCCTAACAATGAATAATAGTTTATAAATTATACTTTAGCAAAGCGTAATTATAGAGAAAAAGAAGTCTAAGAATTGAAAGCAAACATGGACTATGTAATAATTATGTCATAACTTTGTGGCCTGCCACAAAGAAGAGGGGGTCAACCTATTCCCCAAAGCACCTGAAGGCAGGACAAGAAGCAATGGGTGGAAGGAGAGAAGCAACTTGGAGAAATTTCCTAACAGTGAAGACAATTAACCAGTGGAACAACTTGCCTTCAGAAGTTGTAGGTGCCCCATCACTGGAGGTTTTTAAGAAGAGACTGGACAGCCATTTGCCTGAAATGGTATAGGGCCTCCTGCTTCAGCAGGGGGTTGGACTAGAAGATCTCCAAGGTCCCTACCAAGATCTCCAAGGTCTCTACCTGATATTTTGTCGTTCTGTAATGACTTTAAAAACATCCCAAAGGTGTTTTTTCAAGAGGCAATTGGACTTTCTGTTTTTTCTTTGAAGACGTTTCGCTTATCATCCAAGAAGCTTCTCCACCTCTTCAGAAAACCAGAAAGTCCAGTTGCCTCTTGAAAAAGCATCTGTGGGACAACCAAGTGATGACTGAGAATCTCCATAGATGCTTTAAAAACATATTTTTAAACATTTTCCTTTCTGATCCTGTTTTTGAAATAGATCTTGCTTTTAAGGTGTTCTTGTTTAGATTGTTTAAATTAGCAAAAGCAGAGAGATTTGTTTTAGCCATTATAGATCACCAGAAGATTTGGCCAGTGAGAGAGCAAAATACATATTTTAATGACTTAATAACCATTGGCTACCATAGTCAAAACTCCTGGCTTATTTTCAAGGAATCTTTAATATATATATTTTTGATTGCTGGTCACGTCAATTTGCCCTTATAAAAAATAATAACGTTTCTTTCGTAGATCTATTTTCTTTGCTTTCTTCCCTGATTTTCAAATAGAAGCAAAACCAGAAAGAGATTCTGCAAAGCTAGCAGAGGCAGTGATCACAAGACACTATAATTTTACCAAAGGGAATATAAAATAAAATCAAGATAGGAACGGATGGCAAGGGTCATAATTTTCTATGATTTTCTTACTTGCAGTTATCAGAAACATTTAGAGTAGAGAAAAGAGTTGATAATACCAAAAATTGCAAGACAGATTTTGATACAGTAATATATATAAATGATGAACATATAATTACTAAAATATATAAACTTGTATTGAAATTTCAAACAGAAGAAGAAGAACAGGTCTGAGTATGATAAATGGGCTAAAATTGTGGTTATAATATAACAATGGGAGGGCCTTGTAGGGCCTCCTGCTGAGCAGGAGGTTGAACTAGAAGTCCTTCCAACTCTTGTTATTCTGTATAATCTTCAAGAGAATTTTTGTAAAATGATATAGTGCTGGTATGTGACAGCAGAAAATTTATCAAGAATGTTTAAGGGAACTTCAGATTTATGTTGGACATGTCAACAACAAGAAGGGTCATGTTATCACGCTTGCTGGAAGCTAGAAAATAGAAGAGAATTTGTGTAGCTCAGGGTTGAACTGTGGAGTCCTTGGTGCTCCCTGACCTTGGTTATTTTCTCACAGACATTTCATTACCTAACTAGGTTACAAACATTGTAAAAACCAACCAAGTTCAGAGAACAACAAGGTCTCCGCAAGCTAGAAAACCTTAGGCTTTGAATACCTCATAGTGATGCAAAGATTAACATTCAGTTAAAAGCAGAACTTCTCCTCCAGAAGCTGATGGATACAAAAGTTATGAAAGAGATGTGGGACACTCATTTTAATATGAGAATTGCAGTGAGATTATTTTACACGTGAAGATAGAAAGATTTGGAAATATCTAAAACAGAGGAAGGATTGTTGAATTGATGACATGGCTAAATTGTCTTGCTTGATTAGAGAAGGTACAGTATCTACATTTATCAGTTGCTGGAGATTCCTCATGGAATTTTTTTGCATAAAAAAAAGAAATAAAAAGAAACTTGTGATTCATGGCTTTGATGATTAAACAGGGTAGACTGCAGAAAGGAGTCATGATCTAACCTTTGAAAGAGAGGTTAAAATTTAATTGAATTTATGTAACTAATATGAAGATCAAAGAACAAAAATGATTTTTTTATCTCCCTTCCTTCCTACCTTTTTTCCTTCTTCTCTCCCACCTTCTTCCCTTCCTTCCTTGTTCCTTCCTTCCTTCTCTCTCTTCATTGCTTCCTTCCTTCCTCCATCTTTCTTTCTTTCCTTCTTTCTTTCCTTCCTTCTTTCCTTCCTTCCTTCCTTTTTTTCTCTCTCTCTTTCTTTTTTTGCATTTTAACTTTTTTCTTCATTTCTTCATTTCTCTTTCTTCTTTCTGATTCTACTTTAAGTTTGCATTAGTTATGACTGTTGTTAAAGCTTACACACACACCCACACCCACACACTCACACAGAGCTAGTAAAGGGAAACTGTAAATTGTTAGAGCTTCAAAAAAAAAATAATAATTTACACACAACTGAGGGAAAACACTTGTATGTACTGTTAAACCTTTACATTTCTAATGCTTGGGCTTCTCAGAGCTTAACTTTAGGGTTATGGCATCAATGCAGCTAAAAATCATTTCCAGGGCAATATATTTTCTCAACACTCCTGCAGTTAGTCTTTCATTGATATTACTGTATAAATTATTAAGGCGGCTTCGTACAATGCATCACCTTTATTCATTATTAAGAAGATGGGCCACGGATCTACCAGAGTTTCACTTGGGTATTTTTAATAGCAAGGAGAGAGTTAACTAAGTCAAGACTAGAGGAATGGTTGTATGTGAGAGTGTGTCAGGGAAAACCTCTCAGGAGAATCTTTTCAGTGCAATTGAAGCATGGATTAATCTTTGGAAGTATCGCAAAAGATTGTGTCCAAGCTCTTGAACCAGGAATCCCCTACTCCCTCATAAGGATCATTGAATTCTGTTCTATATTAGCCACGAACAATGCTTCTGCATTGGTTAGGGATCTCTGATTTGAAGAGCATAATGCAGTGGTGAAATCTAAAATTTGTTACTACCGGTTCTGTGGGGTTGGTGTGTGGGGTTGGTGTGTGATTGGGTGGGCGTGGCCAACTTTTTTTTTCTTTTAAAACCATTTTTTCTATCACCTCTTTGGCAAACAGGTTGTAAAAAAATGCTTTTAAAAGGCTCTGACGATCCCAGCTGAGCCGCGTGAACATCAAAGGTTTTTTTTTTTACTTTTAAAAGCATTTTTTCTGCCAAAGAAGTTGTAGAAAAAATGCTTTTAAATTTTTTTTAAAAAGCTTCTGATGATCGTACGGCTCAGCTGGGCATGGGGGGGGGCAGGGATTTTTGCTACCGGTTCTCTGAACCACCCGCCTCCATTCGCGATCCAGCCCGAACCTGGAGGATTTCACCCCTGGCATAATGTGATTTGGAAGGACCGTATCACACCTGTTGGGAATGCCTTAAAGCAGCTAAATCTTTCTTGGACTGTTATGGTTGCTTTGTCAATTTGCTCACTAAGAAAAGACCTGTCAACTTATGATGGTCTTGACTGGTGCTGCATATGGGTCCACGTATGCTATGAATTTTTCCCCCCTGGTATCTGCACAGGACTACTGGACACGAACCAAATGTAATCAATACAATACAATACAATACAATACAATACAATACAATACAATACAATACAATACAATACAATAAAATACAATACAATACAATACAATACAATACAATACAATACAATACAATACAATACAATACTGTGCTTTTATTGCATGGACATATTCACAAGCAAAGCAGTGTTTTTGACCTGCTTTTTGACTGGTTTAGAATGGAAGTGTTCAACTGGAAGTGTGCAGTTGGGGCATGGTTCCCAACTGGTTTCCAGGTCAAATTCAAGATGTTTGCTATCTGTCATAAAGATCTTCATGGTATGGTGCCCAGCTCCCTGAGGAACCACCTCATTGGTCTCATGGCATGGGTTGAACATATAAAGACAGGTAGTTCCTCAGGGACCCTGGGCAGGTCCTGTGCATTAAGGGAAAAAGAGGAGGAGGAGGAGGAGGAGAAGGAGGAAGAAGGGGAGGAGGAGAAATAATAATAATAATAATAATAATAATAATAATAATAATAATAATAATAATAATAATAATAATAATAATAATTTTATTTCTATACTGCCCTTCTCCCGAAGGACTCAGGGCGGTGTACAGCCAGTTTAAAAACACAAGAAAGAAGAGGAGGAGGAGGAGGAGATACTCAATGATCCTGAATATAATTGCAGCCCATATGTGAAGATCAATGTGGCCTGCCCTTACTGTCAGTGATGTTTACTGATGTATCAAGGCAGACAAAACCCTGAATAATTATTTTTCTTGTTTTTGGATTGGCAGGATGCCAAATAAGCTACTTCATTATTGTTTGGCGGGCAGTGCTGGACATTTTAGACAGTGGTCTGAATAATTTGGCTCTAGCATGGTATTCAAATCTCTACCTAAGAGTTTGGGAAGGGCCAGCTGCCAACTTGGCCATGTCATTTATTAAGTGAGGCCATAAATCTTTGATCTGAAAAAGCTCGAGGAGGAAGGTAAACATTTCTTCCGTGCTTAAATTGAATTAATTTTGTTCAGTGCAGACTTTTCAAAGGCTCTGATGCAACTGTGGGCTTCCTTGTGCTCGCTCCAGATGTGTCTCCACGATATCCTTCTAACAGCTGGATCCTTTGTAGGAGCAACCAATATATTTAAATAATTGCTCATCTTTTCATATGTAGAGTCAGGTTTCAGCAGGCAACATTGAATGAGATCAAGGTGTGATTGTGACTCAGAATGTGACTCAGTGACCTAACTGCTTCAAAGTTAGGTTTCCCCCCTCATCTTCCTGTTCAGAGCAATTTTCAAAAAGTTTTGATCTGATACCTTAGTTGCATTCAGTTTTCGGAATGAGGGTTGAGACAACATCAAGTACGGCTTAAGGGTGCCATGAAAGAGATGCCGAATGCTAAGATTTCTGTAAGAAGATTGAGGATAACTCTGTGTTTATTTTATTAATATGTTACAAATTTCAATCAGGTTGGCAGATGGAAGATGGTCCTTCCAGCTCTATTCTGATTCTGATTACATGTTTAAGGAAACAGAAGGATGGATGGAGAAACAGACAGAAAGATGATAGATATGCAGATAGGGAATTGGAGAGAGAACAGAAACCACAACAAATTGCTTTTTTCTCGCCCAGCCTTCCTCAATCCAACAAGAGCTTTGGACATCTTCTAGTATAATGAAATCTGTACTCATCTAATACAAGCAGTTGAAACAGTGTCCTTGCTATGAAAAAGGAAGTAGTAAATTAACATTAGATTAGGTAGTGCAATGTATAAACTTTTGTTCAATGTAGAAAAAAGTAATAATCTAGGCTTTTATACTGCGGGGTTCATTCCAAGCTATATCAGACAGGCTCCTGAAATGATGCTACCTTCAGTGGTAAGTGTCAGCACAGTAAGATTCTAACAATTAAATTATTCCTCTATTTTTTTTTCTTCACTGAGTTTATATGATCACCAGTTTCATATAAATGATCCTAGGTAGGTCACAGCAATCAATAAAACCAAAAGTGTTCTTTGCACTGTTTTGACTCTTCTCAACTTATTTTGAAGTTTCCTTGTGTGTATTTGTGTGTGTGTGTGATTGTGTGTGGTTGTACTATGCACAGAAGACTTTTCACCCATACTTTAGGATTATAGCCTTAAATGAAGGACATGCCAAACAGATGCCAGAATTCTGTAGTCACTAAAATTTTCAATGCTTGTTTGATTGGGCAGATGGCACCAGGATGAAGTTGCTTGGACACCGAAGCTAAGCAAGGTTGGATCTGATGGTTTATCACCATAGACTTTGAGAACTGTAGAGCAGGTTGGGAAAAGGGAAGCACCCCAGAGGAAGCCATCTGCAAAATGCTCCTGTCATGTTGCCAGAAATCTAAATGAAGATATTCCTGAAGTCATTGGTTCAACTGGTGATGGAGAGCTTGCTTGAAGTGCCTATAAAATTGCTATCCTAGCTTCACAACCTATGTCCTAATTGCCTGGAGATCTTAGAACTGGACTGCCTTAGAGCTTTATCCAAATTGGCTAAAGTAGATTTATTGGGATTGGTCAGTATTTCATCTCACCAACCACAGTTTCCTGAATCCTTTATTGTAAGGTCTTTAATGGAACACAAGAAGCTACATTACACTAAACTGGCCCATTGATCTGTTTCATTCACCGAGGTTTCAGAGGGAGTGGATCTCCCCACCCATAGCAGGAGATGACAAGAATCGAATATGTTTGTCCACAGACCTAATGAAAGTGAATTCACTCCCTGTGAGCAACCTCAGATGGTGATAAAATTCCAATAAAGAGGATATTGAGTTTGTTTGAGGTGATAACAGACCTCGACAGGTATTCGTCTCTACATGGGGTTTCCTTGGCAAAACATTCAGGTCCTACTTGATCACTAAGTCAACGGAGAGGGAGATTTCTAAGCAGAAAAAGACAACAATACAAACCACTGAAATTATTCACACTCCTGCTATTCATTGATTTGATGGAGTCACCTTCAAAGGATAAAACATATATCCTTTTGCAATATAACCTGAGGGAAATGTAGACTATGAAAGGCCTGATATTATTGACAAGTTTCCCAGATGTATAGATGCATTTCATATTTTATAGTACCATTCTCTGTCTTTGCTTCTAAATGTGTTCATCATTCTTTATTATGGAGCAGACCAAATGCTGCAGGTGAAATAAGAAAGAAACATGAAAAAGCAGACCTTCCTTTCAATTCAACACCCTTTAAAGTCCAACACAATTTTGTTTCAAAATTATGCACTGGAGCGATTCAACCATTCCATTGAAATTTAAGATAAGATAAGATATAAACTTTATTGTTACTTTTCTGCGTCCACAATGGCACACACTAAAATGAAATTCTGATGCAAATTCCAAATTCCATTAAAATTTAAAATAAGCTTTGATGTTTCTATTTTAAAAACATAAGTTTGGCCAACAGAAATTATGCAAAAAATGACATTTGAAGTCCTAGAAGAGGAGATGCTTTCTGTAATATCTCAATTTTATTTTCAGCACGCTTTTTCTAGTGTGCTTTTACCCGTATCCATTTCTATTAAATGTTGACTTTTCATTTTGATATCTCAAAAGTTATTTTTATAAGTTTATTTATTTATTTATTTATTTATTTATTTATTTTATTAAACTTGTATGCCGCCCTCTCTCCCAAAGGACTCAGGGCAGCTCCCAACAATAGAAAAAACACATAAAATTCAGTATTCAAATATAAAAACCAATAAAATCCACTTTAAAAAAACCCTTCAGTCCAATCCGGCCAGGCCAAATAACCATGTTTTGAGGTCACGGCGGAAAGAGCGAAGGTCAGGGGCCATCCGGAGCCCCAGGGGGAGCTGATTCCACAGAGAAGGCCCATTCCCTGGGAGTCACCAGCTGACACTGTCTGGCTGACGGGACCCCAAGGAGGCCCTCCCTGTGAGAGTGCACGGGGGCGGTGGGGAGCTGTCGCTGGCCACAGATGGTCCGCCAGGTACCCTGGGCCTAAGCCATGTAGGGCTTTATAGGTAATTACTAGCACCTTGAATCTCACCCGGAGCGCAACCAGTAGCCAATGCAGGTCCCGCAGGAGGGGTGTAACATGAGAATGTCAGGGCATTCCCATCACTACCCGCGTGGCCGCATTCTGCACCAGCTGAAGCCTCCGGGTGGTCTCCCCATGTAGAGAGCATTGCAGTTATTCTATTATATGTTCATTTGTAGGATTAATAAAGAGAAGGTTGACTTCTTTTCAAACTTTGCTTTAATCAAGATGGGTAGATATTAAAATGTCATGTTTATATCTATGGTTTCTATTTACCGATTTTTGTAAATCCATTTTCTTGTGGGTTTATTTCTGCATTTGTGGCTGGACTCTTATCGATCAATTGCCCAACATAACCCTTTGCTGGCTTCCTTCTACATATAGCAGAGATAGACGGCTGATGTCTTGAGTCCAGCATCATCTGAGATAGCCAAAGGGCAGGATTTCCACACCACCGGGGTTCTGTTTTGTGGCTTTTCTCCTGCAAAATGTAGGAAATTAATTCAGTTTTATAGAATGCAAGAAATTGGTTCTTTCATTGTTGTTACTGATAGCTGCTGGAAAACCGAAGCTTTCTTCGATCAATAGACATTTAAAAAGGGGGGGGGGGACCGCAGAACTGAAAAAAATTAACACAGCAACAAAAAACCTTTAAATGAATATAGCATCAGTCTCATTTGGCCTCTGGTTCTTAGTTTGTTTGTTTATTTATTTATTTATTTATTTATTTATTTATTTATTTATTTATTTATGTAATTTATATGCCACCCTTCTCCCAAACGACTCAGGGCGGCTTACAGAGAAAATATTCAACAGAACAAAAAATTACATAAAGATTAAAATACAATTAAAAATTGATTAAAATTATTCCAATGTAAAAATCATCCCAGTCCATTTGATGAACGAGCCACGTCTTCAGTTCGCAGCAGAAGGAGAGGAGGTCAGGGGCTGTCCTAAGCCCGGTGGGCAGCCCATTCCAGAGGGTTAGCTCTCCCATAGAGAACGCTCTTCCCCTGGGGTCCGCCAGCCGACATTATCTGGCTGATGGCACCCTGAGGAGGCCCGCTCTGTGGGAGCGCACAGGACGATGGGAGGATGGCAGGAGATGATCCTGCAGGTACCCCGGGCCTAAGCCATGTAGGGCTTTATAGGTGAGCACCAGCACCTTGAAATGGACCCGAAGGACCACCAGCAGCCAGTGCAGCTCGTGCAGGAGAGGTGTCACATGGGAGTAATGAGAAGCCCCCGTAACAACCCGCATGGCCGCATTCTGGACTAGCTGTAGCCTCCGGGTGCATCCCAAGGGCAGCCCCATGTAGAGGGCGTTACAATAGTCCAACCGAGAAGTAACAAGGGTGTGAGTGACCGTGGCAAGGGCATCCCGGTCTAGGAAAGGGCGCAACTGGCGCACCAGGCGTACTTGTGTGAAGGCCCCCCTGGTCACGGCTGTCAGATGATCTTCTAAAGATAGCCATGAATCCAGGAGGACATCCAGATTGCGCACCCTTTCTGAGGGAGTGAGTACCTCCTCTCCTATCACAAGTGACGGGACCACTAGATCACGAGATGCCGGCATCCACAGCCACTCAGTCTTGGATGGGTTGAGTCTGAGTCTGTTTCTTCCCATCCAGGCCCGTACCGCTTCCAGGCTGCTGGACATCACAGAAAGGGCATCCCCAGGGTGTTATAATAAGAATGTGATCCCTGGTCAATGATCTCCATCTACATGAATGTCTTTTCAGACAGAAACATGGAATGCATACAGTAAAATTTTTGAATCTCTCTGAAACTTTATAAATGTAAAGTGCATATTTATAGTGCCTCAACATTAGATGCTGCAGTGGGGTCAGAAAGGCAAAGATGGCAGTCACAACAACACAGTTGTATGACATAACAATTACGACACTATTGTTTCAGGCAGAAAAAATCAAAGGTACAAGTACTTATTAGGTGAAACTTGGCTTAATGCCAGTAACTTTGAGAGGGACCTTGGAGTCATAGTGGACAATCACTTAAACATGAGCCAGCTGTGTGCGGCAGCAGCCGAAAAAGTCAATTCACTCCTTGGTTGTATAAACAGAGGCATAGAATCAAAATCACATGAAGTATTAGTGCCGTTTTATACAATCTTAGCAAGTCCACACCTGGAATACGGCATTCAGTTTTGGTCACCGTATTACAAAAAGATGTTGAGACTTTGGAAAAAGGGCAAAGAAGAGTAACTAAAAGGATTAAAGGACTGGAGACTAAAACTAATGAAGAACTGTTGCAGGATTAGGGTTTGGCCCTGTTAGATCGGCGCAGGAAAGGAAGACGTGACCAGCTCGTTACATTAGTAACTTTTTATTGAGAACAGAAACAGTAGCAAGACTGGCTGTGCGCTGCCAGGGCTCTCCTTATATTCGCTCCGGCAGACGCACCGCCCCCTGACAGGGATTCAAATCTTCCCGCCCGGTGGCTGGCAGCCAATCCGGGCGGATGTCCTTATAAGGACATAACACTCCTCCCCCCTAGTCCAAAGAAAAAAAACAGTTCAGCGTTCGTCAAAGAACGTGACGTAGTCCCGCAGGTACGTAGGACGCCTAGGCACCCTACTTGACCTGCGCAGTCTCATTTCTTCCGCGTCCCCGCCCTGGACGGACGGGGTTCCTGTGGCTCCTGGCTCCTTCCCCGGAACCGGGCTCTGTTCGGCTGGCGAGTGTGCGGGGTCACCCTCAGCGCCTCCGGCCGGACCGCAGACCTTGGATGGCTGGTTCTGGTGGTCTTCCTCCTGGCCTGTGGATCTTTCGCCTCGGCGGTGCTGTTCGGTCTCGACTCGGGAAGAGCGTCTGAGTCTCGGTAAGACCCCGGCTGTCACTTGCTCTTCCTGGGTCTCCCGGTGGCTGCGGTTCTGCTGCGGCCCGGTTCGTTGTGGTCCGGAGGGTGGTTCGGGCCGGTGCCCTTGGGTCCGGTCTGCTCGCTGTGGGTGGTGTTGGTTCGGGTAGCGGTGTCCGACCTTGCAGGGGTGGCGCAGGTCTCCTTTGCCGGGCTGGCGCTGGCCTTCCCCGTCGGGTTGGTGGTGGTCGACCTGGTCGGGGTGTCGTTGTGGGGCTTCCTCCTCGGGCTGGTGGAGGTCTCCCCTGCCGGGGTGGCGCAGGCCTCCCTGGCCGGGTTGTTGTCGGCTTTCCCTTCCCCCTAGTCCCTGGTCTACCGCCAGTTGGTGGTTGGGGTCGTCTGGGTTGGGTTGTTGTTGCCGGGTTGTTTCTTGTGTTGGGTGGGGGTCCCTCTTGCCAGGGAGTCGTGTGCCACCCTCGCCCATGTGCTGTGGTGTGCCCATCTGCGACGGTCCCCGGTCTACTCGCCTTGCGTTGAGGTCTCCCTGGTAGGGCTGCTGTGGGTTGCCGTCACTGGTGGGGTGCGGTGCTCCCCTTCTGGGCAGGTCCCGGTCTACCTGCGGGCTGGGTTGGGGGTCCCTGGGCCTGCTGTGCCAGGTGCCCACCTGGTCGGGTTGGTGTTGCCATCCCCCGTGTGGTTGGCCCCGGTCTACCTCGCTGCACTGCCGACGTGACAGTGCCTGGTAGTGTGCTGGGCCGACCTCGTCGGGATGGCGTTGCTCTGCCTCGCAGGGGTGTGGTAGGCCTACCTCGTCTGGGTGTTGTAGGCCTACCTCGCCGGGGTGTTGCAGGCCTACCTCGTCTGGGTGTTGTAGGCCTACCTCGTCAGGCTGGTTTTCGTGTGCTCCCCCCCACCTTTTCCGGAGTTGGTCGATGTGACGTCTCACGACCTGTCCATCTTCCAACTCGACGGTGTAGGATTTGGGGCCGGTTGTGCTGGCAATCTTCCCCTTCAGCCACTTAGGAGAGCCGTTGAAATTCAGCGCGAAAACTGAATTTCCTTTGCTGAAGGCGCGAAGCGGGCGGCTGGCGGTTGCGGTTACTTCCGGGCTGTATTGGGGGTGCAGCCGGTCCAAGGGTGACCTCAACCTTCTGCCCATCAGGAGTTCGGCCGGGCTCTTGTGGGTGGTGGCATGCGGCGTGATGTTCTGGGTGAGGAGGAAGTTGTCGATGCGTTCTTGCCAGTCTCCCGGGCCCATCTTGGTGAGGGCTTCCTTTGTGAGCCGGACCATCCGTTCCGCTTGTCCGTTTCCGGCCGGCCTGTACGGAGCGGAGAGGGCATGGCGGATGCCCAGTCCTGCCAGGAAGGACTCCATGGCCAGGGATGTGAGCTGGGGGCCGTTGTCCGAGACCAGCACGTCCGGTAGTCCGTGTGTGGCAAACAGGCGGCGCAGGGCTCGGATCGTCGCTTCTGTTGTGGTAGATGCCATGGGTATCACCTCGAGCCACTTGGAGAAGGCATCTACCACGATGAGGAGGTGCCGTCCTTGCATCAGGCCCGCGAAGTCGATGTGGACCCTCGACCATGGGTTGCTGGGGGTCTCCCAGTTCGTGACTTCGGATTGTGGTGGTGCTGGGCGGACTTCTTGGCACGGGTCACATCTGGAGACCCATTGTTCAATGTCTCTGTCCAGTGAGGGCCACCAGACGTAGCTCCGTGCCAGGGCCTTCATGCGGACGATGCCTGGGTGCCCGTTGTGCAGAGTCTCTAGCGTCCGCCGTTGCAGAGTGCTTGGGATCAGCACCCTGTCTCCCCATAGCAGACAGCCCTTTATGGTGGACAGCTCCGTCTGTTTCCTGGTGAACGGGCTGAACCTCTCTTCCGTCTGTTTCGCTGGCCACCCCCTGAGGATCCAGGACCTTACTTGGCGGAGGGTGGGGTCCCTCTGGGTGTGCGCGGCCACATCTGCGGAGGAGACTGGACAGCTGGCGTCGTCATCTATGTGGAATAGATGGAGCGTGGGGGCTGGGTCTTCCACCGGGTTCTTCGATGGGCATCTGCTGAGTGCGTCGGCGTTTCCTATGGCTGTGCCTGGCTGGTGCACGAGCCTATAGGAGTAGCCGGCCAGGAAGATGGCCCATCTCGTCATCCGCGGGGACATGAAGGTCGGGGTGGGTTGGTCGCCTGCGAGGAGTCCCAGGAGTGGCTTGTGATCGGTGACTATGGTGAAGCACCTTCCATAGAGGTATTCGTGGAAGCGCTTCACTCCTGCCACGATGGCCAGGGCTTCTTTGTCCAGCTGACTGTAGTTCCGCTCTGCGCCGGACATGGTTTTCGAGAAGTAGGCGATGGGGGCCTCCGTGCCGTTGGGCAGCTCATGGCTGAGGACTGCCCCCACCCTGTATGGCGACGCGTCGCAGGTCAGCTTGATGGGGAGCGTCTCGCTGTATTGGATGAGGACGCTTTTGGACGTCAGTAGTCCCTTGATGGCCCGGAACGCTGCTTCCTCTTCCTGGCCCCACTTCCAGGAAGCCGATTTCCCCAGCAGGCGGTGGAGTGGCTCAGCAACTGTGGCTTTCTGTTTTAAGAAAATGGCGTAGAAGTTGAGCAACCCAAGGAAAGCCTGAAGCTCCGTTTTGTTTTTTTGGGCTTGGAGCTTCATGGATTGCTTCCACTTTTGATTTAGTGGGGTGGATGCCTGTGCTATCAATGAGGTAGCCCAGGAACTCGACTTCCTGTACTCCTATGATGCACTTGTCCCGCCTGACCCTCAAGCCCTTGGCCTTGAATCGCTGCAGGACAAGCCTGAGCCTTTCAAGGAGTTGAGCTCTTGAGTCACCGGAGACGAGCACATCGTCGAAGTAAGGCACCACCCCTGGAACGCCCTGGAGGAGGCGTTCCATCATGGATTGGAAGATGCCGGGGGCAGCGCTGACTCCAAATTGGAGCCGGTTGCATTTGAATGCCCCCCTGTGCGTGACGATTGTTTGAGCCTCCGCCGTTTTTTCATCCACTGGCAGTTGCTGGTAAGCCTGGGCCAGGTCCAGTTTCGCAAAAATTGATCCAGATCCCAGGGAATGCAGCAGATGTTGCACCACTGGGACTGGGTATGCGCTCTGTGCCAACGCCTTGTTGATGGTGCAACGGTAGTCGGCGCAGATGCGCACAGACCCATCATGCTTCAGTGGGGTCACAATGGGGGTCTCCCATGAAGCATGATCGATCGGTTCCAGGACGCCCTGGGCGATCAGCTTATCCAGCTGCTCATCTACTTTGGGCCGCAGGGCAACGGAACTCGGCGGGGCTTGAGCCTAATTGGGGTGATTCCCTTGTCCAGATTGAAGGAGATTGGCCTCCCCACAAATTTCCCCAGCTTACCATCGAAGACTTCCTTGAACTCTTCGATGAGGTAGTCGAGTTCGTCCCTGCCAATTTGGTTGATGCCCTCAATTGAGAGCCCCAGCGGCTTGAACCACTCCACTCCTAGCAGGTTCGGTCGGCTGTCCCGTACGACGGTGATGGGGAGCTTGCCTTCGAACTGCTTGTAGGTGACCCGGATGTTGGCTCTTCCTAGCACTCCGATGGGGTTTCCCCCGAAGTCGACGAGCTTGGAGTGTAGTGGCTTCAGCTCTCGCTTGGTGATGCTGGGTTGCAGGCGCTTCAACTGCTGCCAGTCCATGATGGAGTAGACCGAGCCGGAGTCTACCTCCATTTTGCAGGGTGCTCCTTCCACGTGGATGGTCACATGGAACTTGGTGGCACTGTCTGACGTCGTGTGAGCGATGGTCGTCTGGTGGACCGCTCCGCTCCGGGGAAATTCGTCGTCTCTGCGTCTGGAAGGGCCAGAGGACCGTTTGGATGACCTCTGGTAATCCTTCCGATTCTCGCGGGGACGGTGGCTGGAGGGCTCTGGGGCTGGTTCCTCAGCTCTGCAAGCTTCGGCGATGTGACCCCTTCTGTTGCAGCGTCGGCAGGTCGCATCTCTCCACTTGCAGGTTGCTCTGGCATGGTCCCCTCTGCAGCTGGCGCAGCGCTCCCCTTTGTAGTTCCGTTGGGCGGTTTCCCGCCTTGGGGGTCTGGATACCTTGTGGACGGTGGACTCTCCCTCCGACTCGGATCCAGCCGTGGAATCCTCTGTTGAAGATTGCTCTGTGGAGCGAATCTTGTGGATTCCCTTGGCTCTGCTTACTGCGGCAGCTGCTTTCTCCGAGATTTCGGATGCGGTGGCTTCCTCCACCACATCCTTGAGCACGAGCTTCTTCCTGCTCAGGAATTTCTTTTGCAGGCCTCTGTCCCTCATGCCGAAGACCACGCGGTCAGCGATGGCATTGTCCACGTGGTCGAACTCACAGCTGGCTGCGATCTGGCGTAGGGCGGCCACGAATTCCTTGATCGTCTCACCCTCCTTCTGGTCCCGTTGGTGGAAGGTGAAACGGTTCGCCACCGGTGTTCCTGTTGGGGCATAGTGGTCCTCCAGGATCTGCAGCAGGTCTGTCCATGGCACTTCTTCGATGTCTCGTGGTGCTACGAGATCGATTGCCATGTCGAGGACCTCGGAGCCGCAGTTGGCCAGGAAGATGCCCTTCTTCCGGTCATCATCGGCATCCCTGATGTTGTTGCCTCTCAGGTATTGCCAGAATTTCACTACGTAGGATTTCCACTTGTCCTTCCCTGGGCGGAAAGGAGCAAGGGCTGGCAAAGTGACTTCAGCGGATGCCATGCCTTTGGAAATGCCTACTGTAGTTCCCGGTGCCGGAGTCTTGTCTTGTTGGCTTGGTGCCGCGAGGTTCGTTCTTCTCTCAGTCCTTCGTCGCCAGTGTTAGATCGGCGCAGGAAAGGAAGACGTGACCAGCTCGTTACATTAGTAACTTTTTATTGAGAACAGAAACAGTAGCAAGACTGGCTGTGCGCTGCCGGGGCTCTCCTTATATTCGCTCCGGCAGACGCACCGCCCCCTGACAGGGATTCAAATCTTCCCGCCCGGTGGCTGGCAGCCAATCCGGGCGGATGTCCTTATAAGGACATAACAGGCCCGTCTAGAGAAAAGAAGGACCAGGGGGGACATGATAGCAGTCTCCCAGAGGGGCTGCCACAAAGATGAGGGGGTCCACCTATTCTCCAAAGCATCTGAAGGCCGGACAAGAAGTCCGGCCTTCAAAGAGAGAAGCAACCTGGAATTAAGGAGAAACTTCTTAACAGTGAGAACAATTAACCAGTGGAACCAGCTTGCCTTCAGAAGTTGTGGGTACTCCATCACTGGAGATTTTTAAGAAAAGACTTGTCAGCCAACTGTCTGAAATGGTATACGGCAGTGATGTTGAACCTTTTAGAGACTGAGTGCCCAAACTGCAACCCAAAACCCACTTATTTATCACAAAGTGACAACATGGCAATTTAACCTGAATAATGAGGTTTTACTATCTAAAATAAAAACAATGAAGAGGTCAGATAATTGTTCTAAGAAAAATGTGATAAATGCACTTTTATGCCCCTTCATTTTTTCCTGCTTTTGAAATATTACGTTTAGCAACAATAAAAAAAGAAAAACTTTTGTAATACCATTTCTCTTTTCCTCCCTCTCTCTCTCTCTTTCCCTCCCCTCTCTCTTTCCCTCCCTGCCTCCCTCCCTCTCTTTCTTTTCCCCCTCTCCTTCTCTCTCTCTCTCTCTCTCTCTCTCTCTCCCTCTCTCCCTCCCTCCCTCTCTCTCTCTCTCTCTCCCCAACAAAGCCAGTGAACTTTTCTTACCTACTCAGGCAATTGGAGGACAAGCTGAACTATTGTGAGTGGCTGCAAACTTAGAAGGGAAGCAAGCTGAGTCTCTCTCACACACTCACACAATCTCTCTCACTCTCACTCACTCTCTCACTGTCACACACACCACCCCCGTGATGGCTCCAGCGTCCTCATCCCTGCACCGGGTCAGCCAAGTCCTTTTGGCAAGGGAAGGTCTCGGCATCTGCGGGGTTCCTACCACCGCCCTCCCCTCCCCAGGTCAGATCTTTTCCAGGCACCCTGCCAAAGTCCCAGGGCAGCCCATCTCCCTTGACCTGCTGCTGCTGCTAGTGTGGGGAGCGGGCGGAGGGTAAGAGGAGGAAGCAGAGCCCGACTAGCCTTAGAAGGGAGATCAGGCAGGCTCCCGAAAGGAGATGGTGGAGCAGTCCTCATGGGAATGTGGCAGGGAAGCGGGGTGAGTGTGAAGGTTCGCTGTGGCACAGGGAGGGAGCCAGACCAAAGAAGGGCGAAGCTAGAGAGTCCTCCTCTCCTCCTCTCCTTTCTATTGTTCTGGTGAGGGCTGAAAATTTGCAGGGGTTGATTTGAAAGGCACTCTGCACATGAAGGCACATGATCCAAGATAATCCTGCCACAGGAAAAGAACACACCAAGGGGACCAAGCATGGGGTGAGGAGGTGGGCAGCGTGGGATCCGTTATTGCTGCAGAGATAGAGAGTGATGTGCAAGATCCCTCTAGTCTAGTCTTACACACACACACCCCATTCTTTGCAATTAGGTCTCATCAATACACAGGTTATTTGCTTGTATATCTGTGTAATTTTGGAAAGAAGGCAGGCAAATGACAACTACTGGAGGGAATCAGGGGTGGAAAAAGCAAAAGGCCAGGGAGGGAGGCTAGAAATAGAAGGTGTTGTGACTCCAGCTCCCAAGCCTGTCCTTATGGAGGAAGATGACTCTGAAAGTGATGGGGAGGAACTGACAAGGCCTCCCTCTCCAGGACCCTCCTTTCTGGCAACGCCTCAGGTTCCAGCTGAAGGCCAGGAGGAAGGCATGTCAGGGCACCCACTAATAGGGGGCGATGAAGATCAATCTTGTATTGATCCCAGGCAGTGTCAGAGGGAGAGGCGGGTGCACCAAAGGAAGAGGTGGGAAGGGCCAGAGATTGCTGAGTCACTGAGCCATGCCCCACAGGGGATAAAAGTGGGTGGGGTTGCTCTGCAGGCTCTGATGGACAAAAACTGCATATCGTGAGCTTCGGATGGGATATTTTTCGGAATTAAGGCTTGGACTTTGTGAATGACTTCCGACTACTCTTTGAACTCTTGGTTGCCCCAGCAACGGACTACAGATATGCTGACTCCTGTTTCTAGAGGTGATAAGAAACTTGGCAGACATTTGGAAAGTAGCTGCCAGAATTTTTATCTGCCAAAGGGATTCAGGTCGGCTTGTAAAAATAAATGACTGGTAGACATCTTTTGCTTGTGTGTCTGCCTATGTGAGGTAGGGGGACAGAACAGAAGGATAGGAGCAGGTACCATTCAGGGGTGAAATCCAGCAGGTTCTGACAGGTTCTGGAGAGCTGGTAGTGGAAATTTTGAGTAGTTTGGAGAACCGGCAAATACCATCTCTGGCTGGCCCCAGGAGTGGGGTGGGAATGGAGATTTTGTAGTACCCTTCCCCTGCCACACCCACCAAGCCACACCATACCCACCAAGCCATGCCCACAGAACCGGCAGGGGAAAATTTTGGATTTCACCCCTGACGGCCAATTGCAAACAGGCCCTTGGCTGTCTATCAACTTAAACGGGAGGCACAAAAAGTAACCACATCCACCAATCAGAGCCCTGTTCTGCCCATTGCTTGTTTCAGTGCACATCTGGCAGCATTTCATCTGTGATGGGATGATGACGTGTATGCCCACACAGAGGGGTCTGCGTGCCACCTGTGGCACGCGTGACATAGGTTCACCACCATGGGTATAGGGTCTTCTGCTTGAACAGGGGGATGGAATAGAAGACCTCCCAGCTCTGTTCTGATTGACTTGATTGAATTAAAGCCCCTTTTTCATAATTTTTACTTTTTTGGAGGGGGGAGCATGGCCACCATCTTAACAATTTTGAGCCTTTCCCCCCAGTGCTTCCATACATTGTTTGCAGACTGTTCTAATGTTGTAGAAGAGTATGGAGATAGTATTGAAAGAGGATTGCAAGAAATCATCCCGAGAAAAGAGAAGGTATGAGAAAACACCACCAACCTTGAATCTTCTTGATATAAGAAGGGCAAAAGGATACTCTGGAGAGCTTCAAAATTCTAATATCAGCATTCCTAGAATCCTGAGGTATCCTCCGTGCTCTCTGAGCTTGGTTGTTTTCTTGCAGATATTTCATTATCAGACTAGATAACATCATCAGCACTAGAAGGGAGTGGGATTTTTTCTCTTTTTATATATTCTTGGCTTGCCCTGTCAGTGTTGGTGAAAGTGTTCTTGGTGGTTTCTTGATTGGGATGTTATTTGTCTGAGTTGGTCCTGATGATAATGTCACAATATCAGCAGATACAGTAAGGGTAGGATGCAAGATTTCTAGTTAGACAGGAAGATTTATGTGGGAGAATGCACATGAATCAGAGCCAGATTCAGGGAAACCCCTGAATCTGGCTCTGATTGTTGTTCAGATCTCCAGGTTGAGCTTGTTCTTGGTTGCTCAGTTAAATGAATAAAACTAACCTAGAATGACAATTGCATGAATAATCAGGTCAAGTCTGCTGTGATTGAGTGGTATCATTTCCTGAAGAGAAAAGCTGACCAGACCTTCTGATTGCTCCTTACTGAGAATTGGGGGCATACAGATCCCCTCTTCAGTGCACCAATTCCTCTTGGATCCTCCCTAGTCTCCCCTTCAAAAAGCGGGCAGCAAAACCACCAAATAACCAGCTTTGGTGGCAAAATCAGCCGTTTGTCGGCTGGAGAAAAAGAATTTCCACCCGTTCAGCACGCCATAATTTTGATTGCCATCTTTGATTGAATGAAGGCAAAAGGCCTGCGGTGGGGCATTTTCCAATGCGTTGCCACCAGTCCTGGAAGGGACTGCATCTGCTTGACTCTACTCTACTGAGCAGTCAATAAAAGGAAATGAACCACTGCAGGCCACGAGCTATTTGCACCGCTCAAGCTAAGGCATTGCAGCCAATTTATCTGCTGCATTGAACAAGAGCTCAGAGTGGCCCAATAAACTCATTAACTTTGTCAAGTCAGGAGAAGCAGAAGTGGAGGAATAATGCTTTCCCCATCATTGGCTTGGTTGCCAGGGGTTTTCTTCAGCTGCTTCTGACTTAATTTGTGTTCAGAGGCTGCTTAGGCTGGCAGTCACTATAACAGCTTCAAGGTTGTGAAGCAAATCTCATATTGCTTGGTTTCATTGCAAATTGCACTGCTCTGGTGGAAGGCTTCTCTCTCCTTGCGAGGCTCGATGGACTGATATACTGCCGAGAGTTAGGCCTTGATGGCAACATAAAAGGGATTTGGACATAATTAGCTCTGGGTGTGTAGCTCACCTCACAATGTTTGCAGCAAAGGGCTGGTTTTCAGATGTGACTTCTCTCTTTCAAGCAAAGTCATGACAAATACAATAGAAATAGAAATAGAAATAGAAATAGAAATAGAAATAGAAATAGAAATAGAAATAGAAATGAAGAGAAGAGGAGAAGAGAAGAGAAGAGAAGAGAAGAGAAGAGAAGAGAAGAGAAGAGAAGAGAAGAGAAGAGAAGAGAAGAGAAGAGAAGAGAAGAGACGAGACCTTGGAGGACTTCTAGTCCAACCTCCTGCTCAAGCAGAAGGTTCTATACCATTATGGATAAATGGCTATCCAGTCTCTTCTTAAAAGCCTCCAGGGATGGAGCACCCACAATTTCTGAAGGCAAGCCCTTCCACTGGTTGATTTTTTTTTTCTGTCAGGAAATTCCTTCTTAATTCCAGGTTGTTTCTCTCCTTGATTAGTTTCCATCTCTTGTTTCTTGTCCCGCCTTCCGGTGCTGTGGAGAATAGGTTGACTCCCTCTTCTTTGTGGCAGCCCCTCAAATATTGGAAGACTGCTATAATGTCACCCCTAGTCCTTCTCTTTGTTAGACTAGACATATCCACTTCCTGCAACCTTTCTTCACATGTTTTAGCTTCCAGTCTCCTAATAATTTTTGTTGGTCTTTCTGCACTCTTTTTAGTCTCAACATCTTTTTGTACCATGGCAACTAAAACTGGATTCAGTATGCCAAGTATGCCAGTATACCAAGACATTAGAAAATAATAAGACAAGTTATTGTCTTGATGGTACAGTGGTTTAATGCACCCTGTTATTAACACAGCTGCCTGCAATTTCTGCTGGTTCGAATCTCTCCAAGGCTCAAGGTTGACTCAGCCTTCCATCCTTTCTAAGGTAGGTGAAATGAGGACCCAGTTTGTGGGGGCAATAAGCTGACTTTGTATAAAATATACAAACGAATGAAGGCTATTGCTTAACGCATTGTAAGCCGCCCTGAGTCTCCGGAGAAGGGCGGCATATAAATCAAATTTAAAAAAAAATAATAACTTATAATAAAACTTGTCTGGATCTAGGAAAATTTATTTATTATTTATTGTTTTTATTTATTGGTTCGATTTATATGCCGTCCTTCTCTGGAGACTCAGGGCGGCTTACAATGTGTTAAGCAATAGCCTTCATACTTTTGTATATACCTGCTTAGTAGGGCTTTGCCCCCCCCCCCCAAGTGGTGTTCTTTTTATATAAAGTCATCTTATTGCCCCCACAATCCTGGTCCTCATTTTACCTACTTCGGAAGGATGGAAGGCTGAGGCAACCTTGAGCTTGGTGAGATTTGAACTCGCAGTAATTGCAGGCAGCTGGCAGCTAAGTGCTACTTAACAGCACTTTAATCCGCTGCACGACCAAGGCTCATTCAGCCCATACTCTGAACAGATGTGCATATGCACACGGCCAGCCATTCACCATTGATCTGGTACTTAGTGCTGCTTTGATCAGTGCCTCAGTGCTCAGTGCAGGTAGGGTTAGGGTTAGGGTAGGACTTCCAAATGTCTTCCACCTCTGTTATATGTAAATACTACATCCCACACAGGGTCTTGTCTTGCCATACATACAATCAAACACACACATATTCCTGGTCAACTCTCCACAAGACATCTCGCCATGAGACAAGAGTTAGACTAATATTGAAAGAATGGTGGAATAGAACAATTAAGGAAAGGGTGCAAAAGAAAGGATAAAATGAAATGTGAAGGACAAAAATTAAAATATTGTTTGCTATAATTTTAAATTATTACATTGAATTGTTGAATTGTCCCCCAGTGAGTTGGCCACGGCAAGTTCTCCCTATCTGAACTCTTGAACCGCATTACAAAGTGTTATTACCTTTAAAAGCAATGCAACTCAGAGCTCCATAGGCTGTAATATATTTGTTGCCTTTTTTCCTCTTTAAAACAGTTTGTGAGTGTTGGTGTGATTGATCTTGAAGCCCTTATGAAGTGCAGCCAACAATACTTAAAATCAGCCTGCCCTTTCCAGCCAGGCAAGGAACCAATGTAATATACAGTAGGTCAGTCACTGAATGCTATCACAAACATGATGCAGAACTGCATCTACTGTATATCGTGAGACACGTAAAGATCTGTTTTAACAAAATGGGAGTAGAAGCTTGTATGTATGGAAATGTGCTTTATCATGCAGCAGCCTGATGCATCTGTCCTGAGGGGAAAGAAAGAAAGGGGGAAAAAAAATCTAACTCCATAAAGATGCTTTACAATCACCCAATCGATACGACACATGATCTTAATGGATTTGAGAGCAATCTGTTCGTTTCAAGACAGAGATTTCTTTGTCAGTCAGGTTTTGCTGCATCAGATAAGATTATCTACAAGAGTATGGGGGTGGATGTCAAAATTGTTGCAAAAAGCTAATCGGAGAGCTTGCCATTCCTGATTAATGTTTTGGTAATCATGTTTATCAGTGTTGTTCCCCCCTCGAAATCTTTGAAAGCACTGCTACTGGGTGTGGGAACGCTGCAGTCTAAAGGTTATGTTCTGAAGCGTGAATTTCAATTGGACTTTTTTTTTAAAAAAAATGTTGGCATAGACTTACCTCCCCCACCCCACCCCACCCCCACCCCTTTTCTGGAAACATTTGGCAAAATAGTTAGGTTCAATAATACAGAGCAGGATTAGAGATGAGATGGGTTAATTTCATCAGTGCTCCTCCCTTTCCAAAGGAGTTCTTCATAGTCACTGAAGAAAAGCAACAGAGCTTTTAAGGTTGATTGAGCACCGTTGATAGAGACAAAATCAGACTGACCTTCAAAAGTCATCTTGAGTTGGTCCAGCAATGGTAATTAGATCCTCAACCTTCAGAAGAAGAGAGGCAATGCTTTTGAGGAAGATGCCACTGACATTCAACCCGTGCCAGTACTTAGGAATATGAAGTTTACGAAAACCATGGAGCTGCCCAAATTTTTGAGGATATGAAGTTGTTATTTTAAAAATATCAGGATTTACCATTCTTTTTTCTTTTTCTTTTGGCTGCCAATGTTTCAAAACATTGCACAGCACCTGTTCATTTTATATTTGGGTTGCCCCAGGAGGCAGATATCCTTTTAGGTAGCTGATTTGCGAAATTTTGAAGAGATTGCCGATTTTTCATTGATTAGCTTGTTATTACTATGACAAGATTTACTATTGCAACAAGAAGGTGAGTTTGTGAGCTTCCCTACTTCAGAGGGGAAAATATTTCTCTTACATTCCTTACTTGCTGTAAAATGCTATTTATTTGCCTTGCTGTTTTGTAGTATGTAGATAGATAGATATATTTTTCCCATTCTGGCTATCCAGTCTTTCCATTCTTGGAAATCTATCTTTCTTTCTTTCTTTCTTTCTTTCTTTCTTTCTTTCTTTCTTTCTTTCTTTCTTTCTTTCTTTCTTTCTTTCTTTCTTCCTTCCTTCCTTCCTTCCTTCCTTCCTTCCTTCCTTCCTTCCTGAGCACCCACAATTTATGAAGGCAAGTCCTTGACTGATCAATTGTTCTCAATTTTAGGAAATTTCTCCTTATTTTGAGGCTGCTTTTCTCTCCTTGATGAGTTTCCATCCATTGTTTCTTGTCCTGCCCTCTGGTGCTTTGGAAAATAAGTTGACCCCCTCTTCTTTGGGGCAGCCCCTTAAATACTAAAATATTCCAGGTGTGGTCTTACTAAGGATTTATAAAGCAGAACTTCATGTGATTTTGATTCTATTTTGGCTCTGTTTATACAACCCAGGATTGTGTTAGCTTTTTTGGCTGCTGCTGCATATGGCCAGCTCATAATTAAGGGATCGTCCACTAAGACTCCAAGGTCCCTCTCTTATCCCAAGGGAAATACCCAAATGTTTCATTACCCAAACTAGGTAACATCATCAGTGCTAGTCAAGCTGCAGCACAAGTTCCATTCTTCAAACCTTTCCTCCAACCTAGCAGATAAACTTATCCAGGTGAAAAACAAGCTGGTAAATTCCAAATCTCATTCTCACTGCAGTTATTATAGTGGCTGAAAATAAATACCTGCCAGAGGATTGCATTTATATTTATGCAAATTAATCTTATGGTTGTTTCTGGATCCTGATTTAGAATACCCACTAGTATAATGATATCTTAGTGGGTGCACATCTGTGTGCAAATCCAAATCTATTTAAAGCCTCCCCAATTTGAAATGATGGGGGGGAAATCTCTAATTTAATACACACTTAATTAAATTTAGGCCAGTGGATGTCAGTTTTCACTAGCTATCTATTTGCAACTAACTTTCCAATCTTTTAAAGACTGATTATTCCTAGTGCCAAGAGGACAGGCTAAATAATGGCCCAGCATTGACCAGGTAAAATAACGATGGTCTCGTTAAAGAAAATAGCTTTCCATGAGATACCGATGCCATTTCAATTAGAATTCATTAATGCCTTTGGTTTTGATAGAAGCATTGAAATAAAGACAGAAGACCAATTTATCCCAAGCTTTGGTTTTCTTATGGTTTCCCCACTCTTACATTCCATCAGAAGGAGGGTAAAATTGCAAAACGGCCCTTCAGGACCAACAAGTGAAGCCTTTTCCTTTAAGCTATTACCTTTTCTCAGTGAAACTGAAATTATTGATTTAGCAATGTCACTCCTGCAAATGCTTTTAGAAGTTTAGGCTATCTGCACAATTTCAGGCAAGTAGGTAAAATTTCTTTGCTAGTTGAAAAGATCTGAGAGAGGTAAGGAAATCTATGTAAAGTTATCTGCTACTTTGGGTAGTGAAACATTTGCAAGAAAACCACCAAGCTCAGAGAGCTCCAAGGACCCCTCATGTATGTCTTCCTATATATGTAAATTTATGTAGATATATGTATAGATACACATACATGTTCCTTGCCACCTAGAGGTAACAGAAAGTTCATAAAAAAGTTCATTAAAAAATTAAAATGATATTTGTAGCTGAAGTCAACAACATTAATAGGAATAGTAGAGTTGGAAAGGACATTGGAGATCTTCTAATCCAACCCCCTGCCTAGGCAGGAAACCCTACACCACTTCAAACAAATGGTTATCCAATGTCTTCTTTAAAACTTTCAGTGTTGGAGCACTCACAACTTCTGGAGGCAAGTTGTTCCACTGATGAGTTGTTCTAACTGTCAGGAAATTTCTCCTTAGTTCTAAATTGTTTGATTAGTTTCCATCTGTTGCTTCTTGTCCTGCCTTCAGGTGCTTTGGAGACTAGCTTGACTCCCTCTTCTTTGTGGCAGCCACTCAAATATTGGAAGACTGCTATCGTGTCACCCATAGTCATATACATATACATATACATACATACATACATACATACATGTATGTATGTATCTATGTATATGTATGTATGTATGTAGGTCTTTGGTTAAACAAATATATATATATTTGGTCAGAAAACAAATATATATATATATATAAAACCATTTTAAAAAATAAAATACTTAATATTCCAATTGGAAAATGTTTATCAAGATAATTTAGCTTAGAGATAAAGAGTGAGAAGGGATAAAAGGGCTAATGTCCCAAATAGTCCATTTCAAAGAGTATCAAAGAGAGATTTCAAGAGTCTCCTTAATTGGATCCAAGAATCAGTTGAGGAGAGTATAAGGTTGAATAAAATCGGGGACTTCCGGTTTGCCTGCCGCCACCGAAAGACGGTCCCATTCTTGGACCACCAGCCCCGCTGCCTGTAGAGCCGCTTCGATTCAAAGAAGTGGCTTGAAAATTCCCAAATCTGGAGGATTTGAGGAAGAAAGTGGGCGAGGAGCAGGTTGAGCCCCTGTGAGCCCCCAGACAGTCGCTACTGGGGAGGAAACAGGCGTGGCTCCCTTTCAACTCGCTGAGACTCCGGACGGCGTGGGACGACTCTGCCCAGTGCAGAGCAAGTCGGCTGCAGCAACCTTTCAATTTAAACAAAATCAACTCCAATAATCAGTGGGAGATAATAACTTGAACCTCCAAACCTCGAAACTGCAAGTATTATTATTTCTGTGATCCTGTGATTTAAAGTACAAGCCTGAGTGAGTGAAAGCGGCTTGAAAATGGCGCCCGGCTTCAGCGTTAACAAGCTGAAAGTGAGAGTGGATTTCTAATGTTACTTCAACTAGCTACAAAGTTGCGCTGTCTGTAACAAGGAAGAAAAAGAACAGAGGAAAATTTTTTTTAAAATAAGCCTGAGCTTGCTTCAATTTAAATCCTATCCCCAATTTGATTAAACCTGGAGGATTTTTTAAGAGGACTTTGTGGTGGTGGAAAAGGAAAAAGGATCTCCTTTTTCAGAAAAGCCAGTCTACGTGGCAGAATGGCTTCTAAGCCTAAACAGGAAGGAAAGGCAGCAGGGGGGGGGATCCCCCACACGTAAACCTGAGCAGCAGCAGCCTCCCAGCCAGCAGAGTCAGAAAAAAGATTTTGATGTTGAAAGTTTAAAAGATTTTATTACTCAGGCTCTGGATGATAAATTTCAAAAGTCACAACAGGAAATTAAGCAGGAAATTAATGAAATTAAAAAGGTGGTGCAAGAGAAATATGACAAGGTGACTAATAAATTAATGACTGTGGTGTCTGGTCTATCAGAAGCAATTATCCGAACGGATTCTAAGCTGGAAGAATTTAAATCAGAAATGAATGTTAAAATGAAGGATACTGATTATAAAATTTCTGATGCTGATAATAAAATGCACAGAGTTGAAAACGAAATTACAATGATACAGTTCAGGTCCATGGAATTTGCCATAAGGCTTAGAGGTATTAAAGAGAATGATAGACAAGACTTGAGACAGATTTGTGCTGATGCTCTGGCTGTGCTGTTAAAAATTAACCCTGAAGAGATTTTTTACAAAATAGACAAAATTTACAGAGTGAATTCGTGGGTGGCCAGACAAAGACAACTGCCTAGAGATGTGGTGATATATTTTACAGATAGAAGAATGAGAAATGATATTCTGCAAAAGTTTTTTCTCTCTGCTGTGCAAGTGGAGGGAGCTCAGATTGGAGTCTATAAAGAACTACCACCCAAGATGTTAAAAGATAGAAAAGATTTTGGATTTTTAGTGAATGAATTAAAAAAACAACAAATTCCATTCCGGTGGGATGCCCCAACTGGCATAATTTTGAGGTACAATGGAGAAAGATATTGATTAAACACTGTTGAGAAGGCGGAACAATTCTACTCTACTGTTCTTAAAGAGAGATCACCATCCCCACGTACATCCACCGTGTTGGAGATAAAGGAGAGTGACAAGGAGAAGCAACTTCAGCAAGAGATGGAAGAGCAGCTTAAGCAGGTGGAACCAGAGGCAGTGGAAATGCAGGGTGCTGTAGGAGGTTTTCTGGAGGAGCCCCTGTTAGAGTCTTCTCCGATTCTGACTACAAGAGATGTGGCTTTGGACCTAGTCCGGATGGCTGAAGCTAAAGACCAGCATGTAACTCGAGCAATTTCTAAGCAACTTAAAGAAAAGCAACAACAGGAAAGACCTAAGGCATAACAATATAAGAAGGGAGTCAAGAGTACTACACAAGAATGTGAAGCCATGGGGGAAGCAAAGTTGAAGACTTCGGAAGATATTCGGCAATTCTGCTCATCGCTTCAAAAAAGTCTACATGACGATTAAGTTTCTATCTTGGAATGTGAATGGACTAAATTCACCACAGAAAAGGAAGAAATTATTCACATATTTGAGACAATTTAATAATGATATAATTTGCCTACAAGAAACTCATGTCAGAACACAAGATCAAAAATACTTGATAAATTCAAAACTAGGAACACACTTCATAGCCTCAAATTTGGAAAAAAAGAATGATGTGGTTATTTATATAAATAAAAGACTGTCAGCTAAAATTATAGAAGCAGATGAAGGAGGCAGGTTCATAGCAATTGAACTGCACACAGTAAGTGGCCAAATTCTAGTGATTGGAATTTATGCTCCTAATCAACAACAGGATCATTTTTACAAAACTTTGCACACCAAAATACTGCAATGGGATTATAGATCTATTTTAATTATGGGAGACTGGAATGGAGTAATTGACTCTAAAATAGATAAAAAGAGTTTGGCAAAGTCAAGGATTAGACTACCACAGACTTTTTTTGACATGAAAGAAGATTTGGAATTAAAAGATATTTGGAGAATACATAATCCAAAAGAATTGGACTTTACTTTTTTTTCTGATAGACATAGATCTTTTTCTAGGATTGACTTTATTTTATTATCAGATGATTTACTTGTCAAGACAAAAAGAACAAAGATTTTTCCAAGAACTCTAACCGACCACAGCCCAGTATGGATAGAAATTGAGATGGGAAAGATTGAGAGAAGATCATGGAGATTAAATGAAAATTTGTTTAGATATGAAAAAAATATAACAACTTAAAAAGCAGATGAAAGAATTTTTTGAAATGAATTTGAATAAGGGTACCCCGATTGAAATCGTGTGGGATACGGGTAAAGCGTATATGAGAGGGGTACTCATTCATATGAACTCTAAACATAAATTGAATCGCCAAAAGAAAAGATCTAAAATGGAAGCAGAAATAAAGAACAAAGAACAGTTACTTATTAAAAACCCAACAGATGAAAGAATACGTGGTGCTATAAAACTTCTGAAAGATCAATTTCAAATGCTTATGGCGGAACAAACAGCAACAAATTTACAATATGCGAGACATAATACATTTTGTAATGCTAACAAACCGGGCAGATGGTTGGCTTATACACTAAGGAAGAAGCAGAGTATACGGACTGTTGATAGTATTGATATTGGAGGGAAGGAAATTTTTCAACAAAAATTAATTAAAGAAGTTTTTGTAGATTATTACACTAAATTATATGATAAGAAGATAACATGCAGAATGGACTTATAGAAAAATATTTAGAAAATAAAAGAGTTACAAAAATTACCAATCAACAAAAGGAGAGAATGAATTATCCTATAACAGCTGAGGAGATTATTGTCATAATTAAACAATTGAAAACAGCTAAAGCTCCTGGAACGGATGGTTTAACTGCGGTGTACTACAAAACTTTGCAAGCAGAAATGGTTGAACATCTTAGAGATTTATTTTGTAACATACAACAAGGGGGTAAAATACCCCCATCATGGAAAACAGCTTACATTTCTTTGATACCAAAAGAGCAAACAGGTCCTAAAAAACCTGAGAATTTTAGACCAATATCTCTTCTGAACAATGACTATAAAATATATGCAAAAGTATTAGCCAACAGGTTGATGCCAGTTATCCAAGAGGTGATTCATGGTGACCAAGCGGGATTTATAGAAGGCAGATATATGAAGGACAATGTAAGGCAAGTTATTGATTTATTGGAATATCTTGAGAAGAATAAACAGATCCCTGCAGTGCTGGTTTTCCTGGATGCGGAGAAGGCCTTTGATAGAGTGGATTGGAATTTTCTATTAAAGACTTTAAAAAAGATGGACTTTGGGGATCAATTTATACAGGCGGTTTCAGCAATTTATTAAGAACAAAAGGCACAGATTATTATTAATGGAAGTTTGACAACAGATTTTAATATTGAGAAAGGAACAAGACAAGATTGTCCATTATCCCCACTGTTATTTATTTTAACACTAGAAGTCTTGTTGAATACAATACGGGACTCAAGCACTTTGAAAGGAATAGTGATAAGGCAAGAGGACTATAGAATAAGGGCATTTGCAGATGATCTGGTTGTTACCCTAACACAGCCAATGGAATCAATAATCCAGATGAAAGACATTATAAAAGACTATGGTACAGTATCAGGATTTAGACTGAACCAGAAAAAAACTAAGATGATAGTTAAAAATATGACACAAGATCGAAAACACGAACTTGAAAGGAGGGCAGGTTTTGAGATTGTACCAAAGGTAAAATATCTAGGTGTTCAGGTTGCAGAATCAAATATGAAACTGTTCCAAAATAATTATGAGGTGTTGTGGCGAGATGTACAGAAAGATATGCAGACTTGGAAAAAACTGCAGCTGTCTTTACTTGGAAGAATAGCAGCAGTTAAGATGAACATTTTGCCAAGATTTCTTTTTTTGTTTCAAATGATTCCGGTGCTTAAAAGTGATAAACAATTGAAAGAATGGCAAAGTGGACTGAATAAGTTTGTCTGGAACGAGAAAAAACCAAGAGTGAAATTGAAAATTATGCAAGATGTTCCAGAAAGGGGAGGTCTTAAACTTCCAAACCTACAGTTATATTATGAAGCAGCAGCTTTGACTCAAGCAAGTGATTGGTTTGGAAGGAAAAAGACTGGAATACTGAATATAGAAAGCTTTGATCTTGAATTTGGTTGGCATGCTTACTTATTTTATGAAAACAAAGTGGATAAAGTATTTAAAAGCCATATACTCAGAGACTCCTTGATGAGAGTTTGGAAGAAGCACCAACTCAAATGGGATTACAAAATACCGCTATGGCTGGATCTTGGTCATATCATGTGGAATACAAATATAATGTCACTCGGGGGGTTTTTATATAAAGAAGTTCTTTTTACAGATGCGGGCAGATGGCAACTGAAGACATTAGAAACACTGTTGGATGAAGCGATTAATCTAACTTGGTTACAGTATAATCAACTTCAACTGAGATGGAAAGAGGACCAAAAAATTGGTATAATGTTGCATGAGGAAGAATTGGTTACACATATAAAAGAGAAAGGTCCAATGCATATTAAAAGGCTTTATAATGTTTTGTTAGAAAGGGATTCAGAAACTGAATTGGTTAAAGATTGCATGATTAAGTGGGCACAAAATTTTGCAGAACCAGTGATGTTGGAAACATGGGAAAAAATTTGGGTTCAGAATGTTAAATTTACACAGTCGCAGAATTTGAGGGAAAATTTTTATAAAATGTTTTATAGATGGCATTTAGATCCTAAGAAATTGTCGTGTATGTACCCTAATGTTCAGCCAAAATGTTGGAGATGTGATTGTTTAGATGCTACATATTACCATGTTTGGTGGACTTGTAAGAAAGTGAAGGCTTTTTGGATAAAAATTTGGTGGGTTATGCAGAATGTTTTGAAGAAAAAAATTCAATTTTCTCCACAATTGTTTTTATTGGGTATAGTTAAGGCTTTTACACTGGGTGAAACAAAGTTGATATTGTATATGATAACAGCAGCGAGATTATTGATAGGTAAATACTGGAAAAATGAAGTTATGCCCACTATTGAGGAATGGACTTTGAAGATGGCCAGCTTTGCAGAGATGGCGAAGATTTCAGCATATCTAAAAGATCGCTCACAAGAGACTTATGAATGAGAGTGGAAAAAGTGGATAGATTATGTGCAGAATAAATATCAAACTAGGAAGTATCAGATAGCTTTTAACTGAAAGTATTATATAAAGATAGAAATATTTGAATTTTGTGAAGATGTGAAAAATATATAGGGGGTGGAGGGGTTCAAGTTTTATAAAAAGGGGATTTTGATTTGGATTATATTCTGTGGAAGTCCGGGGGGAGGGGTGGGTTAGGGGGGGTTAGGGAGGGTTAGGGAGGTTAGGGAGGTTAGGGAGGGTTGGGGGGGGAAATGGGGAGAAAATGTAATTGTAAAACTTTTTCAATAAAAAAAATCATTTCTAAATCTAGTATTGTCACGTAAAATGTCTAACTTACATGTGCTCCTATTTTCTCTATGGTCTAGCAAGGGTTAACACAACTACACAACCCATCACTCCCACAATCCCTCCTTAACTTTAACTCCTCCCCCTGGGTACAAAAGACCGGCCACATGGGGACCAAGCCAGTTCCAACTACATACCTGTGAAGAGAAGACAAAGGTCAGTTACAAGTGTATATTTAGGCCTATGTCATATTTATGCTTACAAATAAATAAGCTGCAACAACCATTACTTTGTATTGCGAATTATTGGGCTAGATCCCTCAACTGAACAGTATGGAGTGGGATGAAAGGATTGGGAAATTGTCCTAGTAAATTTTGACAGAGATCTTTGTTATATTAATTAATACAAAGAAAAGAAGTGTCTAAAAATTGGCTGACTCATCATTTTTCAAATGAGGAAGATGAGAGATAAAAAAATATGAAATGGGATTTTTTTTCTTTCTTTTTGTTTCTGTTTAAGACAAATTTCTCCATCAAGAAGAAATTCATATGGAAATGGGGCAGCTCATCTCTCTGAAATTAAGCCATTATTTTGGGATCGGAGGCATGGGATGTTTAAAGAGATGGCCATTTTAAACTCATGTCTTCTCCACAACCATTTCATCTTCTCTCTCTGCCTCAAGCATTTTGGTTTCAACAGTTGAAGAAAAAATGAAATAAAATCCAGGGTCATTTCTGCCATTCTTTGCAAGAGAAGAAATCAGAGTTAGATTCCACAAGTATTAAAATATCACTTCTCTCAGATGGAAAAGAATATTTTCTTCTTCTCTTAGTTTTTGTGTTATTTCACTTGAATGAAAGCTCAGGTTAAGGAGGAAGATAATACACCAGCTTTGCTTCCTTCACAAAAGGCTTAACAATCCCGGGGTGAAAGCATTGTATAACAGAGCTACATCAAGACAATCAAGAGCTGTAGAAAGGAAGAAAGGGAGGGAGGGAGGGAAGATGAGACAGAAATAGGTAGGTAGGCAGATAAATAGATAGATAGGGATAGATAGATAAAAGAGAGAGAGAGCTGAAGAAGCTTCTTGGATGAAAAGTGAAACGTCTTCAAAGAAAAACTTGAAAGTCCAGTTGCTTCTTGAAAAAGCACCTTTGGGGAACAATCATGACCTGGATAACTGAGGATCTCCATAGACTTTTTTTTTTTTTTTTAGTTCTATCTTGCTTTTAGTCTATTTTCTACCTTTAGTCTATTTCTCTACCTTGTTTAAATCCTACATGTCCTTTTTTTTTTACCCTACTTGTGGTTTCTACTGCTTATCTTCCACCTGTTAAATCTTGTAACTTTCTATCTAATTTTGAATATGTGTTGTTAGATTTCCTCCATTTCAAACGGACATGTCATACAGTTACGTTCTTCTAAGTTATCATCCAAAATGGATCACCCACTATTGTTTCTGTGTGTGACCCATCACATGAAGCTTGGCCCTCCTATTACATGTTGACTGTAGTTCTCAATTTTTTTTCCTGGAATATGATGAATTTTGCATCTGGATCTCTCCTTCTGCAGTATGTTATCCTGTCCCTTCTTCTCTTCTACTCCTCCCCACCCCAAAGCACCGATTGCTCTTTGAAAAAGAAAAGCTTAGGTACTTTTAACGCTGTAATACAATTTGCTTCTTTTTTTTCTGGAGGTGTTTAATGTCAGGCCAGGTAGCATGACTAGTTGGAGCATCATCAGCAGCCACAGTAATGGAAAAATCAATGTGGCATAATTAACTCTGAATGGAATAACTTTGAAACCTGGGAATGATTTTTATACTTAATTGTAATTATTGCCACTGAAAATTAAATGTTTCCAGATGATTTTTTTTCTTTATTAATATTTTAAGTTGCCATGTGGGAGGCAGGTTCCACGGAGGCACCTGTTCTTCTGCAAAGCCATAATCTTTTTAATCTTTGTGCAGATATACTAATCATTAGCTTGGACAAAAATGATCAAGTGAAATCATTAACCATTGCTAAAAAAATATGTTATCCTAATTTACTTCTTTTTTTTTTGTCCTAGTATCTGAATGCCAAGAAGGAAAAGGAACAAAAATTGAATATTGGATTATTGGATTTTAGAAAAGAAAATGCAATTTTGTCAGTGGTAGAACAAGCTTCGATTACCACTTTGATATAATAACAGCTATTTTTTTTTCTTAAATTCTATTTTTCTTATGTAATCCTAGGATTTAAGAATTCTAAGCCATTCCTGCAAGAAACACAGAGAATGTCAAAAACAAATGCCTGGAAGTGTTTGTTAATTGATTGATTGATTGATTGATTGATTGATTGATTTTTGCTTTGTTTCAAACATCACTGATGATTCCTACCAAGAGGATAGCCTAGGCCATCTTGCTAAGTCCTGAGGTCAATCATCTACAGTATCTTCTAGAGTGGCTTCCACAGATCTAGACTTCAGAAACGTAGATGATCATGAGATTGCATCAAAAAATGTGAGGTTACTCTACGGTTTTGCTGACATCTGTTGAATCCTACTCGGCTGAAGAAGTTGTAGAAAAAATGGTTTTAAAAGTTAAAAAAAAAAAAACCAGTCACATTACTCCCCACCCCAAGCCACGCTCACAGAACCCATAGTAACAAATTTTACATTTCACCACTGCCCCACAGCTGGATTAACACCTGTCTGGAAAACTTTGAAATCAGCAAAAATATTTGTACATTTTTTAAAGCAAATATGCAAAAATGGAAAACAGTTCTAGCAGCAAATGGGGAGAACATTGGTGAAGTCAACATCAGACAAGGAATCTCCCAGGGGGACTCACTTTTACCACTATTGTTCAACATTGCATTAATTACATTGACAATAATCCTACAAAACACAAAACTGGGATACCAAATCTCAAGCCAACATTGCAAGATAAACCATCTAATGGATGACTTAAAAAATGTATGCGAAAAGCCCCACTGAACTTAAATCAATACTCAACACAGTTCAATTGTTCAGCAGCAACATCAGAATAAACTTTGGACTTGAAAAATATGCTATATTATCCATGCAGCAAGGAAAAATGGAAAAAATAGAAGGAATAGAACTATGTTTACTATGGAAAACATAGTAAAAGCATTAGCAAAGAATGATGGTTACAAATACCTAGGCATATTGGAAGCAGATAACATCTTGAATGGAAAAGTCAAAGAGTCAACGCAAAAGGAATACATCAGGAAGGTCCGCAAAATATTAAAATCAAAGCTGAATGCTGGAAACATAATTAGAGGCATTAATACATGGGCAGTTCCAGTGATACACTACTCAGCTGGAATCATCAACTGAACTTTGGCTGAACTGGAAAACTTGAACTGGAAATCGCGCAAACTTTTGAATATGTACCACATTTTACATCTATGAAGTGACATTGACAGGTTGTACCTGCCAAGGAAAATAGGGGGCAGAGGACTATTGCAAATCCATCAAACTGTAAAAGAAGAAAAATGAAGTTTGAATGATTATGTGAACCAAAGTATAGAAAAATTGCTGCAGGCTGTGAAAACGGAGAACATTATAAAAACAACAGAAACAAAAGCAGAATATAAGGAAAAACAGCTGGATGACAGATTAAATATATGGAAAACCAAAACTTTGCATGGACAGCACTTGAAAAACATTGAAGGAAAATGTGATGACAACTCTACATGGGCATGGCTTAAGATGGGAACCATCAAAAAAGAAAAAGAAGGTTTAATACTCGCTACTCAAGAACAAGCACTACAAACTGATGCCATGAAAGCAAAGATACAAAAATCTACCGATAATTCAAACTGCCAACTTTGCAACAAAGTTGAAACTGTTTCACATTTAATATGTGAATGCAGCAAAATCACATAAACTGATTACAAAGCTAGACATGACCGAGTTGCTAAATTAATCCACTGCTCATTATGTAAAAAATATGACTTACCTGTATCCAAAATGTCATGGGAACATAAAGTGGAAAAAGTTATAGAAAAAGAGAAGGTGAAGATCTTGTGGGACTTTCGAATACAGACAGATTGTCACTTGGAACACAACACACCAGATATCATAGTTGTCGAAAACCGAAACGTACAATTTATTGACATCGCTGTACCAGGAGATGCCAGAGTCGAAGAAAAAGAACTGGAAAAAATCATGAAATATCGCGACCTGGCCATCAAAACTACATGATTATGGATGAAACATGTAACACTGATACCCATTGTCATCGGGGCACTTGGTACCATCTCCAAGAATTTTATAAGATACATCAACAAATTGCAGCTTCCTGCAATAATACCAGCAGAACTGCAAAAAACTGTGCTACTTGGAACATTGTACATCTTAAGAAGGTACTTGGGTGATATCTAGGACGCTGGCAGCAACCCATATCAACCAATAGCATCAGTCAATGGTATTTGTGATGCATTTTTGAATGTTCAGTTGACTGAGTTTCATATTTAATGAATAAAGTAAACAACAACAACAACAATAATAATGTAATCCCTCAATAGGAAGACCTGAGGGTTTTTGCTGGACCATGTCAGGTTTCACTAGGCATTTTTGAGGAATGAATAGCATAATCCTGCTCTCTGGGGACTTGCTGTAGCAGGAATTGTGAGCCGTTTGCAATGTCACATTTCTGCAAAGCTTCTCAAAGCATAAAGATGCGATGAAGCTTTGTGTGATATGAGCCTGGAAATGACTTGCAAATTGCAGGGCTGCTCTGAAGGGTGGTGTTTTGGAAATAGTAATAGGAAGATCCATATTTATTATATCTCCATCATTTCTTCCATTTTACAAATAAAAAGTTAGATTTCATAAATGTTAGACCTGACAATCTCAGCTGGGGCTTTGCATGGCAAGCCATACTCTTTCTGTCTAGAGAAGTGCTGGAAAATAACAACTTTGGCATGGAGCCAGGCTGATACACACCCCTCTGTGTCACTGCATTAAGCTGATTGTGTATAAAGCTTGTTGTGCACCTTTGGAACCTTAGTTGCCAGGTCTATAGTCTATAGGTGGTAAGGTGAAATAGCAGAATTTACAATTCTTGAATTTAAATTCTTAAATTTCTAAAACCACTCTGTAAAAACTCAGACCTTCACTTCCAGTGGCACTGCAGGCGCCGAGGATGCTCTTTTCTTGAGCGCCAGCCCCGTGATCTTGTAAAGCCACTAGAACAGTGCAAATCAGCTGTCTAGCGACTTGAAAACTTTTTCCCCAGGAAAAGGGGAGGAAGAGAGCAGATGGACGTAGGTAGAGCTCCCTGGTAGAACAATTCTGGGGCT
Source organism: Arizona elegans (assembly GCA_022577455.1). NCBI lineage: Eukaryota > Metazoa > Chordata > Lepidosauria > Squamata > Colubridae > Arizona > Arizona elegans. The sequence goes on from JAKOOJ010000005.1 coordinate 102,127,271, forward strand.
CGAAGGGTGAGAGCTCTCTGGAAGCCCGACAGAGCTCTGGATCCAGGATGCTTCTGCTTCAAGCAGAAGAAGACGCCGCGACCACCCCTGCAAACAACGCTTGGAATAAACATCATTCGGAAGCAGGCTGAGCAAACTCAGGAGAGATGAGATCTGCAAGTACTGAACTTTAACTCCAAATGTGTATTACTTCCTTCTGATTTATTAAAGGGAGAAAGTGAAACCAAGATGGTGATTTAATGGGGCGTGAAAGCGAAAGTTAAAAAGGAAAGTTTCTTTTAGTGTTGGCAGCCCCTATTCAAAATTAGAGATTTGTATAAAAAAAAAAAAAGGAGAAGATCAAAGATTACAGCAGTGATTTTTTTAAAAAAGGATTGATATTATTTAAAGACTGATTTCTGGATTTGGTGGATCTATTGTTCTGGCAGCTGATTAAATTTAAATTGGAAACTAAAAATGGCTTCAAAACAAATTAAGGCTATTGTCCCCAAAAGTGATGGGACTTCGCCAGCTCAAACGTCCAGATTGCAATCTCTCTCTGCTCCAATGGAACCAACAATATTAACATTTGAAATGTTGCAGGAAGCCCTCAAAACACAAGCCTCTGTTACAGAAAAAAAAAATGCTTCAATGTTTCAGGAGCAAACTCGAGAAGTTGCTGAAGAAATAGCTCAGGTCAAAGAGACTATTCAAAACGAAACCAAGAAATTAGAGAAGGTATTATTATGGCAGTTCAAGGATTGGCAGGACACATTGAAGCAATAGATGAAAAAGTGGAAGAAATTAAGCAGTCTAATGAGAACTTGGAAAATAAAATGGGGGAGGTCCAGGACAAGATGGAAAGAGCAGAGGCTGATAATGATACAATATAGAGACATGGAATTTGCTCTGAGAATAAGAGGCCTCAAGGAAAATAAGCAAGAGAATTTGAGAGAGATCTTTTCAGAAGCATTTGCACAGATAATGGAAGATCAAAAAGCAAATTTTGAATGGCAAATTGACAAAATTTATCGTGTCAATTCATGGGTGGCTAGACAGAAACATCTACCAAGAGACATTGTAGTTTATTTTACAACAAGGAGATTATGCAATGAAATCCTACAAGTCACTTTTAAAAATAAATTTCAAGTGCAGGGGCAGGAGGTTTTAACACTGAAAGAAATTTCCCCAAAAATGTTGAGAGCCAGAAAGGGTTATGCCTTTCTGGTGGAAGAACTGAGATGGGAACTAGTGGGTGTCAGGAGGGAGGGGGGTTGGAGGGAGAGGGGGGATGGGGGGGTGGGAGAGGGAAAAATTGTTGTAATGATTATTAAAACTTTTTAAATAAAAAAAAAACTCAGACCTCCTTGGAGAAATAGCTGGTCCACTTGTGACACAATCCCCTTAAATACATTCTTAATAATATTCAGCTATCATTTAGGGAGCTCCAGTCTCTCTTTCCCCCTCTCTTCCATCTACCTGCCTACCTGGTATATTTCAATAGAGATGTCACAAATGTCCTTTTTCTCCCACAACTACAATTTACAGGTATATTTGGGAACCAATAGAAAACTCTTTTTTTATGAAGCTGGAGCTGTGCTATGGATTAGCAGAATAATAGAGCTGGATGGGACCTTGGAGGTCTAGTCCAACCCTTTGCTCATGCAGGAGACCTTATACCATTCCAGACAAGTGGTTGTCCAGTCTTCTTGAGAACCTCCAGTGATGGAGCAACCACAATTTCTGGTTCTCACTGTCAGGAAGTTTCTCCTTAATTCCAGCTTGTTTCTCTCCTGGATTAGTTTCCATATGTTGCTTCTTGTCCTGCCTTTGGGTGCTTTGGAGAATGGGTTGACCCCCTCTTCTTTGTGGCAGCCCCTCAAATACTGGGTGACTGCCATCATGTCGCCCCTAGTCATGATAGCAGTATTCTAATCAGGGGTGAAATGCTCCCGGTTCAGACTGGATTGCCCGATCCAGTAACGATGGAGGTGGGTGGTTCGGCGAACCGGTAGCAAAAATCCCTGCCCCCGCCCCCCCATGCCCACCTGAGCTGCACAATCATCAGAAGCTTTTTTATTTTACTTTTAAAAGTATTTTTTCTACAACCTCTTCTGCCGAAAAAATGCTTTTAAAAGTAAAAAAAAAAAAGCCTCTGATGATCGCATGGCTCAGCTGGGATCATCAAAGGCTTTTAAAAGAAAAAAACCCTTTTATTTCTTTTAAATGCCTTTGACGATCCAAGCTGAGTTTTTTAAAAAGCCTCTGCAGATCAGGTAACTCAGCTTGGATCGTCAGAGGCATTTAAAAGAAAAAAACCCTTTTTCGGCAAAGAGGTTGTAAAAAACTGCTTTCAAAAGGCTCTGATGATCCCAGCTGAGTTGTCTGATCAGGCAACTCAGCTGGGATTACCAAATTGGGAATTATATTATCAGGCAGCAGTGTTAACATGGATGAAAGAATGGATTGTATTGAGAAATACAAAATTATTGCCACTGGAGGGAAAAGGGATGGCATGCCTTTTTATGGTATGGGAAGAATAAGATACATGGTTACTTTCACAGACATTATATAAGAAATGCCTTATTGTTAGTATGGGAGAAAGTTAGAGAACAACAATATTTAAAGATACCAGTCTGGCTTTCGATGATGGAAGTACTAATACACCCAAATATTGTTAACATAGAAAATATTTTCAGATATAAAGATATTTTGACTGAAATGGGGAAATTCAAAAATAAGCAAGAATTAGAAAAACAGGAGATAGACATGGCTTAGTATACACAACTGCAAATACAGGCAACTGCCGATCAGGCAACTCAGCTGGGATCGTCAGAGCCTTTTGAAAGCAGTTTTTTACAACCTCTTCGCTGAAGAGGTTGTAAAAAAAATGGTTTTAAAAGTTAAAAAAAAATTGGCCACACCCACCCAGTCATATTACCACCCCCACCCCCCCCCCACACACACACACCAAGGCACGCCCACAGAACCAGTAGTAACAAATTTTAGATTTCACCACTGGTTCTAATATTTGATTATTGACAGTTTTTTCACCCTACCCTGAGGGATAAAATGGTAGATGGTTGCAGGATCTGTTCTTTGTACAGAGCTCCCAAACAGGAAAAAAGAGAATAAGGGAATTGCCTGAAATCAAACAGGGATTCAATTTGTGGGGGAAAATAAATCCTGTAGAATACCACATGATTGTGGTTTGGGTTTGTTTTTTTTCCCCTTTCTCTCTTCAGCCCTCTGTTTTATATCAAGGTCAGCTTTTATTGCCAGTGTCAGCATGGCTGGTTAGCATTCTTTATTCAACCATAAGAAGGGAATCAGGTTTGTTTGTATCATTTTAAAACAAGGAGATATTATCATCCGAATGGCTAAGCAATCCAACTGCAGAATAATATCTTGCAAAATGCGTCAGTCACATTCTGAATAAATACAGGGGGAAATGACATCTACTTGTTGGTTTCAAGAATAGACAATGGATGAGCTCTGACGCTCCTCAAAGTCTTTCTCTATTCCATCATTTCAATCACAATCTAGGTTAAGATATCAGGTTTGCTATGTAGCAAAGAAACAGTTTCCTCAGTCACAGACTTGATATCCTCAAGTTGTATTTGAGTTGTCATCTTTTCCAGTCAGTATTGGCTGAGACCCATGTGTTGTGACTCCGGCTCCCGAGCCTGTCCTCACGGAGGAAGATGATTCTGAAAGTGATGGGGAGGAACTAACAAGGCCTCCCTCTCCAGGACCCTCCTTTCTGGCAACGCCTCAGGTTCCAGCTGAAGGCCAGGAGGAAGGCATGTCGGGGCACCCACTAATAGGGGGCGATGAAGATCAATCTTGGATTGATCCCAGGCAGCGTCAGAGGGAGAGGTGTGCGCAGCAAAGGAAGAGGTGTGGAAGGGCCAGAGATTGCTGAGTCACTGAGCCATGCCCCACAGGGGATAAAAGTGGGTGGGGTTGCTCTGCAGGCTCTGTGACGGACAAAAACTGCATATCGTGAGCTTCGGATGGGATATCTTTCGGAATTAAGGCTTGGACTTTGTGAATGACTTCTGACTACTCTTTTGTGCCTTGTGAACTCTTGGTTGCCCCAGCAACGGACTGCAGATATGCTGATTCCTGTTTCTAGAGGTGATAAGAAACTTGGCAGGCATTCGGAAAGTAGCTGCCAGCACTTTTATCTGCCAAAGGATTCAGCTTCAGTGTCTTTCTTTCCAAAAAAGAGTCGCTTTTCTTCGGGATCGACTGAATTGATCTCCTTGCAATCCAAGGAACTCTCAAGAGTCTTCCCCAACACCACAATTCAAAAGTATCAATTCTTCGTGCTCAGGCTTCCTTATGGTCCAACTCTCACAGCCATACATTACTACTGGGAAAATAATAGCTTTGACTATATGGACTTTTAGGTGATATTCTTTAAGGCAAATGCCTAAATAATCCCTACTTCCAAATTACATTGACCAAATAGCAAAATCTTGGTTTCTTCTGGTCAAGGACAACAGTTAACCTAAATCAGCAATAACACACTTGTATAACACTTTATGCTTAACCAAGTTATTGGAGTAATGTTTTTCATTTTCTCTGCTTAGAAGAAGAAATGGTCGGCAACAAATATGAACTCTTTGGATGTGTTTGCACTAACTTCTTACTTACTTTGACATTCCAAAATTTCAAAGATGAGTAAGGGAGCTGTTTCAGAGAGGCTATGATACTAATATTAATAATAAAAACAACTGTTTGCAGGAGGTGAGATGCAATATGATTAAGAAAGAAATTCACAAATTTACAAATTTAGCACAGTCTTTCCCAATGTTGAACTCTTCATTGGTCCATATTTTTGGCGAACATACCAATTTTTCATAGGAGAGATAAAGCGATCCAGCACACCAATCTCAGTGTGATCCAGATTTTGTGGTGTTTTATACAAACCAAAGCCTTTGTGTAATCAAGAAAGCAAACCTAATATTTTCATTATCCCTTGGATGTCAGCAACATGATATAGGGAGCCTCTGAATCTTCTGAAACCAGCTTGGATGTCTCTCAGTACATCTGAAAGTTAGATTGCAATATCTGGAGCCTTTTCTTCTAGTATATGAGATCAGTGCAATTGACTGCTGGCTTGAAAAGGCTTTGGACTGCTCCCTTTTTTTCCAAGTATTGGAATATAACTGCATCTTCTTCAATGTCACTCTTGTGTCTTCCAATACCTGCTTACAAAGTGCAAGTTGAACAGTGGTGAAATCTAAAAATTTTCCCTACCGGTTCTGTGGGTGCGGCTTGGTGGGGGGTTCCTGTGACTGAGTGGGTGTGACCAACTTGATGTCACTCACAGCCACACCCAATCAGTTACATGACCACCAACACCACCAAGCCACGCCCACGGAATCCGGTAGGAATTTTTTTTAATAGAATAGAATATAATTTTTTATTGGCCAAGTGTGATTGGACACACAAGGAATTTGTCTTGGTGCATATGCTTCAGTGGACATAAAAGAAAAGATGCGTTCATCAAGAATCATAAAGTAGAACACTTAATGATAGTCGTAGGGTACAAATAAGCAATCAGGAAACAATATCAATATAAATTGTAAGGATACAAGCAACAAAGTTACAGTCATGCAGTCATAAGTGGAAGGAGATGGGTGGTGGGAACAATGAGAAGATTAATAGTAGTGCAGACTTAGTAAAAAGTTTGACAGTGTTGAGGGAATTATTTGTTTAGCAGAGTGATGGTGTTTGGGGAAAAACTGTTCTTGTGTCTAGTTGTTCTTGTGTGCAGTGCTCTATAGCATTGTTTTGAGGGTAGGAGTTTTTAATATTAGCTGTCCATTTTAGATCTTGTGATATGGTAGAACCTAGAAATTTGAAGGTCTCTACTGTTAATACTGTGTTGTCTAGTATTGTGAGAGGTGGTAGTATGGGAGGGTTTCTCCTAAAGTCCACCACCATTTCTACGGTTTTGAGTGTGTTCAGTTCCAGATTGTTCTGGTCGTACCATGAGGCTAGTTGTTCAACCTCCTGTCTGTATGTAGATTCATCATTGTCTCAAATGAGACCGATCACTGTTGTGTCATCTGCGAACTTCAGTAGTTTAACAGATGGATCGTTTGAGATGCAGTCATTGGTATACAGAGAGAAGAGAAGTGGGGAGAGCACACAACCTTGTGGGGTCCCTGTGCTAATTGTACAGGTATCTGATGTGATTCTGCTTAGCTTCACCTGCTGCTTCCTGTCTGTTAGGAAGCTTATGATCCACTTACAAGAGTGTTCAGGTACCTGTAGCTGGTTTAGCTTAGTTAGAAGAGTGTCTGGAATGATGGTGTTGAATGCTGAACTAGTCTACAAAGAGGACCATTGCGTAGGTCTTTGGAGATTCAAGATGTTGTAGGATGTAGTGCAGAGCCATATTAACAGCATCATCTGTTGATCTATTTGCTCAGTATGCAAATTGCAGGGGGTCTAACAGCAGATCCGTGATGGTTTTCAAGTGGGACAGCACTAGCCTTTCAAAGGTTTTCATGACTACAGATGTTAGAGCGACTGGCTTGTAGTCATTCAGTTCCTTGATGGAGGGCTTCTTCGGCACTGGGATAATAGTAGAGCATTTGAAGCAAGAAGGAACATAGCATATCTCTAGCAATTTATTGAAGATATGGGTGAAGATGGGGGTCAATTGGTCAGCACATTAATTTCTATTTTCTATTCTAAAACCTTATTTTCCCCTGTCATGAGATGCCTGCAGTCACAGTCTGTTTTTGTTGTGACTCCGACCCCCGAGCCTGTCTTATCAGAGGGAGAAGGCTCCGAAAGTGAAGGAGAGGAGTTGGCCAGGCCTCCCTCTCCAGGATCTCCTCTTTGGCAATGCCTCAGGTGTCTCGCAAAGGAGAAGAGATTGGCCAGTAGCCAGGTCTCGCTGAGCAGTCGCAGTTGGACAGTGATGGAGATAAGTCTTGGCTGGATCCACGCCAGCGTCGGAGAGACAAGCGCACTCAGCAGAAAAGGAGGCATGCCAGAGATTAAGCTGAGTCACTGGACCACACCCCACAGGGGATAAAAGGGGGTGTGGTGGCCATTCAGGCTCTGTGAAGGACAAAACTAAACAACTAGTGAGTCACATTGTATCTCTGAAACTATGTTAACTGCCTGCCTTGGATTTAATACGGACTGGACTTGACAATTCTGTGGCTTTGTGTATTTGTTTTGGTTTATCTGACAGAGGAGGAACACCTCCCTCTGTGAGTAAAGTTCTTGGCAAGCAGCTACTGGGTTGCTGCCAATCCTGTTATTGAAGGAATTTATTGTCTGCAAGTTTTATTTAACCCCTGGCTGACTGTTTGTGTGCGTGTGTGAGACGGGGACAGAACAGGTTTTTTTGGTGCATCTGGAGGTGCTTTTTGTGCCGAAAGATGCAGCAGCTGCAGGCTTCTTCTGTCGAAACTTACCGGAGCCATGCTCCCCTTTGTAAACCCATAAGAAAAGGGACAGGCCCGGCCGTGCCACCGCGGAGACTGCAGCGCTTTCCCTTCAGCCTGGGTGGTGGCGCTTGCCTGGCTGGGCAACTGTGGGTAGCCCTTCATCTTGCCAAAGACCAGGTCACCACATTTATAGTCACACGGCTGGCCAGAGCGGGACATGGCATGGGAGGAGAGGAGAGGAGAGACCAATACATCCCCCACCGAGGCCACCCTGCCCGAGCGATCGCAGTGCCTCTGCAGCAACTGGTGCGCTGTGGCCACTTTGCCTGCCTTCACCGGACTCTGCAGGCTGAATTCCTGGAATGGCACCAGCGGTCAACAAGAGCAGACAAGTGGCCAGGTAGGAAGCCAGTGGGCTGCTTTGGAGCCCCAAGCCCCGCGGAGCCAGCGTGGGAGGCACATGGCCCTGGTTGGAAAGCAGCCTTTTCTGCAGCATCCCCCTCCCCTCTTTGGATCACCCTGCAGTGGGGTTCTGCCTTTGCAGAAACGGGGTGGATGCATGTGCAGCAGTCCAGGGATGTCCACTTGCCCTCCCAGAGCATCACCGCCACCCCTCTCAGCCCCAGCTCAGCTGCATTTCCATCAAGGGCCACCCACCCACCCACTGGCTGGGCCAGGCTGTACACCGACCTTGAAAGGCAAGCGGGCATGGGGGACCACTGGGAAGGCAGCATGGAAGGCAGGCAAGCATGGCAGGGCTGCAGGGAAGGGAGTAGCCCACTAGCTCCCTTCCCTGCAGCCCAGCCATACTTACCTGCCTTCTGCTTGCTTGCCTTTGCAAGCAGGCCACAGGGATGCCAGGAAGGCAGCGTGCAAGGCAGGGAAGCATGGCAGGACTGTGGGCCATGGACCGGTTCGGGGGCATGGCCAGACAGCAGCTGCTACCAGTTCGGCAAACCAGCTCCATTCTCAGCTACCCATTTGCCCGAACCAGTCCAAACCGGTAGCATTTCACCCCTGAAGTCAAATTGAAATTGCATTCCACCATGAGATTTTGAACATTTCAGGTGGCATTGAACCGTGCAGCTTTCTTGTTAGCAGGATTCTGCAAGGCCCATTGAATTTCACTTTCCATAATGTCAGACTTAAGTTTGTAAAATCATAGAATCACAGGGCTGGAAGGGACCTTGGAGGTTTTCTAGTTCAACCTCCTGCCCAAGGCAAGTATCTTTATACCATCCAGATCAAGTGGTTGTCCAACCTTTTCTTGAAAATCTTCAGCAATGGAGCATCCACAACTCCTGGAGACAAGCTGTTCCATTGATTATTAGTTCTGACTGTTAGGAAATTCTTCCTTATTTCCAGGATGAATCTCCCTCTGACGAGCTTCCACCCATTGCTTCTTGTCCTGCCCTCAGATTCTCTGGAGGCAGGACATTGACCCTCCTCTTCCCTAAGACAGCCCTTCAATTATTGGAAGATGCTGGAACCAGAAGCATCGCAGCGAGACCGGCTGGAAATTAATGGGCTCCAATGAGCCTTGTGAAAATCCAGCCAGACAAACCAGTGTCAGGGAGTCTTCAGACTGGAACCATCTTGTAGCAACGGTGAAGGAGAGGTGCCTCAGACGACCAAGAGGAACAGACAAGTTCCACAGAAGGTCGGAGGCAGCTCTTCGATCTGGTGGTGGAGGTGGTGGCCATTAAAAACAACCACTTTGAAGCTGGGGCAACCGGGATAAGATTTTGTGCAGGAGTGGTATTTGGACGGAGTACTGGTATCAGGTGAGTGATTGGCCAACTCACAGGTAAAAAAGGAAATTTCTTTAAAAAAAAATAAAACTTTAAAAGATCCTGGCAAGGAAACAAGCAGTTAATTTGCACTTGGGAATTTTAATGGAGGGAAAAGAACAGAGGAAGTCAAAATATTAAAGCCCAGAAAAGAAAACTTTATATTTGGATTTAAAATTGGAGTTGGAGAAATTAAAACCAATATAAGAAAAGGAAACCTGAGGGAAAGTATTTTTTAATGAAGTTTTGAAAGAATTTTGACAGTTTTGAAGTATGAAGGAAGAACAAAGAGGAGGTTAAAATATTAAAGCCCAAGAAAGGAAATTTTACAACTGGATTTAAAACTGAATTTAAAACAATAAAAGGAAAAGCAATTAGAAAGAAAGTATTTTCTATGTGGATTTAAAATACTTTTGTAAACTGGATACTTTGTTGTTCTGAGAAATGTGGATTGGAGAGAGACATCTACTGGTGGAAAGAAAGCACTACAAAGACTGACGTGAAAATTCAAGGAAATTACAACAGTGACCTTGATCACTACAAGAGCTGTGAGAAATTTAAGGAGTATTTGTTTTGTTTTAAGCTGCTTGGTCTCAACTTCTAAAGGAGATGGACAATAATAAAGCTTAAAGTTGGAGTGGATTGGACAACCATTTGTACTGAATATTATCTAGAAATAAAAAAGAGACTATATGGACTAAATTTTAATTAAATAGAAATAGAAATACTAATAATCTTTTAAACTAATAAAATGGAGCCTTGAATGTGTAAGGAATTAATTGAGATGCTTAAAAATGGATGTGAATCAATAAAGGGCAATAAAAAGTCAGAAACTTTGTTAGAGCACACAAAACAGGAAAAAGAGAATATAAATGAGAAACAAGAAAATGATATTGAAGGAAAAAGAACTGATGGCAAAATTTTAGATGGTTACACTGGGATTGACAGTGGCAAAAAAATGGACGGGGGGAATATTTTTTTAAAAAAAAAGCAATCTAAGGGAAGAGAAGGGAATGGGAAAAGATTAGGTAACAGCAAGGGCAAATTATGTGAGTGATGGACTCAAAAGTTAGAGAAAAGATTCAGAAGAAAAGATATAGTAAATATAAAAAGAAGAAGAAGAAAATAAGAAAATGGGATGAAAGGAGAAAATCATTAAGAAGTGGAATTCTGGGGAGACCAGGAGAAAATGATTAAAAGGGGAAGAATAGTGGAAAGGAGGAAGGGAATTAAGATATATATTAGTAGATCTAAGGGAATTATATTAAATAATAATAATTGTGAATGTAAAAAGTAAATATGATGAGATTTATTGTGTATTGTAAAATGGAACAGCAGATGAAATATTACATAGTAATTAGGTTTAATTATGAAAATAATTGAAATTAAGATACAAAATTGAAATGTAAAAAAAAGTGTGATAGGGATTTTGAAATAATATATTGTAAATGAGGAAGTAAAATAATTAATTGATGATGTAACAGAAGTTAAGAATTAAGGGCAGAAAGTGATACTGCTTATTATGTATTAAGAAGAGATGAGATAAGATATGGAAGATCAATTAAGTTAAAGGGTTTCAATGTAAGAATTGGATAAGATGAAGTTTATTGTTTATAACCAAAAAATGTGATGGGGATTATAAGAAATATATTTTATAAATGGAGAAATAAGATAATTAATTGAAGCAATGCTAAGAAATTAGGATTTGAAGGGTGGATGGTGATACTGTTTATATATTAAGTATTAAGAAGAGATTAAGATAAAATAAAAAAGTAGAGAAAAAAGAATATTATGGCAGAAAATGAAATTTGTAAATTGTATCTGGAAAAAGCAAAAAAGAAGATTGGAATAGATTATAAAACTCAGTATATTATTATAAGTTGTAAAAGATGTGACCCAGTCAATACTCTGTTCATAAAATATGCATGTAAAAGAAAAAATTAATAAAACTTGTCTAAAAAAAAAATAAACTATTGGAAGATGCTATCAAGTCTCCCCTAAACCTTCTCTTTGTTAGTCTAAACATACCTAGTTCCCTTAACTGTTCCTCATATGGTTTAGCCTCTTATCATAATTGTTGCTCTTGCACTCTTTTTTGTGTCAAGGTGAGCAGAACTGGACGCAGTATTCCAAGTGTGACCTCACTAGTGCAATATAGAGTCAGACACTCACTTCTTGTGATCTTTATGATATTTGATCATTAACCAAAGTTTTATTTCTCTCATTAAAATTAAGGAAGGGATGTTTCTTGTAAAGTTTTTATGCAGCATCTCTTCTTTCGCCAGTAGATTTTTTTTTTAACTTTGGGGTTTTTATTCTGCTTGATTGCCACATTTCCTTAAATGCATCTCTTCTTTCTTCCTATCTGTTTGCTGTCTTCAATTTATTTGCAATCCAGGTTTATTGCTTATTTAGATAACACCCATTCCCCCCCTTCTTCACCCTCCTCCAGCTTTCCTGTTTATATTGCTTTTTACAGCCACTTAACTTTCCTCTTCTTTTGCATTTAGATATATTGTTATTTGTTCTGTCAATCTTTTCAATCCAGGTTTAGTCAGACACTCCACCTATCAAATCAAATCCATGAAACCCATTCTTCACATTCACCGCATAATCACAAAGGATGTTTCTGAGGTCCTTTTTGTTGGTCCAATGATTTCATTTTCTTTAGTTTAAGATGCAACTTGGCAAGAATCAGTCTGTCATCTGAGCGCCAGTCCTGGTTTTGCTGACTTTGCCATTGCTTCTCCATTTTTGCTCACAGCGTATACAGTCAATTTAAGTTTTGTGTTTTCATTCCAGTGATGTCCGTATGAGGAGCCATCTCTTACGTTGTTAGAAGTTATTTGCTCTACACACTTAATCTTCTTTAGCAGAACTGTATTAGATGGTTGTCTTCTGAGGCCAAATTTTGCATTGTTCCATAAGAGTTCTCCCTTCCAGCGGTAAGCATTCTAATTTTCCATAGCTAATATGATTTTTTGGGGGGCGGGGGGGCGAGGGTCTATTGTATCAATGAGGTGTTGCAAAAAGCAATAAAACTGTTCAGCTTTAACATTGTCATTGCATTATAGATGTGTATCATTGTAATATTGATTGTCGTGCTCTTTACTTGTGTTGAGATCATTCTACCATGGTTTGGGTTGCTTCCAACTTTGATACAGTGATGTTAATAATGTTGAATAATTCATTTCTTTTTTTGTTGTTGTTGTTTTCATGTCCAAGTTAGAAAATCTCATATTGATGATCCACAGTAACCTACTCCAGTCCATTTTAGTTTGCTAATTGCCAGAATGTCAATAATAATTATCACATTTTTTACTCTGAGGACCGCACGGAAATGGCATTGGTCGCATTGGTTGATGATCTCTGGAGGGCTCGGGATAGGGATTGTTCCTCTGTCCTGGTCCTATTAGACCTCTCAGCAGCTTTTGATACCATCGTGGTATCATGCTGCGCTGGTTGGAGGGGTTAGGGGTGGGGGGCACTGTGTTGTGGTGGTTCTCCTCCTTCCTCTCTGACCGGTTGCAGTTTGTGTTGATGGGGGGGTCAGAGGTTGACCTCGAGGTGCCTTATATGTGGGGTACCACAGGGGTCGGTCCTCTCACCCCTTTTGTTCAACATTTATGTGAAGCCGCTGGGTGAGATCATCCGTGGTTTCAGGGTGCAATACCATCAGTACACTGATGACACTCAGCTGTACATCTCCACCCCAGACCATCCCAATGATACCTTTGACATGATGTCCCAGTGTCTGGAGGCTGTGCGGATCTGGATGGGGAGAAACAGGCTCAAGCTCAACCCATCCAAGACCGAGTGGCTATGGTTTCCGGCATCCCGATATAGCCAGCTGGTGCCATCGCTGGCTATTGGGGGCGAGTCATTGGCCCCCATGGAGGAGGCTCGTAACTTGGGCGTCCTCCTGGATGCACAGCTGTCTTTAGAAGAGCATATTATGGCCGTGGCCAGGGGGGCTTTCTATCAGGTTCGCCTGATATGCCAGTTGCGTCCCTTTCTGGATCGGGACTCCTTATGCATGGTCACTCACACCTTTGTTACTTGTTGTATGGACTACTGCAATGCGCTGTACATGGGGCTCCCCTTAAGGAGCACCCAGAGGCTCCAGCTGGTACAGAATGCAGCTGTGTGGGTAATTATGGAGGCAACATGGCGCTCCCATGTGACCCCCCTCCTGCGTGAGCTGCACTGGCTCCCGGTGGTCTTCCTGGTGCGCTTCAAGGTTTTGGTTACTATCTTTGGAGCACTCCATGGCTTAGGACCGGGGTATCTATGAGACCGCCTTCTGCCACCAGTAGCCTCTCACCGACCAGTATGCTCCCATAGAGAGGGGCTCCTCAGGGTGCCGTCGGCCAAACAATGTTGACTGGCGGCCCCCAGGGGGAGAGCCTTCTCTGTGGGGGCACCCGCCATCTGGAACAAGCTCCCCCCGGAGATACGGAAGATCCCTGACCTGCACGCTTTCCACCGTGCCATCAAAACATTTCTTTTCCAGCAGGCCGGCCTGGCCTAACCTCTCTTTTAAACTGTTTTTTAAAACTTTTTAAATTTTTAAATTTTAAATTTGTCTTATGAATTTGGGGTGTTTTAAATTTCGTTTTCCGGGCCAATTATTTAATTGTATTTTAATGGTTTTTTTAACATTTGTATTATATGTATTTTATTTGGCTGTTCACCACCCTGAGTCCTTCGGGAGTAGGGTGGTATACAAATTCAATAAATAAATAAATAAATATAATAATAATAATAATAATAATAATAATAATAATAATAATAATAATAATAATAATAATAATAATAATGCAGAACAGAAAGGATGCTGCAAAAACTCAAGAGGAACAAAGGATCAATTGCTGATCGACAAGCTAATCCTAAAGAACTCAAAGAAAAGACGAACCAATCTGTTCATGGCTTGGATAGACTATAAGAAAGCATTTGATTCAGTTCCCCATAGCTGGATCAAGAAATGCCTGGAAATATTAGGCATCAGCAGCAACACACAAAAATTCATGGAATCTTCAATGAACCTCTGGAAAACGAAACTTATGGCTAATGAAGAACTGGGTGAAGTTGAAATTAAACGAGGCATTTTCCAAGGTGATTCCCTTTCACCCCTACTTTTTATACTCTCAATGCTACCACTGACAATCATTTTGAAGAAGATGAACTGTGGATACGAATTTGCAAAGAAAGGACTGAAAATCTCGCACTTGATGTACATGGATGATTTGAAGCTGTTTGGTAAAACAAAAGCTGAACTGAATTTATTAATTGAAAACACAAAAGAATTCAGCCAAGACATTGGTATGCAGTTTGGAATTGACAAATGTGCAACAATAGCAACCAAAGCAGGCAAGATCATAGAAGAGGATGGAATAGAACTAGAGAATGAAGAAATGATAAAGGCAGTAAAATCAGAAGAAGGCTACAAGTACTTGGGGATTTTAGAAGCCTCTGACTTAATGCATAATAAAGTCAAGGAATTAACTTCAACCAAGTACATTCGGCAAATTCGTAAGATATTAATGTCCAAATTGAGTGGAGAAAACATCATAAAAGCCATAAATACCTGGGTTATACCTGTGATTAGATACTCTGCAGGAATAATTAACTGGGCCCAGATGGAGTTAGACAATTTGGACAGAAAAACAAGGAAGCTTATGACAATGAATCATGCCTTGCACCCTAAAAGTGATGTTGACCGATTATATTTACCAAGAGCAGAGGGTGGTCGAGGACTCCTACAAGTAAAGCAGACTGTGGAAGAAGAAAAATGCACCTTGAATGATTACATCCAGAAAAGTGAAGAACCAATGATTAAGGAAGTAAATAAAGGAGGCCTTTTAAAGACAACTAAAACAAAAGCAGAATATAAGAAAGAAGTAACTGAGCAGCGAGCTGAAAATTGGAAAAGCAAAGCTCTGCATGGCCAATACTTGAAAAGTATTGAAGGCAAAGCTGACCAGAAACTGGTCAAGATCAGGAGTACTGAAAAAAGAAACAGAAAGCTTTATTTTGGCAGCTCAAGAACAACCCCTAGCCACAAACTGCATGAAGGCAAAAATTCAACATGTTACCACCAGCAGCAAATGCCGCCTCTGCAATGAGAAAGAGGAGACAGTTGACCACCTGATCAGTGGGTGCAGCAAAATTTCACAAACTGACTACCTACAACGCCATGACCGTGTTGCTAAGATCATTCACTGGAAATTGTGCCAGAAGTTTGGATTTGAGTACAGCAAAAACCACTGGGAACATCAGGTTGAGAAAGTTTTAGAGAATGAGAAACTCAAGATCTTGTGGGACTTTAGGATTCAGACTGACAGGCACTTGGTCCACAACACACCTGACATAACAATAGTTGAAAAGAAAAAAATATGGCTCATTGACATTGCAATACCCGGTGATGCACAGATTGAAGATAAGCAGCAAGAAAAAATCACAAAGTACCGGGATTTGCAAATTGAAGTTGAGCGACTGTGGAAAAAGAAATCGTGTGTTGTCCCGATTGTAATTGGAGCCCTTGGAGCAATACCCAAAGGGCTACCCCACTATTTAGAAATTCTAAATTTGTCGGACTTGAACATTTTGACTCTACAGAAAACCACCTTACTCGGAACAGCTTACATCCTCCGACGATACCTTAACAGTTCCTAGGTCCTTGGTTAGGACTCGAGCTGCTGAGCTATTAACCAGCCTCAAAGGCTGTGAATCTCACTAAAGATTAACCAATAAATAATAATAATAATAATAATAATAATAATAATAATAATAATAATAATAATTTATTTTAAATTGCTTTTAAAATATGTATTTTGTGCTTTTACCTTTGGCTGAGTCCTTCGGGAGAAGGGTGGTATATAAATTTAAAAATAAATAAAAATAAATTTTAAAAAATGATTTTCATATTTTTGCTGGCCACACTTCCTTTTGGGGCACAATCTTCAGAACAATAAACCAAATTCTCCATCTCACCTTTTCTTCGTGCCTTCTGCTTAGCACTAAAATGCCTTTGGGGTCCTTGGTGCTCTCTGAGCTGGCTTGTTTTTTGGCAGACATTTCATGACCCAAACTAGGCAAGCACTGATGATGTTACCTAATTTGGGTCATGAAATGTCTGCCAGAAAACAAGCAGCTCAGAGAGCACCAAGGACTCCTCTTGTCAACCCTGGGCTACAAATATTCTCCTTTACTAGTACTAAAAGGCATCAATGATCTCTATAATGCACTAAAAAAAAGTTCACTTTTTAAATTTTCACTACAGCATTAAAAACAAAAGTTCAGCGGCCAGGTTCTGAAAATTTTGCTGATGCTGATTACTTCTCAAAATTTGAATTGGGAAAATAATTGAAAGAGCTCGTTTAAAGTTATGTGTCACTAAAGTTATCTCTGCCACCTGGGCTTTTTTTCTTCTGGCAGTCAGCAGGCCCTATGCTGCCCAAGATTTTTGGCTACGGCTAGGGCTGTAGAATCGAGTGGATGTGACTCCACTGAGCTAGGGCTGTAGAAAAATCTTGGCTACGTAGGAAAAACCTGGCTAAAAGAAAAACACACATAAAACCTATGAAAAGTAAGAAAATAGATATTGTACCTTTACAGGGAGGATACATGAGATGTGGGTGTGGCTTACTGATGATGGCTAACGAGCCAGAAATAGATCTATATAAGTCTCTCACTAAGCAGCATGCTGGCTGCCAGAAGAAAAAAGCCCAGAATCGAGTGGATGTGACTCCACTGAGCTAGGGCTGTAGAAAAATCTTGGCTACATAGGAAAAACCTGGCTAATATATATGTGTGTGTGTGTGTGTATAAATATAGAGTATATATATAATCTATCGTCTATCAATCGGTCTATCTTTTTGTTGAAACAGCATTTTCTTCCTGAACATGAGAATTAACAGGCATATTTTACAACTTCCTGAGCGTCTTTATGAAGGCCATCTCCTGCTTGGCTCTAACATCTGTAAAATCAATTTAACGAATAAATATCTATTGTGTAAACCTTAAATTGAGCTAATCTGTATCCATTTTGTGTTCGCTTTTGTCAATGAAAATAATCTCCTCTATTGGACTCGGTGTGTGTGTGTGTGTGAATACATTTGCATAATTTGGATGCCTTTCTTGTCTGCCCCATTTTCTGCTATTTCATTTGTCCTCCCAATCCTGACTCTCATTTTTCATAGCCTGACATTTAATCGTATTGGCTATTAACTGCATTTTTCTCTGTCGTGGAAAGATTTGAAAAGTGGGGGGGAGGGGAGGCACAGTAACAGGGAATTAGAAAGATCAGAACAGATTTAGGAGAGGATGAAAGCCGTGATCAGAATTGTCCATTTTACTTCTGTCACAGAATTCATGTCTTGCCATCTCATTGTCTGGCTCATTGTATCATCTTTTTAGAGAGAGTGATTTAAAAATTCTTCAAAACAAACTCTGGTCTCTTTTCTTTATAAAATACAGGTAGCCCTTGGCTTACAACAGTTCATTTAGTGACCGCAATACAACAGTATTGAAAAAACTGAGTTATGAACATTTTTCGCACTTATGACCATTGCACTGCTCCCCTGGGTCACGTGATCAAAATTCAGATGCTTGGCAACTGACTTGCATTTATGAAGCTTGCAGTATCCTGGGGTCATGTCATGTGATCCCCCTTTTCCAACCTTCTGACAAGCAAAGACAATGCGGAAGCTAGATTCACTTAACAACTGTGTCACTAACTTAAGAACTTTAGTAATTCACTTAGTAACGGTGGCAAGAAAGATTGTGAAATGGGACAAAACTCACTTAACAAATGTGTCACTTAGCAAAGGGTTTTCATAAGTCAAGGACTATCTGTACTTCTTAACTGTATCTTATTTCTATTAGCTATGCTGAAGTTGTGGAACAGGCAGAGAACAATATAAATATTGCTATATTGCTATAAAAAATGATGCAGTTCTTAATGTTTTTTCCTTAGGCTGACAAAGTCAGTTGGCTCATTAAGAATTTACAGGAATACAATATTAAGAGACTGTTGCTAAATGGCTGACTTTTTTACACCCTGTCGAAAAATAGGTTTTCGTGACCAGATTACCAAGCTCTTTAACTTCTTTTATTGTCTTTTTTTTTCCTTTTTAAATGCTGCTATTTTTTTTTATTACTGGCAAATAATACAGAGGGAAAAACTGATACTAATTGCACAGCTAAATATTGTCTTTATTTTTGTGGAGGGGGAAACAAACAATTGTTAGAATGTCAAAGCCCCATTTCATTTTGAGAAGAAATGACATATAATAATATATATTTTTAAAGAAATGTAGAGAAATCCAAGTGCTAAGCTGTTATTACAGCACTAGAAATAGGACCAGTTTTTCTGCTGAAAATGGGAGAAAGAATTCATCAACTTTTGACATTTACATGATATGCTGTTTAACTTATGATCACTCCTAAAAACAAGTTTGTACAGAGTTCAGAATATACATCCATAATCTCAGTACATTAACCAAAAACTCATTCCCGAGTGGTTTAATTCAAGGAATGTCGAAGTAAAAGTGAACAGAACTTTAATGTGGTAATACTATGCATCTTCCCTTGAAAGCAAAGCCCTGCCAAAATAAATGGAATTTATTTCTCAGTAAGCAGAAAGCTGAGTTGCAAAACCCATTTGTCTTTAAACAGGACTTTGGCTCTCTGTGTGATAAACACTTTCTTGGAGATGAATTATGTGAACAGGTAATCCTTGATTTACAACCAGAATGGAGCCCAAAATTTCTCTTGCTAAGTAAAACAGTTGTTAAGTGAATTTTGTCCCATTTTATGACTTTTCTTGCCACAGTGAATCACTATAGTTGTGAAGTTAGTAAAACGGTTGTTGAGTGAATCTGGCTTCTCTACTGAGTTTGCTTGTCAGAAGGTCACAAAAGGTGATTGTGCAACCTCAGGACACTGTGACCATCATAAATATGAGTCAGTTGCCAAGCATCTGAATTTTGATCAAGGAACCACGGTGGTCAGTGGTGGGATTCAGCCCATTTTCACTTGGTTCACTAGAACCAGTTGTTAATTTTATGTGCAGTTTGGCAAACCGGCTGTTGGAAGAAATCTCCTTCCAACAGCCTTTTGTTTTTCCCACTTTACGGGGTTAATCCTGACAGGAAGGCAGGAAGGAGGCATTCTGGTGTACCTCTGTGTGTGGTTTCTAGCCTAATCCTTATCTTTATTATTGCCCTGCCCTTTAAGTGTTTTTAGAAACTGCCTCTGCATTTAGCCTTGTTATATTGTAACAACTGTTAATGCTTCTTAGCAGTATGCCCAGACTTTCTGTAGCCTGAGCTGCTTCTCTGAATTTTTTTTCACTTTGCTTTTACTTTTATATTGGGGCTTGACTTTCTTAAAGGGGAAGGGTTGTTTTAAGCTTTTTACACTGCTTTAGTGGGTCCTGGTACTGTCCTTTTGGGATGTACTTCCAACACAGCTGAATCCCCTCCCAGTTACTCCTTGCCTCCTCCGTCCCCAGTTAAGGATGGGAGGGGGCGATCGTAGGCCTCTTTCTTCCCTGGATTGGTAATCTTCTCTAAATGGAGCAATCTGGCTAGTCTTTGGCTTCTTTGTTTGTTTGTTACAAAAAAAAGGGCTTTGGGAGGTCTCCCCCTCACCCCACATACACCAACTGATAGGAATGAGTAATCTTTTCTGACCACAGCTGCCTGCCTGACCAAGTTAAGCAATGGCTAAGAGGCAAGCTTGGCACTCTGTCTGATTTTTTTACTGCCTTGCTGGGGGCATGTGGCTGCCAGTGCCAGTTGGTGCCATCGCTGGCTATTGGGGGCGAGTCATTGGCCCCCACAGAGAAGGCTCGTAACTTGGGCGTCCTCCTGGATGCACAGCTGTCTTTAGAAGAGCATATTATGGCCGTGGCCAGGGGGGCTTTCTATCAGGTTTGCCTGATTTGCCAGTTGCGTCCCTTTCTGGATCGGGACTCCTTATGCACGGTCACTCACGCCCTCGTCACTTCTTGTATGGACTACTGCAATGCGCTGTACATGGGGCTCCCCTTAAGGAGCATCCGGAGGCTCCAGCTGGTCCAGAATGCAGCCGCATGGGTAATTATGGGGGCAACATGGCGCTCCCATGTAACACCACTCCTGCATGAGCTGCACTGGCTCCCGGTGGTCTTCTGAGTGCGCTTCAAGGTATTGGTTCTCATCTTTAAAGCGCTCCATGGCTTAGAGCCCAGGTATTTACGAGACCACCTTCTGCCACTGATAACTGGCCAATCCGCTCCCAAAGAGAGGGACTCCTCAGGGTGCTGTCAGTCAAGCAATGTCGACTGACGACCCCCAGGGGGAGAGCCTTCTCTCTGGCGGCACCCGCCCTCTGGAACGAGCTACCCCCAGGAATACGACTGATCCCGGACCTTCGTACTTTCCTCCGAGCTTTGAAGACCTTATTTCAGCAAGCCGGGCTGGTTTAAAATTTTAATGGGCTATTTTATGGGTAAATGGTTTTTAAAATTTAGGGAAGCCAAATTGATTTAATTCTGTTTTAATTTATTTTAATTTTTATACTGTATGTATTTTAACCTAGGCTGTTCACCGCCCTGAGTATTTGGGAGAAGGGTGGTATACAAATTTAATAAACCATAAACCATAAACCATGTGATCTTTCCTGAAATTTGAATGATTTCTTGTAAGGTGAATGAGACCAGCCGGTATCTTTAAGTGGTGCAAATGGATTTAAGGATTGCTTCTCCTGGGTGCTTTGTCACTTCACTGAGGACAGTGAAGTGAATCTCTTCTATGGGGATTCTTTAGTCATCCAGGTCATGGTTGTCCCAAAGGTGCTTTTTTCAAGAGGCAGTTGGACTTTCTTGGTTTCCAGAAAGTCCAGTTGCCTCTTGAAAAAGCATCTTTGGGACTGGAGTCTCTTGCATTGCTTCGAAGTGGCTATGGCACATTTATTTATTTATTTATTGAATTTATATTGCTGCCTATTCACCCATGGCGACTCAAGGCATCTTACAGAATATAAAACCACATTTTAAACAATAAAAACTGACAAAAACAATCAAATAAAATGATATAGTACAATATAACAAAATCACCCCCCCACCTTCCACCCCCTCGCCCCAGCAATAGCAGATCACACCAGCCATTTAATGGGCTCCATCCTGCTCTGGGTTCCCCAGACCCATTGGCAGAACCAGGTCTTCAGTGCCTTCTGGAAGAGTATTAGAGTGGGGGCCACCATGAAGAAGGCCCTTCTTCTGGGTCCCACCAGGTATATCTCTCTCAGGGATGGGACCCGCAACATTCCCTGCCTCCCCGCTCTGATGGGTTGGGTAGATGTGACCAGCAAGAGACAGTCCCTCAGATAATCTGGTCCCAAGCCATGAAGGGCTTTAAAAGTGATAGCCAGTACCTTGAATTGCTCCTGGAAGCAAATCAGTAACCAATGCAGCTCCCGCAGGAGTGGTAATACATGTACACACCAGGGTCTACACAAAATCATGTGGGCTGCTGCATTTTGCACCAACTGGAGCTTCCAGACTCTCTTCAAGGGCAGTCCCATGTAGAGCACATTGCAATAGTCAAGACAGGAAGTGACTCGGGCATGAGTGACTGTGAGTAGGGACTGTTGGTCCAGGAAAGGGAGTAACTGGTGCACAACCTGCAGTTGCACAAAGGCTCTCCTGGGCACGACTGCCACCTGCTCTTTAAGCAGGAGTCATGAGTCCAGGAAAACCCCTAGATTACGCACACCCCATCCAAGACCAAAGGTGGAAATTCTGCCTAAGCCAACGAACCCCAAACCCAGAGCCACTTGGTCTTGCAAGGGTTTAGTTTCAACCCATTGCTCCCCATCCAACCCCTTACAGCCTCCAGGCACTGCAAGAGGGAGGTCACAGCATCACTTAACTCACCACAGGCTGAGACATACAGCTGAGTATCATCAGCATATTGGTGATACTTCAGTCCATGGTGACAGATGATCTCACCCAGCAACTTCATAGAAATATTGAACAGGAATGGAGAGAGTACTGAGCCCTGCAGAACCCCATAAAGCAGTGGGTGAGGGCTGGATGTCTCCCCTCCTATCAACACTAACTGAGGGTGGCCACAGAGGAAGGAAGTGAACCAGGATAGCACAAGGCCTCCCACTCCCATCCCCCAAAGCCGCCCCAGGAGAATACCATGGTCGATGGTATCAAAAGCTGCTGAGAGGTGAAGTAGAGCAAGGATGGATGCACTACCCCATCTCACGCCCACCAGAGATCATCCAAAAGTGCGACCAATGCCATTTCTGTCCCAAATCCAGGTCTGAATCCTGATTGGTAGGGGTCAAGATAATCCGTTTCATCCAGAAATCTCTGGAGCTGCGGCACGACCACCTTCTCAACAACCTTCCTCAAAAAGGGAAGATTGGAGACAGGTCGGAAATTATCCAACCGGGTGGAGTCCAGCGATGGCTTCTTAAGAAGAGAGTGAACCACAGCCTCATTAAAATGCTAGAGCACTGCCCCCTCCTGTAGGGAATCATTATTCACCACCAGAGTCCACCCGCCTGCCACCTCCTGCAAAGCTTTCACAAGCCAGGAGGGACATGGGTCCCTGATTGTTCACATGATTGTTCGCTGATAGTAACATTTTTTTTAAAAAAAAAGGAGGTAGGGGTATGGATCCTCCCTCCAATTGGTTTTAGTTTTCTCTCATGATAATAAGGCTTAGGCACCAGGCTAGAAGCTTATTTAGATATCTGTGGCATGTACTAATTTTATTGTGACTCTGACAAGCTTGGGAGGGCAGAGACTTAAACCTGGGTCCCGTATATATTTTTTAAATTTGTCTCTTAATTTGTAGCCCAAGTATGTGCACCTACTTTCTGGAGAGCATAAATGACCTCTCTGCGAAAGGGTTTCATTTTATGACCAAAAGTTGGCTGCTGATAGTTATTGTTGCATTTTAACTATTTTAATTCCTCAAGGTGCTCTGATACCCTGCCTGATTTGTAACTCTGGATTGCAGGTGTTGCTGAGGAAAAGGAAGGTGTTCAGACAGAATGGTTACCTTTCCGTGACGGCTGTGACTCATTGATCTTCAGTGTGTATTCCCCCATTTCTAATCTAGTGATTGGTATTTAGGGCAGCTTTTTGCAAGCAAAGTAGCTTTTTGTATTTTTGTACAGGTAATCCTTGATTTACAACAGTTCATTTAGTGACCATTCAAAGTTACAATGACACTGAAAAAAGTGACTTATGACCATTTTTCACACTTATGACTATTGCAGCATCCCCACGGTCATGTGATCAAAATTCAAATGGTTGACAACTGTCTCACATTTATGATGGTTGTAGTCTCTCAGAGTCATGTGATCCCCTTTTGCAACCTTCTGACAAGCAAAGCCAATGGGGAGGCCAGATTCACTTAACAGCTATGTTACTAACTTAACAACTGTAGTAATTCACTTAACAAATGTGGCAAGAAAGGTCGTGAAATGGGGCAAAATTCACTTAATAAATTTCTCACTTAGCAACATAAATTTTGGGCTCAATTGTGGCCATAAGTCGAGGAGAGGCCAGGCAAGGCCAGGCGTGACATGGAGTGGCTGGGAGGGGAGGGGAGGGGTGAGGTGGGGCCGGGCAAGGCGAGGCGAGGCACCTTGGACATGAGTGACATTGAGTTGGCCAGACCCACCCAGTCACATGCCTACCCAGCTGGTCATTAGGGCAGAGAACTAGTTGTTAAATTATTTGAATCCCACCACTGACAGGGATGCTGCAATGGTCATAAAAAAAGTCACTGAAAAAAGTGACTTATGACCATTTTTCACACTTACGACCATAGCAGCATCCCCATGGTCACATGATCAAAATTCAGCCGCTTGGCAAATGACTCCTATTTATGACGGTCACAGCATCCTGGGGTCATGTGATCCTCTTTTGTGACCTTCTCACAAGCAAAGTCAATGTGGAAGCCAGATTCACTTAACAACTGCAGTGATTCATTTAACAACTGTAGCAAAAAAAGCTTGTAAAATGGAGCAAAATTCACTTAACAACTGTTTCGCTTAACAACATAAATTTTGGGGCCAATTGTGTTTGTAAGTTGAAAGCTACCTGTAAGAGAGGTAGAGCCTCTCGAAATTTTGCAATTTTGCAAAAAAACCTTTTGCAAATTTTGCAAAAAACAAATAGGAAAACTAAAATAATTTGATCAAACCATCACCTCCTTATAACACAGTGTCCTTCATTGTACTAAAATGTTAGACATCTCTATGACCCGATCATAATTGAAGTGTTTTGAACATTTGTCTTAAATATCAGGAATGATGGGACCATCCAGCTTTCCAGGAGGAGACTATTCCACTACGGAAAAAACTAGTTTTTCGTTTTTTTATATATATTGGATTTCTCCCGTTTCAGAATGTCTCATGTTAGGTCTGAGAAATTCCTTGCTTAGAGCCAAGTGTGAATGTGTGAGGCTGTTATTGAAAAGGTTCAACAATTATTTCACTGCTGTCGACTGCGGGTTTTTTTGAAGGACAGTCAGAATTATGACACTGCTGAGGCTCAATTGATCTAGGCGCCACTTGGTACTGGAGTGGCATTTCAGTAAATCCATGGAAGCAGAGAAAAACAAGAAATTAACCCAAGATCCTTATTATCTTCCATTATCTCCTCAGGCTTTTGATTTCTACAGCCTGGAGCTCATCAATTATCTCTGGCTCATAAGAACCCCTTGGATTTGCCCTTCCCAAAACTTCCAATAAGAAACAGAAATAAAAGCATACAAGAGTAGATTTCTGGTCCCAGTCTGAAGTGATGGTTATTCCTTCCAAAATCCTAATGGCGTAGGTCACAGGTGTCAAACTTGCGATGTCATGTCATCATGTGATGTATCATGACTTTTCTCCCCTTTGGCTAAACCAGGGGCAGGCATGGCCAGTGTGTGATGCATCCAGCCCACGGGACGCGAGTTTGACACCCCTGACCAGTGGTGGGTTGCTACCGGTTCGCCCCAGATTGGATGAACCGGAAGTGGTGGCGGCAGGAGGCTCCGCCCACCCACCCGGACATCTCTGTACATGCGCAGAAGCATTGCATGTGCACATGCCCACAAAGAAACCGGTAGCGATGGGATTTGAATCCCACTACTGCCCCTGACATAGGTTGTTTCCGGCAAAACAACCTTAACCAAAGGGAATCTGAGTAAACAATAGATCTTTTCCATAAGTGGTTCCACTTTTGGGGAATTCATTCTTCTCAAGAGGTAGCTATGGATCTTAGCTAATTAACATTCCATAAGCGAGGAAAATATGTGCCCTTTCAAAACTGCATGATGAGGCGAGCTCCTGTCCTGGCCTCTACTCCTGCCAACCTAGCCGCTCGAAAGCATACAAATGCAAGTAGATAAATAGGTACCACTTTGGTGGGAAAGTAACCACGTTCCATGCACCTTGGCGTATAGTTATGCCGGCTGCATGACCACAGAAGCATCTTCAGGCAATACTGGCTCTCTTGGCTGAGAAACAGAGGTGAGCACTAGCCTGAGAGTTGGTACACAACTGGGCAAGAGAAAGCTTTAGCTTTTTATGGTGTGACTCTACACAGAAAAAGTTTTCAGTCTAGCTTCTTTCAGAGCCTTTGGATAAAATTAGTTTTCAGAGGAGTCTGTAAGGAAAAAAGATTCTGTAGACTCTACTGCTGCTTAGAGGTAAAGTCAAGAATGAAAAACAATAATCAAAGTAGAATATTTGGTAGACAAAGGACAGTCACACATTTTCTCTTTATATAAAAATGAATCAAAATTGTCAAACTTGGAAGGGATTCAAGAGGAACTGTGCACAGCCAAGGAACTGATTTGAAATTTGATTTATAGAATGTGCACATCATGTCAGATTGGTTTCTTGCAGCAATGAAAAGTTAAGTCCTAAAAAAGCCGATATTTGTCTCAGCCCACAAAACCTTAACAGAATTTTAGATGAACCTCTAAGGTGTTTTGGAAATTAGTGGGTGAGGAGACATGGATGTTCCATGAAATCTTATTCATGCATTCTAATTCTTATTCTCGACCATTATTTTTTCCAATTTATGTTTGCAATGATAAATTGGCCTTTTAATATCTATGATTAGCACTGCATTTCTGGCCAGGTTACGTAAAAGAAAGAATCATAGATTATGATAACAGTTATTTCTAAGAGAAATATATTCCAAAATGCATTCTTTCAATTTTTTGTAGATATTTTGTTAGATATTCTAACAAACCTGCCCTTCCCCAAATACTGCAGGGCTACATCTTTATGGTGAGGAGGTGTTCCTAGGACAGATGAGTGAAAAAGGCATGTTTTTTTTCCCATATTTCATTACATATTATATATTTTCCAGAAGGGTCACAAAGGCATGAAGGTCACCTTAGTTGCTCAACTGAGAAGCGAGGAGGGAGGATGAGGATGAGGAGAATAATAATTTATTTTATAACTAGGAAAAGTTTAGCTCTGACAATATCACTTTCGACAGCCATTTGAACAGTGACAAAAGGGTATCCAGCTACCAATAATGAATTTCCATACTGAACAGGAGCTGATGTTCATGGAGACTTTGATGAACCTTTTGATGAACCGGTCCTATGATTCTATTAAAACAATACACAGAAGTTGGATGAAAATTCATTTACTGGGAGAATTCTGTGGGATAGGCAAGTTCTTACATCGCATGAAAGAAAAAATGGGTTCAAATTCACCATGTTTCAGCAGATTGATTGAACTCTATGGGCCAATTAGTTGTCACTAAATCAATTTCCATAGGTTACAAAAGCTTAACTAAATCTGAATCCAATCAGTGAGCTCTTTTAATCCAGAATGTATGCAATGTTTGTTATTCTCTGACATTGTAATGCTACATTGTATAAATTATCCCCTAAATAAAATTACATGTAAGGGAAATATCCTTTTACAAGAAAGGTTTAGGCTGCAATCTTCTACTGAGTTGGGAATAAATCCCACTGAACTTATGAATACATTTGGATGGTTAGCATATTTAAGAATAACCGAAACCTAGGAGGTAAAATCTTAATAATAGTGTTAAGGGAAAATAAATGTGATTGAGAGCTGAACAACAGAAACACATTTTTAAAAAGATACATACATGTTTGGTGGAGATATTCTATTTTCTTTTGTTCATCAAGTGTTCTTTGTCTTCCTACTGAGTGAATTGTGTTCAATTCTCAATGCAAATAAATTCAGTTCCAATTCATTTCATAGCCAGGTTTTACTTGTTCCTTCCCCGCAGAGTCCCTTTTTTTCAAATCTTGTAACCAGATATTGGTTTCCTTTACTTCATTGCCTTTGAGATTTTTATTTCTTAACGTTTCCACTGTAGAGATGAAGGAAAATGTCTTGTCTGCCAAAACTGTAAATTTGAACTGTGTGGCTACAGTTCCAGTCTGTCTTAGATATGGATCCAGATGGTTGATTTTGGGTCTCTCTATTCTCTCTCAGCCCTACAAGGTGAAGTTAAACTAACTCCAAAACTATTGCCCTGAGAACGTCATGAAATTATCCCTGCTTCCCATGTTTATCATTTTTTCTATATTTATCATCACAAAATTACTTCTGAGCACATTATGTATCAGAACCTTGGAGAGAAGCTAACTAAAATGGTGTGCTTAGAAATAGTAGTTAAATTCATTTTGTAAGTAGGGATTATGAAGCTATCATTGAAGCATTCATTGATCTAGCTGGAATAATACTCAGAATGATGACCACAATTACTATTGACACTTGATTAAGATTAAAAGGTAAAGGTTTCCCTGTCCAGTCATGTCTGACTCTAGGACATGGTGCTCATCTCTGTTTTTTTGGCCAAGGGAACCAGCATTGCCTGAAGACACTTCCATGGTCATGTGGCCAGCATGACTATATCAAAGGCACACGGAATGCTGTTATC
This sequence comes from Arizona elegans, assembly GCA_022577455.1. Classification (NCBI taxonomy): domain Eukaryota; kingdom Metazoa; phylum Chordata; class Lepidosauria; order Squamata; family Colubridae; genus Arizona; species Arizona elegans. Next base: position 102,155,407 of record JAKOOJ010000005.1, read on the forward strand.
TTCCCACTGATGGTGGTACCTATTTATCTACTTGCATTTGCATGCTTTTGAACTGCTAGATGGTCAGGATGAGGATTAGACAGGATAAATTATAGAAATATGAGACCCCTGATGTCATGTTAGAGAGAGAGGTTAAAATATAACTGCATTTTAAACTAATTATTCTATAACTTATAAATTGTACTTTTAACTAGAATAGTTTAGAAGTCATTTCTGTATATTTTTATCTTTCTTTTTTGTACCTTCCCTTTTTCTTTTATATGTCAGTTTCAATTTGTTTGGGGTAGGAATGGTAGGTATTTAGTATATTACTGCTACATCTTTTTAAAGTAGGTTATTAGAATCTTAATGGTTGGAGCTTTGTGAAGTCTAGAGGTGGAGCTTTTGCTTCACCATCAGGAGGCTCTGAGTTCAATCCTAGGTAGTGGCAGATATTCCTCTCTCTGGGTGCAATGAGTACTTGTCTGCTGACAGGAAGGGTATCTGGCCAGTAAATACTCAGCTCCATTCAGTCTCCCCAACTCTAGCCTGATGCAAGAGATTACAGGGTTTTTAAAAGAAAAAAGAATATTAGTTTCCACTATAACAATCAGAAATAGTCACTAGAGATCCCAACATCATCAAGAAGCTACTACTCTCAGGAATTGGCAAAGGGTTATAACACTCTAGGCAGCTTTCCGGTCTCAGTAACCTTCACCTTAATTGGCCACTATTAGCAATTAAAGAATAGCTTTGATCAAGATATCATAGAGAAGGAATCAAAAGTTCCCTCCTGCAAACAGTGTTGGGTAAATCATTTCTCTTTCATGCACAAAACGATGTGAAATTGACCAAAATAATTCCTAATAAAACCAATCCAAGGCATGTCTTCTTTTCAGGAAGGATATCTCTGATGCAGTTACGCCAAATGTTTTTCAAACAGCTTCTAGGATAAAGTTCTTCCTTGCATTAACACAATATATCTGGGGAGGTGGTGGGAGAATGTGCATTTTTCAAAGAATCTAACATCAGTTGAACATCATCACAACATCGGGGTTTTTTTAAGAAATTCAGGGGATTCCTATTTGTATAGTTAGTATAAGGTTCAAAGCAATCCTGGAATTCTGAGGGTTCCCCCCCTCCTTCTGATTATCCTTTTGATGTAATCACAAGTCAGGGCCTTAAAGGGAATAAAGAAAGGAAAAATGTTGAAATTACTTGCCTGGTATCTTGCATTAAATAGTCCTCAGTTGAAATAGCTCACTGGGTGCTTTAGATACCTTGTCTACCCTGATAGCTTTGAAAGACTCCAATAAATAAGTAAATAACAGTGAAAGGGGTCTAATTTAGGAAAACGGAAGGAAAACAGCAATCAAGGGAATTGCAAATGAAAATACTACACTTGCAGTCCTATCTATATGGTAACTTTAAATACAATGAAAAGGCAGAATAATCCACTGACCTCTGAGGCTGCAGCTTTTTTAGGCCATGGTTTATTTTAAGACAGCGTTTTTACATTTTAAGAAGGGACTGGACAACCATTTGTCTGAAATGGTATAGGATCTCCTGTTTGAGCAGGGGGTTGGACTAGAAGACCTCCAAGATACCTGCCAACTCTGTCATTCTGTCATTCTGTTTTCCAGACCAGATGAAACAAAATACTTTCTGTTCATTTTGCAGCCAGTGTCAGCTTTGGAAGCCATATTAGGCCAGAAACTTCCATGCTGCCACCTTCTCATGTGTGGGAAAGTAGGAGGGGGGATTAAGGAGAGGGGTTGTCTGTAGACATAATAGCATTCTTCCTGTTGGTCAAGGTCAAGGCGATCCTGCATCTGGAGAAGGAGTGGTCCGAGTGAGGTCTTGAGATGGGACGGACGTTGTTTGGAGCATGTGATTGACTGAGGAGTGAGGGGATGGTTTTGGGGGGGTTGATTTACTGAAGGAAAACCTGGACCTCTCAGATTCGGGTTTTCCCAGATATGCCAGTTTACCTATTCTAGTAAATAGAACTTTGAAAAATGCTTGCTTCAGAGTCTTTACTAGGAGTTGGGGTTTTTTCTGGAATGCTGACAGCCAGTGCTAGTGTTTTATAGAGTAGTTAAAAGTGACCAAAAAAAATTATACATCATCAAGCAAAGATAACAACAATGATCCTGAATTCCTTTTAATACAGAGATATAGCAGCAATCTATAAAATATCTTAAAGTACTAATGTTCAAGATGCTGAAAAAATCAATTTTCATAAGATATGCTCCTCTTGATTTCACCTAAGACATAGTGAATTATCAAATGTAAATAACGTCATATTTAAAAAGCTACAATATGTCTCTAGACACATCCAATCTAAACTCCAGAGTCAAAAATCGATTTTATATTGTTTTGTTATTCCCTTTTGCCTTTACGTTAGTTTGTATTTTAATGTTTAATGTTGAAATTTAAAGAAGATGGTGTAAAAAGAATAAAATTAGAATCTAGACACACATCATATATATATATATATATATATATATATATATATATATATATATATATATATATATATATATATATATATATATACACACATACATACATACATACATACATTATTCTCCAAAGCACCTGAGGGCAGGACAAGAAACAGTGGATAGAAACTAATCAAGGAGAGAAGCAACCTAGAACTAAGGAGAAATTTCCTGACTGTGAGGACAATTAATCAGTGGAACAATTTGCCTCCAGAAGTTGTGGCTGCTCCAACACTGGGGGTTTTTAAGAAGAGATTGGACAACCATTTGTCTGGAATGGTACAGGGTTTCCTGCCTCAGCAGGGGGTTGGACTAGAAGACCTCCAAGGTCCCTCTTCTATCCTATCCTATCCTATCCTATCCTATCCTATCCTATCCTATCCTATCCTATCCTATCCTATCCTACCCTACCCTATCCTATCCTATCCTATCCTATCCTATCCTTCTATTTTTCTCTCTCTTTCATGTTTAATGAATAAAAAAATAGTAATATAATATTTAAGCTTCAATTCGATTCACAGACGGGGACTGGTAAAAACAGTTCAAGTCCTAACCAAGGACCTAAAAGAGCTGTTAAAGGTAAGGTCTAAGTATATAGGCAGTTCTGAGTAAGGTGGGGTGGTGGTTGTTTGTTTGTTTGTTTGTTTGTTTGTTTTGCAAAGTCATGATATTCAGGTCTGATAAGTTCAAACGTTCCATATACCTAGACAACCCTTTTGGGTATTACTCCAAGGACTCCTTGATACAACCATTGGTTTATTCCTCTAGAATTGCTCAACTTCAACTTGCAGATCACAGTATATCATTATTTTTTCTGGCTGTTTCTCTTCAATTCATGCACCACCTGGTAAACTCAGTTTTGCAGTTATTGGGTGTTAGCCTCCATATTTCAAAAACTTATCCCATTTCTTTTAAATCATATGACAAGACTTAAAATGGACACCTAACATCAAAAACGTCATCAAAATAGCACAACAAAGAATGTTCTTTCTGCGCCAACTCAGAAAGCTCAAACTGCTCAAGGAGCTGCTGATCCAGTTCTACAGAGGAATTATTGAGTCTGTCATCTGCACCTCTATAACTGTCTGGTTTGGTTCTGCAACCCAACAAGACAGACACAGACTTCAGGGGATAATTAGAACTGCAGAAAAAACAATGGCTACCAATCTGCCTCCCATTGAGGACCTGTATACTGCACGAGTCAAAAAGAGGGCTGTGAAAATATTTACAAACCCCTCGCATCCTGGACATAAACTGTTTCAACTCCTACCCTCAAAACGACGCTATAGAGCACTGCACACCAGAATAATTAGACACAAGGACAGTTTTTTCCCAAATGCCATCACTCTGCTTAACAATGAATTCCCACAACACTGTCAAATAATTTACTAAGACTGTATTACTATTATTATTCTCTTCCTTACTAGTATCTATCTCTTTCCACTTATTAGTATAACCATATTTTTTGTATCTTTCAATTTATATTGTTTTTATTTGATTTCAAAAGGAATCTTTTATTGAAAGGGATGAAATCAAGTCAAAAACTCAAAGCAGGCTCTGGTGTCCCTCAGGGCATGCAGTTCAGGATAAAGGAAATTAGGAACCCCTGCCCACCTTCTGATGTGGATTCCAGCCAATCCACAGGTGTGAATACGAATTGCATCAGCCTCTCTGAGAAACAGATACAAAGAGTTTCTCAGGGTTCTTTTTACAATCCACTTGTTCCCCCTTTTTCCTGAGGTGCGAGATTTCTTCAGGGATTCCTGGCACCAGGCAATGGTTATAAATCAGGGTAAAGTTTATACAAAGAGGATCAGGCAAGAAATTGGATACTCAGGAAAAGAACTAAATGTGACACTCCAAATCCCCCCCGCTTCTTCCATGAAGAATGGCAGATACACGGATCTGATAGCATATACACCAAAGACAAATTCCTTGTGTGTCCAATCATACTTGGCCAATAACGAATTCTATTCTACTATTCTACTCTATTTTTGAGAGCTTTTTTTGGAAGTATTGAAATCTTCAGATTGTTTTATCAGCGCAACATCATCAGCGCAATGTTATCAGCGTATATGAGCTTTCTTGCACATTAGTAAATGTGATGTGAATATGTTAAAAAATAATGCAGCCAGTAGAGAACCTTAAGCCACCATTTAACCTATACTAAAAATATCTGTTTGAAAGCATATTGTTGAGGTACATATTCTTCAGCCACACATTTAATTCTGTTTAAAATGAGTTTCTCCAGTAATTTGTAAGAATGCTTAAGAGCACTATGGGTCTAAAATCTTCTGAAGATTTCTCCACTTCACATTGTGATGCAGTGCGGTCTAGTCTCCTTGTGGGCAATGTGACTTTGTTACAGCTAAATAATCCACACATTCCAGTTGCTGGACCTCACAAGGATCTCCCAGTAAGAAGCAGCAGCATGAATACCATTTATTTATTTATTTATTTATTTATTTATTTATTTATTTATTTGTTTGTTTGTTTGTTTGTTTGTTTATTATATTTATATACTGCCCTTCTCCCGAAGGACTCAGGGCAGTGAACAGCCAAGATCAAATACATAAATATAAAAATTAAAAACAATTTAAAACCAGATTAAATACTTTGGCCCATAATTAAAAACATCCCAATAAAATCCAATTTAAAATTTAAAACCATTAAAATTAGGCTAGCCCGGTTTGCTGGAATAACTAAGTCTTCAGGGCACAGCGGAAGGTGCGCAAGTCCGGGATCCTCCGTACCTCCGGGGGCAGCTCGTTCCAGAGGGCAGGAGCCCCCACTGAGAAGGCTCTCCCCCAGGGGGTCGCCAGTCGACATTGTCTGACTGACGGCACCCCGAGGAGCCCCGCCCTGTGGGAGCGTACTGGCCGGTGGGAGGCTGTCGGTAGCAGAAGGCGGTCCCGTAAGTACCCAGGTCCTAAGCCATGGAGCGCTTTAAAGATGTTAAAAAAGGTGTGGTGTGGTGTTCTCACATCTTTAGATGCTTCCTGGTCTTCTAACTTTTCCACTACCATCTCTGTGCAAGTCATAACTTCCAGATAGAGATTAAGAGACAACCTGTCCTCAGAGCCTCTGAAGGCAGATGGATCAGAAAGAAAAGAGAATTACCCCTTCAAATGGAGCAAATATCAATCCCTTGGACCTCCTAAGTGAAGCAACAACCAGCATGCAGTTTCTTTTATGGTTGTCCCTAAGGTGCTTTTAACAAAAGGCAACTGGACTTTCTTGGGTTTTTTTCTTCCTCTTTGAAAACATTTCACTTCTTATCCAAGAAACTCCTTCAGTTTATCATTTTTAATCTTCAACATGCTTAGGGATTGCTCCAAAACAAATTGTGGCTCTCTCAGGTCCAGAGGTTCCTAGAACTTGGGAATGGAGGGCAGGTTTCTAGGAACATCTCTTGGTCCATCTTATCTTCTTAAGTCAGGAATTCTGCCTCTATTGGTTCTTCTGAGCCACAGTCCAATGATCGTTGCCTGTCATCATCCAGAAGTTCATCAGAATATCAGAATATCCAGGCCCTGAAGACCTGCTTTTGCCTGCGGGCCTGGGTAATGCAGAGCAGTATGGAGCCCATTAAATGGCTCATGTCATGTGTTGTTGCTAGGGTGGTGGGTTATTTTATTATATTATTTTATTATATGATTCTCTCTTTTATTAGTTTTATTGTTTTTTATATGAGATTTTTATATTCTTGTAAGATGCCTTGAGTCACCATGTGCGAATAGGAGGCAATATAAATTTCCTAAATAAAATAAATAAGTAAAAATAAATAAATAACAGAGTTGGAAGGGACCTTGAAGGTCTTCTAATCCAAACTCCTGCTTAAGAGGGTTGGACAGAGGAGGCATGATAGCATGATAGCTATTCACTTCCTTCTGGGGGAAAGGAGCATGTGCCCAGGCCAACCTCAGAAGGATCGGAGCAGCCAAATAACTTTGATTCAGCCTTTTGCTTCGAAGTAGATGTTTTGATTAAAAGAACATTAAAGTGAAGCATGGAAATTGTGCATAACCTGATTAATTTATGCACTGAGCAAGGGATGATTGCCTTGTGTAAAAGCAACAAAACAAAGAGATCAGGATTTCTCCTTAACACACATACACACACAAACACAAACAAAAACACACAAAAATATTATATATAATCATAAAGAGTAGGAGATTTTATTGATGCTGATTTCATTATCTGAGTCCAGCGATGTAGCTGTTTCAGAAAGGATTGCACACACAAAGCAAAAATTATTTTTCCCTGAGGGCAATTTCTTTATAATATGGAACAGCATTACTGCTGCTGAAAAACCGAAAGTTAAAAAGAAGGTGCCATTTATTCAATCAGCCCTTTAAAATAACAGCCTTAAATCGCCCAGATTTCAATCTAAGAAAGGAATGGGGGGGGGAACTGCAGCTGGAGCCTTTACCTAGCCTGCCAGAGTCCCTTCTGTGAGTCACATTTTTTCTCTTCATATATCTTAATTTGGAGAGAATTTAAAGGCAAGTTCATGGCATGCATTTACATTACTGAAGCCACCTTCAATAGGAGGGAGAGAAGGAGGGAGAAGGGGAAGGGGAAGGGGAAGGGGAGGGGGAAGGAAGGAAGGAAGGAAGGAAGGAAGGAAGGAAGGAAGGAAGGATCTCAGATCAACTCAAGTTTCTGGAGCAATGCTAGCTTGTATACCAGCTTCCTAGGTTTATAAAGGGACAACTTTTAGGTCTCTTTATTGGCCAGCACAATTCTCAAGGAGTCATTTGGACCCGTGTCCCTCCTGGTTGGTGCTGGCTTCCCGGGAGGTTAAACAAGGCTGGCTCCAGGGGATTATTAACGCTTCTTTGAGTGAGGGTGTCTTGCCGGCCGCCTTAAAAGAGGCGGTTGTGAGGCCCCTCCTCAAGAAGCGCTCCCTGGACCTGGCTGTTTTGGCTAACTATCGTCCAGTTTCCAACCTTCACTTTATTGCGAAGGTTGTTGAGAGTGTGGTGGCACGACAGCTTCCCCAGTACCTGGATGAAGCTGTCTATTTAGATCCACTCCAGTCCGGTTTCAGACCTGGGTACAGCACGGAAACGGCATTGGTCGCGTTGGTGGATGATCTTTGGAGGGCTCAGGGTAGGGGTTATTCCTCTATCGTGGTCCTGTTAGATCTCTTAGCGGCTTTTGATACCATCGACCATGGTATTATGTTGCGCCGGCTGGAGGGACTGGGAGTGGGGGGCACCGTCTTGCGGTGGTTCTCCACCTATCTCTCCGACTGGTCGCAGTCTGTGTTGACAGGGGGCAGCGGTCGACCCTGAGGCACCTTGTTTGTGGGGTGCCACAAGGGTCGGTCCTCTCGCCCCTTCTGTTCAACATTTATGTGAAGCCGCTGGGTGAGATCATCCGTGGTTTTGGGCTGGAGTTCCATCAGTACGCTGATGATACTCAGCTGTACATCTCCACCCCAGACCATCCCAACAATGCCTTGGAAGTGATGTCCCAGTGCCTGGGGGCCGTGCGGGTCTGGATGGGGAGAAACAGGCTTCGACTCAACCCTTCCAAGACCGAGTGGCTGTGGCTGCCGGCATCCCAGTATAGCCAGCTGGCGCCATCGCTGGTTATTGGAGGCGAATCATTGGCCCCCACGGAACGGGCTCACAACTTGGGCGTCCTCCAGGATGCACGGCTGTCTTTAGAAGAGCATATGACGGCCGTGGCCAGGGGGGCTTTCTATCAGGTTCACCTGATATGCCAGTTGCACCCTTTTCTGGATCCAGACTCCCTACGCACGGTCACTCAAGCACTCGTCACTTCTCGTCTGGACTATTGTAATGCTTTCTACATGGGGCTCCCCTTGGGGTGCACCCGGAGGCTCCAATTGGTGCAGAATGCGGCCGCATGGGGGATTATGGGAGCGACGGGGCGCTCCCACGTGACTCTTTTCCTGCGCGAGCTGCATTGGCTTCCAGTGGACTTCCGGGTGCGCTTCAAGGTGTTGGTGATCACCTTTAAATCACTCCATGGCTTAGGGCCAGGGTACTTACGGGACCATCTTCTGCCACCAATTGCCTCCCACGGCCAGTTCACTCCCATAGAGAGGGCCTCCTCAGGGTGCCGTCGGCCAGACATTGTCGGTTGGCGACCCCCAGGGGGAGAGCCTTCTCTGTAGTGGCACCTACCCTCTGGAACAATCTACCCCCAGAGATATGAGTGATCCCAGACCTCCGGACTTTTCATCGGGCCCTTAAAACCCACTTCTTTCAGTTAGCCGGGCTGTCCTGATTTTATGATGAGTTTTTAAAATTTGAAATTGGTTTTAAATTGAAATGTTTTAAATTATGGGTGAAATTTATTTAATTATTTTAAATCTATTTTGACTTTTGTGTATAAAGTGTTTTACTTTTGGCTGTTCACCACCCTGAGTCCAAAAGGAGAAGAGCGGTATAAAAATCTGAAAAATAAATAAATAAATAAATAAATAAATAAATAAATAAATAAATAAAATAAAATAAATTTGGGAGTGAACTCAAGTCTCCAGAGGTTATCTCACATTAATTCAAACTTCTGGAACAATGCTGGCTTGCACACCAGCATTCAAGGTTTATGTGGGGACAGCTTCTAGAGTAAATTTATGGCCAACTCAAGCCTGCAAGTATTATTGGGGGATTAAATCAAGCCTGGAGGTTCATTCATGGCTCAGCCCAAGCCTCTAGAGATCATTTCAGGTCAACTCAAGCTTCTGGAGCAGTGCTGGATTTGCACACCACCTTCCATGAGTTATCTGTGGCCAACTTCTAGAGATCTTTGTTCTCCAGCTCAGCCCTCAAGGAGTCATTTGAAGATCAAGTCAAGCTTGTAGGGTTCATTTGGGGGTCATCTCAAGCCTCTAGAGGTCATCTCAGGTCAACTCAAGCTTCTGGAGCGATCCTGGCCTGCACAGGAGGTTCCAAGGGTTTTGTGGGGACAGCTTCTAGGGCAATTTTGTCACCTACTGAAGCCTCCAGGGGTCATTTGGGGGTCATCTTTATGCTTATAAGAAATTGAACAACATCTGTTTTGCAACATTTGGCATGTTATTATTTTCCCTTTAGATCAGATCAGTGTAACTAAAGTAAGTTTTCTGTGGCAGACAAAAATAAGGAAAGGAATAAGAAGGCTCTTTCACAAAGATCCTTCTTATTCCTTTCTTTATTTTCCATTTGTCTTTGGGCTGGGACTGATTTTAGTAATATATCTCAAGGACTCTAGATTGATATAAAGGCAGACTCACATTACAATGATTAGATATGAGTATCATGTTTATCTTTGACAATTAAAAAAAACCCAATAAACAAACTGTGGCTCCCGAGGATGTGGACAGGGTTCTGGGTAGGATTAGTGCCGCCACATGTTTATTGGACCCGTGTCCCTCCTAGTTGGTACTGGCCTCCCAGGAGGTTACATGAGGCTGGTTCCAGGGGATTATAACTGCTTCTCTGAGTGAGGGCGCCTTTCCCGCCACCTTGAAAGAGATGGTGGTGAGGCCCCTCCTCAAGAAGCCTTCCCTGGACCCAGCTGAATTAGCTAACTACTGTCCAGTCTCCAACCTTCGTTTTGTGGCGAAGGTTGTCGAGTGTGTGGTGGCACGACAACTGCCCAGGCACCTGGATGAAGCTATCTATCTAGACCCGTGCCAGTCGGGCTTCAGGCAGGGGCACAGCACAGAAACGGCATTGGTCGCGTTGGTGGATGATCTCTGGAGGGCTTGGGGCAGGGGTTGCTCCTCTGTCCTAGTCCTATTAGATCTCGCAGCGGCTTTTGATACCATCGACCATGGTATCATGCTGCAGCGGTTGAGAGGGTTAGGAATAGGGGGCACCGTTTTGCGGTGGTTCTCCTCCTTCCTCTCCGACTGCTCGCAGTTGGTGTTGGCAGGGGGGCAGAGGTCGATCTCAAGGCGTCTCGCATGGGGAGTGCCACAAGGGTCGGTCCTCTCGCCCCTTCTGTTCAACATTTTTGTGAAGCCGCTGGGTGAGATCATCCGTGGTTTTGGGGTGAAGTGTCATCTGTACGCTGATGATACTCAGCTGTACATCTCCACCCCAGACCACCCCAACGATGCCCTTCATGTGATGTCTCGCTGCCTGGAGGCCGTGCGGGTCTGGATGGGGAGGAACAGGCTCAGACTCAACCCGTCCAAGACTGAGTGGCTGTGGCTGCCGGAGTCCCGATATAGTCAGCAGGTGCCATCGCTGACTATTGGGGGTGAATCTTTGCCCCCCACAGAGAGGGCTTGCAATCTGGGTGTCCTCCTGGACGCACGGCTGTCTTTAGAAGAGCACATGACGGCCGTGGCCAGGGGGCCTTTTATCAGGTTCGCATGATCCACCAGTTGCAGCCCTTTCTGGACCGGGACGCCTTGCGCACGGTCACTCATGCCCTTGTCACCTCCCGGCTGGACTATTGTAATGCTCTTTACATGGGGCTCCCCTTGAAGAGCACTCGGAGGCTCCAACTGGTCCAGAATGCGGCCGCATGGGTGATTATGGGCGCAACCCATTGTGCCCGCGTGACACCCCTCCTGCGTGAGCTGAACTGGCTCCCAGTGGTCTTCCGGGTGCGATTCAAGGTGTTGGTTACCACCTTTAAAGCGCTCCATGGCATAGGACCCGGGTACCTTCGAGACCGTCTTCTGCCACCAATAACCTCCCACCGACCAGTCCACTCCCACAGAGAGGGTCTCCTCAGGGTGCCATCAGCCAAGTTATGTCGGCTGGCGACACCCAGGGGGAGGGCCTTCTCTGTGGGAGCCCCAGCCCTGTGGAATGAACTGCCCCCGGAAATACATAAGATCTCCGACCTCCGGGTGTTTCGTTGCGCATTGAAGACCCTGTTGTTCCGCCAGGCCGGGCTATCAACATAATAATTTTAATTGGGGTATTTTAAATTTTTGGGGTTTTAATCCAGCCAAATTTATTTAATTATTTTAATTTTTAATCATTGTTGTGTCTTGTGTTTTTAAATTGGCTGTACACCACCCTGAGTCCTTCGGGAGAAGGGCGGTATAGACAGGAGATTGGAAACTAATCCTTGAGGATAATTTTCTGTAACTTTATTTCTCATGACTTGCTTTTCCTGCTTGGAAATTAAATATTATTGCAGCATTGTTTAGAATTTTGTAATAAAAATTTACATCTAGAAACAAGCATGTAAAAAAGGATATTAAGAAGTAAAATATGCTTGAAAATAGAGTATAATGTTTATTGATTGATCTGATATTGTCAAATCACTAAATAGACTCCCAGGGATTTATGGAGTTTTTTTTTTATAGGTGGTTTGCCCTTCCTTCTTCCCAGAATATTATTTTCACTTCCCAGTTTTGTTTCATGGTTTCCAGTTCAAGTAGTCAGCTTTTCTGGTGGGTACTTATTTACTTACCTTTAGACATCAGTGAGGGTCAAACTGCACACATAGGTACCGTAAAGCTAATTTGCTGTAAAACACATCTCTGAAATTGTTTCAGTTCCTGTTTGGGTTTTAATAGGAGTGCCTTTGAATATTTCAGCTGCACATTGAATTTTTAACATCAGCTTCTGAAATTAAATACCCCAAAGGAACTCATTTCTGCTGCAAAAAAAGAAAGCAGACTCTTCTGGACTGTCCTGATATTACAAACAGAAGCATGCCTTCACAAGAAACTTGCAGCCAAGGAGATCTGTAGAAAGAAAACCAAGAAGAAATCACATCCAGCTTCAGATATCTCACCTTATTTTTTTTTTCCTTTGCAGAGTGAGGACCATTGAGATATATCAATTGAAATCTAGGGAGACAAAGAAATTTAGGGTGACCATAAGAGGTTTGGCATTGCAGACCCAGCTCTGATAGAACCATTGCGCTCAAAACTCCAGATGACCACTAAATGGCAGAAAAGAGACATGGACTTTCTAACTCATGGCTCCATCCTGTAGTCGGATATAAATTGCAGTCCAGGTATGATAGCCCTAATTATATTCCCTTTGGTTCTTTGAAGTGTTTCAGGAAGCTTGTTAACCTCCAGGGCAAACCCTCTGAATTAAATCTGCTGATCAGATTAGTGTACTTGCATGTTTCCATTTTCTTATTGTTTTTCTAAAAAAAAATATCCAACAACACATGCCTGTTTATGAGTTCCATTACATTTATGATTATTTATTATGATAGATATTGAGAAAGGAAAAAAGAGATAGATGAAAAGAAGGCAAATTAACAACGAAACACACCCACACACACAGCCTGAACACAAGCACAGCTGTGGTTTTAACTGTATATTACCCACTCTGATATTGTACAAGATTAAGTAGCTTGTCATCATCCTTAAGGAAATTCTGAATGTATTCTACAACATTTTACTTTGGGCCATGCTGATAGGAAATTCTGTGATTTGTATTCCTAATGCATCTGCAAAACTCCAGGGATTAGAAGAATAATGGGCTGCTACGGTTTTGAGTAGTGAGTAAAAAATATGTGGTTCAGACATTGGGTCATGCTAATACTGTATATTTACTGGATAAAAAACTGCTGGTTTTTTTTTTAAAAAATCAGTGCTTAGATTGCTGAAGTTTGTTTTGTTTGCTTGCATGCTTGTTTTACTCATAGAAAATATACCTCTACCTCCCAAGACTTTAAACCTGAAACAGACTGAACTGCCTGGGGGTCAGTAGGTTTTAGGAAGGGCGGTCCATATTTGCTATGAATGCTTCACATCTCATAATGTTCATAGTTCATAGGCTTCAAATGCCGCTTAAGAAAATCAATATACATATAGCAATGATATAGTGCATATTTTAAAATAAGTCGTATACCAAAAAGGCTATATTAGAGAGTGATGCATATAGTGGCACATCAAATGTGTGTGCTAGATGTCTGTCTGTCTATCAATGTGCATGGAGTTTTTTTTTCAGATTCTAGAATGGCCTTATTATTAAATGCATATCTGTAGCATTGCTATGGATCACATTTATACTTAATCCTTAATAGAACATTATGGTCCAGTTGAACAATACAGGTTTCAATTTTGGAATGGAAGCTTTCCTTGTGCTTAAGGAACCTAAGTCCTTAAAATATACCAGACTTCTGCATTGCTACAAAACTATGCTTCCACCCCATATTAGCACTTAGCAATAGCACTTAGATTTATATACCACTTTACATACAGTGCTTTATGGCCCTCTCTAAGCAGTTTACAGAGTCAGCCTATTTCCCCCCAAAATCAGAGTCCTCGTTTTACCGACCTCAGAAGGATGGAAGGCTGAGTCAACCTTGAGCCTGGTGAGATTCGAACTGCCAAACTGCTGGCAGCCAGTGATCAGCAGAAGTAGCCTGCATTCTAACCAATGCGCCACTGCGGCTCATATTGCCAGAGATTAAATCACCCTTCGCTGCACAAGCAGTTCAATTTTTTTTTATTCTTTGTGATAGGATGATATTTTAAAGATAACAATCTGTGCATTAAGGCAGCTGCTTCTATAGTAGCTGCACGATTCCAGGAAATTGTGCATCTGCTTTAAAGTGTGGGAAAGAGATGCTATCCTTGAACTCTTTTTATTGAAAAAGTTTTCAAATACAAGTTTTTCCCCCCTTTCCCCCCCCCCCTCTTCCCTAACCCACCCTTTCCACCCAACCCCCCCTGTGACTTCTTCACAACAATAGGCTATTTCATAACTAGTTACATACATAATATCTTCCCTTTCCCTTAATCCCTTCTCGGAATACTGACCCTTAACTTGTTAATCTTATAACTCCCATTTTTACGGTAATCTGCCCTTTTTCTCCTCCCCTAAACTTATTGAGTATTATTACAAATTAACCTTTAATCTTTTATATATATTAATATAACATTTTAAATCGGCCTTCTCCCTGCAGCCAAATTTATTCAATTCTGTCCACTTCCTCCACTCCTCTAAATATATGACTTGAAATCAGACAATACAATTCTAAATATAATCCACTACCCACTTTACTAGAATATACACATATCTATATATGCATCCCATTTTATAACAATCAGTAAACTAACCTATTTCAGCCCTTCAATTCCTACAAAATCATGCAATACGATTCTAAATATAATCAACTGCCCACTTTACTAAGATATACACATATCTATATATGCATTTCATTATGTAAAAAGAGAAAAGACAATAACTTTAAGTTTATGATCCATATAATATCTTCTTTGATGTCTTTCCACTAGATTGTTAAATCCATCACCCATAATAGGGTAAAATAACATGCTGGTGCAACAGTTTGTTCAAAATCTTCAGTCATCTTCTGCCCCCATCAGTAGTAGATATCCTCACACCTGTATAAAAGTAAAAACAACCACCCGAGTGACATTATAATTATGAATATATCCGTATGGTTATAGTTGTGGTATTCATCAGGATTGTTAATTCCCGTCATCCTACTGAGTAACATCCAGATCTTCTGCATGCCCCGGCAAAACTCTCCTGCCTTATAACTCAAAGTAGTTATAATATATTTCCAAGAGAAAAAAAAAGGTAAATAAGAAAAAAATTAGATGATTCAAATCCAACAAAGTGAGGCTCTTTCCACTTCCCAAAATCATGGCCTTGCAGAGATCTGCCACAATCCTCAGGATAGTATCAGACAATTATTCGCCACCACTGTCTTTTCTAATATTCATTCATTTTTTAAAGCGCCTGGCTTCACTGTTGCTTAGTTTGGAAATTGCTGTTTCTATAAGATCTGTTTCTTTTCTTTTTCTTTTTCGGGTTGAATTTCCATCCTCTTTTCTTGCTTACCAATTGTATATCTGCTGGTTGATTTTCATTCTGCTTTGTGGATTGTTCTTGTTGGGTTAATTTTATCATCTCATCTTTCTTCTCCATCACTTGTATATCAACTGATTGATTTGCGCACTTGTCTGTGACTTGATGATTCATCACCTTGGGTTCGGATGACACTGCTCTCTTATTTATAAACAGTCCAGCTGGGGTCTCCAAGGAGTCCAAAGACAATTTATCCGTCACAGCCTCTGTAATTTGATGTTTTCCTTTTATTTCCAACTCCTTTTGCTTATCCTGTATTATGCCTAAAGGTGTTAAATTCATTTTTAGAATTTTTTGATAAAAATCTTCCGCTTTTTCAACAGTGTGCAATTGATATCTTACGCCTTGATATCTCAATATTAAACCAACTGGGATGTCCCACCTGAATAGGATATTTCTTTTTTTTAATTCAGTCACTAAAAAGCCAAATTTCTTCCTCTCCATTAACATCTTGGGCGGGAGCTCCTTGAAAATCCAAATCTTTCTTCCATGAAATTGCAAATTGGAATTAAAAGAGTTCTGCACAATATTATTCCTAATTTCTTTATCTGTAAAATAGATCACCACATCTCTAGGCAGTTGCCTTTGCTTTGCCCACCAGGAGTTTATTCTATAAATTCTGTCAATCCTGCAATACACTTCATCAGGTTGAACCTTTAAGATCCCAGCCAGAATTTCAGAAGATACTTTCCTTAAATCATCTCTATTATTTTCCTGCAGACCTCTCAATCTAATTGCATATTCTGTAAAATTATATTGAATCATTAAAACTTCTCTTTCAATCCTCTGTTGTACATTTTCCTCATTACCAATCTTTTGGTCAGTCTCCATTTTAGATTTGTCTTCCAAGCTATTATCCTGAATGTTTATCAAATCCTTTTTAATTTTTTGAGTCATGTCATCCAAATTCTCCTCGACTTCCTTCATTTTAGTCTCTAATAATTCAGTCTTTGCCTCCATCTGAATCAGAAAGCCTGATAAACCATTAGCAACTTTTGAAATCTTTTTATTCAAGAAGTCAGACTCTGATTTCACCAATTCACCAATTTCTTTAATTTCCTGCTTAAATTTTTCAAGTTGCTGATTCACAATCTCATCCCTTCTTACAATCTCTTCAAGGATAAATTCTAATATATTAAAATCGGGTTTCTGACGCTGGAGAGTTGAAATTTGTTGGCGCAATTTCTTAAGGGGGGAAATTCCCCCCCCTGTTTGTCCAGCTGTATAAGTCCTGATGCCATTTCCCACACAGACAAGATTTAGCAAAAATAAGAGAAGAAATAGAAAACAAAAAGACTTTCCCTCATTAAAAAAAACTTCTGAGCAGCACAGGAGCGAGGTTTCTCTAGAAATGTAGCCAATGATATTTATTCCGCTACATTGTAATAATGAAAAACGGAAGGACTTTCCCTTTTAGCCCTTCTCCAGCCACAGCAGACGCCATTTTAGAAGGCTCTTTTTCCCTCTTTTCCTCTGCTCTTTTCTTTTAAATAGTTTTTGAAAGGGTGAGATACTTGCGGTTCAGTATTAAGGGTCCAGTTCTTCATTTCTTTAATTATTCTTTTAGATTCTTTTAGATTCACAGGCTTGCTCTTGACGCCTGGCTCTGCATAGGCAGAGGTCTCCCAAAGCCCGGAGCAGCGGCAGGGGATATGGGGCTTCTCATCCGCTCCGTCCCAAAAGTTAAAAAAAAAACTTTTGGGACTCTGCGGGGAGTTCTACCCACCCCTGCCAGCTCTCTCTCCGTTTCCTCTTGGAAACGGAGTTTTTTTCGAGCCGCCATCCGCTGTAACGGCGGCTCTATACAGGCAGAGGGAGCTGACGATCCCAGAGGAACGTCTGGCGGCGGCCAGCAGCAAACCGGAAGTCGCTATCCTTGAACTCTTGTGTGCTCAGAAACACCTCATATAGGCAGGATGTTGGGCAGCGCACAGTCGTAAGAATCCTGGAAGCATGCCCCATGGTTGACATGGTCATTAGTAATACTGTGGTCAAAAAAGAACACTAAGTTCCACAAGGAGTCATCTGAATGCACACTATCTATATTTTCAAATCACTTCTCTTTCTGTGTTGTGTGGGAATCTGCAAATTGGAATTTGAAAGCTCTTTCAAACTTGTCTCTGCAATTTCTCCCCTTCAATTGATGCAGTGGAATATAGTCTGGATTCTCAGAAGGGAGGGGCTGCATTCCAGAGGACCGAGAGACAGCGAAGTTTAGATAGTCTTGTTGGAACAGAACTGAAGAAGCTTCTTGGATTGGAAGTGAAACATTTTCAAGGAAAAAAAAAAAACACAAGGAAATCCAGTTGCCTTTGAAAAGCACTTTTGGGACAACCATGACCTGACTGAGAATTATTCACAGACAAATAGTTGTTTTAGTTTGGCAAGTGTTAGAATTCACCGTTGGAATGTATTTCTATGCAACAACTACAGTAGCATTCAGCCAGTACATGGCAGTGTTTACAAGTTTGGATCTATGGCAGTGGTTCTTAACCTGTGGGTCGCGACCCCTTTGGGGGTCAAACTACCCTTTCACAGGGGTCACCTAAGACCATCGGAAAACACATATTTTCAATGGTTTTAGGAATAATTTTATGGTTGGGGGTCACCACAACATGAGGAACTGTATTAAAGGGTCGCGGCATTAGGAAGGTTGAGAACCACTGACCTTTTGTTCTAAGTAGAGTTTCCTGTTTCAGATAAAATAGTTGAGCAGTAAAGCACATGGTGACTGTACTCTGTGTTTGCTCTATGGTGTTATATATAAACAGAATTTCTAACAGCAAGTTTCCTGTCTATATGTGAGGAACCATAAAGGAAACTTCTTAGAAGTAACCCAGCATGTTTTCCTTGGTTTTTGAAGCCTGACAAATCCTTTCCAAGAGACATGGCTGGTTTATAGGAAGACCTTCCTATTCTGATTATGGCAATCATTTATCTTATGTTTGTGAAGCTAAGTATCCTTATTTTACCCTAACATTCAACTAACATGGTTTCTAAATGTTCAGTCATTTTTTAAATGAACACAACAAACTTACCAGTACTCAGAAATAATTTATTGAGCAGATCTATACTATGAGGCCAAGGCACGGAGTATCTTCTTTTCAGAATATTTGGATCCAGAAGTAGGTTATGTTAACTTTCTTGTAATCATTTTTTTACAGAGTTCAGCTAATGTGATCTTCTATTCAAATGCTTTTTGTATTTTTGTGCTGGAGCTTTTGACAATTTTCTTACTACAGAAAGTTCATTCATACAGACGTTCATTTGTCTGGAATAATATAGGATCTCCTACTACAGGCAGGAGGTTGGAGGTTCCTTCCAACCTTATTGTTCTATATTCTATGTGAGAACCTGGAGTGGCTACATATCTTTGGGAAGGAAATTCTAGGAGTCTAATAAAAAAAACAGTTCAATTTAGAAGAAAGGAACTTAGATGGAGGGCAACTCTTTGGTATTTATATTCAAGAACTTTCTTTGTTTTCTTTGGTAAAACAGCTTTGGTAAGCACTGCATGAATGTGATCAAATATCTTTCAAAGTTACTGCTGCTGCTGAATAGTATAGCATCCAATATGAATACTGATTCAGTAATGATCAGTGATTATCAAGTCAATAGTGGCAGGATTATAATTTGTAACTTTGAAAGTGAAGTACTGAGTCAGCACAGCTTCTGAATTCTATTTGGTTCCTGATTACAATTGCAGAAGAAGAAGAAGAAGAAGAAGAAGAAGAAGAAGAAGAAGAAGAAGAAGAAGAAGAAGAAGAAGAAGAAGAAGAAGAAGAGGAGGAGGAGGAGGAGGAGGAGGAGGAGGAGGAGGAGGAGGAGGAGGAGGAGGAGGAGGAGGAGGAGGAGGAGGAGGAGGAGGAAGAGGAAGAGGAAGAGGAAGAAGAAGAAGAAGAAGAAGAAGAAGAAGAAGAAGAAGAAGAAGAAGAAGAAGGAGAAGAAGAAGAAGAAAAATAGAATATTAAATTCCTTATTCATATCTGCTTACTCTTTGATTCTCAAAATAATCAAAGTAGATTCAAGGAACAAATGCATAAAGATTGATCTCTCTCTCCTTCCTTCCTTCCCTCTCCCTCTCTGTCTCCCTCTCTCTTCCTCTGGATAAAGAGAGAGCTGTATGCAAATCTCAGGCTCTCTTGCCATCTCAAATTACTCCAGGGAGTGACAGAAGCTATATCACTGGGCTACAAGGATGTTATCTTCCCAGCAGGAACTCTTGGTAAACAACATTCTACATCTCTGCTGCAAATATCCTACACAAGTAATTTTATCCCCCCTTTAAATGTGTATATGCATCCAAATAGTGAATCTATCTCCAATTTACAGAACATGCACAGCCTCTGTTGGCCCAGATTCCCTCCTATCCACCCCAACAGTTCATCTTTAACTGAGCAATATGCTGAAGGACTATTGTATGTCAGGCACGCCTGACAGTACTAACTCCTACCAACACACAGGGAGAACTATATTAGTAGCAGCCTGGAGAAAGTGCTGCACATAAGTATCATGTTTTTGTTTGCTGAAGTAAAAACAATGTTCACTTAACACCAAGCAGCAGGACATGGGCTCAGCTGCATGATTTCACTCATATATTGTCAGTTCTTTAACCCATATAGAGAAAGCTCTTCCGTTAGCATTCTCAGGTGAGTGAACTATGACAAACACCACTGAGGTTTTATATGTTGCCAATCATGTGTTGCTTATGATGGAATAAAAACCTTCAGCAGAAAAACACTGGATTATTAAAAGATCAGCAGCGCATAGAATATGTGAATAGACCCTGGAAAAAGAGAGCCTAGAACAGATGTGTCCCAGCCAAGGGCAACTGGAAAGTCTAACTTTCCAGGGCACTCCAGGTATAAAAAAGATTTATATAGTGAAGGAATCTACCGTAAAAGACAAGAATTGGATAAGATCTTATTAGAAGGAGGGAAAGGGATATTATCTAAATGTTATGCATATTTATTGTCTCTGCAGATAGGACAGGATGTAGTGAAGGATTGTATGATAGCATGGGGGGGAAATTTTGGATATCCCCTTGACTTCCAGCAATGGGAACAGATTTGGTTGAAAAATATGAAATTAACTATGGCCTCTTCACACAAATAAAACATATATAAAATGGTCTACCGGTGGCATTTCCCCCCTGCAAGACTAGCTAAAATGTTTCCCGGGACATCTGCCTGCTGTTAGAAGTGCGGTTACTGTAATGGAACTTATTTTCACCAATGGTGGACCTGTCCGCAGGCGGTTAAATATTGGAAAAAAAATTCGGCAATGGATTTTGGAAATTACACAGATTAATTTGGAATTAAGGCCCGAGATTTTCCTATTGGGCACAAAACCTCTGAATGTTAAATCAGATATATGGTTCTTGTTGATTCACATTATTACTGCAGCAAGATTAGCATATGCGCAGGAGTGGAAAAATCAATACTTACTGATGGATTTGAAAATAATATATAAAATTAATGAGTGTGCGGAATCAGATAGATTAACTAGATTGATCAATGGTAAAAAAGATTCAGAATTTTATAACAGTTGGAAATTATGGTACAATTGGGTCCAGAAAAGGTGGGATAGAATAGATATATGATGATGTATATATATGATGGCAAATATGTATGTATAAAGGAATGACTTTATATTTATGTACAATGGAATCACATTATACCATGGTGGCAGGATTGTATATCTTATTTGTGTATTGGTGTATAGAATATATTAATAAAAAAATTATTTTTCCTTTAAAAAAGGGAAAGTCTAACTTCTCAATGAAAAGATCAAAATCATCTAATTCCAAAAAATGCTAACTTGTCAGATTATTCATGAACTGGCAAAGACATGGTAACAAGGTCAGCCAATGAATAGGCATAGCAACTAAGTCAGCCAATGGAGCTGAGACAGACTGGAGCCAGGGCTTGTCTTAGTCTGCAGCTTCTGAGTCTGTGCAGAAAATTGAAACTGAAACTAAGCAGTTTGTGCATGTTATCTGCTCTGCTGAAATGAAACTAACTGTTCTCTCCTGCCTTGTGTTTTGCTTGTAAGAAGGATCTATATTGGTATTCAGTGGTGGGTTTCAAAATTTTTTACTACCGGTTCTGTGGGTGTGGCTCGGTGCGTGTGGCAGGGGAAGGATACTGTAAAATCTCCATTCCCTCCCCAATCCAGGGGAAGATTACTGCAAAATCCCCATTTCCTCCCAATCAGCTGGGACTTGGGAGGCAGAGAATAGATGGGAGCGAGGCCAGTCAGAATTTTTACTACTGGTTCTCCAAACTACTCAAAATTTCCACTACCGGTT
This sequence comes from Arizona elegans, assembly GCA_022577455.1. Classification (NCBI taxonomy): domain Eukaryota; kingdom Metazoa; phylum Chordata; class Lepidosauria; order Squamata; family Colubridae; genus Arizona; species Arizona elegans. Next base: position 102,176,991 of record JAKOOJ010000005.1, read on the forward strand.
CTCCAGAACTGGTCAGAACCTGCTGAAACCCACCTCTGTTGGTATTGTACATTTATCTTCATGTATTATTCTTGTATATAAAGAAATTTCTTATTTAAATGAATTCTGCTGAATCAGTTATCTGTGTGTGCTTCTGGATCTGATTTTTGCAAGAAACTCTAACAGATTATGAACCCAGAGCACACAGAAAGACTGGATTGTTTTTAAGATGGGAGACTGCCTATGTGAGAAACCAGGCAGAGAAGGTTTTTGCAGGATGGCTGCTGTTGAAGTTAAGGAGAGCTCTGTGCCTCATTTGGGACAGAAGAAGTATATTATTTGGGCTGCAAAGATGGAATGCTTCCTGAAGGCTAAGGAGATCTGGATATTGCTGTTAATCTACCACAGGCTTTTGCAGCTGCAGAGCAGAGGCAGCATGATAAAACAATGGCTTATATATCTTGAGTTTAGAAGATGAACAGTTTTTGAATGAGGCTGATTTAAAGACTGCAAAGGAGGTCTGGCTGAAATTAAGAAATGTTCATGTGAGTGTGTCAGCATGCAATATAGTTCAATTATCAAGACAATTATACAGAGCCTGTTTGCAACCAGGAAAATCTGTGGAGTAGCATTTTGTACAGATGCAAAGTTTGTGGAATTAGCTCTCTGAGTCCCAAAAGGTGCTGCTAGTGTTAAACAGTCTTGATGAAATGTGGGACATTGTTTCTGCAGTGTTTGAGTGCAAACCAGAGCAGGAGTTGCACATGGAGGCTTTAAAAGCTTGTTTGAAGAGGAATTGCTGAGGTGGGGGCCCAAGGAGCAGAGAGAGAAAAGCAGAAAATTCCACAGACTGGCTGTCTCCAAGGAACCTAGCAACAGAGAAGATATCTGCAAAGAGATAAGTAGGAGCAGAAGATTACAGCACAGCAACAATGGAGGTGTTTCCTTTGTGGTGAAAAAACACATTTAAAGATGGACTATTTGCAAAGGAAAAGCTGTTTGCAAGGAAGAAATTATTTGCAAGACAAGAATTATTTGCAAGCAAGACAATTGCAAGATGGACAGGTTGCTGTTGCACAAGTTAGCTGCTGCAATAGGAGAGACAAATGGTTGATTGACAGTGGAGCAAGTCAAACAATTGTTAACAATTCTAAATTATTTCACAGGTTGGATTTAGCAGCTGGAAATGCAATAGCCTTGGCAAATGGCCAGAAGGCTAAAGTCATTGGAAGAGGCAATGTTCAAATTCCATATCTGGAAATGAGATTTAATGATATATTATGTGTGCCTGAAATGGAGCATAAATTGCTGAGTTTAGACAAGCAAGGATTTGAGACCACATTTGCAAATGGGAGGTGTCTCATAAAGAGAAATGGGAATGTATGTGCACAGGGCATAAAAGAGGATAATCTTTATGTGTTGCATGGTCAAAAGGTACAATGTGCCCAAACTGTCACAGTTCCAGAAATATGGCTTCCAAAGCTGACACAAACATTTGGAAATGTGGCACCACATGATTTATTTATTTTTATTTATTTATTTTTATTCAATTTGTATCCTGCCCTTCTCCTAGTGGACTCCGGGTGGTGCACAGCCAGAACTAAAACACATACCAATACAAAATTTAAAATTTATAAAAGAATTATATGACTTTGGCCCAAAATTTAAAACATTCAAACTAAAACCCATTGACAATTTAAAAGGCCAAAAAAAAGGGGGGAGGGGTCACGCCAGCCCTGCTTGATGGAAAAGAAAAGGTTTTAGGGCACGGTGAAAGACCTGGAGATCCAATATCCTTCTTATCTCTGGGGGCAAATCGTTCCAGAGGGCAGGAGCTGCCACAGAGAAGGCCCTCCCCCTGGAGGTTGCCAGCCGACATTGCCTGGCTGACGGCACCCTGAGGAGTCCCTCTCTGTGGGAGCGTATTGGTCGGTGGGAGGCTATCGGCGGCAGAAGGCGGTCCCGCAAATACCCAGGTCCTACGCCATGGAGCGTTTTAAAGGTGGTAACCAGCACCTTGAAGCGCACCCGGAAGACCACTGGAAGCCAATGCAGCTCATGCAGGAGAGGTGTCACATGGGAGTGCCCCACATGATTCATGTGTTCATCTCTTGCACAGGAAGCTTAGCCGTGCTAGCATCAGAGTTTTGCAAAAAATCCAAGAGCTTGCAGAAGGGTTAAATTTAAAGGGATGTAAGACATATTTGGACTGTGCAGTATACAAATCATCAAAGTCCACAGCATTCCCAGTAAGCAAGAGTAGCACGAGGCAGACAACAAGAGCTCTAGAGCTGGTACATGCAGATTTGGTTGGGCCAATACAAGCCAGTTTGGGAGGAACAAAGTATGTGCTGGTCATTGTAGAAGACTACAGTGGGAGGTACCGTGTTGTGGTGGTTCGCCTCCTATCTCTCTGGTCGATCACAGTCAGTGCTGGTAGGAAGACAGAGGTCGACCCCTAGGCCCCTCATCTGCGGGGTGCCTCAGGACTCGGTCCTCTCTCCCCTCCAATTTAACATCTACATGAAACCACTGGGTGAAATCATCCGATGTCACAGGGTGGGATATCAGCAATATGCTGATGATACCCAGCTGTATATTTCCACCTCTCATCAGTTCAGTGAGACAGTAGATGTGATGTGCTGGTGCCTGGAGGCTGTGAGGATCTGGATGGGAGTCAACAGGCTCAGACTTAACCCAGACAAGACCGAAAGGCTCTGGGTATTGCCCCCTAAAGACTATGTCAATAGTCCATCCTTGGTACTGGGGGGTGAGAAAGTGCCCCCCTCAGAACAGGCTCGCAATTTGGATGTCCTTCTAGACTCACAGCTGAGACTGGAACAATATCTGACAGCTGTAGCTAGGGGGCTTTGCACAGGTTTGTCTGGTGCACCAATTGCAACCCTATTTGGATCAGGAGGCTCTCCTTATAGTCACTCATGCCCTTGTCACCTCATGGTTGGATTATTGCAACACACTCTACATGGGGCTACCCTTGAAAAGTGTTCAGAACAGTTGGTCCAGAATGCAGCCGCACGAGTTATAGTGGGTGTGCCTAGATACACCCACATTACACCAATTCTCCGTGAGCTGCACTGGCTCCCTACTGGTCTCCGGGTGCAATTCAAGGTGTTGGTCATTACCTTTATTTATTATTTATTTTATTTTATTGAATTTCTATACCGCCCTACTCCCGAAGGACTCAGGGCGGTGCACAGCCATGAAATAAAACACATAGATATACAAAATTTAAAATCGAATAAAATGAATTAAATAAATTTGGCTGAATTGATACCCATAATTTAAAATACCCATATTTTAAAATACAGTAAAAATTTAAAATTTACACTTAAAAGGGAGAAGATTTAGGCGAGGACAGCTTGATGAAATAAAAGAGTCTTCAGCTCGCAGCGGAAGGTGCGCAGATCCGGAATCCTCCGTATCTCTGGGGGGAGCTCATTCCAGATCGTCGGTGCCCCCACAGAGAAGGCTCTCCCCCTAGGGGCCGACAGCCGACATTGTTTGGCCGACGGCACCTGGAGGAGCCCCTCTCTGTGGGAGCGTACTGGTCGGTGGGAGGCTATTGATGGTAGTAGGCGGTCCCGTAAGTAACCAGGTCCTAAGCCATGGAGCGCTTTAAAGATGGTAACCAGAACCTTGAAGTGCACCCGGAAGACCACCGGGAGCCAGTGCAGCTCGCGCAGGAGAGGTGTTACATGGGAGCTCCACGCTGCTCCCATAACCACCTGCGCGGCTGCACTCTGCGCCAGTTGGAGCCTCCGGGTGCACCTCAAGGGGAGCCCCATGTAGAGAGCGTTACAATAGTCCAGACGAGAGGTGACGAGGGCATGAGTGACTATGCGTAACGAGTCCCGATCTAGAAAGGGACGCAACTGGTGAATCAGGCGAACCTGATGAAAAATCCTCCCGGTCATGGCCGTCAAGTGCTCTTCTAAAGACAGCCGTGAATCCAGGAGGACGCCCAAGTTACGAGCCCTTTCCGTGGGGGCCAATGATTCGCCCCCAATAGCCAGCGATGGCGCCACCTGACTATATCAGGACGTCGGAAACCACAGCCACTCGGTCTTGGATGGGTTGAGCCTGAGCCCCATCCAGATCCGTACGGCCTCCAGGCACTGGGACATCACTTCAAGGGCATCGTTGGGGTGGTCCGGGGTGGAGATGTACAGCTGGGTGTCGTCAGCGTACAGATGGTACTTCACCCCGAAACCACGGATGATCTCGCCCAGCGGCTTTACATAAATGTTGAACAAAAGGGGCGAGAGAACCGATCCCTGCGGCACCCCACATATAACGGGCCTCGGGGTCGATCTCTGCCCCCCTGTCAACACAGACTGCGACCGGTCAGAGAGAAAGGAGGAGAACCACCGTAAAATGGTGCCTCCCACCCCCAACCCTTCCAGCCAGTGCAGCATGATACCATGGTCGATGGTATCAAAAGCCGCTGAGAGGTCTAACAGGACCAGGACAGAGGAACAACCCCTGTCCCAAGCCCTCCAGAGATCATCAACCAATCCGACCAATGCTGTTTCTGTGCTGTACCCAGGCCTGAAGCCCGACTGGAACAGATCTAGATACAACGCTTCATCACGGTACTGGGGAAGCTGTCACGCAACCACACTCTCAACAACCTTCGCAACGAAGCAAAGGTTGGAGACTGGACGATAATTAGCCAATACTGCTGGGTCCAGGGAAGGCTTCTTGAGGAGGGGCCTTACCACTGCCTCTTTCAGGGCGGCGGGGAAGACACCCTCGCCCAACGAAGCATTTATAATCCCCTGGAGCCAGCCTCGCGTCACCTCCTGGGAAGCCAGCACTAACCAGGAGGGGCACGGGTCCAACAAACATGTGGTCGCGTTCAATCTACCCAGAATCCTGTCTACGTCATCCGGGGTCACAGGATCAAACTCATCCCAGATAACAGTCTCAAGACCTGCCTCCATCACCCTTGCTGGATCTATCCCGTCAGAGTCCAGACCTGCCCGAATCTGAGTGATTTTGTCATACAGATACTGAGCAAAATCCTCGGCTCTTCCCTCCAAGGGGTCCTCCCACGCTTCCTGGTGGAGCAGGGAGCAGGTCACCCTAAACAGGGCGGCCGGGTGATTATCTGATGACGCAATAAGAGCAGTAAAATGAGTACATTTTGCTGCTTTTATCGCCACTAGGTAACTCCTAATATGAGATCTTACCAGTGTTTGGTCAGATTCAGAAAGACTAGCCCTCCAACAGCTCTCTAGGCGTCTTTTCCAGCGCTTCATCTCCCTCAGCTCCTCGATAAACCAAGGAGCCAGGCGAGATCGGTGCCGGGTCAGAGGCCGCAAAGGCACGACTCGGTCCAGGGCTCCAGCAGCCTCCCTATCCCAGGTGGCCACTAGGTCCCCAGACGAGGCGTGAGCCAGAACCTGCAGGATTGGCCCAAGCTCCATCTGGAACCTACCAGGTTCCATCAGGCGCCTGGGGCGGTACCATCTCATCGGTTCCGCCTCCCTGCAGCAGGGTGCCACGGTTCGAAGGTCAAGGCGAAGGAGCGAGTGATCTGACCATGACAAGGGCTCGACGATTATATCCCCTATCTCGAGATCACTCAACCACTGTCCAGAGACAAAAACCAAGTCCAGTGTGTTTCCCCCAGTGTGTGTAAGGCCATGAATTAGTTGGGTCAGGTCCATGGCCGTCATGGAAGCCATGAACTCCCGAGCCACCTCAGACGCCTCACCCACAGATGGCAGGTTGAAATCCCCCATGACCATAAGTCTGGGGGTATCAACCGCCACCACGGCAATAACGTTGAGTAGCTCAGGCAGGGCTGCCACCACGTGGCAGGGAGCCAGGTACGTGATCAGCAAACCCATCTGAACCCCGTGGCCCCACTTCACAAGAAGGGACTCACAACCAGCTGTCTGAGGTACAGTGGTCTCCCTCGGCCTAAGGCCTTCTCTAATAATAACCTGATCTGTCCCCGTACACACACACACACACACAGCCAGCCGAGGGTTAAGGAAACACTTTGGCACACACCCAGGTCCTTATCTCCAACTTGGCAGCGATTTACACACCATCTGCCAAGTGCGTTTATTTCCACAGAAGACAGACAGATAACATACTCAGCGTCCAAACGTCCAACAACAATAAATATTTCTCTCAGCAGTTCCGGACGAGGCTTTAGTGACTATCCAAGGTTTACTTTGTTCATCACAAGGATCACTGGCCACCACCCTCTATTATATAGTCTCTGGGGTGTGGTCCAGTGACTCAGTTCTAATCCCTAGCATGCCTCCTGAGCTGCTGCAATCGTTTATCACGCCTTCGGAGGTGTGCGTCCAGGAATGATGTTTCTCCATCGCTCTCATCCGAGCCACCTGTCTCCCTGCTAATCTCCTCTCCCTTGGCCGGCACCTGAGACAGTGCCAGAGGGGAGGGGCCTGGAGAGGGAGGCCTGGCTGACTCCTCTTCCTCATGCTTGGAGCTTTCTTCCTCCGATGGGACAGGCTCAGAGGGCGGGGCCACAACATAACCGCTACTCCCCCGCCCCTCCCCTGTAACCTTGGCTGATGGAATGCGTGGAAACCTGGTGGGCACATTTCTACCAGAGGGACCCCTCCCTCTGGGCCCAACCAGGTCTCTGTAATACCCGCCAGGTCCACTCCCCCCTCGTAAACAAGATCACAGATGAGGGGGGCTTTATTTACTATGGACCTGGCGTTGCACAACATCAGGCGAAGGCCCGGGCCCTGAAGGTCTGTACTACCTGGAGAACGGGTGGAGCCTTGGGGGCCGGAGCACCCAACCGCTTGAAGACAGTGGGTGCGTGCTCCCTTAACATGATATGGCCCCCTGCTCCCGCCATATCTACCTCTCCCACACACAGTACCGATGGTAAAAACACAGTCTGGACCAGCTCGACCCCCTCCGGATCCCCCACCACCCCCCGCCGAACGTCCTGGCCAAGCCCGACTCTCCCCCTAGTGGGTTATCCCCCAAACCCACAACCCTAATTCCAATCCCATCCCCCTCCCCCCTCCCCGAACTCCTTAAAAGTTTAGACAAGGACAATTTTAAAAAACCCCGCAGCCCCCACTTTGCGGCATGCCACCTCTCGGGGCTCCAGAGCCCGTCATCGAGGTAGGCCCTCGATAGAATGGAGGGCCAAGCCTGTGAGAGGGGGGAGTCTCGCAGACCAAGAAGCTCCGCTACTGAGTACATTGATCATAATGGGTGACACGACCATATCCTGAGGGTGTATATAAAGGACGGAGGAGAAGACGAAGGAATGGGGGATCTCAGAGACGTATTTGCAGGACCAAGTCCCCTGTCCCCTCACAACAGAGGACATAGTCCAAAGCCAAGACGACCACAGTTCCAAGGGGGAAATAGATCCAACCACCCTCTCATGGTGGTTAGGTCAGCTGGACAGTCCCCTCTTGTGGTGAGGTGGTAGCAATGAACCGATGCATATAGACAGCGTCCGGGGGTCAGGTCCAAAAATCGCCCTCTCACGGCGGTTTGTCCGGTGGTAAAGACCGATGGTAAAGCCCCCTCGCTGGTAAAGTCTCCTCGCTGGTAAAGTGCATATATGTAGAAAGCCTCCCAGTTCAGCCCCCAGGGGCTCTGACACCTGGCCACCCTCTCACGGTGGTCAGGCAAATGTCTAGCCCCCTCAGCCGATGGGATGCAGCCATGTACCGGTCTCCCATTCAGGTGGAAATAGCCCTCTCCAGAGTCAGGGGGGTTCAGAATAGTAATAGAGCATAGTGCCAATGAGTCCCACAGGCTGACAGTTGGTCCAGGTGGGCCCAGTTCTAAAGGGGAACGCTGGAGGAGAGAGAAATGGGGCAGAAATGGGGCAGTTTTCTCGAGCCCCCAGCCCCCCACACAACCACAAATTGAGGCCTCCCAAGGCCCAGAAGATCACTCCGGGTCTTTTCCGCCCCAACCGTGGTTGCAGGTCTCCCAGTCCTGTTGGTTTGTTGCTCCCCCAGCTCCTATTCCAAGGGGGGGGGGGCCCAGCGCCGTCTGACCGCCAGATAGCCTCCACAGCAACCGCCATCACCGCCGCCACCGCGCCATCGTCGCCAGCCCCCGAAAGAGCCTGGCGACATCCCAGAGATCTTCAGGGGGTGCCCGACACATCTTGCAGCCCTTCGGGCAACCCCCCCGGGCTTAAAAACTTGCTGCGCAGCGGGTGCCCCCGGCACAACGCCGCTCCAATTAATTGATGGCCTCCGGCTGTGAAGAAACGCTGCCGACGCTGCCGACGGCCAGCTGATCAGCCTGACGCTCAACGCATCGCCCCTTCCTCTCTGCTCAGTCACGGAGGACTATATGGCTCAGGGCCAGGCTATCTTCGAGACCGCCTTCTACCACATAGTTCCCAGCGACCGGTAAGATCCCAGAGTCGGTCTCCTCGGGTCCCGTCAGTTAAACAATGTCAATTGGCGGGCCTGTGGGGGAGGGCCTTCTCTGTAGCTGCCCCGGCTCTTTGGAACCAATTACCTCCTGAGGTCCAGACCGCCCCCATCCTATTGGCCTTCTGCATAGTAGTGAAGACCTGGCTCTTCTGGCAGGCCTGGGGCCGTTGATCTCGTTATAATGATCTTGCGAGACCCAGCCACGAATTGGAGTGCATGTGTTTTTAAAGTTTTTAATGTTTTAATGTTTTTCTTTTTAACATTTTTTATGGGATTGTTTGCATTGTTTTATTCTTTGTTGTAAGCCGCCCAGAGTCCCTTGGGAGTTGGGCGGCATAGAAATGCAACAAAATAAATAAATAAAATAAATAAATACAGCAGGTTTGGGTTCTGCTATTTACTAAAGAGTAAAATAGAGGTGCCACAGAAATTTAAGCAATGGGTAAGCTATGTAGAAAGAAGGTATAAACAACAGGTATGTCAGCTGCAAACTGACAGAGATTCAGAATTCAATGTCAGCAAATTTTCAACAATAGTTGGGACAGTTAGGAATAAAACACAGATGGACAAATCCATACACAGCAACTGTGAATGATGTTGTTAAGAGATGGAATGGAGTTTTACAAATCATGAAGGACTCACTGCTGGAGGATTCTGGTCTGAGCAAGTTATATTGGGGTGAAGCCCTGTTGACTGCTAATTATTTAATTAATAGGCTGTGGAGTTCATCTATATGCAGTGCTATATGGGAGAAAGCCATCTCTGGCACATTTAAGGATTTTTGGAAGCAATGCGTGGGTGCATATTCCAAAAACAATTAAAAGAAAGGGACAGCCAAAGGCTAGAAAGCTCAGGTTTGTGGGCTATGAGCCAGGCTCAAAAAGCTATCATTTTAGTGATGGGAGCAAAATAATAGTCATTTCAAGGTCTGCAAGCTTTGCAGAGCCAAATTGGAACAGAATTGATGCAAATTTATGGAATGATCCACTTAGTGATGGTGATTCACTCAGTGATGGTAACTCACTTAGTGATAGTGTCAGCATTCAGGGAGGAGAAGCTGGAAAAGATATGAAGCAAGAGAGGGTTGAAACACAGGAGCAGTCAATGCCATGCAGGTGAGAGCAATGGAACAAAGTGATTCCACCTGACAGGTATTCTGTTAGAAAAGTTAAAGTGGGTAATGTGTGGTATGAGCCAAGGAACTATAAGGAAGTGTTGGCATTACCTAGAATTGAACAAGTAAAGTGGAAAGAAGCCATGGACAAAGAAATGAAATCCATGAATAAACATAAAGTGTTCACATCTATGACTTTGCCACAGGGTAGCAAAGATGTAGGATGCAAGTGTGTATACAAGAAGAAACTACTGCTCAACAATGAGGTACAATATAAGGCAATATAAGGTTGGTGGCACAAGGTTTTTCACAGATGAAAAATGTGCATTATGATTTTTTTTTTAATTTGATTTATATGCCGCCCTTCTCCGAAGACTCAGGGCGGCTTACAATGTGCTCAGCAATAGCCTTCATCCTTTTGTATATTTATACAAAGTCAGCTTATTGCCCCCACAATCCGGGTCCTCATTTCACCTACCTTAGAAAGGATGGAAGGATGAGTCAACCTTGAGCCTTGGCGAGATTCGAACCCTGCAGTAATTGCAGGCAGCTGGTCTTAATAACCAGCTTAATAACAGGGTGCCTTAAACCCATGTACTACCAAGGCTACCAAGGCTCTTGTGCATGATGAGGTATTTGTGCCAATTGTAAAGAGTGAAATGTGCATTATGATGAGGTATTTGTGCGAACTGTAAAGAGTGAAAGCATAAGGCTGGCACTAGAGTTAGCAGCGGCACATGGCCATAAAATTTGGCATTTTGACGTAACCAATGCATTCCTCAATGCAGAATTAGAGGAACAAATTTACATGGTTCAAGCACCAGGGTATGAAAGTAAAAGGCCTAACACAGTATATAAATTGAAGAAGGCCATTTATGGAATGAAACAGTCAGACAGGAATTGGAATATCTGTTTAGATACTGCATTGAAGGGTCTTGGATTCAAGAGTTGCAAGGATGATGGTTACATAAACACCGAAAAGTTAAAAAGTGGAGATTGTCAGCTATTAGCATTTGAGGATGATCTTTGCTTCATTGCAAAGGATGTATTACAAGTAAAAGAATTTGCTAATAAGTTGGAGAAGAAATTTGAACTAAAGAATTTGAATCTTCAAATACAGGTCTAGGAAGAATATTAAATTATTGGATTTATGTCTCTTCCAGGCATTAAGGAATGAGTGTCAGATTATTCATGAACTGGCAGAGACATGGTAACAAGGTCAGCCAATGAATACGCATAGCAACTAAGTCAGCCAATGAGAGCTGAGACAGACTGGAGCCAGGGCGTGTCTTAGTCTGCCACTTCTGAGCCTGTGCAGAGAATTGAAATAGAAACTAAGGAGTCTGTGCATGCTGTCTGCTCTGCTGAAATGAAACTAACTGTTCTCTCCTGCCTTGTGTTTTGCTTGTAAGAAGAATCTATATTGGTAATGTACATTTATCTTCATGTATTATTCTTGTATATAAAGAAGTTTCTTATTTAAATGAATCCTGGTGAATCAGCTATCTGTGTGTGCTTCTGGATTTGGTTTTTTCAAGAAACTCTAACATAACTGCAATGGAGGCAAAGAGAATAATAAAGGATCATTTATTTAAAAAAATCCTCATGTTACATCTCAAAGTTATCACTTTTTACTTCTGTTCAATCATGTCTTATTCTTGAAGGCTCACTGACAAGTTCCTACAGTTTTCTTGCCAAGGTGTTTCTGAATTGGTTTACCATTGCCTCCTTCCTAGGTCTGACAAAGAGTGATTGACCCAAGGTCACTCAGCTAGCTTTCATGCTTATGGTGGAACTAGAACTCACAGTCTCCTGGTTTCTAGCCTAATGCCTTAACCACTAGACCAAACTGGGTCTCTTTCCAAGGTTATACCCTTCCACATTTCACATTGGTCTTCCGAGTGCAATTCAAGGTGTTGGTCACCACCTTTAAAGCGCTCCATGGCATAGGACCAGTATATCTACGGGACCGCCTTCTGCCACCAACAGCCTTCCACCGACCAGTTCACTCCCACCGAGAGGGACTCCTCAGGGTGCCGTCGGCCAAGTTATATCAGCTGGCAATACCCAGGAGGAGAGCCTTCTCTGTCGGAGCTCCTACCCTTTGGAATGAATTGCCTCCGGATATTCATAACATTTCTGACCTCCGGGTCTTTCGCTGTGCCCTCAAGACCCTACTGTTCCAACAGGCAGGGCTGTTAAATTGAATGATTTTAAATTGGATTTTAATTTTAGGTTTTAAAATTCGGCCAAAAACTATTTAATGATTTTAATTAATTTTAACTATGATATTGTATATTTGTATATTTGTATTTTAATTCTGGCGGTACACCACCCTGAGTCCTTCGGGAGAATGGGCGGTATATAAATAAAATATTATTATTATTATTATTATTATTATTATTATTATTATTATTATTGGTTAATCTTTAGTGAGATTCACAGCCTTTGAGGCTGGTTAATAGCTCAGCAGCTCGAGTCCTAACCAAGGACCTAGGAATTGTTAAGGTATCGTCGGAGGATGTAAGCTGTTCCGAGTAAGGTGGTTTTTTGTAGAGTCAAAATGTTCAAGTCCGGCAAATTTAGAATTTCTAAATAGCGGGGTAGCCCTTTGGGTATTGCTCCAAGGGCTCCAATTACAATCGGGACAACACACGATTTTTTTTTTCCACAGTCGCTCAACTTCAATTTGCAAATCCCGGTACTTTGTGATTTTTTCTTGCTGCTTATCTTCAATCCGTGCATCACCAGGTATTGCAATGTCAATGAACCATACTTTTTTCTTTTCAACTATTGTTATGTCAGGTGTGTTGTGGACCAAGTGCCTGTCAGTCTGAATCCTAAAGTCCCATAAGATCTTGAGTTTCTCATTCTCTAAAACTTTCTCAACCTGATGTTCCCAGTGGTTTTTGCTGTACTCAAATCCAAACTTCTGGCACAATTTCCAGTGAATGATCTTAGCAACACGGTCATGGCGTTGTAGGTAGTCAGTTTGTGAAATTTTGCTGCTTTTATTATTATTGCTTTTATTATTATTGCTATTATTATTATTATTATTATTATTATTATTATTATTATTATTTTGTTTCCCCACTTTCTTCACTAACATCATAGCCTACTTTCTTTTGTCAAAAATGACACAAATTATGCACCTTACAAATTCCCACCTACAAGTTCTTGTTTATTTGCATATCTTGCTAGGTGCAAACATCTGTGTAGTCATCCTGCTCTGGCACCCAGCTTTTCCTTCTTGATTACTATCTGGTCCCCTGGGCAAACTGACAAATTCACCAGCTCAACATAGGGTGATAGTTTTGCTTATCTTTTATTGGGAGAAGGAAAGAAGGAAGGAAGGAAGGAAGGAAGGAAGGAAGGAAGGAAGGAAGGAAGGAAGGAAGGGTGAGAGGTAAGAAGGAGGAAGAAGGCAGGTAGGCAGGAAATGGAAAGGATGGAAGAAAGGGAGGGAGGGAGATAAGCAAGGATGGATGAAAGATGGAATGAAGCAAATGGATTCTTCTCAATATGTAGGGCAAAGACTATTCATAGATATAAAACAATAAAAAAGAGAAAATACAGATTATACAAAAACCCCACCTAGCCTGCATTTTTTGAAGCCTAACTCAGCTCCAGAGAAATATGTGAAGAGTCTGGGTCATTAGTCCCAGATGGTTGTAATGCTCAGCTAGCTACCAATCAAATCCAAGCCTTCCATCGTTATTGCAGATGGCAAAGGAAGACAATATTCTGTTCCAAGCAGAAGCTGAAATCTTAGAAATCAGTCCAAAAAACAGGGTTAAGAGACACAGGAGCAGATGTCACATCCAGAGCAAGCTCAACTCCAAACTCAGTGTATTTTGATGGATCTTCACTCCTCACTTAGATGAGGGATTAATTTTGAGATTGATATGTAAATTGATAAAAAAAGCTCTAAGAATTTTTTTCTGTGACATAAAAATCATGGGTGCTTTTTGATGACTTCTAGAAGATGTTAAATTTCTTCAGTGTTAATGCTTTGCTTGTTTGTATGTTTTTTATTTTTTATTTTTAGACATTTTTTTCTTTTTAATCAGAATGTGGTTTTTTTTTATTAAAGAGTTTTACAAGACAAAAAAACATTTTTACAAGAAAAACATAAACCGTTTGCCATCTTTCCATATATGGATGGTACAATCACATTTACAAATTAATCAGAATGTGTTTTGAAACACTCACATAACATTTCATAACATTTATGAAGAACTGAACTAGCTACCCAAGATGATCTTTGCTATCTTAGTGAGTTCTTTATGGGCCCTAAAGACAAAGCTGCAAATAAATACCTCTGAATACAAACATTTAGGCAGTTCTGACTTGATTGTGCATTGTAGTGAATCCCAGAGGCCAACATTATACAAAGATAAATGCTACATCCTTCTGCAAAATTGAATACATAGTCTGTAGGTGCAGTTATATATAGCTTCAAAACAAACAAACAAGATTAGATTAAGAGTAAAATAATCTTTATGGTCATTTACTTGTATATGTAGTAGAACACATTAAAATGAAATTCTAATGGAAACTTCTCAAAAGAAGGAATGCCACCCACCAAACAATGTCACCCTAACCCTAACCCTAACAGTAATAATATAATAGCAGCAGCATCCAAAAATGACACCAAAGCTTGAAGGAAGGAAGGAAGGAAGGAAGGAAGGAAGGAAGGAAGGAAGGAGGAAGGAAGAGGAGAGAGAGAGAGAGAAAGAGAGAGAGAGAGAGAGTAAATAGAAATGTCAGACACATAGATTTTTTATTCTATACAGTGATAAAGTTGGCCCTTCTATTCCTGGGATTTAAACTGTGTTCTTAATTAAGATATTCTTCATTCTCTAATGACCACATCATTTTCTTCTCAATAGTGTGATAGATGAGGGATTCTGAAACACTGCTCACTTCTTTTAACCTTCCAGTCCATCTGTTAGGATATGTAGAAAAACAGCAAGACTGGAGAATAAAATCATGACCCCAAGCAAAAGGGAAAAAATCCAGACAATTTAACTCAGAGATTCATTTCCTGTTATGATTATAAGCGTAGGCTATTATAATGTTCTATTTAACATATACCTTTAGCTTCACTTTTCCGTAAGTCCATAAAAAAAGCAATTAACAATAACAATAATAACAGTAATAGATTAGTTGTATGGAGAGTCTCAAACAAGGCTTATCCAGGAGGCCATGAAGACAGTTTATGAATTCATTTTTTTATGATGATGTTACTATGGATGAATGACAATGAGAGGAAAGCAAATTTAAAAAAAACACAAAATATTTACACCGATAATCCAAAATGTGAGTTGTATTCAGTTGAGTTGTATTGCATGCTGTTGGAACTTTCCAGCTACAAGCTGTCAAAAATTATGCTTATTGTGCACAGCACACAATTTAAATCTAATCAACAGTATTCTCCTATTTAGCTACTTTGTGCTATACCAAAAAATCCACTAAAGATGACATTACAGCTGTTATTCTTTATTTTTTAAAGGCACCATTTCATGCTTGCTTAAAGCTAGTTCACATATTATTCCTCTTTTATACTGGATTGCCAAATTGCCTATACATCTGTCTACCATGGTGACTGATATTTTTGAAAATCTCATTTTTATATGGATGGAAGAAGGAAAAGGTCTCAGTGCAATTCTATGATGTTCCACTTTGACATTTTTAAAAAATGTCCTAGTTTGTATCAGGGTTTTCATTTCAAAACAAATCTTATAATTAAAGTCCGCAGCTGGAATATGGGATGTTGTATCTCCAACAATAGGAGAAACTATGTGCAATTTTCTATTCTGAATTTCTACAGAAACAATTTGACATGGCGGGAATACAAAATTGAATACACAAGCATCATCATTTCTCAACCACTTCCATCTTCCCTCCCATTTTTCTTGCCCTTACAGTGAAAATATTTTGATTTGTGATGTGTATGTTTACATTCAGAGTTATTTCCCCGAAATTAAGACTGGGTCTTTTGGGCCCCAAAATAAGCACTAGGGGGTGTCTTTTTTCCTCAGGTACAGGAGGCTCACTTCTTCTGCTTGCTCATGGAGGGGCAGGAAGTTGGGGGTGGAGCTGCCCCTTGTGCCCCGCACCAGCTTACCTCACGGCCCCTGCACCCAGACCATCCATGCCCCGACACCTGTCTCCCCTCATGGTCACGGCACAGCCTCCTGCTCCTTTGTGGCTGTGAGGAAGGAGAAGAAGTGGGCATGGACTCCTACTGCACATGACTGCCAATGCTTCCGCTGTGAAGCAGGTGTCATGGTATGGATGGCCTGGCTGTGGGGGCCCCGAGGTAAGCCAATGGGGCAGCTCCATCACTACCGTGCCTTGCCTTGTGGCTGCAGCACCACAAGCAACCAGACAGAATGGGCTGTTGGCCAGCCGCACAGGCTCTTAAGTAGGGCTTATATTAGACACACACGTAAAACATACTAGGTCTTATTTTGGGGGTAGGTCTTTTTCTTCTAATGGAAGAGAATGTTTGTAGCTCAGGGCTGAATTGTGGGGTCCTTGGTGCTCTCTGAGCTACATTAAGGATTTTAGATGTTCTTTAAGTCTTACTGTGCACCATAATACAGTATTAAAACTAAATAGAAAATGTTGCTGGTGACATGAGTTTGAACTCAAACATCAACATTTTTTTTATACAAGGCAATTCAGATTAAAAAGCAAAGTGAAATTAAGCAATACCCCTCTCCCCCAAAAGAAAAAGAAAATATGGAAGATGGTGGCAAATATTTTTCAGGAAAGTAGATTCATTTTTCCCTATCCAAAATATATACAGGAGCTCATTTCTTTTCTGATGCAATTCTATGCTTGTCTTTTCCTTTCCTTTTTTCTTTTTAAAGGAGTTTTCAGCTCACTTCACCATAGACTCTATTTTGATTTGTGTCCTCATTTTTTCTTGACCATTCTTTTGGCTCTCAGTTCCCACTGTCTGACTTCGTTATCTTGGTTTGGTCTCTTGAGGAGATCCTGTCCTTGTCAGCTTCTGAGATGCTCCCTCTTCAACTTGGCTTAACTCTGACACATGTTTTATCTAAGAAATCGGGTTGTGTGCGGGTGTGTTTGTAACCCAATTAATCAACTAACTAATCATTTATTTCCTATCCTTCTGATGTCCATTAACATCAGAGAATGTTCTAATTTATTGCAAGAGAGAGAAAACTGTTTTCTTTATATTTACAGTATATTTATTCCATAAGATTTGTTTGATTGATATATTTGCTGCAGTTAAATGTGTAAAATGTTTACACCGTGCTTACTATATGTGAATAGAATGGCACCATCTGCTTAAAGTAATCTGTTTATTAACACATCCTTAAAATGTATACCTTCAAGATATAGCTTTGAAAAGTCTTTGAAAAGAGTTTTGCAGTTCTACATAATCAGCAGGTGGGGAAGATCTGTCAGTGGGATTCATACTCAATGAATAATGGTCTCTTTTTTTTAAAAAAAAGTTTCTTAAAACTGTTGCAAGAAATGATTATGTAACACAGATAATAAATACAATTAAAATCTCCAAACTGAAATTTATTTCTAAAAAGCTTTATGTTGAGGGTTTTTTTAGATGATCTATTGTTAACTAAATTGGACTTGATTGATGTTTCCCTTGAAAGTTATTCTCCTGGTGTCCATATTGATTAGATTAATATTTTGACTGTTATATTTTTAAATAATTTATGCTGACCTTGATTCATGAAAATATCAGGATAAGCTTACATTGTGTAAGTGCTTTGAGTGCTTAATCCTAGGATTGAAGATCTCCAGATTTAAGTCCACCTTCAAATGTGGAAGTTCACTCCGAGTGAGCTTCAATTGCTCATTCTCCATCCAATTTTCATCAGAGATGTTGTCTTAAGATCCAAGGATGAGGAATAAATGGAAAAATTGCTCTGCTATTACACTGATTCTGACAATATTGCTTTCTACATGTTTTTAGAAAAAAAAGATACTTTTTATGGTGTATTTATAGAACACAGAACATAGAATAGAGTGGGAGGTCCCCTTGGAGGTCTTCTAGTCCAACTCCCTACTTGAGAAGGAGACCCTATACCATTTCAGACAAATGGTTTTCCAGTCTCTTTTTGAAACCTGCCAGTGATGGAGCACCCACAACCTCTGAAGACAAGCTATTCCAGTGGTTGTTTGCTCTCACCATTAGGAAATTTCTCCTTAGTTCTAGGTTGCTTCTCTCCTTGGGTAGTTTCCACCCATTGCTTCTTGTCTTACCTTCTGGTGCTTTGGAAAATAGATTGATCCTCATCTTTGTAGGAACCCCTCAAATATTGGAACGCTGCTATCATGTCTCCCCTAGTCCTTCTTTTCACTAGACTAGAGATACCAAATTCCTGCAATTGTTCTTCATAAGCTTTAGCCTCCAGCCCCCTGATCATTCTTGTTGCTCTTCTCTGCACTCTCTTCAATGCCTCAACATCTTTTTTTATATTATGGTGACCAGAACTGGATGCAGTACTCCAAGTGTGGTGGTATGAAGGCTTTGTAACACAGTACTAGAACTTTACATGATTTTAGAGGGCTGGAGGCTAACATATATGAAGAACAGCTACAGGTATCTCTAGTCTTGTGAAAAGAAGGACTAGGGGAGACATGATAGCAGTGTTCCAATATTTGAGGAGCTCCTACAAAGATAAAGGGATCAAACTATTTTCCAAAAGTCAAGAGAAAAAACAATGAAAGGAAACTAATCAAAGAGAGAACCAACCTAAACCTAAGGAGAAATTTCTTGACAGTGAGAACAATTAATCAGTGGAAGACTTACCTCCAGAAATTGTGGCTGCTCCAACACAGAAGGTTTTCAAAAAGAGATTGGACAACCATTTGTCTGAAATGGTATAGGGTCTCCTGCTTGAGCAGGGGATTGGACTAGAAGACCTCCAAGGTCCCTCCCAACTCTATTATTCTATGTTGTATTTATCTGTTTTATTTAAAGACTGATCATCTCTTTCATAGAGTGATATTTAGCAGTGACAGTAGCATTGGAAAAATAAATAATGTGGCATATAAAGTGTTTAGTGGTAGAGCAACAAAAACTCCCGAATGCTTAGTTATGGAAAGATTTTTTTCCATGTTTTATTTATTTTATTTATAATACTTTTTATCTCCATTGAACAGTATGTGAACTGGGTACAATTCTTTAAAAATTCATAGTTCGCATATTTGTTCTATTCGTTACAATGACATTAATAATATAACTATCAATATAATTTACAATAGTACATAACATGGTCATAAACTTCTCTCCATAGTAACATTTTCTTTTCTTATATCTCTTCCTTCCTAACTTCTGTTTCTATTATTTAGTCATTGATAAAACACCTCCCACATCAGAAAATATTCAGTATCTTTTCTGTCCTTAATGATAAGCGTCAAACTGTCCATGAGAGGGTCCATGAGAGGGTAATTTAGAAAATAATGGAATGTGCAGAAGCACCTTCCATTATTTTCTGAATTACCCTCTCATCTGATGGGATCTCCTCACTCTTCCATTGTTGCGCAAATACAATCCTAGCTGAAGTCAGTACATATAAAATAAAATATACAGTATTTTTATCATATTTTTCAGGTAAGATGCCAGACAAAAATGTCTCTGGTCTTAGTTCAATATGCTTCTTTGTCATTTTTTCCAACCAGGTATATATTTTCAACCAGTATTTTTTGGTTTTGGGACACATCCACCAAATGTAGTATAAGCCAAGTGTTTGGTTACATTTTCAGCATTTTGCTGATCTGTCTTTATACATTTTAGCCAATCTTGCCGGTGCAAAGTGCCATCTGTAAAACATTTTATACACATTTTCCTTATAGGTGGTTGACATTGTCATTTTTATATTCCTATCCCATAGTTTCTGCCAATTATCTAATTCTATAGCGTGTCCGAAGTTCTTAGCCCAAGCGATCATTGTCTCCTTTACCTGCTCACTTTCTAATTTGATGCTCAATAAGTAACCATATAGTTTCTTTATCAATTTCTCATCTGTTCCGATTAATATCTGGTCTAATTCTGTTGGTTCTTTATTAAATCCATACATTTTTGCATCTTTCTCATAGCGTGATTGTTTTTGCATTTGGGCCACTATGCAATTTCTAATCCTTGCCTACTAAGTTCCTGTTTAGTTTTTAATTCCCCTTCATCATTCAAAAAGTCATTGTATCTTTCAATTTTTCCCATATTGACAATATTAGGGTGTACCAGTGCCTCTGTCAGGTATGCCTCTTTTCAAAACTCAAGAAAAAAAACCCCGACTCCATTTTCATAAAGAAAGGCACTTTTACTGAGTATGAACTGAATGCAACCAAAGAAAAGCAAGGTCTGAGGGAGTAGGCCCGAAAATCACATATAGAAAGCATCCCCAAAACCCTCCCCCCAAGGGTCCTGTCAGGATTATCCAATCCACATCCCCCCAAGGTGTCATGTGGGGTGCAGCTTCAGATGGCTCCATCCTTCTGATATGCCAGGACGGTTGACCTTGACTTGTTATCAGCACGCCTTCCAGCTGCAGAGAAAGCACTGAGAATTGGAGAATGAATTTCTCCAATTCATTCCCTGTTATAAGACATCTCCACCAACAATGGCAGTTGAAGCAAGCAAGTAATATAGAGGTAGAGGCTGACATTTGGCCCTCCTGCAGAAGAGACATTAGTCCGAGAGAGAGAACAGAATAAAGGGAATATAGAAGATCCCATAAACAGGTAAGATATGTACAGCCCCATAACTAAATTTTATCAGAATATTTGGAATAAAACAATTGCAGCTGCCTCAGAGCTCTAACTTCTCGCTCATTTACCCATTCAGATTGAGATGATGGGAAATGTTTCCAGGCCACCAAGTACTGCACCTTCCCTTGATGTTTTCTAGAGTCCAATATCTCTTTAATCTCAAAATGTTGTTCTCCTTTGATGAGTATGGGGACAGGAGGAGGTTCTTGGTCCGGATGCAGGGGGGAAGTATGCTCAGGTTTCAATAAACTAACATGAAACACAGGATGAATCCTCTGCAAGGTTTAGGTAATTGTAACTGCACCGTAACTGGATTTACCATGCATACAATGGGGAAAGGACCCACATATCAAGGCCCAAGTTTTTTTGACTTTTGGGTAGTTTGTAGGTACTTGGTGGAAAGGAAAACTCTATCTCCTACTTTGTAATTCCTACCCTGAATTCTTTTCTTATCAGCTTGTTTCTTATGGGCTCAGTGAGCCTTGTCCAGGGCCTCACATGTTACAGTCCAGGTACCATGTAGCTGTTCAATCCAGTCAGCCAATGAAGGTATTTGTGGTTTTTCCTTAGGCAACTCTGGGATGGGTACAAAGTCTTGATCCGAGACCACCTTGAACGGGGTAAAACCAGTACTGCTGTGTATAGAGTTATTATAGGCAACCTCTGCAAATGGCAACAGGTCCACCCAGTTATCTTGCTAATAATTTATGTAACTTTCTAAGGTATTGTTCCAATACTGAGTTAGTTCTTTCACAAGCCCCATTGGTCTGAGGATGGTGGGTGAAGCTTAACCCCTGGGCAGAGCCTAACAACCCCAGGAACTCCTTCCAAAAGTGGGAAGTGAACTGAACACCTCTGTCCGAGATTATTCACTCCGGAACCCCATGTAATCTATACACATACTGGACAAACAGTTTAGTCAGAGTTTTAGCCGAAGGGATCTTGGGACATGGTATAAAATGCACTTGTTTGGAAAACAAATCTGTAACCACCCAAATGACCATATTTTCCCCCACTTTCGAGCAATTCAACAATAAAATCCATGGATATCTCTTTCCATGGGGCTCCCGGTCTGGCTACACTCTGAAATAACCTAGGAGGTTTCCCAAGAGGCTTCTTCACTGACGCACATACAGGGCAGCTTACCACATAGGCTTCTATGTCTTTCTTTAGAGCTGGCCACCAGAATTGTCGTTTAACTAAATGTAATGTCTTTACGAACCCAAAATGTGCAGCGATTTTAGCTTCATGGGTGTATTGTAACACTGCTCCCCTCAGGCTAGCAGGGACATACAACTTCACTCCCACCCAGGCGAGACCCTCATGAAGTGTACACTCATTGGAGTGGGCTAAAAACCACTCATCAGTTTTTAATTCTTCTTTTAACTGCTCGCTCAAGTCACCGGACAAGATTAGGTCTCCTTTCGCCTGGGCTCTGACAACTACTGGAGCAGCCAACTGTTTTGAGGGGATAACCAGGCAAATCACTTCTGTCCAAGCACTATTGTATTGAGGTAGTCTCAAGAGAGCATCTGCCATAAAGTTCTTCCCTCCAGGAAGGTAGCACAGAGAGAAATTAAAGCGGTTAAAGTGTTGGGCCCACTGGACTTGCTTAGATGACAACTTCTGGGGCATTTTTAGGGCCTCTAAGTTTTTGTGATCAGTCTACACCTCAAAAGGGTGCTTCGACCCTTCCAGGAAGTGCCTCCATGTTAGCAGTGCCCAGAGAACAGCAAAAGCTCCTTCTCCCAGATAGCCCATCTCCTCTTGGTTTCAGATAATTTCCGAGAGGTAGTAAATTTCCCTCGGCATTGGATTGAAGTAACACTGCCCCGATGGCCACGTCGCTGGTGTTGGACTGGATGACAAATGGAGCCTCCATGCTCCAGCTGCAGAGAAAGCACTGAGAAAAACTTTCTCCAATTCACTCCCTGTTAAAAGACATCTACACCAGCTTGCTTCCCCCCTCCCAAATACCCAGACAGCTCCCCCCTGCCCCCCATTACAATGGCAGCTGAAGCAAGCAAGCAATATAGAGGCAGAGGCTGACAGCCTCCATCATAGAAAGCCAGATTGGAATTTTCAAATAGCATTGCTCCTTTATTTTAAGCCAAACAGATAGCAGTGCATTTCTAACATAATGTCTCTGGAAATAACTATGTATTTTGTTCTTCCCATACCAAAGGAAAGTATGCCAACCTAATTGGAGATCATGCCTTTCTAATGTTAATTAATAGTCTTATATTTCTCAGATTAATCCATTCTTTCACCCACATGAGTACTGAGGCCTGATAATATAATTCCCAATCTGGCAGTCCAAATCCTCCTCTTTTCTTGGTTTCCTGCAACATTTTCATACCTATCCTTGCTTTCTTCCCTTGCCAAACAAATCTTAATATTGTTTTGCTTAATTCCTCAAAATATTTTTTCTCCAATTTAATTGGTATAGTCTGAAATAGATATAAAATTCTTGGCAAGATATTCATTTTTATGGTTGCTATTTGAAAGCTTTTGATAATGTCAATTGGCAATTAGAATATATGGACTTTGGGTAAAAATTATTAATATGATCAGAGCAATTTACAGTAAACAATCAGCAAGGGTGATAGTTAATGGAAACATGACTGAGAATTTTGACATAAAGAAAGTTCCAGACAGGGATGTCCACTGTCCTCATTACTATTTATATTGACGATGGAAATGTTAACTAGAAATATTCAAAAAGAGGAAGAAATAAGAGGAATAGAAATCAAAAAAGAACATTATAAACTACAAGCATTTGCTGATGATCTGATTTTTATATTAGAAGACCCCTTAGAGACTGGACTGAAGCTTATTAAAAAAATAGAAGAGTACGGGGAAGTAGCGGGACTGAAAATAAATAAAGATAAGACAAAGATTTCAGTTAAGAATGTCACAGAAATACAAAAAAGAAGGTTAATGGAAAGAACTAACTTACAGATACTGTAGCTAAAAAAGTGAAATACTTAAGTGTACTAACAGTGAAATGTGCAACAATTAAAGAGGATAACTATATGAAATTACTGAAGCAAATTAAACAGGACTTGGAGAAGTGGAAGGACATACAACTTTCATTGTCAGGAAGAAGAGCAACTATGGAAAGATTGTTTACAAGGGATAACATTGTGTGTGTGTGTGTGTGTGTGTGTGTGTGTGTGTGAATGCCCCTACTTTTGCTGTCTCCAATTATCAGTCATCTCTCTTCTGTGTTCAGTTAACCTTGAATTGGTTGAATACAGGTAAACTACCATTTCATAGCAAAACATACTGATTCTGTTGGTGACTTAATGAAGCTTCTGCTCATTTTTTTTAATAAAAAAATCTATTGTGTAAGATCATTGAATGGCATTTATGAGTGCATAGCAATAATGACTTAGAAGTTCTCATTGTCCATAAGTTTCCTTAGAAACAAATCCAAAATTAAAAACATGCCCTTGGTAGCCTATACCCTTGTTTCATGATCCAATAGAGATGGACAAAGAAGGGGAAGGGTAGAATCATGTTTTAGTTAGTCAGAGAAAGCACTGAGCAAAAGGCCAGGAACCAGATTCTGATCCTCTGTACTGCAACTTCAAGGTTGACTTCAAAGATTTCTTATTTCATTTAGTCTGTGTAACAGTGCTGAAAATTTGCTTCTTCGGAGGAGCTGAAAAGGCAAACGTGCTCATTTAATTGTGTTGGAATAATTCCTCAGCCAAGGTATGAAGCTGGAGAAGGAACTTAAGCATTAAGAGGAATGCTTAATGCCTAGAAGACATCAGAGGAATGGCCAAGAAGTCCTTCTCTTCCTGGGTTCTGTCCAGGGTCCTGAAAGTGAGCTCTCTATCTATCTTGCCAAATTCCCAGCATGAAACTGAATTCTAGCTAACTGTTTGCCTTTGTCCTCTTCATTACTTAACATTTGCTGGGTTTATGCTTGCAACCTTTGTTCGAAGAGGTTAATTAAAGCATGAAAGTTCAGCATGAGAGGCAGGGTCTGATTACACGCTCATAAACATTCCCTCCCCCTATAGCACAGGTACTTCTTCTCCTGTGGATTGCCCAATTACAGTTTCATTCATCTGGGTGAGATTATTATTCCAGAGAAACTCCTACTGTTGTTTGGGGTGAAAGGAGATCACCCTTAAAAGTCATCTTCTTTTTGGCATAATTTGCTATCCTTCTCCACCAACAAAGAAGTGGACAAGCACTTTTAGACTCCCTTTTTAGTCTCAACCATGTTGACGTGTCTTTGCAAATTAGCAGATGGCTTTCTTTCTTTCTTTCTTTCTTTCTTTCTTTCTTTCTTTCTTTCTTTCTTTCTTTCTTTCTTTCTTTTTCTTTCTTTCTTTCTTTCTTTCTTTTTTCCCTGAGAAAAACATTCAGCATTCAGAGAAAATTAAGTGGGTGATGGATTGAGTGAAAATGAAGTTGGGGAAAAGAGACTTTCATGAGGAGGCGGGGTATTCTTCTCTGACATATCTCCCTTTCCTGCATTCCTGCATATTGCCATAACACATTAGAGGTGTTCTGTTTCTCTGTTTTGTGGATGTATCTTTTGCTACTTCATTCATCAAGAACATTATGGAATATGGATGTCAAAAATGGGAAGGAAGCTTCCTTTGCTGCGAAGGACAAAACTCCGCTGTTTGTGTGAAAAAGAATTTCTTTGTTTAAAACATGTTTCAAATATTCCAAAGAGATGCAGGTTTTGTAATGTGGAACATGTTGCTGTTTTGGTTTTCATTTTTGCATTATTCAACAAAACATAAAAAGGGAAAAAGGAATATTATGATGGCTTAAATGTTGGCTACCTTTTTGTGTCGTTCTGTCTAAAATGAGAAGAGAGAGCCAGTTTGGTCCAGTGGTTAAGGCACCAGGCCAGAAACTGGGAGATGGTGAGTTCTAGTCCTGCTTTTGGGTGACTTTGGGCAAATCCCTCTCACCCAGCCCAACATACATCACAAGGATGTTGTTGTGAAAATAGGAGGGGGAAGTCTGTTGGATATGTTTGCCACCTTGAGTTATTTGTAAAAATAATAAAGACAGAATATCAATAAACAAAAAAAAAAGTCATAGTGCATGTTGGGAATAATGTATAATGGATGGATTGAAGAAATTTATTTATTTTATTTATTTATTTTTCATATTTTTCATATTTGTATACCGCCCTACTCCCGAGGGACTCAGGGCGGTGAACAGCATAAATAAATACAAAGACATATAAAAGTTAGAAAACTATTAAAAACAGATTAATTAATTTAGGTATAGGTTCAAAGATTAAAATATCCAAATTTATCTAAAGAGATTTAAAAACCAATTTAAAAGCCAATTTAAAGGCCAATTTAGAAGGGTGAGTTAGGCCAGACCAGCCTGTTGGAATAAGAACATTTTTAGGGCGCGGTGGAAGATGCATAGGTCTTGGATCCTCCGTATCTCCGGGGGGAGCTCGTTCCAGATGGTAGGTGCCCCCACAGAGCAGGCTCTCC
Source organism: Arizona elegans (assembly GCA_022577455.1). Taxonomy (NCBI): domain Eukaryota; kingdom Metazoa; phylum Chordata; class Lepidosauria; order Squamata; family Colubridae; genus Arizona; species Arizona elegans. Next base: position 102,202,778 of record JAKOOJ010000005.1, read on the forward strand.
CCCTGGGGGTCGTCAGTCGACATTGTTTGGCTGACGGCACCCCGAGGAGCCCCTCTCTATGGGAACGAACTGGTCGGTGAGAGGCTACTGGTGGCAGGAGGTGGTCTCGTAAGTACCCTGGTCCTGAGCCATGGAGCGCTCTAAAGGTAGTAACCAAAACCTTGAAGCGATTAACAAAATTAAATGTGATCTTGAATAGGGAGAACAGATAGTGTTGGCTGATGCCATCAAACTCCATATGGGTCATTCAAGGTCAATTTTGTGATGTTCAAGGTCAATTTTGTGATGTTTGATTTGTGATATCAGACCACAGAATTGAAACCATTGAAGTTGGAACAACTTATATTCTTCCTTCTCCTTTTTACTCTGCTGCACTTCCTACTCACTCTGCTTTTTGGGATAGAAACATTGCTCATTAACATTATCAAGCTAGGATTCCTAACAAACACTGTCATATGCATTTCAAAGTCAACCAAAGGGTAACAAAGGTAGAACTGTTTTATTCAGAGTAGTTGTTTGGACAGCATTAGGAATTCATGCTTTCAGCTATGGAGTGACTTGGTGGGATTCTGACAACTTCTATAAAGATCCATCCATCGAGCTTGTTATTCAAACTCAGCAATATATCTTAGTACAAAGACTATGCCAGACACAATTCTTTCATCTTTCATTCTTGTAGATCACAGAATGGCCTGGGTTCAGTCTTCTTCACTTTCTCCACGTGTGCAAAGAAAGAACCTATGACTCAACATCAGAAGAATCTCTGCCAGTCAGTTTAGCCAAAATGGCAGAAGATGGACATGGACTCAGCACTTGTGTTTTCTCTACCACATTCTGGATGTCTATGGAGATTCCCAACCACCCAGGTCATGGTTGTCTCAAAGATGCTTTTGCAAAAGGCAACTGGACTTCCTTGGTTGTTTCCTTTGAAAATGTTTCACTTCTCGTCCAAGAAGCTTCTTCAGTTCTACAGTTAGAATTGAAAACGTTTCCTGGAAGAGAAGGAAAATGTTTTCAAAGGAATGTCTATGGAGATTCTCAGGCATCCTGGTCATGGTTGTCCCAAAGGGTCTTTTTGAAGAGTTAATTGGACTTTCTGGTTTTTCTTTGAAGACGTTTCACTTCTCATCCAAGAAGCTTCTTGGATAAAAAGCAAAACATCTTCAAGAGCTGAAAAATCTTTTTGGATGAGAAGCAAAACATCTTCAAAGAAAAACCAGAAAGTCCAGTTTTCAAAGGAAAAAAACAAGAAAGTCCAATTGTCTTTTTGGAAAAGCACCTTTGGGACTATTACACTCTGGTTTTGATACATCTTCCCCTATAATTTGATTTTCTGCACTATCTAGACCACACCGATCATCTTATCTCATCATCGGTCCAGAGAATCCATCTCACATATAATCTCACCTATAATTAGGAAGGCTGATCTTATCCTCCTTTTATTAGTTCCATGGTCAACTTTGGAGGAGTGAATTGATGAATGCAAACATAGACAGTCTTGCAACATTTTCATCTAAGCAACATTGACTTCTTGCCAGCTTCCTTTCCCAATCTGGATATTCATTTCAATTTCCAAATGGACACTTCCTGTATGTTAAAAATGGGTGAATGATTTCCTGGGGGGGCAGTAATGGGTGATGTCCTTTCATAATGCTAGCTATTTCATATGGCTAAAATTAATGAACCAATTTATGTTAAGCTCCAAAAGCAATTAAGGCCTGTTGTCTTTCAATTAGCTTTTTTGATGAATCAATTAATACTGTCCAAATCTTTTCAAGGTATTGCATGCGTTGCCGTGTTCTTTTTTTTTTTTGCCCCCACCTCAATGAAATCCAGCATTTCAGCTATACATTTCATACCAATGGGGGGAAAAAAGACAACAAGCTACAATTTTTACTGCCTCTATTAAATCATTTGACCCAGTTTCATTTCAGGTCAAGCGGAATGGTGGCTGTTTGACAAGGAATGCCACGATTAAAATTGACATCTTGATGACATTGATGATGCTGGGAGAAATTCCAGCAGTTGTAGACCTGTGCATGAAGAAGGGAAAGCATATTTTGTCTCAGCTCTGTAATTTATAATACCTTGGTAAGACTACACCTGGAATACTGCATTGGTCACCATATTATAAAAAAGATATTGAGACTCTGGAAAGAGTGCAGAGAAGAGCAATCAAGAGGTTGTTCAAAATATGAAGAATGGTTGCAGGAATTGGCTATGTCTAGTGTAGTGAAAAGAAGAACTAGGAGAGACATGATAGCACTGTTACAATATCTGAGGGGCCACCACAAAGAAGAGGGGGGCAACTTACTTTCCAAAGCAGGCAGGACAAGAAGCAATGGATGGAAAATAGTCAAGAAGAGAACTAAGGAGAAATTTCCTGACAGTGAGAACAATCAACCAGTAGAGCAACTTGCCTTCAGAAGTTGTGGGTGCTCCATCACTGGAGGATTTTAAGAGACTAGATAGTCACTTGTCTGAAATGGTCCAGGGTTTCCTGTTTGAGCAGGAAGACTTCCAAGGTCCCTTCCTGCTCTGTTATTCTGTATTCTGTATTTAGAGATGGGACACTTCCTGTGGTTATTTCTTTGCATTGGCTCTTATTGCTATGAATCGTCATGTGGATGCAGTGACACTGTCACTGTTACAGCCTACTTATATAAATTGCCTACAAAACATAAAAAATACTGTGCCAAATGTAATAAGGTGTCTAAAACATCAACTTGCTTTAATTAAACTCAGAGAGTCCACCATCCACCTTGCAAAGTTTGAACATGATAACATTTCTGATGCAACCTGAACTTAAAAGATAAGAAGCATCAAATCAAGTCAATGCTTCGGTGAGCTTCAGAAGTTGCACCGGTTAAGCATGGAGGTTTTTCTATGTAATCTTCTACAATATAAGGAGTTTTCATAGGGAACTTTCTCTACACTTTTAAGATGCAAATCCTCCAGAAAACCTTTCTCAAAAATGCTCAAATTGCACTAAACAAGCTAATAGAATAAACACATGTTTGTACATGGGGCCCACTTTTCCAAATTTGTGATCTTTTCTAGATGGGTATTCCCCAGAAATACACTTGAAACGAAGCAAAAATGTTACATTCTCATGCAACAACTTGATGAATATAGGTAGTCCTCAATTTATGAACACAATGGAGCCCCAAATTTATGTTGCTAAATGAAACATTTGTTAAGTGAGTTTTTCCCCATTTTCCGGCCCTTCTTGCCACAGTTGTTAAGTGAATCATTGCATTTGTTAAGGTAGTCACATGGCCATTAAGCAAATCTGGCTTCTCCTTGACTTTGCTTGTCAGAATCTCCCAAAAGGGGATCACGTGACCCCAAGACATTGCAATCATCATAAATACAAGTCAGTTGCCAAGCATCTGAATTTTTATCACATGGCCATGGGGATGTTGCAACAGTCGTAAGTGTGAGAAATGGTCATAAGTCACTTTTCTCAGTGATGTTCTAACTTTGAACGGTCACTAAACAAACTGTTATAAGTCAAGGGTTACCTGTAGTTATGTATTTGAGTGTGAGATCAATTGAAATAACAAACAAAGAAACAAATAATCTGAGAAATAAATTGTTGGTGCTTGCTGATGCTATGAGAGTATTCATTTTAGCAAATCAGTTCCATTTCTTGCCACAGAAACCTAGATGAATTCCTTTTAAATTCTTATATATGCTTTATTTCCTGTTTTAGCCATACCCTGGGCTATTTTAATTGGTATCTAAATGGATGTAAACATATGTGGAATCTAAACAGAATTATTTAGCAGTGGAGAATGTTAAGTGTTGCCTTTAGCTTTTTCTTTCTTAAGCTTCCTATTAATTTTTAGAAGATTTATGTCCAATACTGTATAATAATGCTAGTAAACTTACAATATAAATACACACACACATACACACACATTTCTGCAGGACAAACATAAGTAGAAACAGCAAGCATTACTATAGTAACACTGTGAAAAGCACAAAATGTAAAAAGTTGGCATTATTCACACAGTACTAAATTTTTTTTTGTAAGGGTTTCGAATACTAAAATTAAGATTAAGAAGAACAGAAGAGATTAATAATTGCAAAATGATGAACATTAAACTTTTTGTGTCAATTTTGTCCAGACTGTTTGGATAAATCCCTAGTTTTCTCGGCAAGGTTTTTCAGAAGTGGCTCCTTCCTAGGCTGAGAGTCCAACAATCAAGAAATAAACAATTCCCCAATCAAGAAACTACCAACTCAGTCAAAGAATCACTCCATTGAGGAACTACCAAGAATACTCCCAGCATGCTCATAGAACAAGCCACTTGCATATAGAAAGAGAGCAAACCCTACTCCTTTCTAGCACTGATGATGTTACCCACTGTAATTGGGTAATGAAACTTCTGTAAGAAAACAGCCAAGCTCAGAGAGCACCAGGGACCCCACATTTTCCCTCTGGTTTAGGCATCCTAGTTTTTAATTTACATGCAGCATTTGGCATATACTCGGGATCAGCAAGAATAGATCTCAAAATTCAATTTCATTTCCCTTTTGCTCATGGTACTGTACATTGCAAACTGGGCCTCATGCAAAATTTGGAGCATGACATATCTGCAGAAAGAGCTTAGGAACTGCCAGAACTAACTCTATACCTCAGATAAAATAAATTCACTTATCCTGGCAGTGGGTTTAGAGGATATTTGTGCTGCATGATTTGAGTGTACTTTCCAGATCCTCATAAGGTAGAATCCTAAGTATTTCAAATTAGAAATGGGTCTTTTTTTGTTTGTTACTTTCTACTATCCAGTTTGCAAAAGGCCATCACTTTATTTGTTTGCTTTTAATTAAAAGCCAATTTATGGTAGATGGAAATGGATAACAACATTCTTTTAAAGCAAACTGAGATAACAGCTCCAACATCGATTTATGGAGCTGCTGTAATTTTTTCCTTGCTAAGAACAAGAAATGGAAATCAGTGCTGACCAATCTGTTGTCCCTAGAGTTGATGTCAACATTAAATGGTAAGTGTACCAAAATGAATTACCTGCCTAGCCCCTTTATTTGATGGAAATTGGTCTGCAAATTAATCCCTTTGAGTTGCTTCTCAGGGTTGTATTAGTGTGGTAATTTCTGGATTAAAAAGAGTAATAACTGTACCTTCTTTGAGATGATAGATAGATAGATAGATAGATAGATAGATAGATAGATAGGTAGGTAGATGAGAGAGATAGAGTGCTCTATTTGTGCCCCTTCCTCCCCATCCCCCAGTACAAAGCATGTCTGTCTGTCTGTCTGTCTGTCTGTCTGCCTGCCTGCCTGCCTGCCTGCCTGCCTGCCTATCTATCTATCTATCTATCTATCTATCTATCTATCTATCTATCTATCTATCTATCTAAAGATTTATGTGGCCACCCATTCATTCTCAGTGACTCTGAATGGCTTACAAACAATTAAAAACCCAATATAAAAGAATAAAAAAGAGTAACCCTCCAAACCCACTGGTGACAACACACAATCAAATGAGTCACTTGATGAGGTCCATCCCACTCTCAGTTCCCTAGGTATGTGGGCAGAAGCAGATCTTCAGGGCCTTGCAAAACAGTGTCAAAGTGGGAGCCAGTCTAATCTTTCACAGGGATGATGTTCGAAAGGGCGAGAGCCACCAAGGAGAAAGCCCTTCTTCTGGGTCCTGCCAGATGGACCCCTTTAAGAGATTGGACCCCCAACATTCCTGTCTTCTAAGGAGGTGGATCAAGTGGATGTTACTGGGAAGAGATGGTCCTTCAGATAACCTGGGCCCAAGCCAAGAAGGGCTTTAAAAGTGACAACCAGCACCTATGTATAGCTCCATGGTCAAGTATTGTCAGTTACTGTCTATCCTAAACTGTCTATTATTCAATAATTGGACACTATTCAGAGTTGCCCTATAGAGTGAGGACTGCCTGGATAAAGGGAGATTTCTGAATGCCAAACTTCCATTATATTTTATAGCTCTGCCTCCAAGAAAATATAGCTTATCACAAAAGAGGTTAATATGGCGACCTGAAGATAAGACTTACAGTATCTTGGACAAAGAGATTTCTGTTCAGCCCTCCTTGTCAGGCAGGACCATATCAGAAATTCCCTGATACTCATCTTGGCATGGCTGGCATGGGCTATAAATTCAAAGTCAGCTTAAGGTTGTGAGATATCAAGCACAGCTAATAAATAAAGCTTTTTGACACAGTAGAGCAGAAAGCATTGACTGCTTGCTGTCAATATTAAGAGACAATTCTCTTTTACATCTACTGTAATTTAATTCCTGTTCTTCTTTCTCCAACCCTTCCCATTCTTTAACACATCTGTTGCCCTGTCTTCTCGGCCTTGATGCTAGATGCCAGTTGTTTGTTGACAATACGCTGATTCTCAACTCCCACATCAATCAAGATGTTTATGGGTCATTTTGAGCTGGCATTGTGTCTCCCAGGAAGCCAGTATGGCATTACCTACAGGAAAAGCAAAGTCACTTACAAATGTGATAAACAAATGAACTAAGTGCCCGTTTTCTGATAGAAAAGAATATATAGAGCTCAGGATTGAACTGTAGTAGTCTCTGAGCCTGGTTGTTTTCTTGCAGATTCTAGGAAACATCTTCAGTGCTAGAAGGAAGTGGGGTTCATGGAATGGGTTAGCAACAGAAATTTTGGGCTCAGTTGTGGCTGTAAGTTGAGGATGACCTGTATTATCCATATGGCATCATTGTACCACACAACACAACTGAAGCTCTCCAAAAAACGTAAACCAAAAGATCCAGAAGAAGAAAAATGGGAGCCATGCAATGCAGAGACTGTAGTGGCCACTGTGTAGGACAAACAGGAAGGAGACTAGCAGAGTACGTTCATGAACACCAAGTAGCAGACAGGAGATGTGATATAAACTCTTGAAGCTCATAATACATGGACTAACTCAACTATAGTTTCAGCTGGGAAACTGTGAGCATCCAAGACCTAGCTAATTCCAAAAATTCCTGGAAGCTTTGCCTGCATCCAAGTCGGCCATCAATAGACACACAGAGGTAAACTAATTTACACACCATTCAAAAGAGACAATAAAAAAACTAAGAAGGAAACAAAAATACCAGAACACATCTTCTCCGTAAATCAACAGTGAGATAAGGTGGGATTAATACCAGACAAACAATCTAGCAGAAAACAATATCGTAATCCAAAAGACTACCAGGGTGAAAATCATACCTCCACCAATACTGGCAGGAAAAGTTACTGTATATAAACAAACCCCACTCTCTTCTAGCACTGATGACATTACTTAGCCAGGTAATGAAATGTCTGCAAGCAAACAACCAAGCTCAAAAAGCACCAAGAACTCCTTCCTCCTCTTCCTCCTCCCTCCCTCCTTCCCTCCCTCCCCTTTCCATTCTTCTTCCTCCTTCTCTTCATTTCTGAAATTAAAGTTACAATCCTATATGTATTCAACTGGGAGTATACCTCCAGAAGTAAATCAATGGGATTTACTTTTAAGTCTTCATGCATGGAATGGTAGTGTTTGGCTCAAATCCCACACACGCTTACTTTGAAGTAAGTAAGTTCCATTTGAATGATTGTATTTTAATAGTTTAATTTTCATATTCCTAACCAGTTAATTGGAAAAAAGCTAATTAAAAAAATGTTAATAAAGATTACATTGCCCCTTAGGCTGGAACGTTCTCACAGAAGTGCAATTTAAATCACCTTGCTTGTCAATGAGGTTTTGCAAGAGAAATTAAAGAGAAATGTTTTTCAAATATATATAGACGTAATTGTTTAATATATAATGCAGTGATGGCCTATTTGTACATGAGGACTGCCTTTTAGGAGAAAAATATTTTGTACCTCTAATTCCAGAGTGTATAGTGATATTCTGACATTCTGGCTGGCCTATTACAGCTAGTTCTAAACTTACAACTGTAAGTTGCATTGAGTGTGCAATTACAGTCATAAGTTGTGACACTCATAAAATGTGATAGAACCCAATTTTATGACTTTTTTTGGGGTGGTCATTAAATAAAGGTAGTGGTTGTTAAGCAAACACCATGATTGTTAAGTGAATCCACTGTTTACTAGGGGGAGTTTTTTGCTGGGAAACGGAAGTAGATGCCTTTTGTGATTAAAACTGTCATAAATAGTGACTTTGGGGGTGCTCTAAGAAGTCATAAGTGGAGACCAATTGCCAACTGCTCAAAATGCAATAGGTGCCTGCTTAGAGGGTGGGGCAACACCCGAAACTGGGTTATAAGTAGTTTTTGCAGAAGGTCTGTCCTAACTTCAAACAGTTGCTAAACCATGGTGGTTTATAATTCAAAATTTCAAAATGTCTTCAGTATTTTTCCTTTTGTAATTAATGCTGTACAAAGTGGGAGATCTATTTGACTTGAAAATAAACCTGATAAAGAGTCAGGTTAGGTTTAATCAACTCACCAAAGAAAGAAAAAATAATAATATCTGGAGAAGAACTAGATGTAGTAGACCACAACATATAGCTTGGCCAACGGATCTCAAGAGAAGGTTAAATGTGGTTGGCAGGCATTTGGGAAGTAAAGTGTGATTTTCAAGGACAACCTCACCCTATGCCTGAAGAGAAAAGTTTTCGATCAATGGATGCTACCTGTTCTAACATATGCCAGTGAAACATGGACACTAACCTCACAACCGATACAAAAGCTACAAGTGGCACAAAGAGTCATGAAAAGATACATGCTTGGCATCACAAGACAAGCTAGAAAGACGCACACATAAATTAGAGAACAAAAGAAAGTATACGATGCCATCAAGAATTGGAATGGAATCAGTTGGTCACATAGCAAGAAGAAATGATGGCAGGTGGACCAAGGCAGTCATAGAATGGATCCCTCTTGATAAAAAGCATCCACGAATGAGACCTAAAATAAGATGGCTGGACGACATCAGGACGTATGGCAGGCCCAACTGGCAAAAGAAAGCTCAGGACTGTCTGGGTTGGAAACAGGTGGAAGAGGCCTTCATCCTGCAGCCGATAGACCATGGCTAGAAGGATGAATTAAAATTAACAGTCAGCCATTGAACAGGCTGATAGAGAAAATCTCCATTTGCATAGATGTAGAGTGTGTATTCTACAAAGAAGGCAACGTATCAGCTGCATTTCCAATTAAATTCCAGGTGATTGTGCCTTGGAAAGATCTTCACCTAGCCAAATTTAGCAAGTCCAGCCATTCTACAGGAAGAGGGCCTACTTGTAATGTAGCTATAAAAATTGTATCTTCTGGGCATGCAGATGGCAAATCTCATTCAACACCATCAACGTGGGTGAAGATGTAGGTGTTTGAAAGTAGTCCTTTTAAAACAAAGAACACAAATCTTCGGCTTGCTTAGAAACATCTCTCAATTGAACACAGAAACAACCCCTCCTCTCCATTCTATTCATTGCCCATGAATACCAGGATAACAGAGTTGGAAGGGACCTTGGAGATTTTCTAGCCCAACCCCTGCTCAGGCAGGAGATCCTATGCCTTTTCAGACACAGAGCTCTCCAGCCTCCTCTTAAAAGCCTCTGGGAATGGGGCACCCACAATTTCTGAAGGTAAACTGTTCAAGCTGGACTTCATTTATTGATTTATATTTCATATTTTTCAACTGTCCATCTCCCTCAGAGAGAATCTTCCAACGGGAGCAACGTCACTGCAATTATGAAATGACATCGTGACATCTGACCCAAATAAGGAAGTAATGCCCTTTGCAACATGGATGATACAGCTGCTGCCATTTGTCCTCCATTCCCTCCTGCTTGTGTGTGAACAAATGTACATGCCAATACCCTATATTGTGGATGATATTTCTCCTACTTAATCTTGCAGATCAGCATTTTTTTGGGGGGGGGGAAATGCAATTATAGGTTTCATTTGCTGTGGATGGAATGAGAGGCTAAAGTAATTTGAGATAAGATCTAAAATTCCTATAAGTTTGTGTCTTTTTTGCAAAAAAAAAATACCTACAATTTTCCAACAAGCACATGCACACAGAAGTTTTTCCCCACCACAAAACTTTACAATGCAATATCATGTTAAAAGATCTAAAATGTGTAGTTGAAAATATTCCCTATTTATCCATCAGTTCTCCTATGACAGAAAAATAAGCTGAGAGAGATAGGGGGGAGAGGGAGAGAGAGAAAGGGAGGAAGAAGAGGAAGAGAGAGAAAGGAGAGAGAGAAAGAGAAAGAGAGAAATAGAAAGAAGAGTGTGAAAGAGAGAGAGAAAGAAGAGAGAGAAAGAGAGAAAGATGAGTGTGAAAGACAGAGAAAGAAGAGAAAGAGAGAGAGAAAGTAGAGTGTGTGTGTGGGAGAGAGACATAGAGAAGGAAGAGAGAGAAAGAAAGAAGTGTGTGTGTGTGTGAGAGAGAGAGAGAGACATAGAGTAAGAAGAGAGAAAGAGAAAGAAGAGAGAGAGAAAGAAGAGAGAGAAAGAAGAGTGTGTTTGTGTGTGTGAGAGAGACATAGAGTAAGAAGAAAGACAAATGTGAAAGAGAGAAAGAAGAGAGAGAAAGAAGAGTGTGTGTGTGTGTGTGTGAGAGAGAGAGACAGAGAAAGAACAGAAAGAAAGAAGAGTGTGAAAGAGAGAGTGTGAAAGAGAGAGAGAGAAAGAGAGAAATAAAAGTGTGAAAGGGAGAGAGAGAAAGTCATTTTGTCAATGGCAAATGCAATGGTTAATTAAAGTAGAGTTTATTGTGCTTCTTTAACCTGATACAGGTAATCCTTGACTTATTACCACAATTGAGCCCAATATTTATGTTTCTAAATGAGACATCTTAAAGTGAATTTTGCCCTATTCTGTGACCATTCTTGTCACCATTGTTAAGTGAATCCATGCAGTTGTTAAATTAGTAGCATGGTTGATAAGTGAGTCTGGCTTCCCCAAAAGTGACAACGTGACTCCAAGGCACTGCAACCATCATAAATAGGAGTCAGTTGCCAAGCGTCTGACTTTTGATCATGTGGCCACAGGGATGCTACAATGGTCGTAAGTGTGAAAAATGGCCATCACTCATTTTTTTTCGATGCCATTGTATCTTTTGTCACGAGTGTTTCCAGGATTGCGGTGGCTACTTGCCTACTCACAAACAGTATGGTTTCAATCAAGGTGGGGGCTTTATCTATAAAGCGAGACTAGTAGCGCAGGGATCCTCGCAGAGATTCCCTGACGATTATGAGGACACCTTCTCACCCACGGTGCGCCCTGAGAGCATGAGAACAGCTCTCACCATCACTACCATGCGAGGCGAACAAGTATATCAGTTCGATATTCAGACCGTGTACCTGCACGCCCAGTTAGACAAAGAGCTGTACGTGAGGATTCCTCAGGGAGTAAGCCATCGGGAAGACGATGTATGGTTGTTGAACAAGAGCCTATATGGCTTAAAACAATCTGGTAAGCAATGGTACGAGTGTCTCACTAAAAGCCTGAGAGAGATGGGCTTTTTACCATCGTCGGCTGACGAGTGTGTTTTTGTCAAGGAAGATCAGGGCATTAGGGAAACGGTACTGTTGTACGTTGATGACATCCTATATATTTGCAGATCAGAGAACAGGCATAAGAAGTTCTCTGAGGACCTAAGTAAGAGTTTCGCCTTAAAACCATTAGGTCACATTAGCAAATTTTTAGGGGTGGAATTCGTAAAAACCGAGAAGGGGTTTCGGCTCTCTCAGGAAGATAAAATTTTGGAATTGCTTAAAAAGTGTAGCATGGTAGAGGCGAAGCCATGCGATACCCCTATGGCAACAGACTTCCTTAAGAATATGTACACTGAGAGCACGGAGTTTGAAGATAAGACCCTTTACAAGTCCGTGATTGGGTCGCTGTTGTACATTGCAAATTGGACTTGACCGGACATCAGTCTAAGTGTAAATGTGTTATCTAGACATTCTGAACATCCCACACAGTACCATTGGAGCGGAATCAAACGACTCCTGAGATATTTAAAAGGTACTGTGAACTATTCATTGTTATTGGAACCACAAACAACTAGAGAATTAAGATTGAGTTGTTTTTTGGATGCCGATTGGGCAGGGGATGTTAGATCTAGAAAAAGTACCTCGGGGTACATTGTATACCTAAATAGTAGCCCCATGTATTGGTACTCTGGGAAGCAGGAGCTAATTGCAACCTCCACAGCGGAAGCTGAGTATGTGAGTTTGTCCAAAGCTTCCAATAACCTAGTTTGGTTTGACGATCTTCTGGTAAGCTTATGGAGGCAGCCCATGCAACCTATAAAGGTCTATGAGGATAACATGGCTGCCATTAACATATCGGAAGCCGATGCTCTAGGCCAGAGATTGCGCCGTATTGATATCAAAAACAAACATGTGAGGCAATTCGTGAAAACAGGTTTCATTAAGACTGTGTATTGTAAAACCAAGGAACAGGTAGCGGACGTGTTTACCAAACCGCTGCCCCATGACCAACACCTCTATCTTCTGGGTAAAATGTCGATGGCTATGTGAATGTACTTTCCATTGATGTATATATGTACCCAATGTAGAATGTATGTTTGTTAACGAGTCAAATAGCCACAGAGAAGGGGATTGTCATGAGTGTTTCCAGGATTGCTGTGGCTACTTGCCTACTCACAAACAGTATGGTTTCAATCAAGCCATCTCCTGTTTGTAATTACCTGCAAGCCTTCCCCGCCCTAGTTAATTGCAGGTTAACTCCCCATATAAGCAAGGACCTTTTCGCTTGCTACTCGGGCCTAGACTCCTGGTTTAGGCCTAAATGCACAGCTCCTGCAAGAAGCTCAGTGCAACGCCGCAGATGGGAGAAGAATGCAGATAAGGACTCCAGATGCCGTTGCAGAGAAACTCCCACGGATGCTTGCCTTTTGCCATTTTGAGGCACGCAAGCTATCATCGGGACTGCTGCTGGACCTTTTTCCTCCCACAAGCTTCAAGCAATGTTTGCTGTTTGAACTGTTTTTACTTCAGGTGACTTTTAGCTGTGAAGCTTGTGCTGCCCCCATTTTGATTGCCTTGATGATGTATCGACGCCGAAGCTGCTTACCTTCATGCTAGCTTTATTTTCTTGTGAACTGTTTCAGTATTGTGGAGAGGGTTCTAGGGAGATAGCCTTGCTTCACATACCCAGATAAGACTTTGTTTTTAATGTGCTTTCTTAAAGACATAGTGCTTTTTAAATATTATAAAGTAAATTATATTTTTACACAAGACGCCTCTGTAAGAATTATTTCAGTCTCAGTGTGTTTACTCATGAGCTGGTTCACGGTCCAGGGTACCCCTCAACCCCATTTTGTAACATCTTTGAACAATCACTAAAGGAACTGTTGTAAATTGAGGAATACCTCTACTGTACATCCCAAAGGTGCTTTTTCAGGAGTCAACTGGACTTTTGAGACAACCATGAAAAAGACCTGGATGACTGAGAATCTCTACAGACTGTATTGTACAATTTGGAGGGCTTTTCCCCCAACATAATTCTTCTTTAGCAGTCTTGCTTTTCTTTCATCGTTTTAAGACTTCCTGTGTTTTTTCCTTCCATAGTGGAGAGAAGGAAAATGAGTTTATTTGACTTTCTGGAGGTAGAAGAAGCTCTTAATTTGGATGATTGAAGTGAGCTAATTTGCAGCTTTGGGAAATGTGTAGAACACTGTTCTTTCCTTTTCTTTTATCCAAAGGGGAAAAAAAGACAACTCTCTTTGTTGACAGTTCTTCAATATTCCTCAGGAAAATGCTTGCATTTTTATTGCCACAGCCTTCGCCTCCATATTGATCTCTTACTTCATGTCAAGTGGGAAGCCATTAGAACCAAAGAGACAGAACTGATTTTTTTTTTTTACTCCTTCTAGTGAGGCTTACAGCTCCATTCTTGATCCCTGGTTGGGTAGATTGCCCTTAGGACTGCAGCCAAGACAGAAGTGAAAAAAACAAACTAGCCGGATCACTCAAAAATACTTCTGGCCCAGGCAATAGTTGCCTTCAACACCACTGAAAATGTCAATTGCTTATTTTCCTCTCAACCAGCAATTATTTGTCTAAGAAGGCAAAGTCAATTTGGACCTCTAGTTCTTTTTGGCCTGGAGGAATGTTGTCCATGGGGTTGCGATGGGTTGGACATGACTTTGCAACTAACAACAACAACAACAACAACAACAACAACTTCTTTTCAGTTGCTTCCAATTAATCTCAAAATTATTTTCCATCTCTCGAATTTCAAACAGGAAAAACAATCCTTCCGTATAGCCCTTGGCTTAGAAACTGGATCTAATTTCATTGTAGTTGAAATACATAAGAATCCCTTAGTGCCGTGGTGGCGAACCAATGTCATGCGTGCCACAGGTGGCACGCAAAGCTCCCTCTGTGGGCACACACACCAGCACAGACGAAACACTGCCAGACGTGCACCGAAACAAGCGATGGGTAGAACAGGGCTCTCATGGATGGATGCGGTTATATTTTGTGCCTCCCATTTAAGTTGATAGGCAGCCAGGGGCCTGTTTGTGAATGGTCCCCACTCCTTTCCTTCTATTTCTAGACACCCTCCTTGGCCTTTCGCTTTTTCCACCCCCAATTCCCTCCAGTAGTTGTCATTTGCCTGTCTTCTTTCAAAAATTACACAATATACAAGCAAATAACCTGTGCATTGATGAGACCTAATTGCAAAGAATGGTGTGTGTGTGTGTGTGTGTGTGTGTGTGTGTGTGTGTGTGTGTGTAAGACTAGACTAGAGGGATCTTGCACATCGCTCTCTATCTCTGCAGCAATAATGGATCCCATGCTGCCCACCTCCTCACCCCGTGCTTGGTCCCCTTGGTGTGTTCTTTTCCTGTGGCAGGATTGTTTCGGATCATGTGCAGAGTGCCTTCATGTGCAGAGTGCCTTTCAAATCAATCCCTACAAATTTTCAGCCCTCACCAGAGCAATAGAAAGGAGAGGAGGAGAGGAGGACTCTTTAGCTTCGCCCTCCTTTGGTCTGGCTCCTTCCCTGTGCCACGGCGAACCTTCACACTAACTCCGTTTCCCTGCCGCATTCCCATGAGGACCGCTCCCCCGTCTCCTTTCGAGAGCCTGCCTGATCTCCCTTCTAAGGCTAGCTGGGCTCTGCTTCCTCCTCTTACCCTCTGCTCGCTCCCCACATCAGCGGCAGCAGCAGGTCAAGGGAGATGGGCTGCCCTGGGACTTTGGCAGGGTGCCCAGAAAAGATCTGACCTGGGGAGGGGAGGGCGGCGGTGGGAACCCCACAGATGCCGAGACCTTCCCTCGCCAGAAGGACTTGGCTGACCCGGTGCAGGGATGAGGACGGTGGAGCCGTCGTGGGGATGGTGTGTGTGTGAGAGTGAGAGAGACACTCAGCTTGCTTCCCTTCTCCTAAGTTTGCAGCCACTCTCAACAGTTCAGTTTGTCCTCCAATTGCCTGAGCAGATCCTTCTAAGAAAAGTTCACTGGCTTTGTTGGGATTTGAGAGAGAGAGAGTGGGGGGAGGGAGAGAGAGAGAAAAGGAGAGATGGGGGAAAGAAAGAGAGGAAGAGGGAGGGAGGGGAAGAGAGAGGGGGAGGGGAAGAGAGATGGGGAAAGAGAGAGAGGGGAGGGAAAGAGAGGGGGGAGGGAAAGAGAGAGAGAGGGAGGGAAAGAGAAATGATATTACAAAAGTTTTTCTTTTTTTTTATTGTTGCTAAACGTAATATTTCAAAAACAAAAAAATGAAGGGGCATAAAAGTGCATTTATCACATTTTTCTTAGAACAATTATCTGACCTCTTCATTGTTCTACTATCATTTTAGATAGTAAAACCTCATTATTCAGGTTAAATTGCTGTGTTTTCACTTTGTGATAAATAAGTGGTTTTGGGTTGCAGTTTGGGCACTCGGTCTCTAAAAGGTTCACCATCACTGCCTTAGTGTGTCTTGGATAGAGGCAATTTCGATATAGTTATCCCGATTTTAGGTCCCTAATGCCTGCCAGAGGATAATTTCTATTGCTAAGCAAGCTGGATGTTAATTGAGTCACAACTGATTTTAAAACCATTTTTCCATGAATGAATTAAGTGAATCCAATTTCCACATTGACTTTACTTTTTGAAAGCCAGCTGGGAAGGTTGAAAATGGTGATCATGTGACCCCAGGATGCTGCTACCATAGTAAATGCATGCTAGTTGCCAAGTGCCCAAATATCCATCCCATGGCTAAAGATGCTACAGCAATCATAAGTGTGAGGATCAATCACAAGTCACTTTTTTCAATGCTGTTGTAACTTTGAACAATCACTAAATAAATGATTGTAAGTCAAGAAGTCCCTGTCTTCTTCTTCTTCTTCTTCTTCTTCTTCTTCTTCTTCTTCTTCTTCTTCTTCTTCTTCTTCTTCTTCTTCTTCTTCTTCTTCTTCTTCTTCTCCTTCTCCTTCTCCTTCTCCTTCTCCTTCTCCTTCTCCTTCTTCTTCTTCCTCCTCTTCTTCTTCCTCTTCCTCTTCCTCTCCTCCTCCTCCTCCTAGAGTCCAACTCCCTATTTAAGCAGGAAACAAGTCATTTCAGACAAATGGAAGCCTAGTCTCTTCTTGAAAGCTTCCAGGGATGGAGCACCTACAACTTCTGAAGGCAAAGAATTTCACTGGTTGATTGTTCTCACTGTCAGGACATTTCTCCATAGTTCTAGGTTGCTTCTCTCCTTGATTAGCTTCCATCCATTGCTTCTTGTCCTGTCTGGAAAATAAGTTGACCCTCTCTTCTTCATGGCAGCCCCTCAAATATTGGAAGACTGCTATCATGTCAACTCTAGTCCTTCTTTTCACCAAACTAGACATACCCAATTCCTGCAACTATTCTTTGTATGTTTTAGCCTCAATTTCTCTAATCATCTTTGTTGCTCTTTCTGCATTTTTTCTAGAGTCTCGACATCTTTTTATATCGTGGTGACCAAAACAGAACACAATATTCCTAGTGGTTTTTTTTTTACCAAGGCCAGTATGTAACTTTTAAAATTCAAGAGCAGGACTTCCGGTTGGCTCCGCGAGCTTCGCTGATGTTCCTTTTTAGGCGCCCGATCCTCGGCACCATAAAAGCCCCAGAACAGCCGAAAAACAGCTGTCTGGGGCTTGGAAACCCTCTCCCCGGGCAAAGGGGAGAGAGAAGAGCTGACCGGTGGAGGTAGAGCCCCCCAGCACCCTAGGAGAAATCTTGGGGCGCGAAGGGTGAGAGCTCCCTAGAAGCCTGTCAATCTGCTCCGGACCTTGGGACGACTCCACTAAAGCAGAGCTAGAAGCCGCAACCATCCCAGCAACGCAATTTTAAATTTGCGCTTGGAGTGCTGGCAGAGCAAATCAGGAGAAAAAAGAAAAAAAATGCAACTTTAACTCCGTTTAAAAATGCAGAAAATGGCGCCTGAGGGCGTAAGTAAAAGCTATTAGTGAAAGTGCTTGTTAAGCTTGTTAACGCTTGTAACATCAATACAGCTACTGGATTACACCCTAAGAAAAAGATTTAAAGTGGAAGCGGCATGGAAAAGAATTTGGTATTGACTTCAATTAATTTACATCTTCATACTGTGTGGAAAATAGTTGGATTTGTTGACCTGATAGCTGGATAAATATAAAGTGAAGACTGAAACATGGCTGACATCTGGGCTGGAGAGTCACTGTTTGGTGAATCAGCAAATTCTCAAGTTGTGACCGTAAAGGTTTTTCAAGAACTTTTAGACTCTTTTAACTCTGCTCTTTTGGAAACAATTGAAAGAACTTTTCAAAAATGTAGCTTGGAGAATTGTAATGATTTGCTGGCTGAGAAACAGGAGGAAATTAAACAGAGGATTTTGAGTCCGGAGGACAAAGACTGTCAGGCTGGAAATGGAGGTTGAAACAGACGCTTCCACTCAATTAAAAGAAAAGCAACAAGTAGACTCTTTATTGCAAGTTGAAAAACTTTATGGCAACAACTCTTGGCTTTACAGACAAAGGAATGAAATGATTGATTATACAAACAAGAAGAGTCAAAATGGGGGTTTTAAACCAGAGAAAATGATTTTAAGAAGAGAGCGAGCTTTCAAGATACATAAACCTCAAATCAAAATTCAAAAATTTTCGAAAATAAAATTAGGGGGGAGGAGCAATGTTGAAAGAATTATTGAAGAAGGATTGGAAAAAATATAGAAAGAAGGGAAGAATAGAAGATTAATTCTTTTTGGGGGGAGGATTTTAGTAATAAATTCAAAATTTTAATTAACTGGTATTTTTAAAGGTTATTCTAATTATTCTAAGACAATGATATAAAGGAAGTGTTTTCTTACAATTAGTTTTGGATATAAAAATGATCGCTTTTTAAAAGTTATGGAAGTATTAAAATGGTTAATTGAAAATTTGAAGGATATCTTCCTGCAGGTTTTGAAATTTAATTGTGAAATGAATTAAGAATGTTTTATTGATGTATTAAGAGATTTTTAAAATGTTTAATATAAGATTATAGTATCTTAAAAGGTATATGAGAGAAAATGTCTAAGGTTTGAAAATGTTCAATTTTATGAAGGATTAAAGAGGATAAATATTAAATTTAGAATTTTATTAGGGAGTAATGCTGAAAAAGAATGGTGTTTGAGGGTGTGGAAATGAAACTTATCTATGATTTTTAATGTTGGTAATATTTTAAAATTATTGGATTATACATCAAGAAAAAGGTCTTTATATTTAGGAAGATATAAAAGGGAGGTTGATGAATTTGTAAAAGAGGAGTTAAAGAGCGTGAGGGCGTTTTGAACTTTGTAGTTAGTTAGTATATTTTAGCTTATGCTTGTTAAATGTAATGCCCTGTTTTTGTCCTGGGAAGTTGTGGGTGGGGGGTGGGGAGGGAGGGACAAAGGTTGGGTTGGGATAAAAGTGTTGAATAGATAAATGTTTTAATAAAAAAGTAAATGTGGGGGAAGTGTAATAATAAATGAAATGATAATATTAAGATATGACAATTATTGGAGGAGTAAGATGGAAAAAAGATATATTCAGATGACATATTGATTGATAGATTATATATTGTATGTTTGTTTGTTTATGAAATCAAAAACTTTTTTTTAAAAAAAATAAAATAAAATTCAGGAGCCTATCTATAACTTGTCTTTCCAAGGTAGCAAAGCATTTCCTTTCCTTTAGATACGAAGACTCTAGATCAGGGGTGGGCAATTGTGGCTCTTTTCTCAGGAATTTTGGGAGCTGAAGTCCACAGATTGTAAAAGAGCCACAATTGCCCACCCCTGCTCTAGTTCATATACATACAGGTATGGAATATATTTGCTCAGAAAACAAAGAAACTGTTGAAACTAGAATGAAGATGATATTATCAAAAGTAAGATATGGAGAGAGGTGGAGCTGACATTGCGGTGATACGACTATTCCTCCATAGACTTCTATGGAGGTTCACCGAATTCCCCTTGCCAGATGGTCCCAACAGACCTAAGCCACCTTGGAGGGGTGGTGAAGAAGAGAGAAGACCCTGCAGACCACAAGGAGGTCACTAATTTCTTGTTTGATCCAGGGAAGCTCTCTATCTGGCAAGAAGGAAAAGACGGCCATTGAATGCCAGCCAAGGCTGTGACAGCCTAAAGGAAGAAGAATGAGGAGAGATTGAAAGAACAGTGTGGTGACTGGGTGAGAATTTTCTAATTTCTGCCAAAATTACCCCTTTTAAAATTGATTGAGTGACAGTGCGACTGAAAAATGGGGGGGGGGGGGGCTATTGATCTTCCACTCCCTGAAATAGCAGCAAATAAGCATGAAGCTGAAATAAACCCAAATAAGAATATTGGATTTGTTAGATAACTTGTGGATATAATTGTTAAAAAAGGAAAACTGTATTGGCCAATTTAAGGAGTATATTAACTGGATATTACTGAATTTAAACCTTATTTGGGATTATGAAACTTTCATCCTGGAACTTTTAAAGGAAAAAATGGTGTTTGCTAAAGAAGCTTAAGGAGAGGAATAGAAGTGAAATAGAGCAACAGTGACATCTACTGGCCAAGGAAAAGCCATAGGGAAAGTGAAGAAAGTGAGAAATTCCTGACCTTGAGCAGCTGAGGGGAAAATATTGTTACAAGACTGCTACAGGATTTAGATAAACTGCCTGCACCTGCAAATTTTTTATAGAATCTGTAAAGAGGATGTAAAGGGGCATTTGATAACCTCTGGGACTACTTGAATGGAACTGATTATTAACCTATGGGACATAAAGAATTGGAACTAGTGCACTCCGTGAAGGGTAATTTAAAGATTGAATAAAAAGTTCTTGGACTGTTGGATAAAAATTGAACTTTCTGAAACAAAACAAACTACGTAATAAGGAACAGATTAGTGGAATTGTCAAGGAGATGGACTCACTTTTTCAAAATACAAAAGACATTATGGAGAAAGAATTCAAGGAGTTTATGGAAAAAATGAAAAATATCATATGAGGGATGATGACTAAAGACCAAGACGCCCAGGAAAGGGAGAAGTCAATAGAAGGAATGAAGGAGAAAGACAAAGAAGAGGCAATAATGAAAGTAATAGTGACTGATGAACTAAACCAGGAGGGAAATATATTAAGAGAGTGGGAAGACATGTTTGAAAGGAGTACAGGGGCCTGGGCAGAAATGTTAGAAATTAGGCAATGGAAGAGGGTTAGAGGTGGGAGGAATACCTAGATTAAACATCCAAGAGGCAAATATAAAGAGAGGAATTCGGAAGGCAAGTAAAAAAAAAAAGCATAGCAATTAAAGCATTAAAGCGGGCAAGGGATAATGGATAGATGATTTTTTTTTTTCCTTTTAAATTGTTGTTTTGATTTAGCTCTCTTCTTTTTTCCAATCTTTCTTTTAAAACATAGCAATTAAAATACTGAAGCGGGCAAGAGTTGATGGATGGATGTAGGTTTTTTTCTTCTGTTGCTGTTTTGAGTTGAATTTCCTTTTTTCTCTCTCCCTTCCTCATTTGTTTGGGGTTTTTTTACAAGTAGGTGACATGATTTGAAATTAAATAAGAAAGAAAGAAAAAGTTCCTTAATAAAGGGTGATATAATTAAAAACTAGAATAAGTGATTGAAATAAGAGAAGTGGGACTATTAGTGTATACATTTTTTATATCATAAAGAGAAAATATGGAATAATTGAATAATGATAGATTATAACAATGCAAGTGTGTATTAAATACATAAGTGGATTGAATGTAAGGATTATGATGAACTTGATCAGTTTTGTTTGTATTGTGATGTATGATACTCAGGTATCGCACTGTCCACGTATTAATTTGATGTTTTTGTAAAGAATAAAAAGTAAAAAACTTGTTTAAAAAAAAGTAAGGTATATTCTCTCTCTCAGTGTAAAGATTCAAAATAAATATCTTTGACAAATACATCAACACAATACAGGACACAAACATCATAGACAGTTTGCCTATTCATGGCTTGAGCTTCCTACATTTCCCCCCCAATACTAAAGTGAGTTCAGTATTTCTATTATTCATTCTCATTATTCTGTCATGACTCTTTCTGTTTTTCCCACTTTTTAGGTACTTGAAAAGTGTCATCCTGTCTCCCCTCAATCTTCTTTCCTCAAGGTGAAATATAATCCATCTATCCTCTTTTTCTAACTCCCTTGTTAGCCTTTGTTGTCCTCTACCCGAACCCTTTACAATTTATCAGATTCCCCCCACCCCCATAACTGTAGCTACTAGAAAATAGGATAGGCAATGGGGAAAAAAAAAAACCAGCAACAAGAAAAAAATATCTCTATGCTACGTGTTAGAAAAGAAAATGCAATGCTAATTTAAACATTCCTTTCAGAAGAATATCTAAAGAATGTTAGATATGAGAGTGAAGATAACTAATACTACTCTGGGTTATTTTTTTAAGAGAGCAGATGTCAGGATTCTGACTGATGCCCTAATTAAATCATGAGCCTCGAGCAAAGCTTCAAAAGAAATCCATTATTTATTAGGAGCTTCATGTCAGCACGTTCCAAGAGAAGCCAACTCTGACTCCATGTAATTTACGTTCCAGCTCTTGCCCCTGTTTCCCCCCTCCCCCAAAGGTATGTCATCAGTAGTGGTAGGTTTCAAAATTTTTTACTAATGGTTCTGTGGGTGTGGCTTGGTGGGCTTGGCATGGCTTGATGGGTGTGGCTTGGTGGGCATGGCAGGGGAAGGATATTATAAAATCTCCATTCCCTCCCCACTCCAGGGGAAAATTACTGCAAAATCCCCATTTCCTCCCGATCATCTGGGACTCAGGAGGCAGGGAATAGATGGGGATGGGACCAGTCAGAGGTGATATTTACGATTCTCCGAACTACTCAAAATTTCTGCTACCGGTTCTCCAGAACTGGTCAGAACCTACTGAAACCCACCTCTGGTCATCAGTCACATTCTCCAATGAAGCAATTTTGCAGGTTGTAGAGATCACTCCCCTCCAGCCACTGTGTGTAACCACAGAGATGGCCTTGACAGAGATATGTCTGGAATGTGCTTTTGTTTTGACTGACGTGCTGCCTCGCCACAACTGTAGAGTTCATTTTCCCATCCCCCTTGCCTATGGCAACTCAAGAGCAGGCCAGGGATGCTTTGCGAGTTGACAGCAGATTCCACATCTTTCCTACTTTTCTGAAATTTTCCTTCACTTTCATTTAGTTAAACCAACTTTTTTCCATTATAAACTTTTGAATGTTTTGCATGTTTACTGAGATTATTAAAGGAGCAGGGGGAAACCACCATTCTGTACAAATGATTTCATTCTTTTGTTCATTCTTTCAGCTTTTCCTAAGCAGAAATCAAGAGATAAGCCTATGATGCACAAGGTCCGACTTCTGAGATGGTTAAATTTGGGAACTAGTAGATTAGTGTCATGGGTGGTTGGCTCGCTAAGAAAAGCCCACTTACAACCAGACTCCAGCAACAAGAGGGGGAAGGGAAGGAATTGGAATGGAGGGGGAGGTATTGGGGAGGCTGAAGGAATGCAAATTTGCCTACTTGAAGCCTGAGATAAATCCAGCAATCCAAGGTCATTGGCTGGAAAAGTCCAAGGTGGAGAAACCATTCCCAAAACAAAGTGAGTGTACTGATTGGCTAGATGAATGTACAGTGGGAGGAGCAGGGGAAAAGGGAAAGTTTTCCTATGCTGTTTGCATGCAAAACTGTTAGAATTGGCTTTTCTGCTTCTGTACCCATATGGAAACTTCAGTAAAGTTATACCCTTGTTTTTTAAAAAAAGGCCCAGGAATTTCCTATGCTGGTTTAGCTAACAGGATGATTGACATTTAGAAATTCTGAAGCTGCTAGCTAAATAATATTAAAGCACAGGAAATTTGAATTTCTGGTTCCTGAACACAGCATACATTTTGAAAAAGAAGCAAATTAAATAGTTGAGCATCATTATTAGTTTATTGGCTTCAGTGTAGTTGTGTTTTGTCTCTGGAGAATCCTATGCGGATTATCAAATGCTATTTTAGAGCTGTTATGCCAAGAATAAGAAAATATCTACATTGCATAGTTAAAGCTGGGTGAGCTTCATACAAGAGTGACTTTGACATTAGGATTGTTTGATGGAGATGGGAACTGCATCAAACCACTATCAACCTCTCATTTAGCTAGGTTTCACACAACCATTTGAGAAATTCCACAGGCACTACAGAACTAGTGTGAATTGTTATTATTAAAGAAGACTCTTGAGAGTCCCTTGAACTGCAAGGAGATCCAATCAGTCGATCCTAAAGAAAATCAATTCTGAGTGTCCTTTGGAAGGACAGATATTAAAGTTGAAGCTCAAATACTTTGGCCACCAAATGAGAAGAGAGGACTCCTTGGGAAAGATCCTGGGGATGGGGGAAATGGAAGGCAAAAGGCGACGGCAGAAGACGAAATGGTTAGACAGTGTCATTGACGCAATGAATATGAATTTGGGCAAACTCTGGGAAACAATGGAAGACAGGGAGCTGTGGTTCATGATGTTGTGAAGAGTAAAATGTGACTTAGTGACTGAAGAACAGCAACAACCAGGTTCTACAAGACGTCTTTCTGTCAGAAACTTTTCAAATATATTTTACAACTCTGGCTATTTTGTATCACACTGGCTGCTTCATATTCTGGTAAAGGTTCTGACCAGTCTTCTGGTCAAGTAGGTCTTGAAGATTAAGAAAAACAGGGCATGTCTGCATCTGATATACCACATGATGTATACAGTGCTTTTGATTATCATCTTTGAAACGGGATGTAATACAGTCAAATAAAGTATAGAGGAGGACACCTAAAACTATCATACATTTTTTTCCTAGAAAAAATGTTTAGAAAAGGTTGATAAACTCATGCCTTGCATGGGGAGAGGGGACAGGGAAAAGGAATTTATTTATTTATGTATTTATTTATGTATTTATTTATGTACTAGCTGTACCCGGCCACGCGTTTCTGTGGCCCAGTCTGGTGCTTCCGCTGGGCTAAAAGAGCGAGGCTGAAGTTCCAAACTCTCCACGAACATTTGGTGGGCGTGGCCAACTTGACATCACTCACTTTCATCAGTCACAAGCCACGCCTACCCAGCTGGTGATTAGGACAGAGAACCGGTTGCTAAAAAACAATGGGAATCACAAAATCCTCCCTCTCTGTCTCCCCCTCTCACTTTGTATCTCTCTATGTCTCTCTCTCTCCCCCTCTGTATCACTCTATGTGTGTCTCTCTCTCCCTCTCTCTGTATCTCTATGTCTCTCTCTCACCCCCTCTCTCTGTATCTCTCTATGTCTCTCTCCCCCCTCTCTATCTTTCTGTCTCTCTCTCTCCCCCCTATATCTCTCACTGTCTCTCTCTCACCCCCTCTCTGTATCTCTCTGTCTCTCTCTCCCCTCTCTGTATCTCTCTATGTCTCTCTCTCCCCCCGTATCTCTCTATGTCTCTCTCCCCCCTCTGAATCTCTCTATGTCTCTCTCTCTATGTCTCTCTCTCTTCTCCCTCTGTATCTCTGTGTGTCTCTCTCTCCCCATCTCTCTGTATCTCTATGTCTCTCTCTCCCCCCCCCCTCTGTATCTCTCTCTGTCTCTCTCTCTCTCTCTCCCACCCTCTCTCTCTGTATCTCTGTATGTCTCTCTCTCTCCCCCCTCCCGGTCTCTCTGTATTTCTCTATATCTCTCTCTCCCTCTCTCTTTGCTTATCTCTGTCTCTGGCCCGGCCTCTTCTGCATCCCCTGCCATCACCCTTGCCTTTTCAGGCCAGGCCTTCACAGCTCTCCACACCACAGCAGAAACTCGGGGGGGGCCCTCCGTCCTCCCTACACAGATGTTCTCTGGGGTGAGTTGCATATCAGGGAAGGGAAGGGAGGGAGGGAGGGAGGGGATGCTGCAGGGGTTCGAGGCTTGTTTGGGGCTTCCCGCCTGAAGAAAGTGGCAAAGCCAGGAGCCATGCACACCCTGCTGGACCCCTGCTGCGCAGTTCTCTTCCCCCACCTGCCAAGGGCAGGGGAATGATTAAATCCCCTGCTGTTCCAGGCAAAACGAAGGAGGGCTGACCATCCTCCCTCCTGGCCGTTTCTGCCCCTCGAAGCCTCTCTGGAGCCCCTTTTCTGCCAGAGGCTGAAATTTTCATGTAGGCTCTGTGAACTGCCAGAGTGCCCACCTGGGAATCAAAGGCGGTGCTGGTCAAAGGCGACCCCAAGGCTCCAGTTGCCTCCATCTCCCGCTCACCAACCAGATTTGCATAGCACCGGTTAGTGGTTGGTCTTTCTGACCTTGGGGCCTGCGGTAGCGCTGGGTCAGGTGTGATTTGGGCCAGCTGAAGAATGGAGGGTTCCCGCTCAGCGGACCCAGGCAACCTCGTTGCCAGGTGTTCTTTAGAGGGAGCCCTGAGAGCGGCTGGTGAGGGGGATGGGCAGCAGTGGCGGGTGAGGCTAGTTTGTGGGGTGGCTGGGGGAGGGGGAAGTCAGAGCCAGGCTTGGGCGGGCCCTGCCCAGCCCTAGAAGCACTGGCTGTGAGAGCTTCCCAGTGGGGAGCCAGCTGCCTACCTGCCAAGCCTGGTGGCAGGATATGGCCCTCGGGCATCTCTGCCTTCCAAATGCACAGGTTCTTGGAAGCAATATGGAGAGTCTAAATATAAGGAGCAGAAATCTGTTGAGCATAATCAGGGCTGGGAGGCTGCCATGTTGGTTTTACGTCCAGCAGATGGCGCTGTTTTTCAATGTTTTTCAATGTTTTTCATGTTTTTACCTGTCATAGGTGTGACATGTATATAATATAGGTATATAAAAACAGGCCCGTAGTCGAATGCAATGTTGTGTCAAAATTTGAAAGCAATCAGTGAAGAACTTTTGGAGATGTGTGGTTATGTACAAACAGACATTTACATTTTTATTTATATAGATGTATGTATGTATGTATGTATGTATGTATTTATTTATTTATTTATTTATTTATTTATTTATTCATTCATTCATTCATTCATTCTGTTCTGTCAGAGTACTATGGATCAGACACTGAAATTTATTGAAAGAAATTTAGGACTGGTCAAATAAAACATTCTTATATCTTTCTTTTTTCCTTGCATCCTTGCTTCCATCTATCTATCTATCTATCTATCTATCTATCTATCTATCTATCTTTCATTTGATTGATCTGATTTTCACCTTAGCTTTATTACTTTATAGTTTAGTTTAGTTTAGTTTATTTGATTTGTATGCTCCTACTCCCGAAGGACTCAGGGCGGTGAACAGCCAGGCAATAAAATACATAAATACACAAAATTTAAAACCAGATAAAATCAAATTAAATTATTTTGGCCCAGACAGATTAAAACACCCCAATAATTTAAAAACAGATTAAAATTTACATATTAAAAGAGGGAGGAGATTAGGCCGAACCCGCTTGATGGAATAAAAAGGTCTTCACAGCGTGGTGGAAGGTGCGCAGATCTGGAATCCTCCGTATCTCTGGGGGGAGCTCATTCCAGATGGTAGGTGCCCCCACAGAGAGGCTCTCCCCCTAGGGGTCGCCAGCCGACACTGTTTGGCTGACGGCACCCGGAGGAGTCCCTCTCTATGAGAGCGTACTGGCCGGTGGGAGGCTATTGGTGGTAGTAGGCAGTCCCGTAGATAACCAGGTCCTGATCCATGGAGTGCTTTGAAGGTGGTAACCAAAACCTTGAAGCGCACCCGGAAGACCACCGGGAGCCAGTGCAGCTCGCGCAGGAGAGGTGTCACATGGGAGCGCCATGACGCTCCCATTACCACCCATGCGGCCGCACTCTGCACCAGTTGGAGCCTCCGGGTGCTCCTCAAGGGGAGCCCCATGTAGAGAGCATTACAATAGTCCAGGCGGGAGGTGACGAGGGCATGAGTGATTGTGCGTAACGAGTCCCGATCCAGAAAGGGACGCAACTGGCGAATCAGGCAAACCTGATAAAAAAGATAGACCACTCAAGGCAGTGAACATAGGCATAATTTATTGATAAAATACATTATTGTAAAACATGGGGCTTGGTCTGATTCAGTAGGGCTCTTATGTTTATATGTTTTTAAAAACAATTTTATAAGCTATTCCGTAATTTTGTTTCTATGGATTGTCTACAACATGTGTTTTCTCTTTAGATCATATCAATTCTTCACCAAGTTGCTGTTTTGATGTCTTGAAGATTGATTATCCAAACAGATCCTTTTCTTGAAAGAACCTGGGTCTTCAGAAAGCAGTTCCCATGCCTTCAGCCAACACTCCCAATTTCCAAGTCCTTATTTCTAAGAGGAAGTAAAAAGTATCATATTTCAGGCATTCTGACATTGTTAGCCCTTTTCTTTCTATCTGTCTCTCTCTTTCCTCCACTCCATCTCTCCACTTTTATTTAATCTGGGGTGACTCCAGGGACAAAAAAAAAAGCTTCTGACAAATAAATAATGAATGGTCAACTCTAATTTAAATGGAAATCAATAGCGTGGCTCCCTCATCTCTCATTTCAGCTTGGAATCCTAGTGATTTTCCCTCCAATTCCTTCTCAGTGAAGGATAATCCACAAGATTTGATTGTGGTTTTATTGCCATTGCTTCTTTTGAGTTTTGATCCTGATAAGATGAATTTCTGCCCCCACTCTCAAAATAGGGAATAGTTTAGCACTATAGACAATAGCTTCTCCCCTCTCAAACCTAGTATATGAAAGGAAATAATTAGAGATTGTGGATGTTGTGGACAATTGTCAATGTCAACCATGAAATATTGTAGCTTTTAATCCCAATGAGTTTGACTTTGAACAGGGTTTGATTGGCTAACAAGAGGCAAAAGAACCCATTGCAAAATGCCATTATCAACCATACAGCCGTTTCTGGAGTGCAGAAGTCTTCATTATCATACAACTGCATGTTTCATAATTCACTGGTGCCTTTACACATCACAGGCACCAAATGAAACTAATAAATTATGTTTTTGATCTTTCCAAGGAGTAATTAAGCAGAAACACAGAAGGGGAAAAATATTATACGAAGAGGAAGCGCACAGGCCTTTCACAAAGTCAGGTGCATTATTATAGCGCAAGGTGCCGAGAGGTTAATTTCCATAGTCGGCGAGGAGTTTTGAGACCTGCCTTTGTTTTTAATCAAATTTTGCTTTATTGGAGATTAGAGAGTAGATATTTTTTATCAGATTTTCCTATCTAAAGCAATTTGCTTAATTACTAGACTGAGACTTGAATAACAGTGATTGCATTAGAATGACTTGAATAGAGGGAAGCATACTGAATCAGGAAGAAGCCTGGGATGGAGAGATTTGCCTTTGATTTTTGCTCATAAAAACTAAATAAATTATCCACTGCTCTCATGGTTGGTGAAGACTGGAGGAAACCTCAGCATGCATGTTTTAGGAAGGAATGTTTCCCCAGTTTTCTTAATCTGTTAAAATGCTTGAATTTGAAGCCTTATTTGTAAAGGTAGTCCTTGATTTATGACTACAACTGAGCCCCAAATTTCTGTTGCTAAATGAAACAGTTGTTAAATGAATCTTGACCATTTTAAAACCTTTCTTGACACAGCTGTTTTAGCGAATCCCTGCAGTTGTTAAGTTAGGCACACGGTTGTTAAGTGAATCTGACTTCCCCATTGTTTTTGATTGTTGGAAAGTCGCAAAAGTGTGATCACACATGATGTTTTGTTGGGTAACAAAACATCAACAAGAAAACAACCAAGCTCAGAGAGCACCAAGGACCCCAATCCTCTTCCTCCTCCTTTCCACAAACCCCACTCCCTTCTAGCATGGAAGATGTCACCTAGTTGTGTAAGGAAACAAACTGCAAGAAAACCACAAAGCTCACAGAGCACCAAGGTCCCCCACATTGTTCTTCTGTGTCAGGCAGACCTGAAGGTCTTGATCACACAACCCTGGGACATTGCAACCATCATAAATAGGAACTCATTGCCAGGTAGCTGAATTTTGATCATGTGACCATGGGGATGCTGCAACCGTTGTGTGAAAAACAATTAGAAGTCCCTTTCATCAAAGGGCTCCTTTTCTTTCTCTCCAGACCCTGTGTATTTTCTCCTTGGATTGATACCACCACGCCAAGTTTCCAAGGCTGAAAAAGACAATTCTCTGCTTCCAGTTTTCCACAACTGATGAATCTGTGTGCTTTACAAGCCCAGAGTGCAACTTAGGGATAGATCGATACTTACTGATGGAGCAAAAGGAAGACATGTTCCTGCTAAATCCTCACTGGAGGATTTATCCACTCATTGGCCCACTAATGAAATTCTTACAGTTTCTTATAGATGTGTTTAAGGTTGCCAATATGCTCTCCTGGTGTAATTTAAGATGTCTGATGGTTAAAAAGTTTACCCGACCATTGTATAGCAAACCCTGAACATCATAGGCTCCTGAGATTAATCTCCGCCCGCCCCCCCCCATCAGCAAGGTTAAGAAAAAAAAATTGCCATGATATTTGCCGCCTTCTTCTAAAGAAACTGGAAAGGGCCAATAGCACCATTAGAGAACAGCATTATCTCCTGAAAAGTAAAAATAAAATGTGGTTCCCAGAAGGAAGAATTATTCACGAGATTAAAAAGGATCTTGTGCAGATGGATGCAGAAAAGCTGCATTTTAGGGCAATGTAAGAAATGATGTTATAAATTAAGAAGTCCCTGCTTTGACTTTCTTTTGTGCAATCGTTTCCCTTGAAATCTGAAGGAGAGAAATCCCTTTTTTATTTTTGTCACTCAATTTGAAAATAATAAATTGACACTGACAATGTTTATGTACCCAATGACATAAAGATTGCACAATAATTCATAGGAAGCAAATGCTCAGATTTATCTTCATATGTGATCTAGAGGGATAGAATCAAGATCACATGAAGTTCTAGTACTGCTGTATAAAGCATTAGTAAGACCAGACTTGGAATATCTGCATCCAGTTCTGGTCACCACAAAAGATGTAGAGACTCTGGAAAGAGCACAGAGAAGAGCAACAATGAGAATTTGATCAGGGGGCTGGAGGCTAAAACATATGATGAACGTTTGCAAGAATTGGGCATGTCTAGTCCAAGTGTTGGCAACTTGTACCTCCAGAGCTGCATGCGGCTCTTTGACCCCTCTCCTGTGGCTCCCTGCTGACCTGGTTGTGCGACCTGTTCTCCGCCTTGAGAAGGTGCGAGCCTCTCTGTAGAGCCACGTGGCTGAAGTGCCCCTACTGTTTTCTCTGCACTGCCCATGACCAGCTGCTTTTTGCGATTCTGCATCCTTTGCGGGCAGCTCAGCACCAGCTGCGGTCCCCTTTGTGTCGGAAAGAAAGAAAGAAAGAAAGAAAGAAAGAAAGAAAGAAAGAAAGAAAGAAAGAAAGAAAGAAAGAAAGAAAGAAAGAAAGAAAGAAAGAAAGAAAACAAAGAGAGAGATGAGAGAGAGAAAGGGGGAGAAAAAGAGAGAAAGAGAGAGAAAGAAATGCGAAAATGATGGAGGGAAAGAATGAGAGGGGAAAAAGAGAGAGGAACAATTGAGAGAGAGAAAGGGGAGAGAGGGAGAAAAAAATGAGAGAGAGCTGGAGGGAGAGAATGAGAGAGAGGAAAAAGAGAGGGAAAGAAATGAGAGTGAGAAGGGGAAGAGAAAGAAAGAAAGAAAGAGAAAGAAAGAAAAAAGAAAAAAGAAAGAAAGAAAGAAAGAGAGGGAGGGAGGGAGGGGGGGAGAGAGAGAGAGAGATCTCCATTTCCCACAGGAAACACTGGGAGCCACAAAACCTGGGTAGTCCTGCCTGGGGGCCATGTGACTGCGTGGAAGTGACGTTGAGTTGGCCATGCCCAACCAGGTTTTGTGGCTCCCTGTGTTTTCTTTTCTGTGGGAAATGGGTGCAAATGTCTCTTTGAGTGTTTAAGGTTGCAGAGCCCTGGTCTAGTCTAAAGAAAAGAAGGACTAGGGGTGACATGATAGCAGTCTTCCAATATTTGAGGAGTTACCACAAAGAAGAGAGTCAAGCTATTCTCCAAAGAACCTGAAGGCAAGGCAAGAAACTAACCAAGTTGGAAACTAACCAAGAAAAGAAGCAACCTGGAACTAAGGAGAATTTTCCTAATTGTGAGAAAAAATTAACCAATGGAATAGCTTGCCTTCAGAAATTGTAGGTGCTCCATCACTAAAGGCTTTCAAAAAAAAAAAAAAAAAAAAAAGACAGGACAGGACAGGACAATATTTTTTTTGAAATGATATAGGGTCTCCTACTTGAGCAGGGAGTTGGACTAGAAGACCTCTGAGATTCCTTCCAACTCTATTATTCTATGTTCTATATAAACAGTTAGAACTGTTGTCTTTATCATTGTCATTACCATGTTAATGGGACTAGAAGTTTTGCTGTAGGTCTATCCTCAACCACCATTCTGAAACAAGAGTTAGCAAGTCCCAATCATTTTATTCATTTGCTTTAGATCAGGGGTCCCCAATCTTTTGGACCTCAGGGACCACCAAGTTCATAATTCTAAATCCCGCAGACTACTAATACGAATCCAGAACTCCGCTTGCTGAAGTGCCTGGACTCCCAATGACAGGATGGGGTCCTTCAGGCACTCCCCCTCTTTCTCTTTCACTTTCCCCTCTCTTTCTGTCTCTCTCTCCCACTCTTTCTCTCTCATTCTCTTTCTCTCCCCCCTCTTTCTAGCTCTCCCCCACTCATTCTCTCTCTCATCTCTCTTCCCCTCTCTCCCCTCTCTCTTTCTCTCTCTCTCCCCCACCCCTCTCTCTCTCTCATTCTGATTCTCTCTCTGATTCTCTTTCATTCTGTCTCTCTCTCTCATTCTCTCCCCCCTTTCTCTTCCTCTCTCCACTCTCTCTCCCACTCATTCTCTCTCTCATATCTCTTTTTCTCTCTCCCCCTCTCTCTTTCTCTCTCTCGCCCACTCTCTCTCTCATTCTGATTCTCTCTCTGATTTTCTTTCATTCTGTCTCTCTCATTCTCTCTTCCCCTCTCTCCCCACTCTCTCTCATTCTCTCTTTCTCTCCCCCTCTCTCTTTCTCTCTCTCTCCCCCTCTTTCTCTTTCTCTCTCCATTCTCTTTCTCTCTCCCCCCTCTTTCTCTCCACCCACTCATTCTCTCATTCTCTCTCTCATCTCTCTCTCTCTCCCCCTCTCTCTTTCTCTCTCTCCCCCACTCTCTCTCTCATTCTGATTGTCTCTCTGATTCTCTTTCATTCTGTCTCTCTTTCTCTCCCCTTCTCTCCCCTCTCTCTCCCAGTCTTTCTCTCTCATTCAGAGAGAGAAATGAAATCTCTCTTTCTCTCTTCCCCCACTCTCTCTCTCTTTCATTCTGATTCTCTCTTTCATTCTCTCGCTCTCATTCCCTCTGATTCTCTCCGATTCTCTCTCTTTCATTCTCTCTCTTTCTCTGTCTCCCATTCTCTCTCTCACTCT
Organism: Arizona elegans; assembly: GCA_022577455.1. NCBI lineage: Eukaryota > Metazoa > Chordata > Lepidosauria > Squamata > Colubridae > Arizona > Arizona elegans. The sequence continues at coordinate 102,235,617 of JAKOOJ010000005.1, forward strand.
CTTACTTTCTCTCTGATTCTCTCTCTCTTTCATTCTCTCTCTTTTATTCTCTCTCTGTCTGTCTGTCTCATTCTGATTCTCTCTCGCTCTGTCTCTCTCTCTCATTCACTCTGATTTTCTCTCTTTCATTCTGTCTCATTCTCTGTTTCTCATTCTCTCTCATTATCGCTCATTCTCTCTCATTCTCTCTCACTCTCTCTCTGATTCTCTCTCTCGCTCATTCTCTCTCATTCTTCCTCTTTCATTCTGTCTCTTTCTCTCTCTTTCATTCTCTGTCTCTCTCTCTGTGTGTCTCTGTCTCTCATTCTCTCTCATTCTTTCTCTTTCATTCGGTCTCTTTTTCTCTTTCAATCTCTGTCTCTGTCTCTGTCTCTGTCTCTGTCTCTCTCTCTCTCTCTCTCTCTCTCTCTCATTCTCTCTCTCTCTCATTCTCTCTGTCTCTCTCATCTCATGGGCCAGCCAGTGTCTTGGGGCTGAGAGGAAGTCAAGCATCTCCCTGAGAGACCAAGGTGCGCGGACACCAACAAGGGCCAGAAGAAGTGTGGGAGCGAAGCACTACTTGAACTTGTGCGGCATCAACATTCCACCTTGGTATATTTGTGCCAGCCAATGGTGCAAAGCAGCCCTTGTCTCCTGCCACTTGGGACTCAGAGTGGTAAACCGGGTTTTGCTCTCCATTGTGGATGCCAGATAGGCCCCCTGCAAGCTCTCGTCTCTCGAGGAGTGCTCGCTGAAGCAGCATGGAAAACTTCAGCCGGGCTCCTCAAGAGACGAGAGCTTGCAGGGGGCTGATCAGCATCTGCAATGGAGAGCAAAATGCAGCTACTCCCCGGACCAGTTGCCGTTTACTGCTCCAAGTCCCAAGCGGCAGCAGACAAGGGCTGCTTTGCGCCACCGGGTAGTGCAAATATACTGAGGTGGAATGCTGATGCCGTGCAACTGAAAGTAGTACTTCGCTCCCACAGCTTCCAGCCATCACAACTGCTGCTTTGGCCCACTTGCACTGCCCGTCCCCTCCCCGCCACGGCAACAGCACCATTATTTCATTCCGGAAAGAGAGGGCTGCACTCCTTTTTGCATATTTCACCACCTGCAAAGTTGCACATTGCACGTGCCACCACAGGGCAGAGATTTCCAGCCCGCCATGGCCTGTCCCATATTCCAGAGCCATAGTAATCACACTCACAGGATTGGCCCATTGGTCATCCTGAAGCAGCTCCTCCACCAGGGTGCACTGGGAAAAATATGAAGATTTCTCCACGGACCACCAAAATTTTTTCGCGGACCACCAGTGGCCGGTGGACCACCAGTTGGTGACCGCTGCTTTAGATAGGGAAACATTCTTGCTCCTTTTATTACCTGAGCCTGGGACACTGCAACCCTCACAAATATGAGTCAGTTGCCAAGTGTCTGAATTTTGATCACGTGACCCTGGGGAATGCTGCAATGGTCGTAAGTGTGAAAAACGGTCATAACTCAGTTGTTTCAATACCGTTGTAACTTTGAATGGTCACTAAACAAACAGTTGCAAGTTGAGAATTACCTGTATATTCTTCAGCAGGCAATTTAGTATCTCGTTTATATTTTAGTATACCCAAAAAGGCACTTTGGAAATTAAGATAAATTAAAATCTCAAGAGTTATCCAGTTGCAGAATATTTCTCTCCTCATAATTGCAACTTTATTACAGTTAACCTTTAACATGATCCTCACCATTTGCATTCATTACCTTTTATTTCTCTTTATTCTTAACACCAATAACTTTCAGTAATGTTCCATGTGTACTTCCAAATGAACTTTCGCCCATGAAGGATGGAAAAATCAGAACCGAAAAAGTGGCTAAACATTGGAAAGTAAACAAAAGTTTGATTTAATTTAAAACATAATTATATTTAATTAATTGAACATAATTAGAGGGATTATTCTCCATGCACTTAATAACTCCCCGCACCCCAACCCTTCTCCAGCTATTAGAATAACAATTACTGCAACTGTGAAGACTTTGGGGGAAAAGATGCAAACTATTTTAAGATGCCACAAGACATCTATTACTTGGGCTTTAAAAGCAATACACATTTGTCTTGGCACATTTGTTCAAATAATTCTGCAGGGAAATATCTGTTGGTTTGCAACCTAGGAAGGAATCCTAACTCCAGTACAGATGAATTTTCCTCTGGGTAGTGGGGAGGGAGAGAATCAAAAGATTTTATATAGCCTGGATCTTGAAATTAGGACACAAATACACAAGCAAGCCAATAAGTAAATAACAAAAGGACAATGACATTTCTGTTATTATATGCATATATCAGATCCCTGACATGATACGGCCATTCATATGGAGGGAGGGGAGGCATAGGGATAAGCTGTATATTATAATCTTTTTCCTGGCGCCTAAGTACCCTGCAATATTCTCACCTTTGGGGAATGAAATAAGGAGGGAGGGCCATGTGGATTGTGTCAGTTGGTTGAAAGCGGAAGAAGACCATGGGAACGGATCCTTATATGGCTCTCAGGGTGGCCATTACAATAAATATCTTCATACCTGTGGATTGGCTGAAATCCACATTCAAACCGGAGAAAGGGATTCTAAAGCTCTAACTGTGTAATTTCTAACTGTGTAGTTTGGGAGGGAATTTATAGTCTGCTTCGCCTGTCCTGCTGTTGCTTCTCAATAAATACCACGTTTCAAGAGTCTATACTTTCTTGGGAAAGGAGGAGAGGCAGATCCTTACAGCATATGTCCATGAAGCCATCGGCAGCTGAGATCTCTTACTTCTTGGAATTACCACATAAATGCTGGGATTTCTATGGAATAAAAAGTAATTTCTTAAGCAAACAGGCCTTAATCCCTGCACCCCAACCCATTATTCTGTCTTCTGCTATTGGGAAAGACATGTCAGTCTCTGTGATTTGGCATCGTTCAGATAAATATAGATGTGTTTCCCTTTCTTAAATATTTGCCGCCTTCCCAGCTGCCACTTCTGCATTAAGAAACACAGAGCCTTGAATTACTTAAGGGGGAATGAAGAACTCTGAGTGTTTGTAACTGCCAAATTATCTGGACATAACTATGGAAGCAAATAGGAATCAGCTAAGAAGTTGCCACAGCAACACCTCTTACTATAAAAAGAGACGGGCCAATTATTTGGCAAATAAATGGCAGAAAACTTAATGCCCAATTTACAAAACAAAGAAGGAAGTGAGGGGAAAAAAACACACCCAATCATGTTCCTCTCCTTCACAAGAGGACGGTGTGGCAACATGGAGAAAGATTTGATTTTTATTACAATTTGGGCATCATACAATTTGGATTCAGATCGAGACAAAAGATTTGGAAAATGTAAAAAGCCCACACAATCATGGCAATAATCATGAGACCTGCCAATAGAAATACAGGAAGTCCTCAATTTATGACCACAATTGAGCTCCAAATTGGTGCAGCTAAGGAAATGATTTGTTAAGTGAGTTTTGCTCCATTTTATGACTTTTCTTGCCATAGTTGTTAAACGAATCACTGCGGTTATTAAGTTAGAAACATGGTTGTGAAGTGAATCTGGCTTCCCCTGTTGACTTTGCTTGTCAGAAGGTCACAAAAGGGGATCACGTCATAAATGCAACCATCATAAATATGAGTCAGTTGCCAAGCCTCTGAATTTTGATCACATGACCACAGGCAAGTTGCAACAAACATGAGTATGAAAAACAGTCATAAATCACTTTTCTTAATAATGTTGTAACTTCAAACAGCCACTAAATGAACTGTTCTAAGTCAAGGACTTCCTGTACGCTAGCTGTGGCAAAAGAAAGCAAAGTAGGCTCAAAAGTAATAGGCATCTTGAGCGCAATCCCAAAACAACTGGAGCACCACTTGAACCCTATCAGTCAATTGCAAAAGGCAGTTTTACTGGAACCGATATTTTTGACACCATTCAATAACATCTTGCCTATCCCAGGTCATTGGGAAGGATAGGTGGACAAAAATGCCAAATCCAGGCTAAACATCTGTGTTGTGGCCTGTCTGCCACTGGCCCCTCTAGCAGCCAAATCAGAGGAGGAAGAGGAGGAGGAGGAGGAGGAGGAGGAGGAGGAGGAGGAGGAGGAAGAGGAGGCAGTGGCATGGGAGTCAGGGTCAGCATCAGGGCAATCAGGGAGCTCCAAGGGGGAAGAGGGAATGGAGATGGCAGAGAGAGGGAGAGAGAGGCGGAGCCTAGGCCATCTGTCAGCCCTCAGATGGAGAGTCAACAGCCCCAGGTCTGGAGGTGGCTGATGAGGAAGAGGAGGAACAGCTGGGTCCAGGGCCTGATGTGCAGATGCGCAGAAGGCAGAGGAGAGCAGTGGAAATCTATGGGCCGGTCCTTGGGACAGAAGAGCCACCGCTTCTAGTGAAGCCCCACCCGAACTCTGGGGATAAAAGGCAGGGTATGGAGATGAATAGGTACGGCAGACAACTATTCATCTTCCGGCCGGACAGACTTGTTAGTCTGTGAGATAAACTTTTTGCTGGGGCTGCTGGCGCTTCTAATAAAGTAATATTTTGAGTTCATATCAGAGAGTTTGTCATGTTTGGGGAGCTGGGTCAGCCACCATCTGGCTGATGGTGATATGAACCATACTCATGAAATAAATGTTAAGAGAGAGGAAGTCAGAGTGTATAGATTGGTGGGGGCGAGAAGAGCGTTTTACTAGCATTTCCACATCCTTCTTGGGGTGGGATGGGTTGAGGTAATTCAGGAAAAAGGAAGAAATCAGTGACAGGAAGTGGCAGTTAAAACATTATGGAAAAAATGGGCAGAGTCTCTCCTGGTTATTCTGTTTTCTCATTTACTTGGTTGAATAAGGCTGTTCTTCATGTAATCATAGGGATGGAAAGATCTCTCAAGGTCTTCTAGTCCATCCGCTGCCCAAGGAGAAGTCCTTATAGACCATCCCAGACAAATGATTGTCCAATTTTTTCTTGAAACCCTCCAGTGATGAAGCACCCACAACTCCAGGAGGCTCCATTGACCAATCGTTCTAACTATCAGGAAATTCCTTCTTATCACAAGACTCACCAATGACTCACAGTTGAGCCATCACAAGACCCTCGCTTGACCCACCCACACCTGAAGCCCTTATAAACAGAAGAACACGGATAGATTCTGCTGAAGAGGTTACGTAGCCTGGTAATGAAACATTTGGAAACCAACCCACAAGCTCGGAGAATGAACCTTCATCCTAATTCCTTCTTACTTCCAGGAGGGATTAAGTGTTTTTTAATCAGGGTAACCTGGTCTACCCAAATATGGGATGGACCATACTGCTTTTGCTTTCACCTTTCAGCCCCAATCCAGGAGCCTTTGCAGGCGGTCACTTTTGTGACAAACGATTTTTGTGTTAAGTGTATATTTACCGACAAAGAAATAAAGGGAGACTAGTATAGATCGGCATGCGGTGGCTCAGAGGCTAAGACACTGAGATTGTCAATTGAAAGGTCAGCAGTTCAGCGGTTTGAATCCCTAGTGCCGCATAATGGAGTGAGCTCCCATTACTTGTCCCAGCTTCTGCCAACCTAGCAGTTCAAAAGCATGTAAAAAATGCAAGTAGGAAAATAGGGACCACCTTTGGTGGGAAGGGAACAGCGTTTCGTGCACCTTTGTCATTTAGTCATGCTGGCCACATGACCATGAAGACATCTTCAGACAGCGCTGGCTCTTCGGCTTTGAAACAGAGATGAGCACCGCCCCCTAGAGTTTACCTTTACCTTTAGTATAGATCTATTTCAAGCTATTTAGCCCTCATCAGCTAGCTATACTCTTCTGGGATTTGAACCCGGGCTACTTACATATTAGGTAGATGTATTAATCTCTAGGCCACAGGCTCTCCTTGCTCTGTCGGCTATACCAGGGGAGAAATTAAGTGTTGTTGTTTTTTTTTCAGGGCAACCTGGCAATTTATTTAGGTAGAACAGGTTCCCCTGATAAAAAACAATCTCTCCCTGATAGAGCCAACAAAGCAAGGAGAGCCTGTGGTTTAGAGATTAATACATCTACCTAATATATAAGTAGCTCGGGTTGGAATCCCAGAAGGGTATAGCTAGCTGACAAGAACTAAATACCTTGAAATAGATCTTTACTAGTCTCCCTTTATTTCTTTGTCGGTAAATATAAATTTATTCCAGGAGGGATCTCCTTCTCATGTGGCTCCACCCATTGCTTCTTAACTGTGAACACAGTGAGGTGTCCCCTTGGAGGTGGATGAAGTTATTGCCCATATGATTAGATTCACAGCAGTATCAAAGTTAATTCCAGCATCTGTGATGGGTTACATACAGGAACCTAGTTCTCTTGTCCTCTGGGGTGGAGATGTAGAGTCAACATCACTTGATTTCTCTGGATTTGGGACATATGGAAAGTAGCCTTGCACCAGGGGTATTGAAATAGATAGGAAGACATTTCCTGGTTTTAAAATCAGACAGCAGCTGATGCTGAACAAATTCTAGCTAATCCTTAGTTTGTGGGCCACAAAAACTGGAGTGGGTTCAAATCGCTCTGCTGATTTATGTTATGTCCTTATAAGGACATCCGCCCGGATTGGCTGCCAGCCACCGGGCGGGAAAGTTTGAATCCCTGTCAGGGGGCGGTGCGTCTGCCGGAGGGAATAAGGAGAGCTCCGGCAGCGCACGCCAGTCTTGCTACTGTTGCTGTTCTAATAAAGTTACTCATGTAACGAGCTGGTCACGTCTTCATTCCTGCGCCGATCTAACACTGGCAACGAAGGACTAGAGAGAAGAACAAACCTCGCGGCACCAAGCCAACAACACCAAGACTCCGGCACCGGAAACTACACTAGGCATTTCCGTAGGCATGGCATCCGCTGAAGTCACTTTGCCAGCCCTTGCTCCTTTCCGGCCAGGGAAGGACAAGTGGAAATCCTACATAGTGAAATTCTGGCAATACCTGAGAGGCAACAACATCAGGGATGCCGATGATGACCGGAAAAAGGGCATTTTCCTGGCCAACTGCGGCTCTGAGGTCCTCGACATGGCAATCGATCTCGTAGCACCACGAGACATCGAAGAAGTGCCATGGACAGACCTGCTGCAGATCCTGGAAGACCACTATGCCCCAACAGGAACACCGGTGGCGAACCGGTTCACCTTCCACCAAAGGGATCAGAAGGAAGGTGAGACGATCAAGGAATTCGTGGCCACCCTACGCCAGATCGCAGCCAGCTGTGAGTTCGACCACGTGGACAATGCCATCGCTGACCGCGTGGTTTTCGGCATGAGGGACAGAGGCCTGCAAAAGAAATTCCTGAGCAGGAAGAAACTCGTGCTCAAGGATGTGGTGGAGGAAGCCACCGCATCCGAAATCTCGGAGAAAGCAGCCGCCGCAGTAAGCAGAGCAAAGGGAATCCACAAGATTCGCTCCACAGCGCAATCGTCAACAGAGGATTCCACAGCCGGATCCGAGTCAGAGGGGGAAGCCACCGTCCACAAGGTTTCCAGACCCCCAAGGCGGGAAGCCGCCCAACGGAACTACAAGGGGGAGCGCTGCGCCAGCTGCAGAGGGGACCATGCCAGAGCAACCTGCAAGTGGAGAGATGCGACCTGCCGACGATGCAACAGAAGGGGTCACATCGCCGAAGCTTGCAGAGCTGAGGAACCAGCCCCAGAGCCCTCCAGCCACCGTCCTCGCGAGAATCGGAAGGATTACCAGAGATCATCCAAACAGTCCTCTGGCCCTTCCAGACGCAGAGACGACGAATTTCCCCGGAGCGGAGCGGTCCACCAGACGACCATCGCACACACGACCGCAGACAATGCCACCAAGTTCCACGTGACCATCCACGTGGAGGGGGCACCCTGCAAAATGGAGGTAGACTCGGGCTCGGTCTACTCCATCATGGACTGGCAGCAGTTGAAGCGCCTGCAACCCAGCATCACCAAGCGAGAGCTGAAGCCACTACACTCCAAGCTCGTCGACTTTGGGGGAAACCCCATCGGAGTGTTAGGGAGAGCCGACATCCGGGTCACCTACAAGGAGTTCGAAGGCAAGCTCCCCATCACCGTCGTGAAGGACAGCCAACCGAACCTGCTAGGAGTGGCGTGGTTCAAGCCGCTGGGGCTTTCAATCGAAGGCATCAACCAAATTCGCAGGGACGGACTCGACAACCTCATCGAAGAGTTCAAGGAAGTCTTCAATGGTAAGCTGGGGAAATTTGTGGGGAGGCCAATCTCTTTCAATCTGGACAAGGGAATCACCCCAATTAGGCTCAAGCCCCGCCGAGTTCCGTTTGCCCTGCGGCCAAAAGTAGACGAGCAGCTGGATAAGCTGATCGCCCAGGGCGTCCTGGAACCGATCGATCATGCTTCATGGGAGACCCCCATTGTGACCCCACTGAAGCATGATGGGTCTGTGCGCATCTGCGCCGACTACTGTTGTACCATCAACAAGGCGTTGGCACAGAGCGCATACCCAGTCCCAGTGGTGCAACACCTGCTGCATTCCCTGGGATCTGGATCAATCTTCGCGAAACTGGACCTGGCCCAGGCTTACCAGCAACTGCCAGTAGACGAAAAAAACGGCGGAGGCTCAAACAATTGTCACGCACAGGGGGGCATTCAAATGTAACCGCCTCCAATTTGGAATCAGCGCTGCCCCCGGCATCTTCCAATCCATGATGGAACGCCTTCTCCAAGGCGTTCCAGGGGTGGTGCCTTACTTCGACGATGTGCTCATCTCCGGTGACTCAAGAGCTCAACTCTTTGAAAGGCTCAGGCTTGTCCTGCAGTGATTCAAGGCCAAGGGCTTGAGGGTCAGGCGGGACAAGTGCATCATAGGAGTACAGGAAGTCGAGTTCCTGGGCTACCTCATTGATAGCACAGGCATCCACCCCACCAAATCAAAAGTGGAGGCAATCCATGAAGCTCCAAGCCCAAAAAACAAAACGGAGCTTCAGGCATTCCTTTGGTTGCTCAACTTTTATGCAATCTTTCTAAAACAGAAAGCCACAGTTGCTGAGCCACTTCACCACCTGCTGGGGAAATCGGCATCCTGGAAGTGGGGCCAGGAAGAGGAAGCGGCATTCCGAGCCATAAAAGGACTATTGACGTCCAAAAGCGTCCTCATCCAATACAGCGAAACGCTCCCCATCAAGCTGACCTGTGATGCGTCGCCCTACGGGGTGGGGGCAGTCCTCAGCCACGAACTGCCCAACGGCACCGAAGCCCCGATCGCATATTTCTCGAAGACCATGTCCGGAGCAGAACGGAACTACAGTCAGCTGGACAAAGAAGCCCTGGCCATCGTGGCAGGAGTGAAGCGCTTCCACAAATATCTCTATGGAAGACGCTTCACCATAGTCACCGATCACAAGCCACTCCTGGGACTCCTCGCAGGCGACCAACCCACCCCGACCTTCATGTCCCCGCGGATGACGAGATGGGCCATCTTCCTGGCCGGCTACTCCTATAGGCTCGTGCACCAGCCAGGCACAGCCATAGGAAACGCCGACGCACTCAGCAGATGCCCATCGAAGAACCCGGTGGAAGACCCAGCCCCCACGCTCGATCTATTCCACATAGATGACGACGCCAGCTGTCCAGTCTCCTCCGCAGATGTGGCCGCGCACACCCAGAGAGACCCCACCCTCCGCCAAGTAAGGTCCTGGATCCTCAGGGGGTGGCCATCGAAACAGACGGAAGAGAGGTTCAGCCCGTTCACCAGGAAACAGACGGAGCTGTCCACCATAAAGGGCTGTCTGCTATGGGGAGACAGGGTGCTGATCCCAAGCACTCTACAACGGCGGACGCTGGAGACACTGCACAACGGGCACCCGGGCATCGTCCGCATGAAGGCCCTGGCACGGAGTTACGTCTGGTGGCCCTCACTGGACAGAGACATCGAACAATGGGTCTCCAGATGTGACCCGTGCCAAGAAGTCCGCCCCGCGCCGCCGCAATCTGAAGTCACGAACTGGGAGACCCCCAGCAACCCCTGGTCGAGGGTCCACATCGACTTCGCGGGCCCGATGCAGGGGCGACACCTCCTCATCATGGTAGATGCCTTCTCCAAGTGGCTCGAGGTGATACCCATGGCATCTACCACAACAGAAGCGACGATCCGAGCCCTGCGCCACCTGTTTGCCACACATGGACTACCGGACGTGCTGGTCTCGGACAACGGCCCCCAGCTCACAGCCCTGGCCATGGAGTCCTTCCTGGCAGGACTGGGCATCCGCCATGCCCTCTCCGCCCCGTACAGGCTGGCCGGAAACGGACAAGCGGAACGGATGGTCCGGCTCACAAAAGAAGCCCTCACCAAGATGGGCCCGGGAGACTGGCAAGAACGCATCGACAACTTCCTCCTCACCCAGCACATCACGCCGCATGCCACCACCCACAAGAGCCCGGCCGAACTCCTCATGGGCAGAAGGTTGAGGTCACCCTTGGACCGGCTGCACCCCCAATACAGCCCGAAAGTGACCGCAACCGCCAGCCGGCCGCTTCGCGCCTTCAGCAAAGGAAATTCAGTTTTCGCGCTGAATTTCAACGGCTCTCCTAAGTGGCTGAAAGGGAAGATTGCCAGCACAACTGGCCCCAAATCCTACACCGTCGAGTTGGAAGATGGACAGGTCGTGAGACGTCACATCGACCAACTCCGGAAAAGGTGGGGGGGAGCACACGAAAACCAGCCTGACGAGGGAGGCCTGCAACACCCAGACGAGGTAGGCTTACAACACCCCAGCGAGGTAGACCTACCATACCCAGACGAGGTAGGCCCACCACACCCCTACGAGGCAGAGCAACGCCATCCCGACGAGGTCGGCCCAGCACACTACCAGGCACTGTCACGTCGGCAGTGCAGCGAGGTAGACCGGGGCCAACCGCACGGGGGATGGCAACACCAACCCGGCCAGGTGGGCACCCGGCACAACAGGCCCAGGGACCCCCAACCCAGCCCGCAGGTAGACCAGGACCTGCCCAGAAGGGAAGCACCGCACCCCACCAGCGAAGGCAACCCACGGCAGCCCTACCAGGGAGACCTCAACGCAAGGCGAGTAGACCGGGGACCATCGCAGATGGGCACACCACAGCACATGGGCGAGGGTGGCACACGACTCCCTGGCAAGAGGGACCCCCACCCAACACAAGAAACAACCCGGCAACAACAACCCAACCCAGACGACCCCAACCACCAACTGGCGGTAGACCAGGGACTAGGGGGAAGGGAAAGCCGACAACAACCCAGCCAGGGAGGCCTGCGCCAACCTGGCAGGGGAGACCTCCACCGACCCGAGGAGGCATCCCCACAACGACACCCCGACCAGGTCGACCACCACCAACCCGACGGGGAAGGCCAACGCCTGCTCGGCCAAGGAGACCTGCGCCAACCCTGCAAGGTCGGACACCGCTACCCGAGCCAACACCACCCACAGCGGGCAGACCGGACCCAAGGGCACCGGACCGAACCACCCTCCAGACCACAGCGGGCCGGGCCACAGCAGAACCGCAGCCACCGGGAGACCGAGGAAGAGCAAGTGACAGCCGGGGTCTTACCGAGACTCAGACGCTCTTCCCGGGTCGGAACCGAACAGCACCGCCGAGGCGAAAGATCCACAGGCCAGGAGGAAGACCACCAGAACCAGCCATTCCAGGTCTGCGGTCTGGCCGGAGGCGCTGAGGGTGACCCCGCACACTCGCCAGCCGAACCGAGCCCGGTTCCGGGGAAGGATCCAGGAGCCACAGAAACCCCGTCCGTCCAGGGCGGGGACACGGGAGAAATGAGACTGCGCAGGTCAAGTAGGGTGCCTAGGCGTCCTACGTACCTGCAGGACTACGTCACGTTTATTGACGAACACTGAACGTTTTTTTTTCTTTGGACTAGGGGGGAGGAGTGTTATGTCCTTATAAGGACATCCGCCCGGATTGGCTGCCAGCCACCGGGCAGGAAAGTTTGAATCCCTGTCAGGGGGCGGTGCATCTGCCGGAGGGAATAAGGAGAGCTCCGGCAGCGCACGCCAGTCTTGCTACTGTTGCTGTTCTAATAAAGTTACTCATGTAACGAGCTGGTCACGTCTTCATTCCTGCGCCGATCTAACAATTTACAGGCAGGTTAATGTTCTCAGGGGAAAATATAAAAAGAAAGGCTAATTGTTGATTATTCTTTTCTACTGGAAGATATTTGTTCTTATTACATTTGAGGACAGTTTATGTACAAGTTGACTAATGCAAATGAATGAGGTTTTTGTCATTGGCCAAGACCATCTGGGCTGCATTTTAATTGCTGATCTTAGTGCTTCGCCAAAAAATGCAAACATTCACCATTTGATCTGAGCTTGGTTGGTTCTATATTTGATTCTAGAATGACACCACAAATGGTTTCTGGGAGAACAGGGACAAATGTATCAACTGAGGAGTTTCTGATTTAGAACAAAGCTTAGCTAGGAGGACATGTTCCAGTGGTGTTTAGCTTTCAGTATATGTCAGTATACATCAGCCTTGCCAGGTAGACCAGATGGAAACACAACCAATTCTACTTTACTATAAAGTAACACTAACAGAATCTTGCAAATTTGAAAGTATAAATCTCCCACCATCTCCTATACAGACTGAGAAACTAGGGAGGGCCCCTTGAGAGTCTCTTTCTCTACCCATTAGGCCACTGTGGCTATGCTATCTCTTATCTGATCTTTCCATAAGCAACAGCTTTTCACCGCTTTCCCCCTCAAGGTCTTTACACATGCCAACACAGTTTAGGCATGAAACTGGGTGACTTTGGGCCAATCAACAGGAGATGGTGAGTTCAAGTCCTAGCTTAAACAGGAAAGCTGGCCGGGTGACTTTGGGCCAATCACTCTCTCTCAGCCAAACTCACTCACAGGGTTGTTGTTGTGGAGAAAAGCAGCAGGATGCAAGTATGACTACAAGTGTCCAGATTTAGTACTCTGTTCTCTCATTAGCTGCAATAGGTGCTACTAGTAAAACAAAGGAAACAAATCTTTCAAAACTAAAATATAATTTTGCCTCTGTAAATCAATTTTGCTCTCTGCCCATTTCCTTCCTCATACTGTTGATACAGCATAGCAAATTAAATTGATCTTTGCAGCAGATTTGCTTACAAAACCCCCAAATCCCATTGCTCAAAGCACAAAAGACATTTGGCCTCTACTGCAGAAATATTTTTATGTAGGTATGTAAAGGTAACCACAAGAAGATTCTTAAGATGAACTGGCTTTTTCAGGTTTATGTTTAAAATTCTAAAGTCTTGATGGCCCTCTCTTTAGCTCAGTTGAACACTCTTCCTGCTATGATCATTGGTTTCCTTCCTTCCTTCCTTCCTTCCTTCCTTCCTTCCTTCCTTCCTTCCTTCCTTCCTTCCTCTTCCTCCCCCTTTCACAGTTAAAACAGCAACAACAGAATACTAGAGAATTCCACATGGCAATATTGATTTCAGTACAATGTAGGGATACTAACTGGAAACAAGTCATGTCCTGGCAATTAGAGCGGAGAATTTCTTGGTGGTCTCTTATTCTATTAAGCAGCCCTAACTCATTTTTTCTAGTTTTGCAAAATTCAGTTATATGATGCTGTATATTTCAACAGCAAACATAACCTTTATCTCTGTGCTAAGTAATAGTTAATCTCCTGATCTTTCCAATTCATATTAAATGCAGAGGGGCTGGAAAACCAGTTCCAATCCCACCCACTGTTATTGAAGCAGGAGCGCAGAATGTTGTTCCCTATACAAATCTGAAAATGCCCCTTTGACCTGCAGAAATAAAATGGAAGTGTTTATTTTATTCCCCAGAGAGTGATTTGTCATCATAACTATTAGGTCCATCTGTGACTAACTAGCTTTTCAGGTGAGCAAATAGCAGGAAAGAACATGTGTCAAAAATAATTTGATTGAGTTCATTATCTCCTGAATAATACCATTTTGCTTGATTTAATTAGAGCGCAGTAAACCAAAATGATTTTTGCATCAGTTGAAAGTTCCTATTATCTTTGCTTCTCAAATCAAGGAATATCTATTATCTCATAGAGTGATAACACTTCGGATGATTTAATTCTCCAGGGATGATCTCACCTCGCTAATCTGTTAGTAGACAAGGTACATTTGCTTATCCAATGAGAAGTCTGATTGGCTGTAACTTGACTGCACTCATTTCTCCTAAAATGGATGCATTTTCCATGTCACATATAAATGCCTGACCTCAAGTCCAGGGCTGGATGCAGGGGGGCTGGACAGGTCGACTCCCAGGGTCCACCCTAACCCACTGACCCCCTCCTTACCTTAGCTCCGCCCTGGGGGTACTTAAGGTCCAACCATGCGGTCCAGGGCCAGTTCCAGAGCTGCACCTGCAAGAATGAGATACTTGTGAATAAAGATTACTGATTCAAAGAATACCTGCGTAATGGAGTTATTGGGCTCGATCCTTGAACACCTTTAACATTCCAAGCTCCATAATAAATACTCGTAGGAAATAGCTAGCTACTATACCCCTACTTGTAACTGGAAATACCCTTACTTGTAACTGGAAATAAATTATTTTGTTCATGGAAATAACAGATGCATAATTTTCATCTGGACTATAGGTTTTTTTTTTTTTTTGATTCCAAGATGGCGCCACTGAAGGCTGCCTTGGTGAAATGCTCTCTAATGGTTTATTTTTGATTATTCTCTGTGACTCACTACAGATTTCATACTCACAAGACCATCTGCTAAAAATTAAGCAACGTTTCTTTAAGGAGCAGCTTCCTGTGATTTCAGCCCCCACCCCACCCCCACCCCACCCCCACCCCTGTCTTTACAAATGCGGAGGAGATTCTAACACAGGAAGAAGCAATTTCCCTGGAGCTATGGATTACCAAGAAAACCAAACTGGAGGAAAGGGAGATGGAGAGATAAAAGGGCGGGAATTTTAAACAGGCTGAGGAATAGGAGAAATAGAACTGCTCTGCCTTCAACCTTTCTGACAAATTTACGTTCACTTGCTGCAAATTCCAGGGTTTCAGATACATAGAGCAGAGAGAATTGAATCATCAGGTAAAAAGAAGAGAGGAGGCTTATGATTATATATCAACAATAGCTGGTCTCAGGATATAACTATAACATAAATTCTGTGATGAAAACTTAGTCTTTACTTATCAACTGTAAACCATTTTACTGTCCATGTGAGTTCTCCTCATTTCTCCTAATTGCTGTTTTCTGTCCCTCCACAAGCCTGTGTAAACAAGGCATTACGAACTCTGTCTGACCAGATTATGGAGGCTGAAGCCAAATACCCCCATTCACTGGCCATTATTTTGGGAGATCTAAACAAAGAAAATTTAAGGAAAGAGCTACCAAAATACTTTCAGCATGTCAATTGTCCCACTAGAGGCAAGAACACTTTAGACCATTGCTACACAACACTAAAAGATGCTTATCGGTCTTTACCACGAGCAGCTGTGGGACACTCTGATCATTGCATGATTCACCTTGTACCTGCTTACAGGCAAAGACTTAAAACCACAAAACCAACCATTAAATCAGTGAAGACCTGGATGGAGGAGGCAAAGTTAAAGCTACAGGCCTGCCTTGACTGCACTGATTGGAGTGTTTTTGAAAGTACCTGTGCAGACTTAGATGAACTCACAGAGACTGTAACATCATATGTCAGCTTCTGTGAAGACCTATGTGTACCCACCAGGAACTTGCAAATATACAGTAACAACAAACCTTGGTTCACAGCCAAACTTAAGCAGCTATGGCATTCCAGAGAGGAAGCCTACAGAAAAGGTGATAGAATGCTGTACAATCAGGCCAGAAATGTATTAACAGGGGAGATCAGAGCAGCAAAAAGAAGCTACTCTGAAAAGCTAAAGAATCAGTTCTCAACAAATGAACCAGCAAACATGTGGAAAATACTTAAAAATATCACCGGCTACGGCAAACCTCCTTCCCAAGCTGAAGGAAATCAACAACTGGCAGATGACCTGAACATGTTTTACTGCAGGTTTGAAAGGAAACTACAGCCACCTATCTCCACAACCCCCATCTCAGACACACCAACAACAGCCAAGCCTCCTACAACTGACCACATCCCATTGGGTTCACAACCCCTAGTGATCACAGAAAAGGAAGTGCAAGACCTATTTCACAGACAAAAGCCAGGAAAAGCTCCAGGCCCAGACAAGATAACTCCTTCTTGCTTAAAAGTCTGTGCTGACCAATTGCCCCCCATCTTCATCCGTACCTTCAATAAATCACTAGAGATATGCTATGTTCCTTCTTGCTTCAAACGTTCTACTATCATCCCAGTGCCGATCAAGGAACTGAATGACTACAGACCAGTTGCTCTAACATCTGTAGTTATGAAAACTTTTGAAAGGCTAGCGATGTCTCACTTGAAAACCATCACGGATCTGCTGTTAGACCCCCTGCAATTTGCATACCGAGCAAATAGATCAACAGATGATGCTGTTAATATGACTCTGCACTACATCCTACAACATCTTGAATCTCCAAAGACCTACGCAAGGGCCCTCTTTGTAGACTTTAGTTCAGCATTCAACACCATCATTCCAGACATTCTTCTAACTAAGCTAAACCAGCTACAGGTACCTGAACACACTTGTAAGTGGATCATAACCTTCCTAACAAACAGGAAGCAGCAGGTGAAGCTAAGCAGAATCACATCAGATACCTGTACAATTAACACAGGGCCCCCCCAAGGCTGTGTGCTCTCCCCACTTCTCTTCTCTCTGTATACCAATGACTGCATCTCAAACGATCCATCTGTTAAACTACTGAAGTTCACAGATGACACAACAGTGATCGGTCTCATTTGAGACAACAATGAATCCGCATACAGACGGGAGGTTGAACAACTAGCCTCGTGGTGCGACCAGAACAATCTGGAACTGAACACACTCAAAACTGTAGAAATGGGGGTGGACTTCAGGAGAAACTGTCCCATACTTCCACCTCTCACAATACTAGACAACACAGTATCAACAGTAGAGACCTTCAAACTTTTGGGTTCTACTATATCTCAAGACCTAAAATGGACACCCAACATCAAAAATGTCATCAAAAAAGCACAACAAAGAATGTTTTTTCTGCGCCAACTCAGAAAGCTCAAACTGCCCAAGGAGCTGCTGATCCAGTTCTACAGAGGAATTATTGAGTCTGTCATCTGCATCTCTATAACTGTCTGGTTTGGTTCTGCAACCCAACAAGACAGACACAGACTTCAGAGGATAATTAGATCTGCAGAAAAAACAATGGCTACCAACCTGCCTTCCATTGAGGACCTGTATACTGCAGAAGTCAAAAAGAGGGCTGTGAAAATATTTACAGACCCCTCACATTCTGGACATAAACTGTTTCAACTCCTACCCTCAGAATGACGCTCTAGAGTACTGCACTCCAGAACAACTAGACACAAGAACAGTTTTTTCCTAAATGCCATCACTCTGCTAAACAAATAATTCCCTCAACACTGTCAAATTAGTTATCAAGTCTGCATTACTATTAATGTTCTCATTGTTCCTATCGCCCATCTCCTCCCACTTATGACTGTACGACTGTAACCTTGTTGCTGGTATCCTTACGATTTATATTGACTGTTTCCTAATATGATTTGATTGTGTATTTGTTCCCTATGACTATCATTAAGTGTTGTACCTTATGATTCTTGATGAATGTATCTTTTCTTTTATGTATACTGAGAGAGTATGCACCAAGACAAATTCCTTGTGGGTCCAATCACACTTGTCCAATAAGGAATTATATTCTGTTCCGTTCCGTTCCGTTCCATTCCATTCCATTCCGTTCCATTCCGTTCCGTTCCATTCCATTCCATTCCATTCCGTTCCATTCCATTCCATTCCATTCCATTCCATTCCATTCCATTCTAATGGAAAGCAAAAGGTGAGACGCTTTTGTTGTCTATAATGAATCCCAATTTTGTTTGTAGTGTTCAGCAGGTGATGTTCAAAGATTTATGTAAAGAGTTGGTTGGCTTGACTTCCGGTTTGCTGTTTGTCCCCGCTGGATGCTCCTTCGGGATCGTCGTACCCACTGCCTGTAAAGAGCCGCCTTTATAGCGGAATGGCGGCTCGAAAAAACTCCGTTTCCATGAGGAAACGGAGATAGAGCAGGCTGGGGTGGGTTGAGTCCTCTGCCTAATCCCAAAAGTTTTTTTTTTACTTTTGGGACGGAGCGGAAGAGACTCCCCGTATCCCCAGCCGATGCTCCGGGCTCTGGGAGATCTCTGCTACACGCAGAGGTAGGTGGCAAAAGCAAGCCTGTAAACTTGTTAAATTAATTAAAGAAGGCGTGAGCTGGACCGCTGACCCTGAAGCGCAAGTATTTTTTTTTCTTATTTTAGAAAAGTTACTGAAGTTGTTTAAGAAGTGAAAGGAAAAAAGATTTTTAAAATGGCGATTGCTGAGGCTTGAAGAGAGGCTGAAAAGGGAAAGTCCTTCCGTTTTCTATTACAAAGTAGCGGAATGAATACTTCTGGCCGTAATTGAGGCAAAACCTCACTCTCACTCTTGCTTTTTTTTTCTTTTTTTTCTTTTCCTGGGGATCTGATATTGATCTTGGTTGGAAACAAGCCTTTTTTTTTTCTCTCTTTTCCACTAAATCTTGTCTGTGTGGGAAATGGCACCGGGACTTATACAGTTAGACAAACAGGCGGGGGGAAATTCCCCCATTAACAAATTACATCAACAAGTTCTAACTCTCCAGTGTCAGAAACCTGACTTTAATATAATAGAATTTCTTCTTGAAGAGATTGTAAGAAGGGATGAGATTGTGAACCAGCAACTCGAAAAATTTAAGCAGGAAATTAAAGAAATTGGTGAATTGGTGAAATCAAAGTTTGACTTTTTGAATCGAAAGATTTTAAAAACAGCTAATGGTTTATCAGACTTTCTGATTCAGTTGGATGCAAAGACTAAACTATTAGAGTCTAAAATGAAAGAAACTGAGGAGAATTTGGATGACAAGATTCAAAAAATTAAAAAGGATTTGGTAAACATTCAGGATAATAGCTCAGAAGATAAACCTAAAATGGAGGTTGACCAAAAGACTGGTAATGAAGAAAATGTGCAACAGAGGATTGAAAGAGAAGTTTTAATGATTCAATATAATTTTACAGAATATGCAATTAGACTGAGAGGTCTGCAGGAAAATAATAGAGATGACTTAAGGAAAATATCTTCTGAAATTCTGGCTGGGATTTTAAAGGTTCAACCTGATGAAGTGTTTTGCAGGATTGACAGAATTTATAGAATAAACTCCTGGTTGGCAAAGCAAAGGCAATTGCCTAGAGATGTGGTGATTTATTTTACAGATAAAGAAATTAGGAATAATATTGTGCAGAACTCTTTTAATTCTACTTTGCAATTTCATGGAAGAAAGATTTGGATTTTTAAGGAGCTCCCGACTAAGATGCTAATGGAGAGGAAGAAATTTGGCTTTCTAGTGACTGAGTTAAAAAAAAGAAATATCCTATTTAGGTGGGATGCCCCAGTTGGTTTAATATTGAGACACCAAGGAGTAAGATATCAACTGAATACTGTTGAAAAAGCGGAAGAATTTTATCAAAAAATTTTAAAAATGAACTTAATATCTTTAGGCACAATACAGGATAAGCAAAAGGAGTTGGAAACAAAAGGAAAATACCAAATTACAGAGGCTGTAGTGGATAAATTGTCTTTGGAATCCCTGGATACCCCAGCTGGACTGTTTATAAATATGAGAGCAGTGTCATCCGACTCCAATGTGATGAACCATCAAGTTACAGACAAGTGCGTAAACCAACCAGTTGATATACAAGTGATGGAGAAGAAAGATGAGATGACAAAACAAAACCAACAAGATCAACTCATAAAGCAGAATGAAAATCGATCAGCTGACACACAACTGGTAGGAAGGAAACGAGGATGGAAATTCAACCTGCAAAAGAAAAAGAAAAGAAATAGATCTCATAGAAACAGCAGTTTCTAAACCAAGCAACAGTGAAGCCAGGGACTTTAAAAAATGAATGAATATGTGAAAAAATAGGGAGGCGAACAATTGTTTAATACTATCTTGAGGATAGTGGCAGATCTCTGCAATGCCGTGATTTTGGGATGTGAAAAGAGCCTTACCTTGTTGGATTTGAATCATCTACTCTGGATCTCTTTTACTGGTAAATATATTATAATTATTTTGAGTTACAAGGCAAGAGAGTCACGCTGGGGCATGCAGAAGATCTGGATGTTACCCATTAGGATGATGGGAATCAACAATCCTGATGAATACCACAACTATAACTATATGGATATAATTATAATGTCACTCGGGTGGTTGTTTTTACTTTTATATATATATGAGGATATCTACTACTGATGGGGGCGGAAGATGATTGAAGATTTTGAACAAACTGTTGCACCAGCATGTTATTTTACCCTATTATGGATGATGGATTTAACAATCCAGTGGAAAGACACCAAAGAAGATATTATATGGATTATAAATTTAAAGTTATTGTCTTTTTTCTTTTTACAAAATGGAATGCATATATAGATATGTGTATATTTTAGTAAAGTGGGCAGTGGATTATATTTAGAATTGTATTGCATGATTTTGTAGGAATTTGGGTTGAAATAGGTTAGTTTACTGATTGATTAGTTTAAGAAAAAGGATCTTTAAGTCATATATTTAGGGGAGTGGAGGAATTGGATAGAACTGAATAAATGTTAAATTTTGATGTAGGGAGAAGGCCGCTTTAAAATGTTATATTAATATATATAAAAGACTAAATGTTAAATTGTTGTAATAATACACTATAAGTTTAGGGGAGGAGAAAAAGGGCAGATTATCGCAAAAATGGGAGTTATAAGAATATTATGCTAAGGGTCAGTATTTTGAGGAGGGAGAAAGGAAAGATATTATGTAATTAGTTATGAAATAGCCTATTGTTGTGAAGAAGTCACAAGGAGGGATGGGTGGTGAGGGGGGGTTAGGGAAGAGGGGGGGGGAAAGGGGAAAACTTGTATTTGAAAACTTTTTCAATAAAAAAAAAGAGTTGGTTGGCTTCTGTGAAAGTGTTTTGAGGCATTTCAAACATATTTGTGCTATTTGAAATATTTCCTTTTTGAACTGAATTTGACTGGATAGAATTGTTTGGAGAATGAGAGAGGGGGAAGATTAAGTGACCGATTCACCAGAAATGGTTTTTTTAAAAATTGCCAAATAGTCAAAGTGAGAGAAGCAGGGAGGGAGGAAAGGGGAAGGGAGGGAGAAAGAGACAATGAAAGAGAGAGAAAGCAAAAAAAGAAGGAAGGGAGCCAAGGAGAGAGGAAGGACAAGAAGAAAAAAAGAAAAGAAAAGATGGCCAGCATCGCGATGGAATGATGCGAACTTTGGAGCTCCGGGGTGAGCACCGATATTTCAGCTGATTTGGGGGTCTACAGTGGACCATAGCCATCTTGTAGGGACAGTGAAGAAAGTGGGCACAGGCTGCTGTGGACAGGGAAGCTGCAAATTCCCTGTACTGCTGGCAAAGAGCCGTTGACTCTACAGCTGAGAAGACAGCCATTGAGAGCTGTCGCAAAGCTGGGGCGGCCATGCATGAAGAAAAGGAAAGTAGAAGCAAGTCATAATATCTGGGTGAGAAGGAAATTTCTGTCTTGGAAACAAGACCCCTATTATGAGCATACTCCCTGAACTTTTTTTAAAAAAGTTAAAACTGAAGGGGAATGGCAAGAGTGAAAAGGGAGGAAGTGGATATTCGGCTACCTCCCCATTTCTGGGCTAGCAGCGAAAGAGCAGTGGCCATAAATTAAAGGTAATTTTTTAAAGAATATAAACAGATTAGGAAAATCATGGAAAGTAGACTGGGTAGAGTGATTTTTGGTTGAAACACGGATGAATTTTGGACTTTAAAATTTATACTGGAAAAATCTAAATTGGATCAAATAGGCTTAAGATAAGTGGAAGTGAGTTGGAAAGTTCTACATATAGTGCCATCTAGTGGTGTAAAAATCTTTTTTCTTCTTTTTTGTGGATAAAAAATGGAGCAAAAAACAAAGAATGACCATGAGTAAATGTTCGAGATAAACTGGGATGTTCGTGATTTACTGGGAGTAAAGAAAAAAAAAACATCTGAACAATAGATTAGATTAAAGACTGCTGTGTTTGATTATTATTTTTTCTTTATAAGCATCACCTGCTGTTTTATTATTTTTTTCTGACTATTTGGATTTAAAGCTTTTGGATTTTTCTTTTTGTTTAACATTTGAAACATTGGAAGTTAAAAATTTGGATATTGTCTTTCTTGTTCTTGTTTTTTCTCCTTTCAACATTTCGTATCTTTGATCCCTATTTTTTTTTCTACTGCTTTTGTTGCATTCTTACTTTTATCCTTTTCAATCAGATTTTTTTAGCTGGTTTTGGTGCTTTTCCTTTTTTCCTTTTTTTGGGCTTGATAACTTTTTTTCCAATTTTTGGTGGTTTGTGATCCCCCCCCTTGTTTTATTTTTGTTTTTGTTTTTTTCCTATCCTATTTTCCCTTCATGTGGAATATCTTTGTTTGGTTTTTGCCACTATTGTTTTCCAAGTATATGGATTAGGATAACAAGAGCCTGAAGATTCGCAGTGGCCAGGATGACAAACATGGATTATAATTATTTGTGATAGTTGGATTACAAATTGAGTGGTTTGAAAGTAAAGACCAAGATGAAGAAGCTAACATCACATTTATCATCACAGTCAATAACAACAGCATTGAACTCAATGGCACAAAAAACAACAGATACGACAACACAACAAGAGAAAACCAACATGGAATTAAAAAAAAAACATAATACAGGCAATGCATGAAGACCTTAAGGAATGAATAAATAAAGTGGAAGAAGTAAAGGAGGTGAAAGAGATGATGGGGGAAAATGAACAAAGATTGACAGCAGAAGAGAAAGCAGAATCAACAGAGAAAAAGGTGGAGGAGATGGATTATAGACTCACAACTATAGATAAAAACCAGGAAAAGAGAATTATACAGTTGGAAATGGATAAGGCTGACTTTTACTTAAGATTTCAAAATATAGAGGAAGAAAAAGGAGAGAATCCAACAGAAAAAAATGCTGAAATACAGTACTAGCAGAAGTTATGAAAGAGAGAGCACAAAAGATAGTAAATGGGATAGATGAAATCTACAGAGTGTATACAAGATATGCAATGAGAAATAATCTACCTAGAGAAATACATGTTAGATTCACCAAAAAAACATTGAGAACAGAGATTTTGCAACTTATGAGGAACACGAAGATAAAATATAAAGGTAGAGAGATAGTGGCGCTAAAACAAGTTCCAAGAAGGGTGAGAGATTTAAGAAAAGAATATCAATTCTTTTTTTTTATTAAAAAGTTTTACCAAAAATTTTTTTACAAATATTTCCCCCTCGCCCCCTCCCTTCCTTACCCCCCCCCCCAAACTTCCCAGAACAAAATACAGGGTATAACAGTTGACAATCATATACTAAACTAATCTAACTATCTATGGATTCCTATCCCCCCCTAGACACTTTAACTCCCCTTTTACTTAACTAAATATAAATACTCTTAATTTTTCTATTCATTCATAAGCTATTTGATACTTTTTAGTCCAATATTTGTTTTGAATATAATCGATCCATCTTCTCCATTCTGATATATATCTTTCTTGTGAGTGATCTTTCAAATAAGGTGAAATTTTTGCCATTTCTGCTAAATTCGTTACTTTTAATGTCCATTCTTCAATAGTAGGCAGATCTTCTTTTTTTTTTTTAAATTTGATTTATATGCCGCCCTTCTCCAGAGACTCAGGGCAGCTTACAATGCGTTAAGCAATAGAATAGAATCTTCCTTCTTCCAATATTGCGCCACCAAGAGTCTAGCTGCAGTTATTAAATTTAAGATCAATTTAGTCTCTATAACCGTACAATCTGTGATTATACCCAGCAAAAACAACTGTGGAGTAAACTTTATCTTCTTTTTAAGGATATTTTGGATCCACCATATTTTAATCCAAAATGCTTTAACTTTTTTACAAGTACACCATATATGATAATAAGTGGCATCATCACAATCACATCTCCAACACTTAGATCGCAAATTCGGATACATTCAAGCTAACTTTTTAGGATCCAAATGCCATCTATAAAACATTTTATAAAAATTTTCTCTTAAATTTTGTGCTTGCGTAAATTTCACATTTCTAACCCATATTTTTCCCCAAGTTTCCAACATTATTGGTTCCTGAATATTTTGTGCCCATTTTATCATACAATCCTTAACTAATTCCGTTTCTGAATCTATTTCTATCAATATATTATATAATCTTTTTATATGCATTTGGCCTTGATCTCTAATTTGTTTTACAAAATTTTCCTCGTTCTGCATGATACCAATTCTCTAATCTTCTTTCCATCTAACTTGCAGCTGTGCATACTGAAACCAAGTTTGAATTATCCTTTCTTCTTTTAATGCATTTAAAGACTTTAACTGCAATGTACCCCTTTCCATTTTAAGGAGCTCTTTATAAGTAATCACCTCTTGCTTTTGTTCTATACTTATATTCTCTATCGCGTGTCTGGGTATTGCCCAAATAGGTATTTTATAATTTAACTTATATTGATACTTTTTCCAAACTCGTAACAAGGCATTCCTTAATATATGGCTTTTAAAAGTCTTATCCACCTTCTTATCATATAATAAGTAAGTATGCCAACCATATAACAAATCATATCCTTCAATATTCAATATTCTTTCTTCTGTTGAATTAATCCAATCACTAATTATTGATAGGACAGCTGCTTCATAGTATGATCTTAAATTAGGCATTTTAAGACCTCCTCTTTCACGTATATCTTGCATTATTTTTAACTTTATTCTCAGTCTTTTCCCTGCCCAAACAAAATTATTAATACCCTTCTGCCATTCTCTTAAGTTTTCATCTTTCTTGAGTATTATGAGTATTCAACTCATAATTATTTTTATATAATTTTACATTTGAAGCTGTGATATATACCCCTAAATATTTAACCTTTTTTACTATTTCAAATCCTGTTAATCTTTCTAATTCTTCTTTTTGCTTTACCGTCATATTTTTAGTTATTATCTTTGTTTTTTGTTTGTTTATTTTAAATCCAGACATTTGTCCATATTGGCTAATTATATCCATTAAACCTGTAACTGATTGTATTGGGAAAAGAATACCAATTCTTGACGAAGCATTTGATTAAAAAAGGAGTGGGTTTTAGATGATTGGTGCCAGAAGGAATTTTGGTGAACCTACAAGAACAAAGACACAGATTGGATACAGTAGAAAAGGCAGAAATATTTTATGAGCAATATATAGAACACCAAGAAGAGAGAGTGAGACAAGAAGGAGGGGCAAGCTGGCAAGAAGAGAAAAAAGAACAATTAAAGGAGACAACTAAGGAACAAGAGGAGAGAGCATTAAGAGAGGGAGCAAGAGTGAAAGAGGTAAAAGAACAAAGAGAAATAAGAACAACTAGATCTACCAAACAAACAAAGAAGTAAAAATGGAAGAAGTACAAGTAATATCAGTAAATATAAATGAACTAAACTCAGCAATAAAAAAAAGAATATTCAACAAACTAGAAAAATTTAAATTATAGATTATATGCTTACAAGAAGTTCACATTAGGAGACAGCATAACTATTTACTGGAGAAAACGAAATTGGGAACATTATATGCAGCACTCACTAGTCAAAGTAAAAGAGGGGTAGCGTTATACATTAAAAAAACAATCCAATCTAAACAAACTTTTGAAGATGAGGAAGGAAGGATATTAATGGTTGAAATAAATATGAATAAAACAAAATATTGTTAGTGGCAATATATGCCCCAAATGATAGTTAAGAAGAATACTATGTGAAGTTGCATAAAAAAATAATAGAATATGAATATGAAGAGATATGTATATTAGGGGATTTTAATGCAATAGTAGATAATGAGCTGGACTATAAATCCACAAAACTAAATAAGAAGTTAAGAAAGACACTTCCAAAAACCTTTTTCACAATGATAGATGAATTAAGTTTACAAGATGCTTGGAGATGAAGTTACCCAAAAGAAAAGCAGTATACATATTACTCAAATAGACATTTGTCATGGTCAAGAATAGACATGATGTGGATGTCAACAGAATTAATAGCTAAAATACAAAAGATTGATACTGAAACAAATGTATGGGCAGACCACTATCCAATAATAATGACATGGAAGGGAAAGGGGGAAAAATGAGATGGACATTAAATCAAAAAATATTAAATGAAAAGAATTTCCAACAATATATGAAAAAAGAATTGACTTTTTTCTTTAGAGAATAAGAAAGAAGATACATCATTACAAAATGTGTGGGATACTAGCAAAGCATATATTAGAGGGTTGGCAATGACATATTTAGGAAAACGAAACAAACGGAATAGACAAATGCAAAAGAAATTAGAGGAGGAATATAAGAGGTTAGAGATGGAATTGCAGAAAAACCCTCATGACAAAAAGATTAAAAATTTGATGGACTTGAAAAAGCATAAATTGAATCTAATGGAAAACAAAGAACTGGCGAATAAAATAAAAGCTACAAAGCAAAATTTCTTTGAAAATGCAAATAAACCAGGATGATGATTGGCATATAAAATGAAAAAGGAGAAAGAAAAGAAGTTAATAAGTCAACTAATAGATCAAGATGCAAAGGTATGTTATAAAAGTGAGGAAAAGAAGAGAATCATTGAGAAATACTATAATGGATTGTACCAACAAAAGATAGTGGCAGAAGAAGAGATAGAACAGTACTTAGAAAAAATGGAAATACCCAGAATTGTGGAAAAGTTTAAAAAACTGTTAGAAGAAAGAATATCAATGATGGAATTAATGGAGGGAATTAAAAGACAAAAGAATGGGAAGACACCAGGTTCGGATGGATTACCAGCAGAGATATAAAACATTACAAGATGTATTAAGCAATGTGATGCTGGAAGTATTTAATGAACTATTACTTAAAGCTAAGATTCCGGACTCATGGATAGAGGCACACATAACTTTAATACCAAAAGAAGAGGCAGATCTGCAACAAGTAAAGAATTATAGACCAATATCGTTATTAAATGTGGACTATAAGATTTTTATATCAATTATGGCTGAAAGATTAAAGAAACTATTAAATGAGTTTATACACTTGGACCAAAATGGTTTTTACCAAGAAGACAAATTAGAGACAGTATGTGAATTATATTAAATACATTAGAATATTATGAAACACACTCAGAGAAGCAAATAGTGTTGCTGTTTCTAGATGCGCAGAAGGCGTTTGATAACGTGAATTGGCAATTTATGATAACACTTACTTTACTTTACTTTACTTTATTTGATTTTTATACCGCCCTACTCCTGAAGTACTCAGGGCAGTGAACAGCCAAACAGTAAAAATACATAGATACAAAATTTAAAAACAAAATAAAATTGAATTAAACAATTTGGCCCAAATAAATTAAAACACCCCAATCCTTTAAAAACCGATTAAAATTTGCATAATTAAAAAGAGGGGAGAGATTAGGCCAGGCCCGCCTGGTGGAATAAAAAGGTCTTAAGAGCGCGGCAGAAGGTGCGCAGATCCGGGATCCTCCATATCTCCGGGGGGAGCTCGTTCCAGATAGTAGGTGCCCCCACAGAGAAGGCTCTCCCCCTAGGGGCCGCCAGTCAGCATTGTTTGGCCGACGGCACCCGGAGGAGCCCCTCTCTATGAGAGCGTACCGGCCGCGGCGATGACATTGCATACCTGGCTCCCTGCCGTGTGGCAACGGTCCTGCCCGAGCTTCACGACGTGATAGCCATGGTGGCAGTTGATACACCCAGACTTATGGTCATGGGTGATTTCAACTTGCCGTCCATTGGTGAAATGTCCGAGATGGCTCGGGAGTTCATGGCTTCCATGACGGCCATGGACCTGACCCAGCTAGTTCATGGCCCCACCCACGGGGGGGGGTGTCACACTCTGGATTTGATTTTTGTCTCTGGCCAGTGGTTGAGTGGTCTTGTTATAGGGGATATAGACATGGAACCCTTGTCATTGTGAGATCACTTGCTCCTTTGCCTGGACCTTCGAACCGCTACACCCCGCCGCAGGGAGGCGGAGCCAATAAGATGGGTCCGCCTCAGGTGCCTGATGGATCCTGATAGGTTCCAGATGGAGCTTGGGACACTTCCTGAGGATCTGGCACATGACTCGGCCGAGGACCTGGTGGCTGCCTGGGATCAGGCAGCTGGTGGGGCCTTGGATCGAGTCATGCCTCTGCGGCCTCTGACCCGGTGCCAATCCCTCATGGCTCCTTGGTTTACTGAGGAGCTGAGGGAGATGAAGCGCCGGAAAAGATGCCTGGAGAGCGGTTGGAGGGCCATTCTCGCTGAATCTGACCGAACACTGGTAACATCGCATATTAAGACCTACTTAGTGGCGATAAAAGCGGCAAAGTTTAATTACTTTTCCACTCTTATTGCGTCATCAGAGAATCGTCTTGAGAACGTTATCTGGGAAGAGTTTGACTCTGTGACTCCTGATGACGTGGACAGGATTCTGGGGAGACTTAGTGCGGCCACATGTTTACTGGATCCGTGTCCCTCCTGGTTAGTACTGGCTTCCCGGGAGGTTACCCGAGGCTGGCTCCAGGGAATTATTAATGCTTCGTTGAGTGAGGGTTACTTCCCCATGGCCTCGAAAGAGGTGGTGGTGAGGCCTCTTTTTAAGAAGCCGTCCCTGGACCCAGCAGTATTGGCCAACTACTGGCCTGTCTCCAACCTTCACTTCGTGGTGAAGGTTGTTGAGAGTGTGATTGTGTGACAGTTTCCACAATTCCTGGAGGAAACATCTTAACTTGACGTTCCAGTCGGGTTTCAGGCCTGGGCCTGGGCACAGCACGGAAACAGCATTGGTCACGTTGGTAGATGATCTCTGGAGGGCTCAGGACAGGGGTTGCTCCTCTGTTCTAGCCCTGTTAGACCTCTCAGCGGCTTTTGATACCATCGACCATGGTATCATGCTGCACCGGTTGGAAGAGTTGGGGATGGGGGGCACTGTGCTACAGTGGTTCTCCTCCTTTCTCTCTGACCGGTCGCAGTTTGTGTTGGCAGGGGGGCAGAGGTCGACCTTGAGGCCTCTCATTTGTGGAGTGCCTCAGGGGTTGGTCCTCTCGCCACATTTGTTCAACATTTATGTGAAGCCGCTGTGTGAGATCATCCATGGCTTTGGGGTGAAGTACCACCAGTATGCTGATGACACCCAGCTGTACATCTCCACCCCAGGCCACCCCAATGATGCCCTTGAAGTGATGTCTCAGTGCCTGGAGGCCATGCGGATCTGGATGGGGAGGAACAGGCTCAAGCTCAACCCTTCCAAGACTGAGTGGCTGTGGTTCCCGGCATCCCGATATAGTCAGCTGACTCCATCGCTGACTATTGGGGGTGAATCTTTGGCCCCCTCGGAGAGGGCGCACAATCTGGGAGTCCTCCTGGATACACAGCTGTCCTTGGAGGAACATCAGATGGCTGTAGCCAGGGGGACCTTTTGTCAGGTTCATCTGATTCTCCAGTTGTGACCCTTTCTTGATCGGGATTCCATGTGCACAGTCACTCATGCCCTCATCACCTCTCTCCTGGACTACTGCAACGCTCTCTACATGGGGCTCCCCTTGAAGAGCACCCGGAGGCTCCAACTGATCCAGAATGCGGCTGCATGGGTAATTATGGGAGCTGCATAATACTACCACATAACTCCGCTCCTGCGCGAGCTGCACTGGCTCCCAGTGGTCTTCCGGGTGCACTTCAAGGTTTTGGTTGCTACCTTTAAAGCGGTCCATGGCATCAGGCCTAGCTATCTTCGAGACCGCCTGCTGCTACCGACAACCTCCCATCGACCCGTGCGCTCCCACAGAGAGGGCCTCCTCGGGGTGCCATCAGCCAAACAATGTAGGCTGGTGACCCCCAGGGGGAGGGCCTTCTCTGTGGGGGCACCTACCCTATGGAACCAGCTGCCCCCAGAGATAAGGAGAATCCAAGACCTCGGTGCCTTCCACCGTGCCCTTAAAACTTTCTTTTTTCAGCAAGCCGGGCTGGCTTAACATATTTTTAAATATTTTTAATTTTTAATTGGTTTGTCATTTTAAACTGGGGCCAAATTAGTATATATTCTTTTAATTGTTTTTAATGTTTGTATTGTATGTTTTTATCTGGCTGTATACCACCCTGAGTCCCTCGGGAGAAGGTGCGGTATATAAATTAAAAAAAAAAAAAAGCTCGGGCAGGGCTGCTGCCATGTGGCAGGGAGCCAGGTACGTGATCAGCAAACCCATCTGAACCCCATGACCCCATCTCACAAGGAGGGATTCACAGCCGGCCGTCTGAGGAACAGTGGCCTCCCTCAGTCTCAGACCTTCTTTAATGATAACCGCTACCCCCCCCACCCCTACCCTGTAACCTTGGCTGATGGAATGCGCGGAAACCTGGTGGGCACATTTTAATGAGAGGAACCCCCCCTCTTGGCCCAGCCAGGTTTCCGTAATACCTGCCAGGTCCACTCCCCACTCCTGAACAAGATCACAAATGAGGGGGGCTTTATTTATTACAGACCTGGCGTTGCACAATATCAGCCAAAGGCCAGGGCCCTGAGGGTCTGCGCAACCTGGAGAATGAGTGGAGCTTTGGGGGCCGGAGCGCGCTACCACTCGTAGATAGCAGGTACGCGCTCCCCTAACATGAAATGGCCCCCTGCTCCCACCATATCTACCCCTCCCACACACAGTACTGATGGTAGAAACTTTATCTGGATACGCTTTAGTCCCCCCCCTCGACCCCAGGCCCCCCACCCTCCATGCCATGCCATAATACAGTTACAAATTATGGATTTTGGGGACAGATTCATAAGAATGATCTAAACTATATACAAAGATCAATCGGCAAAGGTGAAATGTTGAAATGACTGGAAAAAGAAAAGGAAATTAGAAAAGGAACAAGGAACAAGGCAAGGATGCCCTCTAGCTCAGTTATTATTTATATTGACATTAGAATTTCTAAATAGAAAAGTAAGACAGCAAAAGGATATAAAAGGAATGAAAATTAAAAAAGAAGAATACAAATTGCAAGCATTTGCAGATGATTTGGTGTTCATTATGGAAGACCCTCCCTGGGTCTTCAGAGAGGGGCGGCATATAAATTGAATAAATAAAATAAATAAATAAGATCCAATAGAGACGGAACCAAAATTGCTAGAACAAATAGAAGAATATGGAAAAGTAGCAGGATTGAAAATCAATAAGGACAAGACAAAAATACTAGTTAAAAATATGAGAGCAAATCAAAAAAGGGAGATAATGGAGAAACTGGACATTCAAATTGTGAAGAAAGTAAAATACCTGGGCATTAATTTGACGTCATGATGTGCAACTCTCAAGGAAGATAATTATTATAAACTGAAAAAACAAATTGAAATAGACTTGGAGAAATGGAGAAATTTGCAATTATCACTAATGGGAGGAGTAGCATTAATAAAGATGAACATACTACCTAAACTATTATTTCTATTTCAAACTATACCAATAAAATTGAAGAAAAAGTACTTTGAAGATCTGAAGAGAATAACATGGAAATATGTGTGGCACAGAAAAGAGTAAGAATTAACATAAAAATGCTGCAAGATGCAAGATCTAGAGGTGGGTTTGGACTACCGAATTGTATTACCAAGCAGCAGCATTAACATGGATTAAAGAATGGATTGTATTGAGGAATATAAGACTATTAACGCTGGCGGGACATGATTTACAACTAGGTTGGCATGCTTTCCTATGGGGTGGGAAACAAAGGGCCCCTGGATATTTCCAGGGACTTTATGTAAGAAATGGTTTGAGATCAGCGTGGGAAAGAGTGAAAGAAAAACATTATTTGAAAATACCAATGTGGCTTTCCACAATAGAAGCGTTGACATATCCAAATATTGTCAATATGGGGAATATTGTTAGATACAAGGATATTTTAACAGAATGGGGAGAACTGAAACAAAGGCAAGAATTAGAGAGTCAAGGGATTGAGACATATCTTGGTATACCATATCTTGGTATACAAGATTGCAAATACAATCAAGTTTTGAATCAGATCGTAGGCAATATGGTTTTAACTTGGGAAAATCAGAATGAGATACTGACAGGAACAGATGAAAAAATGATTAAGAAAATATATAATTATTTATTGCAGATTAGATTAGAAGATGAAGAAGTAAAAGAAACAATGAGAGCATGGGCAAAAAGTTTTGGATATCCTATTGAATTGGAGAAATGGCAACAGCTATGGGAAAGAAATTATAAATTAACAATGACAACAGCGTATAAAGAAAACTTGTATAAGATATTTTATAGATGGCACATGCCACCAGAAAGGTTAGCTAAGATGTTTAAAGATAAATCAGCCAAATGTTGGAAATATCATCAATTGCCTGGATCATATTATCATATGTGCTGGTCGTGCAAAGAAGCAAAGTATTATTGGGTGAAAATACAGACATGGTTAGAGGGAATCCTGCAGCAACTTATAGAGTTAAGACCAAGATTTCTGTTGGGAGAATTACCGGAGAATTATGGTAAAGAAGATACATATTTGATTATTCATATAATAACAGCGGCCAGAACTGTATTTGCACAAAATTGGAAAGCAGATAAAATCCTGTTGGAAGAAGAAATTATAAAGAAAATTTTAGAATGTGCAGAAACGAACAAACTAACACTGAGAATAAAAGATAATGAGGAGTCGATGTATTTCAAGACATGGGGTAAATTTTACGATTATGGTTAGAAAAGAAATATGAATAAAGGTATGGAAATAAAATAGGGAAAAGAGGGAAAAAATAATTAGGAGAATAGAAACCCAGATGATGCCTTGATAAAGGGAAAAAGGGGAAGGGGGGTAAAAGGGAAAAAGTGAGAATATTATCAAAATGTACACAAATGATGAAATAGATGTAATTATTAAATAAATAAGAAATTGAAATGAGAAATAGGTGTAAATAGAAAATTGGGGCTGCTCGAATACCATTCTAGATGGAATTGAAAAGGAAACAACAAAAGAGAGGGAAAGGAGTAGAAAAAGAGGAAGGGAGAAGAGAGGAGAGGAGAGGGAGGGCAAAGACGAGTAGAAGAGAGGGTCAGAAAGGGGGGAAGAAGAAGAGAGGAGTGGAGGAAGGGAAGGGGAAGTAGGAAAGAGAAGGAGAGAAAGAACAAAGAAAGTAGGAAGAGATAGAGGAAGGAAGAGAAGGGAAGAAGAAAAGGTGGCAAAATAAAGAAGGGTAAATGGTAAAAGAGCAGCCCTGAACAACTAAAAATGAAAGTTAAAAGATAAAATGAATGGAAAATGATGGATAAATGATTGTACATTTAAATATGTTTATAAGAAATAAAAATAAAAACTTTTTTGGAAAAAAAGAAAAGAAAAGAAAGAGAAAGAGAAAGAAAGAGAAGGAGATATCCTGGCTGGACTGAAAAGTTGGGAGGAAAATGGGAGGAGAAAATCCATAGAGGGAGACCACAGCAAACTGTTGTAATGGACAAGAAAATCACCAAGACTCCTGGTCCTGATGCCAAGCTTAACCTAAGGGAAATGTTATCCTTTTTTAAAAAAAGAAAGAGAAACAGAGCAAAAAGGTTTTAGCAATTTAGCAAACATCTTTGAGTGAAGGTAACATTTAAATGTCAGAGATAATGCAGACTGCTTTGCTAATCTATTCTCTGGATGCCAGTCACAAAAATGTGGTTGGATGATGTCGGAGCAAAATAAAAATTCATTCCATTTTATCTAAATTTTTATTGCTTATTAATAGATAGCCAAATCCTGTTTATTTTCCACATTTGCATTATTTTGTGCACTTGAGATGTCAAACAGGATTGATGCTCAGCTAGATTAAACCCCGGGATATGGAGTGAAGTGAGAACGTTTGAGGATGATAGTGTCACATATAATTTTGGAAAACTGGTGGCCTGTGGCCTTATTTTCATTTCACCATTAATGGAGGACTGTGCTCTTTGGAGATCCTGAATGTATCTTGCAAGGACTGTCTCAAAGGTGCTTTTTTTCCAAAGGCAACTGGACTTTCTGGGTTTTCTTTGAAGACATTTCACTTCTCATCCAAGAAGCTTCTTTGGTTCTTCAGAATGAAGCGAAACATCTTCAAGGAAAAACAAAGGAAGTCCGGTTGCCTTTTGCAAAGCACCTTTGAGACAACCATGACCTGGATGACTATGGAGAATCTCCACAGATATTTAAAAGGATGATGTCTTCAAAAACAGTACAAAAGTCCTCTTTCTTTCATTCCCATCAACTGGAGGAAGGGCTTTGGGGAGAAGGCAAGGTTGTTGACTGACTGACCAGATGGAAAGTCAGAAACTGGATTCAGTGGCTAGACCAGATTCAGTTCAGCATCTAATCCACAAAGCAAGCTACATTACAAACTAACGTAAATAGGGAGGGACAGGAAGAAAAACATTAACATCCTTGAGAGAAAGCATAGGTAGCATCTCAAAGATCTAAACCCCTTAATCTATCACAGTGATACTAATTCTCTAGGATGTTGGAGTCATCCCCCCCCCTACCTCAGAGCTGAAGAAGCTTCTTGGATGAGAAGTGAAATGTCTTCAAAGAAAACCCAGAAAGTCCAATTGCCTCTTGAAAAGGCCCCTTTGGGACAACCATGACTGAGAATCTCCATAGATTCCTTACCTTAACTTCTTCCATATTCTCAAGATTGGTCCCCCACTTTTTTCATACTCAATTCTCTTATCTAAACAATGCCCATGTTGATTGTTCTCCAATACATTGGCTTTAATCATTGACCAGAAGCTTTGGCTCCATCAAGTCAGGACAATAACCTTTCATTTTAACATTCATAGACGGGTAGGATCTTTTAAAGGAGCTACCAATCTTGGGAAAGGGAAGGGGGATAACCCAGAAGTTTCTTTCTTTCTTTGTTTATTTAATTTATTTCCTGCCCACCTCACCACAAGGAGACTCTGGGTGGTTTACAACATTAATTCATTGACTCATGCATGAGTTCTTATCTTATTCTTGTCGATCCTTTAAAAAAGCTGCACTTTTTAAATGAAGTAATATGGCTATCAAAGGTAGAGGGGAAACATATGTGGGGTGCTGGGAGGTATCACTTCTGAATCTTTGTCTACTCCAATTTACCTATTTATTTTTTGAATCTGGATCCCTGCAGAATCCTAAACACAAGTGAAGGCAACAACTATAAATACAAGTCCATAGCAACAAGTGTGATTAATCACAGAGGGGATTAATTCTGATTAGACAAGTCTAGGACTGTGCAGTAAATATCTACAATGAAGCTAATCTTTAAAAAAAATAATAACCACCCGGGTCTAGTAGAAAAGTACTTATTACATTTTGTGTTCAGTGCCAAGGCATGAAGTTACTTAATTTCTCTGAATAAGCCTTTCTTACATCGGGATTTTTATTGTATCACTCCCATTCTCTGAATAATGTGATATGTCATTATCTGATTGATTTAATTTATAATATTGCAGAGTAATTGCCTTTCAGGGTTATTATAGAGTTTCTAACAATCAAATATGTACTGCATAAGAACACACTGATTGTTTGGGGGTTTGGTTGTGTCAGATAGATGATGCGTTCTCAAAAGAGCTTTTGTGATCTCTTGTAACCAACAATTGACAGACTTGATTCACACGGTCTAACTTAATCAGCCATTTGTGTAATAGCTAAAGTTTACACACATTCATATAAGTCTTTGCATCTACATCTTTTTCTTGGTCACTTGCAATAAAATATAAATGAAAGTTAGTCACCATAGCAGGAAGAGGAAGAGGAGGAAGAGGAAGAGGAGGAGGAGGAGGAGGAGGAGGAGGAGGAGGAGGAGGAGGAGGAGGAGAAGAAGAAGAAGAAGAAGAAGAAGAAAGAAGAAGAAGAAGAAGAAGAAGAAGAAGAAGAAGAAGAAGAAGAAGAAGAAGAAGAAGAAGAAGAGGAAGAGGAGGTGGTGGTGGAGGAGGAGGAGGAGGAGGAGGAGAAGAGAGAAGAAGAAGAAGAAGAAGAAGAAGAAGAAGAAGAAGAAGAAGAAGAAGAAGAAGAAGAAGAAGAAGAAGAAGAAGAAGAAGAAGATCCTTTCCTATAAAATCAGAAAAGGCTCCCAAGCAAATATAACCTACAATTTAAGAGCAGCACAAGTGAACAGCTTCTCTTAGGGCAAGATTCCAACCTTTTTAAAAAAATTAGTTTTTTACTTTTAAATATACATCAACATCAATACAAAATGAATTATGGCCCTGGGCATAATTCATTTTGATACGAACGTCAATAATGATAATTATAATGATTGTTATA
The DNA here is from genome assembly GCA_022577455.1 of Arizona elegans. NCBI lineage: Eukaryota > Metazoa > Chordata > Lepidosauria > Squamata > Colubridae > Arizona > Arizona elegans. Next base: position 102,272,029 of record JAKOOJ010000005.1, read on the forward strand.
TTAATAAAACTTATATTAAGATATGAAAGAGAAAATGTATAAATATAAATATAAATTACTGATGCAAAAATGTTGAAAAGAAGATGTAAAGATGGATTTTTGTTTGTTTGTGTGTTTTGTTGTTGTTTGTTTGTTCGTATTAAAAAATGTTTAATAAAAATTATTTAAAAAATAAAATAAAACTTATATAATCCTAGTATTAATATACATGGTTTTTTAAGTAGTTATTCAATATTTCAATATTCCATTTTAATGCCAATAATGTTGTAAGTGTATATGGTAATAACATCTTTCCCCCCTCTAATCTTTTCCATCAAATAATTACTTATATTCTATTATATAAAAAGAGGAAAACAATTATATCTGCTAATATTCCACCTATTTCTTATTTCTACTGCTATTCTAAATTCTAATTAACTCATTATTGCTAATTCTAATATTAATACACATGTTTATATATTGCATAGCCCTTCGTTATTTAGTTGTTCAAAGTCACAATACGCTATTCAAGTACCAGTCTTCCATTATTTAAACATACCTTATAGTACTCTTTTTCAACCTCCAATCTTTCCATGTAATTATTGCTTCATATAAAGGTGTGTATTCTTATTTCTATCTCTATTCAAATTTCTAATCAGACCATCATTATATTAGAAAAAAAGAACATATATATAATAATTCCTTTCTATCCATCATCTCTCACCCATTTTAATACTTATTCTTATTCATTTTTTGGCTTGTCTCCCATACTCCTCTCTTGGATCTTTATCTCTATCAAAATCTGTATCTTCAGGCTGAATATTTCTCCTATCTCTATCCTCCTAAACTGCCAGGTCTCCAGAATACCCACCCAAAACCCTATCTCCCTTTCAAAGATATCTTCCCGGTTATCTGATTCCATTTTAAACCCTTTAAAGTGCTTTCCTCTTGGTTTATTTCATCAGTCATTATTCTCTTTATCATCTTCTTCCCATCTTCTTGCTTTGTTTGCTGGTTTGTCCAGTCAGCCTTTTCTTCCATTCTTTCTGCTATTTCCTCTCTTTCCTGGACTCTTTGATCTTCATTCATCATCAGTTGTAGCATATTTTCTATTTGCCCATATATGCCTTGCATTAGGTACTTTATCTCTCTGTGATTCTTTTCCATAGAACCCCTAATGCTTTGAAACATCAACACCATTTCTCTTGAAAGCTCACTCCTTTTCCCCTGATGGAGTATCTTGTCTTAATTTAATAAGTCCCACTCTTACTCAAGTCCAAAAGCAATATATTCCAGTCCAATGTTACTCCTCAGAAAGTTCAGTAATGATAGTCCTTTACATCTCAGAATTTATTTTATTTATTTTATTTATTTTATTAAATTTCTATACCGCCCTTCTCCCGAAGGACTCAGGGCAGTGAACAGCCACAAGATAAAACACATAAATACAAAAATTTAAAATAAATTAAAAATGAATTAAATAATTTGGCTGAATTTAAAATACCCCAAAATTTAAAACAAAAAGGGGAGAAGATTTAGGCCAGGCCAGCTTGATGAAATAAAAAAGTCTTAAGTGCACGACGGAAGGTGCGCGGATCCGGGATCCTCCGTATCTCCGGGGGGAGCTCGTTCCAGATCGTAGGTGTCCCCACAGAGAAGGGTCTCCCCCTAGGGGCCGCCAGTCGACATTGTTTGGCTGACGGCACCCGGAGGAGCCCCTCTCCATGGGAGTGTACTGTCTGGTGGGAGGCTATTGGTGGTAGCAGGCGGCCCCGTAGATAACCAGGTCCTAAGCCATGGAGCGCTTTAAAGGTGATAACCAGAACCTTGAAGCGTACTCGGAAGACCACCAGGAGCCAGTGCAGCTCGCGCAGGAGAGGTGTTACATGGGAACTCCACGTTGCTCCCATAACCACACGTGCAGCCGCACTCTGCGCCAGTTGGAGCCTCTGAGTGCACCTCAAGGGGAGCCCCATGTAGAGAGTGTTACAATAGTCCAGACGAGAGGTGACGAGGGCATGAGTGACTGTGTGTAGAGAGTCCCGATCTAGAAAGGGACACAACTGGCGGATCAGGCGAACTGATGAAAAATCCTCCTGGTCACGGCCATCAAGTGCTCTTCTAAAGACAGCCGTGAATCCAGGAGGATGCCCAAGTTGTGAGCCCTTTACGTGGGGGCCAATGATTCGCCCCCAATAGTCAGCGATGGCACCAGCTGACTATATCGGGACTTCGGAAACCACAGCCACTCAGTCTTGGATGGGTTGAGCCTGAGCCTGTTTCTCCCCATCCAGATCCGTACGGCCTCCAGGCACCGGGACATCACTTCAAGGGCATCGTTGGGGTGGTCCGTGGTGGAGATGTACAGCTGCGTGTTGTCAGCGTACTGATGGTACTTCACCCCAAAACCACGGATGATCTCACCCAGCGGCTTTACATAAATGTTGAACAAAAGGGGCAAGAGGACCGACCCCTGCGGCACCCCACATATGAGGGGCCTCAGGGTCGACCTCTGTCCCCCTGTCAACACAGACTGCGACCAGTCAGAGAGAAAGGAGGAGAACCACTGTAGTACAGTGCCTCCCACCCCAACTCTTCCAACCGGTGCAGCATGATACCATGGTCGATGGTATCAAAAGCCGCTGAGAGGTCTAATAGGACCAGGACAGAGGAGCAACCCCTGTCCCAAGCCCTCCAGAGATCATCTACCAATGCGACCAATGCTGTTTCCGTGCTGTACCCTGGCCTGAAACCCGACTGGAAAGGATGTAGATATGACGTTTCATCCAGGTACTGGGGAAGCTGTCGCGCAACCACACTCTCAACAACCTTCGCAACAATACGATAATAAGGCTTTGCAGGCAAATCCCTACCCTGTCCCTGTAGTCCAACCTCTGCTTCATTCCCTGGGGCCAGGCTCCATTTTTGCTAAATTAGATTTGGCCCAGGCATATCAGCAGCTCCCAGTGGATGATGCCTCAGCCGAGGCTCAAACCATTGTCACCCACTGGGGAGCGTTTAAGTGTTGGCGCCTGCAATTTGGGGTCAGCGTTGCTCCTGGTCTTTTTCAAAACCTCATGGAGCAGTTGCTCCATGGCCTACCGGGAGTGGTGCCCTACTTCGATGATGTGCTCATCTCCGCTTCTTGTCGGAGTGAGCTCATCGAACGAGTTAGGGCTGTCCTTCTCCATTTTCGCTCCTCTGGCCTCAAATTAAAAAGAACCAAATGTGTGATTGGGGTTCCCAAAATTGAATTTCTGGGCTATCTAGTTGACGCTAGGGGGATCCATTCCACCCCTTCCAAAGTGGCAGCAATTAAACACGCTGCCACGCCCACATGCTGCGCGGAACTACAGTCTTTCCTGGGGCTATTAAATTTTTATAATGTGTTCCTGCCCTACAAAGCCTCCGTGGGTGAACCTCTTCATAGGTTGCTTCTAAGGACACACCATGATCCTGGACCCGCGAACACAACCGCACATTTCAAAATGTAAAAGACTTGTTTTCCTCCTCCGCGGTTTTAGTCCAATATAGCTCATCCTTGCCGCTCACGCTGACAGCTGATCAGCCCTCCTAGCCCTTACGGGATAGGAGCTGTGTTGAGCCATCGGTTCCCCAACAGGGTGGAGGTGTCCATAGCGTTGTCAACTTGCAAAGCTTTCAAGTTGCCATGAGCAAGAGGGAGGGAGAACTGAAGTGAATTCCATACATTTTTCTGATCCCAATCAGAAGGAGGGTGTTAGGTTTCACAGCCAGGCAAAGTGGTTAATTGGACAATGTGATTTATGACATGGCCAGGGGGGAGGGGAGAGACAGGGTCATAGGGGAATGTAAATCTACGTGGGGTCAGTCCTGACTGCATCTGAGTATTGCCGGAATGATGCTCCTAATAAATCACTATATTTCCTTTGAAGTTTGGATCATGGCTCATGAATTAATTAGGGCATCTTTCAGAAACTTGACAAGTGTTTTATTCCAGGACCTTGTCTTCCGCGGAACGTAGGTACAGCCAGCTTGACCTGGAGGCCTTGGCCGTTGTAGCCTCTGTTAAGAGGTTTCACAAATACCTGTATGGTAGGTCACTTCAGCTGGTGACAAACCATAAGCCCCTACTGGGGCTTCTAGCGGGTCACTGCCAAATGCCACAAGTTCTCTCCCCCCATATGGCCCGATGGGCGGTCTTCCTGGCCGCCTATAACTACACCTTGAGCTACCGCCCGGGAAAACTGATTCCCCATGTGGATGCCCTGAGTCACTGTGCCTTGCCGGCGCTGGTGTTAGATCCCGCACCTGCCCTACCTGTACTTCTGGTGGACGAGGTCACCTTGCCGGTGACTGCCACCAACATCGCTGCCCACTCCTGCCGTGAGAGGATCCTGTTCCAGGTCCTTGACTGGGTGGGCAGGGGTTGGCTGTTGGGGCGGGTGCCCAGTCAATTTGACCTGTACCGAGCCCGGCAGCACGGGTTATCCACGTAATTAGGGTATCTCCTGTGGGGGCTTAGGGTGGTGGTACCCCCCGAGCTATGGGTTAAGGTGCTAGAATGTTTACATGCGGGCCATCCCGGCATCATCCAAATTAAGGAGTTGAGCCGCAGTTATGTGAGGTGGCCTGCATTGGACAGGGATGTCTCTGAGTGGGTTGCGGGATGTCCTAACTGTCAGAGGGTGAGGCCCGCACCACCTTCCACCCCTCCCTGGGAATGGGAAACCTCTAGGGGCCTCTGGTCAAGGATTAACCTAGATTTTGCCAGCCCCTATATGGGCCAGACCTTCTTGATCATGGTAGATGCCCTATCTAAATGGGTCAAGTTGGAATTAATGGTTTCCACAACCTCCGAGGCGACCATCCAGATCTTGCGCCACCTATTAGCCACCCATGGCATCCCGAATGTAATTGTGACTGATAATGGCCCACAGTTAACGTCCGCCACATTCCAGTGTTTCCTTGCTAGTTTGGGGATCCGCCATGCCCAGGTTGCCCTTTACCACCCGGTGGGAAACGGATTGGCTGAACAGGCCATCTGATCAGCCAAAGAGGCTCTCACCTGGCTATCCCCTGCTGACTGGCAGGAGAAGGTGGCCATCTACTTAACCGCCTAGCACACGACTCCTTGCCTGACTACTCACAGAAGCCCCGCCAAAGTGTTGATGGGACGATGGTTGCGAATGGTCCTAGACCGTTTACACCCCACTTATGCCCCAGAGGGTCACCAGAGTCTTGAGTAGAGACCTAGCGTGTTCTTGGAAGGGGATATGGTTTTTGCACGAAATTTTGGGGGGGAGCCACGCTGGCTACCAGGACTAGTGAGTGCTGTAACCGGCTCCTGATCTTAAAGGGTACTATTGAATGATGGCTGAATGTGGCGTCAGCACCTGGACCAACTACGGAAGCGACTGACAACTCTTCTGAACGTTCAGGACAAGGAGGCTCCTAGGACGACTCCCCAAGCAGAGTCTACCCTCCTGCCTGCTCCAGCAGTAAATCCACCACCGTCTGCACCAGAAACTCAAGAATTGAAACGGGACTTACCGGTTGCCGTCACACCCACCGACGAACAGGAGGAGCTACCAGCAGCATCCGGGAGCTGAACCAGCCGACATCAAAACCGCGCCTGCGCTAAGACGCTCAATCTGAGTGCGCAAGCACCCGGAATACCTAAAAGACTATGTATGTTACAGCTGGGGATGAAGGAGTGTTGTGATTGCGGCGGCCCGGCAACAGGGATGCTGCCGGCGGATTGGCTAAAAGGGAGTGGCTGACGCGCACACGGGAGTTTTACTGGGTTCCTATTAGCTCGTTGACAGCTTGGGGCATAAAAGAGCTGTCAGTTACCAGAAGAGCATTCCGTTCCGTTCCTGTTGTTGCTGTTATTAAATGTTAAATAAAACCTTCGTTCATGCCACTCTCACCTCGTTAATGTCTCAGCTGCCAACAGAACAGGATTGATAGAGGGGTCATCTATCAAGGTTTATTAATCTTGAAACCCAGCATTGCATATGATTTGGGGCTGGACCACAAGACCAAGAGATGAGTAAGTATCTCCTGCTAAGTGGCAGCCCAGAACTACCTGGTTCGTTATTGTGGGAAACAAAAAGTTAGACCAAGCCTTGGCCAAATCCATCAAGGGTGTTTTCATATTCGTATTTATAATTTTTGGAATTCTAAGCCAAGTTTAGTTCAAGATGTTAAGCGATTTAAGGTCCTGCTCATGCCATTTTTCAGCGCGTGCATTGATTTTAAGGTAATGTTTGGTTTGCCTCTTCCCCCATACTTCAATGCTGTATGTCCAGTACCAAGGTCCTGCAATTCCAAGACATCTATAACAGATGATGGGGCTAGTGACTTAATACATCTCTATTTTCCATCACCTGAAGCTATGCTGGAAAAATTCACAATCCCAAGCAAAAACAGGAAGACCGGAGAGAAAGCAATTTGGAGCTTGAGAACAACCATCCTTGAAGGAGTGGCTCTATTTTATATCTCACTGGGTGAAAGTTAATGACCTCAGCCAATCCTTGTTTCTCAGCCCAACCTACCTCACAGGGCCACTTCAATATTTATTTATTATTTATTTATTTATTAGACTTCTATACCACCCTTCTCCCGAAGGACTCAGGGCAGTGTACAGCCATATTAAAACACATAGAATTACAAAATTTAAAACCAATTAAAATCAAATATATAAAATGGCTCAAAAATTTAAAACATTTAAAACATACACACACCCCTTAAAAATTTATATTAGGCCAGTCCAGCTTGCTGGAACAGAAGAGTCTTCAGGGCGCTGCGAAAGGTGCACAGGTCGGGGCTAAGACGAAGCTCTAGGGGGAGCTCATTCCAGAGGGTGGATGCCCCCACAGAGAAGGCTCTCCCCCTGGGTGTCGCCAGTTGACATTGTTTGGCCTATGGCACCCTGAGGAGCCCCTCTCTGTGGGAGCATATTGGCCGGTGGGAGGCTGTTGGTGGCAGAAGGTGGTCTCGTATATACCCCGGTCCTAAGCCATGGAGCGCTTTAAAGGTGGTCACCAACACCTTGAATCACACTCGGAAGACCACCGGGAGCCAGTGCAGCTCATGCAGGAGGGGTGTTACATGGGAGCGCCAAGTCGCCCCCATAATCACCTGCGTGGCTGCATTCTGGACCAGCTGAGCCTCCGAGTGTTCTTCAGGAGGAGCCCCATGTAGAGATCGTTGCAGTAATCCAGACAGGACTACTAGGGAAATAATAGGGAAAACACTGTTGGAATCCTAGCCAGCAAGGTTCAAAAATATGGCAAATTCTTACAGAACAAAATCTGAAATAATAAGGGCATGCCAGAATAGCTGAATTAAAGTTCAAGAAATGGCTCTGTTAACCATTTGTTAGAGAGGTTGTTGGGGAAGTTGTGTGTTTTTTTGTTTTGTTTTGTTTGTTTTTTTTTATTTCTAAGATGCTATCAAGTTTCTGCCCAAGAATTTGCAAACACTCAAAAATAGTCATGAAGGTTTCTACAGAGATAAGACAAAGCACCAGATTTGAAAACCCATCGCAGCACCAAGAACTAAATGTTATCTCCCAGCCTTGAGAAAAATTCCTGGACTCCATCCCCTAATAGAGAGGTGTATCAAGGAGGTTACATAGCAACAGCACTTAGATTTATATACTGGTCCACGATGCTTTATACAGCGCTCTCTGAGCAGTTTATAGAGTCAGCATATTGCCCCCAACAGTCTGGATCCTCATTTTACCAACCCCACAATTCTCCTCCTCCTCCTTTCTGAAAATCCCATTCCCTTCTAACACTAATGATGTTACCTAGCTGGGTCATGAAACATTTGCAAGAAAACAACCAAGCTCAGAAAGTACCAGGGACTCCACACACAAAAACAGGGCAAGAGTTTGATCACAGGTTCTGTCTTGCCTTTCTTGACTCCCCCGCAGACACTCCTGATGGTAGGTAAAGAAATTGCCTGGGGGGAAAAAATAAAGCAAAAGGAGAAATAACTTACATATTGCTGCTAAGAAAACAACATGGTTCTATCCTTAACATCAGCAAGATCTATTTGAAGGAGACATTATCTACGCCTAGTTGCACAATAATATGATGGAATGCTGAAAGCCAGCTTTAACATAAAACTGATGATTGCAGTTTTAACTTCCTGGAACTGTGGGAGTGCTACAAATACCTCCAATTCCTTGATGGTTGCTGCATTAAGATGGCCCACACGGGAAATCTGACAGGCATATATTTTAGTTTTCAAATGTCCTTTCCCCCCAAACAAATTACACTTTCCACTTGAGAGCTTAAAGCTTGGCACTTAAAAACAGAGGTGATATGGGCAGGAGGCCTAATAAAAACATTTTGCAGGTTTATTACTTTTTATGTGTGATGCAAATACCCTAGGATGTGTATTTCAAAGCTAGAACTTTAAACTGTAGCGAGCAGACAAAAACACAAGCAGAAAGCAGGAAAACGGCACTCAGAAACAGCCATATTCACACACGGAAATAAATAAATAAGTACATTTGCTTTTGGTTGAATTTGACCGGTTTTAATTCATTTGAAATTGTAAGAAATAAACAAACCAAGAGGAAGAGTTATTGAAACTTAAACAGATGGAGGTAGCATCATCTGGCCAAGTTGCACAATAAACTATAGCTTATGGATGCTTATAAAAAACCCCACAAGGACAAATAAAGCATTTTGGTGAGAAAATTAACCCTTGTTTTTAAAAAAAGCTGTTTGTATTTTGTGAAAGGTTCTTTCATACTGGTTCTGAACCAGTTGCTTTGCAAATTCTGTTGTTAGAAAATTTGAGCTTTCTGGACTTTTAAAACAACCACTGAAAACTTTTAAAATGATTTTGATATACCCACCAGCACTTTATTATAGAGGGAAAAATTTGTATCTATGTATTCAGGCCTTTAGAGATAGCTGAGGCTATGCTTAATAGGTTATGTAACATAAAATGCTATAATAAATAATCCCCATGAAGGACGGTCTTATTTGTTTTTATTTCCATTTAATTTTCACTGCTGCTTTTTTGGCTGATTCTTGGAATTTACACATTTTGCACTGCCTAGGTCATGATCATGAATGGTTTTTGGAGATCTATCTAAGTGCAAACTGCTTTCTTGGTTGCAATCTACTTCTGATTTTGCTACAAGCCGTTAGATGCTAAATAAATCTAATTTAGGGGACTGGAGGCTAAAACAAATGAAGAACTGTTGCAGGAATTGGGTATGTCTAAACTAGAGAAAAGAAGGACTAGGGTTGACATGATAGCAGTCTTCCAATATTTGAGGGGCTGCCACAAAGAAGAGGGGGTCAACTTATTTTCCAAAGCACCAGAAAGCAGGCCAAGAATCAGGGATGGAAACTAATCAAGGAGAGAAGCAACCTGGAACAGTGAGGACAATTAACCAGTGGAACGTCTTGCCTTCAGAAGTTGTGGGTGCTTCATCACTGGAGGCTTTTAATTGGACAACTGTTTGTCTGAAATGGTATAGGATCTCCTACTTGAGTAAAGGGTTGGACTAGAAGATCTTCAAGCTCCTTCCTCAACTCTGTTATTCAGTTAAATAAGATGAAAAGCATGGGGTGAAGTCAACAAGCTGTAGGAAGTTAACACCCACCCCTCTCCTGGAAGAGTGAAATATTTTAGGAAATATGAAAAAGGCAGAATATTATATTTCCCTGGGATAAGATGTTTTGAAGCAGCTCCCATCTTCCTGCTCCCACCCTTTGTCAATGGGCCATTAAGGCCTGGGCCAGTCTATTCTACATAACAAAGATCTACCTCCTTCAGGCAGAGCCAAAGTAGGAATTGCCAAAGATCCAACAAAGATAGGATTAGCCCTCTACTCATCTAGCAACAGAAACTCACCACATGTGACCTGGGGAGCACATGTGACCATCAGCCAACAAGGCCCCCACCCCCTGGGAGTCTGACAACCAATCAGGATACTCTTTCGGGGCCCCAAGAAATGCAGAGCCAGAGAGAGCATAAAAACCCGAGGATTTACTGTATCTGCCCCTTTTCTGTTCAGGAACTCAAGCCATGTGATCCTGTCCACCATTAAACCATCTTTCCAAGCAGTCTCCATGTTTCCAGTGTCTGTTTCCCCACTTGGAGCAGAACCTAGAAGGATGTTTCTTCCAACAAAGCCAAAGGCTGCTGTTGCACCTCAAACCAAATTTGCATTAGATACCAAAACTAAACATTTTTAGGTTTGTTTTACAAGAAGGATTTCTAAAGTATCAGGGTGAGTACTAGAATTCAGCTGGGAAAAGCAGAGTGTAAAATGTTCAATGTTTTGGGGTGATCAGCTGGTTGTGAAACAGGGTGACCATTTATGGGTAAATTTGCCAAGTTGTCTTAGTCTGCAGAAACTACAAGTTCTACCTGATATGGTTCCTCTCCCATGAATGTCTTAAACATACAGGACTTCTGTGGCCCATTAACTTCTAGATCTCCTTCCTGTCCTATATCTGTCAAAAAATTAAGCCAAAGTCTTTTTTTCCCCTCTTCTATTTTTCTGCATTCTTTTTCTTTTCAAACAATGTGGTGGCAGTATCTCTTCAGCCCACCTTCGGTGGTTCCTCTAAAGTTAAAAAATGAAAATCAAAAGTCACTTTCTGTTTATCTGACCTACTGTATGTTTCCTCTTTATTCTAGTTAATGAAACAGCTGATTTTGAGTGACTAGCTCCACTTTCTCTGTTTCCATACCTTTCAATACTTGAAAATGGAAAGCCTTATTACTGCTTGATTAGTTCAGAAGAAAAGGGATTGGCCATCACTATAATTATCCTGGTAAATGGCTCTGTTACTGCCTCATTTACTTACCGGCTCTAACTGGGAACAAGGAAGTACTTCTAAATTATAGATCAAAGATACCGAATATTCACTTCATGCTTAAAGTGAGCCCCAGTCTAGCAGATATTGGACGCTCACAAGAAAAGTAAGCAGGGTCAACCATAGTTAGTAGCTGAATAGAAGAAGGCTGTTAAATCAATTGCCAGGAGTTGAAAGATCAAAGATCCCCTTGAGCAAAACAATTGTAATTGATTAACTTTCTGCTCTTTTATGTTTATTTATGTATTATTTGTTATACAGGTAGTCCTCAACATATGGCCACAATTGAGCCCAAAATTTCTGTGGCTGAGCGAGACATTTGTTAAGTGAGTTTTGCCCCGTTTTACAACATTTCTTGACGCAGTTTGGATGGAAGTAGAAAACAGAGATGGAATTCTCTATTTTCATGGGTGTGTTCAAATTCAGTGGGAAGGAGGCTCTTCCTTTCCTTTTTGTTCAAACTAAACAAGTGAAGTAATTACAGTCTGTCAAACAGAACAGCAATAAATAGGTAAGCCTCGTGCTTTACTAGAATTGCTGCAATTAAAGCAATTATTCTTTTTTAAAAGTTCTGCTTTTCTTCTACACTCTCATTTCCTGTTGCACAATTTGAGATACAGTTTCATTTATGGGTAACTATAACTAATCTAACTAGACAAACCTAAGATTAGATACAACAACAACAATTTATTATTACAGTCTTAGACCAGAACAAAATAAAAGCACTCAGTATATATACACTTAAAAATTCTAGTATAATATAATATAATATAAAGTGTTAATATCTCTTTTTGTTTTTTTAAAAAAATTGAACTGGCCATGAATGCGGAATCACTTACCTATTGAGGGTTCTTCAGAATCTTCATAAGCAAGCTCTGAAAATGTTGTTATTTTCTGAAGCTACCCACAAATGGGTCTAATGCAGAGGTGGGTTTCAGCAGGTTCTGACCAGTTCTGGAGAACCGGTAGCAGAAATTTTGAGTAGTTCAGAGAACCGGTAGTAAAAATTCTAACTGGCCCTGCCCCCATCTATTCTCTGCCTCCCAAATCCCAGCTGATCAGGAGGAAATGGGGATTTTGCAGTATCCTTCCCCTGGATTGGGGAGGGAATGGACATTTTACAGTATCCTTCCCCTGCCATGCCCACCAAGCCACGCCCACCAAGCCACACCCACAGAACTGGTAGCAACAAAATTTGAAACCCACCACTGGTCTAATGGCTATTAGGTCACTGATTTTATTGGTCTGGGGTTGTCTGGTGAACGAGAAAATGTCTGAATATCTTAAAGGCTGATGTTAGTGTTGTTGTAATTATTCACATAGTTTTCTTTGCTGACCCATGGGGTGGCAAGAGTAGATGAGGCTTAAATATAGTCTAATAAGATGTCACATACATTTTCACATGTGGTGGGGAATAAAAACAATGATGTGATGTTTGCCGCTATTGCAGAATGATGAGAATTTAAATCATAGGTGGTAGGAGTACATTTCTTTGTAAATAGTTTTGTGCAACTGTTTTTTTATTAGAGGTTCTTTTATTGGAGAAGGACTGCAATGTTTATTTTTGACTATTTCCATTTTGACTATCTGAAGACCGATTTGCTCTACTAATTCCACTAAAGTGAAATTGGTTCTGTTTGATCCATTCACAGGTCACCGATGCCAGAGAAACCATTTTTTCAAAATATCTGAAGATTTGTATACCTACCCCACAATCAACTAAGTCCTTGATTTATCCATAATTTATGTTCAGAGAGAATTCAGTTCAGAAGATGCACCAAATGGGTTGGTGCTGACATTTTCTCTCATTAGTATTTTTTCTTTGAGATTATACATGTCAAGACTGAACCGCTTTGCTTCTTTCAAACCTTAATGCTTTTCAACTTGCCAATGAACTGGGGGGAGGGAAGAGGGAAATAGAATGCTGAGAATGTATGCAGAGATTGTGAGAGCATGGAAACCATCAAAGTCACCACTGCAGGTGCTTGAGAAAGAGATGGACTGTTCCCTAACAAAAGAACGTTTCATAATTGGACAATGTGATCACCCAGGGGTGGAGAGAAGGGGAAGCTATTGTTTAACTGGGCAAGCATTTTCACAGGAAAACCAGAGATGCTTTTGTTTCTTCAGTACCAACAAGGCGTATCCAATAAAGTTTTACTTTTGGGAATTCAAATCTCCTGAGAGTGTTTCCTTATTTTGGGTTCTCTGATGCATAAAAGCAGATAAAACTCAGTCTTTTATAGAAACATAGAAAAACTGACAAGCTGAAAAAGATCTAGAAGTCCATCAAGTCTGCCCTTTGAGTTTCTTTTTATTTTTTTTATTTTTTTTGCTCAAATGATGGACATGTGAATGTCATCACTCCGGGGGCTGGAGGCTAAAACATACAAAAATGGTTACAGGAATTGGGTATGTCTAGCTTAGGGGTGACATGATAGTGGTGTTCCAATATCTAAGTGGATGCCACAAAGAATAGGGGGTCAACCTATCCTCCAAATCATTTGAAGGCAAGGCAAGAAGCAATGGATGGAAACTAATCCAAGAGGGAACCAATCTACAAATGAGGAGAAATTTCCTAACAATGAGAGCAATAAATGAATGGAACAACTTGCCTTCAGAAGTTGTGGGTGGTCCATCACTGGGGGCTTTCAAAAAGAGACTGGACAACCATTTATCTGAAATGGTATAGGGTCTCCTGCTTGAGCAGGGGGTTGGACTAGAAGACCTCCAAGGTCCCTTCCAACTCCATTATTCTATGTTCTATGTATTTATCCAAAGCATGTGATGATGATTGACTGATGATTGACTCACTATCCCAAGCTTCCACTACTGTTTCAGTAAAGTCATACTTTCTAACTTTCTTACTTTTGAACTTTCCTTCTGTCAGTTTAAGGTTATGCCCTTGTGTTCTTGATTTTTTCTTAATATTGAAAATACTGCCTTCTAGAACCTTATTCACACCCTTAATATATCTAAAGATTTCAGTCATGGCCCGCTTTTCTCTTCTGTCCTCCAGGCTGTACATATCCAGCATCTTCAATATCTCTCCTGATATTCTCCTGATATTCAGTTCTACAGAGGAATTATTGAGTCTGTCATCTGCATCTCTGTAACCGTCTAGTTTGGCTGTGCAACCCAACAAGACAGACACAGACTTCAGAAGATAATTAGAACTGCAGAAAAAACAACTGCTACCAATCTGCCTTCCATGGAGGATCTGTATACTGCACGAGTCAAAAAGAGGGCTGTGAAAATATCTACAGACCCCTCACATAATTGTTTTAAGTTCTACCCTCAAAATGACACTATAGGGCACTACACACCAGAACAACTGGACACAAGGACATTTTTCCCCAAATGTCATCACTCTGCTAAACAACCAATTCCTACAACACTGTCAAACTATTTACTAAGGCTGTATTACTATTATTCTTCTCATCCTTCCTATTACCTCCTACTACTTATGACTATAACCATGTTGCTTGTATTTTTACTGTTTATATTCTGTTGTTTCCTAGTATGATCTGATTGCTTATTAGTAACCTATGACTATCACTAAGTGTTGTATTTTATGATTCTTGGTGAATGTATTTTTTTTCCTTTTATGTACACTGAGAGCATATGCACCAAAGACAAATTCCTTGTGTGCCCAATCACACTTGGCCAATAAAGAATTCTATTCTATTCTATTCTATTCTATTCTATTCTATTCTATTCTATTCTATTCTATTCTATTCTATTCTATTCTATTCTATTCTATTCTATTCTATTCTACTCGCTCAGACCTTGTGCCATTTTTGTTGTCTCTGGACTCACTCAATCTTATCAATATCTTTTTTAAAAATGAGATCTCCAGAACTGGTCCCAGTATTCCAAATGGGATCTGACTAAAGCCCTATAGAGTGAGATTACGCCCTCTTTTTTCCTGCTGGTAATCTCTCTATTGATACATCCCAGAATTTTAGGTTTCTAACAATGATCGCCTGCTTGAAATTCAGTGCTCTGGAACCTGAAATGACAGGCTTCATAACATATGTATGTGTCTGTCCAAATGCAGACTGAAAAATCACCTCTGTTATTTTCTGATTCAAGTGGTATCTAATCGATAGAGTCCCAACAGAAATTAGAGCACCCCTTAAAACCAAAACATCTCCATAATGTTATAGATGTAGATATAGTCTAACCAACTTTTGCTGATAGGCTATGACAATGTTCATGTGCTTATATATTTATATGTTTTTTGGTGTTGTTTTATGGTTATGGTGAAAAGGGAGAAATAATACATTAAGGATATACAAAACATCTGTTGTGCATTCTGTTTATGTGCACAATGTATTGCAATGACTCAAAATATTTGGGTTTTAAAATTAGCAGCATATCTATTTCCTTTCAAGAAGCACGTTCCAAATGCCATACTCATGATTTCTCTGAGGTTTACTCTGCTTTGCCCTGCTAAATATGGACTTTTGGTTCTTTCCTTCGGAGAACAGGCAAAACCTTTTCCTGTCTGCAAAGCTTTGCTCAAAGTTAATGAAATGTTGCAATGACCTTTCCCCCAACGCACACCGAGATATTTTCAGATGTTTAGAATTTTTGCTCCAAATTTACTGCTGAGCCATAAATCTATAGGAGTGTTCTTTCTTTCATTCTGTTCATGCCTGGCTGCAGTTCCATTTAGAGGAACACCATTATATTCACAAATTTATTATGCACATATTTATGCACACATTTAAGACTACAACATCCATGATATATTGGGGCTCTGCAAGAAATCTGGAATGGCAATGTTAAAAAAGCCTCCATCAGCCAGGGTGACAGGAAAGCCACTGAGAGAAGCCGGCTGTGACTGGATTTCAGTTTTTGTAGAAATATACAGCAAAGGGAAATCAGAAGCATGGATCTGTAGAAAAATATCTGCAGATGGAGGGCAGCGGGATAAAATAAAGTCAAGCTGGCTCTTTTCTGATTAAACTTGGAATAATGAATTTTTTTAGAAAAGAATTGAGAGAACCAACAATTAAAACGGTAGGTTATGTTTAAAAATAATGTGTAAACACAGAAAAATGCTTCTGAGTATATTTTTAAAAGTACCTTCCAAAAGACAACTGGATTTTCTTGGGTTTTTTCCTTCAAAATGTTTCATTTTTCATCTAAGAAGCTTCTTCAGTTCTTCAGAGAACTGAAGAAGCTTCTTGGATGAGAAGTGAAATGTTTTCAAGGGGAAAAAAAAACCCCAAGAAAGTCCAGTTGCCTTTAGGAAAAGCACCTTCGGGGCAACCATGACCTGGATGATAGAGAATCTCCATAGACTTTTAAAAATACAGTTGCAGGAGATGACTAGGCTGAGGATGGGATCAAATGAATCATCAGTTTGGAATCTCTACATCCTGTAAGAGACCTGTTTCCAGCCCCCATTGAAGTCCATTGATTCTTATCTGGTGCCAATTCGCTTGACTGTTAGTAGTTTTTTTAGTTTAGTTTTATTGAATTTGTATACTGCCCTACTCCCGAAGGACTCAGGGCGGTGAACAGCCATAGAATAAAACAATATAAATACAAAATTTAAAATAGAATAAAATGAATTAAATAATTTGGCTGAACAAATTTAAAACCCCAATACTTTAAAACAAAATTTAAAATTCCCTTTAAAAAGGGGAAAGACTTAGGACAGGGCAGCCTGATGAAACAAGAAAGTCTTGAGCGCGCAACGGAAGGTACGCATATCCAGGATCCTCCGTATCTCCGGGGGAGCTTGTTCCAGATAGTAGGTGCCCCCCCACAGAGAAGGCTCTCCCCATGGGGGCCGCCAGTCGACATTGTTTAGCTGACGGCACCCGGAGGAGCCCCTCTCTATGGGAGCGTACTGGTCGGTGGGAGGCTATTGGTGGTAGCAGGCGGTCCCGTAAATAACCAGATCCTAAGCCATGGAGTGCTCTGAAGATGATAACCAAAACTTGAAGCGCACTCGGAAGACCACCGGGAGCCAGTGCAGCTCACGCAGGAGAGATGTTACATGGGAGCGCCACGTCGCTCCCATCACCACCCGCGCGGCCGCACTCTGCATCAGTTGGAGCCTTCGAGTGCTCCTCAAGGGGAGCCCCATGTAGAGAGTGTTACAATAGTCCAGACAGGAGGTGATGAGGGCATTAGTGACCGTGCATAAGGAGTCCCGATCTAGAAAGGGACACAACTGGCGGATCAGGCAAACCTGATGAAAAATCCTCCCGGCCACGGCCGTCAAGTGCTCTTCTAAAGACAGCCGTGAATCCAGGAGGACACCCAAGTTGCGAACCCTTTCTGTGGGGGCCAATGATTTGCCCCCAATAGTCAGCAATGGAACCAGCTGACTATATCGGGACATCGGAAACCACAGCCACTCAGTCTTGGATGGGTTGAGCCTGAGCCTGTTCCTCCCCATCCAGATCTGTACGGCCTCCAGGCACTGGGACATCACTTCAAGGGCATCGTTGGGGTGGTCTGGGGTGGAGATGTACAGCTGGGTGTCATCAGCGTACTGATAGTACTCCACCCCAAAACCACGGATGATCTCGCCCAGCGGCTTTACCTAAATGTTGAACAAAAGGGGCGAGAGGACCGATCCTTGTGGCACCCCACATATAAGGGGCCTCGGGGCCGATCTCTGCCACCCTGTTAACACAGACTGTGACCGGTCAGAGAGAAAGAAGGAGAACCACCGTAGTACGGTGCCTCCCACCCCCAACTCTTCCAACCGGTGCAGCATGATACCATGGTTGATGGTATCAAAAGCCGCTGAGAGATCTAACAGGACCAGGACAGAGGAGCACCCCCTGTCCCGAGCCCTCCAGAGATCATCCACCAATGCGACCAATGCCGTTTCCGTGCTGTACCCAGGCCTGAAGCCCGACTGGAATGGATCTAGATATGTCGTTTCATCCAGGTACTGGGGAAGCTGTCGTGCAACCACACTCTCAACAACCTTTGCCACAAAGCGAAGGTTGGAGATTGGATGATAGTTAGCCAATACTGCCGGGTCCAGGGAAGGCTTCTTGAGGAGAGGTCTCACCACCGCTTCTTTCAAGGTGGCGGGAAAGACACCCTTCCCCAATGAAGCATTTATAATCTCCTGGAGCCAGCCTCGCGTCATCTCCCGGGAAGCCAGCACTAACCAGGAGGGGCACGGGTCCAACAAAATGTGGTCGCATTCAGTCTACCCAGAAGACTGTCCACGTCCTCAGGGGTCACAGGATCAAACTGATCCCAGCTAACATTCTCAGGACTTGCCTCTGTCATCCCCACTGGATTTACCCAGTCGGAGTCCAGATCCTCCCGAATCTGAGTGATTTTGTCATACAGATACTGAACAAAATCCTCGGCTCTTCCCTCCAAGGGCTCTTCCCTTGTTTCCTGGTGGAGCAGGGAGCTGGTCACCCTAAACAGGGCAGCCGGGAGATTATCTGATGACACAATAAGAGCAGCGAAATGGGTGCATTTCGCTGCTTTTATCACCACTAGGTAATTCTTAATATGAGATCTTACCAGTGTCCTGTCATATTCAGCATGACTGGCCCTCCAACTACTCTCTAGATGTCTTTTCTGGCGCTTCATCTCCCTCAGTTCCTTGGTGAACCAAGGAGCCAGGTGAGATCGGCGCCGGGTCAGAGGCCGCAAAGGCACAACTCGATCCAGAGCTTCAGCAGCCACCTTATCCCAGGCGGCCACTAGGTCTCCAGTCGAGGCGTGAGCCAGAACCTCGGGGATTGGCCCAAGCTCCATCTGGAACCTATCAGGTTCCATCAGGCGCCTGGGGCGGTACCATCTTTTCGGTTCCACCTCCCTGGGGCCGGGTGCAGCGGTTTGAAGGTCAAGGCGAAGGAGAGAGTGATCCGACCATGACAAGGGCTCGATGACTATATCCCCTATCTCGAGATCACTCAGCCACTGTCCAGAGACAAAAACCAAGTCCAGTGTGTTTCCCCCCCATGTGTGTAGGGCCATGAATTAACTGGGTTAGGTCCATAGCCGTCATGGAAGCCATGAACTCCCGAGCCACCTCAGACGCCTCACCCATGGACAGCAGGTTAAAATCCCCCATGACTATAAGTCTGGGGGTATCAACCACCACCGCGGCGATGACGTTGAGTAGCTCAGGCAGGGCTGCAGCCACGTGGCAGGGAGCCAGGTAAGTGGTCAGCAAACCCATCTGAACCCCATGACCCCACTTCACAAGGAGGGTCTCACAACTGGCCATCTGAGGAACAGTGGCCTCCCTTGGCCTAAGGCCTTCTCTAATGATGACCGCTACTAGTTCAGATTCTTTTGGCATGAACTAAACTTGTAGTACTTTTGAACTCTACCCTGGCTCCTGACCAATTGTGTTCCAGACAAACATCTCCCCCACCCTCCCACCCCAGATTATCAAGATAAAATGTCTCTTACCTCCTTGGCCACCATCTGCATCTCCTTGCTTAATTCATGGCCCATTTCTGTGGGTGTGAAAAAGTTGTGTGAGAAAACAATGCAGTTTTCACATGCAATAACACTACTCACAAATAGTGAGTATTCTTCCAATGATGTTTGTTTTTATCAGCAGATAAGATAAATGAACACAAATAGTTCTCACCTTAATTTGTCTAAAGTACATCTTTTTTCCTATCTGGTTATAGGGACAATGGAAATGGAGGCGGTCCACCTTTGCAAAACTTTGGCTCTTGTTTTTTTAATCATGGATAATATTGAATTTGTTAAGGTTAACTGAGTGCACTAAATTAAATTAATTAAATTAATTTAAATTGAGTAAATTGGAGATTTAATCAATCTGTTCATTTCTTGCTATTCTTTTAATATCTCTTGAAAATCATGCAAAAAAATATGGGATTTTGCTGCTGGTTTGAATTAGACTTGGACAACAGTAGAAGCGTCCAACCAAATGTTACAGGGTGGAGTTCCAGAGAACTCCAGACATTCATTCCTCTTCTGTGTATCTAAAAAGAAAAAAGCAGAAAGAAAAAAAAAGTATCAAAAGCCAGAAAGTGGAAATGACAAAAAAAAAAATATTATTTAAAAAGTTCTTGGAAATTCTCAGTCATCCAGATCATGGTAAAGAATGACCAGAAAATCCAGTTGCCTCTTGAAAAAAAGCATTTTTTTAAAAAAAGCAACAAAACAAAAGATAGAAGACATACAGTATATTTATGGCATATTTCATTAGAATTATCCATAGCCAATAAATTCAGATTGTGATTTATTCATAAGTTGCTAATAACATAGATTCTATAGAAGTTTGGCTTGTCGTTGACTTTGGCTTGTAGTTGAAGTCATGTATTTATCTCTCCAATGCCGAAGAATAAATCTTTTAGCTATAAATAGGGCATGGAGAATCCACTTTCTGTGCCTAAACATAGCTCCAAGTAATATGAACAATGGAGAATATTAAATCTTGTCTCAAGGTTGAGTTAATACCTGTAATAACATTCTCCTAAATGGAACAAATGGATGCTGTACAAACATAAGTTTAAATGAAATGTTATTCTCATTGCAAGATTTACTCAAGCTCGTTCTCTACAAATGGTGTCCAGTAAGTGTGAATTATTATTTTTATTGAATAAGATGTAATCTAAGCTCTGCTGACATTTTGGTTATTGATGTTAATGCCTCTTCCCATTGTCTAGGAAAAATAAGATCTCTAATTCTTTATTTCATTTAGCCATTAAAATTTGCATGTGAAATTGATTTTTCACCAACCAAAATTTGTAATTTTAAAAAGAACTATTGTAAAGAGTTTTTGTAACATGGATTTAATAATTGCTTATATTATTGTAAGAATCTGTAAACTATTACACAGGATGAGAACCTGGAGATAATTGTTGTACTCAATAAAAATAGGAAACTGATAATGAATGTATAAAGAGATGCTATTGGCCTTAATTTAACTTTCAACCTGGTTACTGACTATCTTGCAATTTATTCCAACACATTTATAAAATGCAGGCATAGATAATAACATGCAACTGGCATATAGTATTAATTATTATTCTAAAAAATTAAGATATGGACCACAGGTATTGTAATCACAAGCTACAACCCTCTGGAATCAGTTGCCCCCAGAGATAAGGAGAATCCAAAACCTCAGTGCCTTCCTCCGTGCCCTTAAAACCCACTTTTTCCAGCAAGCCGGGTTGGCTTAAGAAGAAATTTTTAAATGTTTTAATTGGTTTGTGATTTTTAATTTTTGGGCCAAATTTATATATATATATATATATATATATATATTAATTGTTTTTTAATATTTGTATTTCATGTTCTTAATTCTGGCTGTACACCACCCTGAGTCCTCAGGAAGAAGGGCGGTATATAAATTGGAAATAAAATAAATAAAAAAATAAAATAAACTTTCAAACCAATATTAAAAATCAGTGTGGAAAATGGCTATTCACTTTATAAGATGGAAGAGTGAAGGGAAAAAATGCCACCAACTTTATTTTAGATGTGAGAGGAACATGTATATGTATATGTATATGTATATGTATATGTATATGTATATGTATATGTATATGTATATGTATATGTATGTATATAATCTGGGCCTGTTCTGCCCCAGCTACGGGTCCCAAGAAGTGTAGCACACACACACAAGTCCAAAAACTCCGTTTAATACAAACAGACCCCTTTCAAAATGCAGGCCTTAACCACAAATGTCCTTATCAGCCTGCTATGAATTACAGAGATTAAACAAAATCCAACAAGGGTTGGCAATTAGCCCAGAAACCAAGTTGTAACAAAAAAACTCACTCTCAAAATGTTCTGCTTAGGACCAAGCGTTGTTTCCAGCAACGTTTGCTATCTGTGTGCAAACTTAAATAGGCTAAGGGAGTGGCCAATTAACCCCAAGCCTCACTCACAAGGAGACCTCCCCCTGAGTAGCCACTCCTGCCTTTTGGCAGCCCTGCATGCTTGAGCATTGAGAAGAGGCTCCTCCACTTCACTCTCTTCACTTGAAGGAGCCTCTGGAGGTTCTGAAGGCCCTGGCTGAGTCTCTGCCTCTGGCACCACATCCTCTTCAGCCTCCTCACTGTCTGACTCAAGCGCCAGCTGCACAGGCTGTTGGCGTTTTGTTTGTTTGTTTGTTTGTTTGTTTGTTTTTTGCTTTAATTTATATGCCGCCCTTCTCCGGAGACTCAGGACGGCTTACAATGCGTTAAGCAATAGCCTTCATACTTTTGTATATTTATAATATATAATATTGAGGTACCAAGGAGAGAGATATCGATTAAATACTCTTCAAAAAGCAGAAGAATTCTATTTTAATGTTTTTAAACATGGTACAGCATCTCCACATACTTCCTTGGTGTTAGCTATGGAGGAGGGTGAGAAAGACAAGCAATTTGAACAAGAGCTTGAAGAGCAGAGGAAGCAGACGGAGATGGAGGCATTGGAGACACAAGGAGCAACAGGGTTTTTTTTAGATAAACCTTTGCTGGATCTTCCCTCAGAGCCTTTAGGTGAACCACCTAAAAATACAAGAGAAGTCGCAGCGGATCTTGACTTGATGCTGCATAGTGCTAAAGATCAGTGTATAACTTGAGCAGTTTACAAACAATTTCTAGAGAAACAACAACATCAGAGTTTTAAGCTACCACAAGACAAACAGGGAGTCAATGGTAAAGCACAAAAATAAGAAGCCATGGGAGGAGCTAAGCCGAAGACTACTAGTTTGGAACAGCAACTTCAGCAAATGCTCTTATCGCTTCAGGGAACTACAAATGATAATTAAGTTTTTATCTTGGAATGTAAATGGATTGAACTCACCACAGAAAAGGAGGAAGATATTTCATTATTTGAGACAATTTAATAATGATGTTATTTGCTTACAGGAAACTCGTATTATAACACAAGATCAAAAACATTTGATAAATTCTAGATTAGGAACACAGTTTATAGCTTCAAATTTGGAGAAAAAGAATGGTGTAGTGATTTATATAAACAAAAGACTGCCAACAAAAATTATAGAAGCAGATGATTGTGGAAGATATATAGCAATAGAACTTCTTACAGACAATTGTCCAATTCTGGTGATTGGAATTTATGCTCCCAATCAGCATCAAGAAAACTTTTATAAACTATTGCATTCTAAAATACTACAATGGGACTATAGATCTATCCTAATTATGGGAGATTGGAATGGAGTAATAGATTCTAAAATAGATAAGAAGAGCTTGGCAAAATCATGTGTTAAATTACCACAGTCTTTTTTTGATATGAAGGAAGATTTGGAACTGAAAGATATATGGAGAGTGCATAACCCAAAAGAATTGGACTTTACTTTTTTTTCAGATAGACACAGATCCTTCTCTAGGATTGATTTTATTCTACTTACAATTGACTTACTTTTAAAAACAAAGAAAACAAAGATATTTCCAAGGACTTTATCTGACCACAGCCCGGTATGGATAGAAATAGAAATGGGAAAGAAAGAGAGAAGATCTTGGAGAGTAAATGAAAATTTGTTTAGATATGAAAAGAATGTAAATGAACTTAAAAAACAAATGAAGGAATTTTTTGAAATGAACTTGAATAAGGGTACCCCTATTGAAATTGTTTGGGATGCGAGCAAGGCGTATATGCGGGGGGTACTGATTTATATGAACTCTAAACATAAATCAAATCGACAAAGAAAAAGATTAGAATTGGAAGGGGAGATAAAGAAAAAGAGCAGTTGCTTATAAAAAACCCAACAGATGAAAAATTACAAGGAATTATAAAACTTTTGAAAGATCAATTCCACATGCTCACAGCGGAACAAGCAGCAACTAATTTACAATTTGCAATGCCAATAAACCGGGCAGGTGGTTGGCTTACACATTGAGGAAACAGCAGAGTACTGGGATTATTGGTAGTATTGAGTATAGAGGGAAGGAAGTATATCAACAAAGACTAATCAAAGAAGCCTTCTTAGATTATTATACCAAACTATATGCCAAAGATGATATACAGAATGAACTTATAAATAAATATTTAGAAGAAAAGAAAGCTATAAAAATTTCTAGTGATCAAAAGGAAAGAACAAGTTTACTAATAACAGTTGAGGAGATTATTGTTGCTATTAAACAACTGAAAACAGCTAAAGCTCCAGGAACGGATGGTGCGGTGTACTATAAAACTCTACAAGCAGAAATGATTGAACATCTTAAAGACTTATTTTGTAGCATACAACAAGGGGGGAAAATACCCCCTTCATGGAAAGCAGCTTTTGTTTCTTTGATATCGAAAGAGGAGGCAGGCTCTACAAAACCGGAAAATTTTAGACCAATATCTCTCCTGAATACGGATTATAAAATTTTTGCGAAAGTATTAGCCAAAAGATTAATGCCAGTTATTCAAGAGGTGATTCATCATGATCAAGCAGGATTTATAGAAGGCAGATATATGAAGGATAATGTGAGGCAAATTATAGACTTATTGGAATATCTTGAGAAGAATAAACAGATCTCTGCAATGCTGGTGTTTTTGGATGCGGAGAAGGCCTTTGATCGAGTGAATTGGAACTTTCTATTAAAGACTTTAAAAAAGATGGACTTCGGGGATCAATTTGTACAGGCGGTTTCAGCAATCTATCAAGAGCAAACAGCACAAATTATTATTAATGGAAGTTTAACTACAAATTTCAGTATAGAAAAAGGCACAAGACAAGGTTGTCCGTTATCCCCGTTGTTGTTTATTCTAACTTTAGAAGTCTTGTTGAATACAATACGGGACTCGATTACTTTGAAGGGAATAGTAATAAGGCAAGAGGATTACAGAACAAGGGCATTTGCAGGTGATCTGGTTGTTACCCTAACACAGCCGATGGAATCAATAATTCAGATGAAAGACATTATAGAAGAATATGGTATGGTATCAGGATTCAGACTGAATCAGAAAAAAACCAAGATGATATTTAAAAATATGACAGTTGATCAAAAGAAGGAACTGGAGACGAAGGCAGGCTTTGAAATAGTATCAAAAGTGAGATATCTAGGAGTTCAAGTTGCAGATTCAAATATAAAATTGTTTCAAAATAATTATGAGGCGTTGTGACGAAAGGTACAAAAGGATATGGAAACCTGGAAAAAACTGCAGCTGTCTCTACTTGGAAGAATAGCAGCAGTTAAAATGAATGTTCTACCTAGATTTTTATTTCTGCTTCAAAGATTCCGGTGCTTAAAAATGATAAACACCTGATGGAATGGCAAAAAGGAGTGAATAAGTTTGTTTGGAATGAGAAAAAGCCAAGAGTTAAACTGAAAATTATGCAAGATATTCGTGAAAGGGGTGGTCTTAAACTTCCAAACCTGCGATTGTATTATGAAGCAGCAGCGTTTACACAAGCAAGTGATTGGTTTGGAAGGACAAAGACTGGAATATTGAATATTGAGAGCTATGACCTTGAATTTGGTTGGCATGCATATTTATTCTATGAAAACAAGGTGGATAAAGTATTTAACAGCCATATACTTAGAAGCTCCTTGATGAGAGTTTGGAAGAAGCACCGACTCAAATGGGATTATAAAATACCGTTGTGGTTGGATCTTGGCCATATCATACGGAATATAAATATAAAGTCACTCGGGGGGGATATACAAAGAAGTATTTTTTAATGATAGGGGAAGATGGCAATTGAAGTCATTAAACACACTGTTGGAAGAAGGGATTAATCTAAGTATAATCAATTTATACTTATACTTATACTTATAATCTAAGTATAATCAACTTCAACTGAGATGGAGAGAAGATCAAAAAACTGGTTTAATGTTGCATGAAGAAGAATTGGTTAGGGCTTCCGGTTTGGTTTCCGCCGCCGCTGCCGGACGGTCTTTTGGGACCGCCAACCTCACCGCCCGTAAAGAGCCGTGTCTATAGTTGAGAGACGTTCCTCTGGGATCGTCAGCTCCCTCTGCCTGTATAGAGCCGCCGTTACAGCGGATGGCGGCTCGAAAAAACTCCGTTTCCAAGAGGAAACGGAGAGAGAGCCGGCAGGGGTGGGTAGAACTCCCCGCAGAGTCCCAAAAGTTTTTTTTTTAACTTTTGGGACGGAGCGGATGAGAGGCCCCATATCCCCTGCCGCTGCTCCGGGCTTTGGGAGACCTCTGCCTATGCAGAGCCAGGCGTCAAGAGCAAGCCTGTGAATCTAAAAGAATAATTAAAGAAATGAAGAACTGGACCCTTAATACTGAACCGCAAGTATCTCACCCTTTCAAAAACTATTTAAAAGAAAAGAGCAGAGGAAAAGAGGGAAAAAGAGCCTTCTAAAATGGCGTCTGCTGTGGCTGGAGAAGGGCTAAAAGGGAAAGTCCTTCCGTTTTTCATTATTACAATGTAGCGGAATAAATATCATTGGCTACATTTCTAGAGAAACCTCGCTCCTGTGCTGCTCAGAAGTTTTTTTTTAATGAGGGAAAGTCTTTTTGTTTTCTATTTCTTCTCTTATTTTTGCTAAATCTTGTCTGTGTGGGAAATGGCATCAGGACTTATACAGCTGGACAAACAGGGGGGGGGGAATTTCCCCCCTTAAGAAATTGCGCCAACAAATTTCAACTCTCCAGCGTCAGAAACCCGATTTTAATATATTAGAATTTATCCTTGAAGAGATTGTAAGAAGGGATGAGATTGTGAATCAGCAACTTGAAAAATTTAAGCAGGAAATTAAAGAAATTGGTGAATTGGTGAAATCAGAGTCTGACTTCTTGAATAAAAAGATTTCAAAAGTTGCTAATGGTTTATCAGGCTTTCTGATTCGGATGGAGGCAAAGACTGAATTATTAGAGACTAAAATGAAGGAAATCGAGGAGAATTTGGATGACATGACTCAAAAAATTAAAAAGGATTTGATAAACATTCAGGATAATAGCTTGGAAGACAAATCTAAAATGGAGACTGACCAAAAGATTGGTAATGAGGAAAATGTACAACAGAGGATTGAAAGAGAAGTTTTAATGATTCAATATAATTTTACAGAATATGCAATTAGATTGAGAGGTCTGCAGGAAAATAATAGAGATGATTTAAGGAAAGTATCTTCTGAAATTCTGGCTGGGATCTTAAAGGTTCAACCTGATGAAGTGTATTGCAGGATTGATAGAATTTATAGAATAAAATCCTGGTGGGCAAAGCAAAGGCAACTGCCTAGAGATGTGGTGATCTATTTTACAGATAAAGAAATTAGGAATAATATTGTGCAGAACTCTTTTAATTCCAATTTGCAATTTCATGGAAGAAAGATTTGGATTTTCAAGGAGCTCCCGCCCAAGATGTTAATGGAGAGGAAGAAATTTGGCTTTTTAGTGACTGAATTAAAAAAAAGAAATATCCTATTCAGGTGGGACATCCCAGTTGGTTTAATATTGAGATATCAAGGCGTAAGATATCAATTGCACACTGTCGAAAAAGCGGAAGATTTTTATCAAAAAATTCTAAAAATGAATTTAACACCTTTAGGCATAATACAGGATAAGCAAAAGGAGTTGGAAATAAAAGGAAAACATCAAATTACAGAGGCTGTGATGGATAAATTGTCTTTGGACTCCTTGGAGACCCCAGCTGGACTGTTTATAAATAAGAGAGCAGTGTCATCCGAACCCAAGGTGATGAATCATCAAGTCACAGACAAGTGCGCAAATCAACCAGTTGATATACAAGTGATGGAGAAGAAAGATGAGATGATAAAATTAACCCAACAAGAACAATCCACAAAGCAGAATGAAAATCAACCAGCAGATATACAATTGGTAAGCAAGAAAAGAGGATGGAAATTCAACCCGAAAAAGAAAAAGAAAAGAAACAGATCTTATAGAAACAGCAATTTCCAAACTAAGCAACAGTGAAGCCAGGCGCTTTAAAAAATGAATGAATATTAGAAAAGACAGTGGTGGCGAACAATTGTCTGATACTATCCTGAGGATTGTGGCAGATCTCTGCAAGGCCATGATTTTGGGAAGTGGAAAGACCCTCACTTTGTTGGATTTGAATCATCTAATTTTTTCTTATTTACCTTTTTTTTCTCTTGGAAATATATTATAACTATTTTGAGTTATAAGGCAGGAGAGTTTTGCCGGGGCATGCAGAAGATCTGGATGTTACTCAGTAGGATGACGGGAATTAACAATCCTGATGAATACCACAACTATAACCATACGGATATATTCATAATTATAATGTCACTCGGGTGGTTGTTTTTACTTTTATACAGGTGTGAGGATATCTACTACTGATGGGGGCAGAAGATGACTGAAGATTTTGAACAAACTGTTGCACCAGCATGTTATTTTACCCTATTATGGGTGATGGATTTAACAATCTAGTGGAAAGACATCAAAGAAGATATTATATGGATCATAAACTTAAAGTTATTGTCTTTTCTCTTTTTACATAATGAAATGCATATATAGATATGTGTATATCTTAGTAAAGTGGGCAGTTGATTATATTTAGAATCGTATTGCATGATTTTGAAGGAATTGAAGGGCTGAAAGAGGTTAGTTTACTGATTGTTATAAAATGGGATGCATATATAGATATGTGTATATTCTAGTAAAGTGGGTAGTGGATTATATTTAGAATTGTATTGTCTGATTTCAAGTCATATATTTAGAGGAGTGGAGGAAGTGGACAGAATTGAATAAATTTGGTTGCAGGGAGAAGGCCGATTTAAAATGTTATATTAATATATATAAAAGATTAAAGGTTAATTTGTAATAATATTCAATAAGTATAGGGGAGGAGAAAAAGGGCAGATTACCGTAAAAATGGGAGTTATAAGATTAACAAGTTAAGGGTTAGTATTCCGAGAAGGGATTAAGGGAAAGGGAAGATATTATGTATGTAACTAGTTATGAAATAGCCTATTGTTGTGAAGAAGTCACAGGGGGGGTTGGGTGGAAAGGGTGGGTTAGGGAAGAGGGGGGGGGAAAGGGGGAAAAACTTGTATTTGAAAACTTTTTCAATTAAAAAAAAAAAAAGAGAGACGGCTCGAAAAACTCCGTCTCCTTGAGGAGACGTGAGATAGAGCCGGCGAGAACAGGTAGAGCCCTCTGCGAACTCCCCAGAGTTTTTTTTTAACTCTTGGGAGGAAGCAGAATGTGGCTCCCTATTCAGCTCGCCGCTGCTCCGGGCGTCGGGGGAACTCTGCTTCTTGCAGAGCCAGGCGATGGGACCAATCCAATCAACAAAATCTAACAGATTGTCTGAACAAACAGGATGAAATCCGGACTTGGGACCCTAAATCGCAAGTATTTCTAACAATCCTATGAGTGATTTTAAAAGTGAAGAAAGAAAGTTTTTAAAATGGTGACTGGCTGAGGCTTGAGAAGAAGAAAGCTGAAAGCGAAAGTCCTTCCGTTTGAATAGCTTAATACGCTACAAAGTATCTGAAATAACAGCGCTGGCTAGAATTGAAGAGAAAAATTTCTATTTTAAGTTTCTTCCTTCTTAGAGACTTGATATTGATATTGTTTGGAGAAAAGTCCTTTTTTAAAAAAAAAGAAAAAAGAGTTTGTTTGTGTGGCAGGATGGCGTTAAAAGAGACAAAGCCAGACAACCAAGCTGTGGGGAGTGGGGGGCTCCCCCATTTACAAATCATATGAGCAAGTTTTGAGCTTGCAGATTCAGAAGAATGGCTCTAAAGACCTAAAGGAATTTGTTTTGGAGGAGATGGCAAGACATCATGAGATTGTGAACCAGAATCTTGAAAAATTTAGGCAGGAAATTAAAGAGTTGGTACAACGAAAGTATGATAATCTGAAACAATAGATTGTAACAGCTTTGAAAACTTTTTCAGAAATAGTTATAAAGATGGATAAAGATACCAATTTATTAGAGTTTAAAATGAAGGAAGCTGATGATAAGATTTATAACTTGGAGAATAAAATACAAAGAATTGAAAATGATTTGATAAATATTCAAGAAAATAGCTCAGAAGTAAACCCTAAAATAAAGAAAGCTGACCACAAGACTTACCCATTTAGGTGGTATGCTCCAGTTGGTATAATATTGAGATACCAAGGAGAAAGATATCAATTAAATACTGTTGAAAAAACAGAAGAATTTTACTACAAGGTTTTTAAAATGGATCCAACATCTCCACGTATGCCATCAGTGTCAGGAACACAGGAGGGGAAATTACAAGTTACAGAGGCCCTTTTGGATGAGCCACTTTTGGATTCTCCTTCAGAGGTTATAGCTGGATTACCTATAAATATAAGAGAGGCGGCTTTGGATTCTAATGAGATGTCTTATCAAGTTACAGACCAGCATGGAACTCAATCAGCTGATATACAAGTCCTAGAAAGGCAACTAGGATGGAGATCTAAACCACAAAAAGTTAAGAAAAGAAGAAGCAGGTTCTACAAAACTAAAAAATTTTAAACTAAACAACAGTCTAATGCCAGTTACTGAAGAGATGATTAAATATAATAAGCGGGATTTATAGATGGCTGATATATGAAAATATAATTGAGGCAAATTATTGACTTATACTATTTTGAGAAGAATAACAGATCTCTGCAGTGCTGGTGCTTTTGGGATGTGGAAGATGGCCTCTGAGTGAGTGGATTGGAACTTTCTATTTTGGACTCTTTGAAAAATGGATTACGTATATGTTGAGTTATGTGGCAAGAGATCTATGGGATTGGGGCATGCAGAAGATCTGGTTGTTACCCCAATGTGGTGGTTGGAATTAACAATCTAGATAAAAGACACTACAGAAGATACTACATGGAATATAAATATAAAGTCACTCGGGTGGTTTTTTATATACGAAAATACTTATTATTGATGGGGGCAGATGGTAATGGAAGATACTGAATATACTGTTGGAAGCTGAACCTGATGTTACCCTAACATGGGCGATGGAATTAATAATCTAGTTGAAAGATATTACAGAAGACATTATATGGATTACAAATTTAAAGTCATTTGAGGATTTTATTTATATATGGAAATATTTTTTAGTTGTGTGGTGTGGGCAGAAGAACAAAGATATTAAAAATATTATGTATGGTAGACCTGTAGGAAAATGGGTGGAGATGGGTTAGGTTACTGATTGTTTAGTTTAGGAAAAGGGATGTTATGTTTAGATATAAATATACGTAAAAGATTTGAATTAGGAGATATATGTATGGGGGAGGAAATGGGTAGATTATGAGTTGAATAAATGTTAAATTAGGATTTATTATATAGTTTTATAGCTGAAGGTTGCTTTGAAATGTATAGTATAGGGGGGATATAATAACAATGTTAGAAAGAAATGGTTAGCATGTGGGGGGGGGTGTAAAAGGATGGTAAAGTATTATATAATTTGATATCAATTTAGATTTTATTTTTGGAGAAGCCATGGGGGGTGGGGAGGGTGAGGGGGGGAGGAGGAGGGGAAAAAAGGGGGAAAATCTGTATTTGAAAAACTTTTTCAATAAAAAAAAACAATTGGTTAGACAGATAAAAGATAGAGGCCCAATGCATATCAAGAGGGTTTATAATGTTTTGTTAGAAAGAGATTCAGAAAATGAATTGGTTAAAGATTGTATGATAAAATGGGTGCAAAATTTTGGAGAACCAGTTATGATGGAAATGTGGGAAAAAATATGGGTTCAGAATGTTAAATTCACACAGTCGCAGAATTTGAGTGAAAATTTTTATAAAATGTTTTATAGGTGGCATTTAGATCCTAAGAAATTGTCATGCATGTATCCTAATGTTCAACCAAAATGCTGGAGATGTGATTGCTTAGATGCTACATATTATCATATATGGTGGACATGCAAGAAAGCTTATTGCCCCCACAATCTGGGTCCTCATTTTACCTACTTTTGAAAGGATGGAAGGCTGAGTCAACCTTGAGCCTGGTGAGATTTGAACTTGCAAGCAGCAGATGTTAATAACAGTGCTTTAGTCCACTGTACTACAGGCTCTTACAGGCATGATACCACACCAGCTTCCTCCTCATCAGGATCAGCCACAATCTGCACAGGCCGCTGGGGGGCCACAACAGGGCCCAATTTGTAAATTCTTCAGGAAATGCAAATTTATCTACTGTGCTAATCATGTACTGTTTAGAGAATCCTTTGGGACTCTCCAAATTTGATTATTTGCTTGTAGACGTTTCATTATCCAACTAGGTAGCACCATCAGTGTGAGTGAATGTAGGGTTTACTCCCTGTTTATATAAAGTAGATTATACTGTCAATGTGCTGGGGGGTGTAATATTATCCTTGGTAGTACCTTGATCCAAAGTTCCTTGCTTTGAAACTTCAGAGTTTTAAAGACTGGGAGCAGCATTGAGGTTAATATTAGAGATACACCTGTGGTAAAACTTTGGAAACATCTGAGGACCTTTTGAAGAATTTATGAGAAGACTGGCAACCTATCCTGAGCTATAGGCCATTAAGAAAAGGTTCCATTAAAGAACTTTTAATAAATTGGAAAAATTAAAACAGGATATAATTTGTTTACAGGAAGTTCACATCAAAAGACAACATAAACTTTTTTTGGAATATCCTAAAATGGGGAAACTCTATGCCTCGCTTATCCATCAAAGTAAGACAGGCGTTGTGTTGTATATTAAGGAGGTAATAAAGGCCAAACCAATTTTCATGGATACTAATGGTGGAGGTAACAATGAACTATAAACAAATACTTTTAATGGTGGCATATGAACCAAATGACAACCAAGAAGACTTCTGTGGTAAATTACACAGGAAAAAAATAGAATTGGAATATGAAAACATATGTATAGTAGGTGATTTCAATGCAATTATGGATGTGGACTTGTATTATAAAACTAAAAAGATGAATAAGAAAGCTAGGAAAATACTTCCAAAAACCTTTTTCAAAATGGTTGAAGAATTAGGTATTCAAGATGCTTGGTGAGGAAGATTTCCGGAAAAAAAGTCAATATACATTTTACTCAAATAGACATATGTCTTGGTCCATAATTGATACGATGTGGATGTCAGATGACTTATTATCTAAAATACAAGAAATAAACATTTAAACAAGCATATGGGCGGATCATAATCCGATGAAAATTATATGGAAGGGACAAAAAAAGAAATTAAGATGGACATTGAATCAAACAATTTTAAATGAAAAATAATTTTTACAGCATATGGAAAAAGAGTTGGTTTTCTTTTTTTTAAAGAGAATAGAAAAGAAGAGAATTCATTACAAAATGTATGGGACACAGCCAAAGCATATATCAGAGGACTGGCAATAACATATGTGAGAAAGAGAAATAGAAAGAAAAGACTTCAAAAAAACAAACAAACAACAACAACAAACCCTAGAGGAGGAGTATTAGAAGTTAGAAACGGAATTGCAAAAAGATCCACAAAAAAAGAACATAAGAAATCAAATGGATTTGAAAAAACATAAATTGAATCTAATAGAAAAGGAGGATTTAGATCAAAAAATTAAGAGATCTAAACAAAACTTTTTTTTGAAAATGCAAATAAACCAGGAAGATGGTTGGCATATAGATTGAAAAAAGAGAAAGAAAAAAAATCAATCTATCAATTAATAGATGTGAAGGGACTGTACATTACCAAAATGATGAGAAAAAGAAAATGTTTCATTTTTACTATGAAAAATTATACAAACAAGATATAATGTTAGAAGAAAAAATAAAACAATACTTAGAAAAAGCTGAATTACCTATTACACTAGAAACATTTAAAAAGGCACCAGACGAAAGGATAACAATGATGGAATTGACAGAAGCAATTAAACGACAAAAGAATGGCAAAACACTGGGCCCAGATGGATTACCAGCAGAGCTATATTAAAAGTTACAAGAAGTTCTAAGTAATACAATGCTGGAAGTATTCAATGAACTATTGTTAGAGGCGAAAATGTCAGTTTCATGGACTGAGGCATATATTACTCTCATTCCAAAAGAAGACTCCAACCTGCAATGGGTAAAAAATTATAGACAGGAACAGAGCCAAAATTATTAGAAAGAATAGAAGAATATGGTAGGTGCCAGGATTGAAAATTAATAAAGAGAAAACTAAGATACTAGTGAAAAACCTTACAGAGAAACAGAAAAGGGAGTTAATGAAGAAGTTAGCTATTTTGATTACAAAGAAAGTGAGATACTTAGGGATTCAACTAACAGCAAGATGTGTTACGGTTAAGGAAGATAATTATTATAAACTAATAAAACAAATTGAGACAGATTTGGAGAGATGGAAAAAATTGCAATTATCGTTAATAAGAAGAACAGCAACAATTAAGATGAACATACTACCAAGGCTATTGTTTTTATTCCAAACAATTCCAATAAAATTGGAGAAAAAATATTCTGAAAATTTGAACAAAATAATAGTGAAATTTATATGGCAGGGGAAGAAGGCAAGAATCAAGTTAAAACTGTTACAAGATGCTAGATAACCAGAGGAGAAAACTGGGAACTATACTACCAGGTAGCAATGTTAACATGGATGAAAGAATGAATTGTATTGAGAAATACAAGAATATTGACATTGGAGGGACATGACTTGCAATTGGGTTTGCACACCTTTTTATAGTATGGGGAAAATAAGATACATGGTTACTTTCAAAGACATTATATAGAAAATGCTTTATTAGTAGTATGGGAGAAAATTAGAGAACAACATTACTTGAAGATACCAGTTTGGCTTTTGACAATGGAAGCGCTTATACATCCAAATATGATTAATATCGGAAATACAGTATTGTTAGATATAAGGACATTTTGTCAGAAAAGGGGGAAGTTAAAACGAAACAAGATTTGGAAAAACAGGGGATTGATATGATGTGGTATTCCCAACTGCAAATACAATCTAGTTATGAAAAAGATGCAAAATTATATGGTTTTTATATGGGATTGACAGAATTAGACAAGTTATTTAACAGGAAAAGATGAGGGAGTGATAAGAAAATTGTAGAGTTATTTATTGAGTATCAAATTAGAAGAAGAACAAGTTAAAGAAACAATGATAGCATGGGCAAAAAATATTGGATGCACTATAGAGTTAGATAAATGGCAACAATTATGGGATAGGAATTATAAATTAACAATGTCAACTGCATACAAGAATCTGTACAAGATGTTTTATAGATGGCATTTGTCACCTGAAAGACTGGCAAAAATGTTTAAAAATAAATCAGCTAAATATTGGAAATGCCATTAGACACCGGGATCGTATTATCATATGTGGTGGACATGTGTAGAAGCAAAAAAATACTGGGCAAGAATTCGTATGTGGTTGAAGAAGATGACAAAGCAGCATATTGATTTAAAACCTGAGATACTCCTGTTGGGGATTTTACCAGGGAATTATAGTAAAGAAATTGTATACTTGATTATTCATGTAATAACTGCAGCTAGAATTGTATTTGCACAGAATTGGAAAGGTGAAGAGATTCCTGTAGATGAAAACATGATTAAGAAAATATTGGAATGTGCAGAAATGAATAGATTAACACTTGCAATTAAGAGAAAGGAAGAATCTGATTATTACAATATATGGGATTTATTTTATCAATGGTTAGAGAAGAAATATGAAAGTAATGTATAGTAAAGTTAAATAAGTTAAGAAGAGAAATGTTATGATAATAGATATGTTAAGTATTAAGCTAATGCTTTAATATTAAAATAAGAGTAGATATAAATAATGAATATGGTGGTAAGCTTTAATTGTTATGACACAAAACATTTGTTCCCAGACAACACACTGTTTAATGAATGATGGAATGTTTTGTATTAAAAGAAAATATATATTTTTTTAAAAAAAGAAGAAGTGGTTCCATTTATCTCTCATTTGTCATGGAGTGATTTTCCCTAAAGTGAAATGCAAAGGAAGTGTAGACTTCACAATTTCACTGTAGTTTTGCACACCTGTAATGTGTGAACCACTCCCAAAGTTAGAGAAGAATTTTCTCATTTTCTTTCTCCTTTCTCAAGCTACCAGCCCATGGGAGGCATCCTAAAAATATGTACCTGGATGACACACAAGGTTACAATCAAAACCTAACAGCTCATCAGGTAATAAAAAGGAACATTTCAATAATGATCAGCATAAAATAGCTGAAATGCAGATGGCTGATTGATGTTCATAGTCTGCTTAGTGATTTCATTGAAACAGCTACCTATAATCATAGGATTTCAAAGATTTTCAATTGCCAAGCTGTGTAACATTTCACACTGTCAGATTTATTATTAGTCAGACTTACAAGGCTTCACAAATTATTTCAATGGCTAGGGGGAAGAACCCAGATGATATTTTATCAGGCTTGAAGATAAAAATATTACCTGCAAACAGATCTAACAATTTTGTTTCAATGGTACCCATTCATTGAAATTGGTATTTAGCAGACAGATGAAGCTTGGAAAAGTCTCACAAAAGTTCAACGGAGACTCAGTTATCTCAGAATCTGTTAAGAAAGGTCCAGATTTTTTAAATTTAATTTAATTTATTATTTTATTTTATAAATGTCCTTCATTTGAGATAAGGTGGAACTTTTTTGACCTTATGAACAAGATGGCATCTTCCTAAAAAGAGAATTCAAGTAGCAGTAGAGAATAAGTAGCTTGAGTTTCTACTCAAGCAGAAACTAGCCAAGGATGCTTTAAGTGGGACCTCTACTCTTAGCAGTCCTTTCCTTGTTCTTACTGGCTGAACTGGATGCATCTTTCACATGCCCTGAATACCTCTGGGCAGAATGAGGAATGCTTAGGATTCATTGGTAACTCTCATATTTTTTTTTTTCTGTGAAGCAGAAGTGGTGAAAGGATTTGTGGGTGATTATTATTATTATGGTTTAGACTTCTATACCACTTCATAGTGCTTTACAGCCCTCTCTAAGCCGTTTACAAAATCAGCATATAGCATATTGCATATTAGCATATTGCATTAGCATTAGCATATTGCCCCCAACAATCTGGGTCTTCATTGTACCCACCACGGAAGGATGGAAGGCTGAGTCAACCTTGAGCCAGTGAGATTTGATCTGCTGATCTGCTGAACTAGCAGTCAGTTGAAGTAGCTGCAGTACTGCACTCTAACCACTGTGCCAACTCGGATTATGGCTGTCACCCTAGGAATATCCAGCTGGAAGCTCCTTTGATGTCCCTATGAAGTTGCCTACTGAAGTGGTATCCATTCATCTTCTTGCAGTTGCCTCTTTTGAACTGCTGGGTTTGCAGGAGCTGGAGCATGTGACAGGAGCTCACCCCTCCCTGTGGTAGAAACAGGTCTCAAACACGGGCCTGCCAATGGGCAGCCCACATTCTAATCTCATGAGTCACTGCAATACTCTCTCATCGCTGAAGATATAAAATGATCAGACTTGCATGGGGATATGACATGTTAACATTTTTCTCGATCTTAGTGTCCATCTCAGCTATGGCTGAATACTAGAATTTGTAGCATCTCTGTCTTGCATGCAAATACATTTGGTTACCTCAGGACAACTCTGGAGCTCTGGTCTGCATGCTAATGCTTAAATTCCTGGGATTTACAAAAAATTCTCTTTTGAGTAAAGGATGTAAGGTAAAAAAGAGGGAAATAAAATTAAAATTATTATGGTATTCTCTCTGCTCAAGTTATTTGAAGATTCCCCAAAGTCAAAGGTTTAATAATGTATGTATTAAACATTAATGGACAGTGTTAATGCTTCATATAGTAGTAAATTGTACGTTTCTTTAAAAATGCATAATTTAAAGAGGCTTTTGTGTTGGATGTTAATGAACAAGATTATCCTCCGAATTGCCAAAGAGAGCCTAATGTCTGCTAAGAGCTCTTGCCTTAATTTACCAAAAATAATTGTTGATTTCTCTATTCTAGATTAATGTGACAATTATTCCCGATCATTTAATTCTTGGCTACCAAAAACTGAGATGACACTTGGCTCTGAGTTCTGTGACAAATTGCATCATTCAGAAAAAAAGAGAAACTGTTTTGTTATAGGCATAGTGAAACAAACATTTCATATCCAATTAAGTTAACAGCCATAAATAGCTTTTTCCCTTTCCTGGTATAATGCTGGCTGAGAGGCTACATATATATTCAGTTGTTGACTGCCTAAAGTAATCCAACAGCAGTTTGTGCTACATTCTCTTTTAATGTGATTTGATGTCTCTGAGAAATTGCTAGGTTATGCCCACTTATGTTTTTCATGTAAGGTTTTATTTCCAACCCCTAAGTGGATATACAGATAATGAAATCCCCATATTTTTTTTAAAGAAAAGTGTCATATGGGGCAGCGGATTGGGATATAAATAATTGTCCTGGGCTATCAGAGAGGATTCCTCTCCATTGGGAATCAAAATGTGGCTTAAAAAATGCTTTGACTTTGCTTTGGACAATTGCAATTAAAAGAACGGTTGGAGAATACTGACAGCTGGTGTGGTAAGACGTTATTTCATGAAACATGTTTATTCTTCAGCATACCCATAGCAACTATAATGCATCCTTTTGACAATGCATGTACGAAGCCTGATATATTGTATAAACATTGTTATTATTGTTATAGTTGGTCACACACAATTAGCCAGATGTTTAGACTGGATATAGTGTTTTCATCCACCTATCAAGTCCTTCCCAAGGACCTGAGATAGGCAGTTGTGGTTGCTTAATAATATCAAAGGTATTGTTACAGGAAGAAAGTTGTTCCACATAAAGCTGCTTTTTGCAGTTGACTGATGGCGATTTTGTCAATGCCCTTGTTTCTCAAGCAGTGCTCCAGATGTTTTGGGATTGCATCCAAGGTACCTATTACTACGGGTACTTCATTTTCCTTTGTCACGGTAATTCCACTTCTATTTGTAGGTCTTTGTGTTTTGAGATTTTTCCCCAGTTCTTTCTCTTCTGCTCTTGCCAGGAATTGCAATGTCACCTCTCCAGATCTTCTTCACTGTCCTTCAGATACTCTTCCCTAGAGCAGGAATATGCAAAGCTGATTCTCAGCCATCAGTTATTGTATGGCAGATCTCAAGATGAACAATGATGTTGCAATGATCCCGTCTTTAGTAAAACTACAGAAGGCTGGAAAATTGTCAGAGTACAATACATGGGCAGGGGCTGACAATTGCTATGTGGTTCACCAATTCTAAAATGGGAAGACACCTGGCCCATAGAATCATCAAGAGTTGGACACAGCTGAATGGATATCATCATCATCATCATCATCATCATCATCATCGAGTCTTATCCCAGGTAGAACAAATTGAGAGACATAACAAATATCTCTTGAAATAAGCCATTTGATAGAAACCCTCCTGTCCTTTTCACAGGTACCTTGATCAATACAGCATCGAGGAGTATTAAATGTTGCCTCTGCTGAAGGTACATTTAATATCACATTAATTCTTTGCTTTAGTGATGTTTTCTTTGAGTTGAGTTCAAGTGATTTCATGAAGTTGACCCATACTATAGCTGTTCAAGGAGGTGTGTTAATAAAAAAGAAGTGGTGTTCCCCAACTCATTTCTTTCTTTCTTCCTTCCTTCCTTCCTTCCTTCCTTTCTTTCTTTCTTTCTTTCTTTCTTTCTTTCTTTCTTTCTTTCTTTCTTTCTTTCTTTCGAGAGAAGTGTTACCCCACCCTTCCTTTAGCTCCTGAGATTCAATTCTGTAGAGAAAGATTGACTCTAAGGCTCTCTCTTTTTTTGCCCAGATAAAGCAAGCTGAAATGGAATTGACAAATTTAAGTCAATTTCCCTATTTTCCCTTGGCAGTGAAGGAATCAGTGTTGCTTTGCTGTTTTTCTGTTTCTTTCCTTCTCTTGTATGTAGAGTGAAAATGTAGAGATGTTTAGTACTGGAGGTTCTGCAACAGCTCAAAGTAGCATTGCTTTTTGTTTCTTCTACGCCAAGGGTAATTAAGATAACCACAGGCTACCTTCTGGCTGCTTCTGAGCACTACGGGAGTGTAGATCAGGGTTTTATAGAAGTCCCAGTGCTTCCCGCTGCCACCCACCATTTGTATGTCAACTATATCATCTAAGGTCTCTCGAAGTGAAATCACTATGGATGCTCCATAGGCAGTGCAACAAAAGGGACCAGATTCCAAGGGTGAACAAAAAAAAAAAAACCTGTCCTCAAAAATTCACCTTTGATTTTTTTTTTTAGTAACTGGATGGGTTCAGGAGTTCCTGATTCAGGTTGCTTATGAAATGTAAGGACCATTTCAGTCAGACTTCCTGGTCTCTTCTCCTAACAGCCCACTGCATTTTTCCCACTGGAAAAGCCACACGTATAGTTGGCTGTGGACAGGTCATCAACTCCTGTGTTTCTTTGATGCCACTTTCAGTTCTGAGATGAGGAAAATCAATGTGATATCAATGTACATAAATACGATGGGGGAAAATATAACCATGTTGCCTTGTTCCGGCTTGTATCTTGCTTGACCTGTCCCTCCCCTGTGTTGTCTGATTTAAATTATTTTCACTTCTCTCATCATCTTCATCATCATCATTATCATCATAACCTCACAACAAGAAATTTTATTTTCCCCATACTCTGGGTGTGTGTGTGTGTGTGTTTGGGGGGGAGGGATTAACACTTCTTGATGTTTCTTCTCCTGATAAGGGGGAGGACTAAATTCCAGGAATAATTAGAATTATTGTGATGTACAGCATGATAGCCCATGGGACAGCAACCAATATAGCCTT
This sequence comes from Arizona elegans, assembly GCA_022577455.1. Lineage (NCBI taxonomy): Eukaryota > Metazoa > Chordata > Lepidosauria > Squamata > Colubridae > Arizona > Arizona elegans. The sequence goes on from JAKOOJ010000005.1 coordinate 102,312,490, forward strand.
TCAAGCCAGAAAATATGTCTAATCAATATTTCCTTATGTATTAGAACTGTGTAATGCAGAGAAGTATTAGGAGATATATAATTGTATAGTTCACAATTTCTCAGTAACTTTGCCTCTACAACAATTCTTTTCTTAAAAGAGAAATCAGCTTATTATTGGAGATGCCTAGAACTCCCATGAGAGATTTTGCAACATTGAACAAAATGCTTTTCCATCTTACAAAAATTCATCAGAGGCTTTATTTTGGGAAGAATCTCCAAATTCATTATACTCACCCTTGCTATAAATAAAATTCAGCGATAAGCTACCAATATTCAGAACTCATCTGAAGAGATTGCTTATCTTATCAAGACTTAGTCCTTCTGAACTAATTTCAGAAAACCTTGGATATTTTATCTAGAGAAGAACCTCTTATTAAGAACCTCTGTCTTGTTCATTATGAAGTACCTCCTTTCAAGATTATTTTTTGAAATTATACTCATACCCCTCTACATGATTTTGCAAATGTGCCTTTGTCAAAATTTAAATTACCATATTTTTCAGACTATAAGACACACCTAGGTTTAGAGAAGAAAAACAAGAAAAAAAAGTTTTTGGCCTCCGCGCGTCCCATTTTTGCCCTCTCCAGTGTCCAGAAGCACTTTGCAGCCCAAAACTGGGCCTGTTTTTGGCCTCCGAAACCCTCCACACATCCTGTTTTCAGCCTCCCCATCAGGGAGGACAAAAACAGGACCTGCAGAGTGCTTCTGGACACCGGGGAGGGTTTGGGAGGCCAAAAATAAGCCCATACTCACCCTATAAGATGCACAGACATTTCCACCTACTTTTTTTGGGAGGGAAGTGTATCTTATAGTCCGAAAAATACAGAATATTTATATAAAGGTAAAGTCATGTCTGACTCTAGAGGGCAGTGTTCATCTCCATTTCTTAGCTGAGGGAGCCATTTTCTGCGGTCATGTGATCAGCAAGACTATACATTGAAGGAACGTGGAACACTATTTCTTTCCTATCGAAGTGGTACCTATTTACCTACTTGCATTTTCTTACTTTCAGACTGCTAGGTGGGCAGGAGCTGAGGCGAGGATGGGAGTTCACCCTGTCTTGAGGCACTTGGATCTTGAACCCAAGCTGTTAGCTTTCCAGTGACCAGCTCAGCATATTTAACCACTGAGCCATCATGCTCCTGATATTTCAATAGCCTATTTACTATTATTGTTATTATTTAATCTTCCATTTGATTTACAGTCTGGGACTGGTAAAAACTTAACAGTTCAAGTCCTAACTAAGGACCTAAGAATTATTAAGGTAACATCTGAGTATATAGTCAGGTTTTTTTGTGAAGTCAGAATATTCAGGTCAGATCAGTTCAAAATTTCCAGGTACATAGGCAGCCCTTTGGGTATCGCTCCAAGGGCTCCTATTACTATTGATACAACCCTTGGTTTATTCCTCCAGAATTGCTCAACTTCAACTTGCAGATCACTGTATTTCATTATTTTTTCTAGCTGTTTCTCTTCAATTAATGCATCAACTGGTATTGCAATATAAATGAACCAGAATATTATTATTATCTCTTTTATTCATTAAACATGAAACTCATTGAACAGTTCATTGAAGGTTTACCAATGTTATTGACTGGCGCTGATGGTTGATATGGGTTGCTGCCAGCATCCTAGGTATCGAACAAAATGTAAGTATCTTCTTAAAATGTATGATGTTTCGAGTAGCACAGTTTTTTTCAGTTCTGCTGGTGTTATTGCAGGAAGCTGCAATTTGTTGATGTATTTTGCAAAACTCTTGGACATGGTGCCAAGAGCCCCAATGACAATGGGTATCACTGTTACATGTTTCGTCCATAATCGCATAGTTTCGATGGAAAGGTTGCAATATTTCATGATTTTTTCTAGTTCTTTTTCTTTGACTCTGATTAGTTTCCATCCATTGCTTCTAAAATGATCAAAGGCCTGGAGACTAAACCATATGAAAACCCATATCCCATATGGGTCTGGCTAGTCTAAAGAAAAAAAGAATGAGGGGTCACATGATAGCAGTATTTCAGTATTTGAGGGGCTGCCACAAAGAAGAATGGGTCAACTTATTTTCCAAAGCACCAGAAGGCAGGACAAGAAACAATGGATGGAAACTAACCAAGGAGAGAAATAACTTAGAACTAAGGAGAAGCTTCCTAACAGTGAGGACAATTGATCAGTGGAATAGCTTGCCTTCAGAAATCATGGGGGAGCCATCACTGGAGGGTTTTAAGAAGAGACTGGACAGCCTCTTTTCTAAAATGGTATAGGGTCTTGAGCAGGGGGCTGGACTAGAAGATCTCCAAGGTCCCATTCTATTCTATTCTATTCTATTCTATTCTATTCTATTCTATTCTATTCTATTCTATTCTATTCTATTCTATTCTTTTTTAAAAAATATTTTTATTGAGTTTTTAAGTTTTAAAAACAAAGTAAAGAAAAATACAGCAAAAACAAAAATACATTAAAAACACGTAACAAACATAACATTACATCATATATTATTTTACAGCTTACTGTATCGACATGGATATGTATTCTCTATTTTTATTCAATCTTTCATCTACGTAGTTATATTTACATTATATTATACACACACACACACACACACTATATATATATATATATATATACATTATACACTATTTACAAAACCATCATTATCTGGTTGACACTATTCAGCAATTTACACTTCCTAGTTTTAACCCGGTTAAATTAACATTCTGAATTGTTATTTTGATTTCTTTTTCTAACCAATCATAAAGTTTATTCCACACTCTATAATATCCCGACTCTTCCCTCTCCTTAATTTCCAGTGTCATCTTATCCATTTTTGCACATTGTAGAATTTTTCGAATTACTGTTTCCTCTCCTGGTACATTATTTTGTTTCCATCCCTGTGCAACAGTAATCCTAGCTGCCGTTAATATATGAAGTATTAGATATTGTAAAGATTTATCTATTTTGGGGTTAATTATTCCTAATAAATAGAGTTCTGGTTTAAATTCCATTTTTAATTTGGTAATTTCCTCCAGCCAATTTTTAATTTTATGCCAAAAATTGTTTAACTTTGGGCACATCCACCACATATGGTAGTATGTGCCTAATTTGTAACCACATCTCCAACAATTAGGCGATAGATTTGGGAATATTTTGGCCAATCTCACTGGTGCCAAGTGTCATCTATGGAACATTTTATACAAATTTTCTTTATAGGCTACTGCCATTGTTAATTTATAGTTTCTGTCCCACAATTTGTCCCACTTTTCTAATTCTATATTGTGCCCGAGGTTTTTTACCCAACAAATCATTGTTTCTTTTACTGTTTTGTCTTCCATTTTGTATTTTAATAAGAAATTGTAAATTTTTGTGATCATTTTTCCCCCGATCCTAATAAAATTTTATTTATATCCAATTGTTCTCTGTATATGCCATATTGCTCCTGATCTTTTTTGAATCTGGTTTTTATTTGTAAATACGGCCACCATTCCATATTTAATCCTTGTTGTTTCAAATCTTGAATTGATTTTAATTCCCCTTTCTCATCAAGTAGTTCTGCATATCTTATCATTTTGCTCAAGTCCGTGGTGTTTGGGTGTAATATTGCTTCCATAGTTGAGAGCCAGATTGGGACTTTTGTATAATGATCCTTCTTAACTTTCTCCCAGACTTGTAAAAGGGCATTTCTTAATAAGTGTCTTTGGAAATATGTATGATATTTATTTTTTACCATCCCAGAGAAAACTGTGCCAGCCAATCTGGAGATCATGACCTTCTATTGTTAGTACTCATTTGTTTTGTAGCTGAATCCATTCTTTAAGCCATGTTAATAGCCAGATAATAGAGCACCCAATTTGGGAGACTACTTCTACTAGCTTGCAATATTTTAAATTTGATGCAAGGTTTCTTCCCTGACCAGATGAATTTTGATGTAATTTTATTTAATTGTTCGAAGAATTTTTTCTCTACTTTGATTGGTGTAGTTTGAAACAAGTATAGCAGTCAGGATAGTATATTCATCTTTATCATTGAAATTCTACCAATCAACGATATTTGCAATTTGGACTAAATTTCTAGATCCTTTTGGATTTTTTGTAGCAGTATATCATAATTATCTTTTTTTATCGTGGTGCATCTTGCTGATATCTATATTCCTAGATATTTATTTTTTTTAACTCTTGAAATCCCCAAATTCTCCTCCAATTTCTCATTCTGTTTATTTGTTAAGTTTTTGGTCAATATTTTAGTTTTGTCCTTGTTTATTTTGAACCCTGCCACTTTACAAAATTGGTTTATATCTTCGAATAGTAATTGTCCAGATTCTAAGGGTTCCTCAATAATGAATATCAAGTCATCGGCAAATGCTTGGACTTTACATTCCTGCGATTTAATTTTTAATCCTTTTATGTCTGAATTTTCTCTAATATTTTTTTTAAAATTTGATTTATATGCCGCCCTTCTCCGGAGACTCAGGGTGGCTTACAATGCGTTAAGCAATAGCCTTCATCCTTTTGTATATTTATACAAAGTCAGCTTATTGCCCCCACAAACTGGGTCCTCATTTAACCTACCTTAGAAAGGATGGAAGGCTGAGTCAACTTTGAGCCTGGTAAAATTCGAACCTGCAGGCAGCTGTGTTAATAACAGGGTGCTTTAGACCACTGTACTACCAAGGCTCTCTAATAATTTGTGATATTAGTATTTCTGTAGATAGAATGAATAATGGGGACAGAGGGCACCCCTGTCATACTCTTTTTTCTACATTGAAACTTTCCGTATATTCACAATTTATAATTATTTTTGCTCTCTGGGTCGAATAAATCGCTCTGATCATTTCTATAAAGTTTTTCCCCCAATTCATTTCTATTAGTTTGTTAATCATGAAGTCCCAATTCAGGTTATCCAAAGCTTTCTGCACGTCTAAGAATATCAGAGCTACTTGCTTGTCTCAGTGAGCTTCATAACATTCAAGTGCATTTATTATAGTTCTCATGTTGTTTTTGATGTATCTGTTGGGCAAGAAATCATTTTGGTCTGATTTAATAATTTTGTTTAGTATAATTTTAATCCTCTCTGCTATTATGGCCATAAATATCTTATAATCAGCGTTTAACAACGAGATTGGCCTATAGTTCTGAATCTTCTGTTTTTCGGTGTTTCTTTTGGGGATGCGTGTTATTAGGGCTTCTGTCCAGGATTTTGGTATCTTCGCATTCTCTAATACTTCATTGTGTGTTTGCAATAACAAATTATCTAGTAATTCTTGGAATTCCTTATAAAATTCAGCTGGGATTCCGTTTGGGCTTGGCGTTTTGTTATTTTTTTGTTTTTATATTGCCCTTTTCAACTCAGATGTTGTTATCTTCCCATTTAATATTTCTTTAGTTAAAACTGATATGATTGGATGGCTCCTTTCTCTCAAATATCTCTTACTGTCACTCTCTTCTATTTTTTCTTGTCTGTACAGGGCTTGGAAGTAGTTTATCGCTATGGTTTTTATTTTGTCTTTCTGGAAATGTACTGTACCTTCCTCATCTTCTAAATTTTGTATTAATTTCTTTTTCTTTTCTTTTTTCAATTCATGAGCCAGCCATCTACCCGGTTTGTTAGTGTTTTTGAAGTAATTTTGTCTAACTGCTCTAATCTTTTATGCCACTTCTTCCTTTGTAATTGAATTTAATTTGTGTTTGGTTATTTCTTTCTGTTCTATGATTTCCTGATTTAAAGTTTGTTCTTGTAATTTAAATTCTAATTTTTCCAGTTTTTCCTGCAGGTCTATATATTGTTTCTTTTTGCTTTTATTTCTTCCAGCTGTGTATGCAATGGATAAACCCCTCGCATATGCTTTTAGTGTATCCCATAGTTTTTGCATGGTCGTTTCTTCATTCCAATTTTCTTTTAAAAATAATTCTAATTCTTTTTTTGCATATTGAATATAGTTTTTTTCTTTTATCACCCTCTGATTTATGGTCCACCTCCCTCTCTTCTTTACTTCTCCTTTCCATTTAATTGTTATCGGACTATGGTCTGCCCAGATGTTCTTTGTAATTTCTATTTCTGATATTCCTTTTGCTGTTTCTGGATCCATCCACGCCATATCTATTCTGGATCACGATTGATGGGGATTGGAGAGGAAGGTATACTGAGTCTTTTGTGGATTATTTTTCTCCATGTATCTTTTAAGTTTAGTTCTTGGGCCATGTCAAAAAATACCGTTGGTAGGGTTTTCCTATCATAATTCTTTTTTGTCCCTGTTTCATAGTCTTTTTTTTTTTTTGGATCTACAACTCCATTAACATCTCCTAATATACAAATGTTATCTAATTGTAGTGTTACTAATTGTTTATATAATTTGCTATAATATTCTTTCTTCCTTATGTTTGGTGCATATCTAATTGCAATGACCGCTCTTTTTTGTTTTATATAAATTTCTATCAATAGTGTCCATCCCTCTTTATCTGCAAATAATTGTTTAGGTTTTAGCCATTCCTTTATATATGCTGCTATTCCCTATTTTTTAGATTCAGCTAATGATGTAAATAATTTTCCCAGTTTAGGGGCTTCCAAAATATTACTTTTGTCTTTTTGTATGTGCACTTCCTGCAGGCATATGATATCCATATTTAATTTTTGTAACTTAGTTATTGTCTGTCTTCTTTTTATGGGTGAATTTAATCTGTTTATGTTAACTGAAAACAAATTCACCTCTTCTTCCATCTTATTACTTATTGGTTGCTCTTGTTTCTCTCCTCGGTTTTATCTCCTTTTGATATCTTGTCTTTATTCCTTCTCTTTCTTGAATTCCTTGTTTTGTTGTCTCTCTCAGTTCTTGGTCTGTTTCAATTTCCTCTGTCAGGTGTTCCTCTTGACTGCTTGATTCAAGTTCCTCTCTGCTATCTAATTCTTCTCCAAAACATTGTTCATTTTCTTTTTCTTCATTTTTCTTATTTTCTTTTCCTGCTAGGATATCAACATTCCTTTAGGAACTAACCAGCGAAACATGATTCTTTGTTTTATTAATTTTGAGGAGAGAAACTGATAATTCCTTCTTTTGTCTCGGATCCTTCTCAGTAATTGTTTGAGTGTAATGATTTCCTTTCCCTTATATATTAATTTCTCTTCTCTCATTTTTCTGTAAATTTTGTCCTGTGTTGATTTTTTCATGAACCTTATGTGAACTTCACGAGGAAGTCTGTGTCATCATGCATGGTTATTGTGAACTCGATATACTTCATCAATATTATTTTGAATTTCATGTTTATTCATTTGTAGCGACTCTGCCAGTATTTCCGTCATGAGGTTACAGAGATCTTCTTCTTTGCTTTCTTTTACATTCTGAAATCTTAGGTAGAAAGAAGATCTTTCTAAATGGATTATCGTCTCTTCAAGCTCTCTATTTGCTGCTGTTAATTTCTCCTCCATGTCTTCCAACTTCTTTTCGGTTCGTTCTGTCCTTGCCTCTATTGTTTTAATTTTTTGCTTGTTTTTTGCTATTGTTTCTTGAATCTTTTCCATTCTGTCATCCATTTTTTTTTATATCTCCCTTTACGTCATCCAGTTCTCCTTTCATTTCTCGTATCTGGATCCGTTCCAGTCGGGTTTCAGGCCAGGGTACAGCCCGGAAACGGCATTGGTCGCGTTGGTTGATGATCTCTGGAGGGCTCGGGACAGGGGTTGCTCCTCTGTCCTGGTCCTGTTAGATCTCTCAGTGGCTTTTGATACCATCGACCATGGTATCTTGCTGCACCTGTTGGAAGAGTTGGGGGTGGGAGGCACCGTACTAAGGTGGTTCTCCTCCTTTCTCTCTGACCGGTCGCAGTCTGTGTTGACAGGGGGGCAGAGGTCGACCCCAAGGCCCCTCATATGTGGGGTGCGCAGGGATCGGTCCTCTCGCCCCTTTTGTTCAACATTTATGTAAAGCCGCTGGGCGAGATCCTCCGTGGTTTTGGGGTGAAGTACCATCAGTACGCGGATGACACCCAGCTGTACATCTCCACCCTGGACTACCCCAACGATGCCCTTGAAGTGATGTCCCAGTGCCTGGAGGCCGTACAGATCTGGATGGGGAGGAACAGGCTCAGGCTCAACCCATCCAAGACCGAGTAGCTGTGGTTTCCGATGTCCCGATATAGTCAGCTAGTGCCTCGTTACCTCTTGTCTGGACTAGTGCAATGCTCTCTACATGGGGCTCCCCTTGAGGTGCACTCGGAGGCTCCAACTGGCGCAGAGTGCGGCCGCGCGGGTGGTGATGGGAGCGACATGGAGTTCCCATGTAACACCTCTCCTGCGCGAGCTGCACTGGCTCCCTGTGGTCTTCCGAGTGCGCTTCAAGGTTCTGGTTATCACCTTTAAAGCGCTCCATGGCTTAGGACCTGGTTATTTATGGGACCGCCTGCTACCACCAATAGCCTCCCACCGGCCAGTACGCTCCCATAGAGAGGGGCTCCTCCGGGTGCCGTCGGCCAAACAATGTCAGCTGTCGGCCCCTAGGGGGAGAGCCTTCTCTGTGGGGGCACCTACGATTTGGAACGAGCTCCCCCCGGAGATACGTAGGATCCCGGATCTGTGCACCTTCCGCCGCGCGCTGAAGACTTTTCTATTTTATCAAGCTGGCCTGGCCTAAATCTTCCCCCTTTTTAAATGTGGCAATTTTAAATTTTAAATTCGTCTTATTTATAGGGTCATGGGTAAGGTGTTTTAAATTGGGGAGCCATTTTGGATTTAATTCTGTTTTAAACGTATTTTAATGTTAATATTGTATGTTTTTTAATTTTGGCTGTTCACCGCCCCGAGTCCTTCGGGAGAGGGGGCAGTATAAAAATCTAATAAATAAATAAATAAATAAATTTCTTTGTAATTATTGTTCATGGACTCCTGTGTTTTCATCATTACTTCCTGTATCATGTTTAATGCTGTTTGTATGTTTTGTAGTGTTGGACTTGATCCTAGTTTCTCAGTATTTGGCATGTCCATTATTAATTTTTGTCCTGCTGGAGAGGCTGTCACTGGGGTTGCCTTCTTTACCGTTTTTGTAACTGTGGATGTGTTTGACATTTTAAGTACTTGAAAAAAATTGTTCCACCGAACCATAAAGAATTTAATCCTATGTTGTAAGAAGATCTACCTAGATCACTGCCCCAGTTTTATTTCTCCAAAAGTTATACTAAGTAAAATGCAAATTTAATCTGATCAGCTGTAAATTCTATTTTCTAACCATCATTAATATACCGATCAACTATTATATACAGCAATATTTTTACTTATTAGTGTTAAACAAATAATATCTTAAATTAATCTACAATTTCTTCCAATTCAATGTATATAATGTATATAATAGGCAAAGAAGTAAAACCAAATCTATAATCAATATATGAAAGAGTAAATGTTTTATAACTAAGTATAGTTATATAGATAGGAGGAAGGAAAGCAATTAATATGTTAGAATATATTTGATAGAAATATGTAAATGTATAAATATATAAAATATGTAGAAGTTAGGCAATTAATTATAATTAAGTCCAGTTCCAAAGTTATCACCCAGATAGTCAAAAAAGGAGGTTGCTGCTTTTTGTTTCTCCAAGATGAAAAATGGCTGCTATCAATAGATTGCACAGTCACTGTCCCTTCTCCACAGCTTCTTTGTCTCTTTCTTTTTTCCTTTCCAAGTAAAATCTGTTTTCATCTGCTCTCAGCATAAACCTCACAATACTGTCTCTATCGCATCAAATCTTCCAGTCTTTAAACACGGCAGTCTTTCAGATCACCATTCACAATACACAAAACACTTTCATTCTCAGTCCATTCAATACTTTTCTCTTTTTGCTTACTTTTTTCTTTCCAGCTCCCACAGCTTAGGCACCACTTTTCACACTTTGGAGGCTCATTCAGTCACTTCTTGACAGATTTCTTCAATTTAGGGAAGTAGTACGGTGTTCTATTTGCTTAAACTTTTACCACCGATACTTCCTGCTGTTTTTCACCCTTTCACTTTCTTGCCATTTACTCAGGCCATCACACCTCTGGACCTAGCCAAAGAAGCGGCTGGTCTCTTCTGCCCCAGATTTCAGGGAATCCACCCTCCATGATGGGGGATCGCCCTTCACCCCGTCACCTCTGAGTGTTCCCTTTTCTTTTGCTGTCCTCTACAAGGTCCACCTTTACCGTTGCCGGTCTCCAGATGCAAAAAAAACGAGTAAAAAGAGTGGAGTCCTGTCTTCCTACACCGCACCACCGTGACACCACCCCAGAAGCCTCTATTCTATTCTATTCTATTCTATTCTATTCTATTCTATTCTATTCTATTCTATTCTATTCTATTCTATTCCATTCCATTCCATTCCATTCCATTCTTGCCCTGCCTTCTGGTGCTTTGGAGAATAGATTTGAAAATGAGATTTGAAACTTTCTTTTATAAATGGTGGAGAAAAAATCTGGAGCAAAAGAAAATGTGAAAGATCTCTATCCTCAACTCTACTCATAATAGCAATTTTTATAGGCTAAGCATGATACAGTGTTATGATCTCACACCTTAACCCAGGGTGTTTACTACATTCAGAGCAAGATGCAGGCCACAAGTTGAAGCTTTAAGTAGTTTCATAAGCATAATCAGCTAAATATTTATTTCATTGATCAAAGAGAGCCAATTGTAATATAGATAAGAGAGGGAGCTAAGGGCAGCCCTGTTTGTTTTCCAAGCTGTTTGGAACTTGTCCTTTTTCCACAAAGGTACTATAAAAATGGAACTAAATGATCTCCTTTCTTCCTCGCGATGAGAATCAGCTTTAGTTTATTCAGTGTTAATGTTCTACACTTCCTTCAATATCTCACCTCCATGAAAACTGTGGTAAATATGGAAATATATTTAAATACAACAGTAAATCAGAAAGGAATTGAGCGTCTAAATTATTTCTCAAGGTTCCCATCCCTCTAACAGGAACACAGCTTCGGATGTAATTATTTTGTAACGTGGAGTAAGGGGAGAAGATATAAAAAATGTCACTGCTCATGAGAGATTTAAGAACCACACCGTATGGTCACATATGTGCATTCCAGGGAAAAGTGTAAAAAAGAGGAAGGTATAAAATGTTGGCAGCAAGAGGGGAAATCTTTCTAACGGTAGCATGCTAGAAATGTTCTGCATGAGTTTTTAAATGCTTTCCCCCCTTCTATTCTTCCCCCCTTTCCCCAAGAGAGAAAAAATATGTATGAAATGTTTGTGAATGGAGTTCCTTTACAAAGTAGCTAAGGGAGTAGGTGACATTTCTTTTTTTGCAAAAATATTTTCTCTGCACTTTGATCAAATTCCTAGGAGGTGTGTGTGTGGGGGGGGGGTTGGATTAGGAAGTCTGGGTTTGCAATGGGAGAAGAGGAGGAGGAGGAGGGGAGGGAGGGAGGAAGAAAAGAAAGGAGGAGGAGGAGGAGAGAGGAAGGGAGAGAGGGAGGAAGGAAGGAGGAAGGAATAAGGAGTGAGGGAGGAAGGGAGGGAAGGAAGGAAGACGGAAGGAAGGAAGGAAGGAAGGAAGGAAGGAAGGAAGGAAGGAAGGAAGGAAAGGAGGAGGAGGTTATTTGTCTCTCCTGTCCTCCAGATTTTTCCTCCACCATTGTTAAAAAAGTTTCAAATCTCATTTTCAAATCTATTTTCCAAAGCACTAGAAGGCAGGAGAAGAAGCAATGGATAGAAACTAATCAAGGAGAAAACTAAGGAGAAAATTCCTGACAGTGAGGACAATCAAGCATTGGAACAGAAGTTGCCTCCAGAAGTTCTGGGTGCTCCATCACTGGAAGCTTTTAAGAAGAGATTGGGCAGCCATTTGTCTGAAATGGTATAGGGTCTCCTGCTTGAGTAGTAGGTTGGACTAGAAGACCTCCAATCTGTTCTTTCTGTTGTGATGCAATAAGAGTAAAAGAATGGCTAAACACAACTTTATTAGAACTAGAAAATCAGAACTCTTTAGCACAGCTGTTCCCTCAGCAAGCCCAAGTAATTAGAGGGAGAGATTTATGGGAAGGAAATGAAAGGAGAATCATTAGAGATGATGTAAGTGGTTTGCTGCAGCTAATAGTTCCAGACAAGAGATTTGGAAAATTCTAAGCAAAATAAAAACATGAAATGCACTTATAAAGGTAATTAGGGCCCTAACAGTGCCTTTAACAAGAAATCTAAGGTAAATTGAATTCCAATCATTTATACAGTCAATGTAACCAGAAGCTACAAATTATTGCACAAATAGAATTGTTGGTTTGCAGCTAGCTTGGGTCATAGATTGAGGGTCAATCTAGAAATCAATTCTAGCCCTGTCCAAAACGATTGCAGTCTAACCCTGGTTTCAGAAGAAAATAAAATTGTATCTATGAATGCTAATAATCAGTGAACTGATAGATTAGATCCAGATCAACATGTTTAGAAATTGTATTCATTCGCCCTGGCCTGAACAATTAAAAGGGATTTTAGAGGCAATTTTGCATGATGAAATATTAGCAAAGCAATTCTGGGTTTTATACTATTGGAATCTAGTTTGACACAGAGCCTGGAAACTATTAATGCAGATTCATGATTAAAGATGTAAAATTTTATTTGAATCAAGCTATTCTGAAGAATATTGCGAAGATGAGCACTTAGTTTTCATGACATCAGTACAGAATTAATCTGCTGCTGTATTTTTCTCAGGGGAAGAGGATTTTCCCCCCTCCTCAGTCCAGGACTTCCTTCTGAATAAAATGGAAATGTTTCTTTCCATCTTATATTACTTGGGTAAGGGTACACATGGATACTGCATCCAGTTTTGGTTGTCACAATATAAAAAGGTTGAGACTCTATAAAGAGTGCAGAAAAGAGCAACCAAGATGACTGTGAAAAATGGTTGCATGAATTGAGTCTGTCTAGTTTAATGAAGAGAAGGACTAGGGGTGACATGAGACCAGTCTTCCAATATTTGCAGGGCTGTCACAAAGAAAAGGGAGTCAAGCTATTTTCCAAAGCACCTGGAGGCAGGACAAGAAGCAATGGATGGAAATTTATGAAAGAGGGAACCAACCTAGAACTAAGGAGAAATTTCCTGACAGTGACAACAATTAATCAGTGGAACAATTTTCCTTCAGAAGTTATGGGTGCTCTAAAACTGGAAGTTTTTAAAAAGAGATTGGACAACCATTCATCTGAAATGGTATAGGATCTCCTGCCTGAGCAAAGGGTTGGACTAGAAGATCTCCAAGGTCTCTTCCAACTGTATTGTGATCTGGTCCTATCCTATCCTATTCTACATTCCATTCCATTCTATTCTAAACCCATGATGAATTTTTTTGGCTTAAAGATTTGGTGAATCTGGTGACTTGGAAACAGAGAATCTTCTACTGTAGAAGAAAGAAAGAGTCAAGTAATAATGAATAAATTTATGCCTCTGAAGACATAAATGCCTCTGGATAGAAGGTGATTCCATCAATTTCAGCTTCTGTAATTTCAAATTTCAAAATTTATTCTCTTTCTCTTTGATGTCTGCTTGTCCTATTGTGCATGAATTTATTACAAAAAGGATATTTGTGCATTGCATTTAGCTGGGCATTAGGAATGTACAGGTACACTTGATGTGCCTAATAAATTGGCATTTTAATATATTCAATTAATAAAATATAGACCTAAATGTGTACATGTATAGATAGATAGTGATAGGTAATTAGGTAGACAGACAGACAGACAGACAGAAAGACAGACAGACAGACAGATGATAGATAGATGATAGATGCTGGAATAGATGCTGGATGGAATGAGAGAGGAGAGAGAGGAGACGAGTGGGGGAGGGAGGGAGGAAGAATTCAATCCTATTATGAAGGAAATAGTACACTACAGAGAGTTGCAAGGATCCACTGCTGTTTTAAGGGTATTATCTGGATCACTGGCTCCTACAGAACATCTCCATGAAGATTTTAAAAAAGATTAATATTGCCATCTTCTGTGAGATGTACATCACTACAGCTTAGTTAGACCAGAGGGCTGAAGATGGGGCAGCATCTAATAGTCTCCTAATTTAATTATTTTCAAAGAAAGGAAGATGTTTCATTGGTAAAGGGGTCACTGACGTAACTGAACAAAGATTAACGGATCAAAGATGCTTCATCATTCGTAATAAAGTTTTCACAGATGTGGAAATGCAACATTTAAAAATATTGCTAAAAAGAAAACAACAAGTAACAATGAACAGGCTGAAGGAACTGTTCCAACACCTGAACAAACTGACCAATCAGAGGAAGAAACCAAGAATACAGGATGAAAATCCTCCTGTGCAACAACTCGAAAGAGCTAAGTGATCTAGCAAAAATGCTGAAAGAAAAGATTGAAAACCATATCAAAGAAAACATAGAAATTAAAAGACTACCTGCCATTTGCGAAGTGTATAGCAAACGAGTGAAAGTTCTACTAATTGCTGTGAACAGCATTTTAACGTCCATCCCATCCAGCACACCATATGAAACCAACCAACTAATGTATAGCACAGCCGCCTTATAACTGCACAACTGGGTTATAAAATGCCAAAAAAAGAAACTCACTGGAACACCAAAGTGGAAAATTCGACTTGAAAATAAAATAAAAAAACTACAAGGGGATGTCAACAATCTAAAGTACTTGAAAGAAGGAAAACTAAATAACAAAAAGCTGAAAAATAGTTTACACAATAAATACAACCTGGAGGAAAAAAACAATAATGGAAATCATGGAAGATCTAAAACAATGTGTAATAGCAACAGCAAAGAAAATTGAAAAATATGAAGGACGAATTAAACAATATCGTGAAAATGTCCAGTTCAGAAGAAACCGACACCTCTTCTACTGGTCTCTTGATGAAAATCGAGTTCAAACTAATGTTCACCCATGTAGAAAAAACATTAAACTTTTGGGAAGAACTGTGGGGAAACCCAGTGGAACACAATAAAATTGCCTCCTGGATCAAAGATATTCAACAACAAACAACACGAAACAAAATGGAAAATATTGTAATAACAACTGACATGGTTGCAAAAAAAGCAAAGAAGGTCAAGAACTGGAGTGCACCTGGCCTGAACGAACTGGATGGATACTGGCTAAAACACCTGACCAGCCTCCATCATCTCATGGCCACTCAATTTGATCAAATGCTTCAAAATGCAACAAGTGAAGAATGGTTAACAGCTGGTCAAACATACTTGATAATGAAAGATCCAGAAAAGGGCACAGAGCCAAGCAACAATCGCCCAATTACTGGTCTGCCAACAACATTCAAACATTTTACAAGAATACTGGCAAATTCAGTATTCAATCATCTGATAGAAAACAGTTTGTATCCAGTAGAACAAAAAGGAAATTATAAAAAATCAAGAGGAACAAAAGATCAGCTGCTCATTGACAAAATGGTACTAAAAAATGCAAAATGAAGAAAAACAAATTTAAATATGGCATGGATTGATTACAAGAAGGCATTTGACTCATTACCCCACAGTTGGATTAACACCTGTCTGGAAAACTTTGGAATTAGCAAAAATATTTGTACATTTTTGAAAGCAAATATGCAAAAATGGAAAACAGTTCTAACAACAAATGGGGAGAACATTGGTGAAGTCAACATCAGATGAGGAATCTTCCAGGGGGACTCACTTTCACCACTACTCTTCAAGATCGCATTAATGCCACTGACAATAATCTTACAAAACACAAAACTGGGATACCAAATCTCAAGCCAACATGGCAAGATAAACCATCTACTATACATGGATGACTTAAAATGTATGCGAAAAGCCCCACTGAACTTAAATCAATAGTCAACACAGTTCAATTGTTCAGCAGCGACATCAAAATGAACTTTGGACTTGAAAAATGTGCTATATTATCCATGCAGCAAGCAAAAATGGAAAAAATAGAAGGAATAGAACTATGTTTACATAGTAAAAGCATTAGCAAAGAATGATGGTTACAAATACCTAGGCAGCAAGATCCTCCACAAACACAACATCAAGACAGCATTCTGCACAAACCGAAAAATATCCACCATCCTAAGAAACCCCAAAGACAAAATTGAGTTAGAAAATCAAGGAGTATATGAAATCCCTTGCACTGCCTGCCCCACACATACATCGGACAAACCAACAGAAGAATAAGTGCACACATTGAAGAACACAAGAACTCAGTTAGAAAAGAGGAACCAACTTCTTCCCTGGTCCAACACCTCAAAGCCACAGGACATGATATTGACTTTAAAAAGACCAGAACTATCGCCAAAACCGAACATTTTAACAACAGAATAATCAGAGAAGCTATCGAGATAGAAAAACGTCCACACAACATGAATAAACGAGATGATACCTCCCGCCTGCCAGCCATTTGGAAACCCGCCCTTATTGACAAACGAGTCCCTAACACAAAGAATGACACCAGACCCACACTCACGAGAGCCACACAGGATGTAACCACCACACATCCATGCAGAAAGCAGACTCAAACCCACACTGAGGATGAGGCACGACCGCAGACCAGAAGCCAGACCACAGCTGCATCATTAGCCACTTTAAACCCCTCCAATCCATACATGAAGCAGACTGACACCCAACATGAAGAGATGGAACGAAGCCAAACAACAGCAACACAGCTCACCAGCTCAAATCCCCCTGCTATTCAGACTAACCCGAGCACAACCAAGCCCCCACCTAAACAGAACACACACCCATCCAATCAGAGCACAGCCAACCCCCCATCCAATCAGAGCACAGCCAAACCCCCAACCAATCAGAACACACCTCCACCCAATCAGAACACAGCCAAGCTCCCACCCAATCAGTTCACACCCCCACTGGCAGTTAAAAGGAAGAAACAGCTGCAATCACACACATTTCTCCTACAAGCACGAAGCCGAGAACACCAGCCTGAAGATGACGAATGAGACTTCGTCGAAACGTTGCCAAGACACCTCCAATTTTACGCGGGAGAAAACCCGAATACAAACACCCGCGAAAACCTCAGAAAACATACATACATACATACATACATACATACATACATACATACATACATACATGTTTTTCCTCTAGCCAGGTTTTCCCTACGTAACCAAGGTTTTTCTGCAGCCCCAGCTCAGTAGAATCACATCCACTCGATTCTGGGCTTTTTTCCTTTCTAGCAGCCAGCAAGCTCTTCCTGCTAGGTGGGAGACCTATATAGATCTATTTCCAGCTCGTTTGCTTTCATCAGTAGGCCACACCCACATCTTATGTATCCTCCCTGTAAAGGTATAGTATCTATTTTCTTACTTGTGTGGCCTACTGATGAAAGCAAACGAGCTGGAAATAGATCTATATAGGTCTCCCACCTAGCAGGAAGAGCTTGCTGGCTGCTAGAAAGGAAAAAAGCCCAGAATCGAGTGGATGTGATTCTACTGAGCTGGGGCTGCAGAAAAACCTTGGGGAAACCTTATGTAGGGAAAACCTGGCTAGAGGAAAAACACACATAAACCCTACGAAGAAGTAAGAATATATATATTGCTATCTTACCAAAGAGCATTACTAATAAAACTGTATACCAAGCTGAAACACAAAGTGACTGGGTCTCCACGCCCCCCCCTGGAAGTTGTTAATATTTAATTAGTCTTTGGGAATTATTTCATTAGGATCCACTTCAGTGAACTAAAATTCTGCCTCCTGCCTCCTTTGTTAATTATGAATCACTTCCAGCAACTATGAGGATATTAGTTTATCCTTTCTTTTCTTTTACTTTTTACTTCCAAACCTGAGAGAGGGAGACGGAGAGGGAAAAAAACACCAAGCAAATACCTGGACACCACAAACAGAGGTCATCAACAGGTCATTGAATGCTCCTAAGGGCATGCCAATTCTATCCGAGTAATATTTCAATAGATGCCAGAAAATTTAATGAGAAGTGCAAGGTTACTGTAAGACATGACTGTGCTTGTTTTTAATCATTACTGGATACATTGGCAATATAACAGGCAGCCTGTGATACTGTCACAGTTCTGCCTTGGCATTCTCATAGAAATGAGACATTGCCTTCCCAGAAGTGTTGTGTAGAGACACACTTAAGAATTGAAGTGATAAAAAGAAGGAAATCAGCTATCCTCACTTTATGTTCCTTAGTTATCTCACTATCTGACTATAGAGGTGGGGGTCAAAGCTGGTTCCACAATGGCTACATGCCTAAATTGGTCAATCTGTCACCTCTTCACTCACATTATTTTATCTTAATACCTGCTTGTTGTACAGACAGGGGGTGTAGAATGAATTGCCTGGAGGGAGGGAGGGAGGGACGGAGGGAGGGAGAGAGAAATAGGAAGAGGCTTACTATCCCAAACCAGGCCAACCTCTTTCCAACTACCATTCAGAATATCAGTTACTTTCAACCCCATTATCATCACCCTAATGTCCAATCTGTAGGCAAATTATATCACAAAAAGACAAGATACAAAATTCATTCAGATTTTCTATGTCCAAGGTAGGGATTTATTTAAAAAGCAATTCTACCCATTATTATTATTATTATTATTATTATTATTATTATTATTATTGTTGTTGTTGTTGTTGTTGTTGTTGTTGTTATTATTATTATTATTATTTATTAGTTAATCTTTAGTGAGATTCACAGCCTTTGAGGCTGGTTAATAGCTCAGCAGCTCGAGTCCTTACCAAGGACCTAGGAACTGTTAAGGTATCGTCGGAGGATGTAAGCTGTTCCGAGTAAGGTGGTTTTCTGTAGAGTCAAAATGTTCAAGTCCGGCAAATTTAGAATTTCTAAATAGTGGGGTAGCCCTTTGGGTATTGCTCCGAGGGCTCCAATTACAATCGGGATAACACACGATTTCTTTTTCCACAATCGCTCAACTTCAATTTGTAAGTCCCAGTACTTTGTGATTTTTTCTTGCTGCTTATCTTCAATTCGTGCATCACCAGGTATTGCAATGTCAATGAACCATACTTTTTTCTTTTCAACTATTGTTATGTCAGGTGTGTTGTGGACCAAGTGCCTGTCAGTCTGAATCCTAAAGTTATTATTATTATTATTATTATTATTATTATTATTATTATTATTATTTCAATTTTTATTTATAAGTACAAACTAAACAGAACAATGAAACGTACAAAACATAAAAACATATAAACATCCATTTCAATACACGTCCAGTTTGTCGCAACTGTAATATACATTTCTCTTGTATTTTGACTCTTCCTTATTTGGTCATTCCCTTTTGTCTATCTACTATTGAACTTTGTTGACCTATGTCTATATCCCTTTTAATGAACTGGGTTTTCTACATTCTACTCTGAGACTGGAGTTCCACATTTTAAAATTACTTGGATAAAAACATGGACTTGATCCTGAATAGCTTCCTTCTTTCTCATAGGATCCTTCTTAAGTATTCTGAGTTCAGGATGTTCTACAAAATGAACCAAGGAAAAATTTCCTGACAGTGGGAACAATTGATCAGTGGAATGGCTTGCCACCAGAGGTTGTGGGTGCTCCATCACTGGAGATATTTAACAAGGGATTGGACTGCCATTTGTTCTGCTTGAATAGAGGGTTGGACTAGAAGACTTCCAAAGTCCCTTCCAACCTTATTATTCTATGTTTTGAGGGATCAATCTTGCCAACAGAACTCAATGTGAATTGGATAGAATTTTTTTTTAAAAGTTTAAAAAATAGTCAAAATTTGAAGTTCTGCCTGGAGCTGCAATCTCCCCATGGCGACCATCATTTGGAGACATCTGCATATGCTCAGAAGCATTCTCGCTCTTGTCATTCAAACACACATCCCAGGTTTCAGGTGGACTGCAGAAGTCATTCTCTGCCATTATTCTCTGCAAGAGGGAACTCAACAGAGTTGGAAGAGGTCTTGGAGGTCTTCTAGTCCAGCCCCGTGCTCAAGCAGGAAACCCTGTACCATTTCAGACAAATGGTTATCCAATCTCTTCTTAAAACCCTCCAGTGTTTGAGAACTCAATGAGCATTTCGATGGTACTAATAAATATGCACCACCTAGTCCACCTTTTCACGTCTTCCCTCCAAAAACGTCCAAGTGGAGAATGGAAACAGCATCTCACCCCTTCTCCCATCTTAGAATTCATGATTTTAATGAGGTCAGGGGTGAGTTAGAAATACTAAACAGTTTGAATCCAGACATTTATTCCACTGTAACTTTCATTTTTCTAACAAAGCGATGGACGCTTCCTTTGGCCCAAGGGAACTCTGTTGAATCCTTCTCACCAGAGCTGTTTCTCATGCCCTTAGGCAAATTCCTCATCATCTCTTTCCTTTATTAAATTTCAGCAATTTAAATTTAGAAGTGGGTTGCCCAAGAATATATGAAAATGCAAGCTTGCTCCCTGAAACCAGTGACATCAATAAATGCTTTCATAGAGAGGGTTATAGCATCTCACTGGACCAAAGCATCTCACTGGAACATGATGAGAATGCAAAGAATTTTCCCTGAGACTTTCAAACGGATTCTGGGACTTTGATTTCCTAGCATGTCCTGAGTACAAATTTCGGAAGAGGAGGATATTAGTAATCAATCAGTTTGTGAAAGGGCTAGGAATTACTTGTTCCAAAATTGATGCTCATGTAATTAATTGTTTGTCTCAGTTAAAATGCCAGAATATGGTTCTTGATCCCAAAGAGTTTACAATCCAACAGGAGAAATGAAGGGAGAAGAAAAGGTGCTTCCAAACTCACAACCAGCACTCTTTCATTAAGTTTATCTGAAAATCTCAAAGCTGTAATTTGATAGGTTGCTGTGGTCAATTTATGGTAGCCATCATGCCATGGCCAATTTGCCATAGTCATTTTGCCACAGACAACCTGGTGCAATCATCTCACTGCAGCCAACTCATCACAGCCAACTCACCACGGGACAATTCTCAATGGCCAACTCACTATGGGACAATTTCCCATGGACAATTCCATGTGGGATAACTCATTTTTTGTCAATGGAAATAATGTCAAAGCAACAGTGGCGGATAACATTTATTGCATTGACTTATCCTGGTGGAATTGTCCATGGTGAGTTGTCCCATGGCAAGCTGTTCTGTGATGAGTTGGCCAAGACAAGATAGCCACAGTGAGATGGCTATGTTGGGTTGAGAGGGCCACACGAGTTGGCCATGGCAAGTTGTTCTAGACCCTCTTGAAGCATCCTCTTTTTGTTTTGCCCATCAGAGGGATAATTGAGTGGAATATGCATTTATGACTTGTCAACCCTGACAAAAGGCAAAGTCTGTTTCTGATGGAGGTGGACTCTTGGTGTCTATATGGAGTGGTCCAATAATTTTTTGTCAACCACACATAAATGACTTATCATGACCTTCCTCCAAGATATTCTTGAATTCCAGACCATCCTAAAAACTTGAGATATGCTGGACAATGATCTTCTGTGTCCAAACAAGATCAGGGTTTTGTTTTGTTTTGTTTTTTGACCTGGACCCCTTCTATTATTTCAAGATATTTCATGCAAAACTTGCTGACTTCATAAGAAAAATAACACAAAGCTGCCACCCATCGCCAGCTATTGGTAGACTTCTCTGTGCAATCAATTTTCTGGCCAACAATACAGAAATGTTTTGTCCTTATTTTCTTTCAGTTTTTCTCCCCTATTCTTTATAAATCTAGATCACTTTATAATCCCTAATGGTGTCCCATAAAATACAAACCAGGTCCCGATGTTTTTAGCAATCTCAACATCTGCAAAGGTCTGCCCAGTGCTGCCAATTTTTGTGCCAACGATGGAAGTTCAGTCTATTTGAGAAACTATGGAACTGTCCTGCATGAGTTTAATTTCTTATAATCACCTTTGCGAGATACATTTGGTGGACGTGCAAAGGTAGATTTTGTAGAGAAGTTATTTTTTAAAAAAAACTTTTTTGGAACTTAACCATGGAATCAAGCTAGGACTGCCAATAAAACCTATTGCCCATGGAGAGATATTGAGTGTTCCAGCCCTTCAGAATTACGATAATATCTGCTGCAGAAAGCAAATTGTGGCAGTAACTAGGACGTAAGAGAGTTCAACGAAGTCCACTCTTATTCTCAGGTTCCAAAGGTGACCATCTGTTTTTCTCTCTCTCATTTACCAGCTAAAACTATCAAACATTGTACAATAATTGGAGTCTCCCTGTTTAGCGTATATTTAAAAACTTCCACTATACTCAATGCTTTAGAGAATGGTGCAGCTTCCAATTCATTCCTTGAAGCTGCAAAGTAACATGTATTTATAGCTGTGGCTTAATGCAACAGCTCAGAAACTTTGCTTCTTATTCCCACTGTGCTATTTTTATCTAAAGTTTGGTTGTTTAATTGTTTCAGTAGCTCATTGTCAACCTTCTCCCTTATCATGTCTCTGTTATATCATTGGCTGTATACATTTGGATTACTTTTTCCAGTTTGATTTGTCTTAGGCATTCTCTTTCAAGATAGCTCTATAAGGCACAGAAACAAAGCAATCCTATTAAAAAGGAATACTCCTTTTTTTTTTTAAAAAAAAATGATATATTTACTACCCATTGTTACTTTTTAATCTCCAATCCTGTAAGTCCAGTAATATATGGGTGCATGTCTATATTATTTTATTTGGAGAATTTATACGGCTGCTCATATTAACCCTATAACTCTGCTTAGCTAACAAACAATACATTGACAAGCATATAAAAATCAATCTCTTTATATAAAAGCGAAAACCACTCATGCATTAATCACGAAATCTCCAGAACCGTGGGGCCAGCCTGAGGGAGAGAAGGGGAGAGGAGAGGCTTCTGTGGGGCCAGCTTGAGGGAGAGAAGGGGAGAGGAGAGGCTTCTGTGGGGCTAGTCTGAGGGAGAGAAGGGGAGAGGAGAGGATCTATGGGGCCAGCCTGAGGGAGAGAAGGGGAGAGGAGAGGCTTCTGTGGGGCTAGTCTGAGGGAGAGAAGGGGAGAGGAGAGGCTTCTGTGGGGCTAGTCTGAGGGAGAGAAGGGGAGAAGAGAGGCCAATCGTAACTACTCATTAATTTTCAAACTCTAAATGCTGATTTATCAAGCCCAATGACATAGTTTCATAGCAGAGCATGGGTATTCAGCTAGTATCAGTATAAAATAAAAGTTAAAAATGATGAGAATAATCAACCAATTATAGCCAAGGCAAAATATCTCTCATAGTCCCAGGCATATCAGGTTCCACTAATATCCTGGCCCTTCATGCAAGTATGATTGTGAATCTCTCTGTGTGTGGGCAGATGAAAAAAAATGCACTACAAAAAAACAAAAGGAGGGATTACTCTGTACACAACTTTGTGGTCCTAAATTTTAGGTGAGATACAAGATAGAGAGGTGGACCGTTATCTCCTCTTCATCTGGTGGGGGTGGCTTGGAACCTAATTTCAAGGTTTGATAGATCCATATGATTCATACATTGGTATCTGTGATTAAGCCAGCATTCACAGAATAACAGTGCTGGAAAGGACTTTGGAGGTTTTCTAGTTCATCTCCCTGCTGAAGCAGGAAACTATACCATTCCAGATGTCGTCTCCAAATGGATGTCGTCTCTTCTTAAAACACTCCAGTGATGGAGCACCCACAATTTCTAAAGGCAAGATGTTCCAATCAAGATGTTGATTGTTCTCACTGTCAGGAAATTTCTCCTTAATTCTAGGTTGCTTCTCTCTTTGTTCAGTTTCCATCCATTGCTTCTTGTCTTGCCTTCAGGTGCTTTGGAAAATAAATCAACCCACTCTTCTTTGTGGCAGCCCATCAGAAATTGAAACACTGCTATCATGTCACCTCTAGTCCTTCTTTTCATTAGACTGGACATACCTAATTCCTGCAATCATTCTTCACATGTTTTAGCCTCCAGCCCTCTAATCACCTTTGTTGCTCTTCTCTGCACTCTTTCTAGATTCTCAACATCTTTTTTATATCATGGCAACCAAAACTGGATGCAATAGTTCACACACATTCACATCTCACTGAGGGCTGGTAGTGACAAATAGCTTCCCGATCATGTGAACATTCAAATACTTAACCCATAAAACAATTATTATTTTAGAGAGAAGAGCATAAAACAGCAACAAAGATGATTAAAGGCCTGGAGAATGATTGTGGAATTGGGTATGGCCAGTCTAGAGAAAAGAAGGACTAGGAGTGACATGATAGCAGTATTCCAGTATTTAAGTGGCTGCTACAAGGAAGAGGAAGTCAACCTATTCTCCAAAGAACTGAAGGCAGGACAAGAAGCAACAGATGGAAACTAATCAAGGAAAGAAGAACCTAGAACTAAGGAGACTAAGGAGGTTTCCTGACAGTGAGAACAATTAATCAGTGCAACAACTTGCCTTCAGAAGTTATGAATACTCCAACACTGGACATTTTAAAGAAGAGATTAGATAACCATTTATCTGAAATGGTATAAAGTCTTCTGCTTGAGCAAGGGGTTGGACTAGAAGATCTCCAAGGTGCCTTCCAGCTCTTTATTCTGTTATTATTGCTTTCCATTTCTGTGTTTCCTTCACAGCTTCACAGTAATGCACACACACACACACACACACACACACACACACACACAAACGCACACACAATCATAGACATAGTTTAGATTTAAATCTAAATATACTGTAGATGAGGCTTCCGGTTGGCACCGCCGGCGTCGCGGACGGTCTTCTTTGACCGCCAGCCCCGTGATTCCGTTGGAGCCGTTCTGACAGTGCTAATCAGCTGTCAGATGGCTTAAAAACCTCTCCTTCGGGAGAAGAAGGAGAGGAGAGCCAGTGGGCGAGGGTAGAGCTCCCCGGGAGCCCCTGGATTAATTCCAGGGGCTTGGAGGGTGAGAGCTCCCCGTTCAGCCCACTGAAGCTCCGGATCCGTGGCAACTCCATTTAAATGGAGCCATACGCTGGCGACCAACTCTGCTTTCAAGAAGAAGATTAATTGATTTCAAAAAGCAGACAGAACGGAAGCAGGAGAACAAGCTTTTGCAAGTATATGCTTAACTCCTGGGATACATTGTTTCTATTTGATTTTGCTGAGCTGGAGCCGGAAATGGCGTTTTTGTTGTGGGTGTGAAAGTGAAAGCAGGAAATGAAAGTGCTTGTTAATAGACTTTTGCTTAGAGACTGGATTTAAACTGTTGGATTTGAGAGCTGGATCTAGAAAAAAACTATCTTGCTTGATAAACTACAAATAAATCTGAGAAAGCTGCTTGAGAGACTTTATGGCTGTGAAAAGAAAAATTCTTTTAAAATAATATGGCTTCCAAGGAAGGAGTTTCTGAAAGTGGAGGCTCTTTAATGGTGTTAGAAATGACACAGAGAACTGAAACACAGAGCCAGGAGGTTTTTTTTAGAGACCTTGCAGAATTTATAAAGGAAGCCATGAATAACCAAATTGAAATTATTAATAACTTTACAGCAATCATGGAACAAAAATTTACAGAATTGTTGGAGGATAAAAAAGCAACTGAGGATGTCTTGAAAGGAAAGCATAATGACAATGTAGGAGACATTTTGATCAAGACAGAGAAGCTGGAACTGGCTGATCCTCAAGAATCTTTAAACCCTCTTCCTGCCCTTTTGGAATTAACTGACAGAACTTTTCAAAAATATAATTTGGAGCAGAAAGAAGATGGAACTGATCAGCTCTACGAGGTTTTGGATAAAGATGATTTGGCAGAGGCTTTCATACAATTAATTGAAATGCAGCAACTGGATTTTTCTTTGCAAACAGATTGAGTTAATTCTTTGTTCTATGAACTGACTGTCTATATAAGCAAGAAGAGTCAATATGGAGGCTCTAAATCAGAGGAAATGGTTCCGAGAAAGGGACAAGTCTTAAAGATACATAAACCCCCACTTAAAATTCAAAACCTCCTCAAAATAAAAGAAGGAGGGAGGAAGAAAGATTGGAAAAAATACAGAAAAAAAGGAAGAAGGGAAGATTAAATTTTTCTGATCTAACTATTGATGTATTAATGATTAACTACAATGATTAACTAAATGAATTGAGAGTTCAATTAATGATTAATTAAGGTTTAGTTATTGTTAAAAATATTTGAATATTGAGCACAAAAGCAGGAGGAATATCTAAATGATTAAGTATGTATTATCTACTAGTGTTTGTTATTGGTTTTTAAAAAATTCTTAGGGCTAAAGGATTATATGTTATTTTGTGTTTAAAGGGAGGTTGATGAATAATTTGTAGAAGGGGAGTTAAGGGGTCTAGGGAGTATTAATGTCTTGCATTAAGTTAGCATATTTTAGCGTATGTTTGGTAAAATCTATACCGTTTTTCTTCTGGGAAGTCGGGGGAGGGGGGAGAGAAGGGGGGGTTGCACAAATGTTTAAATAGATAAGTGATTTGTTTGATTTGTTTGTATTTTAAAAAACAATAAAAAAAATTTGTTCCGAATAAATATACCGTAGATGTAGACATACAAAATAGATGATATAGATATACTGTACATATAGGTGTAGCTATGTGACTTATTTTTATTAGTTAAACTTTGAAGTGAATGCAGGAGCTCTATCTTTAGCTGGTACACCTGCAGAATAGGATAAAAACCATGCATTTCAATAAGTTCAGAAAAAAAATTCCAGATTCGTACATCCACAGGAAGCAGTGTATGTTGCCTTGAGCAAAAGTGAACATGAATTGAACAGTTCTTCCTAGGGCAAAAATATGAGATGGTTTCAAAGGAAGCCAGGCATAACTTTGAAAGGTTTCCAACACCTCAGTGCAAATTATTCAATGTGTTCAGGACTTCTTTCTTTCCCGTTGGTGTCAGCAGCTTCTGAATTTCCACAAGTTTCATGATCTGCTTATTCTTTTACAATTTTTCCCCTCAGAAATGTATCTTGGCAGCTTGTCTATGTTAAAACTTCCCATGTGTTCCTTGGTTCTTGCCACACATATTTCAGAGTTCTTCTGCTTCACTCGGTTATTCCATCCAGAGATGGCTCAGATGGGGAGAGCCAGAATGAAAAGCTGTGACAACCTTTAAAATATTCAATAGTTTTAGATTTATTGGTTAACTTTTTGGATGTGAGAGGCAGGACCATGGAGAGTGAACCAGGCCCCCAATGAATGGGTCTTTTTCTGAAGGGTCTGCAAAACCAGTTTTACACTCACAGATGAAATGTTAAATTTCAAACAGCAACAATTTCATGAAACAGGGAAGAAAAGAAAGAATAATCTCTCTCTCTCTCTCTCTCTCTCTCTCTCTCTCTCTCTCTCTCTCTCTCTCTCTTTCCTTCTCTCTCTCTCTCTCTCTCTCTCTCTCTCTCTCTCTCTCTCTCTCTCATCTATTTATCTATTTTATATGGCTTCTTTTTATGAAAAAGTGACTCTGGGTAGTGTATACCCCCCCACACACACAAATAATTGTGGTTAAAAGGCAATGTGAGGGCAGCACATATTAACATTAATGGACCAACCTCAACAACTCACCTATCCCTTGGGTCCTCCAGGTCTGATGGCCTAACCACCTTCTGAGGGATTTCCAGAATGTTAGCATGGAGACAACCTCACTTTTTCAGAAATGATGCTCCCTAAGGCAGATGCCAGGACAGAAAAGGGCATTCTCCTAGGTGAGACCAGGTCTTCTTAGCATATGGGAGTACATAACATACCTCTTCTACCAAATCTGATGGGATAAACAGGTGTAATTGCTCCCCCAAGTAACCTGGCCCCATGCCAGTAAGGGCTTTAAAGGTCAAAATCAGCACCTTGAATTGGACCTGGAAGCAAACTAGCAACCAATGCAGCTCAAGGAACAGAGGAACAATAGATGCTATTCTAGAAATGCTACTGCATTTTTTTAAGCAAGAGAAGCTTCCAGATACTCTTCGGCCCCATTTAGAGTGTGACAGAAATCAAGATCATACCAAGAAGAATACAGCATGAATGCAAATCTGAAATACCACAATAAATGCTGAAAAGCTGTTTTGATAAATTGTTACATTACTAAAATATTACAATTTTAGTATGAAAATACTAAGTTAGTAATATTGACTAATATTAATATAGTAAATTACTAATATTCTGTTCTAAGATAATAAGCTATTGAATTCTAAAATGCCATTGATCCTATTTCTCAATTTTTGCTTTCTTCCTACTTCTGCATGATAATGTCTTATCTTATCATGTAATATTGGGATTACTATCTTCAAGAGAGGGAACAAGTTTGGTGTAGTGGATAAGGCACCAGGCTAGCAGCCAGGAGACCATGAGTTCTAGTCCCACTTTAGGAACAAAGCCATATGGGTGATCTTGGACCGATTACTTTCTCTCAATCCTAGAAAGGAAGCAATCACTTCTGGAAAAGGAAAAAAATAAATATTATTTCAGGGATATGGCTGGTATAGCAAAAAGAGTAGGAAAGAATGAAAGCACTTCAGCAGGATTGTGACTGGTATTCCAAGTGGCAATTCCTGAGCAAAACATAAAAAGAAAATCCAATTTTGGTTGACACAACTGAGCAAGATTTTATTAAGATTCTACGGCCTGAGGCAAAGAGGCCTTATGCAAATAAATCAGCTCATCCATGCAAGAATGCCTATTACACCCAACAATTGTTTTCTGAAGGGTCATAATCAATATAAAATTTTCACTGTCCACAAATCTTGCATTTCATTTTGCTTTGATATTATTGCTTCTCTATTACCATGACAGCAATCACCTTCAACAGAAGGGCTGGGAACTATGTTCTGGTTTCCATTCTATTAGGAAACAAAAATCATCTCGATAATGTGTGGCTACACCAAATGTCACTGAATGTCTACTTGGATCTGATTCAATGCTCTATAAGTAGCTCAGGATTCCTGGTGATTTTAAAAAATCCACACTTAGCAATCTTAACTTTGCTTTTATTTCCCTCAACATCCAAAGTGGTAAAGGAAGAGGAGGAGGAGGAGGTTATTCATTTCTTCAGTCCTCCTTTCCTATTGGTATCTTATGATTTATCACTTTGTTGTTTGTACAGTATGTACACTGAGAGCTTTTGCTCCCGAGACAAATTCCTTGTGTGTCCAATCACACTTGGCCAATAAAGAATATTTTATAGTCTATAAAAGCAGGAAAGGTGGCAGCCAAACTCAGGTCCCAAAAGAAATATAATCTACAATTTAAGAGCAACACAGCAGAACAGCAGAAGCTTTGCTTTTCTTGTGGCCAGCCACTCCAAGTATTATGGAGTCATGAGTCCCCTAAATCACATAAATATGTAAATGTGCACTTTTTCTAGGCAAAAGTTCTGCTATCAACAATAAATGACTACCTTTTACTTCATTGGAGGCAAATTTAAGATGTAACTGTGAGACAATTGTCCAATCGATGAACATCCTGGCATCTTCCACTCAATAGGGAGGGAAATAATGTGTGGTGTTGAATTTAGAGGCTTTCCAGTCTGGGAGGGTGAAAAGCTGGGTGAGATGTCTCTTTCTGGCTACTCTGTGAAAGACAGTTCTCAAGCAGTCACCAGCAAACAGGGAAGTATCATGTCAGTCTGACACCAAATGAGAGTCAGTTTCCAGTGGTCTCCTCTGCCCCAAAAGGTAAATTCTAGCCACAATCAGGTCCCTCAAATGGGCAAAAAAAGAAAGTCAGATTAATCAGTTATACTGCAAAAGCAAGAGAAAGCTGTATAAGAATGTCAAGCCATTCATTACCAAGAAGTCATGAACTCAATTGAAAACAGTGATAAAGGTTTCAAGTAGTTTTTTCTACATGTTTTTTTCTGAGCGTTTGTGTCCTTGTGTTCTCACAGTTCCTTACCTAGCTGGCTAAAAGATGGGTGACATCATCATTCGTCAAAAACTGGCTCTGCTCTCAACGTTTTATCACTAAGCCATCTGTTCCTTTAATTGAGTTGGAGATAAGAGGAATTCATGAAACCAGCTAACCATTTATTTATTTATTTGTTTGTTTGTTTATTTATTTATTTATTTATTTATTAAATTTATATACCGCCCTATTCCTAAGGGACTCAGGGCGGTGAACAGTGAACGATAAAAATACATTTAATACATCCCAGTTTAAAATAAAATCAAAAAAAGCAATATAAAGGGAAAGTTAGGCCAGGCCAGCCTGCTGAAACAGGAATGTTTTGAGGGCACGGCGGAAAGTACGCAGATCCAGAATCTTCTGTATCTCTGGGGGGAGCTCGTTCCAGATGGTGGGTGCCCTCACAGAAAAGGCTATCCCCCTGGGGGCCGCCAGTCAACATTGTTTGGCTGACGGCACCCTGAGAAGCCCCTCTCTATGGGAGCGTACTGGGCAGTGAGAGGCTATTGGTGGCAGAAGGCGGTCTCGTAAGTACCCCGGTCCTAATAATAATAGGATATTATTTTAATAGCTACTTTTCTCAACCTTGGGTCTTCCAGTTTGCGACTGCAACTGAAATGTCTTCTTAGCATTTTGTCTAAATAATTGATAAATTGATGTCCATATAACTAAGTTATTCCCACACATGGCCCTATAATAAGAAAATGCTAAGACACTGTTACATCACATTCCCTTTTGCTACATTATTCTATGAAAGGTCTTGGATAAACCATCTCTTTCAAAATAAAATCATCCATTCATCCATCCATCTATTTATGTTTCCATCCTTCTATTCTTCGATTTAGCCTTCCAACCTTCCATCTCTCTATTTATTCTTCCTTCTTCCATCCATTCCATCCTTCTATTCTTCCATCTTTCTAGTTATCCATCCATCTTCATCCATTGATCCTTCCATCCTTCTATTTATACAAGAGCCGAGGTGGCGCAGTGGTTAGAGTGCAGCACTGCAGGCTACTTCAGCTGACTGCTAGCTGCAGTTCAGCAGTTCAAATCTCACCGGCTCAAGGTTGACTCAGCCTTCCATCCTTCCGAGGTGGGTAAAATGAGGACCCAGATTGACTCCGGGGTGGGGGGCTGACTCTGCAAACTGCTTAGAGAGGGCTGTAAAAGCACTATGAAGCAGTATATAAGTCTAAGTGCTATTGCTATTAGTATCCTTCCATTCCTCAATCCATTGATCCTTCTATCCCATTTACCTTTTCTATTTATTCTAGACTGCTAGAGACAAAATGTCAGGACTAGAACAGTATTAAACAGAGATTCATGTATGACAATTTTGCAACATTAAAGAATAAATTCATTCAAGTTCCTTATGTTCCCTATGATTTCCACACAAATAAACTGAATTACTAGGAATGAACAATTATTATGAACTAACTAAACTAATGAGCTGACAAATACATATGAAACTAGTCATGTATTTTTCTTTTACAAAAAAAGATTTTTAAAAAGTCTATGTAAATATTTAACACAATGTTTTTACATTTCGAGTTGATGCATGCTGCCTTATCATGACTGCATTTTAAGAGCATTTTAGTAATATTTTAAAAGGTTAAAAAGGTAGTTATTCAAACCTTTCAATTTTAGACACTTTTCTCAAGATAATTAAATCATTCATGACAGATTACTTATCTAACAGAACCACAACATAAATCTCCAAATATTCTAATTCCTTTAGGGTTCGTGAAATTGAAATTATTTATTGTACACTCTTGGAATACTTAATTCAAAAGCAGACAGACACACATTCCATTTTCCGAAGATGAGATTTCATGCAAATTTATTGGCATATAACAGAAACAAGTAGTTTGCAACAGCAAATAAGTTCCATGTTCATAAACTGTGAGAAGCACAACTCCTCTTCTATCCAAAGGGCTTCTAAAGGTGGGCATGGAATCCAATTTAATTCTACATTTGCAAATAAATTGCATTGTGCTTAAAGACATTTACTTACTAGTAAATATATTTAGAAGTCTAAACATAATATATTCTCTAGGAAAGAAATTCATTTCCATATTGTCCTACTCTTAAGTGAAGACACACCTGGTCAAGATAAATCCAGCTTCAGCATCAAATCCAGTTTAGATGTTTTCATTTAACAATGTGAAATAAAGTCAGCCCCTAAATTCATTTACACAGAAATACATTTCTTGAATTTGATGCTCTTACACCTAAGTAAATACAATTAAACTTTCCACAATATACAGTACATTAATGTTGAACCAAAGACTCAAGGTATTGTTTCTAAATAGGGAAAATATGAAGGTTACAAATTCATGACAAAGTTAAGTGTGTTTTTGAGACATCAATTCTTGGTAAACATACTTGAACAAAATGGTAGTTATTCAAGAGTAAAGATTACAAATTATGTATCTATTATTTCAAATCAGTGCTTGTCTGTTTGGATTCAATGATCCAGACAAATTTAGCTTCTTCTGTTTTCTATTATTCTGTCTATTCTGTCTGTCTGATTATCTACCTATTTATCCATCCATCCATCCATCCATCCATCCATCCATCCATCCATTTATCATTTGCCACTCATTTCGTGATTCAAAGTGACTCTTTTGTGGTCCACCTGTCTTGCTTGCAGACAAATTGTATTTCTTGCAGATTAGTCCAGCACAACATTGTTGCTGTATGCCCTAGCTGTTGTTTGCAGATAGTTCTTGTAGCAACTAACTAGGTGTTCTACTGTTTCATTAGCTTCTTTGCAGTGTGTGTTCCATCACTGGAGGTTTTTAAGAAGAGATTGGACAGTCCCAGGGTCTCCTGCTTGAGCAGGGGGTTGAACTGGAAGACCTCCAAGGTCCCTTCCAGCTCTTGACTGATTGATTGAGGTAGCATTTGCTGTCTGTTGCTCTCTTTTCAGTTCTGGTTTCCTATATATTTGTTCTTAAGGCTTGGTCTTGTGTATTATTATTATTATTATTATTATTATTATTATTATTATTATTATTATTTTCTTTATTTCTATACCGCCCTTCTCCCAAAGGACTCAGGGCGGTGTACAGCCTAATTAAAAATACAAAGACAGACAATTTAAAAATAATTAAAATTATTAAATAATAGGCCCAATTTATAAAACCCCAAATTTAAAATCCCATTTAAAACCAATTAAAATCTTTACATTGATAGCCCAGCCTGGTGGAACAACATGGTTTTGAGGGCACAGCAAAACACACGGAGATCAGAGATTTTACGAATTTCTGGGGGCAGATCATTCCAAAGGGCAGGGGCTCCCACAGAGAAGGCCCTCCCCCTGGGTGTCGCCAGCTGACATAATTTGGCTGATGGCACCCTGAGGAGACCCTCTCTGTGGGAGCGAATTGGCCGGTGGGAGGCTACTGGTGGCAGAAGACGGTCTCGAAGGTATCCAAGTCCAATGCCATGGAGCCAGAATTGAAGAAGAAAATTGAAAACAGAGATATATTTTAAACCAAATACAGCTAGTTCTCGACTTCAAAGTTACAACAACACTGAAAAAGTGACTTATGACCACTTTTCACACTTACAACCATTGTAGCATCCCTGTGGTCGCATGTTCAAAATTCAGATGCTTGGCAACTGCTGCCTATTTATGATGGTTGTGGTATCCCAGGGTCACGTATCCCTTTTGCAACCTTCTGACAAGCAAAGTCAGTTGGGGAAGCCAGGTTCACTTAACAACAGTTTGACTATTTAACAATTTTAACAATTGCAGTGATTCACTTAACAACTGTGGCAAGAAAGGTTGTAAAATGGGACAAACTCACTTAACAAATGCTTCACTTAGTGACAGAAAATTTGGGCTCAATTTTTTGCCATAAGTTGAGGACTATCTGTAAAACTTTCTAAGACATTCAACATTTTTCAAGGTGCATGACAAAGGTGATAGACCAGCGGTGTCAAATTCACATCATCATGGCAGCATCATATGATCTATGAGACATTTTCCCCTTCACTAAACCGGGCATGGGCGTGGCCAGCATGTGACGCATCCGGCCTTCAGGCCATGAGTTTGACAGCCCTGTGATAGACCATTTGAAAGAGCTGCTGCAACAAGAGAGAGAAAGTTTATGTCCAAAGGATCAGAGATAAAATGTTTCTTTCGGTGACAGTTGCCGAATAAAATGAAAAGAGGCTCCTGGAACTAAAAAAAATGAGTAAACCTAGAATTGTTTACATGTATAGGTAACATGGTTGAGTTCAAGTTTAGATTGTCAAGTTTCCGAAAGATGCCCTAATTGATTCATGAGCCATGAGCCAAACTTCAAAGGAAATATATTCATTTATTAGGAGCACCATTCCGGCAATACTCGGATACAGTTAGGACTGATCCTACATAGATTTACGTTCCCCTATGACCCTGTCTCTCCCCTCCTCTCTGGCCATGTCATAAATCACGTTCTCCAATTAACCACTTTGGCTGGCTGTGAAACCTAACACCTTCCTTCTGATTGCGGTGAGAAAGAACATATGGAATTCACTTCAGTTCTCCCTCCCTCCTGCTCATGGCAACTTGAAAGCTTTGCAAGTTGACATAGATATGAAATGGTATATAATATGAATTTCATATCATGAATACGATATGAAAGAGAACTTCAATGTTCAAAGACCCATGTCGAATGCAAATTTAAATGTCCAGGTTAAAGACAAAAAAGGTATAGATTTGATCTGGATTGGTGTTTGTCAATGTCCCTGACCTGATTAAAAACTGTCTGGCAAATATGCTCCATGCATTATACATATTTTGGGAGGCATATTGTTCTGAAAAGGTTGTAGGATTCCAACTCTTAATGGCCTGAACTTGTGAAACAAATGGCCAGGGATGGTGAGAATTGTACACCAACATCTGGAAGGTAGTATGTTTTCCATTGCTGTAGTATTTTATGTCTGTTACCAAATGCTGCCAAATTCCAAATATCAATTAAACAAGATACCCAGCTATAAAACCTCAACTGTCAAAACCAAGTATCCACAGATGTCAACTGCAAATATAATCACTCATGTGTGAGAAAACATTGATGCATTTCAAACTTTTAATCTTTAAAATGTATCCATGGCAATTACTCTGTGAATGCCTCTGTTGATTTAGATAGATTTGACCTCTGTACAGAACAGCGCCAACAGTTCAGAAAAGAGGCAGAAGGAGAAAGATTTCCACCAACGAGCAAGCCTTCCCTAATGTCGGCAGTTTTCTATTCACAAATGACAAGAATGGACCATAATTAGATATGTATGTCTTTTGAATTAAGGATTTTAATTGTGATAGTAAAATATAATACCAACTGAACCTAAAGAAAGAAAACAGGAAGAAGTAAAAAGTGCAAAGAAAAAGAAATAAAAAAGAATAAGAAGAAAGTGCAAAGTATGAATATGATAAAGGAAGAGAAGGGACTTCCAATCTTCATCACAATAAGTATAAACACATTTAGTGATTGTTTACCCCTCTAGGATAACAAATAATCATCTCTTTATCCCAAATTTCATCTCTTATCTACAGGCAAACCCATAAAGCATCATCTTTTCAGTCCTGGTGCCAATAAAAAATTGTGCTATATTGGGTTCAGTGGTCAGGCAATTTTTGATGAAGTTACATGGATATCCATTTTGGTGGAAGATGTATAGATGATCTGTTTCCTTTTTCTGATGTTTAGGGTTCCTGCAGTATGCTTGTCTGAATAATGTTTTTACACATAGAACACACAATAATAAAGGAAAGGACTTGGAGGTCTTCTGGTCCAACCTCCTGCTTAAGCAGGAGACCCTATGCCATTTCAGTCAAATGGTTGTCCAGTCTCTTTTTGAAAGCCTCCAGTGATGGAGCACCCACAACTTCTGGAGGCAATATCTGTTCCCTTGGTTGATAGCTTTCATGGTTAAGAAATTTCTCTGAAGTTCTAGGTTGCTTCTCTCCTTGATTAGTTTCCGCTGATTGTTTCTTTTCACACCTTTTGGTGCTTTGGAAAATAGTTTGACCCTCTTTTCTTTATAGGAGCTCTTCAAATATTGGAATGCTGCTATTGTGTCTCCCCTAGTCCTTCTTTTCATTAGATTAGAGCTACCCAATTCCTCTAACCGTAACATGGTTTCTCTTGTGAGAATTTTGATTGTTACTTTGGTAGCGGAACACTTGGTTGGTGTGTTTTTCTTATATGAACTTGTGTTTCTAGTTTACCATTTGTCTCTGCTGATGAGGATATTCAAGAAGGATAATGTGTTGCACTTTTTTTTTTCTTCCCTTCTGAACGTCATACCATTGTAGATGTTGTTGATGGTTTGTTGTGCATTTTCTGCTTGGTGATCTTAGTTTTGTCCCTAGCTGAGGTTATTTGGAGTATTAATTCTACCAATTCAAAAATGGTCATTGCTTTTATTTAATAAATGGCTAAAATCTAATAGACTGTAAGATCCTTCACATTTCACTTATCCAAACATCCATGGGATTAAACTTCCCAACAAGTAAGAAAGTTGTCTGCATTTAAAGACAGAACATTGCTATCTCTTCAAGATGACCAAAACAAATCTAGTTTGAGAATTAATTTCCCAAATTATTTTGTGTATCTCTGCCTCTCCTCTCATTGAACTGTTCCTACCCCAAATAAGTTCTGTTTGTTAAAATTGTCTTTTATTCTAAAAGCAATAGAATGGATGTCAAAAGCACTTTAGAAAATCATCAGCCATCAGGCAGGTTTAGCTATGATCAATGCCGTGATCTATCTAAATATATCACACAAGTTAAGGATATTGCTATTTGGCTTAGAAGATCATTCATCTGGAGGAGAAATGGTTTATCTCAACATTTTATTGAATAAAGAATTATGCATACTTTTAGATAAAAGCTTCCACGTTCATGTGGATTGCACAGACCAATAATAGTGAACAGGGAGAAATGGTTTAGGATGAAAGATACGTCCTGGCTTGTTAGAAAAAGATGGCTGTTCTGTTTTTCCAGTCTTATAAGTGTATCATGAACTTGCCAATGTCTAAGGACTTTTTTGCCCTTTTCTGTTGTTGTTTCACAACATACAAAACAATAAAATTCTTGTTTGTCAATCTCCAGTTCTGTTTCATGGGGATTTATGACAACTTGCTGTGGCCAACTCGCCTGTTGTGGTCTGCCAGCAGCCTGCGGAGCTGGCAGCAGAATCAGCCAGTGAGGAGACTGGGGAGGACCATGGGCCAGTCCTGGAGTCTGGGGAAGGCCCGAATGAGGGCTCTGAGAGACAGAGATGCTCTGAGAGACAGAGACAGAGATGGGGCCAGGGCCATCTGGGAGTGATGCATGGACTCCAGAGCCCCCAGAGTCGGACAGCAGAGAGGCAGAGGAGCAGGAGGAGCCTGTTCCTAGTGCACGCATGTACAGAGCTGCCAGAAGGCAAGAGCAACTAAAGCAAAAGGGGTGACTCGGGAGTAAGGCCAGGAGATGATTGGCCCCTCCCATAAGGCTTAACAGAGAAACAGAGGCACGTGGGCCTTTTTGCAGGAAAGCAAGATTGCTAACTCTGTTTCCAGTCGGCGTCTCTTATTTGTTTCTGAACTTCGTGGGGCTTTGCCAAGTAAGGCCTTTGGCAGGGTGTCAAAGAAGATAAAGGTTGGTGATTATCCTAAAGGACTTCTGCCGAAGGACTTGTTTTACAACTAATTGGGACTCAGCTGGGAATAAATGTAATTCTCAGCTGTTACAATAAAATAGGTTTATATGGGACTAATTGTGTCTTGTAATGACTCAGTAAGCCTAGGTCACAACATCGCCACAGGACAACTTGCCATGTGTCATGCCCCCATCAGAGTCTGAATCAGTGGAGGAGAATGAACAGGAGCTGGAGCTGATGGAGATCGAGGGGGTGGCTTTGTTGGCTTTGGATAAATGTGGGAAGGAGCAGGCTGAGGCAGCCGAGGGCCCTTCAGGATTGGGATAGCTTGTTAGCAGGGAGGAACAGGGGAAGGATGACCAAGAGAGGGCAAGCAGTGGACATGAGGAGTGACGTAACTCAGGCGATGAGCAAAGACTGCCCCCTCCTGATCCCCAAGCACAGAGAGTGAAGAGAAGGCAGAAACAGTGCACCCCAACCCAACGACTCGGGAGAAGAGCACTGTTGTGGTCCGTCAGCAGTCTGTGGAGCTGGCAGCAGAGTCAGGCAGCAATGAGGCTGAGGAAGAACATTGGCTAGTCCTGGAGGCTGAGGAAGGCCCGAATGAGGGCTCTGCATCAGAGGCAGAGATGGGGCCAGGGCCATCGGGGAGTGATGTGCGGACTTCGGAGCCTCCAGAGACTGACAGTAGAGAGGCAGAGGAACAGGAGGAGCCTGTTCCTAGTGCACATATGAGAAGAGCTGCCAGAAGGCAGGAGCAGCTAAAGCAGAGAGGACGACTCAGGAGTAGTTATTTCTTCTGTTCCTGAACTGTTGCCAAGAAAAGCCTTTGGCAGTTTGCGTAATTATCCCAAGGTTAGAGATAAACTAAAGACTGGTGTTTTAAGGACTTTGTTTACATTTCATTTAGACTACGCTGAGAATGAGTTAATTCTCAGCTGTTTTAATAAAATCTGTTCATTTTTTGGAACTGTTTTGCATTTAATATCAACTACGTGGGCCTGGGTCACAACAAACAACCTCTTCACAAAGCACACCTGGGGATTGAGACTTAAGGAGACGCTATGGGGAGGGGCGTTTGTCAGGAACAAACATTGAATTGGTAGAGTTTGGTGTGCTGGTAGAAATATTTGGAGTTTGCAGGACTGCTTGCTTCTTCCTGACTTCGTGAACTCAGTGCCATGTTCCTGACTTTGTGGACTCCTTGTTTGTTCCTTGGTTCGTGGACTCATTTTCCTGTTCCCTTGTTTTGCTGGACTGGGTGCAGCCAGAGGCTGCCGTGTGTGTGTGAGAGAGAGGGGGGGGAGAGAGAGAGAGCTTTGCTCTGGGACTTGCCAAGAACGTTGGAGCATTTGGGGAGAAATTTGGAGCATTAAAGGGAAGTTTGAACTCTCAGCTGGCTGAGGGACCTTCATTCTTGTCCCGGGTCATCACACTGTGGGACAAGAGTTACATTAATCTCAAAGAAATAGTCAAAGAGAATCATTTAAGAAAGGATGCCAAAGGACAGACAAAATAAAATGTGAATGACAAAGATTAAAATATTTTTTGAATTGTTTCAAATAATGAAACTGGACTGTTGAATTGTCCTGTGACAAGTTGTCCTATGGGAAGTCGACCATGGTGAGTTGTCCATGGCCAGTTGAGCATGGTGAGTTGACTACAGCAAGTTGTCCCATTCCGGTCTCATGGTCCATCTAATGAAGAGGTTTATGAGAGTGAAGTTTCATTCTCCAACCTTGTGGGGTGGTTTCCGAATGTTTCGTTACCAGCTAGGTAACACCTTCAGCAGAGTTTAGGGGATGTCAGTGTCAGTGACCATTTAGGGTTTATGCAAGTTTAGCAAAGTTTTGTTTAGCTTGATGGCCACAAGTGCACAGTTGCTTCAAAAGAAAATCCTTGGCCCATTTATTATAATTATGCATATCCCAGCTTGCAAATAGCATTCTATTCTATCTGTACAATTTGCAGTGTGCAAACAGTGTACAGACATTCCTTTTGGGCATCTGTTATATTGTTAAATGTAACTATGATGTGTTATATTTAGCAGGACAATCCCCGGTGAGAGAATTATTTCATAAGATTGACTCTGAATCCAGCCAAGTTTCATCTCCGGTCCTTGGCAGTCGTTGGCAATAATGGTCCTCTACGATTCCCTCTAATGCTTTTTGTTAAATGTGAAATGACCCTTAAATATTCATCATGGAGGAATCGATGGTGAAGATGAGAGTATTTGCAGAGACCATCAGATCAACTTGTTCGAACAGGGGAAAAAACAATACAGGCAGCCCTCGACTTACAACAGTTCATTTAGCGACCATTCAAAATTACAACAACACTGGAAAAAGTGACTTATGACCGTTTTTCACATTTATGACCCTTGCAGCATCCCCCTGGTTATGCGATCAAAATCCAGATGCTTGGAACTGACTCGTATTTATGACATTTGCAATGTCCCGGGGGTTATGTGATCCCCTTTTGTGACCTTCTGACCAGCAAAGTAAGGGGGAAGCTAGATTTGCTTAATGACCTTATTACTAACTGCAGTGATTCACTTAACAACTGTGGCAGGAAAGGTTGTAAGTTGAGGCAATTAACAAATGACTCACTTAGCAACAGAAATTTGGGGCTCAGTTGTGGTGTAAGTCGAGGACAACCTAAAACTACATTTGTTACGGACTGGAAACCGTTTATGGACTTTTTACTGAAAACAAAAATCAATAAATTTGAGATTTATGTGTATCATGACAAGAAAGTATAGAATATGAAAAGAAGGAAGCCATGATATAATCTCAGAGAGAGAGAGAGAAATGTATTTTGAATATAAAATATAAATCTAGTTATAACTGGATGTAAAAAAAATTAGAAGCTACTCAGAGATGGTATTCAACCGGTTCTGACCGGTTCTGGAGAACTGGTAATGGAAATTTTGAGTAGTTCAGAGAACCGGCAAATGCTACCTCTGACTTGTCCCACCCCATCTATTCTCTGCCTCCTGAGTCCCAGCAGATCGAATCCCAGCTGATCGGCTGGGTTTTCTTTTGTTGCCCTGCAACAAAACATGGAGCTGGAAAGTAGGTTAGTGGGGTGGGGAGAGAATGGAGATTTTACAGTATCCTTCCCCAGTGGTGAAATCCAATTTTTTTTACTACCGGTTCTGTGGGCATCGCTTGGTGGGCGTGGAAGGGAAGGATACTGCAAAATCTCCATTCCCACCCCACTCTGGGGCCAGCCAGAGGTGGTATTTGCTGGTTCTCTGAACTACTCAAAATTCCCGCTACCGGTTCTCCAGGACCTGTCAGAACCTGCTGGATTTCATCCTTGTCCTTCCCATGGAGTGGGGTGGAAATGGAGATGTCAGCTCCGACGTGTTTTTTCATTCCCTTCGGAACCTGACAGTTTGTCAGAGCTCTACATCATGGCTGAAGGTACAGTGTTGGGGTTAGAGAAGAATCTGCAGTGGCAACTGATATAACTGTACTGGAAGTGATACCTGGCCTGGCAGGAGAGTCATCTGGGAATGTCAGACCAAAGGACCACTCAACTGCATGAAGGCCTCCAATGGATCAGAAGGATCCAGAGGGCAGACAAGGACCTCCAGAGGCCACAGGGGGATGGGGTTTGGACCTGCCGAGAGTTGTGGGCCATAGGGCTCCCCCGCTCATGCCTTCTGGAACCCATTTCACTCAGTGGCAGGAACAATGGATTCTGGACAATGATTGGAGCTCCACTGCTGTAGACAGCAAGACTATTGAGGTGCTGCAGGAAATGTTTGGGGCAGTGGGCTTCTGGGCCCTGGGGCATGGCAGTGGCTGGAGAGACATGGCTGCAGCAGGCCACCTGTCGCATGGACCTCAACAAACCAGAGGGGTGACAGTCTGTTTCAGGTAGCCAGTCTGGACTGCCCGTATGACAACCAGGGGAGGCCTGCAGTGGGAACCCAATGACCAAAATAAGGTGTACACCAGGCTGCTCTGTTCCCTGCCATCTCACGCATGGTGGGAGAGAGCTCTCCAGGCTATGGGCCTTACTCCCCACTCGACCAAAGAGGGCTTCTTGCCAGCCATGACCCTGGAGCATTAGGGCAATGGGACCCACCAGCAGTGCGGGTGATATTTGATGGCAGTCCTGAGAAGGTAGCCCTCTTCTTAGGCCAGGTGTTAAACCACATGGACTGATA
This sequence comes from Arizona elegans, assembly GCA_022577455.1. NCBI lineage: Eukaryota > Metazoa > Chordata > Lepidosauria > Squamata > Colubridae > Arizona > Arizona elegans. The sequence continues at coordinate 102,354,098 of JAKOOJ010000005.1, forward strand.
TGGGCATTTGTACACATCACAGTGGTACATGGTGATGGCAGTGGTGGCAGTAATGCACAGAGAAGCTGCTGACTGGTTAGTGGACCTATATAGGGACATGCTAGGGGACATTGGCCTGTTCCTGGCAGCATTTCAGGAAAGGTTCAAGGATACCATCAGAATCCAGCAAGTGGAAGGGGAGTTATTAGCCATTAAGCAACAGCCTGTGACTGAATACATCAGGGAGTTCTGCAGACTAGCTGGCAAGGTTGGCCGGAGCGGTTAATGGTGCACCATTTTAAGGCTGGACTTGACTATATCCTAAGGCAAGCTTGTATGTTCAGAGAACTGCCATCTAAACTGACTGCATGGTTCCAGGCCATGACTGAGTTGGATATAGAATTCAGAGATGACAAACCAAGAAGAGAGTGGGGTACATGGGGACAAAAGCCATTACCTGCTCGTCCTACCAGTTTCTTCTCAAGGGCCCCACTGCCAATGGTGAAGCTCCCTCCCCCCATGGCAACCAGAAAGACCATGCCTGTCAGACCACTTTTGACTTGCTTCCAGTGTGGGAGGCTGGGGCACAGGACAATCAAATGCCCAGATATGGGCCCTAAGGTATCCATGGGTCCACAAAGAGGGAAACGGCCAGGAAAAGCATTAAAGATGGTCCAGAGAAGTCATAGGGGGCGAGCCAGGCAAACCCCACAACCACTGAGTCCATTGGCCTGGGCGACACGCCTGACATCAGTGGAAGTAATGAGGAAGGGGGACTCAGACCCAATGGTATGTACACCCATCAAACCATTCATAATCCCAGCAGTGGTGAAGGCAACCAAGCAATGTCACAGATAGGGTGGTATTGGAGATAGGTCCACATCAGGAGGTGCTAAGGTTTGTGGTGGTTCCGAGCATTACAGAAGAGATCGTACTGGGGTTGGCATGGCTGGATAAATGGGGCCCAACAATATGGTGGGGAGGTGGTTGCCAGAATCTGCAGATAGGACTTGGGCCTAACCTGCCACCCCATGAGGAGCAAACCCAGAACCCGAGACCAGTTAAGCAAGGGGGGAATACTGTACCAGACATAAAATGAACAGGTGAGGGGGCATTCCCTAGTGTATATGTGGACCTGGTGGAAGTATTTAGTGAACAGGAGTGTGATATCTTACTTCCTCACTGTTCCATGGACTGTGTCATGGAAATCCTCCCTGGGGCTAAATTGCCAAAGCCCAATTTTTTCTTTGGGGTATTCTATGACCCCACAGTAAATGACAGGATGAGGGCATATAAAGAAAATAACCTAAAAGGGGTTTTATTCAACCAGCGAGGTCCAGGGTGGAGGCACCCATTTTTTTCTGGAAAAAGAAGGATGGAGGTCTACATCTCTGTGTCAATTTTTGGGGGATCAATGTGGTTTGTGTGGAACGTCTGTATCCCCTCCCATTAATGAAGGACATGTTGGCCCGTTTAGCATGTTCACTAAGTTATATCTCAGGGAGGCATATTACAGAGTACAAATATAAATAATAATTAAATAAATAACTTTATTGTCATTGTACGTATATACATAGTATACCCATACAATGAAATTCACTTAACACCCAAAGACCAGGCCCAACACATATAACAATCCCCAAACACACTCCCACCCACCACAATTCTCCACCCCTAAACCACCCAAACATCCACACAACAGACCAAATAGTACTGTCCAACAGCTCACTGATGGTGGCCTTTTAGTTCATTGTTGAGCGCAATTATAGCTCTGGGATAAAAACTATTCAGAAAACGTGTGGTCTGAGTTTTAATTGTTTAATCTTCTGCCAGAAAGCAACAGTCCAAAGTATGGGCTGGACCTTTAATTGTCCTTTAGGCAGTTACCAGTTCCGTGTTATGCCCTTTGGGCTGCAGGGAGCACCGGCTGTGTTCATGAAGCTCATCAATGAGGTGTTGCATGAGCATTTGTACCAAAGGGTACTCATCTATTTAGATGATAACCTCATATATACCACGACCATGGAGGAACATATCACACTTAATTAACATATTAACAGAGTTGGAAAGGACCTTACAGGTCATCTAGTCCAACCCCCCGCTCAAGCAGGAGACCCTATACCATTTCTGACAAATGGCAGTCCAATCTTTTCTTGAACGTTTCAAGTGATGAAGCTCCCACAACTTCCGAAGGCAACTTCTGTTCCATTGGTTAATTGTTCTCACTGTCAAAAAGTTCCTCCTCGTTTCTAGGTTGAATCTCTCCTTGATCAGTTTCCATCCATTATTCCTTGTCTGGCCTTCAGGTGCTTTGGAAATCAGCTTGACCCCTTCCTCTCTGTGGCAGCCCCTCAGGTATTGGAAGATGGCTATCATGTCTCCCCTGGTCCTTCTCTTTACTAGACTAGCCATGCCCAGTTCCTGTAACCGTTCTTCTTATGTTTTAGTCTCCAGTCCCCTAATCATCCTGGTTGCTCTCCTCTGCACTTTTTCTAGAGTCTCAACATCTTTTTTATAGTGTGGTGAGCAAAACTGGATGCAGTACTCTACGTGTGGTCTTACCAGGGCTTTATAGAGTGGTATTAGTACCTCACTTGATCTTGATTGTATCTCTCTGTTAATGCTATTTAGGATTGCATTGCTTTTATGGCTGCTGCTGCACTCTGCTGGCTCATTTTTAGCTGGTTGTCCACTAAGACTCCAAGATCCCTCTCACAGTCACTGCTATTAAGCCTGGTTTCCCCCACTGGTGCATCAGGTCCTTAAAAAGCTGCTAGCGGCACACCTATATGTTAAATTACTAAGTGTGAGTTTCGCAGGTCACAGTTGGATTACCTCGGCTTCTGCATCTCACCAAAGGGGGTAGAGATGGACCCCACTAAAGTGAAGGCTGTGTTGGACTGGCAGGCCCCTAAAACTTGCAAACAGCTACAGAGTTTTTTGGGATTTGCTAATTTTTACCACCAGTTCATCTCATCCTTTGCCCAAGTGGCGCTCCCATTGATTGATTTTCTAAAAACAAAGCATCTCACAAAGAACCCACATCCAGGTTATCCAGTGTTATGGATGACTGCATTTGAGCACTTGAAATCCCTATTTGCTAAAGAGCCAGTGCTCAAACATCCAGAACCAACTAAACCATTTGTGGTCCAAGCAGACACCAGTGACATGGCAGTGACTGCTGTTCTTCTGCAGAAGAATGACGAAGAGACCTTACAACAGTGTGTGTATATGTCACAAAAGTTGACTGAGATAGAATGCAATTGGCCCATATGGGAGAAAGAAGCATTCATGTGCCCTGTTAATGTGGCGGCACTTAATAGAAGGGGGAGATTTGCCCTTTGAGGTCTGGATGGACCACAAGAATTTGGAGGCTCTCCAAACTCCATGGCGACTGTTGCCAAAACAAGTGAGATGGGTGTTGCATTTCAGATACTTTAACTTTATATTGAATTACAATCCGGGTGGGAAGAACTTTCTGGCGGATGCCCTCTTCTGTAAACTGCAGTACGACAGTAGGCAGGAGGAAGTTGTACAGGCTATACTGCCACCAGTGCAGCCTAAAGCACTAACCATCCAACAGAATCCACCCACACCATGGTCAGACACCCAGATGGATAATATACCCAAGGCTATACAAACCGCCCTCCCGACAGATCAGTGGTTCCAGGAGAATAGGCCTCTGTTAACACAGAGAGATGGCTTTACTTGGAAAGGGTCCAAGTTATACATACCCAGTGCTGTACGGTTGCATGTGCTGCGTCATTGTCACGACATTCGCTCGGCTGGGCATTTTGGGTTCCTTAAGACTTTGCATTTAACCAATTGCTAATTTTGGTGGCCTCATATGAGAAAGGACATAAAGGATTACGTGAGGAGTTGTGTTGCATGCACAACCATGAAAACCCAACCAGGGAGATCTCCCAGCCTATTACAACCAGTGGCAGACCCTGTCTGTCCATGGGAACAGATAGCTATGGACTTCATTGTAGATCTACCTGAAAGTCAGGGCAATAAGTTTATGTGGACTATCATAGACCTGTTTTCTAAACAGGCTCATTTTGTAGCATGTACAGGCCTTCCATCTGCTAGGAAGTTAGCCAAACTGTTTAGTATGCATATATATCAACTCCATGGCATACCTAGAAGAATAATTTCTGACTGAAAGGTCCAATTTACTGCCCAGTTCTGGCATCAGTTTGTAGCAATGATAGGTTCATCCCAGGGCCTCAGTTCAGTGTTTCATCCTGCAACCAACAGAGCTGTAGAAAGGACAAACGTGATAGTGGAGCACTACTTATGCTACATTAAATACCAGCAGACCGATTGGGCTGATTTAATCCCATTCATTGAAGTAGCATATAATAATGCCCTGCACAGCAATACAGCAATTACCCCTTTCCATGTAGCTATGGGGGATGAGTTTGTTCTGCTCACCGAATGTCCGCAGATGGCTAACAGGACATGAGTGGATAGCCCTGATGCAGAAAGTATGGACAGTGGTGAAAACCATGCTAAGTCATGCAACCACACAATACAAAACCCAGACAGACAAAAAACAGTAAACAGTAAAAAAACAGTAAAACAGTAAACAGTAAACAATAAAAAACATGTAAAAAACTGGGGCCTAAATACATTGGACCTTTTCCCATTGTGAGGGTTATTAATCCCATCACAGTGCAACTGAAACTTCCCTAGTTACTAGGGAAAATGCATCCGGTCTTCCACTGCAGCTTACACTGGCCGGTCCGACCATCTCGATTAGAGAAGACTCCACACATCCACCTCCACCTGTCACTGTGGGCGGGGAATGGTACTATGAAACAGAAGATATCCTAGACATCCGATGGCATAGGGGATGGTTACAGTACGTTATCCTCTGGAAGGGATATCCACTGTCGGAAGCCTCGTGGGGCACCTCGGCTAGTTAACAAATTCCACCACAAGCATCCTGATAAACTGGGGGGGGAGGGGGCAAAGCCTCTCTACACCCCACTGACAAAATCCTTTAACTTCCAGATGCTGTCTCCGTGGTAGAGGGGCCGCATGTCAGTTCCAGCATGCCTGACAGCCCAGAGCTGCCATTCTGGGGTGGGGGGGAGAGATAGCACGAACATGTCCAGAAGCCTGGGAGTGCACTCATAAGCTGAATGTCAGTGGTGGCATCCAGGGCGTTTAAACAAACAGGATCACGCTGCTGGCATTGCCGGACTACCAAACGCAACTGCAGATGGGACCGGAGTAGCTGCCCACATTGCAGAGTACCACAGAGAAGCAGGAAAGCCCCCTAGCTATGTGGTGAACCTGGAGCAGCTGACAGCTCTCTGCTGTGTCATGGAGCTCCCCAGCTGAGAGACGGATTCTTTAATCTCCAGGAATCACGTGATGTTGGACATGTGCGCGGAAGAGCAGGTGGGGTGGCAGGAAAGGTTAAAAAGTGGTGGGGAGCACCAAATGTTAGCTCTGACAATTCATTCATTGCATAATGTTGGACAGTTCATGCCAGAGGAGATAAACCTGCTTTGCAAACTTACTTTGTGTTTGGCTGTTTTTTCATTCCCTTCAGAACCTGCCAGGAGATTATAGTATTCTTCCCCTGGAATGGGGTGGGAATGGAGATTTTGCAGTATCCTTCCCCTACCACACCCACCAAGCCATGCCCACCAAGCCATGTCAAAAGAACCGGTAGTAAAAAAAATTGAATCCCACCACTGAAGCTACTCCTTTTTTTTTTCACTTTTTTTCTTTTTCTTTTTTCCCTTTCTTCCCTATTTGGCTGTCACTTTCGTTTGATATTTCTTTACATTCTTTTTTCTTTAAATTTGTATTATACTTACTTTCTAAAACACTTAAATAAAAAAACTTCCTGTTAAATGAATTATACTACTTTGAAACCCCCCTTCATGATTTACTGCCTTGTCGTGGTGAAGGGGCTTGCGTAGCTCAATGAAGCTATCAGCTATGCCATCCAGGGACACTCAAGACAGACAGGTCATAGCAGAGAGTTCTGACAAAACGTGATCCACTGGAGAAGGAAATGGCAACCCACTCCAGTATCGTTGCCATGAAAACCCCATGGACAGTACCAAAAGGAAAAAAGATATGACGCCAGAAGATGAGCCTCTCAGGTCAGAAGGTGTCCAATATGCTACTGGGGAAGAGCAGAGGGCTAGTGCTACTAGCGCCAGAAAGAGTGAAGCGACTGGGCCAAAGCCAAAAGGATGCTTAGCTGTGGATGCATCTGGTGGTGAAAGGAAAGTCTGATGCTGTAAAGATTTTTTCTCCATAGGAACCTGAATGTAAGATCCATGAATCAAGGCAAGTTGGACGTGGTCAAACAAGAGATGACAAGACTGAACATCGACATCTTAGGAATCAGCAAACTAAAATGGACAGGAATGGGTGAATTTAATTCAGGTGACCATCAGGTATACTGCTGCAGGCAAGAATCCCTCAGAAGAAATGGAGTAGCCTTCATAGTCAATAAAAGAGTAGGAAAAGCAACACTGGGATACAATTCTCAAAATGATAGAATGATCTCCGTTCGAATCTAAGGCAAACCATTCCATATCATAGTAATCCAAGACTATGCCCCAACCACTGGTGCTGAAGAGGATGAAATTGACCGGTTCTATGAAGCCCTACAGCACCTTATAGAATTAAGACCAAAAAAATGATGTCTTTATCATCATGGGGGATTGGAATGCTAAAGTAGGAAGCCAAAAGATAACCAGAATAACAAGCAAGTTTGGCCTTGGAATACAAAATGAAGCAGAGCACAGGTTGATAGAATTTTGTCAAGAGAATACGATGGTCATAGCAAGCACTCTTTTCCAACAACCCCAGAGATGACTCTACACATGGACATCACCAGACAGTCAACACAGAAATCAGATTGACTATGTGCTCTGCAACCAAAGATGGAGAAGCTCTATACAGTTAGTAAAAACAAGACCAGGAGCTGACTGTAGCTCAGATCATGAGCTTCTCATTGCAAAATTTAGGCTTAAATTGAAGAAAGTAGGGAAAAGCACTAGGCCACTCAGGCATGAACTAAATCATATCCCTGATGAATATACAGTAGAGGTGACAAATAGATTTAAAGAATTAGATCTGATAGAAAGAGTGCCTGAAGAACTATGGATGGAAGTTCGCAACATTGTACAAGATATAGCAACTAAAACCATCCTAAAGAAAAAGAAAAGTAAGAAAGCAAAATGGTTGTCTGAGGAAGCTTTGCAAATAGCTGGGGAAAGAAGGGAAGCCAAAGGCAAGAGAGAAAGAGAAAGATACACCCAGTTGAATGCAGAATTCCAGAGAACAGCTAGAAGAGATAAGAATGCATTCTTAAATGAACAGTGCAAAGAAATAGAAGAAAACCATAGAATAGGGAGGACCAGAGATCTCTTCAAGAAAATTGGAGATTTGAAGGGAACGTTTCATGCAAAGATGGGAATGATAAAGGACCAAAATGGCAGGGACATAACAGAGACAGAAAAGATTAAGAAGAGGTGACAAAATTACACATAAGAACTATACAAGAATGAGTTTAACATCCCTGATAACCATGATAGGGTGGTCACTGACCTTGAGCCAGACATTCTAGAATGTGAAGTGAAATGGACCTTAGGAAATCTAAACAGCAACAAAGCTAATAGAGGTGACAGTATTCCAGCTGAGCTATTAAAAATCTTAAAAGACGATGCAGTAAAAGTGCTACACTCAATTTGCCAACAAATTTGGAAAACTCAACAGTGGCCACAGGATTGGAAAAGGTCAGTTTATATTCCATTTCCAAAGAACAGCAATGCCAAAGAATGTTCAAACTATTACATCATTGCATTCATTTCATATGCTAGTAAGGTTATGCTTAAAATCCTACAAGCTAGGCTCCAGCAGTATGTGCATCGAGAACTACCAGAAGTACAGGCAGGATTTCAAAGAGGCAGAGGATCTAGAGATCAAACAGACAATATACGCTGGATCATGGAGAAAGCTAGGGAGTTCCAGAAAAACATCTACTTCTGCTTCATTGACTATGCTAAAAACCTTTGATTGTGTAGATCACAACAAATTGTGGCAAGTTCTTAAAGGGATGGGAGTACCAGACCATCTTATCTGTCTCTTGAGAAACCTATATGTGGGTCAAGAAGCAACAGTGTTTGGTGGTGCAGCAGACTAAAGTGCTGTTAAATAGCACCAGCTGCCTGCAATTACTGCAAGTTCAAATCTCATCAGGCTCAAGGTTGACTTAGCCTTCCATCCTTTCGAGGTAGGTAAAATGAGGACCCGGTTTGTGGGGGAATAAGCTGACTTTGAATAAAAAAGAACACCGCTTAGCGGGGCCGAAAGCCCTACTAAGCAGGTATATACAAAAGTATGAAGGCTATTTCTTAACGCATTGTAAGCCCCCCTGAGTCTCCGGAGAAGGGCGGCATATAAATCAAACCAATAAATAAATAAATAAATAAATAAATAAATAAATAAATAAATAAACAGTGAGAACTGGACATGGAACCACTGATTGGTTCAAAATTGGGAAAGGAGTCAGACAAAGCTATTACTGTCATCCTGCCTATTTAACTTATATGCAGAGCACAACATGAGAAAGGCGGAGCTAGATGAATCACAAGTTGGAATTAAGATTGCCGGGAGAAATATCAACAACCTCAGATGTGCAGATGATACCACTTTAATGGCAGAAAGTTGAAGAGGAACTAAAGAGCCTCTTGATGCAGGTGAAGAAGGAGAGTGCAAAAGTTGGCTTGAAACTCAACTTTAAGAAAGCTAAGATCATGGAATCCAGCCTCTCAATTCCTGGCAAATAGATGGAGAAGAAATGGAGGTAATGACAGATTTTTTTTTTCTGGGCTCCAAGTTCACCGCAGATGGGGACTGCAGCCAAGAAATTAAAAGATGCTTGCTCCTGGAGGGAAGGCTATGGCAAATCTAGACAGCATTCTAAAAAGCAGAGATATCACCCTGCCAACAAAAGTGTGTATAGTCAAGGCAATGGTTTTCCCAGTTGCAATGTATAGCTGTGAAACTTTGACCATAAGAAAGGCAGAGAGCCAAAGAATTGAGGCCTTTGAACTATGGTGCTGGAGAAGACTCCTGCGAGTGAGTCCCTTGGATTGTAAGGTGATCCAACCGGTCACACCTAGAGGAGATCAATCCTGACTGCTCTTTAGAAGGCCAGATCCTGAAGATGAAACTCAAATACTTTGGCCACCTAATGAGAAGGAAGGACTCACTGGAGAAGATGAGCATTTCCCTAATGCTGGGAAAGATAGAGGGCAAAACAAGAAGGAGGCGGCAGAGAACAAGGTGGCTGGATGGAGTCACTGAAGCAGTTGGCGTGAGCTTAAATGGACTCCAGAGGATGGTAGAGGACAGGAAGGCCTGGAGGAATGTGGTCTATGGGGTCGCAATGGGTCGGACATGACTTCGCAACTAACAACAACTTTGAAACCTATTCATGTAGGAAAATTTTATATATCTTTTATCAAAATAATCTTAGCATGGAAGTGCTTTAAGATTATGCTTGTTGGAGACTTCCGGTTGGCTCTGGGCAATTCAGTCGGGGAAATGACAGGGCTCTTATGAGCCCCGTGAAAACCCCGACTGGCGAACCGCTGCCGGCAGGTCTGCGGACCTACCCTGTCCTGTTGGGACAGGGGAAGAGAGAGGGACCCCATGGATGGCCGAGAGGAACGGGCAAGTTCCTCGGGGCCAGAGGAAGCCCTCTGAGCCGATGGCAGGGGAGCGGCAGTCATGGCGACTGCCTCGAAGCTCGGGCCAACTGGAGAAAGCACTGTGCTGGAGGAAGAATGGAAAGTGAGAGTGAGGTGTTCGGAAGCCGGGTAAGCAAGATCAAACCCAGGCGGGAACAGCGCTTAAACTGTGGATATTGATAAGTGTGCCCCAGCCTTAATCAGCGGCTACAATGTATTGGGGCAAGAAGATTTGCAAAATACTTTTTTAAAAGGGAAAGACCCACCAAAGGATTTTGGACTCTATTGCTAATTTGGAATGATTGCTTTTTTGGAAAGTTATAAATTTTGAAAACTTTTCTTTTTAAAACGAGAATGGATTATTCTTGAAGGAGAGAAAAAGGAAAGAAGCGATAAACAGGACTTTTTAAAACAAAGGGAAAAGACAAGCGGATAGCTTTGCAATACACAAAATGGAGACTGTGAAGAAGTGAAAGTGTAATTGCTTGCTAGCAGCTCGGAAGAGAAACTAAGTGTCTTGTTATTTTAACTGGATTACTCTGGCAACAAATAAGGAGCTTTGAGTTTGGGGGGTATTCAATCTGTCTATTGGAAGCTTTATTGACGGAAAGAAAAAAGAAACAAAATGAAATAATTATAACTGAATTAACAAGCGCAGCAAGAAAATGGAAAAAAAGTGTGGCACCAAAAGAAGAGATGATGACATTATATATGGAATGATATAAAAGAATTAAACTCTATAAAATTTTCAACATTGACAATATTGAAATTGAAAAAGAATAATTTTGGACAGATTGGAAAAAGATTTATAGTAGGTTGCAAGATAAGAAAAATAATATAGCTTGACTAAAATGGAAATGTAAAGCTTAATGTATATTTGAAGTCGGAATATTGATATGAGGTATTATATCTTTTTTGTTTGTTTCCCTTTGCTATATTTCTGATTTTCTTTCTCTTTTTGATACTTTCTTTTTTACTTCTCTATTTCTGCCTCCCCTCTTTTCTCCTTCTTTGTTTTTGTTTTCTTTTCCTTTTCTTTTCCACCTCTTACTTCCATTCCTTTTAAATTGGATTACATTAACATATATATCTGGTTATGAAATAAGACTATAAATGATTGAATGAGAATATGATTTTTCTAAATGCTCTAAAAGCTTAAATGAATTTTTGAGATGTAAAATAAATATGAAGTAGATGACCTTAAAGGGAATTTATAACCCAGGAGAAAATATATGAGAAGATATCTGTTAAAATTTATATTGAGTCAAATTGTGGTATTGAAAAAGCAATTTATGTAATATGTGAATTAGTTAAAATGAAATAGCTAAAACAACAGATGTAGGCATGGAGGAAAATATGCTGGTAACACCAGCCAAATAAGAGAAGGAGACTCGGAGGCGAATATGTTGGAAATCAGCCAAAACAAAACATGCTGGAAATCAGCCAAATAATAGTGGGAGGTTTGGAGGTGACTATGCTGGAAATCAGCCAAAATACAATACGTTGGAAACTAGCCAACAAGGGGTGGAGGTATGGAGGTGACTATGCTGGAAATCAGCCAAAATATAATACGTTGGAAACTAGCCAACAAGGGGTGGAGGTATGGAGGTGACTATGCTGGAAATCAGCCAAAATAAAGTATGCTGGAAATCAGCCAAACAAAAGCTGGAGGTATGGAGGAGGATATGCTGTTAATCAGCCAAACAATAATATGCTGGAAACCAGCCAATAATAGGAGGAGTTAAGGAGGAGGATATGGATTTTGAGATAAATCTGAGAATATGAAATATGTAAAACTAAAGATAAATTGGTAAAACTTTAAAGTTTAAAGATCTGATGAAGGGGTCAAGGGATCAAGAACTATGGTCTGAATTTCGATTTATTAATTGGAATAAAAAATAGAGCTGTAAATTGAAATTAAGATGTGTGGTTAAAAATTGTAGGTAAATAATTAGACTAAGAGATTAGAATTTTTTTCTTTTTTTTTTTAATGTTTTAATATTGATGTTAAAAGATGTAATGAAGAGAGCTTGGAAAAGAACCAGAGATAATTGAATTTATAAATGAGCATAATAATGAATTAAATAGGTACCCGGAAATTAAATTGGTGATGATATAGTAGAATGGTTCTGATTAAAATATTAGAGTTTTATGACTAAATTTTTTTCTATGTTTATAGATATAATGGAAAATTGTGATGGAACTTTTTCAAAATGTAAGCGATTGTACCTATTCATGACCGGATTGAGACTTCACTCTCGAAAGAGATGTATTTTATGTGTTATGTTGGAAAAAATTAAAAAAAAATTGCAAAAAAAAAAAAAAAAAAGATTATGCTTGTTCTGGTTCCAATAAAAAAACTAGTTTCTTCACAATATATCATTAAAATCTGTAATTTAGAAAAGGTGTAACTGTAAAATTTCTGTTTCCCACCCCCCTCCCAGTTTAAATCTGGACAAATTTCTCATACCTTTCCTCCTCCCTATAGAAGTTTGTTTTGTTTTTAAAAATAATCTTAGGCTACTTTGTTTTCATCTGTTTTGTACCATAATAACCTTATATGATTAAAATGCTAATGTGTTCAAATAACAGATTTTTTTTCTTTTTAAAAAAGCAATATGCTAATAAAAATAAACAGACTCATAGACTGAGGTTGCAAATTGAATGGAGCTCAAGAAATTGAAATACAGTGAAATCTTCTCAAAGCCTACCATACAGAGGCAATTCATGTGATTCATTAAATTATATTGGTAAATATAATAATATTTGTAATGGTATTAATAATGTATAATGTATTAATAATGTATTAATAATGGTAAACTTATGTGGTAAACTAAACTATGGCCTTCAAAAAGTCAACCACATGATTGTTGAAATGATCTCCATAAAAATGCTTATCTGGGCTTTCTTTTTCTTTGTTCATTTATTTTCCTAAATGACAAAAGGTTCACCATTGTTCAAAGTAGCAGCAACTTACCTGACCATGGTTGCTCCAGGAAAGTTAAGCAGAGTTGGTCAAGTTTAGCAACTAGATGGGTCACTCTCTGGGAAGTTTGAGAAACCCTACTAGAAAACAATGGCCAACTACTTCTACAAGGTTTAATTCGTTCTTTGGGTCAAAGTTTTAAATATAATGCTTGAAGACACAACATGCTTGCCTTCATATCCTCCAGAGGTTTGGTGGCATAACCAGGAAATTATTTGCACAGATTGCAGGAAGTGATCTCTGAAAACAGCTTATCTTCTTGCCCATCAAATCTAAACACAACATTTCTTATGCAAATGCCATTTAACAATTCCCATTTCCCTGCAACCCTGTGGGAGAACAAGGAAACCAAGCATCAATATGAACATGCATTCTAAACTGCCATGTTTATTTTCCCTCCAGGGATCTGGGGGGCTTGTCCTTCAGAGTGACAAAGCTACCGGTGACCATTAAGAAAGCAATATTTATCACGTGGAGAGCTGTTGAAAAGAAATGATGGAGAAAAACTAAGTTGTCAAAGAACCGCAGCCATGCTGGGAAAAGGAAACATTAGGAAATCAAGAGAGACATGAAATCCAGAGGAAGGTCCATGAAACTGAATTCTTAATTGTATCTCTCTCTCTCCCCCCCCATCATCTATCTATATTATCTATCTATCTATCTATCTATCTATCTATCTATCTATCTATCTATCTATCTATCTATCATCTCTCTCCATCCATCATCTATCATGTATCTATCATCTCTCTCTCTTTCTCTCTTCGTCCATCTGTCTGTCCACCCACCTATCTATCTATCTATCTATCTATCTATCTATCTATCTATCTACCCATCTGTCTCTATCTCTCTTCTTCTATCATCTACTGTATCATTTATCGATCTGCAATGATTCTTTCATGCAACTTGCCTAGCTGGGGAGTGCTAAGGAGGAGGAAGCTCTGAGAATTTTCCAACCAGGTAGATGAATTTAGGTACCTCCAACAGATTCCATTTTTATAGGGTTGAATTCATGCTCCTCTGTCAACAAATCCACGCTGCAATTTGTAGACTATTACATTGATAGTTTCCCCATCCCTTCCAGTATTCATGATCCAGATGTAAATGAGGTCCTGTCTAATCTTTCATCAAGTCACTAATCACTCATTGTGGTTTTCCAGGCACCGCCAGTAACCAAATGGGTGAAGAGCAGCAAGATCTCAAGATAAATTGCAGCACATAAAGACAAAGACAGGCACAGAAGCAGCACCAGAGCTAGCAAATGTGTAGCCATTCATAGCTGAGCAGCAGGGAAATCTGAGAGCCAAGCAAGAAAAGACTGTCAGGAGGCTTGAGCCTCTTTATGACAAACAGAGCAGGACAGAAGACACAGAAGAGCCTTAGAATCAATATGGAAGGAAGCCAGAATAGATTATTTTATCCTGCCTGATTAATTAGCCAAGAGTTCTATGCAACCCATTTCTGTGGGTTGCCGTAGAACTCTTGCATTATTTTATACTAATTTATTTTCTGACACTTGGGCTGGCATGGGAATGGAGACTGGAAAGTCAGTTAAAATCATAGGCCTGGAAAGAACCTCAGAGGTTCTCTACTCCAAACCTCTGTTCAAGGCAGGAGAGAACTTTTGGAAACCTCCAGAGATGGAGCACCCACAACTCCTGGAGATAAGTTGTCCTACTGATTCATTGTTCTCACTGTCAGGAAATTTCTCCTTAATTCTAAATTGGGTCTCTCATTAATGATCCTCCACCTGTTACTTCTTGTCCTGCCCTCAGGTGCTTTGGAGAGTAAGTTGACTCCCTCGTCTCTATGAGAGCTCCTCAAGTACTGGAAAACTGCTATCTTTTCATCCCTAGTTGTTTTCTTTGATAGCCTAGACATGCCTGACTCCCTCAACTGTTCATCATATAATTTAGCCTGCAGACTCCTTATCAGCTTTGTTGCTCTTCTCTGCATTCTTTCTAGGACCTCAGAATCTTTATTTATATTATAGTGACCAGAACTGGTGCACTATATCACATGTGGCCCGAATAGTGTGGTATAAAGTGGTACTATCACTTCTCTTGATGTTGATACAGCCTGGAACTGCATTGGCTTTTTGGCAGCTGCAACAAACTCTTGGCTAATTTCACTAAGGAACCCTACAGTTCCCCCACCTTAGATAATCTGAATATTGCCTTCTATCTTCCTGGTTAGCTTTGAAAATAGCTGGGCAGGAGTCATCAATGTTTCTCTCCTCCCTTTGTCTCTCTGTTCCTTTTTTTTCATTTTTGAAACAGCAGTGGCTTCCCTTAATATATTAATAGAGTGTTTCCCATTTCCAGTACAAATACTGAGAGAAAATCTTGGAACTTTAGCAATGGTATCTTGTTCAGAAAGAGCTCTTTTTTTTGTCTGGGGAAGTTGCCTGTCTAGAAAATACATTAGAGTCAATGAAAATAGAGACTGGGATTAGACCATTTGGAAGGTTAAATTGTCAAGGCATAAGGAGGAATCACACAGGGGTTCAAATGGGTGAAGCAGGCTGTCACAAGATTACAATAAATAGCATGCAATTTAGAGCATCAGGCCGGTGAATAATAAGAACAGGCCCAGGACTGGTGATCCTGGTGACAATGACAAAGCACTTTTGTATCTCATTGAATATAATATCCTTAGCTCGAAGTTGAAAGCATCTTTAACACCACTTTCATTGCAGCCCACCTGCTGTTAAGGCAGTGCTAGAAAACTGTTTGAGTTGAAAGGGACATAAGTTCTTCTTGCTAATCTGTAAGGCTTTTATCTTCCTGGGCTCACCAAAAAAAAAACAAAAAACCCACCAGGATGGTGACAGAAATAAAGAAATGTGAGCTGCTTGAAAGGAAGACCATGACAGGTCTAGATAAAATATTAAAATGCAGAGACATCATTCGGATAATAAGCCATGTATAGCTATGCTGCTGGTTTCCCAAGCTGTAACACATGTCTATGAATGCTGGATCAAAGGGGGAGGGGTTGCCATTGAATTATACTGCTGAAACAACAGTCAAATATGAGATGAAGCAAAACTAGATTGCTGTCTGGAACCACTGAAGCTGAAGCTTGAATCTTTTGGGCATACAATTCAAAAGTGTGAGCAATTGGAGAAGACAACTCTACCATCTGAGAGATAAAGTCAATGGGAGCACAGTTTAATTTGTTGTGTGGATTTGACACACATATCAGCTCGTTTTCATCCCCCCCACCCAGCCAGCCTTTTTTCTCCTTTTACTTCCAATCCTCTCAGCCTCTTATTTTGAAATAACCCAGGCCATCTCCTCAAACAAACAATTCATATTCATCCTGTCATGTAACACATTATTTTACTATCACCATCATGAGTTGCATAAATATTCTTATATGACGCTATTTATGCCCAAGGTTCTCTGTCACTATGTGACTTTGAATCCTGCTTGTTAAATTTCTCCAGGTCTCTTATCAAAATGAAGCAGTGAATCCAAACATCTTCATAAATCACTACACACACACACAACCACACACACACAAGCAAGGAAAACTCTTTGGACCAGCCAAGGGAGTTTTCGACTTGCAGAAGAAGATGCTGGAAACATCTAAAATGAAGAAGAGAAGGATCTCCTCTGACAAAGACTGATCAGTTTAAATCTGATGAGCTCCACGTTTAGTCTACAGAGAAGATTAATATGTGGGGAGCTCCCTGAAGGAACACACAAACCTACCTTAACCACACGCCACAAAGTAGGCTTTCCACATTTTCAAGCTGCTAAACTGAGGCAAAGTTCAGGATTGCCAAACTTGCATAGGCAAATCTGATTTAGTGTTGAATTTATCACTTTCTCGAAGCCGCCTTTGCTAGCAAAATTAAATGGTTTCTCTACAGAAGATACTCTGTGTGAATGTGGTGAAGAAGAAACCATCTCAAACATGTTTTGGTGTCCTTCAACATGTATGGAGGAAAACTTCATGCTGGTCAATGTAGCCCACTTCTGGGCAAAACTCATTTAGTTTTAATCCTAGATAGAAATTTGCTATGATGGACCAGGGAAAAAAAATAACTCAATGTTTGCAGTGCATTGCATATCAGTGTGCATTGTGTACAAAAAAGATAAATTCCATCATTAGAAAAGAGAATGAAAACTATAAATGTGCAGTAATAATAAAGCAGTTGAATCTGTGTGTCGTCATGTTCAGAATACTGTGATTCTTTCTTGACAACAAAGAGGATATTGTAAATGAGATCTACACAAATCAAGGAGGGTGGGTTAGATCCTGACACTACTTAGTTTAGTTTATGGAAGGAACACAAGGGAAGCAGGATGTAATAGAATAACAGAATTGGAGAGGACTTTGGCAGTCTTTTGGTCCAGTGGTCATCAGGGCCGGATTTAGATGAAAAGAGGCCCTAGGCTATTCCACTTATGAGGCCCTTTCACCTATAGTGAAAGTGTAATTTTAATTTTGCTAACAATTTGAATGTTGGCCCCTCTTGATCTTGAGGCCCTAGGCTGAAGCCTAGTTAGCCTATAGGAAAATCCGGCCCTGGTGGTCATTAACCACTGGTGGTCTGCAAGAAAATTTTGGTGGTCTGCAGAAAAATTATTTGCATTTTTTATATTGCACTGAATACTATTTATCTTTTTTTTTTTTTTAAATCATATTAGTGGTCCGTGGGATTTAAAATGATGAATGTAGTGGTCCCTGAGGTCTGAAAGGTTGGTTCTAGTCCAACCCGCTGCTCACGGAGGAGATTCTATGTCATTCCAGACAAATGGCTGTCCAGTCTCTTCTTAAAAGCCTCCAGTGATGGAGCAGCCACAACCTCTGGAGGCAACTTCTGTTCCATTGCTTAATTATTCTCACTGTCAGAAAATTTCTCCTTAGTTCTAGGTTGCTTCTCTTGTAGTCAGTGATGAAAATGAATAAAATAATGTTCAATATGAAGAAACCAGATAGACATTCTTCCCAATCCCATAATATTAAAGTGTTGCTAAAGATGGGAGATTCAAATCAAGCAAAATGACTCATTTCTTTCCATGGCATTTAACAGAACTGCCTTGGTTTGAATGCAGATTCAAGAGACACATGGTAGATTATGCAATTGCTAGCTACAATATCATAGCTAAAAGTGCCTTTATTGAGCCTGTTCTGCAAGCATTGTGTTTGATTATAACAAGACTCCAGTTCCTGAATTTAGTAGCTGGGAATGGCTTCCCCCACCCGCAAAGCCTACCTGGAAAGCATACTGTATGCTGTCAGCTCAGAAGAACTTTTAATCCAGTAATGGATGTGTTTTTTCTGGCAAGGACTGGTGGAAAGAGTAAATGTCCTTGATGTCACCTCTGGCTTGATGGGGCTTAGAGGTATTTGAAGAAGAAAGGAAATTATCTACTGTTTTGCTAATGAGGATGGAAAGAGAATCCAAGCAAGCTGGCTTGAAATAACCTGAGATTGCAAACTGATCTGTCCCGTCTACACACACACACAAACACAGCCAGCCAAGGGTTAAGAAAGTACTTGGCACGCACACAGGTCGTTATCTCAAACTTGGCAACAATTTAAGCACTGTCTGCCAAGAGCTTTACTGCAACAGATAACATAAAATTACATACGCATTGCAAATAGTCCAGCAAAACAATATCCCTTCGGCAGCTCCAAATATAGTCTCTGGGGTGTGGTCCAGTGACTCAGCTATAATCCCTAGCACGCCTCCTTAACTGCTGCAACCGTTTATCACACCTTCGTTGGCGTGCATCCAGGAACGACGGCTCTCCTTCCTCACCCTCATCAGAGACACCTGGCTCCTGGCCAATCTCCCCTTCCTCGGCTGGCACCTGAGGCAGTGCCAGAGGGGAGGGGCCTGGAGAGGGAGGCCTGGCTGACTCCTCTCCCTCATGTTCGGAGCCTTCTTCCTCCTATGAGATAGACTCAGAGGGCGGGGCCACAACACAAACAGAGTGAGTTTTGGAATCATGGAACAATATGCTGCTCCAAAGAAATGAAGCACGGGTCCTTCTGACATGTAGCTTGTCTTCTCTAATTAGCATGTGGAATACTTTGCTAGTAATGGAAACTATATTTGGGCTTCAGTATTCTAATTAACAAGATTCTTTTTTTCTTTGTCATTCACAAAACTACAGTAAATCTACACACCTGTCTTCTTCCTTCCTTCCTTCCTTCCCTCCCTCCTTCCTTCCTTCCTCACTTTCCTTCTTTTCTTTCTTTCTTTCTTTCTTTCTTTCTTTCTTTTTTTCTTTCTTTCTTTCTCACTTTCCTTCTTTCTTTCTTTCCTTCCTTCCTTCCTATCATCCACCTATCTATCCATCCATCCATCCATCCATCCATCCATCCATCCATCTTTCTTGGTTCTCTTTCTGAATTTGGGTATTTTTTTTACAATGTCTTTTAAAACCAATATAATGAAATAATAGGTGGAAATGTCATCAAGGAAATGAGAAGAATTAAGGGATATTCACACTGTGCCCCAAGCACTTGGTTTTTATTGTTTGTCTGAGCTACCCAAAATAACCAAGGTGGTTAAAAAAAATTTGTTGCTTATTAATCCTTATGAAATCCTTTTTCAAACAACAGCAAGGAGAAAAAATCCATTTGGCAGAAATGCAAAGTACTCCATAGAACAGTGACTGTGCAATTTAACATGCACAGTTTTTTCTCTCAGTCTTAAACAGAAGGTATGTGAAAGTGAAATTTCTAAGTTGGAACTTCTACTGCCTTCTTTCAAAACATTGGAGAAAAAGTAGAAAAGGAAACTGATGCTGACTAGACTAGACTAGAATGCAGAATGGAATGGAATTGAATGGACAGAATAAAATATTTATTTGGCCAAGTGTGACTAGACATTCAAGGAATATTAGTGCATTGTACCTATCTATGGGAATTCTAAGATCGTGTTTTATAACTTTCATTGGTCCTGGGAAGTGATTATGATGATCACAATACTTTTTGATGGCATCACATTGCCAGAAGCGTTGCTAACAAACAGCGATGATGCTGAAAGGATTAGAGCAGGGGTCCCCAAACTTTTGGACCTCAGGGACCACCAAGTTCATAATTTTAAATCCCGCGGATACAAATCCAGTGCACCACTTGCTGAAGCGCTGGACTCCCAGTGATAGGATGGGGTCCTTCAGGCACTCTCCCTCCTTTCTCTTTCTCTCCCCTCTCTCTTTCCCTCTCTCTCCCACTTATTCTCTATCATTCTCTCTCTCTCGTCTCTCTCTCTCATTCTGATTCTCTCTTTCTCTCTGATTCTCTTTCTTTCATTCTCTGTCTCTTTCTCACTCTCTCTCTCTCACTCTCTCTCATTCTCTCTCTCATTCTCTCTCTGTCTCTTTCTCTCTTTCTCTTTCATTCTGTCTCTTTCTCTCTTTCTTTCATTCTCTGTCTCTTTCTCTCTCTCATTCTCTCTCATTTTGATTCTCACTCTCTCTCTCACTCTCTGATTCTCGGTCTCTTTCTTTCTCTCTTTCTCTCTCTTTCTCTCTCTTTCATTCCGTCTCTCTCTTTCATTCTCTGTCTCTTTCTCTTTCTCTCTGTCTCATTCTGATTCTCCCTCATTCTCTCTCTGATTCCCTCTTTCATTCTCTCTCTCTCTCTTTCATTCTCTCTCTCATTTTCTCTCTGTCTCTCTCTCTCTCTGTCTCTCTCTCTGATTCTCTCTCTCTTCTCATCTCATGGGCCAGCCAGTGTCTTGGGGCTGAGAGGAAGCCAAGCATCTCCCCGAGAGACCGAGGTGCACAGAGCACCAACAAGGGCCAGAAGAAATGCCAACAAGAGACAAAGCTTTGCTCCTGCTCCGGAATATGGAGCGAATCTCCATCTCCCGCCCTTCTCTTCTCAGGCCAGGTGAGGAGTGACTGGGAAGGGAGGGCGAGGGGCAGGGACAGACACTGGTGGGTTCAGCCAACAGGATGCTTCAGCAGGGGGAAGAAATAGCCCAGGGTTGCCTCCACCTGTTGCTTCAGTTCGCCTGCATTGCCACCACCACCCCCTTGCACCATTACCTTTGCAAAGTTGCAAGTTGCTCTACAGTGGAGATTTACAGCCCCACCACGAACTTGCAGTAATTGCAGGCAGCTGGCAGCTAAGTGCTACAGCACTTTAGTCTGCTGCGCCACCAAGGCTCTAGGTGTTCAGCAGAGGGATGGAATGAGGGGGGGAAAAGTGCTCTTGTGTCTAGTTTTTTGGCATGCAATGTTTTATAGCAGCATCCTGTGTGTTATATATAATACATATTATAATAAGGTGCATTATAAATAAGATTAACATATTCTGACAACTGTAGTTTTGGTGTGAAATGGCAAGTCTTTTGTCACCTCTCCTCTTTCCTCTATTTGAAGCAAAGGGTAAGTCTTGGAGAACATGCAATTTGGATTTGAAGGCTCAACAAAGAAATTTGTTCAATTTATTTAGCCATAGCAAGAGAGCTAAAGCTACCTATGAGGCTGTCATTTCTGAATTGCACTCTTTCATTTTCCTCACCAGTACAGGGAAAATGACTTATTTTAAGACAATTGTTCTGAAGCATTTCCATTTTGCTTTTTGCTCTTTTTTGGGGGTTGGAGAAGTCTGTAGTCTCTATATGTCTCAGTCCCCCTCAATGTGTGTACATGGGTGTGTGTGTGTATGTTTGGGATTTATATCTATGGGTCGTGTGTTCCCAGCAAAAAAGCAGGATATAAAAGCAATAAATGAATGAATGTTACCTGATACTTTGATGAAAGAATTGAAAAAGCAAATAGGAGAGGAAGGGAGGGAGGAAGGAACTAACATTTTGTTACACCCACTATACTAATGAACAAATGATTTGGGAAACCACATTTCTTGTGGTTTCCTAATTAAAATTTAGGAATTTTTGTTTGGGTTTTTAATGTTATTTTAGTATTTGGTTTATTCTATGCCACACACCTTATAAATTTAACATAATAATAGGAATCAGTCAATAAATGTCTTAAGACTATGCAGCATTTTGGGACCACATTGTCTACACAACTCCCATCTACAACTGCAGAGGAGAAAGTGGTGATTTTGAGGCAAAGACACAGCTGCTTTAAAGAGCTGCAAACAGGGATTACATTACATTAGGGTGGAACAATGTTTATTTATGTTATATATTTGATTATGTATATCCTGCCCTTATTATTTTTTACAATTAACTCAAGAAGGAAAACTTCCTTTGGGAACTGAAGTGTTGCCCAGCCCTTATAATTATAAAGAGAGTCTGGGCTTAATCCCAGCCTAAATAGAGATGACTAAACGGAGGAATCATGAATTAGGCTCTTAAGTTTGGAATAATTTTGACCTGAACCCTGAGAGTTAATGTGATTCAGGAATATGAGCTCTTGTGGTCTGCAAGGAACATAAAACATGTTTTTCTTTTTCTTTTTGGCCCAGCCAAGTAAAAATGCAGAAGCTTGATCCTCCGTTATTGCCTGACAAGCAGCTCACTACATCCAGCATTGATTGTCTGACTGATTGATTAATTAGGTGCCATCAAGTCATTGTCAAGTCTTATTGACCACATAGACAGATTTGTCCAGATCGGTTCCTAATGTGGTCTTTTAGGTTTCCCATCACCACTGTAACTGCTGGTTGTTGTCTTCTTTTTCCTCCCACCTTTCTAATATAAGTGTAGAAGAAGAGCCAGGAGGTGGAGTCAAGAGAGCAATCAATCTGGAAACCTTACATTGCCACAAGCAAGCCAAGTCCAGTCCCCCCCCCACACATCCTGAATTCTGTTAACCGATTACCACCAATTACCACCGATTTAGTGCTGACCACTAGTTAATTAGAGTCTTGGGGAAGTGGGGCTTGAGTAATGAATCTTCTGAACTGGGTGTTAACATTTGATCCTGATTCTTAACACCTGACAATTGAGATTCCCCCCCCCCCCCAGTTAGATCTTCCCATAAGGTGTTCAGAATAGGATAATTAGAAAGCTGGTCATTTGTGGCTTGAGTGAGAATTCTGAGTTGATTTGATGATTCTGCCTGAAACAGTAGATCATTCAGTAAGAATCATCAGCCCACAGTATGATAAGCCTTGATAGGAATCAAATGTGTTACCAATAAAGGAGAATAGTTGTAGCTCAGGGTTGAACGGAGGAGTCTTTGGGGTTCTCTGAGCTTGGTTGTCTTCTTGCAGAGGTTTCATTAATAATGAAATGTCTGCAAGAAAACAACCAAGCTCAGAGAGCACCAAGGACCCCTCAATAAAATGTGTTTTTCCTCAAGTTTTCTCCTTCAGCCCTATGATCTACCTCATAGAGTTGTTGCTGTGGAAAAGATATTTAGGAGGGAATGCAATGCACTTTGAGGTCGTGGAATAAAATAGGGTGCAACTCCGTCATGTAGATAAATAAATCCTTTAGACAACAGATTGGGATATAGAAAACAGAAAGAGGTAAGAAGAGAATGGCCATTCATAAATCTTAGCTTGCTTTATTAAGTATTCACCAGCTTTATTTAAAGGATTTGAGATGATTTTAAGGAAGTTTTATTATGCCATTTTCAGATTCTGGTGTTATAATGTTCGATCTGGATTTATTCCTGTCTCTTCCCTACTGTTTTTAGAGCACTATACTGGAACATGACAGGTGCCTTAAATAATAAAAAGAATAATATAAAAAAAAGTTAAATGTTCATGTTTGCTGTGGGCATAGCATAATCTATGACGGAGTTTTTATGGCTTTTAAAATTTTATTTGTTTGTGCATAATGAAGCAATATAATGCAAATGTAATTTATCCTCTTTGGATTTTCTCCCTTTGTTTTATTCGGATGTGAATATGCATTATGGATTTCATTCTACTATTGGTTTCTCTCTCTCTCTCTCTCTCTCCCTCGCCCCCTCCCTCCCACCCTCCCTCTCTCTCTTTCTTTGCTAATAATAAAAGGATTAGTTAAAATTTCCTTCCAGGTTTTTTATTATTTTCTTCCTGTGCATTTCAGTCCTAAGAAAAATTATAGCATATTTGCATCTACATAGTGTATTTATTTTGCAGTTGCTGCATTACTGGCACCAAAGGTCACTTCAAAATATTGTCTCATTGCCCCAAACAGATCAATCAAGAAAATATCTACCTTTTCATCTACCAAATAAACGGAAAACCTGAAAAATTAGGAAAACCTAATAAAATTCATTTATTAATTACAGCTTTCTGCAACTCAATATTAGCTGACATTTGCTTGCCTTTCTATAGATATCTTGCTTAAGTGGCCTCTGCTTATTTTAAGCAATACTAGTGAGATGAGGAAACCCATAACACTAGCTTATCACAACAGTCTCAGAAGGCAATTCAGAAAAAAATGAAGACATGCTTAAAATGTAGACATTTGCTTCTTCATTGGATTGGAACAGTAGAGTAGAAACTCTTGAGTGTATCCAGATGTATTTTTAAGTTCATAAGGTACCTCAGAAGGTGTCAAAATATGATGATATAAGATGTGTTTTGTGTGTGTGTGTATGCAGCGGAGCCTACAGAGGGATGGAGTTGTGTTACAAAGATCCAACTGATGTCAGTTTTGACATAAGGACACACAAATGATGTCATCAAATCATGAAATTAAGCAAGGAGAGAAGCAATCTAGAACTAAGGAGAAATTTTCTAACGGTGGGAGCAATCAACCAATGGTACAGCTTGCCTTCAGAAGTTGTGGGTGTGTCAGATCATGTCAGATCAGGGGAAGAGGGGTCTTTAATTACTTTCTTTCCTATGTATCCTGTATCCTGTAATTTATTGATTTATAACCTTTAGCCTGGTGCCTAAGCGCCCTGGCATTTTCGTACCTTTTGGGGAATGTAAGGAGAGGGAGGGCCATGTGGGTTGCTCGAAAGCTGGCAGAGGATGACCCTTTTTATCATTTTCTCAGTGCGGCCGGTACAATAACATCTTTGCATCTGCAGATTGGCTGAATCCCCATTGGACTGTTGAGAGGGGTTTCTAATTCCTTTATTCTAACTGTAGGGCTGAGTGCCCCTCAGAGACCGATTTCTTTTCACCCTGCTATCACCCCTGTTCAATAAAAGGCTAAGCATTTGAAATGCTAAGTTTCGAGAGTCTTTACTTTCTTGTATAAAGGGGAGAGGCCAGGCCTTACAGGGGGCTCCATCCCTGGAGGCTTTCAAAGAGAGACTGGACAACCATTTGTCTGAAATGGTATTGGGTCTCCTGTTCAAGCAGGAAGTTGGACTAGACGATCTCTGAAGTAACTTCCTACTCTATTGTTATATGTTCTTTGAACATGTATCTAAATTGTATGATGATATTATTTATACAACAATGATAAGGAAAGTGTGAGTGTGGATGTTTGTGTGTGAATAATTTTTCCCTGATTTGCTCTGTTTTGAGTTCCACAGTCATTAGGTTAGTGGAATAGCTATTTCTTTTTCTGACAGATATGATAGTTTTCAAAACTATTTTCTTTTTCACAGTCTGTATTACCAGTGAATATTTGAACACTGAAAGGACAGTGCAATTTTAATGGGATTGTAAGAGTGGGTTTTTTTCCTGCAAAGTTTTATTGATTTAAAACTTGATTTATTGTAAAGAGATCTTGCACATAAAACACAGGGAGGGAGGGAGGGAGGGAGAAGGAAGGGAGGGAGGGAGGGAGGGAGGAAGGAAGGAAATTACACACTCATTTCAATAAGCACATGTGTATTAATGAATTAGACTCAAGGGGGAAATTTCTATACAAGAACAATAGAAAATCTTTAATAAAAGAAATGCATTGTAGAAACTATATCAGGTAAAACCAGAAAATAATCCCACAAGGTGAATGTTTTAAATTCATATTAGTAACGATTCTTAAAGGACCAAAAAATGAAAAATGACCCCGGATTAATTAGTTAGCTGATAAATAAATAGATTAATACTTGAGTTCCTTATCAGGCATTTTATAAAACCCACCGGAGCCTTATTGTTAGTTGTGCTGGGGTAATTTAATTTCATATTTCTTTGAGTCAGAGACCACAAAGCATTGCAGCACAAATAAAGAGGCAGCAGGAATATATTCCTGATATAGTGCAATGACCAGAACTGAAGACTCCAAAGGCTGTGCAGGAAATCTGCAAATCCCTAAGGTCTTAGCCCCAATATATAAAAAAAAATGTGCATGTTTGCATGCATGCATGTCTGTGTGTATGGTGTATCCCAGGCAGAAGATACAGTCTATAAAAAGCAGGGAGAGGGCAAAAACACACTACAGCATTAATTAAATTAATGGGTACTGTTTAAAATTAGTTTAATTAATAGGTACTGTTTAAAAGCCATATTTCTACCTTTGTGCCTTCAGGCTTCAGACCTGCCACAAATCCTACTGTGGGAAATTGGGAGGGGAGATTACATAGAGAGAAGAAAATACGTAGTCACAATAAAATTCTTTATAGAAAGTTAAGGCCAAGGTGCCTTGCAGCTGTGTGGAGAAGAAGGAGGAGGTATCGTCTGTTCTGGACAGTAATTGATTGGATGTGTGGTGGATATGTCGATGAGGGGCAAGGTCTTGAGCTTTCTTTTGGGTGTGGAAACTCTCAGATTTGGGTTTTCACAGATGTGCCAATATGACATCTCTAATAAAAGTTAGCTTTGAGGAGATTCAAGCCTTGGAGATTGATTTTGTTGGGGGTGTTACTTAGAACCCTGACATTAACCCAAATCTCCTTTTAATCTAAAGCAGCTCCCTCAAACTATAACAGGCTGTCCGGGGTCCTGAGCCCCAAGTGCCAACCTGTTACCAGGCAGCACGAAGACTCAGGGAAAATGGGCAAAGAAAAGAAGTCCATGGAGAGAGCAGCAGGCACAGGCTCAGCAACTTCTTCTGAAACCCTCTGCTCTCCTTCCCTGGCTATGAAGGAAGCCATGAAAGCCGCAGAAGCCGAATGTCAGCTGGGCACCTGGCGTAAGGAGCCAATTCCCGAGTGGAAGTCGCAGCCAGACCCGGCCCTGCAGGACGAAGCTGTGGGAGTTGCCCTGATCCAGGAATTGTTGTAGGAACCATGAGTGGATGCAGGGCAAACCTCAACCCTCAGCTGGGAAGTGCCACAGCAGTCGTGCCGCAGGTGCTCCGGAGAATGGGGATTCCAACCGCCATCTCACAGCCAGTCGCTAGCTGGTCTTCTGAAGCAGTTGAGCCAACTCAGCATGAGTGGGACCACCCTGCCCTTCGGCACCAACCAAATTAGGTGGACATTGGTACAGCCAACATTCACCTTCCTGAGCCAGGGGATTACAGCGCAATGGACTGGAGCGTCAACCTCTTTCCACTTGGTCCCAAGCAGCTCAACTCCCAGCCTAATGCTCCAGCCCAGCTCGGCTTTGGGTCCCCTCCATGCCAGGACACAAGTGATTCAGCAACCAACCCTACTTAGCCAGCCCAGCCACGGGATGCCAGACCTGCCGCAGGGATCCTGGAATCTGCCTGCCCCGCAACCTCAACCTAGGTTCGGTTTGCCACCCACAAGCCAAATTCCTCCCAGGTGGGCTTTCTACCTGGGACAGGGGTGGGTGCAATGCCAGTGGACACCAGCACTGATCCAGCAACCAA
Source organism: Arizona elegans (assembly GCA_022577455.1). NCBI lineage: Eukaryota > Metazoa > Chordata > Lepidosauria > Squamata > Colubridae > Arizona > Arizona elegans. The sequence goes on from JAKOOJ010000005.1 coordinate 102,381,351, forward strand.
TGCAGTTCCAACAGCCTGGTTCTTTTCAGCAGCCAGCTGTTGCACCACAGCTAGTGCCAGCCCTGCTGCAACTGCCACTGCAACCTCAAGCTGCAATCCCTCAACAGGTCCAGGCTCAACAACAGGTGCCAGCAGCTCTGCAGCAGGTTCCAATCCAGCAGCCAGCGGCTGGCCAACCACCTGTGCAAGCCCATTTGCCAGTTCTGCCAGCTGCACCTCCCCCATGGTTTCAGGTGACTTTCAATGGGACCCCTGGGAAGTTGGTGTACTTCCTCAACCACATCTGGGTCCACATCGACCAATATGGAAATCAATATCCATCTGACTGGGAGTTGATTTCAGCCATTGCAGATGGCATGAATGAAGGAGAAGCGGCGGAATGGACAGCTGAGCTTCATGACGAGGAGGCTCCTGAGCTAGAGGATGCTGATGAGTTCATCCAACTGATGCAAGTTCATCCAACTGATGTGGCCCAGCAAGTAGAAGCTGAAACCCAAATTAAAACACTGAAGCAATCTAGGAGACCCGCATAATTAGTATGGGAGTTTCGGAGGCTGGCTGGAAAGTTGAGAGGCTGGCCAGAGTGCTGAAAGTGGATTAAGAAAAAGAAGACAATCTATGCAAAAGATGGTTTATGAGATTCTGTAAAGAGAATCAGGGATGATTACTTTAAAAACAGCAAGGAAGAAAAACCCAATCCCCAGAAAGATGCTAAAGATTGTAAATTTGACAACTTTGGGGGAAGACATCCACCAAAAAATATCCCAAAGATTAGAAGGGTCTTTTATTGGGGTGGGAGGGTGGGGTGTGTGACTTAATAAAAAAAATTAGATGAGATATTTTCTTAGCGTTTCCCAGAAGGAAAAGAGAGAAATATAACTGAGAAAGAAATTTCCCAGGAGTGAAGGCACACATTCTGAACAAAATTGAGCACGGCATCGAACAGAACAGTTCTGAAGAAACGAAAACAGTTGTCGGCTGGCAAAATGCCCAAGGCTGAAATAATAGATCACAGCAAGAATTGATGTTGCTTATATCAAACAAAATTGGGCCTCTATCTAAGAGGGTGACAGTTCTTCTTAATGAAATGAACAGGCTCCAAGCTCTTGGCTCCACTGATTTTTGTGGGTGTGTTTGTGTGAATGCAATAGGCAAATCCTTTCCAAAGAAATCAGTGGATCTAGCACCATTCAGATATCTGGTGTTGCCACCAAAGTTTTAAGCTTTTCTGCCTCTCTTGGTTGTCATCTAGTTTCTGTCCGATTTCTGTATCTACCTGTTATTTAACTGAATAAAATATGGTGTGAGTCAAAAAAAGAGACAGAAATGGAATTCAGCCCTGCAGTAGCCTCCAGCAAGAATAGAGAATTGTCAAGAGGCTTACCATTTAATTAAAGGAAGAGCATGATTTCTCTAAATAGAAGATTGTGTGTAATAAATATTACTGAATTCTTTTAACACTTTAAATCATTGGGCATAAATAAAACCCTGTGTAAACCCTTTTCCTCTATGCAACTATAGTTAGTTTAATTATGATACATGGTCATAATTACCTTATCATTGTAGGCAAGTCTTTATTGTTTGCATTCTCTAAATCACAGAGAGATTATAAGGGAATTATTTCAGATCTATTGGGTCACAGCTTAGAGAAACTGTTCCAATGATCGCAAATCAACTGAGGGTGGTGCAGTAAGAGAATGAGTGACAATGCAATAATGATTCAGTTGTGTTAATGAGTAAAACAATTATGTATCATAGCAAATTAGCTATCACCAAGTTCAGTGTCTATGGAGATTCTCAATCCTCCAGGTCATGGTTGTCCCAAAGGTGCTTTTTCAAAACTGGACTTTCTTTGTTTTTCCTTGAAGATGTTTCACTTCTCCTCCAAGAAGCTGAACTGAAGAAGCTTCTTAGATGAGAAGTGAAACATTTTCAAGAAAAAAAATGAAGTTCATTTGCCTTTTGAAAAAGCACCTTTGGGTATCACCAAGTTCTGAAACACCAATCAGGGCACCATTTTTAAATAATAATACTTATGATGCTCCAGTTATGATACTGGACAGCTCATAGATTCTTCCTACTTCAGCAGGTACATCATCCATGTGACTTGAGTAGGTAGATGTGGGCCCTATCTACAGCATATTAGAATCTTTCTGGTACCAGTCTTAAATTGAAAATGTTTGTACAAATGTATGTATGTATGTATGTATGTATGTATGTATGTATGTATGTATGTATTGGTTCAATTTATATGCCGTCCTTCTCCGAAGACTCAGGATGGCTTACAATGTGTTAAGCAATAGCCTTCATACTTTTGTATATACCTGCTTAGTAGGGCTTTCGCCCACCCACCCACCCAAGCAGTGTTCTTCTTTATACAAAGTCAGCTTATTGCCCCCACAAACCGGGTCCTCATTTTACCTACCTCGAAATTCTGCAAAAGGTTTGGGATTTATAAAGTTCATAATAAACTCCCAATATGAAATTTCAGCCAATGCAAACTTAGAATCTTCAGTCAGAGTGGTGAATATCTTGAGTGATGATTCAGCTCATGGGCCTCCAACTGGTAGCACACATATATTGTCCTCGACTTATCAAACACAACCGAGACCAAAATTTATGTTGCTAAGTGAAACAGTTGTTAAGTGAATTTTGCCCCATTTCATGACCTTTCTTGCCACAGTTGTTAAGTGAATCACTGCAGCTGTTAAGTTAGTAACACTGTTGTTAAGTGAATCTGGCTTCTACATTGACTTTGCTTGTCAGAAGGTCATAAGAGACGATCACATGACCCTGGGATGCTGCAACCGTCACAAGTATCAGTCAGTTGCTAAGCACCTGAATTTTGATCATGTGACCGTAGGGATGCTGCAACAGTCATAAGTGTGAAAAATGGTCATAAGTCACTTTTTTCAGTGCTGTTGTAACTTTGAACAGTCACAAAATGAACTGATGTAAGTCGACTACCTGCAGTAATTTGTACAGGGAAACATAGAATAATAGATTGGAAGGTTATCTCAGAAGTCTTCTAATCCAGCCCCCTACTTGAGCAAGAGACCTTATACCATTTCAGACAAGTGGTTGTCCAGTCTCTTCTTAAAAACTTCCAGTAATGAAGCACCTACAGCTTCTGAAGGCCAGCTGTTCCATTGGTTGATTGCTCTCACTGTTGGGAAGTTTCTGCTCAATTCTAGGATGCTTCTCTCCTTGGTTAGTTTCAATCCATTGTTTCTTGTCCTGCCTTCAGATGCTTTGGAACATAGTTTGACCTCCTCGTCTTTGTAGGAGCCCTTCAAATATTGCAACAGTGCTATCATGTCACAGTGAGGAAAAGGAAGTCAACAGTGGTATGAGTATAAAAAAGTGGTAAGGCTATAAATGTTGCAGCTAGGGAAAAATTAAATGTGAATGCAGTTTGTTTATGGAGAGCTTGCTTAATGCATTACAAAGATTGCCTTTGACTGGATGACTAGAAAAATGTCTTTATTGCTTCATTACACATAGAAAGAGATATAACACATTTCAGGGCTAAAAGGACAGAGAGTACTCTAAGTATGCCTGAGAGAAATAAGACCACTGATTAAGAGGGTACCTAGGTGACAACGAGCAATTACTGGAAAGTAAATATAACAGTATTCTAATGTTCGGGGGGGGGGGGGTTCAATCTATTTTTTGTCATTCACAGAAAGATATGTGGAAAATAAAGTTGTTTTTTAAAAAACCTTTTGCTGATTCACAGAAAGTCAAAAGACTGGAATCATGGGATGCTTTGTGGGAAGAAGGAGTCAAAGGTTTGTTCCTAAATAAGATAAATGAAATAAAGGCCTGGAGACTATAACATATGAGGAACGGTTGTAGGATTTGGGTTTGGCTAGTCTAGAGAAACGAAGGACTAGGGGTGACATGACAACAGTCTTCCAATATCTGAGGGGCAATATCTTTCTTTTCATTAGACTAGACTACAGTTCCTGCAACCATTCTTAATACATTTTAGCCTTCAGTCCCCCAATCTTTGTCCCTCTTCTCTGTGAGAAACTTTAAAAAGAAGTATGTATGAATGTAAGAGAAGCAAGGGTCGAAAGACATGGACAAATATAGAAAATGGAGTTGGTGTAAACCAGAGTGTTAGATTTCCCTTCCTTTTTTTCCCCTGATTTCCTGCTTTTCATTCCTCTTAATGACTACTTTTTCATTTTCTGCACTGTGCACGATGCCGCTTACCCTGAGAGGGAATAGGGAGGTGAGAATCTGAGTTATGGCATAACTGTGGCAGACTTTATGGTGCCCCAATTCCCACAAAGCTTTTATCAGGATTTATAAGCCCACAAAGCTTCTATAAAAGTTCATTCCAGAAGTGTGGGGTGAAAGATGTTCTTTGAACCCGGTTTTCCTCTGAGTGATGAGTTTTCCATCGATCGTGGGTCCACTAGTGAGAATGTAGTCCTAACCAACTTGCTAACCACAAATGCAGCTGAGTGAAGAAGTAATTGGAATGTGTTTGTCTACAGCAGGGTTGTCCAAAGTTGGCAACTTTAAGACTTGTGGACTTCAACTCAGAGAATTCCTCAGCCACCCATGGGGGCTACTAGATTTTGGGAGTTGAAGTTCACAGGTCTTAAAGCTGCCAGGGTTGGATCCCCTGGTCTACACACTTACTGCTTGCTGTGCAGTTATTAAATGTTCAGAAGTCTTGCCAGGAAAAAAATGTTGGTAGTCTTCTTTCTGGAGAACTTTGATCCCTTTTTAATGGAGATCTCTAAGTATAAATGTTATTTGTTTTTGAAAGAACAGAAGAAAAAGATGTGTCTGGCCTGATCATCCAAGGTTCTGTACACCTCTCAGCAAGCCACAGAAATAAAGCCCAAAGGTGTCACATGCCACGTTTTTTAGAATATAAAAGTGTACAATATTTTTGCCTTTTTCCCCTCCTCTCCCCTCCCCTCCCCTCCCCTAAATTGAGACTATACAGTTTGTATGGTTCCCATTCAGAAGCTGTGAAAGAGTTACAAACTGCAGCTACAATACTTTATTTTTTAAAAAAGGAAATCAACAAAAGAAAATCAACAATTGGTTCTTTCTAGGGCATATACAAAAAGAGAAGAAGGTCAAAGAACATGAGGCAGACCCAGAAGGAGAGGGAGACATTGAAAGCACACTACAACAACATAAATTATCAATGGTTGAGGCCGCCAGATGAGCAAAAGCCAGAATTTTGTATCTCCCTTGACAGCCAAAGTGGTAAAAAAGGAAGGGAAGAAGAAGAAAAAGATTCTTTCTAGAGAAAACCCTATTTTAATTAAAGTACAAAAACAATCAAACAAAACCACAAAGCTTATTTTCTCTCCTGTCATAATAAAATGTGAACGAATAAGCAAGCATAAACTTGCCATCTGTGGATCAGAACAACAATAAGAAAATGAACTGAAGTTATTTATGTGTCTGTGGACACACTTGTGTTTCAATAATATCCTGATTGCTAATTTCATTTCACAAGTAGATTTTTTTTCCTCCAAAAAGAATCTTACTCTCTCTTGCCACCAAAAGCCACCGAAGTTGGATTCAAAGCAGCTTTAGCCAATAGAAGAGCAGCGCATAAATATTCACCCCTTTCTTTCTGAAAAGAAAAAATCAAAATCTCTTACTAATCCATTGTCAGGTATGCCTCCTTTCAGTAAGAAAGAAAAACCCCGACTCCATTTTCATAGAGAAAGGTACTTTTACTGAGTATGAACTGAATGCAACCAAAGAAAAGCAAGGCCTGAGGCAATAGGTGCGAAAATCACATATAGAAAACATCCTTAAAACCCTCCCCCCAATTGTCCAGTCAGGTTATCTAATCCACATCCCCCCAAGGGGTCATGTGGGGTTCAGTTCCGATGGCTCCATCTGTCTGGTATGCCATGACAGTTGACCTTGACAGTTGATCAGTGCGCCTCCCAGCTGCAGAGAAACGCTGAGGAAAACTTTCTCCCATTTACTCCACCAGCTCACTTCCCCCCTCCCAAATATCCAGAGAGCTCCCCCCTCCCCCCGTTACAATGGCAGCCGAGCAAGCAAGTAATATAAAGGTGGAGGCTGACACCCATTGTATTTCTGAAAGGCTTGAAGTACATGGGTATAACAATGGTGAAGGGTTCACTGCTATCTCTCCATCTCATTCATCCATGTATCCATGCTTTCTCTTTCTTTGAAAGACACACGCACATATACACACACACACACACTGTTTGGCCAGGGATCTGAATGCAATCCCTCCCCAACACATTTGACATTGCCAAATGTCTCTCTCTCTCTCTCTCTCTCTCTCCCTCCCTCCCTCCCTCCCTCTCCCTCTCTCTCTCATGAAATTCTAGTCTGGATCCTTCCATTTTTCCATAAATCATTTTTTGCTGCACTGCATCTTTTTCTGAAGCTGCTGAAAAAGATATTTGTAGAGTTGAAGCAAAAGAGCAGGATTTATACCTCATGGCAGCTGCGACCTTAATCATCATTGACTCCTAAATCTGTCACATTCACACACTAAGATAAACTGACGAAAAGGGTGCATGGTGCTACTTTGAACTATTTTCAGCTCAACTGAACAAAAGCCACATTAAAACAAATGTATTACATACAGGAGCTGTATGTAAAAAAAATTGCAAGAAATATTTGGTACAACTGGAGTGATTTTGTGCCATTTTACCAAAGGCAAAATAAATTCTGTGGACTCACCACAGGTTTAACTTGATCCTGCTGTTTGACATTTGGCAAAAAAAAATCATTTATACAAATATAAGTCATGAGTTTTATATTTTAAATGTTAGGATTTCTTTTACAAAAAAATCTGTTAAGAAGTTTGTTTAACTATATGTAATTTAATCTGCCCATTTTCATTCTCATGCACAAGTACACACAATGTCAGGGTTCCAAATAACACCCCCACACACACAAAATCAAACTCTGAGGCTTGAATTTCCTCAATTTTCCCCAGGTAGCTTCAGACAAAGGGTACCCTTTCCAGCAGGGGTGAAATGCTCCCGGTTCGGACCGGATCGCCCAATCCAGTAGCGATGGAGGTGGGTGCTTCGGAGAACCGGTAGCAAAAATCCCTGCCCCCCCCCATGCCCAGCTGAGCCACACAATCATCAGAGGCTTTTTTTTTACTTTTAAAAGCATTTTTTCTACAACTTCCGCCAAAAAAATGCTTTTAAAAGTAAAAAAAAAGCCTCTGATGATCGTGTGGCTCGTCAAAGGCATTTAAAAGAAAAAAACCCTTTTTTTCTTTTAAATGCTCTAACAATCCCAGCTGAGTTGATTGGCAGATAGTCAGAGCATTTAAAAGAAAAAAAGGGTTTTTTTTCTTTTAAATGCTCTGATGATCCAAGCTGAGTTCCCTGGCCGATCAGGGAACTCAGCGTGCCTTTTGAAAGCATCTTTTTACAACCTCTTCACAGAGGTTGTAGAAAAAATGGTTTTAAAAGTAAAAAAAAAAAAAAATTGGCCACGCCCACCCAGTCACATTACCCCCACCACCAACCATGCCCACAGAACCAGTAGTAACAAATTTTAGATTTCACCCCTGCTTTCCAGTGTACTAAGTCTTGTAATTGGTCCCTATATAGCCTAGAATCTAATATTTTCTTGACCTCATAATGGGTCTCTCCTTGAACTACTATAGGAGGAGGAGGTGGTGGTTGGGTTTGCGGTCTTAGGTTGGACCCAACTAAGGGTTTCAGCAAGCTACAATGAATAACAGGGTGTATTTTCCCTAGCATGTGAGGGTGGCTAAGCTGAACTGTCACTGGGTTGATTATTTTTACTATTGGGAAAGGACCTAGGAACTTGGGTCCCAATTTCTTACTAGGCAACTTTAACTGTATATATTTAGTGGACAGGAAAACCTTATCCCCCACTTGGAAGGGAGTTGGAGCGAGCGATGCTTGTTTGCCTGTTTTTTATACTCCTTTGCTGCTTCTGACAATGCTTTTTTTGTATTCTCCCACCCCTTCTTTAATGAATCCATCCATTCTGTTAAAAACAGAAGGGGGCTCTCTCGGCAGCTCAGGCATGGGGACAAACTCCATGCCACTGGTGACCTGAAAAGAGGTCAGTCCAATGCTACTGTGCACTGCGTTGTTGTAAGCGACTTCTGCAAACGGTAATAGATCTGCTCAGTTCTCTTATTGGTAGTCTATGTAGCATCACATTTGCATATTTCACAGCTCCGTTCATGCTTGGATGGAAAGCTGAGCTAAGTCTTTGTGTGGATCCAATGGACCTCAAGAACTCTCTCCAGAATTTTGCAGTAAACTGGACTCTCTGGTCTGAGATGATGCAGTGGGGTATTCCATGCAGGCGATAGATGTGTTTGATGAACAGTTTTGCAAGTTTCTTTGCGGATGGTAGTCCGGAGCAAGCAGTGAAATGGGCTTGCTTTGAAAACAGATCAATGATTGTCCAAATTACTGTGCTCCACCCACTTTCTGGGAGTTCACCAATAAAATCCATCACAATTTCTTCCCAAGGTCTGCTCGGGCTTGCCACTTGCTGAAGAAGTCCTGGGGGGTTTCCAGTTCTCTGCTTCATTGTTGCACATGTGGCACAGCTCCTTATGTAGTCTTCCACCTCTGCTTTCATCTTTAGCCACCAGAATTGTCTTCTAACAAGGTGTAGGGTTTTCAGGAATCCAAAGTGACTGGCCAGTTTGGAGTCGTGGCTGCACTGGAGCACTTCGAGTCTCAGGCTTGTGGGGACTTACAATTTGGATCCCTTCCATGCCAGTCCCTCCCTCATCATCAAGATGTCTTTATTGTCTGTGAGTCAAGGGTCCGCTGGTAGCACTGCTTTCAACGTAGCCATCAATCCATCCCAGGTTGGGTCGGGTGGCCACCTGGCTTGGCTCCTGGTGGTGACTTGGGTGTCTGATTGTGAGGGGGGGGCGGAATGATAGCGTGGACCACTTCCTCCCGGTGGCTGTCAAATTGAGGTTTACTTGATAGGGCATCTGCTAACAGTTTTTTCCCTGCTGGTATGTACTTCAGTCCAAATTTGAAGCGCTTGAAGTATTGAGCCCAGCAGACCTGTTTGGGAGACCCAGACCTCCTGGGGAGTCTTTAGGGCCTCGAGATTTTTGTGATCAGTCAAGGCCTCAAAAGCCACTTTACTACCCTCTAGAAAATGCCTCCAAGAGAATAAAGCCCATCGAACTGCATATGCCTCTTTCTCTCAGATGGCCCATCGTCCCTCTGTGTTGTTGAGCTTTTTGGATACGTAGGCACAGGGCAATAATTCTCCTCTGGTATTCTTTTATAGGAGTACTGTGGCCACTGCCACATCACTGGCATCAGCTTGTATGATGAATTGCTGCTCTGGATCTGGGTGCTGCAGGATCGGTTCTTGGGCAAACAGTCTCTTTAGGTTCTCAAAGGCTTTTTGGCAATCCATTCTCCATGCGAGTGGCTGGTTTGGTTTTTTCCAAAATGGCGGGGACCCTGTTTTTAAAAGTTTGGTTAGCCACCTCCGCAAAAGCCAGGATGAATTGCCTATAGAAATTAGCAAACCCCGGGAAGCTTTGAAGTTGCCTGCGGGTGCGTGGGGGTTGCCAATCAAGAACTGCTTTCACTTTCCCTGGATCCATCTGTACGCCTTCGCTGGAAATTTGGTAACCCAAGTAGTCTAGGGAGGTTTTGTGAAGCTCGCACTTTGACAGCTTCGTGTAAAGTTTAGTGGCAAGGAGTTTTTTCAGCACTTGCCAGATAAGTTTCACATGCTCATCAAGGGTCTCACTGAATATAAGAATGTCATCTAAGTAAATAAGGACCCCCTTATAAAGCTGCTCATATAGCACTTTGTTAATTAATTGCATGAACTCCGTGGGGGCTCCTTGCAGTCTGAATGGCATTACTTTAAATTGGAAACTGCCAAGCGGGCAGTTGAAAGCAGTCTTCCATTCATCCCCCTCCCTGATGCAGTAGTAGGCTTCCCTTAAATCCAGTTTGGTAAACATCTTACCCTTTGACAGGTGGTTCAGCATGTCTTTCATGAGGGGGAGGGGGAGGTGTCCACGCACACAGTTGATTCTGCAAAAATCAATTCAAAGCCTCATCCCCCCATCTTTTTTCTCTTTGAATAGCACCGGACCACCGCTTTAGATTTTGCGGGTTGGGTGAATCCTCGCTTCAGGTTGGTATCTATGTACTCCCTCAATTCCTTCATCTCCATCTCTTTTGGAGTCATGGAGTACATTTTCAGCTTGGGTAATTTAGCCCCTGGCACAAACTCTACTGTGCAGTCAGTTGAGCAATGAGGGGTAAGGAAATTACAGTTCTTTTTGCTAAAAACCCCCCTTAAGTCTCTCCTTTGGCACTTGTTGGCTGTCAGGTAGGGCATCTCGAGCCGGGGCTGCAGGTTCCGGTGTGACGGTCTCCTTTGGGGTGGTGACTTCTAGGGGATGGTCTTGCCTTACAGGTGGCAATGGACCAATGCCAATGACTAGCTTCCTATAGCTTCCATCCCAGGAGATTGTGGGACCCCACTTATCGAGCCATGAGAGTCCTGGTATGTCTGAGTTGGTCATCTTTGGGGTGACCATGAACTGGAGGAGTTCCCAATGGTACCCCATCTCTAGTCTGACGAGCTCAGTGACCAAGGTGGCAGGGGCCCCGCCAATTAGTGTCCTGTCAACTTGCTCAAAGCTGATGGGATGCACCAGGGGCCTCATGTGTATGCCCAACTGTTCAACTATGGGGAGACTGAGTAGGCAACACATGCACCCGGTATCTATGATGGCTTCTACTTCCCTTTGGACCCCTGGCTCTGGGACTGCTAATGTAATTTTGAAGGCAAAGGGGCAGATGGCTCCACTTACCATCAGGTCGTCATCAACACTGCTGTCCCCCGGGGAGATAGGGGTAACACTGGGTTACCTCTGCTTCGATGAGCAGGAGTGGGACCTCTGCAGCCTGCTTGATGTCCTGTCCATTGTCTGGAGGTTTCTGCAGTGTTTTCTTTGCTCTGATTCGAGCAGATGACCTTGTTTGGGGGATGGGGGTTGGAGCCAGGCATTCTGAGGCCCAGTGCCCTTGCTGACCACACTGGTAGCATTTGATAAGACTTGGAGGGTGTGGGAGGGGGCTCCTCAGCCTTCTTTGCCTGTTCCTGGTGCCCTAATGGTCTCTTGGTTGGTTTATCCATTGCTGGTTTTCTGTGGGGGTGAAGCTCTAGGTCCAGAATGATGGCAGTAGTGTACCATGACTGTATCTGGTCTGGTATTCCCCTTATGCCGCAGGCTTGCCTGAGATCTGGGTCCAGGGCTTCTTTGAAGGTGTACACTCTCAGGCACTCTGGCCAGCCTTACAACTTTCCAGCCAGCCTCCAAAACTTCCATACTAATTCTTTTGCAGGTCTCCCAGCTTGCTTCAGTGTTTTAATTTGGGTTTCAGCTTCTAATTTCTGGGCAATGTTGTTGAATCCGACCTGCATCAGTTGGATGAACTCATAGGTGTCCTCTAGCTGAGGAGCCTCCTTCATCATGAAGCTCAGCTATCCATTCCACCGCTTCTCCTTCGTTCATGCCATCCGTAATGGTGGAAATCAACTCCCAGTCAGATGGGTATTGAATTCCATATTTGTCAACATGGGCCCAGATGTGGTTGAGGAAGTATGCCAACTTCCCAGGGGTCCCATCTAAAATCGCCTGAAACCGTGGGGGAGGAGCAGCTGGTGAAACTGGCAAATGGGCTTGCACAGGTGCTTGGCCAGGTACTTGCTTCTGGATTGGGACCTGTTGTTGAGCTTGAACCTGTTGAGGGATCACGGCGTGAGGTTGCAGGGGCAGTTGCAGTGGCGCTGGCACTGGCTGCGGCGCAACAGCTGGATGCTGAAAGGGATCAGGCTGTTGGAACTGCTTTGTCTGCTGGATCGGAATATGATGAGTTGAATGAAAGTGTCCATTCTGCAAAGAGAAAAAAGGCTGGAGAAGACAAAACAAGTACTAAGAGCTGGATAGAAAGAATCTTCAAGGTCACCAAATAAATAAATAAATAAATAAATAAATAAATAAATAAATAAATAACTTTATTGTCATTGTACGTATATAAACAGTATACCCATACAACAAAATTCACTTAACACCCAAAGACCAGTCCCAACACACATAACATTCCCCAAACACACTCCCAGCCACCACAATTCTCCACCCCTAAACCACCCAAACATCCACACAACAGATCAAGTAGTACTATCCAACAGCTCACTGATGGTGGTGCTTTAGTTCATTGTTGAGTGCAATTATAGCTCTGGGATAAAAACTATTCAGAAAATGTGTGGTCCGAGTTTTAATTGTTCTGTAATCTTCTGCCAGAAGGCAACAGTCCAAAAAGATTGTAAGCAGGATGGGAAGAGGTTCTGAGAATGTTATGCAACTTTCTCAAACAGTGAGATTCGAAGATGTCATCCAGGACTGGTAGCTGGAGTCTGATGATATTCTGGACACTTTTAATGATTCTCTGTAGAGCTTTTTTGTCCGCTACAGAGCTGCTCCCATACCATGCAAGAATGCCATACGTCAGGACACTCTCAATGGTGCTGCGATAGTAGGGGAGAAGTAGATGCTGAGATAGATTTATCTTCCTGAGCATTCTCAGGAAGTACAGCCTCTTCTGTGCCTTCTTCACAAGCATGTTAGCATTCATAGTCCATGAGAGGTCCTCCGAGATATAAATGCCCAGAAATTTAAAACTATCCACCCTCTCCACCTCTTCACCATTTATGTACAGTGGTAGATTTACATCTCCCTTCCTCCTGAAGTCAATTATAAGTTATATCAGACACTCAATCACAGCAATGAGGAAGGAGTTGCAGAAGACTTTTTTTCTAAATTATACCCTGACAGTATGGAACAAATGGACACCTTCAACGTTTTGAGCATTGACAACTCGGACGTAATTCCAGCAAAAGTAAAAGATGTATGACACAGTTTTAAATATGGCACAGCTGTTGGCCAGGAGAGAATCACTGGAGAAATTCTAAATTATGTTGTAGGTAAAGGCAGGAAACATTGGCAAAATTATTTATCTGCCCTTACAATGATGGAGATGGTAGAGTGTGGTGTTTTCTTGCAGATGTTTCATTACCCAACTAGGTAACATCATTATGAACAATACTATCACCAAGGACCTCTCAAATAGGATGTGTTCACACAAGCTTTACCATTTCAGAACTACATTAAGGGCAAAAGAAGCATATTCCACCAATGAGATTTTACTGAAATAATAATAATAATAATAATAATAATAATAATAATAATAATAATAATAATAATAATGATGATGATAATAATGATAATTTACCAAGAGCAGAGGGTGGTCGAGGACTCCTACAAGTAAAGCAGACTGTGGAAGAAGAAAAATGCAGCTTGAATGATTACATCCAGAAAAGTGAAGAACCAATGATTAAGGAAGTAAATAAAGGAGGCCTTTTAAAGACAACTAAAACAAAAGCAGAATATAAGAAAGAAGTAATTGAGCAGTGAGCTGAAAATTGGAAACACGAAGCTCTGCATGGCCAATACTTGAAAAGTATTGAAGGCAAAGCTGACCAGAAACTAACTTGGAACTGGTTAAGATCAGGAGTACTGAAAAAAGAAACAGAAAGCTTTATTTTGGCAGCTCAAGAACAAGCCCTAGCCACAAACTGCATGAAGGCAAAAATTCAACATGTTACCACCAACAGCAAATGCCGCCTCTGCAATGAGAAAGATGAGACAGTCGACCACCTGATCAGTGGGTGCAGCAAAATTTCACAAACTGACTACCTACAATGCCATGACCGTGTTGCTAAGATCATTCACTGGAAATTGTGCCAGAAGTTTGGATTTGAGTACAGCAAAAACCACTGGGAACATCAGGTTGAGAAAGTTTTAGAGAATGAAAAAATCAAGATCTTGTGGGACTTTAGGATTCAGACTGACAGGCACTTGGTCCACAACACATCTGACATAACAATAGTTGAAAAGAAAAAAGTATGGTTCATTGACATTGCAATACCTGGTGATGCACGAATTGAAGATAAGCAGCAAGAAAAAAATCACAAAGTACCGGAACTTACAAATTGAAGTTGAGCGACTGTGGAAAAAGAAATCGTGTGTTGTCCCGATTGTAATTGGAGCCCTCGGAGCAATACCCAAAGGGCTATCCCGCTATTTAGAAATTCTAAATTTGCCGGACTTGAACATTTTGACTCTACAAAAAACCACCTTACTTGGAACAGTTTACATCCTCCGACCATACCTGAACAGTTCCTAGGTCCTTGGTTAGGACTCGAGCTGCTGAGCTATTAACCAGCCTCAAAGGCTGTGAATCTCACTAAAGATTAACCAATAAATAATAATAATAATAATACATCATACATCATACATACATACATACATACATACATACATACAACATACATCAGCAAATTGCAGCTCCCTGCAATAACACCAGCAGAACTGCAAAAAACTGTGCTACTTGGAACATCATACATCTTAAGATACTTGGGTGATACCTAGGGCACTGGCAGCAACTCGTATCAACCATTAACACCAGTCAATGGTATTTGTGATGCATTTTTGAATGTTCAGTTGACTGAGTTTCATATTTAATGAATCATCATCATCATCATCATCATCATCATCATCATCATCATCATCCTCCTCCTAAACAAAACAAGAGAAATGTTCTTTCATATTGAATGGGAATTGGTAGAGAAAAAAGAAGCAGATATTTTTCTGCACCGCATTACCAGATTTTGACATTGATCAATGGGTCATTTTTAAATTACTCATATCTACACCTTTGCACATGTGCAAAGAAAAGCAATGGATGTCTGTTTCACTTATTTTCTAGATTTAGCAGCAGTGCTGTTTCAAGTGAAAAATGTGGAAGAAAGCTATTTTTCCTGTAGTTGTTTTCTATGGGTGCATAATTGCAGCATACTCCGAATGATCACCAGGATAAATCAAGCCAACACCCCTTACTCATCTCTTCTCTAACAGAAGTTCCTCAATCTGTTGGTATCAAATGCATCTTATCAGATGTTCTGGTGAAACCTTTTAAGCATGAGTCTAATTCTCAATTAGCCAGGGTCAAAAATAGAGAGTGTTGATCTGAAGAAGAGTGTAAGCAAATTCTAGGGTGGGGTGTTTTTTTTTTTTGTTCCTAAAACAAATGAAAACATTTGGTTTTTTTAGTCAGTGGCATCTGCTGTCGAAAGGTGACTCATCTCCATAAAACATTAAAACAATACTGTAAACATTAGATCAGCCAGTTTGGACAAGTGGTTATGCCATTCTTTCCCTTTGTGTGGCATTCTTGGATCTGAAGGCTTTGAAGAAGAAGAAGAAAAGAAGGAGGAGGAGGTGGAGGGGAGGAGAAGTCATCCTTATGTTTTTCAATAGTAATAAAAAATAGACTGTGGATTGGGACCTGCTTTGCATCACAAAAACTGTAAGCAAGGACAACTTTCAATGAGATCCTGAAGAAGAGTGGCCATTCAAGGTGGCTACTTGACCTGTGCATGTTGGATAAACAGATCCTTCATAGTGTAGACCTGTGATGGTGATCCTATGGCACGTGTGCCAGAGGTGGCACACAGAGCCCTCTCTGTGGGCACACAAGCTGTTGCCCCAGTTCAGCTCCGCTGCTCATGTGCACACGCCTCCCACCAGCCAGCTGGTCTTTGGGTCTCTGCCACACATGCAGAGGGGTCAAGGGGGGTGCGGGGGGGCATGCACATGTGCAGGGGGAGGGGCGCATGCAGGGGGCACGGGCATGTGGGGGCAGGGTGCATGCAGGGACACACACGCATGCGTGGGGGTGGGGCACATGCACAGGGGTGCACGCGCATTGCATTTTGAAGGTTCAGGTGCGTGTGCGCGTGCTTTGGGCATTTGGTCCAGAAAAGGTTAGCCATCACTGGTGTAGACTGTCCTGGTTGTAGGGAGATCCCAAGCCATCAAATACTTCATTATCATCACCTATAATAATAGGGAATAATATATAATAATATTCATTCTGCAACTAGTCTATGGGGCCAAGCTACCTACATATCTGCCTTCCTTCTGTTACATCAGATCATCCCACCTGGGAGAGTGTGTTGCGGATTGTAGGAAAAAAGCAGGCAGAGATGGGTGGTAGAGTTAAGTGTCTCGGTAGCTTAGAGTTGTTACGTTGCCACAAATGGTCCAAGCCCAACCCTTCTTGAATTCTGTTTACCCTTATTTGGTGCCAATTTATTCTTATGGATAGGCTTGAGCAATAAATCTCCTTAACTGCAACTTAATGGATGGTCCTGGTCATTTGCACCTGACATGGACCCTCTCAGCCAAGGCGTTGCAACTGGTGGGCCGCAGGAAGATGCATTCTCTTCTTTCCCCAGAGGTGAGGCAGGCCCCATGGGCCTAGCTTGTGCCCTGAAAGCCCTCTCTCCTCCTTTTAATTCATTTGTGGCAACTCTTTTTAATCATCCTTGTTTCCTTTTAAATCTTAACTTTTATACACTGTTTTTATGTCTGGATGTTTTATTGTACAGTTCTCACTCTGTAAGGGAGAGGGCAGTTCCAAAGTAGAAAACATGAAATAAAATACATAAAATGAAATAAAATGAAGCAAAGCAAAGCAAAGCAAAATAAATAAAATAATAAAATAATTTTGCATTACTATTGTAGCAGCTTTAAACTCAGCTTCAAGGCAATACCCAAACTGAAGTCAGGAAAAAAAAATATTAAAACCAGTAAATGTCTGACAACTTTTCCTTCCTTCCTTCCTTCCTTCCTTCCTTCCTTCCTTCCTTCCTTCCTTCCTTCCTTCCTTCCTCCCTCCCTCCCTCCCTCCCTCCCTCCCTCCCTCCCTCCCTTTCCTTCTTTCCTTCTTTCCACATCCTGTCAATTTTTGGGGAATTCAAGGATAACTTTATCCTCTAGCCTGGATAACTCTAATTTTTCCCATCTACAATGAACTAGAAGATTGCAACAAAGGTATGTTTTTTTTTCCACAAGGCAACTGAATTTTCTTTGTTTTTTCACTGAAGACATTTCACTTCCCACCCAAGCCTCTTGAAAAAGCACCTTTGGGACAGCCATGACCTGGATGACTGAAAATCTCCATAGACATGTAGAAGATTGCAATTACCCCCAAATCCACCAGTAAGCTCCTGTAGCTAAAAACTAAGATTGGGATCTCCCAGCCTAATATGTAGGTTCTACGCCAGAGATGGCTAACCTTTTTGCCATCACATACCAAAAGTGGGAGGAGCACATGTGCCCACACCCATAATTATATGCATCCCACCCCCCATGCATGTGCCCGTGAACCCTCCTGCACTCCCACTGCTTTTGGCACATGATGGCCCGGTGGACCTGTTTTTGCTCTCCCCAGGCTCCTACAGAGGCTCTGGAGCCTGGGGAGGGTGAAAATGGCCTTCTCCACCACCACCACCCCCGGAGGCCCTCCAGAGGCCGGAAACAGCCCATTTGCCAACTTCTGGTCCCACAGAAAGTTGGCAAATGGGCCATTTCCAGCCTCTGGAGGGCCTCTGGGGGAAAGGGGAGGCTGTTTTCACCCTCCCTCGGCTCCTAGAAAGGCTCTGGAGCCTGGGGAGAGCAAAAAAACAAGTCTTTCCCACCCCCCCCAGGACCTCCAGAGGCAGGAAACTGTATGTTTCCCTACTTCTGGTGGGCCCAGAAGGCCTGAAAATCAGTTTTCACATGCCCACTGATATGGCTCCATGTGCCATATCACCAGTCACAATACTTGACTCATGCATTGTATTCAGTACCATCAGGTCACAAGTTGTGTTAAGCTGAATGAAGTGTGAACAGCAAGTCTAGTTTCTGTTATGACACTAAAAAGATGTATTTTTAAAAAGGGAAGATGCCTCTTTCTATGGCACAAACATTGCCCCCAACTGTTAGAGGTTGAGAACAAATTTTCAAGACTATAGTTCTACATGTTTAAAATATGATGACACTAAATAGAATACTGTAGGTGTTTTAAATACTCTGAAGAAATTAATTGGGTTCTTACAAACGCCTCTCATTTTTTGCTGGCTTGTTTATTTATTTATTTATTTATTTATTTATTTATTTATTTATTTATTTATTTATTTATTTATTTATTTATTTATTATATTTCTATACCACCTTTCTCCTGTAGGACTCAAGGCGGTTTACAGTCAAGAAAAATATAGATACACAAACATCATAAAATTGCTAATTAAAATTATTATTATAACATAGTTTGGCCTAATTAAATAGAACCTAAAATTAGATAACGTTTTAAAAACATTCACATGTTCATATGTTTAGCCCCGCCTGTTGGAACATCAGGGTTTTGAGGGCACGGCGGAAAGCACGGAGATCAGGGATATTCCGTATCTCCGGGGGCAGTTCATTCCAAAGTGTTGGAGCCCTCACAGAGAAGGCCCTCCCGCTGGGAGTCGCCAGTCGGCATAATTTGACTGACGGTACCCTCAGTAGTCCCTCCCTGTGAGAACGAACTGGTCGGTGGGAGGCTGTTGGTGGCAAAAGACGGTCTCGTAGGTACCCAAGTCCTAAGCCATGGAGCGCTTTAAAGGTGATAACTAACACCTTGAATTGCACCCAGAAGACCACTGGGAGCCAGTGTAGCTCGTGTAGGAGAGGTGTTACATGGGCACAACGAGCTGCGCCCATAATCACCCGCGCGGCTACATTCTGGACCAGTTGGAACCTCCGGGTGCTTTTCAAGGTTTATGAGAATGTCTTTTCAGATTTGCTTTTGGACAGTTGCTTTCCCCCAAAAAACAACAGTTCTTCAAAAGAAATGAGTCTCTTTAATGTATTAGACAAATTGTACCTCCTTGCATATATATAGATATATATTATCTCCATCCTTGGCTGACAAAATTATAGAGTCTGTATAATTTTACCACTTCTAAGATCAAAGTCTTAACTATTATATTTAAATCAAAAATAGATTCAATTTGGATTAAAACAACAATGTTGATGTTTTGAAAATAGATACACTGCTTCAATTTATCGGTTGTTTGAGAATCAATAGCTAAGTTGCTATTACACTGAATTCCAAGTATAAGACACCATTTTTTTTGTCATGCCACAAAGTCTTTGTATACTATTGTATACAAAAACTAAAATTAGTTTTAAGGGCAAATTGATATTCAGATCCATTTTATACTTGCAAGTAAGCACAGAACTGGTATTCGTTTATTCATGCAGTCCATTTAATTGAGGAGTTTGCCTGGTTTTACAGGCTGTGATAGTTAAGAGACAGAACAAATGCAGTAGTATATTTATTTGTGGAAGAGGGATACCAATTATGCATAATTGTTGTACGACCTTGGTTCAGTCTTTATCTTTTTAGCCTTCTTCTCACAATATTATTATGGACAGAGAAATGGAGAAGGAGAAATAGTGTGTGTGTGAGAGAGGATAGAATAAAGTAAAATCTATCTATCTATCTATCTATCTATCATCTATCTATCTATCCATTTCTGAACTTCCCATCTCCCTCAAAGAGTAGCTTTGGGGTGGTATACAACAAAAACCCCAAATATAAAACAGTATATACAAATTAAAATGTTATAATTTTAGAATAAAATTTTAAAAATTAAAGATTTTTAAGGAGGCAAGAATAGTGAAATCCTGTTAAAAATTAGTTGATAAAGGCAAAGGGAGGGCTCTTGTCTGGTGCAGTTAATCATGAAGCGAAGTGAGTTCAAAGGAATATAAGTGTATTGTCTGCTAACAGTCTCTTACAAGAATCTGAACTACTAACAGTTAAAGCAAATTGGTGGTAGATAAGAGTTAAGGGAATTCAATGTCTTGGACTTAGATCTCTTGTGGACCCGAAGGGACTCGAGGCTGATGAGGTGTTTGTATCCTGTTAGCAACTTGCTGCCTTGATGGAGAGCTGGAATGTTGATTCTTTCCTGAGGAACAAATTGGAAGAAGTCCTTTTTAGTCCCTGGCATTTTTTGCCAACTTTAACTAAGCCCTAGCTTTCCTGATATCATCATGCAGAACATAGAATAATAGGGTTGGAAGGAACCTTGGAGGTCTTCTATTCCACCCTCCTGCTCAAGCAAGAAACCCTATATACCATTCCAGACAAATGGTTGTCCAATCTCTTCTTAAAAACCTCCAGTGATGAAGCACCCACAACTTCTGGAGGCAACTTCTGTTCCACTGGTTAATTGTTCTCACTGTTAGGAAGTTTCTCCTTACTTCTAGGTTGAATCTCTCTTTAACAAGCTTCCATTCATTGCTTCTTGTCCTGCCCTCAGGTGGTTAGTTTTGTTGCTACCAAGAATAATAGACTAAAGTAACACACCAAGCAGGCAGTTAAATACAGAGGGAGAGATCAACCAAACAAGGCTGGGGAAGCAGAACTGCAAACCAAGCCAATTTGACTAATAGATGCTTATCTCTAGTAATCTCTCTGTTTACGTGAAGTCTACATCCTATAATAAGGTCTTCCATTTTACAGGTAGTCCTCGACTTACAACAGTTCATTTAGTGACCATTTAAAGTTACAATGGTGACTAATGATCGTTTTTCACACTTACGACCATTGCATCCCCATGGTCATATGATCAAAATTCACTTGATCCCCTTTTGTGACCTTCTGACAAGCAAAATCAATGGGGAAATCAGATTCACTTAACAACTGGGTTACTTAACTTAAAAGCTGCAGTGATTCCCTTAACAGCTGTGGCAAGGAAGGTCATAAGATGGGGCAAAATTCACTTAACAAACAGAACAGTCTCACTTAGCAACAGAAATGTTGGGCTCATTGTGGTTGTAAGTCAACGACTACCTTGCATTTTGTTCCTAATTACTCTGTTGCTATATGTGCCATAATTCTAATTCTTTCAATTCCATTAAATAAAAGGTGACTTTATTATTTTGTTTATATGGATTGAATGTTACAGTTGAAAATACCTAACCTACTATCTGTAAATATGTGTGCTTGTGCATATGTCATTGTGTAATGTCATTGTGTTCCTTACCATTGGTTACTACTTACCATTAGCCCCGCCTCATCTGTATATAAGCTTTCGCTCTTCTCAGATTGATAGCTGTCTAAATGTGTTCCTGAGGAAGAAAATAAATATTATTATTACAAGAAAGTCTACAGTCTCTTATATTGGGCCTAACCAGAATAACCAACTAGCAACAAATTGGTAGCAAGAGGATGGTTTGGTAGGCCCAACCGAACATAAAGATGCAAGACTCACATAACGACAAAAGAAGACCTGCCACCAGATACATAACGAAAAGAATGGCAGCTCAACTAACTCCTGACAAATATACACCACTTGAAAATATTAAGAAACAAACGCAATTACTTCCGGGTTTGACTGCCACCGGCGAAGACGGTCGCTTTTGAACGGCCGCCAGCCCCGCCGCCTGTAGAGCCGCCCCGAGTGAGGGAAGCGGCTTGAAAACTCCAGAATCCTGAGGATTTGAGGAGAAGAGCAAAGCAAGAAGCAGGTTGAGCCCCCGTGAACCCCCAGAAGTTTGCTACTGGGGAGGAAACGGGTGTGGCTCCCTTTTAACTTGCGGAGACTCCGGACGGCGTGGGACGACTCTGCTCGTCAGAGCAAGCCGGCTGCAGCAAACATTTAAACTGATGGGAAGATAACTTTGTTATAAAACAACCTCAACCCCCAAACCAAGAAACTGCAAGTATTTCTTCTCTTTTGAACTTTTGATTTGGGGAAAAGCTAGAGCGAGAGGAAACGGCTTGAAAAAATGGCGCCGTTCCAGCGTTAACGAGCTGAAAGGGAGAGTGATTGCGCAGAACTATTCTAACAAGCTACATTGTAGCAGTGCCTGTTGCAAGCGAACGGAGAAGAGTGGAAAAGAAAAAAAAGAAAAATAAATTTGAGCTTGTCTCAATCTATTTAATTCTGGGGGACTTTTTCAAAGGATATTGTGGAGGTGCAAAGGAAAGGAAAAAAAAGTTTTTCTTCTTTCAGAAAAGTTAATTTACGTGGCAAAATGGCTTCAAAGAAACAGGAAGGAAAGGTGGCAGGGGAGGGATCTCCTGCCCACAAACCAGAACAGCAGCCCCCTCCCAGTCGGCAGAGGGAGGGAAAGGACTTTGATGTGCAAAGTTTAAAAGATTTTATTACCCAGGCTTTGGATGAAAAATTTCAAAAATCACAACAGGAAATGAAGAGGGAAATTAATGAATTTAAAGAGGCAATGAAAGAAAATTATGATAAGGTGTCAGATAAATTGTCAAATGTGGTTTCTGACTTGGCAGAATCCATTACTAAAGTGGACTTCAAATTGGAAGAATTTAAATCAGAAGTCAATGTCAAAATGAAGGATGCTGATATTAAAATTGCAGATGTGGATAACAAAGTGGAGAGAGTCGAAAACAAAATCACAATGATACAGTTCCGATCCATGGAATTTGCTATTAGGCTTCGAGGAATTAAAGAGAATGATAGGCAAGATCTGAGACAGATTTGTTCTGATGCCTTGGCTGTATTGCTAAAAATTGATCCAGCAGATGTGGTCTATAAAATAGATAAAATTTACAGAGTGAATTCATGGGTTGCTAGACAAAGAAAATTGCCCAGAGATGTGGTGATATACTTTACTGATAGAAGAATAAGAAATGATATTTTGCAAAGATCCTTTCTTTCCTCTGTGCAAGTGGAGGGAGCTCAAATTGGAATTTATAAGGAATTACCACCTAAGATGTTAAAAGATCGAAAAGAGTACAGGTTCTTAGTGAATGAATTGCAAAAGCAAGAAATACCATTTCGGTGGGATGCCCCAACTGGTATAATTTTGAAATATAATGGAGAGAGACATCGATTGAATACTTTTCAGAAGGCGGAATATTTTTATTATAATATCCTTAAAGAAAGATCATCATCCCCACGTACATCTACATTGTTGGAGATAAAAAGTGATAAAGAAAAGCAATCTCAGCACGAGAGGGCACAACAGTCTAAGCAGATGGAACCAGTGGAAATGCAGGGTGCTGCACAGGGAGGAGGCCTTTTGGAGGAATCATTGTCAGAACCTTCCCCGATTCTGTCAACTGGTGCCGTTTTGGATGAAGCTGGGATGCCTGAAGTTAAAGACCAGCGTATAACTCGTGCAATTTCCAAGCAGATAAAAGAAAAACGTGAAGCCATGGGAGGAGCTAGGCTGAAGACTTCAGAAGAAGTTAGGCAAAGCAGCTCATCGCTTCAGAAAGGTCAAGATGACAATTAGGCTCTTATCTTGGAATGTTAATGGACTAAATTCACCACAAAAAAGGAAGAAATTATTTACATATTTGAGACAATTTAATAATGACATAATTTGTTTACAAGAAACTCATATTCGAACTCAAGATCATAAATACTTGATAAATTCTAAATTAGGAACACACTTTATAGCTTCAACCTCGGAAAAAAAGAATGGTGTGGTTATTTATGTGAATAAAAGACTGTCCGCTAAAATTATAGAAGCAGATGAAGATGGTAGGTTTGTTGCAATTGAATTGCACACAGCAAATGGCCAAATTCTTTTGATTGGAATTTATGCTCCGAACCAACAACAGGATCATTTTTATAAGACTTTACATAATAAAATATTGCAATGGGACTATAGATCTATTCTAATAATGGGAGACTGGAATGGAGTAATTGATTCTAAATTAGATAAAAAAAGTTTGGCGAAATCAAGGATCAGACTGCCACAGACTTTTTTTGATATGAAAGAAGATTTGGAATTAAAGGATATCTGGAGAATATATAACCCAAAAGAACTGGACTATACTTTTTTCTCTGACAGACACAGATCTTTCTCCAGGATTGACTTTATCTTGTTATCAGATGATTTACTTATTAAAACAAAAAGAACAAAGATATTTCCAAGAACTTTAACTGATCATAGCTCTGTATGGATAGAAATCGAGATGGGAAAGTCTGAGAGAAGGTCATGGAGACTAAATGAAAATTTGTTCAGATATGAAAAAAATATAATAGAACTTAAAAAACAGATGAAAGAATTTTTTGAAATGAATTTGAATAAGGGTACCCCAATTGAAATAGTATGGGATGCGAGCAAAGCTTATATGAGAGGGGTACTTATTCATATGAACTTCAAATATAAACAGAATCGACAAAGGAAAAGACTTGAATTGGAAGCAGAAATAAAGAATAAGGAACAGTTACTTATTAAAAACCCAACAGATGAAAGAATACGTGGTGCTATAAAACTTTTGAAAGATCAGTTTCAAATGCTTTTGGCGGAACAAGTTGCAACAAATCTACAATATGCGAAGCATAATACGTTTTGTAATGCTAACAAACCGGGGAGATGGTTGGCTTATACCTTAAGGAAAAAGCAGAGTATACGGACTATTGAGAGTATTGACATTGGGGGGAAAGAAATTTTCCAACAAAAACTGATTAAAGAAGTCTTTGTAGATTACTACGTTAAATTATATGCTAAAGATGACATACAGAATGGATTTATAGAAAAATATCTAGAAGAGAAAAGAGTCTCAAAAATTACTAGCCAACAAAAAGAAAGAATGAATTACCCTATAACAGTTGAGGAAATAATTGCAGCAATTAAACAATTGAAAACAGCTAAAGCTCCTGGAACAGATGGATTGACAGCAGTGTATTATAAAACTTTACAAGCAGAAATGGTGGAACAACTTAGAGACTTATTTTGTAATATACAACAAGGGGGTAAAATACCCCCATCATGGAAATCAGCATATATTACTTTGATACCAAAAGAACAAGCAGGTCCTAAAAAACCGGAAAATTATAGACCAATATCTCTTCTAAATAATGACTATAAAATTTATGCAAAAGTATTAGCCAACAGATTGATGCCAGTAATTCAAGAGGTGATTAATGACGACCAAGCTGGGTTTATAGAGGGTAGATACATGAAGGATAATGTAAGGCAAGTTATAGATTTACTGGAATATCTTGAGAAGAATAAACAGATCTCTGCAGTGCTGGTTTTTTTGGATGTGGAGAAGGCCTTTGATAGAGTGGATTGGAATTTTCTACTAAAGACTTTAAAAAAAATGGGATTTGGAGACCAATTTATATAGGCGGTTTCAGCAATCTACCAAGAGCAAAAGGCACAGATTATTATTAATGGAAGTCTGACATCAGAGTTTAAAATCGAAAAAGGAACAAGACAGGGATGTCCGTTGTCCCCATTGTTGTTTATTTTAACACTAGAAGTCTTGCTAAATACAATAAGGGACTCTAATATCTTGAAAGGTATAATGATAAGGCAAGAGGATTACAGAATAAAGGCATTTGCAGATGATCTGGTCGTTACCCTAACACAGCCAATGGAATCAATAATCCAGATGAAGGATATTATACAAGACTATGGTAAAGTTTCAAGTTTTAGTCTGAACCAGAAAAAAACTAAGATGATAGTCAAAAATATGACACAAGATCGTAAACACGAGCTTGAAAGGAGGGCAGGTTTTGAGATTGTACCAAAGGTAAAATATCTAGGAGTTCAGGTTGCAGAATCAAATATGAAATTGTTTCAAAATAATTATGAGGTGTTGTGGCAAGAGGTGCAAAAAGACATGGAGACTTGGAAAAAACTGCAGCTGTCTTTACTTGGAAGAATAGCAGCAGTTAAGATGAACATTTTGCCAAGATTTCTTTTTTTGTTTCAAATGATTCCGGTGCTTAAAAATGATAAACAAATAAAAGTATGGCAAACTGGAGTGAACAAGTTTGTCTGGAACGAGAAAAAACCAAGAGTAAAATTGAAAATTATGCAAGATGTTCCAGAAAGGGGAGGTCTTAAACTTCCAAACCTACAGTTATATTATGATGCAGCAGCTTTGACTCAAGCAAGTGATTGGTTTGGAAGGAAAAAGA
Organism: Arizona elegans; assembly: GCA_022577455.1. Classification (NCBI taxonomy): domain Eukaryota; kingdom Metazoa; phylum Chordata; class Lepidosauria; order Squamata; family Colubridae; genus Arizona; species Arizona elegans. The sequence continues at coordinate 102,407,253 of JAKOOJ010000005.1, forward strand.
CTGGAATACTAAATGCAGAAAGTTTTGATTTGGAATTTGGATGGCATGCTTACTTATTTTATGACAGCAAAGTGGATAAAGTATTTAAAAGCCATATACTTAGAGACTCTTTGTTGAGAGTTTGGAAGAAGCACCGACTCAAATGGGATTATAAAATACCGTTATGGCTGGATCTTGGTCATATTTTGTGGAATACAAATATAACGTCACTCGGGGGGTTTTTATACAAAGAGGTTCTTTTTACAGATGCGGGCAGATGGCAGCTGAAGACATTACAGACACTGTTGGCTGAAGGGATTAATTTAACTTGGTTACAATATAATCAATTGCAATTGAGATGGAAAGAGGACCAAAGAACTGGTATTATGTTGCATGAGGAAGAATTGGTTAGACATATAAAAGAGAAAGGTCCAATGCATATTAAAAGGCTTTATAATGTTTTGTTAGAAAGGGATTCGGAAACTGAATTAGTTAAAGATTGTATGATTAAGTGGGCACAAAATTTTGAAGAACCAGTGATGTTGGAAACATGGGAAAAAATTTGGGTTCAGAATGTTAAATTTACACAGTCGCAGAATTTGAGGGAAAATTTTTACAAAATGTTTTATAGATGGCATTTAGATCCTAAGAAATTGTCGTGTATGTACCCTAATGTTCAGCCAAAATGTTGGAGGTGTGATTGTTTAGATGCTACATATTATCATATTTGGTGGACTTGTAAGAAAGTTAAGGCTTTTTGGATAAAAATTTGGTGGGTCATGCAGAACGTTTTAAAGAAAAAAATCCAATTTTCTCCACAATTGCTTTTATTGGGTATAGTTGAGGGTTTTACAGTGGATGAAATAAAGTTGATTTTTTATATGATTACAGCAGCGAGATTGTTGATAGGTAAATATTGGAAAAATGAAGCTCTGCCCACCGTAGAAGAATGGATTTTGAAGATGGCCAGCTTCGCGGAGATGGCGAAGATTTCAGCATACTTAAAAGATCGCTCACAAGAGACTTATGAATGTGGATGGAAAAAGTGGATAGATTATGTGCAGAACAAATACCAAACTAAGAAGTATCAAATAGCTTTTCATTGATAGTATTAATATTAAGATAGAAATAGTCGAACTATGTGAAGATGAAAAATGACATGGGGGTCGGGGGGGTTCAAGGTTTTTGTATAGGGGATAATGATATTCTATGGAAGTCCGGGGGGGAGGGGAGGGTCAGGGGGGGTTGGGAGGGGGGGTTGGGGAGTTTGGGGAGGGTTAGGGGGGTGAAAATGGGGTGAAAACGTAATTGTAAAACTTTTACAATAAAAAAAAAAAAGAAACAAACGCAATTACAAGAAAATGAACTGCTAACACAAAACAAACAACCACTAGCTGGAGCAGAACAAACTTTCTCAACACCAAACAAAGAAGAACTGATTTTAGGGTCAGAGATAGGTACCCACATGAATGTCTCATATGTGGATCTGAAAGACATCAGAGTAGAGATTGCCCCAAGAATGCAGGATACAGTGACTCATATCAACACAAGGATAGGAGAATACACTTCTTAGACAGAACTTCCCCAGATTACAGGTATAAGCGAAGAGAATCACCACACCCTAGAGAAAGACAAATGTACAGAAATAACCCTAGAGAAAATAAGAAAGGATCACTATATGGAATAAGAAACGATAACATTTTGATGTCTGATTCACTCAACACTTGGCTCATAGATTCTGGAGCCACATGTCATACAACTCATAATAGAGAAATATTAAGCAACTTCACTGAAAAGAAATATTACATTAAAGTAGCAAACCAAAATAAGGTCCTAGTGAGAGGAATAGGAGACACGCATATAAAGGGTATAGGGAAATTAGAGGGGGTACTATTTGTGCCCGAAATTCCAAATAACATATTGGCAACCCTAAAATTAAGTATAGAGAATGAAATAGAAACCACTTTCAGAGGTGGAAAGGTATTTATGACTAAGAACAACAGAAACATAGGTAAACTATTTACAAATGATGGACTAACATACCTACTGCCACAAGATAACGAACTAGTCTATGCAAACTATCAATTAAGAAACAAAAAGCCAAATTCAGATAGCCATGATGAAAGTAATAATGATAATGCATCAAACACTGATACTAATATGTCTGAAAATTTAAACAATGGAAGACCTATTCACGATAATTGTAGTCACTTACTCCACAGAAAGCTAGGACACGCAAGCTTTCCCGTCATATGAAAAATGTTAGAATGTTCCGAAGATTTAAAAATAAAGAACTGTAAAAATTACTTAGAATGCTCTGTGTGCAATTCATCCAAAATTAAAAACAAACCAAAACCCAAAAAAGCCACTCGCACCACACAATCAATTTTTCAACTAATTCACATGGATGTAGTAGGTCCATTAAAACCCTCAATTAAATATAAAAAAAGATACTTTCTAACCATAGTCGATGACTACAGTAGATTCGGTTTTGTATACACCCTTAATCACAAATATGAGGTTTTCAAAAAATTTAAGGAGTTCTTTAAAATGGTAGAGACGCAACACAATACTAAAATTAAACAAATAATGACTGAGAGGGGGTCGGAATTCCTATCCAACGAATTTTCAAATTGGCTAAAATCACAAGGAATATTGCACGTTAAATCTTGTCCGTTTTCCCCATTTCAAAATGGAGTCTCTGAAAGAAAAAATGGTTTGCTACAAACCATGGTTAAATGTGTGTTAGATGATGCTGGCTTAAACCAATCATTCTGGGCTGAAGCCCTTACTTATTCCAATTACACTATAAATCGCTTATGGTCCAGTACAATCAACAAGACCCCATACGAACTCATGTATGGAAGGAAACCAAAAATTGGGCATTTACACGTATTTGGTGTATCTGCTGATGTATATGTCCCCTCACAATTAAGGCGCAAAGGAGAGAAAGTATCCAAAAGACTGATATTTATGGGGTATGAATCAGGAACCAAGGGATATCGCTTCATTGATAAAAATAACCATTTCATTGTATCCAGATCTGCTGTGTTTCATGAACACATGAACTGGTCAAAATTACATCTCAACGAAATATATCCAGAATCAAAAAATATTACACACACGCACACAGAACATCATACATCAGATACCAATCCCAAAACCACAACCACGAACAGAATTAAATGCCCAAAAACAATTAATGATGAATGGAAGAAAGGACACCCCACTTTGAAGGTAGACCAATTAACTGAAAAAGAAGCTAAATATATGCATAGCGATGAACATCCCCAGAATAGGCCCATTAGATCCAATAGGGGCACAATTCCCAAAAGATTAGATGATTATGTACTGTCTATTCAAGCTAAACACCTGACTCCCAACACGTATGATGACATACTTAAGTTACCTCCAGAAGAAAAAAGTAAGTGGGAGGAAGCAATGAAAAAAGAGATGGACAGTTTAAAAGAACTAAATGTATATACACCAACAGATCTACCCACTGAGAAGTCCCCCATTGGCACTAGATGGATCTATAAAATCAAAGAGCTAGAGGATGGTAAATTCTTATACAAAGCCAGGTTAGTGGCTCAAGGTTTTGCTCAAAGGTTTCCGGATGACTATGAAGACACATACTCCCCAACCGTTAGATCAGAAAGTGTGAAAACAGCATTAGTATTAGCTTCCGTTTTAAATCTGGAAGTATATCAATTTGATGTACAGACAGCCTATCTGCATGCTGATCTCGATAAAGAAATTTATGTAAAAGCACCCCCAGGAAAAGATACAAAAAAGGGAGAAATTTGGCTATTGAATAAGAGCCTTTATGGACTAAAACAGTCCGGCAAACGGTGGTATGAGTGTTTATCAAAGATACTTAACGATATAGGCTTTGTGGCTACTTCATCTGATTTTTGTTTTTTCACAAAAAGAAATAATGATTCTATTGAATATGTTTTGATTTATGTTGATGATATATTATATTTTGGAAGTGACAAGGTTAAATGTGATAATTTCGCTGAACAATTAGGCAAAAATTTCAACTTAAAAATATTAGGAAAGGTAAATAAGTATTTAGGAGTCCAAATTGACAAAACAGATAAGGGTTTCAAATTATCCCAGAAAGACAAAATTATAGAACTCATAGAAAAATGTAATATGGTTAACTCAAAAATTTGTGAAACTCCCATGTCAACTGATTTTTATAGGAATGTGTACAATGAATACGAACCATTTAAGGATAACACTTTATATCGATCAATTATTGGGTCCTTATTATACATATCTAATTGGACTAGACCTGATATCACCCTTGCCGTAAATTTGTTGTCAAGACATGTAAGCAATCCTAACTTATACCATTGGGAAGGAATCAAGAGAATTTTGAGATATCTGAAATCTAGCATTAATGTATGTCTATACCTAGAACCATTCATTTCTGAAAAACCAACTTTGACCTGCTACGCCGATGCAGATTGGGCTACTGATTCAAAAAGCAGAAAAAGTACTTCTGGATATGTTTTTCTTATAAATGGTTGTGCGGTGCACTGGTACACTGGCAAACAGAACTTAATTGCCACCTCTACAGCAGAAGCCGAATACGTTTGCTTATCCAAAGCGGTCAATAATCTAACTTGGTTCGATGATTTATTATGTAATGTGTGGGATGAACCTATTTATCCAATTATCATCAATGAGGATAATAAGACAGCGATAGATATATCAGCTTCCGAAGCGATAGGTCAACGATCTTGACATATCGATATCAAATATAAACATGTGAGGCAACTGTCATGTATAGGATTCATTAAGGCTGTTCATTGCGATATTAATGAACAAATTGCTGATATCCTCACTAAGCCATTAGCAACCAAACAACATGTGTATTTGACTTCCAAACTTAATGTACATATATAAACTTAATAACCCACCATTAGTTAGGTATTTTAGAGGGGGATTTGTTACAGTTGAAAATACCTAACCTACTATCTGTAAATATGTGTGCTTGTGCATATGTCATTGTGTGATGTCATTGTGTTCCTTACCATTGGTTACTACTTACCATTAGCCCCGCCTCATCTGTATATAAGCTTTCGCTCTTCTCAGATTGATAGCTGTCTAAATGTGTTCCTGAGGAAGAAAATAAATATTATTATTACAAGAAAGTCTACAGTCTCTTATATTGGGCCTAACCAGAATAACCAACTAGCAACATTGAAGGAAGAGAGGGATCATAATTCTGCTCCCTCTTTAATGGGACAATCTGTGGGCAGAGAAGTCCCTTTAGAAATCTAAGCTTCAAATGACCCCTTTACTAAACAGATTTAATGGCAATTAACTAAAGCCATAATTCCAAAGTTTACTTCCATTAAGCATAATGTGCCAAAAGAGATTAAACAGGAAAGCATGACAAAGCAGAAGCATATACTGCAATCTATTATCTGATAACAGATTATGAAATTATCATATTGAAAATGTGTCCATTTCATTCAATCACATGTCTCTATTCTCCTAGGGGTTTTAGTTTTTCTGTTTATAAAAGCTGTTCTTCTTTTTAGATGTTTCCGTTATTGTGAATTTTACTTTGATTTTATTCTGTGATTGCTTTGAGGTTGGGCATGTTTATGGAGAAGTGGAAGAGTCAGTGTTAGTCATTTTTAAGGCTCTGATATGTGTGTGTGTTTGTATGTATGTATGTATCAGGGGTGGGTTCTACTTACCTTTACTATCGGTTCACAATGGGGCCACGTGGGCAGAGTTCCACAACTTCAAACATTTCATGACAGCCCTGAGATGGAGATTTGAGGATCCTATAGCTGATCACAAGACTAGAGACTGCGTAAGGCCCATCAGACAGGGACGTCATCCAGTCACCGAGTACATCAAAAAGTTTTGTGATATGACTTGCCACATAGATTGGCCAGAGGAAATACTCATGAGTTGGTTCAAAGATGGCTTAAACCTATACAATGCCTGCATTGCCTGTGGAGCCCCAGTCCACCTGCACAGCTGGTGTGTCTTGGCTGAGGAAGCGGAAATCAACCAAGCTCAAAACCAGCACCGTGCAAACCTCTCTTGGAAGAGATCCCTGCTGGAAGGGAGAAAGGAGGAAATCAAACCCCGCTCTGCCCCACTGTGCTCAGCCACCTGCTCTCAGGCGTGCCTTCATTCAAAACTCAAGGAAGGAAAACCCCAACTCCATGTTTGTAGAGAAAGGTACTTTTACTGAGTTTGAACTGATAGCAACGAAAGAAAAGCAAGATCTGAAGCAAAAGGCATGAAAGTTGTATATTGAAAGTATCCCCAAATCCTTCCCCCAAAGACCCAGGGTAAATGTCCAATCCCCATCCCAATTGGTGTCATGTGGGCCGCATCTTCAGGTGTTTTCGTCCATCTGGTATTCTGAGATGGTTGACCTTGACTGGGCATAAAAAAGTCCATACAGCTGCGCAGTAGAACATGGGAGCAATCCTCCCTACTTGTTCACACAGGGCAATCTCTCTCCAGCTCACATCCCCCACCCAAATGCCAACTTTCCCCCCACCACCATTACTATGGCAGCCAATAGCAAGCAAGCATCATAGTGGCTGACACCTGCTTCCATTGCAGGAAGAAAGGTCACTGTGCAAATGAGTGCCATGTAAGAATATCCACCCAAAAGGGAGAGAAGCCGGTTGGAGGGAAACCCTCAAAGCCACCACCGCATTCCAAAGATATCGCCCTGAAGATCCATGTGGTTGTTGAATTTCTGCCGGAATCAATTACGGTGTGAGGAACTTTGACCAGTTGGAGAGAGACTACGAAGACCCTTTGGTGAGTGGGGTTGTCGAACCCTTTACAACCCCTATACAACTGTTAATTCCAATAATGGGGAGAAAAGTGAGACTTAAGGTATTGCTATATTGGGGGTGCACGAGAAATCTAATAAGCTCAACTCTGGTCGGGGAACTGGGCATTCAACTAAGGCCACTAGAAACCCCAGTGTCAGATCCCTAAAAGTGATACTGCCATTAAATCGGAGGGGGGGGGAACACTTGGATTCGATTTACTAGCATTGCCTGTGTCAACAGATACTTTACAACCTATATCCTGGCGCCAAAGAGCCCTGAGATCCCCTTTACCTGCAGGGATTTTTATGATAGCCATGTGGGTTGTTTCACTTTAAAGGATAATGGTGTGAATGCATGGCTGTTCGGGTTCTCCAAGAAACTAGTAAAGAAAACATCTTCACATTTGTGTATTGGCTAAAATCTGCATTCTGACTTAAAGGGAGGGGTCTCTACCACTTTAATCCTACTGTCTTCTGTAAGGGTATTCAGATCTTGATTTAACTGGAGGGCTGTCACTTCTGCTTAATAAAAGAAATCCTTTTGAACAACCACGTTTCAAAAGTTCTCACTTTCTTAAGTTAGAAGGAGAGGCGATCCTTACAGAAAGCAAGATCTGCAAAACGGTCAACCCAGAGAAGCAATCTTCACTCTACTGAGGGAACCCTGCAAATCATGTCTGAACGAAGCAGAGAACTGGGAGAAACCGATTGCTGGGGGGAGACAGCAACCGCCACCCACGGATGCCTGTTTCGTGCACCTCATTGGAGAGGATGAGGTAACCCTGGAGAATCCTGAAAAGCCCCGCTGGTCAATTGGCATCAGGAAGAAAGATAGCTGGGATGAGAGATCCAGAGGAGTCAACCTCAGCCATGGCAACTGAAAACCAGGGTGGAAACTGGAACTAGAAGCCCTTGCTGACCAGAGGGGGATGACCGAAGCACCACCGAGGGAGGATCATCTGAAGAGGCATATACCCAATTGGTGATGGAAACTTTGGAAAACCTCAACATCCAAAGGGAGCCAAGACAACAACCAAAGGGCGTGGAAAGAGCAGCCGTCGTGGATGATGCACGGAAGGCACCCCCCTCCTGGAGCCTGCCTATCGAGCAGATGGTACAGCAGCAGCGGGAGAAGACCCAGCAACCCCTCCCCCTCAGGCTGCATGCACACCGATGCCCATTCCCAACCAGCCTTGAGTCCCACAACTGGAAATAGAAACTCCCCCCTTTGGGGTGAAGTTTGATGGGAATCTGCAGCAATTAGGATTCTTTGTGGCACACGTGCTCACCTACATGCAAGAGTATGGGCGTGATTTCCAAACTCAAGGCTCCCAAGTGGGAGTTGTGATCCTAGCCCTAGAGGGTGCCGCTGCCAGATGGATGGTGACCCTGCATAACGCCAATGCACCAGAACTGCAGAATTTCAACCATTTCATGATGGCCCTGCGATGTCAGTTTGAGGACCCACTAGTGAATCGGAAAGCACGCGACCGCATTAAGGTGGTGAAGCAGGGGTGATGGTCAGTAGCAGAGTATACTGAAGAATTCTGGGACCTTGCATGTCATGTGCACTGGCTGGAAGATATTTTGGTGAGCTGTTTCAAGGACAGGCTGAGTGATGATCTATCCAATGCCTGCATGGCCTGAGGTGCACCGAATTACCTACACGAATGGTATGTCACCGCCAAAGAAGCTGAGATCGATATGGCCAAAAACCAATATCGAGCGGGGCGAGCATGGAAGAAATCCCCACGCCAATGGAACAAGAGCCCCTCAAACCACAAACCACATTGTCTCTGAGATCTTCAGCCTGTTTCAAGTGTGGAAAAGAAGGGCACCGAGCTGCAGACTGTCGTTCGCAAACACCCACCCAGAATCATCCACTGGGGGAGAACCCTGCAAAACTGGGTCGGTGTGGAAAGGAGACTGCCCTGAGGAGCAGGGAGACCATTGAAATTCCATTCTCTACCCTCTTTAGGAAGGAAACCCTGGCATCTGAACAGGAGGAATCACACTCATTCGGAAGCGATCCAGATGATGAACCACTGGTAAGCAAACCAATTAAACCACTTACCCTCCCCTTAAGACTATTTATCCCAAATCAGGACAGAGTGATAAATATCTCCGCTCTAGTGGATTCAGGGTGCACCCGTTGTTTGATCAGTCCAATCCTAGTAGGGAAGTTAGGGATTAATGTAAGAAAGCTGAAAAATCCCATCGCATTCTGCCAACTAGATGGGTCAATAGCAGGAGGGGAACCAGCTTCTTTTGCCATTGAGCCTCTACATATAGGCATTGGAAGCCACGAGAAAAGGCTTACATTTATAGTGGCACCTGGCATGGAATGGCCGTTGGTTCTGGGCCTTGCATGGCTGAAAAAATGGAACCCAAAAATCAATTGGAAACAAGGCATCATAAAATTTCAGAAGAAGGTGACTTTTGCTGAGAATCCACATAAAGGAACTGAGGGGGCAGAGAATTGAGAAACAGCCATGCCTGGTCACACCATACCAACTGAGGGCATACCCATATAATACAAGGATTTAGCTGAGGTTTTTAGCAAAAAAGCCTCAGATGAGCCCCCACCACCACCGCGCCACTGACTGTGCAATAGAAATCTTACCTGGCGCAAAACTCCCTAAACCCAAGATGTACAGCATGTCACTGAGGGAGTTGGAAGAACTGAGAACATTCATTGAGAAAAACCTAGCAAGGGCTTTCATCAAACCAGCCCAACCAAAAATTGCAGCTCCAGTGCTCTTTAGAGAGAAAAAAGATGGCTCAAAACATCTCTGCATTGATTTTCATAATTTGAATACAATCAGTGTAGAGAACATGTATCCCCTCCCCCTTATGAAAGATACACTAGCACACCTCATTAAATGGATTTTTTTTTTCAAAGATGGACTTAAGGGAGGCTTACTACCGTGTCAGAATTAAGGAGGGGGATGAATGGAAAACGGCATTTAACACCCCCCTTCGGCTGCTACCAATTCAAGGTGCTCCCCTTTGGGTTGCAAGGAGCTCCTGCAGTGTTTATTGCAGTTAATAAATGAAGTGCTGCATCAGCATTTATATAAGGGGGTCCTGGTCTATTTGGATGACATTTTAATCTATACCGAGACCAAATCAGAACATGTAAAACTAGTCAGGGCAGTTTTAAACAAACTTCGCTCTGCCAATCTTTATGCTAAACTTTCCAAATGTGAATTCCACCAAGAGAAGATTGACTATTTAGGATACCGCATTTCACACCAGGGGGTTGAGATGGATCCTCTAAAAGTGCAGGCAGTACTTGATTGGGACCCTTCATGCACACGTAAACAGTTGCAGAGCTTCCTGGGTTTTGCCAACTTTTACCGCCAGTTTATCCCTGCGTTTGCCCAGATTGCCCTCCCCATCACCAAACTCTTAAAAACGAAGGGGGAGGACAATCCAAAACCAAAGCAGCCATTGAACTGGACTATGGAATGCCAGGTGGCATTTGAAAAACTTAAACGGCTGTTCTCGGCAGAACCAATTCTAAAACACCCAGACACAGAGAAACCATTTGTCATACAAGCAGATGCCAGTGATGTGGCAATAGGAGCGGTCCTGCTTCAGAAGAATGAGCAAGACCAACTACAACCCTGCGCTTACACATCCAAAAAGTTGAATGAGATGGAGCAAAGATGGGCCATTTAGGAGAAAGAGGCTTATGTAGTTCGTTGGGCATTGTTAACCTGGAGACACTTCCTAGAAGGTAGTAAGACTCCTTTTGAAGTCTGGACAGATCATAAAAATCTAGAAGCCCTAAAGACCCCAAGGAAACTCTCCCCAAAACAAGTACGATGGGCTCAGTACTTTAAACGGTTTGATTTTACTCTAAAATATTTCCTGGGGGGGGAGGAACTTTCTGGCGGATACGCTATCCAGAAAACTGCAATACAATAGTGCAAAGTCAGACGTAATCAAACCCATAGTACAAAACAATCAACTAGCTGCTAAAGTAGTCACCAGATCCCAGGCAAAACAAGAGACATTGATGGGCAATGACACCACCCAAACTTTTAAACAAGCATTGGCCACTGATGAATGGTTTTTGAACAACAAATCCAGCTGTCTGATGAAAGAAGACTTGGCTTGGGTGGGGGGGGGGGGAAGTTGTATGTTCCTGCCAGCCAAAGACTATGCTTAATGGTACGGTGCCATGACTCCAAATTAGCTGGACATTTTGGGTTTGTGAAAACTTTACACCTGATTAAAAGACAATTTTGGTGGCCATCACTAAAAAAGGACATAGAAAGCTATGTAGCTAGCTGCCCCATTTATGCAGCAGCAAAAAGACGTCAGGGAAAATCCCCAGGTCTATTGCAGAAGGTAACTGAACCTTCAGCGCCTTGGAGGGAGATTGCTATGGATTTCATTATGGAATTGCCAAACAGTGAGGGAAATACTGTTATTTGGGTCGTGACAGACCTGTTTTCAAAACAGGCAGATTTTATACCCTGCTAAAAGATCCCAACTGCTAAAAGTTTAGCCAAATTATTCCTAATACACATTTATCGACTTCATGGTGCTCCAAAAAGGATAATCTCCGACGGAGGGGCTCAATTCATCTCCAACTTTTGGAGGACATTTTTGGACTTACTTGGTACTGGCCAGGGATTGAGCTCTTCACATCATCCAGCTACAAATGGAAATTCTGAAATTTTGAACTCGGTATTAGAACAATATTTAAGATGTTTCATTAATTTTCAACAGGATAACTGGATCGAACTTTTGCCTTTTGCTGAAGTTACGTTTAATAATGCTGTCCATTCAAGCACTGGTTTTACCCCCTTTAAGAGTAGCAACAGGCCAGGATTTCAGCCTCATGCCTGAACTACCCACGGAAGAACCCACCATCCCCTCACTTAAGGAGTGGATGGATAATTTGCAAAACACTTGGCCAGTGGTTAGATTAGCTTTACAGGAAGCTAGAGAAGCTTTTAAGATTCAAGCTGACAAGAAAAGGATGGAACCCAAACCTTTTCATGTTGGAGACAGAGTATACTTATCTACAAAATTCTTGAAATCATTACAACCATCAAAGAAACTAGGGCCAAAGTTCATTGGATTTTCCCCATCACTAGAATCATCAATCCAGTATCAGTTGAACTACTTCTTCCAAAGACACTCAGGCAGATCCACCCAGTATTCCATATCAGTTTACTCAAACGAGAAGTAATCTCATCCCTCAGACCACCTGCATCTACACCACCCATACCCATCATGATTGAAGGTGAACAACACTTTGAAATCAAGGAAATTCTTGACTCTAGGATCCACAAAGGGAAAGTCCAATACTTAGTTGCTTGGAAACATTTACCATCAGCACACAATGAATGGGTCGCTAAACACCACGTTAGGGCTCCAATCTTACTGAGAAAATTTCACCCCCAATACCCTAACAAACCTTGTTGACATACTATCATGAAATCTTGAAATCTTGTGTATATTTGTTTTTTTTTTACAGGTGGACCCTTTTGTTTTCTAAGGAGGGTAGCATGTCAGATCCCTAAAAGTGATACTGCCATTCAAGTGGAGGAAGGGGGGACTTGGATTCGATTTACTAGCATGGCCTGTGTCATCAGATACTTTACAACCTATATCCTGGTGCCAAAGAGCCCTGAGATCCTCTTAACGTGGAGGAATGTTTATGATGGCCATGTGGGTTGTTTCACTTTAAAGGATAACACGGTGAATACATGTTTGCTCAGGTTCTCAGGGAAACTAGTAAAGAAAACATCTTCACACTTGTGTATTGGTTAAAATCTGCATTCTGACTTAAACGAAGGGGTGTCTACCGCTTTAATCCTTCTTGTCTTGCTTAAGGGTATTCAGATCTTGCTTTAACTGGATGGCTGCCACTTCTGCTTAATAAAAGAAATCCTTTTGAACAACCACGTTTCAAGAGTTCTCACTTTCTTAAGTTAGAAGGAGAGGCAATCCTTACACCCAGTCTCATTCTGCCAATTTGATGGGTCCATTGTGAGAGACGCCCTGGCCATGTTTGTCACTGAACCACTTGAATTAACTATGGTAAATCACTCCAAAACCATTGCTTTCATTGTGACACCAGGGATGGACTAGGCCCTAGTTCTGGGGTTCTGGGGCTAACCTGGTTAAAGAAATGGAACCCAAGGGTGGACTGGACAGAGCGGACCTTCCAATTCCCTAATTTTGAACAAGGAACCCAACAAGACTGAAATACCACAGTGAGGAGGTAGCTGCAGCTGCAGCGAATGGACCCCTACCGGGCATCCCCAGGGAATACTGGGATTTGATGGATGTTTTCAATGAAGAGACCTCAGATGACTCCCCCCCCCCAATAGGTCTACAGATTGTGCCATTGAGATTTTACCAGGGGCCAAACTACCTAAGACAAAATTTTACGCTATGACTCCCTGGGAACTGAATGAATTGCAGCAATTCATAGACAAAAAACTCAAGTGTGGCTTCATTGAACCATCAAGACCCAAGGTGGCTGCCCCCATCCTGTTTGGGGGAAGGACAGCTCATTATGTTTATGTATGTATTATAGGAATTTAAATGCTATTTGCAAGGAAAATCTTTATCTCCTACCTTAATGAAGGACATGCTGGCCCATCTGGTGAAAGGGAGAATTTTTTCTAAACTAGACTTGCAGGAGGCTTATTACTGAATCAGGATTCGAGAAGGGGATGAATGGAAAATAGTGTTTAATTGTACACTAGGACAGGGGTGGGCAGCTGTGGCCCTTTTACAACCTGTGAACTTCAACTCCCAGAATTCCTGAGACAGCCAAGCTGGCTCAGGAATTCTGGGAGTTGAAGTCCAGAGGTCATAAAGTGGCCATATTTGCCCACCCCTTCACTAGGATGTTTTCAGTTAATTGCCATTCAGACTCCAAGAGGCTCCCGCCATTTTCATGCAGCTAATTAATGAGGTTCTGCATGAGCACTTGTATAAGGGAGTTTTGGTTTATCTTGATGATATATTGATTTATGCTGAAACTGAGACTCAACATGTTAAATTGGTGCAGGAGGTTTTGAAGAAATTAAGGGCAGCTAAGTTGCTTGCCAAACTCTCCAAATAAAAGATACCGAGATAAAATGGATTAGCTAGGATACAGAATCTCTCACCAGGTGGTGGAAATGGACCCTGCAAAAGTCAGAGAAGTCCTTGAGTGGGAAACCCCCCATACTTGCAAACAATTGCACTGCTTCCTGGGGTTCGCTAACTTTTATAGGCAATTTATCCCCTCTTTTGCCCAAATAGCATTGCCAATTACAAATCTGTTAAAAACTAAGAGAATAGATATACTGAAACCTAGCCAACCATTGAATTGGACCATGGACGGCCAAGCAGCAGTCTTTTCTCAAAACAGGTTCATTTCATCCCATGCCAAAAGATCCCTACAGCTAAATACTTAGCTAAACTGTTTTTGGTCCACATTTACTGCTCACATGGGGCCCTATGACATATTGTTTCAGACAGAGGGGTCCAATTCACATCCTGGAAAGTATTTTTGACTTGGGACCAAGCTGGGACTTAGTTCTAGTCATCATCCACAGACAAATGGGGCCATGGAATGAATGAAATTATTTCTGGAATAGTGTCTGCACTGTTTTATTAATTACCAACAGGACAACTGGACTGAACTACTGCCTTTTGCAGAAGTAGCTTATAATAATGCAGTTCATGCTGGCACAGGTTTTACCCCTTTCAGAGTGGCCACAGGGTAAGAATTTAATGCTATGCCTGAGTTACTGTCACATGAATCATATATACCCTGCTTGAAACAGTGGATCAGTCATTTGCAAACCATTTGGCCAGTAGTCTGCAAAGCCTTGAATGAAGTCAAGGCTGCCTATATAGCATAAGCAGATAAGAAATGAACAGTACCTAAACCTAATAAAGTTGGGGACAAAGTTTATCTTTCCACCAAGTTTCTAAAATCTTTGCAGGAGTCTAAAAAGTTGGGTCCTAAATATATTGGGCCTTTCCCCATTGTTCATATTATTAACACTATCATGGTGGAATTACAACTCCCTAAATCATTATGGCAAGTCCACCCCATTTTTCATTGTAGCTTATTGAAGCCACAATTTAGGTATTAGCTTCAACAGAGTGCTGAGACTTCTCTTAAGCAGTTCCAGATCATGAATTTGGAACACAGCTTGAAGGATTCCTTAGGCAGAAAGAAAAACTATTAGCTCTAATTTAATGCTTTTGCTCCTGAGAACAAGAACAGATCTCATCGTCAGAAAGCAGACATTACCTCTTAGCATTCGGAGAACATGAACCTGGTCAAATGATGGTGGGCGGGCAATAGAATAAATAGAAAGGAGGCTGAGGAAATTTAAAGAAGATCTATATTAGCAATCAACCCTAACACACAATAAGGCAGTAACAAGGAAGATGTGACATTTCTTATTCCTTCTAGCTAGACAGATTCTTGGTGTCACTCTGAATTTTTTTAAGCAAGAGGAATAGCAGAATTACCAGCTCACAGCAGGATTAAAGGCCATTTCTCCCACAGTGATTCTGAATGAAGCAGATGTACACATTATGAAGGATCACTGAACACAGGCTGGTCCATCAAAGCCAGAGAGTCTGTCAGGATGAACTTCTAAAGCGATTTATCCCCACGTAATGCATTTGCTCAGCACCAAACCTGGAGAGGAGTAGGTTGCATTAGAGAAAATTCGAGCTCAGAGTGTTTTGGAGTGGATTACAAAAAAGAAAAAGTATTGAGAAGGTTGGCTAAGCCACATTCTGAAGTTTGTCCCCTTCTGATCCCTGAGATTTGCAAGGTGAACATCAACAAGGGCACCCTCTGCCCTATTTTAATCCATCCTCATCTTGGAGAGGTTATTCTCTGGTCAGTGGTTGAATGATCTCGATATTGGGGATATAGTGACTGAACCCTTGTCATGGTCGGATCAGTGCGCTTCAAGGTGTTGGTTATCAACTTTAAAGCGCTCCATGGCATAGGGCCGAGCTATCTTCGAGACCGCCTACTGCCACCGACGACCTCCCATCGACCTGTGCGCTCCCACAGAGAGGGCCTCCTCGGGGTGCCATCAGCCAAACAATGCAGGCTGGTGACCCCCAGGGGAGGGCCTTCTCTGTGGGGGCACCTACCCTCTGGAATCAGTTGCCCCCAGAGATAAGGAGAATCCATGACCTCAGTGCCTTCCGCCGAGCCCTTAAAACCTTCTTTTTCCAACAAGCCGGGCTGGCCTAATTCTTTTTAAGTGTTTTTAATTGTTTTGTTTATCGTTTTAATTAATGGGGCCAAATCTATATATATTTTTAACTGTATTTTAATATTTGTATTTGATGTTTTTATTTGGCTGTTCACCGCCCTGAGTCCTCAGGGAGAAGGGCGGTATACAAATTCAAAATAAAATAAAAATAAATAAAAATAATTTCCCTCCTTTGCCTTGACCTTTGAACCGCTATACCCTGCCGCAGGGTGGCGGACCGATGAGGTGGTTCCGCCCCAGGCGCCTGATGGACACGGATCGGTTCCAGATGGAGCTTGGGCTGTTTCCTGAGGCTCTGGCTCACGGCTCAACTGAAGACCTGGTGGCCGCCTGGGATAGGGCGGCCGCTGGAGCTTTAGATCGGGTCGTGCCTTTGCGGCCTCTGACTCGGCACTGAACTCGCTTGGCTCCTTGGTTCACCGAGGAGCTGAGGGAGATGAAGCACCAGAAAAGACGCCTGGAGAGTGGCTGGAGGGTCAGCTGGTCTGAATCTGACCGAACACTGGTAAGGTCTGATATTAAGACTTACCTTGCTGCAATAAAAGCGGCAAAATGTAACTATTTTTCTACTCTTATTGCATCATCAGATAACCACCCGGCCGCCCTATTTAGGGTGACCCACTCCCTGCTCCTTCAGGAAGCATGGGAGGACCCCTTGGAGAGTAGAGCCGAGGACTTTGTAGAGTATCTGTATGATAAAATCGCTCAGATTCGGGAACGTCTGGACTCTGATGGGGTAGATTCAGGGGGGAGGATGGAGGCAGGTCTTGAGAATATTATCTGGGAAGAGTTTGATTCTGTGACTCCCGAAGACATGGACAGGATACTGAGTAGACTGAATGCTGTCACATGTTTATTGGACCTGTGTCCCTCCTGGTTGGTGCTGGCCTCTCGGGAGGTTACATGAGGCTGGCTCCAGGGGATTATAAATGCTTCTCTGAGTGAGGGTGTCTTTCCTGCTGCCTTGAAAGAGGCGGTGGTGAGACCTCTCCTCAAGAAGCCTTCCCTGGACCTGGCAGTATTGGCAAATTACCGTCCAGTTTCCAACCTTCGCTTTGTTGCGAAGGTTGTTGAGAGTGTGGTAGCACGACAGCTCCCTCAGTACGTGGATGAATCAGCTTATCTGGATCCGTTCCAGTCAGGCTTCAGGCCTGGGTACACCATGGAAATGGCATTGGTCGCATTAGTTGATGATCTCTGGAGGGCTCGGGACAGGGGTTGCTCCTCTGTCCTGGTCCTATTAGACCTCTCAGCGGCTTTTGACACCATTGACCATGGTATCATGCTGCACCGGCTGGAAGAGTTAGGGGTGAGAGGCACCGTGTTGCGGTGGTTCTCCTCCTTCCTCTCCGACCAGTCGCAGTCAGTGTTGGCAGGGGGACAGAGGTCGACCTCGAGGCCTCTCATCTGTGGAGTGCTGCAGGGATCGGTCCTCTCGCCCCTTCTGTTCAACATTTATGTGAAGCCGCTGGGCGAGATCATCTGTGGTTTTGGGGTGAAGTACCACCAGTATGCTGATGACACCCAGCTGTACATCTCCACCCCGGACCACCCCAATGATGCCCTTGAAGTGATGTCCCGGTGCCTGGAGGCTATATGGATTTGGATGGGGAGGAACAGACTCAGGCTTAACCCATCCAAGACTGAGTGGCTGTGATTTCCGACATCCTGATATAGTCAGTTGGTGCCATCACTGACTATTGGGGGCGAGTCGTTGGCCCCCACGGAGAGGGCTCGCAACTTGGGGGTCCTCCTGGACTCGCAGCTGTCTTTAGAAGAGCACTTGACGGCTGTGGCTGGGAGGCCATTTTAACAGTTTCGCCTGATTTACCAGTTGCATCCCTTTCTGGATTGGGACTTGTTAAATACGGTCACTCATGCCCTCGTCACTTCCCACCTGGACTACTGCAATGATCTCTATATGAGGCTCCCCTTGATGAGCACCCAGAGGCTCCAGCTGGTCCAGAATGTGGCTGCGCGGGTGGTTATGGGAGCGACAGGGCGCTCCCATGTGACCCCCCTCCTGAGCGAGCTGCACTGGCTCCCGGTGGTCTTCCGGGTGCACTACAAGGTTTTGGTTACCACCTTTAGAGCGCTCCATGGCTTAGGACCGGGGTATCTACGAGACCGCCTTCTGCCACCAGTGGCCTCTCACCGACCAGTACGCTCCCATAGAGAGGGGCTCCTCAGGGTGTCATCGGCCAAACAATGTCAACTGGTGGTCCCCAGGGGGAGAGCCTTCTCTGCGGGGGCACCCGCCATCTGGAACGAGCTCCCCCCGGAGATACGGAGGATCCCAGACCTGCGCGCTTTCCGCCGTGCCATCAAAACATTTCTTTTCCAGCAGGCCGGCCTGTCCTAACCTCTCTTTTAAACTGTTTTTTCAAAACTTTTAAAATTTTTAAATTTTAAATTTGTTTTATGAATTTGGGGTGTTTTAAATTTCGTTTTCTGGGCCAATTATTTAATTGTATTTTAATGGTTTTTTTAACATTTGTATTATATGTATTTTATTTGGCTGTTCACTGCCCTGAGTCCTTCGTGAGTAGGGCAGTATACAAATTCAATAAATAATAATAATAATTATTATTATTATTATTATTTAGAATGAATGAATGAGCTGGAAGGAGCCTTGGAGGTCTTCTAATCCAGCCCGCTGCTCAAGCAGGAAACTCCATACCATTTCAGACAAGTGACTATCCAGTCTCTTCTTAAAAGCCTCCATTGATGGAGCACCCACAGCTTCTGGAGGCAAGCTGTCCTCACTGTCAGGAAGTTTCTCTTTAGTTCCAGGTTGCTTTTCTCCTTGATTAGTTTCCATCCATTGCTTCTTGTTCTGCCCTCTGGTCCTTTGGGAAATAATTTGACCCCCCCTCTTCTTTGTGGCAGCCCCTCAAATACTGGAATGCTGCTATCATGTCACCCCTATTGAAAATATGCAGGTCCCAAAGTGGGTTTTTCTACCACATTTGGTATTTTAAAGCTATTGTTTTTTTAAAAAAAACAAAAACAAATTGTAGGAACATGTGTGGATGTGGATGGATGTGTGTGTGTGTGTGTGTGTGTGTGTGTGTGTGTGTGTGTGTGTGTGTGTGTACAAACATATTTTTCTCTTCCTTGGCCTTGAAAAATATCCTGAGTTATTTTCAACATGGAGCTGAACATATGCAACATTAGCTATGTAACCAGTATGTTTGAAAGATGAAACCTTAGAATAAAGAAGGAAGGAAGGAAGGAAGGAGAGGGAGGGAGAGAGAGAGAAGGAAGGAGGGAGGGAGGGAGGAAGGAAGGAGAGGGAGGGAGGGAGGGATAGAGAAGGAAGGAGGGAGGGAGGGAGGGAGGGAGAGGAAGGGCAATGCTAGTATGTATTTAAAGATACAGTTGAGTACCCTGACTTCAAACTGAAATTATAAAGATGAAATATTGGGATGTGTAAGGGTATGCTTTGCAAGCACAGATTATTTACATCTCAAATTCTTTTCCTCCATTGATGAGGACGCTTGCGAATATGACACCAACTGTTCTTTCTTTCCTGCCTTTGACAGCCTATTAATCTTCCAAAACAAACAGTCCTGCAACACCATCATTTTTCCTCCTTCCTTCTAGAATGTGGTCAGCTGTCGGGATGAGACTTTAAACACTCAGTGATGTGAACAATTGGGTGGGAGTAGTTTACAATTACTTCTCTTCCTACAGTTTTGTCTTTTAGTGGCTCCAATGCACAAATGCTGGCTTGAATGTCAGGCTGTGAATTATGGGAGAACAGAATTATCCGGTGAGAAGAATAATAATAAGAGCTGTATGAAGGAGGAGCTTATTTTTCTGTCCTCTCTCAGTCCCCTCCTTTGCTTTCTCAATTAAATCATGGCTGATGAAGAAGGAATTCCTCTAACGGTTGCTTCCCTTTTCCCATAAGTCCAAGTTTTCTTTAAATCTTCATCAATTCTATTCTTTTCCAAAAAAAAAAAAATCTTTTCTTTTTGAGCTTCCTATTGTTTTGCTTATCTCCATTTAGTTTGGTTGAGTACAGCTGCCAACTTATTATATTTAAAGATACCTTTTTTAAAAAAAACCCTCTCTTTAGCCGGGATTTTAAAGATGTCCTTGTTGCTGATAGAACGGTATAGATGCTAAATAGAAAACATTAGAAAAAGGGAGAAATACCAAAGAAGAGTGTAATCATATATCCAGGAAAATGCAATTCAGTGGCGATAAAAGCATGGTCCAACACATAGGAAGGAAAACAACAACAGCAGATGCACAGGTATAGAATAGGTGTACCTGGTTCAATGGTAGCAATTGTGAGAGGGATCTGGGAGTTATAGTGGACCACAATTTAGGTATTAGCCAAAAGTGTGTTGCAGCTGCCAAAAAGTTAATGCAGTTGTAGTTTGCATCAACAGAGTCATAGTTTCAAGATAAAGTGTAAAAACTGCTTTGTACTGCACTGGTGAGACCACACTTGGAATACTGTGTCCAGTTCTGGTTGCCATAATACAAAAACAATGTTGAGACTCTAGAAAGAGTTCAGAGAAGAGCAACAAAGATGATTAGGGGGTTGGAGGCTAAAAACATATCAAAAATGGTTGCAGGAACTGGGAGCAGTGTTCCAATATTTGAGGGGCTGCCACAAAGACAAAGGGGACAACCTAGGGGTGAAATCCGACCGGTTCAGACTGGTTCGGGAGAACTGTTAAGGATTATTGGCATTGGTTCGCTGAACCAGTAGTAATCACCCCTCATTGGCCCCACCCATGCCCAGCCGGTTGCCGCTCACATCCTCTGGCCACTTGATATTCCACATAATTCAATGTTAAATGTAGCAGAGAGAATGCTAACTTTTCTCTCTCCATTCAGAACGGAGCTGCTGCAGCCTGTCCCTTTAAGGTAGTCCCCAGGAGGGAGGGGGCCGGGAGGGAACCATAAAGGGAGCAGCAGCTCTGTTCTGAATGGAGGGAGAAATGTTAGCATTCTCTATGTCAGCATTCCAGAAAAATCCCAACTCCAGGTAAAGACGCGGAAGCAAGCATTTTCCAAAGTTCTCTTTAGTAGAATAGGCAAACTGGCACATCTGGGAAAACAGCTGGGAATCTGAAAAGCCCAGGTTTTCCCTCAGTAAGTCAAAACCCCCAAAACCATTCCCTTACTCCCCAGTCGATCACATGCTCCAATCAACGTCCGTTCCATCTCGACCCAGCCCCCCAACCACTCCTTCTCCAGATGCTGGATCGCCCTGACCTTGATTGACAGGAAGATTGCTATTATGTCTATTAAGAACCCCTCTCCTTAATCCCCCCTCCTACTTTCCCACACATGAGAAGGTGGCAGCATTGAAGCTTCTGGCCTAATATGGCTTCCAAAGCTGACACTCTTTGCCACAGAATTTAATGTTAAATGCAGCAGAGGAAATCCTAACTTTTTGTTGTGGTCCGCCAGCATCTTGCAGAGCTGGCAGCGGAGTCAGACAGCGATGAGGCTGAGGAAGAACATGGGCCAGTCCTGGAGGCTGGGGAAGGCCCAGATGAGGGCTCTGCTTTGGAGGCAGAGATGGGGTCAGGGCCATCGGGGAGTGATGTGCAGACTTCGGAGCCTCCAGAGACTGACAGTAGAGAGGCAGAGGAACAGGAGGACCCTGTTCCTAGTGCACATATGAGAAGAGCTACCGGAAGGCAGGAGCAGCTAAAGCAGAGAGGACGACTCGGGAGTAGGGCCAAGAGATGATTGGCCACTCCCATAAGGCTTAAAAGACCAGCAATGGCTCTTGGCTTCTTTGCCAGAAAACAACCATTGAGAGATTTGCTTCATGTTTGGCTGTAGTTATTTCTTCTGTTCCTGAACTGTTGCCAAGAAAAGCCTTTGGCAGTTTGCCTAATTATCCCAAGGTCAGAGATAAACTGAAGGTATTTTGAGAACTTTGCTTTCATTTAGGTTTAGGTTAGGTTTAGGTTTATTAAATTTGTATTTATTTAATTTGGAATAAGATGAGAATGAGTTAATTCTCAGCTGTTTTAATAAAATCTGTTTGTTTTTTGGAACTATTTTGCATTTAATATTAACTACGTGGGCCTGGGTCACAACACTTTTCTCCCTCCATTCACAAAGGAGCTGCTGCAGCCTGTCCCTTTAAGGTAGTCCCCAGGAGGGAGGGGGAGGGGGGAGCATCTGGAATGGAGCTGAAGGAAAATGGGGAAGGGGATTTTCCTGCCTGTCATTCATTCCTCAATCTCAGCACAGGCTGAGGGAAGGATAGTAGGCAGGAATATTTCCCTCCCCATTTTCCTGCCATTTGCGACAAGGAGTAGCTGGGAGGGGAGGGGCCAGTGAAGAGCCCCTCAATGTGAGTGATGTCAAGTTGGCCATGCCCACCCAGTCACATGACTTCCCCCAACAAGCCACACCCACAGAACCAGTAGGGGAATTTTTTTTAATTTCACCACTGGGGCAACCTATTCTCCAAAGCACCTGAGGGCAAGAGTAACAGATGGAAAATTATCAAAGAGAGATCCATGATTCTATGATTGTCTATGAAACATCTCCTCTGCTAATTTGAATGTGTCTATTGAGCTGCTTCTGACAAAGGGAAAGAAAGCTATCAAGACATCTCAATTTTCTACCTTGTAGAATTCTTAGTTAACTAAATGGTCTGCATAATGTATCAACCTGTACCTGCACACAGCCTAAATCCCTTGCTCAGCATCACAATTAATACAATGGACATTGTTATCTTTCGATGTAGAAGCTGAGAGATTTAAATATGCCTGTCTAGCTGTAGGGATTTTGAGAAATGTCCCTCAATGCTCTTCTGGCAGCTGCTTTGACTGTAAAGAATTGCAACATTTATGTCTCTTAATATAGCAAAGAAAATAAGCATTTCAAGGGGCAATGTGGAAAGATAAAGAGAATAAATGCATCAAACATGATTCTCTTTACTGAAACAAACATTAAAAATATGTGAACCAACCTCCGCATGTAAAACATTCTACCTATTTGTGGTCCATATAACCATTAATTGCTTCACTGTTCACTGTAGAGAAAGCACTTCAGTGGAAACATTTTCCTTTTCTGAACTGTTTACATCCAGTTAAACAACATTTAAAATAGAATTAGAAGTCCTGCCATGGGAAAACAACATTACAAGAGCCACAAAAAGAAAAATCTGAAACGTTTTGTAGGGTGCTAAAGAGATTGGAGAGATACAGAGACACTCAAAACAACTAGATCTTAATCACGCACATTCTTAAACCCACAAAAGGAATCAATCTGGCAATAACCTTTATCTTGGCAAAACCTTTGGCATCACACTACTGCAGAGAGTTCTTGCACGATGGTAATGATAAGATAAGGTAGATAAGATGATGATATAAGTTAAGTTAACTTGATTGTCATTTACTTGGATAGACAATGGCATACATTAAAATGAAATCCCAATGCCTGCTCTTGAAGGAAGGAACACCACCCACCGAACAATGTCACCATTCCAAAGAAAACAATAATAATATAATAACAGCAGCAGCACCAAAAATGCCAAGTTATACAAAATAACACCAAAACCTATATCAATCACAGTCCATTTTGAATACATAGAAAAATACATGGAAAAAAAGTCTTGACAGCTAACGAGCTTGATGCTATATGAAACAAAGCTATTACAGAATCTAGTTGTTCTGCTTTGGCATGAAGCCTTCTCCCAGAAGTGGTCATGGAGAGGATGTGAAGAGCCTCTGACAATACTGCAGTTCCTGGTCAAACAACATTTACTGTACATGCCATGTCCTCAATAGAAGGAAGTGAACGTCCAAACTTTTCCACTGTCCTAACCACTCTCTGCACTGCCTTCCAGTCCAAAGCAGTAATACTTTTGAACCACACAGTAATACAATACAACTGGATGCTTTCAAATGTCCCTCTATAAAAAGTGGTAAGGACAGGAGAAGGAAGGTGTGCTTTTTTAAATGATGCAGAGAATGCAGTTACTGTTGTGCCCGGTTCACTAGTGTTTCACTATTGAGGTAAAGTACTTGTTAGCTGCACCCAAAAAAACTTAATACTATTAACAACCTGCACAGTTGCTTATAATCATCCCTCAAGTGCCTCCAGCCCCAGTACGCATGAAGCAAGGAAGAAGAAATGGAAATCCTGCTCCAGGTGGATTGCAAGAAACTATGGACATGAATAGATATTCTTTACCCCCTTCAATTAATGTCAGGGCCCCGAAAAGATCAATTAACAAAGGATAGAGAAAATTAACATTTCTACACAAAGGTAAATAACCAGCCCAACTGATGTCATTAATCTTTAGCTTCTTTTCCATAAATAAAGCATGTATATTGTAAACAGAGATGGAATTATACTTTTGGGCTCCTATAGGACTATGCAGAGATTTAATAAGGATTTCACTTGTAAGTATTTTCCCAAATTACATATGTGGAAAGGAGATTGAACCTAAGTAGATAGGTGATCCATCATAAATGGCAATCCACTCCATATGGTGAACAATTTTAGGAGGAAGAGGAGGAGGGAGGGAGGAGTCTTAAAATATAAATAATGGTAGGCAATGCTTCTTAGAATTTCCAGCATTCTCATTTATCCCTATAGGAAAAATAGAGTTATCCCATAATCCTATTGCAGATTCTTGACTGAAATCTGAGTAGTTCTTGGTTCATTGATCTTGCACAACTAGGCGGGGATTAAAAACAATACTTTTCAAAGTTGGGAGGAGTGTTGAGGGTTGCCAGAAGAAACTAGTGTTTTCCAAGTTAATGATAACTACTGACCAGCCATGCAATTGCTATTCACTTGAAGACTGATTGCTTTATGAAATCTCCACTAATACACAGGGGCAGGAGGAAGAAGTCATGAGTTTAAATCCCTGAGAATGCTGAAATCTTCTGCATCTTTGCATTCATAGTTTTTATTTATTTTATTTATAATTAAATTTATATACCGCCCTACTCCCGAAGGACTCAGGGCGGTGAACTGCCAGAAAGTAAAATATACATAATACAAACTTTAAAAACCATTTAAAATACATTAAATACTTTGGCCAGATTTAAAACACCCCAATTATAAAACCAATTTAAAAACAATTAAAAAGGGAGGTTAGGCCAGACCAGCCTGCTGGAATAAGAATGTTTTGAGGGCAATAGTAGAAAACCAACGGTAGGAATTGTGCATGGCATCATTCTTGCCTGCAGTAAATATTCCAATCTTATTGAGCCATGTCAGAGGATTTTCTGCCAAGTCAAGCAAGAGGAACTGCATGAAACTGTGAAATATCAGGAGTTTTGGGGATTCACTACTGGGCTCAGGTTGGGAAGTGTGACTCAGACTGCATCACATCTGGGACTTCATTTTGAGCACCAGGAAAGATTATGCCTACATGCACCAACCTGATCTTTAGCAATCATATCACAGTTTGCTATGTTCAAGTTCTGATTTTTACTGACATAGCCCATAATTCAATCTCTTAATCTCTTCTCCATGGACTTTGTCAACAGCATTGTCTTTGTTCTTTGATCCCTGTTTGAGATCTTTGGGAAGCACAACAGCTTCCCCAGTACCTGGATGAAGCTATCTATCTGGACCCGTACCAGTCGGGCTTCAGGCAGGGGTACAGCACAGAAACAGCATTGGTCGCATTAGTGGATGATCTCTGGAGGGCTCGGGACAGGGGTTGCTCCTCTGTCCTGGTCCTATTAGATCTCTCAGTGGCTTTTGATACCATTGACCATAGTATCATGCAGCAGCGGTTGAGGGGGTTAGGAATAGGGGGCACCATCCTGTGGTGGTTCTCCTCCTTCCTCTCCGACTGCTTGCAGTTTGTGTTGGCAGGGGGGCAGAGGTCGACCTCACGGCGCCTTGCTTGGGGAGTGCCGCAAGGTTTGGTCCTCTTGCCCCTTCTGTTCAACATTTATGTGAAGCCGCTGGGCGAGATCATCCGTGGTTTTGGGGTGAGAGTCCATCAGTACGCTGATGATACTCAGTTGTACATCTCCACCCCAGACCACCCCAATGATGTCCTTGATGTGATGTCTCACTGCCTGGAGGCCGTGCGGGTCTGGATGGGGAGAAATAGGCTCAGACACAACCCTGCCAAGACCAAGTGGCTGTGGCTCCCGACATCCTGATATAGTCAGCTGGTGCCATCGCTGACTATTGAGGGTGAATCTTTGCCCCTCACAGAGAGGGCTCGTAATCTGGGTGTCCTCCTTGCGCAAGATCTCCAACCTCCGTGTATTTCGCTGTGCCCTCAAGACCCTGCTGTTCCGCCAGGCCAGGCTATCAATGTAAATGATTTTAAATTGGGTGTTTTAAATTTCTGGGTTTTAATTTGGGCCAAAATTATTTAATAATTTTAATTTTTAATTGATGTCTGTATATTTTTGTGTTTTTAATAGGCTGTACACCGCCCTGAGTCCTTTGGGAGAAAGGCGGTATAGAGATAAAATATTATTATTATTATTATTATTATTATTATTATTATTATTATTACTACTATTATTATTATCATCATTATCATTATTATCATCATCATCATCTCAGGGTTACAAATGTCCAACTTAGTTTTAATAAGATACACAATTGTAAAACAAAATTATTTTTAAAAAGTGATGAATGATCACATCAACTGTGATCATGCATTTCTTGACTGCATTTGTTGTGTTGGCCATTTCTGGATCTGGGAATTGTTTCAACATTCTACAGGAAGGAACAGAATGTATATAATGCCTTGGTAAGATCACACTTAGAATATTGCATCAGGTTTTGATTGCTATGATATAAAAATGTTTTGAGACTCTAGAAAGAATGAAGAGCAACAAAGATGATTAGGGGACGAGGCTAAAACATATGAAGAATGATTGCCGGTATTGGGTAGGTCTAGTTTGGTGAAAAGAAGGACTAGGGGTAGTAGGGTTCCAGTGTTTGAGGGGCTGCCACAAAGAAGAGGGAGTCAAGCCTATTCTCCAAAGCAAGAAATAATGGATGGGAATTAATAATAGAACAGAACAGAACATAATTCTTTATTGGCCAAGTGTGATTGGACACACAAGGAATTTGTCTTTGGTGCATACACTCTTAGTGTACATAAAGAAAAATAAAATACATTCATCAAGAATCATAAGATACAACACTTAGTGGTAGTCATAGGTTACTTATAAGCAATCAAATTGTACTAGGAAACAAATAAAACAATATACATTGTAAAAATACAAGCAACATGGTTATAGTCATAAGTGGGAAGAGATAGGTACTAGGACAGTTGAGAAGAATAATAGTAATACAGTCTTAGCAGTGGTGGGATGAATCTGAAGTGGTTATATAGTGGCTTATAACTGAAGCCAGTTTGCACCACTTTGGGAGAATCGGTTGTTAACTTTCTGAGCAGTTTGGTGAACTGGTTGTTGGAAGAAATCATTAGGGCAGAGAACTGGTTGTTAAAATATTTGAATCCCACCACTGAGTCTTAGTAAATAACCAAGGAAAGAAGCAACCTAGAACTAAGGAGAAATTTCCTGACAGTGAAAAAATTAATCAGTGGAATGGCTTGCCTCCAGGAGTTGGTCTCCTGCATGAGAAGAGGGTTGGGCTAGAAAACCTCCAGGGTCCCTTCCAACTCTATTATTCTATTATATAATGGCTTAACTTAATCTTCATTTTCAGACTCTTGTTTTATGGTTAGTGCCAGTAATAACAAACCTCACAGAACCTTACCCAGAAGTAAAGATGGGAGATAAATATAACTTATGGAATGCAAGTTTACCCATGTGGATTTTTCCAACAGATACAGATCTCTGGATGTGGCATAAATTCCACATATTGATATGCAATTTCCAACTCAAGAATAAATTTATTAAGGACTTCCGGTTTGATGTCACGACGAGACAGCCTGGAAAATAGTGGGCTCTGAGGAGTCCCACAAAAAAACCGACTGCTGAACCACCGCTGATGGGTCTTTGGACCAGAACCATCCTGCAGGGATGGGGTAGGAAGAGAGGCACCTGGAATGACCAAGAGGAACAGGCAAGTTCCTCAGAGGTCGGAGGGAACTCTCTGTGAGTCGGCGGTGGGGGGCGGCAGCCATGGCAGCTGCCATGAAGCTGGGACAAACCGAACTAAGAGGAGGAAAGAGGAAAAGAATGAAGCTCTTTGAAGCCAGGTGAGTGACACCAACCTAGGCTTGAAACAACACTAGAACAATGATTTTTACTTGTAAGACCCCTAGTCTTAAAATAGTGGCTGCAGATTTGAGGGGCATAGAAGATTTTGAAAAGTAACTTCAGGAGGGAAAGACCCGCTAGGAAATTTATTTTGGTATAGGTTCAATTGGAACAATTAAACATTGAGGCATGCTGAAAAGACTGGAAAAAATTCTCAAATTAGAATTGGACTTTGAAAAAAGAAAAAGGCAGGGATTCAACACTTTTAAAACTCAGGAGAAGAAGACAGTTAAATTGGACTGTTAAATTGGACTGTTACATAATTGCAACAAAATGGATACTGGAGTGACTAAGAGAAAGTGTGGATTGCAGAGATACACCTTCTGCTATAAAAAGAAACACTGTAACTTGCTGTTTGTTTTGGAACACTCTGAAATTACAAATAATAGCCATGAGATTGTGGTGCTGGAGGTCTCTTCTTTGTCTACAGATGGCTTCTTTGGTGAAAAGAAAGAGGAAATACAACGGAACTTTTATAACTTTTACTAATTGGCGCAGAAACAAAAGAAAATGGTGCAGGAACAAAAGAAGAAAAGTTGATGTACTTTGCATGGAATAGAAGTAACAAAAAGAAAAATGACACATGGAGAATTAAATTTGGGAACACTGAATTTGAAATGGAATATATGTTGTTAGACAAGGAAATGAAGAAATAAAATATATACGGTTGGGAAAAAAGAATATAAAAATAGTTTGATTAAAAATGAAAATGTAATGTTTAGATGAATATTAATTATAAAAAGGAGGTGTTTATAGATGTATATGAATGGAAAATAAAACAATGTGATTAAAATAGAAAAATAAAATAGTGATTGGATAGTATTGATAAATAAGAATGAATATGAATATGAGAAGAATCCAAGAAATTTTATTGATTTATATGGGGATGTGTCTAATGTAAGAATTAAGTCTCAATGTTAAATTGCAGACAAAGCTAAGAATGACAATATGATTAAATATGAATAACTAAAGTATAGATGGAAGGTAAAACAAAATAGGGGATTACACAGAGATAAACAGTAAAATTAAGAATATGCTTAATGAATATGCTGGAAACAGCCAAAACAATAGATGGAGATGTGGTATTTTTGGGGTGTGATAGTAAAATAAAGATGAATATGCTGGGAAACAGCCAATTAATATGAATATACTGGGAAACAGCCAAATAATATGAATATGCTGGGAAACAGCCAAAACATTAGATGATTATGCTGGGAAACAGCCAAATAATAAATGAATATGCTGGAAAACAGCCAAAAGAAGATGATCAAGAGACAAATAGTTAAGATAAATATGATTTAAGCAGGAATTGATGGTAATAAAAATGATTATGTTGGGATTAGTATTAAAAATAAAGGTGAATATGTTGATATGAATAATAAAATGAAGATGATAAGATTGTAATAATGAAATGAAGAGTGTAATGTGTGATAACCTTAAGAAATATGGATGCAAGTTAAAAGAGATTAGGATTTAAAGATTTAATGTAATGGGTCCTAGGTTATGGGTATTAGACAGAATTTAGGGTAAATTGTAATTAAATGAGTTGTGTTATTTGGAAATGAAGATTAGTGGTGATACAATAGAAAGGTAAATGTTTAGATTAGGATATTATAATTGTGAAAAAAATTTCTGTTTTTGTTTTTACTTTAAAAGAGGTAATGGTGGAGATTTGGGAAAGAGCTTGACAAAGAGGGGTAAGCGATTGTACCTATTCATAACCAGATCAAAGCTCCATTCTTAAAAGATGTATTTTATGTTTATGTTGTTTAAAAAATTTTAAAAAAAAGAATAAATTTATTAATTTATTATTATAAATTATATATTTCAATTAATCATATAATTAATTATATAATTAATTAAAATTATAAAAATTATAATTATAAAAATTATAATTAATAAATTATAAATTTATTAATAATTTATTAAATTTAAAAATAAGACAAAAAGTATTATTTTAGGAAAATAGCTACAAAACTGCAATTCTTAAGAGAAGTTAACATAGCTGGAAATATCAAGAAAAATGCTATAAATTAAAAAAAAAAAATCTCAACTAGTACAAATTCTGACCTTACCAATTTGGATGTAAAATACAATATGAAATATTCTACATTGACGTAAGCATGGCTGGGTCTTTATTCACAGTGTACAACTTGCTGAAATCAAATTTGTAGTACTTACCATTTTAGATCATTGTAAACAATTTTTGTTTGAAATGAAAGTTCAATACATATTTGGTGCTTGTTTCTATTTTATGTAGGCAAAAGTAAAAATATCATTTCACAAATATCAAGAGAAGCGACCACAGCTTTAAAAGAATTGGGAAAATATCTAGGTGTTGCTTTACATATAAACATATGTGATTGTGAAGTTACAGGGCTAGCAGCTATTTGAATTTCATTAGGGATAAATTTGAAATTTTTGCCCACACAATAGCCATATAATTACAACAGGTGGGAAATTATTTAATAAACAGGCTAAACAAAATTACTAAGTCCACTTTAATGCAGGGGTGCTGCAATTCTGTATGATATAGCCATCTCTATCTTCATTTCTATCTCTTTATTATCTCTTGCTATATCTTCTATACAATGTCTGTATATCATCCTCAGTATGTACATGTTAAGACATGCAAAGAGTGAAGATAATCCAAAGTCATTTTGGAATTTTCAAAATATAGAATCTACTTAGAACATAGTATAATAGAGTTGGAAGGGGCCTTGGAGGCCTTCTAGTCCAGTGATGGCTAACCTTTTTGCCATTGCGTGCCAGGAGAGGGGGGGGGCGGGGGAGGGTCGCACGCACACGTGCCCACGCGCATGTGTGTGCAACCCCCTCCCCCTCCCCCCCGCTCCTGGCACATGATGGCCTGGTAGGCCCGTTTTTCTTTCTTACCTAGTTCCAAATCCTCTCTGTGTATCTGGGAATGGCGAAAACAGCCTTTCTCACTCCCTTGGAGGCCCTACGGAGGCTGAAAGGGCCCATTTCCCCACTCCTGGTGGGACAGGAAGTGACATTTTTCGCTGTCCCCAGCCTAATTAATTAATTTAGTTCTAAATTAAAATGTATTGTGAGGCGCCCTGAGTCTTCGGAGAGGGGCAGCATATAAATTGAATTAATTAAATTAAATTAAATTAAATTAAATTAAATTAAATTAAATTAAATTAAATTAAATTAAATTAAATTAAATTAAATTAAATTAAATTAAATTAAATTAAATTAAATTAAATTAAATTAAATTAAATTAAATTAAATTAAATTAAATTAAATTAAATTAAATTAAATTAAATTAAATTCTTGATTAGTTTATCTATTGTTTCTTATCTTGCCTTGTGGTGCTTTGGAAAATAGATTGACCCCCTCATCTTTGTAAGAGCCCCTCAAATACTGGAACCCTGCTATAATGTCACCCCTAGTCCTTCTTTTCACTAGACTAGACAAACCCAATTCCTGCAACCATTCTTCCTATGTTTTAGCCTCCAGCCCCCTAATCATTCTTATTGCTCTTCTCTGGACTCTTTCCAGAGTCTTAACATCTTTTTTATATCATGGTGACCAGAACTGGATGCAGATTTACTGTAACTGACAGATTTAATTGCAGATCAATTGGATGCATCAATTTTTAAGCTGAACATTTCCAGATCAGTTCAGTTTACCGTTTCTTTTCAATCTGTCCTGATCTGAAGACCTTGAGTAACTTACAAAAGTGTATTATACCTACTCAGTTTTGATGAAATACGAGCCCTGGGCTTTCAAACCAGTCATTGGGCCCTTGTGCAACTCTTGATGGGAAGGCAGGCCGACCTATCTTCAAAACTTTCAGTGACCTAGCTGCACAAATCACAGCATTTAAAAAGATAATTTAAACCAGCAATAGGGGCATTGTTGAGACAGATCAAGCCATTTTTTCCTCACACTCTTGGACTTGAAAGCAGGAACTACAACAATCAACCATGTGTGTTGCTGTTATTGTGATAAATGTTGTTTCTGTATACACATTGTTCAGGAAATGAACTGGGATTACAGTTTCCTCAGTTACATTTTTAATCGTAGAGAGTTGAACGATCACCAGTGTGAAAAGGTATAGGGAGATGAATGGGATTCATTCTTCTTAGGAGGCAAAACATTTATTAAGCCCTTAAAAGTTTTAGATGGATTTAAGGATTCATAAAGTTGTGAAGGTATAATGACTGGTGAATGTGTCAAATAGTGACTCCTGGAAAAATCAGGATCTCCTCTGTATATATAGATGTAAAGCCAAATCTTGTCTTCTTTCAGTTGAGTCTTGGCATCCATGGAGGTGAGGTTGTGGGTTTTTTGGCAACAGTATGGGACAAGTTTGCTAGAACTCTCATGCAAGATGTTTTAAGGGAAGGAAAGATTAACCTTGATTTTTATTTTTTATTTTTTCATTTTGGAAAATTTGGGGAAATCCTAAGAAGCAAAATATCTCCAATCTCACTGAATTGTATCAAATGGGATCTTTTGGATATGTGACCATTAATATCCTACATAAAACCTGGTGCGGCCTTTGACTAGACAGATATATTGTGCCCATATTCTAGCATATGAGACCATGTTGGAAATGTCAAGTGGCTTTGTTAGTGTTGCTTTGGATCTATATCAATTTGGGCTGCATGGTGCAGCATGAATGGGTATGAGCAACCCACGGCTGCAGCCTTATTATTATTGGTAAAATATATATATTATATATATATATATATATATATATATATATATATATATATATATATATATATATATATATATATATATATATGTTTTCTCAGGTTTTCGCGGGTGTTTGTATGTAGGTCTTTGGTTATTCGGGTCTTCTCCCACGTAAAATTGGAAGTGTCTTGGCGACGTTTCGACGAAGTCTCATTCGTCATCTTCAGGCTGGTGTTCTCGGCTTCGTGCTTCCAGGAGCAATGTGAGATCGTTGCTGTCTCTTCCTTTTAACTGCTAGTGGGGGTGTGAGCTGATTGGGTGGGAACTTGGCTGTGTTCTGATTCATAATCTGGCCACATGGGAAAGAAAAACTGGACAACTTCCTCACACACCTCAACAGCCTACACCCCAAAATACAGTTCACCATGGAAACAGAAGCGAACAACCAACTTCCCTTCCTGGATGTCTTAGTCTACAGAAAATCCAATGGCTCCCTAGGACACACTATCTACCAGAAGAAAACACACACAAACCGCTATCTGCACGCACTCTCACACCACCACCCTGCCCAGATCAACTCTGTAGCCAAGACACTCATTTCCAGAACAAAACGCTTAGTTGACGAACAACACCTAAAAACCGAACTACACACCCTCACTAACGTACTAACATCCAATGGATTCCAAAGAAATAAGATCACCAACCTAATCCAAAAAGAAACCCCCACCAAAATCCAAGACACAGAACAAGAAAATGGCAAAGCCCTCCTCCCATACATAAAAGGCACCACAGACAGAATAAGCAAAATCCTCCACAAGCATAACATCAAGACAGCATTCTGCACAAACCGAAAAATATCCACCATCCTAAGGAACCCCAAAGACAAAATAGAGTTAGAAAATCAAGGAGTATATGAAATCCCATGCACCGCCTGCCCCACCACATACATCGGACAAACCAACAGACGAATAAGTGCACGCATAGAAGAACACAAGAACTCAGTCAGAAAAGAAGAACCCACTTCTTCCCTGGTCCAACACCTTAAAGCCACAGGACATGATATTGACTTTAAAAAGACCAGAACTATCGCCAAAACTGAACACTTTAACAACAGAATAATCAGAGAAGCCATCGAGATAGAAAAACGCCCACACAGCATGAACAAACGAGACGATACCTCCCGCCTACCAGCCATTTGGAAACCCGCCCTTATTGACAAACGGGTCCCTAACACGACGAATGACACCAGACCCACACTCACGAGAGCCACACAGGATGTCACCACCACACATCCACGCAGAAAGCAGACTCAAACCCACACTGATAATGAGCCACGACCAAGGACCAGAAGCCAGACTGCAGCTGCATCATTAGCCACTTTAAACCTCTCCAATCCATACATGAAGCAGACTGACACCCACCATGAAGAGCTCGCACGGCCACAAACACGAAGCCAAACAACAACAACGCAGCTCACCAGCTCAAATCCCCCTGCAACTCAGACTAAGCTGAGCACAACCAAGCCCCCACCCAAACAGAACACACCCCCAGCCAATCAGAGCACAACCAACCCCCCATCCAATCAGAGCACAGCCGAGCCCCTAACCAATCAGAACACACCTCCACCCAATCAGAACACAGCCAAGTTCCCACCCAATCAGCTCACACCCCCACTAGCAGTTAAAAGGAAGAGACAGCTACGATCTCACATTGCTCCTGGAAGCACGAAGCCGAGAACACCAGCCTGAAGATGACGAATGAGACTTCGTCGAAACGTCGCCAAGACACTTCCAATTTTACGTGGGAGAAGACCCGAATAACCAAAGACCTACATATATATATATATATATAAATATATATATATATATATATATATATATATATATATATATATATATATATATATATATATATATATATATATATATATATATATATTAGATTCACAGTCTAAGACTGATGGAAACCTAAGAGTTCAAATGTCCCAAAGGTGCTTTTTATCAAAAGGCAACTGGACTTTGTTTTTTCCTTGAAGTCATTTTGCTTCTCACCCAAGAGGTTTCTTCAGTTCTGACTGAATGGTGGAGGATGGAAGGATTTATATCCCTTGAAGTCATCTGGTCATTAGCTCTCTTTCTGAGAGTTGTTGAGGCCACTTGGAGGTTTATCTCTGCCCTCAGGATCACCTGAATGGTGTAAATGGGTGTGGAGCCTTCTTGGAACAGTTGGAAGGACTGTGTGGTAAACAGGAGATCGGTGGTGTTGTATCCCTCCCCCTTCTATTGAGAGAAGGCTGTTCAGTCTTAATGTAGATGGCCTCTTTGACCCCTCTTTCAAACCAGCAGTCCTCTCGGTCCATAGAGATCATCTCTGTTAAAATTGAACAGTTTTCTCTCAAGAAAGGGGGAGGGATACAATACCACCTATTTCTTGTTTACCACACAGTTCTTTCAACAATTTCAAGAAGGTTCCACACCTATTTCCACTATTCAGGTGATCCTGAGGGCACAGATAAACCTCCAAGTGGCCTCAATGACTCTCAGAAAGAGAGCTAATGACCAGATGACTGCAAGGGATATAAATTTTCCATTCTCCACCATTCAGCCCAAACTGAAGAAGCTTCTTGGATAAGAAGTGAAATGTCTTCAAGGAAAAAGCAAAGTCAAGTTGACTTTTGAAAAAGCACCTTTGGGACAACCGTGACCTGGATGACTGAGAATCTCCATAGGCATTTAACAACTCAAATCTTAACCAAGAAAGAAACATGTTGTAAATTGGTATTATGCCCACCTATATATGACAACCCTTTTAGTCGCTGTGACTGACAGTCAATGTGAAAATGTAGCCCAAAAGATTAAAGCATGAATAATGAATCAGAACCGAGTTCTTTATGGCAGTGTTTCTGTTTCTGTACAGAAACGGAAGGGTTGTTCATAAGGGAAGGGAAATACATTGTATTATTATATCAAATGGTGTCAAAGCTCACCACTGGAGGTTGGGAATGTAATGGTCATTATTCATTCCCAGGCAACTATGAGATGGATTTCAGAAAGTCATTTTTAATTCAGTCTCGGTTGCCATTGTGTAAAATGGATGTAAAGGATAATAATCTATAGAACTTTCAAGACACCACTGGGGACCGTGTGCCACAAAATGACACTTTGATTTCCACTCATACCCCAGGAACAATTCTGCATAAAGGGGTAGGCATTTTAGAGAGAAAAGGGGTTTATTTGGTCTCCTGGTAAAAACAAAGCTCAAAATTTATTTTCTGCTTTTTTTCAAACATGGCTAAATTCAGCTGAAACATTCTTAACTCTGGTAGGAGAGAATACTTATAGCTCATAAACTGTGGGGTCCTTAAAGCTCTCCCAGCTTGGTGGCTTTCTTGCAGATGTTTCTTTAATCAAAATAGGTAACCTCATCAGTACCAATAAAGGAGAATATTTGTCAGGTCCCAGATATTTCTACAGGGACGCTGGCCTTTTGGTGGGGGGGAGGGGGGGAGGAATGGAGTGGTCTGTATATAGGGTTGCCAGGTCTGCTTCCAAAAAATAGTGGACAAAGGGGGGGAGGTTAAGTAGGAAATTTTTTTTAAAAAAAATTTACAATTAAATTATATATTTTCTTACAAACATTTTAACACGTATTAAAATAATCATTTCAAAACTTTAATTAAATTCAAAACATCAAATATATTATAATAATATGTAAAATATTAAATTACATTTTACTTTGCTGTCGTGTATATTTTTTATTTGACTCCGCAGCTTTGATCAATTCTTTGTGTTTAAGGAATAATTCTTTAATTTCAGTATGTTGAGAAATATTAAAAAATATACAAAGTTCACTTCGAACTGATACAAGCAGTCGGTTACGTTCGTCAGTCCACAAATTTCCTATGACGCTGAAAATTGATAATGTGCTTACACATGATAATGTGAAGATCACATGCAAGAATTTTCTTGCTTTCCAGCTTCAGTAGGGTGTCTTGCATTATTGACATGAAGAAGTGCGTGAAATATAAATACAATTCTGAAATTGTCGGTTCATTGTCCTTTGCGAGTTCATTTTCCTGATCCGAAATAAGGTTCCAGATAACCTTATGGCACTCATCAGATCCAAGAGAAATAAAGTACGATTTTAGAGTTATCCAGTTTAAAAGAAGTCTTTCGAACGCTTTAAACAAACTTAACCAACGTGTTGGAACATGGCGCAAAACTTCCTGGAATTCTGACTCGCAAAACTCAAAAAATGATTTCAACTCTTCTCGTTTCTTCGCAGAATTCAAAAATTCGGCAAAAACCTTCAGCACTACATTTTCGATATCAAAAGATAACTGCTTTAATGCATTTTTTGCACTGTTGTGTAAAATGTGATTATTGCAATGAGCATTCGATCTTTGTCTCATTCTAACTTATGAAAAAAAAGTCAAAACACAATTCTCCTATCCTTATTCTCTTAGACTGTACAGCTTTAGATTACATACCATTTCATCATATAGCTTTTGAATTAAAAAAATGTCCACTATTTTGTGAAAAAAAATAGTGAACATAATGTGAAAAAAGCGGACTGTCCGCGAAAATAGTGGATACCTGGCAACCCTAAGTTTCTGTTTCCAGTTTCTGTTTCCTGCATTACTGTGTTAATCTCTATATGAAGTTCCTGTTTCTGTTTCCCTGCAATGATGTAGTGTGGGAGGAGTTTGGTTTAAATAGCTGTTTTTAAGTGAGAAGCTTCAGTTCTTGCCTAGATCTCTTGTTATCACAAACTTTTCAATAAAAGTTCCTTTTGGAACAACTGCAGGTTCAAGAGTCCTGCTTTCTTGGAAAGATGGGAGAGGCAAGACCTTACAATATTTGTAATTCAGGGTCCTTGGTGGTTTTCTTGCAGATGTTTCATTATCAAACTAGGTAACATCGTGAGTGCTAGATGATGATATTACTTAGTTTGGGTAATGAAGCATCTGCAAGAAAAGCCACCAAGCTCAGAGAGCACCGAGCACCTTGCAATTCTTATCTTCCTATTTAGAAGACATTTCCAGCTATACCTGAGAGACCAATTGAGCTTGGCCTTCCATATCCTCTTCCAATGTCCTAACCAATAACATATATGCCTAAGGGCCTCCAGGAGTGAATGAACAAGCTGTCAGCTCTTCAAGGTAGGTCATTACTGCTTTTACTTTAAAACTATAATAATGGAATCTTGCAAACCTTAATGTGCTTCTCCCCTCCCTCACTTTATCTTCAGGAGAATTAGTGAGTGGTTTAGCTGAGATGTTTTCTTGACTTACTTTCTTGACCTGGATTCAGACCTTCCTTGTTTTCCCTTATTTATTTATTTATTTATTTATTTATTTATTTAATTAATTAATTATTTAATTAATTTTATACCGCCCCCTCTCCCGAAGGACTCAGGGCGGTGAACAGCCAGAATTAAAAACACACAATACAAATATTAAAATACATTAAAACGAAATTAAATTATCTTTGGCTTCTCCAATTTAAAACCCCTTACCCATAAAATTCCCCAATTAAAAATTTTTAACCCAGCCCAGCTTGCTGAAATAAAGTCTTCAGGGCCCGGCGGAAGGTACGGAGGTCCTTGACTATTGCCTTGGTAGCAGTTCTTCCTCTTGATCCTCAAGGCCATTTCCTCTGACCTCTACATTAGTCTCTCCTTGAGAGAGAGAGAAAACTCAAATCCATCCATCCTTCTACCAGGTATTCAAATTCCAGTTTGCAATTTTAATTACACAACCGGAACACATACATTTTCTTTACGTTTGTGTTGATTTGGTTCACTGGGACTTGGGACCTGAAGTGGGGGAAGCAATCTCAGCATGATTATATCCAAGTGATTACATCAAGATTCTTTTTTTCTGCTCCAGTTTTAGATGAGTGCAACACAAAATGCCAGACCTGCCCAGAGAGCCTAATATATGTATTTGTTTATTAATCCAGACATTTTATTAAAATGCGCACACTGCTATTTCTCTCTGAGGACCAGCCATGGTGGCTATCAATCCACCAATTAGAATAATGCAAATTACACTATAAACACAGAAGGAAAATCAGAGTAGCATAAGCATAAAACAAACCAGATCAATTTTATGGAGTTAAAAGGCATGAATTCAAAACAATATTTGCTAGAATCTATTAAAACTTGCTGACATATCAAATTACATATAAAAAGCCAACATTCTGGCATGAGAAGAAACATGCTTGTTCTTTGGTAGTACCTGAAATTTCAAGCTGAACCAGAAAAATGAGAACAAATTTCTTTTACAGTATTTATGAATAAAATCAGTTGATAGTCTCCTCACTCAACTTATCAAGCAAAGCCATTCTCAATGTTTCAATTCCACCCAGCCATCTTGGACTTCTTCAGGAATTATATAGAAGACCTGAGAGTGACTGGGTAAAAGAACAAATTTGGGCATAAGGATTCTTATGCTTTCACTTTCTGCTCTTCACATTCAAAAAGGAGGCAGGTCACCTGCAAGGAAACTAAATTGCATTGAATACAAACTTAAACCTTCAGGTGAGTCCAAGAGAGTGCTACTTTAATTCAAATGAATTTCAACACAAATCTCCATCATACCTTTGTATTGCTTGGATTTTGAAGGTACACATAGGAATATGGAAAGAAGAGAAGAGAAGAGAAGAGAAGAGAAGAGAAGAGAAGAGAAGAGAAGAGAAGAGAAGAGAAGAGAAGAGAAGAGAAGAGGATTCTATTTAAACAAGCTTATAGCATTTTTCTCTATATATTTAAGGTCGAGTAAGAAGGATAAATGCTGTAGGAAAATCCAGATGCTCCTTTATTTCTCTGTCACTGATGACCCATCAAGGGACTTTTCCCTTTTTGAGACACTATTGAAAGAAATTTTCCATAATATCCTGGGCAAGGAACAAAGCTGCTAAGGGCCCTTTAAGATGGAATTAACTGAGATTACTTGGCAACAATAAAAGTTTCTCTTTTCGTTTCTTGGCTAACTGTCTTGGCTACCCTTTCTCTACTTTCAGCATATTAAAAACAGGTCCCAACGGTTTTAGTCAGGAAGACAATCTCAAACTGCAATCTTTTTCATCAAGACAAGAATTGGACACCATCTTCTGCCATGTCACAGCTGTCCAGCTTTTACTTATGGCTGGAATGAAATGCAAATGAAAAGGCTGGAACCAAAGAATGAGAATCTTTCTACTAGAGATAGATTATTGTTCCTTTCTCTCTGCCCGCCTTCTTTCTTCTTAAATCTTCACTGCAGGATCAAGAAAATTGGTCCATTTCTTTAGGGGGAGAGCTGTGTGAGTTACTATGGGTGACTCTATGGGTCAGTTTAAACTGAAAAGGGGATGTGCATTTACTACAGTATGGATATCACAAAAACAGGGACGCTGCTCTAGAGCTTAGGAGAGGATAATACCCTGAGAAGGCACTAGAAAGCAGGCAGGTTCTCCCAGCAAGGAAACACTTTTAAGAAGTCCTCTCTGCTTTGCATAGTGCTGGTCTCTTCTGTGGATGCCATCTGAAGAAGACAAGTATGCTAACGTCTAGTGGCTAAATTGGAGAAAATTTCCTAATGCAAAATAAATGGCTCCATTCTCCATACAGGAAACAACAATTACCCCAATCAGTCAGAATCTATCCTGCCTTTCGAAGACGAGATAATTCGAGCACATCGTTATTCCACTGTGGGCTTCAAATGCCAAGCGCAGACATAAGGCATCGAAGAGATGCAAGTGGTGTCAGAATTACCTGGTTAAAATTCAGCTGCTCTCTGAAGCAGCAAAATCTGTTTGGCACTATCTGGCAGCTGTTTCAAAGTGGGATGAGGTTGCAAAGTGAGCAGGGAAATCTATTTTCTATTGAAGGATAGTTCCTGATACGCAGAACAACATGGTGGGCTGGAGCACACCTAGAAGGATTTCTAAATTCCAGATTTAATTTGTGGGGGGGGGGAGGGAGGTTTTGATTTCATTCATATATTCCCAGAAAATGGTAGAACATTCTCCCTTCTGTATGTACAAGGAGGTCCATTAAATGCAAAGGAGATGAAATGGACTTGCACATTTTAAAGCCTTACCCTGGCTGAGACATGACAAATAAATCGAAGTCCCCCATTCCTGGAACAGTCAGCCTTCATTTGTGATACTTGATGTGAAAAGAAAAACTAAGTTTTCCCTCTACTTCTCAGTTTTAAAGCTCCAGACAAAGACAGGGAATCTAAATGCAGCAAAAGTAAAGGGAGGTTCTAGGTGAGGGGTCCTTGGTGTTCTCTGAGTTTGATTATTTTCTTACAGGCATTTAATTACCCAACTATGTAACATCATCAGTGGTAGAGGAGAGTGGGGGAGGAGGAGGAGGAGGACGACGACTCTGGGGTCCTTGGTGCTCTCTAAGCTTGGTTGTTTTTTTGCAGATGTTTCATTACCCAAACTAGGTAACATCATCATCATCATAAGTAGTGATGTTTGGATAATGAAACATCTACAAGAAAACAATCAAGCTCAGAGAGCACCAAGGACTCCGGAGTTTAACCCTGAGCTACAAACATTCTCCTTTATTGGGAGATTCTGGAAAATTAGAAAACAAGATTTATGAAAACAGGAAAATTCCTTCTGATGCTGGGGTGGGAATATTAAAGGACCATGCATTCTTTGATACGCTGATTATAATGCACTAGGTACGGAAATATAATATTTATAATGATAGCTAATCTGGATTCAGTGATGAAAGAGAAAGGTTTAATTTTGATTGCTGTAGTATTGTACCCCCCTCCCCAGAGAATCGATGTAGAAGTGATTACATGACATGCTTTCATTTGATGGAAAGGTAAGTTAAAAGAAGAAACTCTGCCATTCATTACTGATGAATACCCAGACTGTTTCTTGAGAATTAATGGCGAGCGGAACAAATTGATGATTTGGAGATTTTTTTGCCATTGATGATCATTTATTCTGCTAATATTGCCATGTGCTTTGATTGTGATTGCATTTTTACTGTGATGGAGTGCAGGAACTCAACCGGAGGATATTAAAATAAGCAATAGACTTTTTGTTTCCTGTCCAAACTTCTGTTTGAGATACTGTAACACTACAAAAAAAAAGAAAAGAAAAAAAGAAAGCTAAACTTCTGCTCCACGCTACTTAGATGTATTTATTTATTCAACTGTTTGAAGGTTGAATGGCTCAACTTGAGCAGTATTTATTTATTTATTTATTTAGTTAGTTAGTTATTTCATGTATTTATATGCCGCCCTTCTCCAGAAGGACCCAGGACGGCGAACACAAGTTAAAAACATGTACAACAAAATCCCATTTTAAACCAAATTAACTAATAAATAATAAAACCCAGAATCAGAGTCAGCCTATTTGCTTGAACAGCCAAGTCTTCAGGTCCCGACCGAAGGAGCTGAGATCAGGAGCCGTCCGGAGCTTGGTAGGCAACTCATTCCAGAGGGTGGGAGCACCCACAGAGAACGCCCTACCCCTGGGCGCTGCCAGACGACATTGGCTCGCCGTCGGAACCATCCATCAATTTCACCCTTGATGGCCTTGAAGATGTTCATCCTATAGAACAGGAGTCTCCAAACCTGGCAAGTTTAAAACCTGGGGACTTCAAATTCCAGGATTCCCCAACCATGATGGCTAGCTGAGGAATTCTGGGAATCAAAGTCCCTGAGTCTTAAATTTTCTAAGTTTGGAGACCCTCTACTATAGAACAGAGCATAGTGAGAACTTGACTTGGCCTGTTTTGTTCCCTTGTTTTTTGTATGTTTCCTTCAAAACTCTCTTTTATATGTAGGTTGGTTTGCTGGCATCATTCTGTACCTGTCAAGGTGTTGATTCTTGGGAGCTAGAGCTGTGAGTTGAAATCTCATCCCAAAAGATAAAAGGGTTAAAGGAATCCCTGAATATGATCTCTCACTCAATTCTATTTTGTCAAACTGTGTAGCGGGCAGACAATCCAGCCCCGTGAATGTTGAAATCTAAAGAAGGAATTTGCTAAACAGCAAATCAGGAGCAGAAAATTTCCCCCTCTTCGAAGAGTTTAGATGAATAGAAAATGTGAGTTTCACCTGTCTTACACTACATTTGCATCTGTACTTTTTCTCTGATGGAAAAATGTAGCATTTCTTCCTGGATGGTTCCCAGATGCATAAACAGTGTCCAGAAATGAAGATCCAAGAATTATATAGCAGCCTACAAAGAATCAGAATTAGAATTTTGATTTGAAAATGATCTAAATAAGACTTTGTGATCATTTATCCCATTATCCTCTGCCATTCTTCTGTATGCATGTGGTTCTTGGCTTTGGGAGCAGCTTAACAAAACCTTTCAAAGTCCCTTGTATTTTTTCTCTTTTTCCCTTTTAAGTCCTTTAACCAATAGATTAGATTAACAGAGTGGGAAGGCACCTTTGTAGGTCATCTAGTCCAAACCACCCCTCTAAGCAGGAGACCCTACACCGTTTCTAACAAATGACAGTCCAATCTCTTCCTGAAAGCCTCCAGTGATGAAGTTCCCACAACTTCCGAAGGCAACTTCTGTTCCATGGGTTGATTGCTCTCACTGTCAGAAAATTTCTCCTTATTTCTAGGTTGAATCTCTCCTTGGTCAGTTTCCATCCATTATTCCTTGCCTGGCCTTCAGGTGCCTTGGAAAACAGCTTGACCCCCTCCTCTCTGTGGCAGCCCCTCAAATACTGGTCCACTGCTATCATGTCTCTCCTAGTCCTTCTCTTCACTAGACCAGCCATGCCCAGTTCCTGTAACCGTTCTTCATATGTTTGAGTCTCCAGTCCCCTAATTATCCTAGTTGCTCTCCTCTGCACTTTTTCTAGAGTCTCAACCTCTTTTTTATAGTGTGGTGACCAAAACTGGATGCAGTACTCTAGGTGTGGTTTTACTAGGGCTTTATGGAGTACTGGGCCTAAAACGGAACCTTGTGGTACCCCACTGCTTACTTCCCTCCATGTAGATGTAGACCTGTTATGGATGGATGGATTGATGGATATACACACACACACACAGAGGTGGGCTGCTACTGGCTCGCACTGGTTCTCTGGCACTGGATGTTAATTTTCTGAGCAGTTCGGAGAACCAGTTGTTGGAAGAAATCTTTTCCCACTTTACAGGGCTAATCCTGCAAGGAATGCAGGAAGGAAAAA
Organism: Arizona elegans; assembly: GCA_022577455.1. Classification (NCBI taxonomy): domain Eukaryota; kingdom Metazoa; phylum Chordata; class Lepidosauria; order Squamata; family Colubridae; genus Arizona; species Arizona elegans. The sequence continues at coordinate 102,451,397 of JAKOOJ010000005.1, forward strand.
TTCTAGTGTGCCTGTATTTCTAGCCTAATCCTTATCTTAATTGCCACCCCTGCTGCTTTAAGTGTTTTCAGAAACTGCCCAGACTTTCTGTCTGCAGCTGAGCTTCTCTGGAGTCCCCACCCCTGGAGTTTTTTGTGGTACTTTTATTCCTGGGACTTGAACAGCTATTTACAGAAGGATTGGCATAGCCATAGAAGAAATGGCTGAGAGGCAGGATGCAAGCTTGCCATTCTATTTTTTTTTTTTTACTGCCTTTCTGAGGGCATGTGATTTTTCCTTAAATCTGGATGATTACCTTAGGATATCTTATGGGGTGAGTGAGACCAGCTGGTATTTTTAAGTGGTGCAAATGGATCTAATGATTGCTTCTCCCGGGTGCTTTGTCAGTTCACTGAGCACAGGAGTCTCTTGTCTATGGGGATTCTTTAGTCATCCAGGTCATGGTTGTCCCAAAGGTGCTTTTTTCAAGAGGCAGTTGGACTTTCTTGGTTTCCAGAAAGTCCAGTTGCCTCTTGAAAAAGCACCTTTGGGACAGGAGTCTCTTGCATTGCTTCGGAGTGGCCAAGGAACATGATTGCTCACTAATAATAAGTAGATCCTCCTTCCAATTTGCTATAGTTTGCTCTCATGATAACATGGCATAGTAACATGGCACCAATCATAGAAAGTTAGCACCCACCCCTCTCCTAGAAGAATGAAATATTTTGAGAAATATTAAAATGGAAGAATATATTTCCCTGACTGAGAAATTGAGAAACATGTTTTCTTAGAGGGAAAAAGCAGCCCCCACCTTCCTTAATAGCCCACAGAAGAGGTCAGCACTTAAGAGATAAAGAGATAGATAGCTCTATTCATAGGTAAAAATTCCCTGCAGCAAGTTCTGAACAAAGACAGAATGGGATTAGCTCTCACTCAAGATGTTAATTTGTTAATTTATCTCTTTAGCTCGGAATTTTGTAGCCCAAATATGCCCACCCACTTTCTGGAGAGGTTAAATGACCTCTCTGTTAAAGGGTTTCACTTTATGAGCAAGATGAATTTAGCTGCTGATAGTTATCCTTGTATTTTAACTATTTTAATTCCTCAATGTGCTCTGGCACTTGCCTGATTTGTAACTCTGGATTGCAGGTGTTGCTGAGGAAAAGGAAGGTGTTCAGACAGAATGGTTTAGGTTTCCGTGACGGCTGTGACTCATTGATCTTCAGTGTATATTCCTTCATTTCTAATCTAGTGATTGGTATTTAGGGCAGCTTTTTGCAACCAAAGAAGCTTTTGGTATTTTTGTACAGGTAATCCTTGATTTACAACAGTTCATTTAGTAACAATTCAAAGTTACAAGGGCACTGAAAAAAGTGTCTTATGATTGTTTTTCATACTTACGACCATTGGAGCATCCTCACCGTCATGAGAGGGTGTGTGAGGTGAAGTGCCCCTCGACGAAAGTGACATGGAGTTGGTTACGCCCACCCAGCCACACCCACCCAACGATGCCCACCCAACCAATCATTTGGGCAGAGAACTGGTTGTTAAAAAATTTGCAGCCCACCACTGGATGGATGGATGGATGGATAGATAGATAGATAGATAGATAGATAGATAGATAGATGATGGACAGATGGAGGCTCGAATTCTTACAGAAATAGCACATTCATTCATTTGTAAAGTACTATTACAAAGTTTGGAGTACATGGATCTCCAAACCGAGTTAAACTAAAGATGCGAAGACAGACTATTTGGGAAATGATCATATTTGCTCTCATCTTTTAGACAAGACACGCGTAATGCCTGAGAAACAGTAATCAGTTCAACCTTTGTGTTAAGACACAAATTACAGTGTTTGGCATAATCTTCATTAGGGTCCTTTCTCAAGGCTTTTCCAGCTGCATATTTCCCCTTCAGGTGGATTTTATTTCATTTTTTTTTTTTACTTTACTTTAAAGATTTTGCATTGTCTCACCTGTATGTACACAAACCAATCATAATAGCTATTTTCAAATTAATGTATAGTAAAAAGCTTGAGTGTTTTGACACTTGAATTATTAGACTTGATTATAATAGATGCATGCTGACAATGTAATATATTCCCCAATTACACCTCTTAAAACTTCCATTGCTCATTCTTTACTTGTCATCGAGTTTCCTTCTGAATAAAAGTAATTTTTATTAAATATACAAGTTGTTTATTATTAGGGTTGCCAGGTCTGCTTCCAAAAAATAGCACACAAGTGGGGTGGTGGTGGTGGTGGTTAAGTAGTAAAAAAATAAAAAAAAATTACAATTAAATTATATATTTTCTTACAAACATTTTAACACGTATTAAAATAATCACTTCAAAACTTTACTTAAAATTCAAAACATCAAATATATTATAATAATATGTAAAATATTAAATTACATTTTACTTTGCTGTCGGGTGTATTTTTTATTTGTCTGCGCAGCTTTGATCAATTCTTTGTGTTTAAGGAATAATTCTTTAATTTCAGTACAACGTTGAGAAATATTAAAAAATATACAAAGTTCACTTCGAACTGATGGTACAAGCAGTCAGTTACGTTCGTCAGTCCACAAATTTCCCATGATGCTGAAAATTCGTTCAACGTTTGCATTTGATACCGGAATTGATGCACAATACTGGAACAGTTTCAGTAAACTCGGAGCTGGCTCTTTCTTGAAAAAGTATGTCCACTTATCAAGGGATGAATCGCCCTGCAGATGAACATAAACTTCTTCTAAGGCAGAAATTTCATCGAAGAGAGTGTTGGGTGGAAGTTCTTCTCACCATGGTGATAATAACCAGATGTTCGTCATTTCTTCTAAAGTTGGAGGATTATTGCGATCAATTAGATTGAAACAACTTAGCGTCTCATATACTGAATCGGTGAAATTATACCACTTTTCTAGGTACGCAATGGCTCTTTGATACACGTTGGTGGCTTCTTTCTTGAACTTTTGCATGGCATTCTCAGGCAAATGTTTTTTACGTAAGGCAAATAAAACTTTCATTCCAAAAAACTGCTCATCGTATTTTTTTTTGCAAACGCAGCTTACACATGATAATGTGAAGATCACATGCAAGAATTTTCTTGCTTTCCAGCTTCAGTAGGGTGTCTTGCATTATTGACATAAAGAAGTGCATGAAATATAAATACAATTCTGAAATTGTTGATTCATCGTCCTTTGCGAGTTCATTTTCCTGATCCAAAATAAGGTTCCAGATAATCTTATGGCACTCATCAGATCCAAGAGAAATAAAATACGATTTTAGAGTTATCCAGTTTAAAAGAAGTCTTTCGAACGCTTTAAACAAACTTAACCAACGTGTTGGAACATGGCGCAAAACTTCATGGAATTCTGACTTGCAAAATTCAAAAAATGATTTCAACTCTTCTCATTTCTTCGCAGAATTCGAAAATTCGGCAAAAACCTTCAGCACTACATTTTCGATATCAAAAGATAACTGCTTTAATGCATTTTTTTGCGCTGTTGTGTAAAATGTGATTATTGCAATGAGCAGCTACAATATTGTCATTTTCCAGAAATAATTTTTGGTAAACAGATTTGTTCATTCCATAATTGACCGATGCATTATCTGCTGAATAAGCTGAAACATTATTTATTTCTAATTCGTTATCACTAAGAACTCGACACAACTGATTTTTTATTAATGTAGAATCTTCGAAAGAATCCTCATAAAAGTCTAAAATTTTCACACCCAGTCCTTCTTCACAAGTAAAATATTGTGCAACAACGGGATACATTTTGTGATTTCCCTTGTTTTATGCATCAGTGGAGAGAGAAAATGGAATTCCAGTTTTAAGATCATTGAGAACCAACTCAATAGAAAAAGGATACAAAACCTCATTGACAATAGATGATGATTTGGTTCTTCCACAAGACATCTTTTTTACAATTTCTGAATCATCAAAAATTTGCTTCATTAACTTAATATCACAATCTTGAGCCAGGAAAGAAATATGGTATTTGATCCCATGGTAAGTTTCAGCCATTTCAGCTACAGTCACTTTCTCACTGAAAGAGGAGTCTTTAACAATGAAAAACGAATTGATTCGCTTGTTGCTATAAGCTATTTTCTCCTTATCTAAATGATTTTTTGTGCTTGCATGCTGTGTGACAGCTTTTATACCATTATATTCAATTGTGAACAATTTCTGACACAATTTACAGTAGGCCGTCGTATTTGTTCTGTCGGTTTCGTTGTTGGTAATCCATGCAAAAGTAGCTTCCCAGTATTTGGTGTATTTGCACACTCCTCTCTTTCATTTTAAAGAATTCGAAATCTCGCCGCTGTCACTCTCATCACTCGACGCCATTTTAGATCAGTCAACACAAGCTACAATACATTTCAAAAATGTGAACTGTACATAATTTTATAATATATTTTTATTTTAATCTCATCATTAATTTTTTCGGAGAATCAAGTTCAATGGATATTCGATCTTTGTCTCATTCTAACTTATGAAAAAAAAAGACAAAACGCGATTCTCCTATCCTTATTCTCTTAGACTGTATAGCTTTAGATTACGTATCATTTCATCATAAAACTTTTGAATAAAAGAAATGTCCACTATTTTGTGAAAAAAAATAGTGAACATAATGTGAAAAAAGTGGACTGTCCGCTTAAATAGTGGACACCTGGCAAGGGTATTTATTATGGTCATAGACTGGCATCATAAAAAGAATAAGCATGTCCAAAATAACTCTAATTATAACTATAACAATGAGAACTATAATGTTAAACATTAAATGCTAAAAGATAACAAAATATGGATAATGCTTTTTTCCACCGAGTGGAAGAAATGAGCCTGTATTTATAGAGATGGGGAACTGAATGATACAGAATTGAACTTTTTTCCTAGAGCTTTTCTTCCTATTGTATAAATCCTTTAGGTTTTATGGAGAATGTCCATGAAAAGAATCACTGTCACTAAACACATGATAAAATTAATTTCTGCAGCTACTCTATCCTAATACCATTGCATATGATATTCCCCACCTCCATTGCATTCAGTTTTGTCCAATCATGGAGCAGTGCTCACCTCACATGGCTGATCATGTGAAGTGTTAGTGCTGCTTTATAAAGCCTTGGTGAGACCACACTTGGAATACCACATGCAGTTTTGGTTGCCACAATATAAAAAATGATGTTGAGACTCTAGAAAGAGTGCAGAGAAGAGCAACAAAGATGATTAGGGGACTGGAGGCTAAAACCTATGAAGAACAGTTGCAGGAACTGGGTATGTCTAGTTTAATGAAAAGAAGGACTAAGGGAGACATGATAGCAGTCTTCCAATATCTCAGGGGCTTCCACAAAGAAGAGGGGAACACCTGAAGGCAGGATAAGAAGCAGTGGATGGAAACTAATCAAGGAGAGAAGCAACCTAGAACTAAGGAGCAATTTCCCTGACAGTGAGAACAATTAATCAGTGGAATGACCTGCTTCTAAAACTGCTTCCAACACTGGAGGTTTTTAAGGAGAGATTGGACAACCATTTGTCTGAAATGGTATAAGATTGTCTTCCTGAGCAGTGGGTTGGACTAGAAGACCTCCCAGATCCCTTACAACTCTGTTATTCTGATGCAACACCTGATTCATACCTTCCCTTATCAGGGACATCTTCTTTCTCATGGAACACAATCCCTCCTCAGTTGAATCATCATCATCATCATCACCACCACCACCACCACCATCACCATCATCATCACAGACACCTCAACCTGCCACCTTAGTATCCATATAAAGTTCAGGAAAAGCTCTGTATCTGTATCTGTTGTACAGGGAGACACCCAAAAGCTTCATGTTTATGGTCCACAGCTCTTAATCTGCCAGACCCAACTGTTGTCCATGCTGCCCTTCTCCTGCAGAGTATTTGAGAAAGAGAGAGGCTGAGAGCAGGGCAACTCAATAGAACACATCTGCTGAGTTGGCCAGCTTGTTTCATCCTAAATAACACAAACTAAAGACTCCAGACAAACAATCTGTCCATGTAAACTAGCAATCTGCTTATTAATAGGACAGTATCCAAACTTAAAAAGAGTTCAGTGAAAAACAGCTGCAAAACAAGTGATTCTAAATTCTAAACCAGACATTCTAAATAAAATGACAAGCATGAACTTGATGTTACTAGTAGATTTGTAGTTGCATGATTTGCATGCCATTAGTGCGCAGATTGCTAGCTTGATCCACTTGAAAAGGTCCAACAGTTCTCTTTGACTTGTGTTGACTTCTCCCAGCAACCTTTGGTGCTATGCAAATGCCATGCAAATTCAACCAGTGAGTCATAATTAGAAGAGATATACAAATAAAAACCAAAAGAGTGGCCTGGATAACTTTTCTATATAGAAATTACAAAAGAGACTCATTAAAACATTGAAGAATTTTGCAGGAAGAGACAAAGATATAATAAAACAAGTTATAGGACATTAGTTGAAGTAAGGAAGATCAAAATCATTAAAAGTAGAAGGAAGGAATATAAAGTTGGCTTATTTGATCAAGGTTAAAATAGTTGTTATTCCTGGTAACTTAATGGACTTTTTGTCATAAGTCAGGATTGAATTATGAAATTTTGAGGATTTGTTTATAAATAAGAGGTGGGATATGGGGAGAAATCATTTGTTATAGTTTAAGAGAAGATGGCAGCTATTAAAATTGTTTATACTTGTGGCGAGGAAGGGGAAGTCATTTCTTTATATGTTTCTTCTTTTACTATTTTTTCTCTTTCCCATTTCTAATTTTTATTTTCTGCACTTTCTAATGTTCCTTTTTAGTTTATTATAGTTTTTAATTGATATTATAATTCTTAATAAAATTACTATTAAAATAAATGAAAAAAATCTTTAAAACTACATATCAATGATTGTTTTTTTTCCTATCCTGAGAGGTAATTTTTAAGTAATTCAATGTGGATTTTATTTATTACAAAATATCTTTTTCTATTCTGTTTTATCTATAATTTTCTTTCAACAAGGGCATGTTACATTGGGCACCACATGTAGAAAGCACTATAAAAGCAACTTTCTGTTATGTCAAGCTACCCTATACATTTAAAAGGTGTCTTTTAGTTAGTTGATATATTTAGATTAGCTAAAATATTAACAAAGATAAGCTTAATTAATCACTGAGGTTATTTTGTGGTTGAAATTCATTTTTCTTTTAGCCCATTAAATTATAAATTTTTTGCCTGGGATGACTATAAAGCTTCTTGAGCAATTCGAAATACCATTATAAAACAGGCAAAAGAAGTTACAAGCATTAAAAGGAAAGATCCCTTTCAATGTTTAAATGCAATATTTGTATATCTTTCCAACAATGCTAAGGAATCTACAAAATCTTTTCAAAGTAAAATAACATTGCCATTAAGTCTCAGTCCTGACAATTAATCAACCAGAAGCCTGGTTGATTAATCTACTGATTAAACAAATTAAAGTGTGCAGTCCTAATAAAAAATGAATCATTAGTTCAGGTTAATGATGAACAATTGGCTTGTCTCACAGATCTCATTAGCCTTTAGCAAAGTGTCATTTGGCTGAGTCTTAGAATAGTCTCATTTTTTCCCCCTGAAAAATCTTCCCAGTTCATTCATTCCATTTAAAAAGTATGCACAGGAATAGCATGGACTCTGCACAATACTGATAAGATAGACTCTGAAGTGCTTCTCACATAAAGGCCTGATCGCTTATAAGTGAGGTTCATGCTGATTCCCTGTTCTTTTTTTTTTTGGGGGGGGGTGTCATCAAATTAATTGGTCTTGGAGGCAGTAAAGGGTGCTCACCTAGAAAGTCAAGTTCACACTGTAGAGGAAAATAGCTCTGCTATACAATTATGCTATTTCAGCAAATTTCCTGGAGAAATAGACTATCTGGATCTGCTAAGAGTCATTCTAAAGGCTTTGAGGATGTTAAAAGCTTTACAACGAAGATGGAATATGCAGGAAATAGGTTATACATGAACAAAGATTTCCACCCATGCCCTCGTGCACTTTTTTCATACTGAGGGAGCACATCACATCCCCCCAGCAATAAAAGTCTACAGGGCAAAGGTGATAGCTGCTATCACCTATGGCGCCCCCCTCTGGGTCCAATCCAACATCTCCTCTCTTGACTCTGTCCACAGCCAGTTCCTACGCCGTTTGATGGGAGTCCCTCCCTGCGTAAGTAATGCCGCAATTCGTTTGGAACTGGGCATATCCTCACTTGCTACAATCTTGTGGAAACGTGCAATTGGCTATTGGTTGTCCCTGTGGACCAGACTCCCAGGCTATTATCTAGGCCAATGCCTATGGCGGGACCCTTTTCATAGTCCCTGGGCCCATAATATCCATACAAAACTTTTGAAGATTGGGATTTCCCTCACTGAAGCTTTTATTTTAGGCCCTGATGCTGCCAAATCGTTGATTTTTCAACGGCTGGACGACATTGATAGACAATTAAATCTGGCAAACTGATCGGGAACGTGCTCACCGTTTCCCTTGGTATTGTTCCCTTGCCTCACCCTCTGCCTTATCTCTCCGCGTTACACTCTATCAAACATAGGCTCGCATTTATGAAGGCACGATTTAATGTGATCCCCTCGAATGTCCTCGACAGTAGGCTCTCGGGGGGAGTAAAATCCATCTATTGTACATATGATGGCCGATCCCCGGAATCTCTGTTCCACATTACATTCGTATGTCCCCGCTACCGAGACATAAGATCAAGATTCATTTCTCCTATTTCCCAGAGATTCCCTGGTTCACCTGATCTGTTCAGCCTTTATTCCTACTCCAGGACACAGACCCCAATATAACTCCAAAGGTGGCAAAAAATTTGCTGCAGTCATGGCTGAAAAAAAACAAGGGAAGAGACGGGTAACCCCTACGGCAGAGGACCACTAGTACTGACAGTACAGATTGTATCTGAGTAGATGGTGTACTGTCATATGATCTATCTACATTTGTAAAATATACTCCCTTTCTATGTGTATTTTAATTTGGTCTCTGACCACAATAAAAAACTTACTTACTTACTGTCTCTTGCAAAAGCTTACATGAACAATGGGTCAACCACAATATTTTGCTAAGATATTGCGAATGCTTGATCATCCCAAAGCTATCAAATTCTAACTCAGAAAATAAACTCTTCAATAAGCATATCGTTTCAGTTAAGAGCCGTGGTGGCGCAGTGGTTAGAATGCAGTTTTGCAGGCTAATTTTGCCAAATGCCAGCAGTTTGATCCTGATGGGCTCAAGCTTGACTCAGCCTTCCATTCTTCTGAGGTCAGTAAAATGAGGACCCAGATTGTTGGGGGCAAGATGTAAATGGCTTAGAGAGGGCTGGAAAGCATTGTAAAGCCCCTTCCTTCCTTCCTTCCTTCCTTCCTTCCTTCCTTCCTTCCTTCCTTCCATCCATCCATCCATCCATCCATCCATCCATTCTTCCTACGTACCTACACAATGGTTAGAATGCAGCATTGCAGGCTGACTCTGCACAGAGGCAGGAGTTCAATCCTGACCGGCTCAAGGTTGAGTCAGCCTTCCGTCCTTCCGAGATCAGTAAATTGAGGATCCAGATTATTGGGGGCAATAGGCTGACTCTGCTTAGAGAGGGCTGTAAAGCATTGTGAATCAGCATATAACTCTAAGTGCTGTTATTTTTTCTATGTTGCAACTACATTCATGAAATACACCAAATTTTCAGAGTTCAAAAGGAGATACATTCAAATGCAGATAATGATTTACTAATATCTACAATATCATGCTGAGCTGCCTCATTGACCTCTTTTAATCATTACATCTTTTTTTATGGTCACCTGAACTGATCTGCTACTTTTCAAGTGTGATCTTTGGAGAGTTCTCTTTTAGCTAGATTTGTTGAGATTAAAAGGATGGGTTTTAAAGTGTTCAAGCAGCTGAACTAACTTTCCATGGAGAACCAATATATCTCAAGGTACATGAAGTTTATACATGAAGTTTTATGCAATCCTGTTGTAACACTGGAGCTTCGGTGGCTATATTCGGTGACAGAGGGGCTCTTCCCTGATCAAAAGTAAAGTAAAACTGCAGCTGGCTTATCTAACATTTGCTTGCATTTTTATAAGCCTGAGAACAAATGCTTGTAATAAGTAGGACCCTGACAAGTCCAGAGTAAATATTTTGGGTTTTTCTCTGATACATGTTGCTGCTGCTGGTGGTGGTGGTATCTGTTCAGTCGAGTCAAACTCTTGGTTATTGTATGAATAGGTCCCTCCGCATCTTCTAATCTGGCACTATTTATTTGAGTTTTTTTCTATGCTCTGATTGATAAAAAACGACAACGATCAAATGGATCATCGAATATTTCACCCAGACTTTTTCACTCAAGGCACAAATGACTAGGTTTGAATTGTCATTCTTCAATCGTGTTATATCAAGCTATTATTTTTGGACTTTCAGACTTACCGTAGCTTGCCAAGTTTCTTATCTTTAAGCTAGCTGCGCATGTCTACATTCCTTCACTTTCTTCTAAAACTTTCTTTGTTCTCCTGCCAAGAGAGATCCGGCCAGAAGAGGTGGCCGGCAGGAACATTGCCAAAATGTAATCAATTTAGATTAGTGAGATGTTGTATTTTTCTTTATAACAAATAAATGAGTTTTTCTTAGAAAATATATCTTTGGGTTTATTTTCTTGCAAAAAGTATACACAAGGAAAATGCCAATGGAATTCTTCATCAGACGTCGGCTTCTTACACACCGGCTCACAACAGAGTCATAAAGAGATGACAAGGGGTACTGCAAACCATGATGCGTTGTCTCCTAGAAGACGCCAACCTTAGTATGCCATACCGGGGTGAAGCTATGAAGTATGCAAATTACATTGTCAACCGTACTTGGAGCAGTGTAATAAATCAGACTCCTTTCTTCATGTTGTATGGGTACAAGCCCGATCTCAAAAACATCCATATTTTTGGTTCATATGCTATGGTGAACATTCCCTTAGCTCAAAGAAGAAAAGGAGGTCAGCAGCAAAGAGACTAAGATTTATGGGCATTGATGATAACTCAAAATGGAGCAAATTTATTGACTCTAAACATGTAATTGTGATTTCCAAATCTGCTAATTTTGAGGAAGATATTGACTGTCCAGGATTCATTCCAATGATCCTGGAGTTTATTTTCCTAGAGATGATACTGCTGATGCTGCGCAGATTGATGATCACGATTCCACTGATTCTTCTCAACCCGATGTTCCGTCTTCGCAAGCCGCGGATGCTGATGCTAGTGACGAATGTGAGGACGAGGACGAAGCAGAAGAAGACTGGACTGTTGTTCTGAGACGTTCCAAGAGGGTCACAAAAGGAATCCCTCCACAATGATATTCTTGGCAACTGACAAAAGCACCCTTGCCTTTGATTTGCAATGTTACACTTCCACCTGATAATTTCACGCAAAACAAACATCTTCCTGATTCAGAGCAAGACAAATGGTATGATGCAATGCAGGTTGAAATGGACAGTCTAAAGAAATTTAAAGTGTTTACACCTGCAAAACCTCCAGCAAACAAAAGGGTCATTGGCACTCGATGGGTCTACAGAATCAAAAAGAAGTCAAATGGTGAGTCATTGTACAAGGCCAGACTTGTAGCTCAGGGTTTCGCTCAACATTATCCTGAGGACTACACAAATACCTATTCACCGACAGTTCGAACTGAGAGTGTAAAAATTGCTTTAGCAACTGCAACTATTCTTGGTTTAGAAGTTTTCCAGTTCGATGTTGACACAGCTTATCTACATGCAGACCTAGATGAAGAAATATACGTGAGAAGTCCTCCAGGGTTCCAACAGCAAGAAGGGGATACCTGGTTTCTAAACAAAAGTCTTTATGGTCTGAAACAGTCTGGTTTAATGTGGTACTTATGCCTTACTGACAAACTAAATTCAATGGGCTTTATTAAGTCCGAAACTGATGAATGCGTGTTCACAAAAAGATCTAACAATGCCTATGAGATAGTTCTTGTTTATGTTGATGATATTGTTTATATTGGTCCAAATAAGAAAATGAGTGGAATTTTTGCCAAAGCTTTGCAGAGATACTTTACATTGAAATCATTGGGTCATATTACCACTTATTTAGGTGTTCAGATTGAAAAAAACACAGAAGGGGTTTAGTCTTTCACAAGAGGATAAAATTGAACAAATTTTGCATCATTGCAACATGAAGGATGCTAACACAACAAAGACACCCATGCAAACAGATTTTCACAATTTAACACATAAAGCAAGCCCTGAGTTCGAGGATCAAACACTTTATTGTTCAGTTATTGGGTCACTGTTGTACATTAGTAGTTGGACCAGACCCGACATTGCACTTAGTGTTAATCTCTTGTCTCGACATGTAGGTAAGGCAAAACAGTTTCATTGGACATGTGTTAAGAAATTATTGAAATACCTAAAACACACTAAACATATGAAATTATTGTTAGAACCAACACATACTGATTATGCAGAATTATGTCGTTATACAGATTCTGATTGGGCAAGTGATAAGAAATCACGTAAAAGTACTTCAGGTTATATGATGTTCTTAAATGGATGTCCTGTTTATTGGCAAGTGTGTAAACAGAATTTTGTTTCTTGTTCATCTACTGAAGCTGAATATGCTTGTGTTTCAGATGCATGTAATTCCCTAACTTGGTTTAATGCTTTGGTCACAGATATATGGACACACCCCATCAGACCGATTACCGTGATGGAAGACAATGAATCGGTGGTTTATATTTCTGATCACATTTCACAGGTTCTAGGTCCAGACACATTGACATCCATTATCAAAACATAAAACAATTAGTAAAAAAAAAGGTTTTGTTAAATTGCAGTATGTATCTACACATGATCAGATTGCAGACATGCTCAACAAACCGCTTCCAGCATCTCAACACGAGTATCTGCGTAAGAAGATGTGCCTTATTTGATGATGTACCTAATATTTCGCTCAACTGGCAAAAGAAGAGGTTGTCATTGCGTTTTTGTATTTACCAGATGAGCTATTATTTTTGGACTTTCAGACTTACCGTAACTTGCCAAGTTTCTTATCTTTAAGCTAGCTGCGCATGTCTACATTCCTTCACTTTCTTCTAAAACTTTCTTTGTTCTCCTGCCAAGAGAGGTCCGGCCATAAGAGGTGGCCAGCAGGAACGGTGCCAAAATGTAACCAATTTAGATTAGTGAGATGTTGTATTTTTCTTTATAACAAATAAATGAGTTTTTCTTAGAAAATATATCTTTGGGTTTATTTTCTTGCAAAAAGTATAGACAAGGAAAATGCCACGACCCACCTCTAACCCAGGAAGGTAACGGGGCTGATTGCCACTCTGACAACCTAGCTCTCTGAAGAAATCAATAATGTTGGGAAAGGTTGAAAGCAAGAGAAGAGGTTGGTCAGCAACAAGATGGATGGAATTTATTTCATCAGAGATGGGTCAACCATTGGAAGAGAAAAAGAACCACGTTCAGGACAGATGTTCTTGGAGAAAATTTATCTTTGTGATCACTAAGAGTTGACATTGACTTGATTGAACATAATAAATCATCTCATAAAACTCTATCTCCTTCAAATATTTCTCTAAGTACTGGCAGTGGCCATGCCAGTCTCCTTTTCCATTTTCTTCTTCTTCTCAATAAGTGTTAGACTAATTTGCCACACTCTGTACTTGGCTACCATTGTGCAAATTGGATCCATAATGTTGTACTTTCCTGGACAGTTTGGCCTAGAGGTTGAGGCACAAAGCTAGGCACCAGGGGACAATGAATTCTAGTCCTGCCTTAGGCATGAAAGCTGGCTGAGTGACTTTGGGCCAGCCCCTCTCTCTCAGCCCAATTCAACTCCAAGCATTGTTATGGGGAAAACAGGAGAAGGAAAGAGTGTTAAATATGTTTGCCACATTGAGTTATTTATATTATTATAATAACAATCACAATAATGATAATATTTGCTGGCAGCAACCTGTATCAACCATCAGAGGCCAGTCAATGATATTTGTGATACATTTTTAAATGTTCAGTTGACTGAGTTTCATGTTTAATGAATAAAAGTTTATAACAACAACAACAACAACAATAAATGGAAACATAGTAAAAGCATTAGCAAAGGATGATGGTTACAAATACCTAGGCATATTGGAAGCAGATAATATCTTGAATGGAAAAGTCAGAGTCAATGCAAAAGGAATATATCAGGAGTGTCTGCAAAATATTAAAATCAAAGCTGAATGCTGGAAACATAGTCAAACTATTTACTAAATCTGCACTACTATTAATCTTCTCATCGTTCCCACCATCCATCTCCTTCCACTTATGACTGTATGACTGTAACTTTGTTCCTTGTATCCTCACGATTTATATTGATATTGTTTCCTGATTGCTTATTTGTACCCTATGACTATCATTACGTGTTGTACCTTATGATTCTTGATGAACTTATCTTTTCTTTTATATACACTGAGAGCGTATGCACCAAGACAAATTCCTTGTGTGTCCAATCACACTTGGCCAATAAAAAATTCTGTTCTATTCTATTCTATTCTATTCTATTCTATTCTATTCTATTCTAAAGCCATTAATACATGGGCAGTTCCAGTGGTACGCTACTCAGCTGGAATCATCAACTGGACTTTGGCTGTACTGGAAAACTTGGACCGGAAAACGCACAAACTTTTGAATATGTGCCACGCTTTACATCCATGAAGTGACATTGACAGGTTGTACCTGCCAAGAAAAATAGGGGGCAGAGGTCTATTGCAAATCCATCAAACTGTAGAAGAAGAAAAATGAAATTTGAATGATTATGTGAACCAAAGTACAGAAAAATTGCTGCAGGCTGTGAAAACAGAGAACATTATAAAAACAACAGAAACAAAGGCAGAATAGAAGGAAAAACAGCTGGATGACAGATTAAATAGATGGAAAACCAGAGCTTTGCATGGACAGCACTTGAAAAACATTGAAGGAAAATGTGATGACAACTTTACATGGGCATGGCTTAAGATGGGAACCATCAAAAAAGAAACAGAAGGTTTAATACTCGCTGCTCAAGAGCAAGCACTACAAACTAATGCCATGAAAGCGAAGATACAAAAATCCACCGACAATCCAAACTGCTGACTTTGCAACAACAAAGTCAAAACTGTTTCACATTTAATATGTGAATGCAGCAAAATCAAACAAACTAGACACGACCGAGTTGGTAAATTAATCCACTGGTCATTATGTAAAAAATATGACTTACCTGTAATCAAAAAGTCATGGGAACAGAAAGTGGAAAAAGTTATAGAAAATGAAAAAGTGAAGATCTTATGGGACTTTCGAATATAGACGGATCGTCACTTGGAACACAACATGCCAGATACCACAGTTGTTGAAAACCGAAATGTACAATTTATTGACATCGCGGTATCAGGAGATGCCAGAGTTGAAGAAAAAGAACTGGAAAAAATCATGAAATATTGCGACCTGGCCATCAAAACTACACGACTATGGCTGAAACATGTAACAGTGATACCCATTGTCATTGGGGCACTTGGTACCATGTCCAAGAATTTTATAAGATACATCAACAAATTGCAGCTTCCTGCAATAACACCAGTGGAACTGCAAAAAAAAAGTGTTACTCGGAACATTGTACATCTTAAGAAGGTACTTGGTTGATACCTAGGACACTGGCAGCAACCCGTATCAACCATTAGCACCAGTCAATGGCATTTGTGATGCATTTTTGAACGTTCAGTTGACTGAGTTTCATGTTTAATGAATAAAGTAAATAATAATGATGATGGTGGTGATGATGATGATGATGATGATGATGTTTCATTTTTGACTGAGTTTCATTTTGATTAATAATAATAACAACAACAACAACAACAACAACAACAACAACAACAACAACAACCACTCAAGATCTTGTGGGACTTTAGGATTCAGACTGACAGGCACTTGGTCCACAACACACCTGACATAACAATAGTTGAAAAGAAAAAAGTATGGTTCATTGACATTGCAATACCTGGTGATGCACGGATTGAAGATAAGCAGCAAGAAAAAAAATCACAAAGTACCGGGACTTACAAATTGAAGTTGAGCGACTGTGGAAAAAGAAATCGTGTGCTGTCCTGATTGTAATTGGAGCCCTTGGAGCAATACCCAAAGGGCTACCCTGATATTTAGAAATTCTAAATTTGTTGGACTTGAACATTTTGACTCTACAAAAAAATCACCTTACTCGGAACAGCTTACATCCTCCGACGATACCTTAACAGTTCCTAGGTCCTTGGTTAGGACTCGAGCTGCTGAGCTATTAACCAGCCTCAAAGGCTGTGAATCTCACTAAAGATTAACTAATAATAATAATAATAATAATAATAATAATAATAATAATAGTAATAACCCCTCCGAGGAGCTCTACCTTGTCGTGGTGGAGGGGCTTGCATGCTCTACTGATCCTAAGGGCTATGCTGAACAGGTGCAACCATATCAGACAGACCTTAGGTGAAGAGCCAGACAAAATCTGCTCCACAACCCATTCAAACATGGTGAATACAGAAAAAATGAAATTTATGCTGGCTGAACCGTCACCCGGATTAACAAGGGTTCCGTTGGATGCTATGGCTCTTGGACATTCTACGCAAAATGAGTTACAGGGTTCAGTTCCCTCTGCTAGGCAACCAGGGCATGGAGCTGACAAGCTACTGGAAGAAAAATCCAAAAAGCGAAAAATCTGGACCAGGGAAGAAAACACCTCTATTATGAAAGTCTGAGCCAGCAAAACATGGATTTCAAAAAAGAATGTATCAGATTTGGAAGATGAACCATACGGACTGTGACACCAGTGAACAAAGTTTAATGGACCAACGACGTGTAATCCTAAACCACAAATTTTTCACTACAGAAGAATTAATAGCAATAGAAGAGGAAGCAATTAATGGTCTGAATACATCAACAAAGAAGAGTAACATCAAGAATGATTTGCAGACTCAAAAGCAAATTGAGGAAGAAAGGGAGGAAGAGGATACTGAAATGGATGAAGATAAAGAACAAGGAAGGACTAAAGAACAAACACCAACAGATAGTGCTCAATTAGCTGGAAAAATAAAGCACCAAATGGAAGATGCGGAAAGAACACGTTTGCCAAAGCTAAACCAAGTGAACCGGAAAGAATTGAGAAATGTACTAAAAAAGGTCAATGAGGCTGTGCAAACTATTCTAACCACTACATTAGCCGAAACAAACCAACTGATGTATGCAGCAGCCGTCATAACCACCAAAGAACTGGGGTTGAAAATACAAAAGAACCAAAGAGGCAAGAAGGGGAACCCTAAGTGGAAAATTCGGTTAGAATTGAAGATCATAAAAGTACGTGGAGATTTGAGCAACTTGAAGAACCTAAGGCAAGGTCAGCTAAAGAACAAGCAGGTCAAAAGCAGCCTGGAAGCAAGATACGATCTGAGTAATAAGGAGATTGTAGTAGTAATTGAAGAGCTGAAGCAGAGGGTTGTTGCCATCGCTGAAAAGATTAAAAGGTATGAAAACTGAGTAACTCAGTTCAAGGAAAACTCACAGTTCAGAGCAAATCAGCACCAATTTTATAAGAGCTTAGAAAATGGAAATGGAGTAACAACAAATGAAAAGCCTGATAAAGAGAAAGCTCTGAAATTCTGGAAGAATTTGTGGGAAAACAACAAGAAGCAAAACAGAAATGCAAAATGGATCAAACAGGTTGAGGACTCTACTAAAGTTCATAAAATGGAAGACGTGAAAATAACAAAAGCAATGGTGCAAAGACAGTCAAGAAAAGTGAAGAACTGGAGTGCACCTGGACCGGATGAGCTGCATGGCTTCTGGTTAAAGGCACTTACAAGTCTGCACAAAAGATTGGCAACCCAGATGAACCAGATCCTAAAAACACCTGAAAATGATGAATGGATGACAACTGGAAGGACATTTTTGATCCAAAAAGATAAAGAAAAAGGAAAGGACCCTGGAAACTATAGGCCAATCACCTGTTTGCCAACAACATACAAGCTTCTTACTGGTATCATTGCAAACCAAATCTATGGATACCTGGAAAGAAATAACTTGCTTCCTGTAGAACAGAAAGGATGCTGCAAAAACTCAAGAGGAACAAAGGATCAATTGCTGATCAACAAGCTAATCCTCAGAACTCAAAGAAAAGACGAACCAATCTGTTCATGGCTTGGATAGACTATAAGAAAGCATTTGATTCAGTTCCCCATAGCTGGATCAAGAAATGCCTGGAAATATTAGGCATCAGCAGCAACATACAAAAATTCATGGAATCTTCAATGAACCTCTGGAAAATGAAACTTATGGCTAATGAAGAAGAACTGGGTGAAGTTGAAATTAAATGAGGCATTTTCCAGGGTGATTCCCTTTCACCCCTACTTTTTATACTCTCAATGCTACTACTGACAATCATTTTGAAGAAGATGAACTGTGGATACGAACCCAGATGGAGTTAGACAATTTGGACAGAAAAACAAGGAAGCTTATGACAATGAATCATGCCTTGCACCCTAAAAGTGATGTTGACCGATTATATTTACCAAGAGCAGAGGGTGGTCGAGGACTCCTACAAGTAAAGCAGACTGTGGAAGAAGAAAAATGCAGCTTGAATGATTACATCCAGAAAAGTGAAGAACCAATGATTAAGGAAGTAAATAAAGGAGGCCTTTTAAAGACAACTAAAACAAAAGCAGAATATAAGAAAGAAGTAATTGAGCAGCGAGCTGAAAATTGGAAACACAAAGCTCTGCATGGCCAATACTTGAAAAGTATTGAAGGCAAAGCTGACCAGAAACTGGTTAAGATCAGGAGTACTGAAAAAAGAAACAGAAAGCTTTATTTTGGCAGCTCAAGAACAAGCCCTAGCCACAAACTGCATGAAGGCAAAAATTCAACATGTTACCACCAGCAGCAAATGCCGCCTCTGCAATGAGAAAGATGAGACAGTTGACCACCTGATCAGTGGGTGCAGCAAAATTTCACAAACTGACTACCTACAACGCCATGACCATGTTGCTAAGATCCTTCACTGGAAATTGTGCCAGAAGTTTGGATTTGAGTACAGCAAAAACCACTGGGAACATCAGGTTGAGAAAGTTTTAGAGAATGAGAAACTCAAGATCTTGTGGGACTTTAGGATTCAGACTGACAGGCACTTGGTTCACAACACACCTGACATAACAATAGTTGAAAAGAAAAAAATATGGTTCATTGACATTGCAATACCTGGTGATGCACAGATTGAAGATAAGCAGCAAGAAAAAATCACAAAGTACCGGGACTTGCAAATTGAAGTTGAGCGACTGTGGAAAAAGAAATCGTGTGTTGTCCCGATTGTAATTGGAGCCCTTGGAGCAATACCCAAAGGGCTACCCTGATATTTAGAAATTCCATTTCATTTCCCGAGGTGTGAGAATTCTCCAGGCATTCCTGGCACCAGGCAATGGTTATAAATCAGGGTAAAGTTTATACAAAGAGGATTAGGCAAGAAATTGGATTCTTAGGACACAAAGAACTAAATATAACAACTCCAAATCCCCCCCCTTCTTCCATGAAGAATGGTAGATACATGGATCTGACACAGCCAGTACACTGGCATTGGAAAATTGGAAATGTACTGCATTGTCAGCCAAACTTTCCAGGGTTGATCGTAATCTCTGATCTGAATCCTAATAAGAGCATTTGATCCAAAAGCCGCATTATATAAAAATACTGATTTGGCTCTCACCATTAGAAGCAGTAAGACATCCAAATTTAACAGAATTAAATAAAGTAATAAGAAATAAAGATTTAATAGAACAACAAGGAAAACTGAAACCAAAACAAGAGTTGGAATCGGACTTGCATAGAGAAATTGACTGGTGGACCTACACACAAATCCAATCTAAATACAAAAAAGATACAAAAACATCAATTTCAAAAAGAGAAGCATGAATTGGACAAAATTATATTAGGACCAGAAGAAAAACTAATTAGCAAAATTTATAAATTTCTACTACAATATAAAATGGAGGAAGAGATAGCGAAGAATACTATGATTAAATGGGCGCAAAATTTTAACTATACAATAGATCTGGAGAGGTGGAAAACAATGTGTCAAGTAAATGCAAAATTAACACTATCAGTGGCATACAAGGAAAATCAGCTGAAGATGTTTTATAGATGGCATTTGCCACCGACAAGACTTGCAAAGATACATCCGAACAATAGCGCAACATGTTGGAAATGAAGAAAGCCCAAGCAACATATGACCATCTATGGTGGACGCCCAGCATCAAAAAAATTTTGGACAAACATCAAAAAATGGATAGAACAAATAACAGACCAACAAATAGAAAAGAAACCAGAAACATTTTTGTTAGGTATCTTCACAAGACCATATTCCAAAGAAATAAAATATTTGATGCTACACATCTTAACAGCAGCACGTATAGTATATGCAAAAAATTGGAAACAGGATAGAACTCCAAATGAGAAAGAATTGATAGATAAGATTTTAGAATGTGCTGAAATGGACAGATTAACAAAAGAAATTAAAGAAAAAAAAAGAGACAGACTACTATAGAATATGGAATAAATGGTATAAATGGCTTAAGACTAGAAATAAAGAATAAAGATTATTAGGAGAGAAGAGTATGACTGTGTGTGTGTGTGTATGTGTGTGTGTGTGTGTACAGTTAATATTTCGGGTTTCTTCCTGTGTAATTGTGAACATATCCCTAAAAGGGTAGAAGCGATGTTTCGACAGAATCTCATCCCAGAGCCATCCCAGACTACCAGCACCAGATTTGAAATAGTAACGGCAGTTATAGCAAAAGACCCTTCACATAAGCCTGATGATGGCAGATGAGATTCTGTTGAAACGTCGCTTCTACCCTTTTAGGGATATGTTCACAATTACACAGGAAGAAACCCGAAATATTAACTGTACACACATATATACCCGTGAAAACTTACATATATATATATATATGACGGCCGTGGCCAGGGGTGCCTTTTATCAGGTTCGCCTGATCCGCCAGTTGCGTCCCTTTCTGGATCGGGACGCCTTGCGCACGGTCACTCATGCCCTAGTTACATCCCGTATGGACTACTGTAATGCTCTCTACATGGGGCTCCCCTTGAAAAGCACCCGGAGGCTCCAACTGGTCCAGAACGTAGCTGCGCGGGTGATTATGGGTGCAGCTCATTACGCCCATGTAACACCTCTCCTACGCGAGCTGCACTGGCTCCCGGTGGTCTTCCGGGTGCGATTCAAGGTGTTAGTTATCACCTTTAAAGTGCTCCATGGCTTAGGACCTGGGTACCTACAAGACCATCTTTTGCCACCAATAGCCTCCCACCGACCAGTTCGTTCTCACAGGGAGGGACTACTCAGGGTACCGTCAGTCAAATTATGTCGATTGGCGACTCCCAGGGGGAGGGCCTTCTCTGTGGGGGCTCCAACCCTTTGGAATGAACTGCCCCCGGAGATACGGAATATCCCTGCTATCTCCGTGCTTTCCGCCGTGCCCTCAAGACCCTGATGTTCCAACAGGCGGGGCTAAACATACGAACATGTGAATGATTTTTAAATGTTATCTAATTCTGGGTTTTATTTAATTGACTAATTAATTGGCATGTGAAAACCAGGGGGTTGAGGGTTTTTTTATCAATTTTTTTAATTAAACTTTTAAGGGGTCCCAAGGAGGGGGAGGGTCGAATTAGAAATCGGGTTGTGGGTTTGGGGGAAAACCCACAAGGGGGAGGGTTGGGTCCGGCCTCGAAGTGCGGCGGGGGGTGGGTGGCGGACCTGGGGTCGAGGGGGGTGTTAGAGCTCATCCGGATAGTGTTTCAAACATCAATACTGTGAGTGGGAGGGGTAGATATGGCAGGAGCAGGGAGCCATATCGTGTTAGGGGAGCACGCACCCGCTGTTTACGAGTGGTGGCGTGCTCCGGCCCCCTAGGCTCCACCCGTTCTCCAGGTTGCATAGACCCTCAGGGCCCAGGCCTTCGGCTGATGCTGTGCAATGCCAGGTCCGTAGTAAATAAAGCCCCCCTCATTTGTGATCTTATTCAGGAGGGGGGTGCAGACCTCGCAGGTATTACGGAGACCTGGTTGGGCCAGGAGGGGGGGTTCCCCTCATTGAAATGTGCCCACCAGGTTTCCACGCATTCCATCAGCCAAGGTCACAGGGGAGGGGCGGGGGGTAGCGGTTATCATTAAAGATGGCCTGAGACCGAGGGAGGCCACTGTTCCTCAGACGGCTGGCTGTGAATCCCTCCTTGTGAAATGGGGTCACGGGGTTCAGAGGGGTTTGCTGATCACGTACCTGGCTCCCTGCCACATGGCAGCAGCCCTGCCTGAGCTACTCAACGTCATCGCCGCGGTGGCGGTTGATACCCCTAGGCTTATGGTCATGGGGGATTTCAACCTGCCGTCCGTGGGTGAGGCGTCAGAGGTGGCTCAGGAGTTCATGGCTTCCATGACAGCCATGGACCTGACCCAGTTAATTCATGGCCCTACCCACATGGGGGGAAACACGCTGGATCTGGTTTTTGTCTCTGGACAGTGGTTGAGTGATCTCGAGATAGGGGATATAGTCACCGAGGAATAGGCTCAGGCTCAACCCATCCAAGACCGAGTGGCTGTGGTTTCCGACGTCCCGATATAGTCAGTTGACGCCATCACTGACTATTGGGGGCGAATCATTGGCCCCCACGGAGAGGGCTCGCAACTTGGGCGTCCTCCTGGATTCACGGCTGTCTTTAGAAGAGCATTTGACGGCCGTGACCGGGAGGATTTTTCATCAGGTTCGCCTGATTCGCCAGTTGCGTCCCTTTCTGGATCAGAACTCGTTACGCACGGTCACTCATGCCCTCGTCACCTCCCGCCTGGACTATTGCAATGCTCTCTACATGGGGCTCCCCTTGAGGAGCACCCGGAGGCTCCAACTGACGCAGAGTGCGGCCGCGCGGGTGGTAATGGGAGCAACATGGCGCTCCCATGTAACACCTCTCCTGCGCGAGCTGCACTGGCTCCCGGTGGTCTTCCGGGTGCGCTTCAAGGTTTTGGTTACCACCTTTAAAGCGCTCCATGGCTTACGACCTGGTTATTTACAGGACCACCTACTACCACCAATAGCCTCCCACCGGCCAGTACGCTCTCATAGAGGGACTCCTCCGGGTGCCATCAGCCAAACAGTGTAGGCTGGCGACCCCTAGGGGGAGAGCCTTCTCTGTGGGGGCACCTACCGTCTGGAATGAGCTCCCCCCAGAGATACGGAGGATCCCGGATCTGCGCACCTTCCGCCGTGCTGTGAAGACCTTTTTATTCCATCAGGCGGGCCTGGCCTAATCTCTTCCCTTTTTTAAATATGTAAATTTTAATCTGTTTTTAAATTATTGGGGTGTTTTAATTCTGTCTGGGCCAAAATGATTTAATTTGATTTTATTTGGTTTTTTAAATTTTTGTATCTATGTTATTTTATTGTTTGGCTGTTCACCGCCCTGAGTACTTCGGGAGTAGGGTGGTATACAAATCAAATAAACTAAACTAACTAAACTAAACTAAGTAATAATTTTAATTAGCAATTTTATGATGTTTGTGTGTCTATATTTTTCTTGACTGTACACTGCCTTGAGTCCTACGGGAGAAACGCGGTATAGAAATATTATATATAGGAATATATAATATTCCTATATATTTTCCTTAGAAAGGAAAAAAGCCCAGAACCGAGTAGATGAGATTCTACTGAGCTGGAGCTACAAAAAAACCTTGGCTACGTAGGGAAAACCTGGCTAGAAGAAAAACACACATAGACCCTACGAAGAAGTAAGAAAATTGATACTATGCCTTTACAGGGAGGAGGTGGGTGTGGCCTACTGACGACAGCTAACGAGCTAGAAATGGATCTATTTAGGTCTCCCACCTAGCAGTCAGAGCTTGCTAGGTGTTAGAAAGGAAAAAAGCCCAGAACCGAGTAGATGAGATTCTACTGAGCTGGAGCTACAAAAAAACCTTGGCTACGTAGGGAAAACCTGGCTAGAAGAAAAACACACATAGACCCTACGAAGAAGTAAGAAAATTGATACTATGCCTTTACAGGGAGGAGGTGGGTGTGGCCTACTGACGACAGCTAACGAGCTAGAAATGGATCTATTTAGGTCTCCCACCTAGCAGTCAGAGCTTGCTAGGTGTTAGAAAGGAAAAAAGCCCAGAACCGAGTAGATGAGATTCTACTGAGCTGGAGCTACAAAAAAACCTTGGCTACGTAGGGAAAACCTGGCTAGAAGAAAAACACACATAGACCCTACGAAGAAGTAAGAAAATTGATACTATGCCTTTACAGGGAGGAGGTGGGTGTGGCCTACTGACGACAGCTAACGAGCTAGAAATGGATCTATTTAGGTCTCCCACCTAGCAGTCAGAGCTTGCTAGGTGTTAGAAAGGAAAAAAGCCCAGAACCGAGTAGATGAGATTCTACTGAGCTGGAGCTACAAAAAAACCTTGGCTACGTAGGGAAAACCTGGCTAGAAGAAAAACATATATATATATATATATATATATATATATATATATATATATATATATATATATATATATATATATATACACACATACATACATACATACATACATACATACATACACACAAATGTATGGAGTGAAATAAAAATATATAAAACAAGAATGTAGAAATGTATAATACTAAAGATATAAGTGAAATATATATATCTTTATAGGGGGGAAGGAAAAGGGGGGAAAAAAGGACAATGGGAAAAAAAGAGGAATGAAATGAAGTCACAGGGGGAAAAAGACAAAATAACGGAAGGAAGACCACAATGAAATGATGCTTAAAAATGATAAGATATTTATATGTTGTATGTTATGTGAATGTCATATATGTGTTATAATAAAATTATAATTTTTTTAAAAAAATTTGATTTATATGCCGCCCTTCTCCGGAGACTCAGGGCGGCTTACAATGCGTTAAGCAATAGCCTTCATACTTTTGTATATTTTATACAAAGTCAGCTTATTGCCCCCACAAACTGGGTCCTCATTTCACCTACCTTAGAAAGGATGGAAGGCTGAGTCAACCTTGAGCCTTGGAGAGATTCGAACCAGCAGAAATTGCAGGCAGCTGTGTTAATAACAGGGTGCATTAAACCACTGTACCATCAAGGCTCTTAAATAATAAATAAATAATATAAATAATAAAATAATAAATAATAAAATAAAAATAATAAAAAAATAAAAAAAGAGCACTTGATCCAACCTGAGGATCTTAGGAGCCAGTCTGAAGCACCACAATAGTGATTCAGTGAAATTCTGAATGACTTTCTGTGTAGCAATGTGCTTGGCTTCATACATCACCATTTTTGTGGTGACTGCAAAGCCACTGTTCCGGTGACCTGTGATCCAGTCTCTCAGGTCCTCCTCTAACTGTGGCCACTTTGCAGGAAGCTCACGAAAGTTGTGCTTGCTTTTATCCTTTACCTTTTGCAGCTGGTCCATCTGTTTCCCCCACTCTCTTATCATTTTTTCAGTTGGAGGTGGTCCAAAATGTTTCTCCACTGCTCTGTTTCAATGCTCCTGAGCATATTTCCTGACTTCCAGCTTGAAAGAGATTTTGTATGCTTGCCTTTTTGGCTTTTACATTTTTTTGGCAAGAAAGAACAATATTGTGTCCTTTATAACAATGCAGAGCACTGTAGCTGAAACCATGTTCATATGTACATTCACACATACACACTAGCTTATTATGCCCCTGCCCTAAACTATGGTAACAATAGCAAGCTGAGAATTTTAGGACATTGGTGATTCGTTTCCTCCCTAACTTTAACCTTAACCCTAACCCTAACCCTTTACAAACAAATGCTAACCCTAACCTTAACCCTAACCCAGGGGTCAGCAACCTGCAGCTCTGGAGCCGCATGTGGCTCTTTCACTCCTCTGCTGCAGCTCCCTGTCACTCAAAATATGCATCACAACTGCCAATGTGCGACACCCACCGGCATGCAATTTATTGAGCTTTTCAACCCCCGATAGGCCAACCATGGATAAATCAAAATAAATAAATAAATAAATAAAAGTTTCAGAAGAAAACAGAACATTTAATTCAACTATATATGGTAGTTTTTTGGCCGCTCAATAAATAATCAGGCACAGGAAGGGTTTTGTGGCTCCGGTGTTTTTTTTTTCTTTTCTGTGGGAAACAGGTCCAAATGGCTCTTTGAGCATTTAAGGTTGCAGACCCCTGCCCTAACCTATTATAAACAGGTGCTAACCTTAACCTTAAGCCTAACCCTTTACAAACAAGTGCTAACCCTAACCTTAACCCTAACCTATTATAAACAGGTGCTAACCTTAACCCCTAACCCAAGGGTCTTCAAACTTGACAGCTTTAAGACTTGTGGACTTCATTTCCCAGAATTCCTCCTCCAGTCATGTTAGCTCAGGAATTCTGGGACTTAAAGTTCACAAGTCTTAAAGCTGTCAAGTTTGAAGACTTTTGCCCTAACTATTTACAAACAGGTGCTAACCTGTGAGGCAGCTCCACAGATGGCTCCTCAGGCAGCGACAGGCTTCCCCGGGCAGCGGCAGCAATGGGGGGATGGCTCAGGCAGCTCCACAGGTAACACCTCAGGCGGCAGCAGGCTTCCCTGGGCAGTTGCAGCGATGGGGGGGCAGGGTCAGGCAGCTGCGCAGGCAACTCCTCAGATGGCGGCGGCCTGGCAACAGGTGACACAGGCTTCCCTGGCAGCAGCAGGCAGTGGCCATGGGGCGGGGGGGGGGCAGCTCAGACAGCTCAGGCAGGCAGCAGCAGGTCAGGAGCAGGTCCAGTGGTGAGGCAGCAGTTCTCCTCAATTTATAGCAAATGGTTCCCCAGAACCATTTGCTTTTCAACTTTCTGATTGGCGGTTGGATCCCAGAATACCGCCAATCATCTGCCTGTTTCTGCCCATTGTCGCCATTGTCGCGGTTGCTGCCATTGTCACCACTGCACCAACTCCCTCCCCCCTCTCCCCAGTATGGCTGATGCAACATTTGGTGTATAAGACACACCCAGATTTTCACTCTCTTTTTGGGGGTAAAAAGGTGTGTTTTATACTCCAAAAAATATGGTAATTAGATTATGTTCCTTTGTGAACTCTATATGCCTGCAAATACAATCTCTGTTCATAAGATTCTGATATGCAGCTAGATTTTGAAAAGTGTTTCAAGATCAATTTCAGGAGTATATTAAAATGGATTCAGAAAAGTTGAGAGACAGGTAAGTCTGTTTCTCTGGAAGATTGGGTCAAGAAAAGGCCTCACATTCATCCCACATGCTAAACTCGGTTTGATTAAACCTGCCTGGTTTTCTTTGAAACTCAATGTTTTGTGTGACTCCAGCTAGTTTGGTTAAATTAGGTTTTTGTTGCATTGTGCCAACTCAGAAAACAAGTTGATTCTGTAACTATGGAGAGTGTTATGTATTGATACATTTCAGCGGAAGTTTCAAACCTGCCTAAGTTTCTGATTGGCTGACAGTCCCTCCAGGATTGTATATAAGGAGGGCTGCAGCCTCTGAGTTTTTGCTGAAGTCTCACTGTATATTAAAGAGCTGTTGTCACTTGCTTGCTTGTGCCTCTCGTTATTCCCGAACCACTTCATTGGCGACGAAGGTGGGATTGAGGCCATAAGAAGCGAACCAGTGAGACCACAAGCTTCAGCTAGGCGACGAAGCGAACTACAGGAGGCATACCGAACATGTCTGCCTACGTTCCGCCTAAGCCTTTTGATCCAACCCGCGAAAAATGGGTCTCGTACCTAACGAGGTTTGAGTGCTCGCTCGAAGCCAGTGACATGCAGGGACTCTCCGCTAATCGGAAGAAAGCCCTCTTCCTAATCCTAAGCGGATCGGACATGTTCGAGATGGCGGAGTCACTTTGTGAACCAACGCCGGTCCAGACCGTTTCCTGGGACACCCTGATGGCAACTCTCCGGGCTCACTACGCTCCCATGCCCTCCAAGTTCGTGCAGAGATACCAACTCAGACAGTGCGTACAGCGAGAGGGAGAACCGGTCAGCGCTTACATGGCGAGCCTGCGAAAAGCCGCAACTCATTGCGACTATAGGGACTTGGACGATGCGTTGCTTGAGCAACTAATCTGTGGTGTTCGGGACATTAGGCTACAACGGCGCCTGCTCGCCAAGCCTGATTTAACACTTGCTGGAGCCCTAGACAAGGCCAGGGCTCATGAAGCTTCCACAAAAGCCGCAGAAATGCTGCAGCGTCCGTTGACCAGCAAAGACAGTCCCAAGTCTGCACCAGTGCACAGGGAAGACGCTGGATCCAGCTCGGAGTCCGAGTCAGACGAGGATGTCTTCCGAACGGAGCACCAGAGAAAAGAGGCAGCAGCCCCCGGCGAAACTGCCCCAGCTGTGGCGGGCACCATGATAGACTGTCCTGCAAATACAGAGAGGCTATTTGCAGGCGTTGCGAGAAAAAAGGGCACTTAGTGCGAGTCTGTAGAGCCATTCTGCCCAGAAAACACCAACCACGTGAGCACCGCAGCCAACCAGAATCGACGCGCCAGAAGCAGCCAATGAGAGAAGGCGGCGCGAAGAAATGGCACGAATTTGAACCGCGAGATGGCCGCAGCATACACATAGACCAGGCCAGCACGGCGATCGAGGACAAAGTCAGCACAGTGGTCGAAATCAACAGCAAGCCATGCTCGATGGAGATCGACACTGGATCAGCTCTCTCCATAATGTCATGGGCGACCCTAAAGACCATCCTGCCGTCATTCCGAAAAGACCAGCTATCCAAGCAACGACTGCGCATCCTAGACTACCAGGGGAACTGCGTCCCCCTCGAAGGCGTGGGCACGTTCCGAGTCACCTACGGAGACTACGAAAAAGACCTGCCGCTGACCATCATCACAAAGCAGCTGCCTAGCCTTCTAGGCATGGGGTGGTTCCGAGCCCTCGGCATGGGCTTCACCGGCGTCCACCGAATGTCCGAGCCGTCACTGAAGGACAGCCTCCTGAACGAGTTCCAGGACGTCTTCGGGGACACATTGGGCAAGTATGTGGGGACCCCTATCTCCCTAAACTTAGACCCCAACGTAGCCCAAATAAGACTTAAAGCCAGACGGGTGCCTTTCGCATTAAAACCAAAGATCGATGCGGAACTGGACAAATTAATTAAACAAGGGGTGTTAGTCCCCGTCGACCATGCAAAATGGGAGACCCCCATAGTGACCCCAGTAAAGTCTGATGGCTCAATCAGGATTTGCGCCAACTACAAGTGGACGATCAACAAGGCTTTGCAGCCGAGCGCCTATCCGGTGCCGATCGTGCATCATCTACTACACTCCCTGGGGTCCGTAAATTTTTTTGCCAAATTAGACCTAGCTCAGGCCTATTAACAATTACCAGTCGACGACGCCACAGCAGAGGCGCAAACAATTGTAACTCATAGGGGTGCATTCAAATGCACCAGGCTCCAGTTTGGGGTGAGCGTCGCACCCGGCCTATTTCAAAGCACCGTGGAGAGCCTTTTGCAAGGGCTCCCAGGGGTGGTGCCTTATTTCGACGACGTTCTAGTCAGCGCTCAGGACGAACGTCAGCTAGGGGACCGAGTAAGGAACGTCCTTTCCCGATTTAGAGAAGCGGGACTTAAATTAAAGAAAAATAAGTGCATGATCGCTGTCCCCTCTGTGGAGTTTCTGGGGTACAGGGTGGATGGCACAGGCATCCACCCTACCAAAAGCAAGGTGAGAGCTATTAAGAGCACACCAGCCCCCAAAACCAAAGCGGAGCTCCAAGCCTTCCTTGGACTGCTCAATTTTTATTCGATGTTCCTGAAGGACAAGGCTACCATCGCAGATCCCCTATACAAACTATTGGGGAAGAATGTACCATGGGTCTGGGGGAAACCACAGGCAGCCGCTTTTGAGGCAGTGAAGAGACTTCTATCTGAAGATAGCTTCCTAATTCAATACAACACAGCGCTGCCGCTTGTATTGGTTTGTGACGCCTCCCCCGTAGGACTTGGTGCCGTCCTAGGCCATAGACTGCCAAATGGCCTAGAGGCACCCATTGCGTTTTACTCTCGCACCCTGTCAAGCGCAGAGAGGAACTATAGTCAGTTGGACAGAGAGGCTCTGGCTGCAATTGCGGGGGTTAAAAAGTTCCACGAATACCTCTATGGCCATCAATTCGAACTTGTGACTGACCACCGGCCCATGCTGGGACTTTTGGCCGGTGATAGGCCCACCCCCGCTGCTCTGTCCCCACATTTGACCAGGTGGGCCATTTTCCTGTCGGCCTACTCGTACCAACTTGTCCATCGACCCAGATGGACTTTGGGCCATGCGGACGCCCTCAGCCGCTGCCCCCTACCTGACCTACTTGTCAACCCCACACCGGAAGCCCCCGTCCTTCTGCTGGACGCTATGACTTTGGGACCCATCTCCTCTTGCAAGGTGGCAAAAGCCTCTGCTAGAGACCCTGTTATTCGTACTGTGATGGGTTGGGTCCTCAAGGGGTGGCCGGTCAAAGTAGATGGTGGGGAGTACCAAGGTTATGTTAACAAATGTAACAAATTGTTTATGCAAGGGGGTTGCTTGTTGTGGGGTGACAGGGTGGTAGTACCAAAGAAACTAAGAACAAGGGTCTTAGAATTACTACACGAAGGGCACCCAGGCATTGTCAGAATGAAAAGTTTAGCCCGCAGTTATGTTTGGTGGCCCAACATGGATCAAGTCATCTCCGAGTGGGTGGGGAAGTGCAGACCCTGCCAGGAGTCTCGTCCCGATCCCCCGGTAGCACCCATCTGAGAGTGGGAGAAACCAAAAGGGCCATGGGGGAGGATCCACATTGATTTTGCCGGCCTCTTCCACGGGCAAACATTTTTAATTGTAGTCGATGCCTTTTCAAAATGGCTCGAAATAATTCTAATGCCTTCAACCACAGCCGAAGCAGTCATCAAAGTCCTGAGGAAGCTATTTGCCACCCATGGCTTACCGGATACTCTGGTATCTGACAACGGCCCTCAATTCACAGCAACCCTGTTTGAGGGCTACTTGGCCGGACTGGGCATCCGTCATGCCCTATCGGCCCCCTTCCATCCAGCTTCTAACGGATTGGCCGAACGTTTCGTAAGAACGGCCAAAGAAGCATTGTCCAGGCTAGATAATGGGGACTGGCAGGCCAGGATAGACCAATTCTTAGCTGTTCAGCATGCCACACCATGCACGGCCAGAGGGAGAAGCCCAGCCGAGCTCCTCATGGGCAGGAAGCTTCAGTGCGTGTTAGACAGGCTTCACCCTAATTACTCGCACGAAAATTTCAAGGGAGAGACCACCGGACTAAGACAGTTCCAGGTTGGGTCCCCAGTGTTCGCTCGCAATTATGCTAGCGGACCTCTATGGGTTTCAGGAACCATAGTGGGCATAACAGGCCCAAAATCTTACACGGTAAACGTAGGGGTAGACAGACTCTGGAAGCGCCACATAGACCAACTTAGAAAAAGGATAGTCGGCTAAGCAAACATCAATTTAGACATCTCCGAACCTAACTACAACAACTTTCCAAAAACAGCTAACTCAAGCCCTGGTTCGCGAGAATACTTAGCTGACAAGCCCTGGTTCCAGTGCTGCCCCAGCGAGTCGCCACTCCCAACCGGGGATAACCACGCCCCGGACAAAATCCAGGAGGTTCAATTGGCGGAGCCAGGAGAGACAGGAAGTCCCTCTGACCAGCTCGACGCCCCACCAAACACTGAACTGCGCAGGTCAACAAGAACGAGAACTCGTCCAGGGCACCTGCGAGATTTTGTGTGTACTTATGTAAATATTTGAGTGTTAGTGCCTTCTGGGAGGGGAGGGGTGTTATGTATTGACACATTTCAGCGGGAGTTTCAAACCTTCCTAAGTTTCTGATTGGCTGACAGTCCCTCCAGGATTGTATATAAGGAGGGCTGCAGTCTCTGAGTTTTTGCTGAAGTCTCACTGTATATTAAAGAGCTGTTGTCACTTGCTTGCTTGTGCCTCTCGTCATTCCCGAACCACTTCAGAGAGCATGATGAGCAAACGTACAAAGGGAGGCTACTTCATAGTACTGTTGTAATGTTTAGTAGCTTGGGAAAATATTTCAAATTATTCAGAGCAAGTCTTCCCACTCAATTATTCATGAACAGAGAGCATGAAAAGCAGAAAAAGAAAGAGGAACATGAAAAAAAATGGAGTGGATCCTGAGTGGATTTTTAGTACACATTCATTTTTTAGTATTTACTTCTGAAAGAGCCCTTTTCCTTTCATATGTGAAAAGTTCAGTTAGAAAGAAAATGATGTTGTACATCTATTCTAATAAATTAGGAAGATCTGTTACAGTGGACATATTAGAAATTTTGGAACAAACCAAAGGTGTCAGGTGTGCCTCCGTTCGAAACTCAAGAAAGAAAACCCCCAACTCCATGTTTGTAGAGAAAGGTACTTTTACTGAGCGTGAACTGATAGCAATGAAAAGAAAGCACGATATGATATGAGGCAATAGGTGTGAAAATTACATATTGAAAGTATTCCCAAAACCCCTCCCCACAAGGACCCTGGCTGAATGTCCAATCCCCAGCTCCCCAAGGTGTCATGTGTGGTGCATCTTCAGATGGCCCCATCCCTCTGGTATGCCAGAACAGTTGACCTTGACTGGCTTTCAACAAGTCCATTTTCCTCCCTTTCGGTCACATCACAAGACATCTCTACCAGCTCGCTTCCCCCACCCAAATATCTATACATTCCCCTCCTCCCCACCCCCGTTACTGTGGCAGCCAATAGCAAGCAAGCATCATAGAGGCTGACAAGTACAGATCTGTACAAGTATAGATTAGGTGAAACCCCGCTCAAAAACAGTAACTGTGAGAGGGACTTGGAGTCCTGGTGGTCAATCACTTAAACATGAGCCAGCCATGTGTGGCAGCAGCCAAAAAAGCTGGAGGCAAGAAGAGACCGGCCAGCCACTTGTCTGAAATGATATAGGGTCTCATGTTTGACTAGAAGACCTCCAAGGTCCCTTCCAGCTCTATTCTGATTGAAATTTTGGAATCTTTGATGGGCACAATTAGAAAAATATATGTGGTACTTTCTAAGAATGCCTCTGGTATCCACATGGGGCCTATGTTCATTGGATGTAGATGTGTTAGAGTGAGGCTTTAGTTTTCAGTATGGTTCTGCAACCCAACAAGACAGACACAGACTTTAGAGGATAATTAGAACTGCAAAAAAAAAACAATGGCTACCAACCTGCCTTTCATGGAGGACCTGTATACTGCATGAGTCAAAAAGAGGTCTGGGAAAATATTTCACACTTTATCACTAACTCTTCCAAACACAATTGCTTTCTCCAGTGAATTCCCCCCACATGACATGGCCAAAATAAGTGAAACACAGTTTTTGAATTTGCCTTCCAGTGAGGTGTGTGGTGTTATGCATTCTAGTACTTGCTTGTTAGTCACCATATTTTCTTACAATTTTCTTCCTAAATTGTATACTGGTCAGCATTTGAAGTAGAGCCCTCAAGAAAAATCATTTCCATAGTCTATCGTGATTGCAGATTTGCCTCGGGGGTGGGGGGTGGGGGGCAATCTAAGGCCTTAAGCCAGGAGTATCCCAACTTTATCTAGGCTTTTAAGATCCATGCCAGAGGTTGCATTTCAAGACTCTGATGTGTCGAGAAGCAGGAAGTGGGTAGAAATAGGAGAAAAACCAAATTTGAATGTTTCAGTTTACTTTATTGATTAGCCCTTGAGCCATATCAAAGTGCAGAGTTCCAGACACAAATTACTAAAATCTGATAAAAACAATTTAAAATGGAATTGCATAAAATACGATTTAAAATGAAATTAGAATAATGTATGATTTAAAATGAATTTGGAATAAAATACAATAATTTAATATATAGATAAATAAAATTATATTTCGGTGTCACCCTACAATCTACCCCAACCAGTCCTACATATGCCGATCTCAACGGAACCATTTTGCTCTACTGTGCTGTGTTAAATGTTATTTTCAGATTCTGGCCACACATAACTTACCTTATGTGTGGCCAGAATATTGTTTTGCTATGGGGATCCCAATGGGTCCTTAATTTGGTATATGGACCAAGGTACCTGTCTCTCACCCCCTTATACAGGCAGCAATCAAATAGGACGTGAGCCAGATCTTCTACCTCTGCCACAATGCAGAGTGAATTAGATTTTTTTTAAACAAAATTGATAGAAAATCATATTAAATTTAATTAAATAGACCCAATCCTGTATTTAAGATTTAAAATATGTACTGTAGATATATTTGTATGCTCTGAATTACTTTATTAGAGTAAGTGTTTTCAAAATATAATTTTAAGGATGATTTCCACACTGCTTATGCTTCATTTATCAAGCTAGACACCCCCACCCCACAAGCCATCCACCCCAAAAACCAGTAGAATGAAACTTGGGAAAGATCTTACCCACCATTATTTCTTTCCTGTCCAATTTGCTACAATGGTGAAAATTAAAACAGCCATGGAGATAAACTTTAATGGGTCTCTCTAGGACTTTGGTGAAACTCAGGTGTGCTGAACGCTGCCTTTATCATCATCATCACCCTTCATCATCATCACATTTATTATGACCTCCCACTCCAAAAGACTTTCAGTGACTATCTTGATGTTCAAAACTTGTCAAACATGGCTAATCAGAAGAAACTGTTTAAAACCCGTGAATAACCAAGTCTGTATAAGGCTAAATCTCTACATATTTGTCCATGTCAATCAACACATCAGTTTTCCCTCCAGTGACCCAGTTAAACACATTAAAGGAACAAGCTCTTTCTTGTATCCAACTTGTTTTTAAAAACCCTGCTTTATTTATTAATCTGCATTTTTTTCCTCTTTATTGTAAGCTCTGGGAAATATTTTATAGAAACTGGAAATACACAATTTTGGCAAATAAAGGCATAAAAGACCTTAAGGGCTGTTTGGCTATAACAGAAGAAGCAAAAATGGGATTCGTCCATGCATCAAATATTTTCTTTTTATTTATTTTCTATTTTGTTGATTTATTTGTATCCCATCTTTATTATTTTTACAAGTAACTCAAGGTGGCAAACATATCCAGCATGACTTCTTCCTCCTATTTTCTCCATAACAATAACCCTGTGAGGTGGGCTGGCCTGAGAGAGAGAGAGAATGACTGTATCAGATCCCTAAAAGTGATACTGCCATTCAATTGGAAGAAGGGGGAGACTTGGATTCAATTTACTAGCATTGCCTGTGTCAACAGATATTTTACAACCTATATCCTGGCGCCAAAGAGCCCTGAGATCCTCTTTGCATGGAGGAATGTTTATGATAGCCATGTGGGTTGTTTCACTTTAAAGGATAACAGTGTGAATGCATGTTTGTTCAGGTTCTCAGGGAAACTAGTAAAGAAAACATCTTCACATTTGTGTATTGGGTAAAATCTGCATTCTGACTTAAAGGGAGGGATCTCTACTGCTTTAATCCTACTTGTCTTGCCTAAGGGTATTCAGATCTTGCTTTAACTGGGTTGTTATCACTTCTGCTTAATAAAAGGTTCCTTTTGAACAACCATGTTTCAAGAGTTTTTACTTTCTTAAGTTGGAAGGAGAGGCAATCATTACCGACTGGCCCAAAGTTACCCAATTGGCTTTCATGCCTAAAGTGGGACTAGAACTCACCGTCTCCTAACTTCTAGCCTGGTGCATTAATCCCTAGACCAAACTGGCTCTCTGCTTCAAAAGCCGTAGATCCTACCCTAAAATTTGATTGGTGGTTTTCATTTCAAGATCTTTGATGTCCAGATTTATATTAGGGGTCAAATATGCAAATCCAAGGAGGATCCATAGGGAAATGATGCAAATATTAAGGGCGCTTTCTGCACTGGTTTATGTATCATATATGCAAATAATGTTTTTTTTTTTAAAAAAAAAAGGGAAGAAAGGATAATAGCAACATGGTTGAATAGATTTTATTTATATAGCTCACCAAAGCCACATAAATAGGCCCCAGCTGATCATTCAATTTTCTGTGAGTAAACATATTAACAATGTAAATGTACCACAGCTATAAAATAACATTAGATTCACACTAGTAGAGGTAAATAGCTAATCTTTTTTT
This sequence comes from Arizona elegans, assembly GCA_022577455.1. Taxonomy (NCBI): domain Eukaryota; kingdom Metazoa; phylum Chordata; class Lepidosauria; order Squamata; family Colubridae; genus Arizona; species Arizona elegans. Next base: position 102,487,601 of record JAKOOJ010000005.1, read on the forward strand.
ATCTATTTCCTGGCTTTAATTTGATGATTAGCAACCCAAAGCTCTTAATTACCCCCATTATGGTCTTACAACATGCAAACAAGATGTCTGGGGGAAAAGAAATAATAATGGTGATCGGTCAATTGGCATTTTGGTTTAAACCTAACCATCTGGGGAGGAAACCTATAGGGCTAGAATGTGGATTTATTTGTGATGCAAGATAGGGGATATGGGACTCCAAGGCCAAGTGCTTTCTCACAGAATATTCACAAGCTATAATAGTCTGTCTGCTATTTCTGAAGCAGCTATGGTACAATCCTCGGGAAAGACGTGGCTGCTTTCAGGAGATGCAGACACAGTACCATTGAAAGGACCTCTCAAGTATCTTTTTGCTTTTGCGTCTCAAGGATTGCACAGCCTTTGTGCAGTGTTCACTAAAAAAGAATAAAAGCGTCATCCAGAGACCTCACATTTTTTTAAAAAAAGTTTTAATAAAAGATCCATCCTATTTAGTTAAATGACCACTAGGAAGCAGTACAGAAGGAGGTTTTATCCTTACTGGGTATCATCCAAGATAGATGAAGAACTGAAGAAGCTTCTTGGATGAGAAGTGAAAAGTCTTCAAGGAAAAACAAAGAAAGTCCAGTTGCCTCTTGGAAAAAAAGTACCTTTGGGACCATCGGAGGTAGATCATATCCTATGCATTTCTAATTTTTCAGAGTCACCCTACAGGAGAGATGAGTGGCATAAAAATGTAATAAATAAATAAATAAATAAATAAATAAATAAATAAATAAATAAATAAATAAATACACCATCTATAGTTCCAGGAACTGAAATTATGGACCCCTGCAGTTTGGAAGACTATAAGAATGCTGCTGATCAGTTTCATTGTTTTTTTTTTTATTGAAAAGTTTTACAAAAAGTTTACATATTCCCCCCCCCTCTTCCCTTCCTCAATCTCCCCCCTCCCCCCCTCCTCTTCCCAGAACAAATTACAGGATATAAACTTCAGCAATCATAATCAATCCTAGTCTAAACAATTATGACATTCCACATCTCTTGTTCCTTCAATTCCCTAATTACCCGCCTAGCTTTATTACTTAAAGACACACCAAATATCTATATAATCATTCATAACCTATCTGCAATTTCTTATTCCGGTATTTATTTTGAATATAATCTATCCATCTTCTCCAGTCTCTTAAATATCTTTCATTTGAATGATCCTTCAAGTACGCCGAGATTTTTGCCATTTCCGCTAGATTTGTAACTTTCATTGTCCACTCTTGGATTGTAGGTAAGTCTTGCTTCTTCCAATATTGTGCCACCAACAGTCTTGCTGCAGTTATTAAATTCAAAATCAATTTAGTCTCTATGACTGTACAATCAGTAACTATACCCAGCAGAAACAGCTGTGGTGTAAATTTCAACCTCTTTTTAAGAATATTTTGTAAAATCCACCAAATTTTTATCCAAAACGCTTTAACCTTTTTACATGTCCACCAAATGTGAAAATAAGTGGCATCCTCACAATTACATCTCCAACATTTTGGTTGTACATTCGGATACATACGAGATAGCTTTTTTGGGTCTAGATGCCATCTATAAAACATTTTATAAAAGTTCTCCCTTAAATTTTGCGCTTTGGTAAATTTCACATTTGTCACCCATATTTTCTCTCACGTTTCCATCATTATTGGCTGTTCAAATTCTGCTCCCATTTTATCATATAGTCCTTAACTAGCTCTGTTTCCGAGTCCATATCTATCAATATATTATGCAATCTTTTTATGTGCATTGGGCTTTGGTCTCTAATTTGTTTAATTAAATTTTCATCACTTTGTATAACACCAGTTTTCTGGTCTTTTCTCCATCTGGCTTGTAATTGTACGTATTGAAACCATGTTTGAGTTATTTTCTCCTCTTTCAACACATTCACAGATTTTAATTTTAATATACCTCCCTCCATAATGAGAATATCTTTATACGTAATTACATCCTATCTACTTTCTATACTCGTATTCTCTATTGCGTGCCTGAGTGCTGTCCATATAGGTATGTTTTCATTTAACTTATATTGATATTTCTTCCAGACACGCAATAAAGCATTTCTCAGTATATGACTCTTAAATGCTCTATCCACCCTTTTTTCATACACTAAATAAGCATGCCAACCATAGACCAGGTCATGCCCTTCAATATTCAATATCCTTCCATTTGTTAAATTAATCCAATCACAAATTGCTGATAAAACAGCTGCTTCATAGTACAATTTTAAATTTGGCATTTTCAATCCTCCTCTTTCTCGTATGTCCTGCATTATTTTCAGTTTTATTCTTGGTTTCTTACCTTGCCATACAAACTTATTAATACCTTTCTGCCATTCTTCCAGGTTGGCATCCTTTTTTAGTATTGGTATCATTTGAAAGAGGAATAAAAACCTAGGTAAAACATTCATTTTTATAACTGCTATTCTACCCAACAAGGACAGTTGTAATGTTTTCCATTTATCCATTTCAGCTTGTATTTTATGCCATATCAGTTCATAATTATACTTATACAATTTACCGTTAGAAGATGCAATATAAACTCCTAAGTACTTAACTTTTCTAACTATTTCACATCCTGTTACCCTTTGTAACTCCTCTTTTTGATTAGCTGTCATATTTTTAACTATCATCTTTGTTTTTCCAATGTTTATCTTGAACCCAGATACTTGACCATACTGTTTTATTATATCAATCAAAACCTTTGCTGATTCCACTGGATGAGTTAAGGTCATAACCAAATCATCTGCAAATGCCCGTATCTTATATTCATAGTCTCTAACTTTGATTCCCTTTATCTCATCTATATTACGTATTTTGTTTAACAGCAACTCCAAAGTTAATATAAATAATAATGGTGATAAGGGACATCCCTGCCTCGTACCTTTTTCAATTTTAAAAGTTTCTGTCAAACTGCCATTAATAATTATCTGAGCTGTCTGTTCCTGATATATTGCTTTTATGGACTGCATAAAGCAATTCCCAAATTGCATCCTATTAACCACTCTCAATAAAAATTGCCAATCTAATCGATCAAAAGCTTTTTCCGCATCCAGAAATATAAGCAGCGCAGGGATTTGGTTATTCCTTTCCAAATATTCCAATATGTCAACAATTTGTCTTACATTATTTTTCATTTGTCTACCTTGTATAAAACCAGTTTGGTCAGTATGAATCATTTTTTGCATTACTAGCATTAACCTATTTGCCAATATCTTAGCAAATATTTTATAATCTGTATTCAATAAGGATATGGGTCTATAATTTTTGGGATGTGTCAAATCTTGATCTTCTTTTGGAATTAACGAAATAAAAGCTGTTTTCCATGAAGGTGGTACCCCTTCACCCAGCTGAATTCTATTAAATAATTCTTTAAGAGGTAGAACCATCTCCAGTTGTAAATATTTGTAATACACAGCTGTTAATCCATCCGTGCCAGGAGCCTTACCAGTTTTTAACTGTTTAATTGCTGAGAGGATCTCCTCCTCTGTTATTAATTGGTTTAACCATTCTCTTTGTTCCTCTGTAACTATTGGAATATTCTGTCTATCCAGATATGTCTCTACCTCTGCACCTTGTATTTTGTCTGCAGTATACAGTCTTGCATAAAATTCTAAAAATGCCTTTTTAATCATATTTTGGTGATACACCTCTTTACCTTTATACTCTACTTTCTCTATGGTACGAGATTTTTGTTTTTTCCTCAGCATGTATGCCAACCATCTACCTGGTTTATTTGCATTACAAAAAGTATTATGTTTAGCATATTGTAGATTGGTTGCCACTTGGTCTGAAAGCATCATATTAAATTGCCCACGTAATAAACTGATCTCTTCTTTGATTTTCTTATCCCCTGGGTTATCAATTAACACCCTTTCTTTTTTCTTAATCTCTTCTTCTAATTCCCTCCTTTTTCCACTTGTCTACGCCTATAAGCATTATTCATATTTATCAAAACTCCTCTCATATATGCTTTACTAGCATCCTATACCATATCCATAGATGTTCCCTTGTTCATATTAAAAACAAAAAATTCCTTCATTAGTTTTTTACATTCTATTACATTTTTCTGATATCTGAAAAGGTTTTCATTTAACCACCAAGATCTCCTAGCTCTTTCCGCACACTCCAGTTCCATCCAAATTGGACTATGATCAGTTAAAATTCTGGGACAAATCTTTATCTTCTTTACCCTGGAAAAAAAATCATTTGTAATTAATATAAAATCAATTCCAGAAAAGGATTGATGTCTATCTGAAAAAAATGTAAAATCTTGTTCTCTATAGTTCCGTTCACGCCAAATGTCTCTTAATTCCATATCCTCTATCATATCAAAAAAAGTCTTAGGCAGTCTGGATCGCAATTTGGTAGATTGTACTATTCTTTTCTTATCAATACTAGGGTATATCACTCCGTTCCAATCTCCCATCAATATACATGAATTATAATCCCAATGTAATAATCTTGTATGTATCAACTTATAAAATTTCTCTTGATGTTGGTTGGGAGCATATATCCCCAATAAGAGTGTTTTCTTTCCTTCTATCATTATCTCAATTGCCAGAAATCTTCCTTGTTGATCTGCCTCAACTAATTTAGCCATCAAATCTCTTTTCAAGTAAATCACTATTCCATTCTTTTTTTCCGGGGCTGATGAAACAAAATGTGTTCCCAATTTTGTATTTATTAAATATTTTTGATCAGTTGTCCTTATATGTGTTTCCTGCAGGCATATTATTTCATTTTTAAATTGTCTCAAGTGGTGAAATATTTTCTTCCTTTTTTGTGGTGAGTTTAAACCATTTACATTCCAGGTTAAGAACCTAGAAGCCATCCTCAGACTCTTGAAGCTTGGCGAGAACCGCTTGATAATCCTCTTGGAATTTTCTTTTGGGTCTCGGCCCTCCCACAGCTTCTGCACCAATATTCACTTCTTGTGATAAAGCCTGCTCTTGTAACTTTTTTAACTCTTCAACTTTACGTTTAGTAGCTGCTCTGGTTTGTCTTTGATCTTTGCCTTCTTCTTGTTTTTCAACTATATCCCATGCTTGGACAGCACTTGAAAGTTGCAGTACCTCCTCCTGCATACTCATAGCTCCACCTTCCAATTGCTTCTGCAGATCCTCTTTTCTTCCCTCTGTTGCCTCTCTTACTTTTTTACCTCCTTTTTTACCTCCTGACAGTGAGAACAATTATCCAGTGGAACAGCTTGCCTCCAGAAGCTTTGAGTGCTCCAACGCTGGAGGTTTTCAAGAAGAGATTAGACAGTCATTTTTAAAAAATGACTCAAGCAGGAGTTGGACTAGTAGTAATAATGATAATGATAATAATGATAATAATGATAATAATAATAATAATAATAATAATAATAATAATAATAATAATAATAATAATTTTATTTCTATACCGCCCTTCTCCCAAAGGACTCAGGGCGGTGTACAGCCTATTTAAAAACAGAAAAGACATCGAATTAAAATAATTAAAAAATATTAAATAATTTGGCTTAATTTAAAACCCCAAAAATTTAAAACATCCAATTAAAAATTATGTTGCTAACCCAGCCTGGCGGAACAATAGGGTCTTGAGTGCGCAGCGAAATACCCGGAGGTCAGAAATCTTACGAATTTCCGGGGGCAGTTCATTCCACAGGGCTGGGGCTCCCACAGAGAAGGCCCTCCCCCTGGGTGTCGCCAGCCGACATGACTTGGCCGATGGCACCCTGAGGAGACCCTCTCTGTGGGAGCGGACTGGCCTGTGGGAGGCTATTGGTGGCAGAAGACGGTCTCGAAGGTACCCAGGTCCTATGCCATGGAGCGCTTTAAAGGTGGTGACCAACACCTTGAATCACACCCGGAAGACCACTGGGAGCCAGTGCAGCTCGCGCAGGAGGGGTGTCACGTGGGCGCAACGGGTTGCACCCATAACCACCCGCGCGGCCGCATTCTGGACCAGTTGGAGCCTCCGAGTGCTCTTCAAGGGGAGCCCCATGTAGAGAGCATTGCAATAGTCCAACCGGGAGGTGACAAGGGCGTGAGTGACTGTGCGCAGGGCGTCCCGATCCAGAAAGGGCTGCAACTGGCGAATCAGGTGGACCTGATAAAAGGCCCCCCTGGCCACGGCCGTCATATGTTCTTCTAAAGACAGCCGTGCATCCAGGAGGACACCCAGATTGCGAGCCCTCTCTGTGGGAGGCAAAGATTCACCCCCAATAGTCAGCGATGGCACCTGCTGACTATATCGGGACGCCGGGAGCCACAACCACTCGGTCTTGGAAGGGTTGAGTCTGAGCCTGTTCCTCCCCATCCAGACCCGCACGGCCTCCAGGCAGCGAGACATCACATCAAGGGCATCGTTGGGGTGGTCTGGGGTGGAGATGTACAGCTGAGTGTCGTCAGCGTACAGGTGATACTTCACCCCCAAACCACGGATGATCTCACCCAGCGGCTTCACATAAATGTTGAACAGGAGGGGACTCCCCATGCGAGATGCCTCGAGGTCGACCTCTGTCCCCCTGCCAACACAAACTGCGAGCAGTCGGAGAGGAAGGAGGAGAACCACCGCAGAACGGTGCCCCCTATTCCTAACCCCCTCAACCGCCGCAGCATGATACCATGGTCAATGGTATCAAAAGCCGCTGAGAGATCTAATAGGACTAGGACAGAGGAGCAACCCCTGTCCCGAGCCCTCCAGAGATCATCCACCAACGCGACCAATGCCGTTTCTGTGCTGTGCCCCTGCCTGAAGCCCGACTGGCACGGGTCCAGATAGATACCTTCATCCAGGTGTCGGGGAAGCTGTTGTGCCACCACACTCTCAACAACCTTCGCCACAAAACGAAGGTTGGAGACCGGACGATAGTTGGCTAATTCAGCCAGGTCCAGGGAAGGCTTCTTGAGGAGGGGCCTCACTACCGCCTCTTTCAAGGCGGCAGGAAAGGCACCCTCGCTCAAAGAAGCAGTTATAATCCCCTGGAGCCAGCCTCGTGTAACCTCCCGGGAGGCCAGTACCAACCAGGAGGGACACGGGTCCAATAAACACGTGGCGGCACTAATCTTACCCAGAACCCTGTCCACATCCTCGGGAGCCACAGGATCAAACTCCTCCCAGATAACATTCTCAAGACCTGCCCTCGTCTCCTCCCGTGAACTCATCCAATCGGAGTCCAAGCCATCCCGAATCCGAGCGACTTTATCGTGCAGGAATTGCACAAAATCCTCAGCACGACCCTGCAAGGGATCTTCCCGCACTCCCCCCCGAAGAAGGGAGTGGGTCACCCTAAACAGGGCGGCTGGGCGGTTCTCTGCAGATGCGATAAGTGCGGAAAAATGGTTAGATTTTGCCGCTTTTAACGCCACTAGGTAGGTCTTGATATAAGACCTCACCTGTGTCCGGTCGGAATCGGATTGACTAGTCCTCCAAATGCTCTCTAGGCATCTTTTCCGATGCTTCATCTCTCTCAGCTCCTCAGAGAACCAAGGAGCCAATTGAGATCGGCATCGGGTCAGAGGCCGCAAAGGCACGACGCGGTCCAAAGCTCCAGCGGCCGCCCTTTCCCAGGCGGCCACCAGCTCTTCAGTCGAGTCGTGTCTCAGAGTCTCAGGAAACGGCCCAAGCTCCGTCAGGAACCTTTCGGGGTCCATCAGGCACCTGGGACGGAACCATCTGGTCGGTTCCGTCTCCCTGCGGTGGGGGGAAGCGGTAGGAAAGTCCAGGTGAAGGAGCGAATGATCTGTCCATGACAAGGGTTTAATGTCTAGATCCCCTCTACCAAGATCATTCAACCACTGACCAGAGATAAAAATCAAGTCCAGAGTGTGTCCCCCTATGTGAGTGGGGCCTTGAACTACCTGGGTCAGGTCCATGGCCATCATGGAAGCCATGAACTCCCGAGCCACCTCTGACATCTCACCTGCAGATGGCAGGTTGAAATCCCCCATGACAATAAGTCTGGGGTATCAACCCCGGCAATGACGTCGAGTAGCTCGGGCAGGGTCGCTGCCATGTGGCAGGGAGCCAGGTACGTGGCCAGCAAACCCATCTGCACCCCACGGCCCCACTTCACACAAAGGGACTCACATCCAGCTATCTGAGGAACAGTGGTCTCCCTTGGACAAAGACTTTCCCTAATAATCACCACCACTCCCCCACCCCTCCCCTGGGCCCTTGGCTGATGAAATGCATGGAAACCTGGCGGGCACATTTCGACGAGGGGGACCCCCCCCTCTTGGCCCAACCAGGTCTCCGTAATACCTGCCAGGTCCGCACCCCCCTCCGAAATAAGATCACAAATGAGGGGGCTTTATTAACCACCGACCTGGCATTACATAACATGGAGTAGACCTCCAAAGTTCCTTCAAATTCTGTGATCAAGGAGACGATATAGCCAGAAGGATGAAGTCATGTAAGTTCCACTCCATAAAAGTATGATGTAATATAACATCTCTCTTTCTCCTTATGAGAAGATGGACTACATAGACCATTCTGATAGATTCCAGTCTTTCAGATAATCCAAATAAAAATGATTACAAAAAAAAAAAATAGTTTAAAGGGAAATTATTATGCCCAAAGAATAAAAAATTAACCCCATGATGGTTTTCATATATCACTGACAGCCATTTTGGAGATGATAAATTTAAGGAAATTTTATTTATTTATTTATTTATTTATTTATTTATTTATTTATTTATTTATTTATTTATTTATTTATTTATTTATTTATTTCAATTTCTATACCACCCTTCTCCAATTAGGACTCAGTGCGGTGAACAGCCAAAGTAAAAAACAGGACATACAAAATTTAAAAATAGTTTAAAATAATTAAATATTTTGGCCGTAAAATTAAAACAACCCAATTTAAAATCAATTTAAAATTTAACTCAAGCCAGCCCAGCTAATTGAAATAAATAGGTTTTTAGGGCCCGACGAAAAATCCAGAGGTCTGTTATTGTATGTATCTCTGGGGGGAGGTTGTTCCAGAGGGTGGGCGCCGCCACAGAGAAGGCTCTCCCCCTGGGGGTCGCCAGCCGACATTGTCTAGCGGACGGCACCCTGAGGAGGCCCACTCTGTGCGAGCGTACTGGCCGGTGGGAGGCTATTGGTGGCAGAAGGCGGTCTCGTAGGTACCCTGGCCCTAAGCCATGGAGCGTTTTAAAGGTGGTCACCAACACCTTGAAGCACACGCGGAAGACCACGGGGAGCCAGTGCAGCTCGCGCAGGAGAGGTGTCACATGGGAGCGCCTTGTCGCCCCCATAATCCCCCACATGGCCGCGTTCTGGACCAGCTGGAGCCTCCGGGTGCACCCCAGGGGGAGCCCCATGTAGAGAGCATTGCAGTAGTCCAGGCGGGAAGTGACGAGTGCCTGAGTGACTGTGCGTAGGGAGTCCCGATCTAGAAAGGGGCGCAACTGGCGTATCAGGCGAACCTGATAAAAAGCCCCCCTGGCCACGGCCGTCAAATGATCTTCTAAAGACAGCCGTGCGTCCAGGAGGATGCCCAAGTTACGAGCCCTCTCTGTGGGGGCGAGTGATTCGCCCCCAATAGCCAGCGATGGCGTCAGCTGGCTATATCGGGACACCGGAAGCTACAGCTACTCGGTCTTGGAGGGGTTGAGTCGGAGCCTGTTTCTCCCCATCCAGGCCCGCACAGCCTCCAGGCTCTGGGACATCACTTCAAGGGCATCGTTGAGGTGGCCTGGGGTGGAGATGTACAGCTGGGTGTCATCAGCATACTGATGGAACTCCACTCCGAAGCCACGGATGATCTCACCCAGCGGCTTTATATAAATGTTGAACAGAAGGGGCGAGAGGACCGACCTTTGTGGCACCCCACAAGCAAGGTGCCTCGGGGTCGACCGCTGCCCCCCTGTCAACACAGATTGCGACCGGTCAGAGAGGTAGGAGGAGAACCACCGCAGAACAGTGCCCCCCACCCCAACCCCACCAACCGGTGCAACATGATACCATGGTCGATGGTATCAAAAGCCGCTGAGAGGTCTAACGGGACCAGGATAGAGGAGCAACCCCCTTGAAGAGTACCCAGAGGCTCCAGCTGGTCCAGAATGCAGCAGCGCGGGTAGTGATGGGAGCAACATGGCCTTCCCATGTAACACCGCTCCTACGCGAGCTGCATTGGCTCCCGGTGGTCTTCCGGGTGCGCTTCAAGGTGTTGGTTATCACCTTTAAAGCGCTCCATGGCATAGGGCCTAGCTATCTGTGAGACCGCCTGCTGCTACCGACGACCTCCCATCGACCCGTGCGCTCCCACAGAGAGGGCCTCCTCAGGGTGCCATCAGCCAAACAATGTAGGCTGGTGGCCCCCAGGGGGAGGGCCTTCTCTGTGGGGGCTCCCACTCTCTGGAATCAGTTGCCCCCGGAGATAAGGAGAATCCATGACCTCAATGCCTTCTGTCGTTCCCTGAAAACCCATCTTTTTCAGCAAGCCGGGTTGGCTTAAGAATAAATTTTTAAATTTTTTTAATTAGTCTGTGATTTTTAACTTTTGGGCCAAAATTTATATATATTTTTAAATGTTTTAATATTTGTATTCTATGTTTTTTATCTTGGCTGTACACCGCCCTGAGTCCTCAGGGAGAAGGGCGGTATATAAATTGGAAATTAAATTAAATTAAATTAAAATCCCAAGCCCTCCAGAGATCATCCACCAACACGACCAATACCGTTTCCATGCTGTGCCCAGGCTGGAAGCCGGACTGGAGCAGGTCTAGATAGACAGCTTCATCCAGGTACCGGGGAAGCTGTTGCGCTACCACACTCTCAACAACCTTCGCAACGAAGCGAAGGTTGGAGACTGGACGATAGTTAGCCAAAACAGCCAGATCCAGAGAGGGCTTTTTGAGGAGGGGCCTCACAACCGCTTCTTTCAAAGCGGCCGGCAGGACCCCCTCACTCAAAGAAGCGTTAACAATCTTCTGGAGCAAGCCTCATGTCACCTCCCGGGAAGCCAGTACCAACCAGGAGGGACACGGGTCCAATAAACATGTGGTCGCGTTCAGCCGTCCCAGGACCCTGTCCATGTCCTCGGGAGCCACAGGATCGAACTCCCCCCAGATAACACTCTCAAGACCTGCCTCAGTCATCCTATCCAGACATACCCAGTCAGGGGCCAGCCCTTCCTGAATCTGAGCGATTTTGTCATACAGATACTGCACAAAGTCCTCAGCTCGGCCCTGCAAGGGGTCATCCCACACTTCCAGGTGGAGGAGGGAGCGGGTCACCCTAAACAGGGCAGCCGGGCGATTATCTGATGACACGATAAGAGCGGCAAAATAGCTAGATTTCGCCGCTTTTATCGCCACTAGGTAGGTCTTAATGTGAGACCTCACCAGTGTTTGGTCGGATTCGGAGTTGATCTGTCCCCGTCCCCACACACACACAAAACACAGCCAGCCGAGGGTTAAGGAAACACTTTGGAATGCACCCAGTTCTTATCTCCCACTTGGCAGCGATAGACACACCGTCTGCCAAGTGATTTTATTTCCACAAACAGAAAGCAAAGATACGAACGTTCACAAAAGTCCAAGCAGAAATAATATTCCTCCCAGCAGTTCCGGACGAGGCTTTAGTGACTATCCAAGGTTTACTTTGTTCATCACAAAGATCCTTGACCACCACCCTCTATTATATAGTCTCTGGGGTGTGGTCCAGTGACTCAGTTCTAATCCCTAGCACGCCTCCTAAGCTGCTGCAAACGTTTATCATGCCTTCGGAGGCGTGCGTCCAGGAATGATGTTCCATTATCACTCTGATCCGAATCAGCTGTCTCCTCTCCCTCGGCCAGCACTTGAGACAATGCCAGAGGGGAGGGGCCTGGAGAGGGAGGCCTGGCTGACTCCTCTTCCTCATGCTTGGAGCTTTCTTCCTCCGATGGGAGAGGCTCAGAGGGCGGGGCCACAACACGAGTGGCTGGTCCTCCAACTACTCTCCAGGCGTCTTTTCCGGCGCTTCATCTCCCTGAGCTCCTCGGAGAACCAAGGAGCTAGGTGAGTTTGGTGCCGGGTCAGAGGCCGCAAAGGCACGACACGGTCCAAGGCCCTGGCAGCCGCACTATCCCAGGCGGCCACCAGGTCCTCAGCCGAGTCATGAGCCAGAGTCTCAGGAAATGGCCAAAGCTCCATTTGGAACCTATCAGGATCCATCAGGCGCCTGGGGCGGTACCACCTGGTCGGTCCTGCCTCCCTGCGGCGGGGTGCAGCGGTTAGAAAGTCCAGTCGAAGGAGCGAGTGGTCAGACCATGACAAATGTTCGATGGCTATATCCCCTATATCAAGGCCACTCAACCACTGACCAGAGACAAAAACTAAGTTCAGAGTGTGTCCCCCTGTGTGAGTAGGGTCATGAATTAACTGAGTAAGGTCCATGGCCGTCATGGAAGCCATGAACTCTCGAGCCACCTCAGATGTTTCACTGATAGATGGCAGGTTGAAATCCCCCATGATAACAAGTCTGGGGGTGTCCACTGCCACCTCGGCTATAACGTTAAGCAGCTCGGGCAGGGCCGTTACCACGTGGCAGGGAGCCAGGTACGTGACCAACAAGCCCATCTGTACTCCACGACCCCACTTCACAAAGAGGGACTCACATCTGGCTATCTGTGGAACAGTGGTCTCCCTTGGATCCAGACCTTCCTTTATAATAACCGCCACCCCCCCCACCCCTGCCTTGAGCCCTCGGCTGATGAAATACACGGAAGCCTGGTGGGCATATATCCACGAGGGGAACTCCCCCCTCCTGGCCCAACCAGGTCTCCGTAATGCCCGCCAGGTCCGCCTCCCCCTCCTGAATAAGATCGTGAATGAGGGGGGCTTTATTAACAATGGACCTGGCATTGCATAACATCAGCCGAAGGCTCTGGCCCTGAGAATCTGGAGAGCCTCGGGAATGAGAAAAGCATTGGGGACCGGAGTGCGCAATTGCTCTAAGATAGTGAGTGCGCATTCCCCGAACATGATGTGGTCCCCAGCTTCCGCCATATCTGCCCCTCCCACTCACTATACTGATGGAACAGCCCTCTTTAAATCAAACTCCAACCCCCTCCCCGACCTCCGGTTCTACGTCCCTAGTGTCGCAGCCCTTCGCTAAGGCTGGTCTTGAACCCGGTGGATTTCCCCCAGAACCCACCCTAATCCCCCCCAAACCCGTTAAAATTTTTGTTAAAAACCCACTTAAAAAAACCCTCAAACTCTTCTTTGCCGCAAGTTTCCTATTTTTCAATTTTCTCCATTTTAGCCAAAATTGGTGTTGTACATCTCCTGCTTCTTTATCCTGAAACATTACTATCTTATGGGATCTAGAAAGTGTGCCTTTTCTGTCTTGGTCCTGCCTTGTTGAAGAATCTTCCCCATGAAGTCTGGGAAATTTTCTATCATCCTAGCCTTCTGAAAAGCTCTGAAGACTTGGCTTTTCCTTTCTCCCACATTCTGGAACAGAGTGAGGTGGATGAGAAGACTTAATGAGGACAATGATGAGAACAATCAACCAGTGGATTGGCTTGCCTTCAGAAATTGTAGGTGCTCCATCACTGGAGGCTTTTAAAAAGAGACTGGGCAGCCACTTGTCTGGAATGGTATAGGGTCTCCTGCTTGAGCAGGGGGTGGACTAGAAGACTTCTGAGGTCCCTTCCACCTTTGTTATTCTATTCTATTCTGTTCTGTTCTGTTCTGTTCTGTTCTGTTCTGTTCTGTTCTGTTCTGTTCTGTTCTGTTCTGTTCTGTTCTATTCTATTCTAATTCTACTCTATTCTATCCCATTCCATCCCATCCCACTCCACCCCACCAATTGTTGATTGGGAACTGCCCAGAATTCAATCTAAGATGAGTGACTATATAAATGTTTTAAATACATACATTTATTTAATGTACAATACTATCAACAGAATAGTTGTGGGTGGGGCAGGCATAATCACCAGGAGTCTCAAGACATTTCTTGGACTTGCATTTTCAACAGCTGTTTCTTCAATGCCTTACAACCTTATCATCAGAAGGAGCAATAGGATGAAGATAGAGAGCTGGGAATATTGTGAGTCTCTCGTCTTTGTTGATCACTCTATCTTCTCTTTTCCATGTGATTACTAATATCAAAGTTTTTCTTCTGCCTTTGATCCCAGATACCCACAAAAGAGCTTTTATCTCCTCACTATACTCCAGATGTTGTTAGTTCTCCTGGCATAAACACAACAAAGAGATGGCTTAGGGGACACCTGATAGCAGTCTTTCAATATTAGGAGGGCTGCCACAGGGAAGACAGGGGTTATTTATTCTCCATAACACCTGAGGGCAGGACAAGAAGCAATGGATGGAAGCTTGTCACGGGGAGACCCAACCTGGAACTAAGGAATTTCCTGACAGTGAGAAAGATGCATCCTCCAGAAGCTTTGAGTGCTCCAACACTGGAGGTTTTCAAGAAAAATTTGGACTACCATTTGTTTGGGATGGTATAAGGTCTCCTGCATTGAGCAAGAATTGGACTAGAAGACCTCCACTTAACAACTTCAGTGATTGTCCCAAAGGTGCTTTATCGAGAGGCAACTGAACTTTCTTTGTTTTTTCTTGAAGACATTTCACTTCTCATGCAAGAAGTTTCTTCAGTTCTGACTTCTGAACTGAAGAAGTTTCTTGGATGAGAAGCAAAATGTCTTGAAGGAAAGCAAAGAAAGTCTAGTTGCCTCTTGAAAAGCACCTTTGGGACAACCATGAGCTGGATGACTGAGAATCTCCATGGACAACTGCAGTAATTTGCTTAAGAACTGTGACAAAAAGGTCATAAAATGAGGCAAAACTCATGTAACAATGGCCTTGTTTAACAACAACAATTTTGAGCTTAATTGTGATTGTAAATTGAAGGCTAACTGTATTAGTCTGACACCTTAAGTTATTTATAAAAAAATAAATAAAGGTGGGATTAAAAAAATTTATAAAAAGGGTGGAGAGAAAGGAAGCAGAAGTATTTATAACAATTCACCCATATATTTGAACAGGGAAGGCCTGACTAAGTAGATAAGTCTTCAGAAGGTACCTAAAAGACCTAAAAGACATAGAGATCAGTATGAATCCTGAGTGTTACAAAAGTTACATTCCACTGGATAGAAAAGCCATTTGAAAATGACCACATCATGACAAGCTGTAAGTTGTGGAACTGTACAGAAATAGAAGGAATGAAAGAGTGAGATCAAGGTCCAGGTGTAGTCCTTCATCACACCATGAAATAATGGATTTAAGGTACAGGAAAGTAAATTCTAATTCAACTTCAGGAAAAAAACCTATTGGAGATGCTTTAATTTATGTTGTTGTACAAAGCAGGACGGTAGTACTCAATGTCCTAGGTGGCTTCCTCTAAATTTATGATTCCATGTAGCAAGAACGCCTCTAATGATCTTTGTCATCACCTCCTAAATAGTTCAGGTCATTATATGTTCAAAAGGAAATTTTGAACCTAGTTTAGTACCTCATGGGTGCTAAACTGCCAGTTGTATCATAGCTAGTGGAAAACACACATGGGCATCTAAATAAAATACAAGGATAGTCCTGCACTGACTACTTTTTAATGATCTAAGTATAAAATTAGCTTTGGAATTATGGACTTTCTTTTCACTAAGATCACTTGATTTTAACCAATCCTTCAGTTTAACAGACTTCTTTAGGGCCATAAATCAAGCTTTTACGTGACAGCCCCTTATTACCAATCATTTATAAGTCTCTCTCTCTCTCTCTCTCTCTCTCTCTCTCTCTCCCTCTCTCTCTCTCTCTCTCTCTCTCTCTTTCTTCCTCCTCCCACTCCCTCTCTCTCCACGGTCATTTGCAAAGGGAAAAGAAATAGTTATTGTATTTCCATTTCTACCTAATAGTAAAAAGAAAATGATGGCTTATTTTTATGGGGGGGGGGGGGAAAGGAAGAACAGTGTCTCCACTCCAGCTAATTTCGCCCTAGAACTAGGATTACAAGCAATATACAACTGTCAACTGTTCCCTTTAGATAAGAGTGTTAGAAATGTTCGATTATCTTAAAGTTTTGAATGTTCTATATTTTTTTAGCTTAGTAATTTCATATTTGGGAGACAATTGAAGGCAAGGAATAAAAATAACTCCATGTACCTAAAGTGAGAAATGTTTGTTCTTCATTGTTGCAACCAACAAATGTTCTGTTTCATTGTTATCCTTTAATGAGAAGGCTCTGAATGCCACCCAAAAAGTTCAAAAATTCCTCTGCATCATGTAGATAATTGATGATTTCTTTGAAATTAAAAAAAAAGAAATGAAGAGAGGTCAGCCTAACTGAAATTTCAGTTACCCCTGGAAATGTTTTGCCACAGATTTTGAGCAAATCATTTTTAACAGTCCAATAATCAAATATTCACTACAACCACTTAATAGTCCAGAATAAGGAAAGGAAGGAAGGAAGGAAGGAAGGAAGGAAGGAAGGAAGGAAGGAAGGAAGGAAGGAAGGAAGGAAGGAAGGAAGGAAGGAAGAAACACTGGCACAAAAACATATGGGAAAGGCTTAAGTAAAATTCAGAGCTTGACAAATTTAGCACTAGTCCTGTGTTTAAAGGATCATTTGACAAACCACATTAAAAAACTTGGCTCTAGTACAGTGGTTCTCAACCTTCCTAATGCCGCGACCCTTTAATACAGTTCCTCATGTTGTGGTGACCCCCAACCAGGGGTGGGTTCTAAATTTTTTTACTTTTTTATTTTTTTACGGTTCTGTGGGTGTGGCTTATTTTGTGGGTGTGGTTTGGAGGTCATGTGACTGGGCGTGGCTAGCTGGTCATGTGACCGGGTGGCCATGGCTATGTGTATAGGGACTACTCAGAGGGCTGAAAAAAGTCATTTCTGACAGGTCCTCGCACTTATGACCATCCTCACATTTATGCCTGTGCAGCATTCTTAACAACCATGTCACTCATTTCACATCTGCTTCTTTTCACCATGGTGATAAGATAGGGCAAAAAACGTAAAATGTGAAGATAGTTGCAAATTCGAGATCTGGTCAAAAGTGCGAGGACCAGTCAAAAATAACTTTTTCAGCCCTCTGAGTAGTCCATATGCACAAAAGGACTACCCAGAGGGCTGAAAAAAGTGATTTCTGACAGGTCCTTGCACTTTTGACTGGTCTTCGCACTTATGACTGGTCATCATTTATGCCCATTGTAGCATTCTTAACAACCGTGTCACTCATTTCACAACTGCTTCTCTTTACCATGGTGACAAGATAGGGCAAAAATGTAAAATGTGAGGACAGTCGTAAGTTCGAGGACTGGTCAAAAGTGCAAGGACCAGTCAGAAATAACTTTTTTCAGCCCTCTGAGTAGTCCATATGCATTAAAGGATACAGCAATAGAGAGGGATGAAGGAATGGAAATTAGAGTAGGAGTGAGGGTAAGAGAGGGAGGAAGAGAGGAGGAGAAGGAGAAAGGAAGAGGAAGTAGGGAGGAGGAGAAGAGGAGGGGGAGGAAGAGAAAGTAAGAAGGAAAGAAAAGAGAGAGGTGGTAGGTTTGAGGAGAAAGATTGCTGTACAATAAAAAAGATGAAAGGGAAGAAAGCCAACCCCAAGCAAATATAAAGATATTAAGATAAAGAATGAATTGTTAAACTTAAAAGAATAAAAGGGAACAAATATGAATAAATAGCAATAATTAGAAACACACATACAAACATGCAATGTATTTTCTTTGAACAGAGTATTTGGCCGGTTCATAAATTTAAACAGTGTTTAGTCATTTCAATTAAATTTACAATTTCTATATTTCCTTTTTGCCATATTTATTCCTCATCTATTTTTGTAAAAAACCAATATTACCCTTCATCCTCATCTCTAATCTTAATCAAATTCAATTTTTCCCTTCTATTCTATATTATACCCCTTCCCATTGTCATCTATTTTTATATCCATCCTCACATTGGTTAATTATGTAATATTACAGTTGTTTAATACAAATTCAACATTTTAATATAAATCAATTAGTTATAAAACTATCTTTTTTGTATATTAATCAATATGAACATGAATATTCCAATTATTTCCATGCAATCCAATTTCTTACAAATCAATTAATTATATTTACCAATAATAATAAACCAAATAATTTCCCCCATATATTCTGCCAAACCACAACTTAACCATTTCTGCTTTCAACACAATATACAATTAATAGTATCTCAATTATTACAATTCCCTAGTTAAATAGAGCTTTTTTTCTTTTGTGTTTTAAAATCTTGAACTCTCCTCTTTTTCCCTAAATTTCCCATTGTTTGCACCTACCTTTTTTGGTGAGGAAAAAGAAAAGAAATCTGCCTGCCTAATTTTCCAAAATTTTCTTTGCTGTTGCAGCAACAGCAAAGCCAACAGCCTGCTTTACTTTCAGTTTCCTTTTTCAGCATAGCTGGGGGGGTGGGGAAATTGCTCCAGCACTCTTTGCAAACAAGCAGCAGAGCCCTGAGCAAAACAGCTGAGAGCAAATCAGTTGAGAGTCGGGAGCCGATCTAATCAAGGGCTAATTAGCCTATGTTGAAGCTCCGCAGGCCAATAAAATTACAAAAAAACACCGAACCATTTGTTAAATTGCTGGCTCACCCGCCCCTTGCCCACCACTATTTATTGGCAATAAATAGTGGTGTGGAGGGGCGCGGCAGAATCCTACCACTGGCTATAGGGCGGCCCTTTGAAGCCCCACGGCAAGAATTTAAACAGGTTTTTTTTTTTCCTCTAGCCATCAGCTGGGACTCAGGAGGCAGCAATAGATTGAGAGTGGGTGGGGTAAGCGAACGGCCAGCGATCCAACAGAGCAGAGAGTGAGAGTGAGTGAAGGCTTGGGGGGGGGCGAGAGAGGGCTTTGGCGACCCCTGTGAAATGGCTGTTCGACCCCCATGTTGAGAACCGCTGCTCTAGTAGTAAAAGCCTTAGCTGTAGCTTTTAACATAAAGCAGATATACGTGATGTGTTAGTTTAAACAAAAAGAGTGATATGGATGTCTGAGCAAGGGAACAATTTAGTAAGACATGATTCAAAGTCTCTTCTAAAAGACATTAGGGAGGAACTAATCTCTCCCAGAAATACTATGAAAGTCATCTTTAAAACTAAAGCATTAAGGTAGGACAGTATAAGGGCTCTACCCTGCCTCAATGCCTCAAAGTGTTTTGATGGCTAAGACTGCTTGCAAAAGAGCAGGGTATCCATTAGTGAAAATTTAGAGTAGTGGCAGAACTGGAAATTGGCCAAATTGAGAAGCATTGAGCTGGAATATAAATCCTCAAAACGGGACTTCAGTCTCCCCTGATTGCATTTTGCAGCTGTTATTCTATTATCCAAAATAACCTGGAAGGAAAGAGATGAAGAAGAGAACCAGCAGCAAGATGGATGGATCCAGTGATTATTCCAGGTTACTTTGCATAATAGAATAATGGTGAGGGGTATACCATTAGAAGACCAAGTTAGGGACAAATTGATCTGGAGGAAAATATGTCTATAATACGTAGTCGGTGGTCAATAAAAGCCAATGCTGAAATGGCACATAATCAATCAAAATCCAAATAATCACTCAGGAAAACGAACAAAAGAGATGCTTTAAAAAGGAGACTGTTTTAAGAGAGGAGAATGTAGACATCTCTGAATCTGAGTCAATATTAATAATGTGACATATACAAAGATATTCTCTGTCCCAAAGGTGCTTTTTCAAAAGGCAACTGGACTTCCTTTGTTTTTCCTTGAAAACATTTCACTTCGCATCTAA
The DNA here is from genome assembly GCA_022577455.1 of Arizona elegans. Lineage (NCBI taxonomy): Eukaryota > Metazoa > Chordata > Lepidosauria > Squamata > Colubridae > Arizona > Arizona elegans. Next base: position 102,507,374 of record JAKOOJ010000005.1, read on the forward strand.
GAAGCTTCTTCAGTTCAGCTTCTTGGAAGAGAAGTGAAACTTCTTCAAGGAAAAACAAAGAAAGTCCAGTTGCCTTTTGAAAAAGAACCTTCGGGACAACCATGACCTGGATGGCTGAGACTCTCCATAGACATATGACAATCTATGGTTTTTCAGTGTAGAACAATAAATATTACCATCAATGGAAAGAACAAGAACAAGATTATGTGCCATCAGACAGAGTACCTTCTACTCTTAATATCAATTATCCCATTAGTGCAATGATGCACACGTTTGTTAGGCCCTTGGTGTTCTCTGCACAAGGTTGCTTTTTTGCAGATGTTTCAGTACCAAACTAGGTAACATCATCAGTGGTAGGAGGGAGTGTGATAAAAGAATAAAAAATCTACCAACTAGGACAAACAAGCTAACACTAAATAACAGCTTAATCAAGGAACCTCCAAGGCTACCCCCGCCACCACTGACAGGGCAATCCATTTTTGCATAAACAAAGAGCAAACCCCACTCTCTTCTAGCACTGATGATGTTATCTAGTCAGATAATTGAAATGTCTGCAAAAAAGGCCAAGCAAGCTCAGAGAGCACCAAGGATCTCACAGTTCAATTTTGAGCTTCTGTTGTCATGCACAGATGTGTTTTCTGCTTATTCCACCTGTAAATTTCTTAATCTAGAAATAACCCTGACGGTCACTGAAACTGGAGCATCTGAACTTAGATGCTAAGCAGGATCTGACCTACTCAGAACTTTGATAGGAGAACCCTGCAAATCCCAAGGTTGGACTACATGGAGATGTTAAACAACTCTTCCAGAAGAGAATGGCAAATTATATCTGCCTTGCTGGAAATAAAATTGCATGGATGCATCTATTTACTTAACAGAATCGAGTTCAGGTTGAAAATCTCTACATCCTGTTATGGAAGAGCTACACACACACACACACAAAAAAAAAAAAAAAAAAAACATGGCATTTAAATTTATGCCATGAAGTGATGAAATTTTCCCAATTCTAAGGGGTGGGGTGCTAGTTCAAAATTGCTTTATTGTCTGTGTTATTAAAAGGGGAGGTTGGGGGGAAACGAAATCTCAGCTGCTGTGGAATATAGGTTTCCTGGTGTTTCTTTTAAAAAAACAACAACAGCCAAATAAATCTTGCCAGGATCAATTGCAGTAAAAAAAAAGAAAAGAAAAAGAAAAAAGATATAAATTCAAAAAAGAAGAAAGAAAGAAAGAAAGAAAAGAAGGAAGGCCACAAACATATACTTGACAGCGTTAATCAATCACTTCATGATTCTGAGCATGGAGGGAGGTTGTTTTGCAAGTGACGGAGAAGCCAGACGAGGGTCTGGGAGAGACGTGTTCCTGAGGCGGCTTGTCAGAGAAATGGCTGCCCTCCAACTTCCACTTTGCAGACCAGGAAAGCTTGTCAAACTCGGAGCAGATTGATTAAGGGATGGATTGAACTCCCTTTCAGAGGGAGGTATAGCCAGGAGGATTGAGAGACATAAAGACACAAGCAGGAGTTTTTTAGAAAAAAAAATGGAATGAGGAGGCATTTTGGTAAAGAAGCTGCTTTTTGGTTTGGAATAGGATGGAGGTGAGCAGCTAGATTTAGATCGGGTTCACTGCGTTCACACCATATGTGTGCGCACACAAACACACAAGCGGAGAATGACACAAGCAGACACATATAGACATGGAGATTGGTCCATTTCAACCCCTGAAAAGTACAACATATTTTGGGGGCAAAAGTGCAAAAATTTGACAGAAAATTAAGCTCTGGTACCTGCAGTTATTTATTTGTTAGATTTTTATCCTGCTTTTATCATTTTATAAGTATCTCGAGTGGTGAGCATGTATAATATTCCTTCACCCTCCTATTTTCCCCCACAACAACAACGTTGGGAGGTGGGTTGGGCTGAGAGAGAGCTGGCTTTCATGGTTAAGGCAGGACTAGAACTCACCGTCTCCTGGTGATTGGCCCAAAGTCCTCCAGATGGCTTTCATGACTGAGGTGATACTAGAACTCACCATCTCCTGGTTCCTAGGCCATCACCTTAACCACTAGACTAAGGTGACCAGACGTCCCGCTTTTGAGCAATTTGTCCCACGTCCCGCGGCGTTTTAAAAAAGTCCCGATTTTTCATTCTGCCTCCTGAATCCCCGCTGATGGCTAGAGGGAAAAAAAACTCTTTAAACTCTTGCCGCGGGGCTTCAAAGGGCCGACCTACAGCTGATCAGTGTTAAAAAAAAATGAATAGACCCATGCCTGCAAAAATAGAAAAAACAGCCCCTGTTAACAGCTTCCGCTAGGTTAATTAGCTGCAAAAAGCTGCAAAAAGTTCCTGGAGCAGATTTCCCCCCACCCCTAGCTATACTGAAAACAAAGGCGAAAGCGAAACTAAACCTGCAACATGACAAAATGAGGCAGAGAGAGATTTCTTTCTTTTTCTTTTTCTTTTTCCTCACCAAAAAAGGTAGGTACAAAACTGCAAACAATGGGAAATTTTGGGCAAAAGAGGAGAGTTCAAGATTTTAAAACACAAAAGAAAAAAAGCTCTATTTAACTAGGGAATTGTAATAATTGAGATACTATTAATAATTGTATATTGTGTTGAAAGCAGAAATGGTTAAGTTGTGGTTTGGAGGAATATATGGGGGAAATTATTTGGTTTATTATTATTGGTAAATATAATTAATTGATTTGTAAGAAATTGGATTGCATGGAAATAATTGGAATATTCATGTTCATATTGATTAATATACAAAAAAGATAGTTATATAACTAATTGATTTATATTAAAATGTTGAATTTGTATTAAACAACTGTATTACATAATTACATAATTAACCAATGTGAGGATGGATATAAAAATAGATGACAATGGGAAGGGGTATAATATAGAATAGAAGGGAAAAATTGAATTTGATTAAGATTAGAGATGAGGATGAAGGGTAATATTGGTTTTTAAAAAAATAGATGAGGAATAAATATGGCAAAAAGGAAATATAGAAATTGTAAATTTAATTGAAATGACTAAACGCTGTTTAGATTTGTGAACCAGCCAAATATTCTGTTCAAAGAAAATACATTGCATGTTTGTATGTGTGTTTCTAATTATTGTATTTATTCATATTTGTTCTCTTTTATTCTTTAAAGTTTAACAATTCATTCTTAATCTTAATATCTTTATATTTGCTTGGGGTTGGCTTTCTTCCCTTTCATCTTTTTTATTGTACAGCAATCTTTCTCCTCAAACCTACCACCTCTCTTTTCTTTCCTTCTTACTTTCTCTTCCCCCCCTCTTTTTCTCCTCCCTACTTCCTCTTCCTTTCTCCTTCTCCTCCTCTCTTCCTCCCTCTCTTACCCTCACTCCTACTCTAATTTCCATTCCTTCATCCCTCTCTATTGCTGTATCCTTTAATGCATATGGACTACTCAGAGGGCTGAAAAAGTTATTTTTGACTGGTCCTCACACTTTTGACCAGTCCTCGAATTTATGACTGTCCTCACATTTTACATTTTTGCCCTATCTTGTCATCATGGTGAAGAGAAGCAGTTGTGAAATGAGTGACATGGTTGTTAAGAATGCTGCACGGGCATAAATGTGAGGATGGTCATAAGTGTGAGGACCAGTCAAAAGTGTGAGGACCTGTCAGAAATGACTTTTCAGCCCTCTGAGTAGTCCCTATACACATAGCCATGGCCACCCGGTCACATGACCAGCTAGCCACGCCCACCCAGTCACATGGCCTCCAAGCCATGGCCACACAATAAGTCACGCCCACAATGGTGTCCTTCTTACCAATGTTAAAATCTGTTCACCTTACCCTATACGCATAGCCATGGCCACCCGGTCACATGACCAGCTAGCCACACCCACCCAGTCACATGACCAGCTAGCCACGCCCACCCAGTCACATGACCAGCTAGCCACACCCACAAAATAAGCGACGCCCACAATGTCCCTCTTTACCAATGTTAAAATCTGGTCACCTTACACTAGACCAAACTGGCTCTGTATTATATTACATTACTTTCCAAGGTTATGGAACAGATCATTTTGGAGTGGAATTTCCAGAGAATGACTCAAATATACAAGAGTTCTTTTTCTTGCTATTTCATTTGAAAGGGGAAAATGGATATACCAAGAGAAACATGCATAAGCCACTTTTGCTTTGGAATAATCAGATCATAATAAAATTGGAGGGAGATGTTTGAGTCCTTTAAATTAAAAAAAAAAAAGGAATTGAGTGATCTAACACACACACACTCACACTAATCACACACCCAAAAGAAACTGAGCAAAGCTGAACATGGCAGCTTTGTCTGTCCCCTCAATGCCGGGTATCTGGAGATTAGTTTATTATGTTTGTCTTTCCTACAGTGTCTACATTTGTGAAATACACTTTGAGCTGTAGAAATGTTGCTACTGAGAACTCTGCAGAGATTGGAAACCACTGTTGAAGAGGGAGAAAAAAACACTACTAAATCCTCTACAACCTTGTACAATAGTGAGATTGCTAATTTGTGAGCTTTTTTCTCTATTATTATTTTATTCATTAAACATGAAACTCAGTCAACTGAACATTTAAAAATGTATCATAAATACCATTGACTGGTGCTAATGGTTGATACGGGTTGTTGCCAACATCCTAGGTATCAACCAAGTATCTTCTTAAAATATACAATGTTTCAAGTAGTACAATTTTGCAGTTCCGCTTGTATTATTGCAGGAAGCTACAATTTCTTAATGTGTTTTGTAAAATTCTTGGACATGATACCAAGTTTACAGAGTCAGCCTTTTGCCCCCAACAATCTGGGTCCTCATTTTACCAACCTCAGAAGGATGGAAGGCTGAGTCAACCTTGAACCTGATGAAATCTGAACTGCCAAGTTGCAGGTAGCCGACAGTCAGCCGAAGTAGCCTGCACTCTAACCATTGTGCCACCATGGCTCATATTGATACTATCTTTGCTTTCTTTTGCCACAGTAGAATCTTTTGATTCTACTTCTGCTTGCAGGTCCCTGTATTTTGTGACTTTAATCCAGTTCTTTCTCTTTTATTTGTCTGTCTCTGGGTCCTGCCAAGTCCATCAAAGGATATGCAAGTAAGATCCCATCTAAACATAGAAGACTCTTATGATTTTTACTATTTCAACCACCCTCAGTAAAACTTACTAAGTCATCTAGATAGATACTTGGAAATCTTGATTTGCAAAAATCAAGATTTCCAAAAATCGGACTTTATGATCAATCCGAACCCCATAACAGTAACATTGGGATGAATCCCAACAAAATTTAAATTGGAGATGATTAAATTAAGATGATTAAATTAGAGACCAAGCCAATAGCAAGACCTTCTATTGTGATGTTAGAAAGAGTAGGAAAAGCTTCAAAAAGCAGGAATAGGAGAAAAATTAGACCAGTTCTATTTATAATTAGAATTTCTTGAATCTCTTTAGTTCTGTCTGGTGGCCTCTCGTGGTTCAGAAATCAAGATCTGGTAATTATAATCTTGCTGCCCTGAATTCAGCTACCTGTTTAATTACTCTAGGCCAGGAGTGGGCAAATGGTTCTGGGAGTTGAAGTTCACAGGCTGTAAAAGAGCCACATTTGCCCACCCCTGCTCTAGGCCACTACAGGGTCTGAACTAGAGGTGCTTTTAAAAATCAAATTATTTCACTGTACCTATTGGGGAGGAAAATGAAAATTCATGCAAAACTATAAGTAATGGAAAAGTTTGTAAAATACATGAATCAAACAAACACTCGTTTTTAGGTATTTTTGGTAAGACTGGGTGGAAAAAAAAATCAAGTACACAGAAATAATAAACAAGGATAATGGAGCTAAACACTGAATTTATGAGGAAGGATTAAGAGCCTCAGGTATTACAATTTGTTTTAGAGATTACTGTGAAAGATCATAAAAGCCTATAGATTTTTAACAAGGCGGAAGGGATTTATTTAATATAGTGATGCCAGTAAAACAAGTAGAAAATGATTAGAGAGGAGGAGGAGGAGGAAGGGAGGGAGGGAGATGGAAGTCTTGATTGGGTGACCAGGCGTGACCCCAGTAGAGGAACAGGACAGAACTGTGTTTGTATTTCCTTTCTGCTTTCTTTTCTGATGCATGTTTAATGAAGTTAAGTTATTGTCTGAAACATTTTCCAAAGAAAGAAGCATGGAACACCTGTAACATGGAAGATCTCCAGTGCTACAGTTGTGTTTTGAAAGCATCACAGTCCTTAGTAAATGCTATGGTTTTCACTCATACAGCTAAAGAACTTCACTACATCTGTTTCAAATAAAATGTTCGTTGCTCCACAGCTAGCATAATTTGTCAAGCCTTTTTTTTCTTCCCCACAATGATAAAATATGCATGATTGAAGCATTCAGTTAATCAACTGTTTTCACTAAACCGAAGCTTGATTGACAAAACATTGTTCAACCGGAAGTAGAAATTAATGACTTGATGGGACCATTAAACATCTGTTAAGCTTTTTTAACTCAATAAACCTAAGTGTTTTCATTAAAAATCAGTAGAACATGACTGGGGAAAATACTAAAAAAAATAGTCTGGATTCCTTAGTGTGTTTTGTGTGTTATCTCTATTTCTAGAAGAACTATAACTGCCCGCTCTTTCTCCACCAGGGATAATTCCTTTCTAAAATGTCTTATGTATTATTTCCACAATAAATCATTCTGTTCTTTTATGTATACATGCATAACCACCATGCCTTTGTCATTTCACATCTGGATTTTTGAAATGCACTCTACGTGAGTCTGCCCTTGAAGATGACCTATGAACTTCAACTTGCGTAACATCAGGTAGTTATGGGCACACCATAGCTTGTCCATGTAACATCCTAGTTTTACATATGTTGAGCATGCTTCAGTTCCTGTCAGCTGATGGTTGTGTTGGTTGTTGAGGACTTGATGTGCCTTTTTTGCAGCAGGTCCTGCCCTGTGGAATAGAACCTCCCCCGCCAGATATTAGTATGGCCCCACCCTGTTGACCTTTCATGTGGCTTTAGAAATCTGGGTGTCTTCCTGAACCTGGGACCCTGAATACATTAAGGGCCCTGTTTTCTGGTTTTAGTGTTAACTGGCCAAGTATCTCAGCTGCCAGGTATATTTATTTTGGAAAGTTTTTTGTTGGTTGCATTGTTTTAAAATGTTTTTATTGTAGTATATTTTTTCTGATTGTCAGCTGTCTAGAGTTAGTGTGAGGGGCAACTAGAGAAATTGAAGAAAGGAAGGAAGGAAGGAAGGAGGGAGAGAGGGAGGGAGGGAGGGAGGGAGGGAGGAAGGAAGGAAGGAAGGAAGGAAGGAAGGAAAGAAGGAAGGAAGGGCCTCCTGAGGAGCCCCTCACTGAGGGAATGCTAACTTTAGAACCTTGGGCTGCATCTTCTCAGGGATGATTCTGACATCTTTGAAACAACTTAGCCCTGGATAATCTAGACCGCCCTCTCTTTATTAAACTTTCAGAACGATGTACAAAAGAGGCTCTTCAGAAAACTGTGGGTTTGAGAGGAACATACTATCTGTTGAACTGATCGATTGATGGGTTAGTTGGTTAACTGATTGATTGCAATATAACAGTAAGGTCTGACCCCAAAGTGAGTAGTGGATTGGTCAGTCTTGAGCCCATACTGAGAATACTGAGAGTTGAGCTGCATTGACAAGACCAATAAAGAAACATTCCATCAGCACCATAGTGAGCAAAATGGAAGCAGTCTCCCAAAGTTGAGTGAATGAAATGAAGTCCAAATGGAGTGACTGAATCTTGCTTCCCCAGAAGAACATTGGTGAGAAGAGAGTTAAGGGGGTGGTAAACATAATTGGATGGCCTCTTTTCTCAATGCCTCTCAACTGACATCCCTCATCATTCTCTCTATTTAGAACATTCTCTCTAATCACCGGGGAAAGCCTCAAAGAAGCCATCCCATCTTCAAATCATCCTGAAAGACTATGAAGCATCCTAAAGCCCCTGGCTTGGCTTGGCTTGGCTCCTTGGAGGCATCTCCATCAACTGGAGGAGTTGATTGAAAGATCAACATATTAAAACATCCCTTCAAAAATTTGCACCTTGGGTTCTCATGTCAGTATTGACTCCAAATCCCAAAAGAGCATGTGCAATATAATAAATGGATGATGTCTGGCTTGAGAAAAGTCATCCCTTTTTTCTAGAAGAGTTACAGATTAATTGGGATTTCTACCTTTATCCTGCAGCTCAGGTAAAATAAACTTTGGATCCTAAGGAGTACTTTTGACATGCAATTTTCATGCATACATTTATCATAATGAAATTATATTGATCCTTGAAGACAGAGGTAGGCAATCTTTTCCAAGATCTAACTCTGAAATGGAAGGCCAAGGTAGCATCTCCAAAAGACAGAAGGGCCTGGGCAACAATTACATTTGATCTGATTTTCGTTTCCCTTTAAATGAAATTAATTAGAGTCAATATGATTATTTCCCAAGACTTCAATGCTATTTTCTTTTCACCAGAGTAACAAAAAATACAGCATTGGTGCAAATTTTGGAGAAACTCTGCGGCTCTCATAGTGCCATGTGTCAAAGACCCTAGTTCTTCCTAGTTATTTGTCAACCCTTTGCCATCAAATATGGATGGCAAATTATGTCATCCATATTCTCAGAGAGAAAAAAGCTCTTTTCTGTAAATTTTGCTGTCCAAAATTTGCAGAGAAGAGCAATTAAGATGATTAAAGTCTGGAGACAATAACATATGAAGAACGGTTGTAGGAATTGGCATGGCTAGTCTAGAGGAAAGAAGGACTAGATGTCAGCATCTCACCGCTGGCATAGAGAGGAGAGAGATAAGCCCTGAACTTTTGCCTGCTAAATCCCTTTGAAGCCCAGTCATCATGGAAATGTGGAGGGGGGAGACATTCCTGGGAAATGAGGAGACATGAAGTCAGTGGAGTGACTTGGAAGATAGCCAATGAGAAGCAGATAATTGGGGATCGGAAAGGGAGGGATTGGGGGGCAAAAGGTCAGTTTTGTCCGCATAGAGTCATGATCCGGTTGCTATGCTCAATTAAAGAGAAGATTTCCTTAAAGATTGGCAGTTTGGAAATTCATTTATTATGAGATAGCATTGAAGTCTGACACTAGGAGTAACATGTTACCAGTAATCCAGTATTTGAGGGGCTGCCGCAAAGAAAAGGGGGTGTCAGGTGTGCCTTTGTTCAAAACTCAAGAAAGGAAAACTCATGTTTGTAGAGAAAGGTACTTTTACTGAGCATGAACTGAATGCAATGAAAAGAAAGCAAGGTCTGAGGCAAAAGGTGCAAAAATTACATATTGAAAGCATTCCCAAATCCCTCCCCACAAGGACCCTAGCTGAATGTCCAATCCGCAGCACCCCGAGGTGTCATGTGAGGTTCAACTTCAGATGGTGCCATCCATCTGGCATGCCAGAATGGTTGACCTTGACTGGCTATCAGCACTCCCTTCAGCTGTGCCAGAGACAGTGAGAATATTCCACCCTTTCACAAGACATCTCCACCAGCTCACTTCCCCCCTCCCAAATACCTATACCTCCCCCCTCCCATTATTATGGCAGCCGACAGCAAGCAAGCATCATAGAGGCTGACAGGGTCAACTTTTCCAAAGCACCAGAAGGCAGAATAAGAAACAATGGATGGAAACTAATTAAGGAGAGAAGCAACCTGGAATTAACAGTAAGGACAATCAACCAGTGGAACAGAAGTTGCCTTCAGAAGTTGTGGGTGTTTCATCACTGGAGGTTTTTAAGAAGAGACTGGACAGCACTTGTCTGAAATGGTATAGGGTCTCCTCCTTGAGCAAGGGCATAAACTAGAAGACCTCCATGGTCCCTTCCAGCTCTATTCTGATTGATTGATACAGTATGCATGAGAAACATCTATGAGTCAGGGTCTCTTCATTGCGGGGCCTCTGCATTATAAAATTTGGTCATGTTTGGTACATCTAGAAAATGAAGCAAGGAAGAAATAACTTCTGCCTTAATTGAAATAATTGCTACTGCCATGGAAGGTGGGGTGGGGTTATGTTGTGGATTTTTAATGTAGTAAACTACCCTGAGTCATCTGTCTGTGAGTTGGGCAGCCATATAAGTTTGTTACATAAATAATAAAAATTGGAAATCTTTGGCAAATTGCAGTTCACAGGAGAAACCAAGCTTTAGATCAGAACAGCTAGAAGTAGATCCTTCCTCTTTTGGGGAATAGCCCCATCCTGCTGGATGAATGTCTCCTCTTTGAGAAGGATAGAAAAAAAATTGTCCAAAACATCCAAGAAGCATTACGTAAGAAGATCTATAAGGCAGAGAACTTAGCAATAGCAATAACCCTTAGATTTATACACCACTTCAGAGTGCTTTTATAGCCCTTTCTAAGCAGTTTACAGAGTCAGCCTGTTGCCCCCAACAATCTGGTTTCTAATTTTACCCACCTTGGAAGGATGGAAGGCTGAGTCAACCTTGAGCCTGGTGAGATTCAATCTGCCGAACTGCTGGCAGCTGGTGATCAGCACAAGTAGCCTGCAGTACTGCACTCTAACCACTGCGCCACACGGCTCTTTGAACTTCATCTTTTCTGGATGAGTTATCTGAACTATTAATGACCCGCAATCTAAACTTGCAATGTGAGAATACTGCAAGGTTGAGTAGAGGATCCTTCCATCAAAGGTTCTTCTTCAAAGACTGAAGATAGTTTTAACCTCAAATATTTTGTGGAGAGGTAAACCTTCTCCCCCAATTGGAATGGCCATTGTGGAGCTTGCTGTTTGTCTGTTTGAATGTCAAGAAAGTGCCACTTTAGCTAGCACTTTCTTGACATTCTTGCAGGTTGCTTTCAGTGTTGCCAGTCCAATCAGTCAAGCTGACTGAGGAGGGGGGATCCCTTGGGTACTCAGGCATTGGGTCCATGCCATTCACTACTTTGAATGGGGTTAGTCCCATGCTACTGTGAACCACATTACTGTAAGTGACCTCAGCGAAAGGCAGGAGGTCCACCCAATTGGACTGCTGATAGTTCACATACAGTTGCAAGAAAAACCCCTTGGGATTATGTGGAGTTTTGCATGAATTGGTCATAAAATGTGCTCTGAACTTCACCTAAGTCACAACAATAGAAAAACACAGTCTGCTTAAAATAATACTACACAAACATTAGATGTTGCCATGGTTTAATTGAACATAACATGTAAACATTCACAGTGCAGAGAGGAAAAAATATGTGAGCCCCTAGCCTAATGACTTCTCCAAGAGCTAATTGGAGCCAGAAGTGAGCCAACCTTGACTCCAATCAGTGTGATGATATTGGATGTGTTGCTGACAGCTGTCCTGCCCTTTAAAAACACACACCTGTTTTGGGTTTACTGGTTTCAAGAAGCACTGTCTGATGTGAACCATGCCTCGCAGAAAAGAGCTCTCAGAAGACCTACAATCAAGAATTGTTGACTTGCATGAAGCTGAAAAGGGTTACAAAAGTATCTCCAAAAGCCTTGATGTTCACGTGTCCACGGTAAGACAGACTGTCTACAAATGGAAAAAGTTTAGCACTGTTGCTACTCTCCCTAAGCATGGTTGTCCTGTAAAAATGACTGCAAGAGCACAGTGCAGAATGCTTCATGAGGTAAAGAAGAATCCTAGAGTGTCAGCTAAAGACCTACAGAAATCTCTGGCACATGCTAACATTTTTGTTGACACATCTACAATAAGGAAAACATTAATCAAGAATGGAGTACATGCGAGGACACCATGGAGGAAGCCATTGCTGTCCAAAAAAATTATTGCAGCACGTTTGAAGTTTGCAAGAGAGCACCTGGATGTTCCACAGCACTACTGGCAAAATATAATGTGGACAGATGAAACCAAAATTGAGTTGTTTGGGAAGAACACACAATACTATGTGTGGAGAAAAAAAGGCACAGCACACCAACATCAAAACCTCATCCCCACTGTAAAACATGGCAGAGGGAGTGAAGTGGTTCGGGAATAACGAGAGGTACAAGCAAGCAAGTGACAACAGCTCTTTAATATACAGTGAGACTTCAGCAAAAACTCAGGGGCTGCAGTCCTCCTTATATACAATCCAGGAGGGACTGTCAGCCAATCAGAAACATAGGCAAGTTTGAAACTCCTGCTTAAAAGTATCAATACATAACACCCCTCCCTTCCCAGAAGGCACTAATACTCAAAAATTAACATATGTACAAACAAAGTCTCGCAGGTGCTTAGGACGAGTTCTCGCCCTAGTTGACCTGCGCAGTTCAGAGTCTGGTGGGGCGTCGAGCTGGTCGGAGGGACTCTTTGTCTCTCCCGGCTCCGCCAATGGAACCTCCTGGATTTTGTCCGGGGCATGGTTATTCCCGGCTGGGAGTGGCGACTCGCTGGGGCGGCGCTGGAACCAGGGCTTGTCAGCTAAGTATTCGCGCGACCCCGGGCTTGAGTTAGCTGTTTTGGAGAAGTGGTCATAGTTAGGCTCGGAAATGTCTAAGTTGATGTTTGCCTCACCAACCACCCGTTTCCTAAGTTGGTCTATGTGGCGCTTCCAGAGTCTATCTACCCCAACGTCCACCATGTATGATTTTGGGCCTGTTATCCCCACTATGGTTCCTGCAACCCATAGAGGACCGCTGGCATAATTGCGAGCGAACACCGGGGACCCGACCTGGAACTGCCTTAAGCCACAGGTTTCTCCCTTAAAGTTTTCGTGCGAGTAGTTAGGGTGAAGCCTGTCCAACACGCACCGGAGCTTCCTCCCCATGAGGAGCTCTGCTGGGCTTCTCCCTGTTGCTGTGCATGGTGATGCATGCTGAACTGCTAGGAATTGATCTATCCTGGCCTGCCAGTCCCCATTGTCTAATCTAGACAGCGCTTCCTTGGCTGTCCTGACAAATCGTTCAGCCAATCCGTTGGAAGCTGGGTGAAATGGAGCTGATAGGGCATGGCGGATTCCCAGGCCGGCCAAGTAGCCTTCGAAAAGGGTTGCTGTAAATTGAGGCCCGTTGTCCGATACCAAGGTATCCGGCAGGCCGTGGGTGGCAAACAACTTCCTTAGGGCCTTGATAACGGCTTCGGCCGTTGTGGATGGCATTAATACAATTTCGAGCCATTTTGAGTAGGCATCCACAATTATTAAAAACGTTTGGCCATGGAACGGGCCGGCAAAATCAATGTGGATCCTCCCCCATGGGCCTTTTGGTTTCTCCCACTCTCGGATGGGCGCTACTGGGGGATCGGGGCGAGATTCCTGGCAGGGTCTGCACTTCCCCACCCACTCGGCAATGACCTGGACCATGTTGGGCCACTAGACATAGCTGCGGGCTAAACACTTCATCCTAACAATGCCCGGGTGCCCTTCGTGTAGCAACTCCAAAACCCTATTTCGTAGTTTCGTTGGAATTACCACCCTGTCACCCCATAGCAAGCACCCCCCTTGCATGAACAGTTCGTTCCGTTTGTTGGCAAACCCTTGGTACTCCTCCCCTACCACCTTGTCCGGCCACCCTTTCAGAACCCAACCCATAACAGTCCGGATGACTGGGTCTCTATTTGAGGCTTTCACCACCTCGCCGGAGGATATGGGGCCCAAAGTTAACGTGTCCAACAAAAGGACGGAGGCTTCCGGCGTTGGGTTGTCCAGTAGGTCGGGAAGGGGGCAGCGGCTAAGGGCATCCGCATGACCCAGGGTCTGCCCAGGTCGATGGACGAGTTGATATGAGTAGGCCGACAAAAAAATGGCCCATCTGGTCAAACGAGGGGAGAGGGCAGCGGGGGTTGGTCTGTCGCCTGCTAGCAGTCCTAGCAACGGTCTATGGTCAGTCACAAGTTTGAATTTTCAGCCATAGAGGTATTCGTGGAACTTCTTAACCCCCGCAATCGCAGCCAGAGCCTCTCTGTCCAATTGGCTATAATTTCGTTCTGTGCTGGACAGAGTTCGGGAATAGAAAGCAATGGGCGCCTCTAGGCCGTTCGGCAGTCTATGGCCTAGGACGGCACCAACTCCTACGGGGGAGGCGTCACAGACTAAGACGAGTGGCAGCTCTGCATTGTATTGTATCAGGAAGCTGTCCTCGGATAGGAGTCTTTTCACTGCCTCAAAAGCGGCTGCTTGCGGTTTCCCCCAGACCCATGGTACGTTCTTTCCCAAAAGCTTGTGAAGGGGATCTGCAACTGTGGCTTTATCTTTTAGGAACATGGAGTAAAAATTGAGCAGTCCAAGGAAGGCTTGGAGCTCTGCTTTGGATTTGGGGGCTGGTGCGCTCTTAATAGCTCTCACCTTGCTCTCGGTAGGGTGGATGCCTGTGCCGTCCACCCTGTACCCCAAGAATTCCACAGAGGGAACAGCTATCCTACACTTGTTCCTTTTGAGTCTTAGTCCCGCCTCTCTGAACCTAGACAGGACGTTCCGTACCCTGTCCCCCAGCTGGTTTTCGTCCTGAGCGCTGACTAAGACGTCATCGAAATAGGGCACCACTCCCGGGAGTCCTTGCAATAGGCGCTCCATGGTGCTTTGAAATAAACCGGGTGCGACGCTCACCCCAAACTGGAGCCTGGTGCATTTAAATGCACCCCTATGAGTTACGATCGTTTGTGCCTCTGCCGTGGCGTCGTCGACTGGTAACTGTTGGTAGGCTTGGGCCAGGTCTAATTTGGCAAAAATTTTTCCGGGCCCCAGGGAGTGTAGTAGATGGTGCACGATCGGCACCGGATAGGCGCTCGGCTGCAAAGCCTTGTTGATCGTGCACTTGTAGTCGGCGCAAATTCTTATTGAGCCGTCGGATTTAACTGGGGTCACTATGGGGGTCTCCCACTTAGCATGGTCAACGGGGACCAACACCCCTTGCTTAATCAACTTGTCTAGTTCCGCATCGATCTTCGGTTTCAATGCGAACGGTACTCGTCTGGCCTTCAGTCTTACTTGGGCTACGTTGGGGTCTAAGTTTAGTGAAATAGGGGTCCCCACATACTTGCCCAACGTGTCCCCGAAAACGTCCTGGAACTCGGACAGGAGGCTGTCTTTCAGGGTTGACTTGGACATCAGGTGGACGCCGGTGAAGCCCATGCCAAGGGCTCGGAACCACCCCATGCCCAGGAGGCTAGGGAGCTGCTTCGTGACGATGGTCAGCAGCAGGTCTCTTTCGTAGTCTCCGTAGGTGACCCGGAACGTGCCCACGCCTTCGAGGGGGACTCGGTTCCCCTGGTAGTCTAGGATGCGTAGTCTCTGTCTGGAGAGTTGATCCTTCCGGAACGACGGCAGGAGGGTCTTTAGGGTCGTCCACGACATTATGGAGAGAGCTGATCCGGTGTCGATCTCCATCGAGCACGGCCTTCCGTTGATCTCGACCACCGTGCTGACTTTGTCCTCGACCGTCGTGCTGGCCTGGTCGATGTGTATGCTGCGGCCATCTCGTGGTTCAAATTTGCGCCATTTTTTCGCGCCGCCTTCTCTCGTTGGCTGCTTCTGGCGCGCTGATTCCGGTTGGCTGCGGCGCTCACGTGGTTTGTGTCTTCTGGGCAGAATGGCTCTGCAGACTCGCGCCAAATGCCCTTTCTTCTCGCAGCGCCTGCAAATAGCCTCTCTGTATTTGCAGGACAGTCTATCATGGTGCCCGCCACAGCTGGGACAGCTTCGCCGGGGCCTGCCAGTGTCTTTTCTCTGGTGCTCCGTTCGGAAGACGTCCTCATCCGACTCGGACTCCGAGCTGGATCCGGCGTCTTCTCTGTGCACCGGGGCAGACTTGGGGCTGTCTTTGCTGGTCAGCGGACGCTGCAGCGTTTCAGCGGCTTTTGTGGAGGCTTCGTGAGCCCTGGCCTCGTCTAGGGCTCCGGCAAGCATCAAATCAGGCTTGGCGAGCAGACGCCGTTGCAGCCTAATGTCCCGAACACCACAGATCAGTTGCTCAAGCAACGCATCGTCCAAGTCTCTGTAGTCGCAATGGGTTGCGGCTTTCCTCAGGCTGGCCATGTACGCGCTGACCGGCTCTCCCTCTCGTTGAACGCGCTGCCTCAGTTGGTATCACTGCACGAACTTGGAGGGGACGGGAGCGTAGTGAGCCCGGAGAGTTGCCATCAGGGTGTCCCAGGAGACTGTTTGAACCGGCGTTGGCTCACACAGTGACTCAGCCATCTCGAACACGTCCGGTCCGCAGTGGCTTAGGAATAGGGCTCTCTTTCGATTAGCCGAGAGGCCCTGCATATCGCTGGCTTCTAGCGAGCATTCAAACCTCGTTAGGTACGAGACCCATTTTTCGCGGGTCGGATCGAAAGGCTTGGGCGGGACGTAGGCAGACATGTTTGGTATGCCTCCTGTGGTTCGCCTCGTCGCCTAGCTGAAGCTCGTGGTCTCACTGGTTGGCTTCTTGTAGCCTCTATCCCACCTTCGTCGCCAATGAAGTGGTTCGGGAATAACGAGAGGTACAAGCAAGCAAGTGACAACAGCTCTTTAATATACAGTGAGACTTCACCGAAAACTCAGGGGCTGCAGTCCTCCTTATATACAATCCAGGAGGGACTGTCAGCCAATCAGAAACGTAGGCAAGTTTGAAACTCCCGCTTAAAAGTATCAATACATAACAGGGAGCATCATGGTTTGGGGCTGCTTTGCTGCCTCAGGGCCTGGACGTATTGTTGTCATTGATGGGAAAATGAATTCCAGGGTTTATCAAGACATTTTGCAGGAAAACGTACGACCATCTGTCCGCAAACTGAAGCTCCGCAGAGGATGGGTGATGCAACAGGACAATGACCCAAAGCATACAAGTAATTCAACAAAAAAATGGCTTCAACAGCACAGAATATGCCTTCTGAAGTGGCCCAGTCAGAGTCCTGACCTCAACCCGATTGAAATGCTGTGGCATCACCTTAAGAGAGCGATTCACACCAGACATCCCAACAATATTGCTACACTGAAACAGTTTTGTGAAGAGGAGTGATCCAAAATTACTCCAGATCGTTGTGCAGGTCTGATCTGCAACTACAGGAAACGTTTGGTTGAGGTTATTGCTGCCAAAGGAGAGTCAACCAGTTATTAAGTCCAAAGGTTCACATACTTTTTCCTCCCTGCACTGTGAATGTTTACATGTTATGTTCAATTAAACCATGGCAACATCTAATGTTTGTGTAGTATTATTTTAAGCAGACTGTGTTTTTCTATTGTTGTGACTTAGATGAAGTTCAGAGCACATTTTATGACCAATTCATGCAAAACTCCACGTAATCCCAAGGGGTTCACATACTTTTTCTTGC
Organism: Arizona elegans; assembly: GCA_022577455.1. Taxonomy (NCBI): domain Eukaryota; kingdom Metazoa; phylum Chordata; class Lepidosauria; order Squamata; family Colubridae; genus Arizona; species Arizona elegans. The sequence goes on from JAKOOJ010000005.1 coordinate 102,524,634, forward strand.
AACTGTAGCACCTTAGGTATTGCTTTACCATGGTGTTCAGTCTCTCTGCCTTCCCCCCCCCCCCATTGGTGCTAAGATGAAAGGCTGAGCTAAGGCCCTGGGATGACTCAATGGATCGCATGAACTCCCTCCAGAACCTAACTGCGAACTGGACCCCTCTGTCTGAGATAATTCTTCATGGTACTCCATGCAGGTGGTAGATGTGCTTCAGGAACAGTTTGGCCAACTGGTGGGCTGAGGGTAGTCTGCTGCAGGGTATGAAGTGCGCCTGTTTGGAGAACAGGTGTATTACAGTCCAGATCCCCGTGTTCCCCCCACTTTCCACTATAAAGTCCATTGTAATCTCCTCCCATGGTCTCGTTGGCTCTGCTACTGGTTGCAGCAGTCCAGGGGTTTTTCCTGGTCGTTCCTTCATTGTGTCACAGATGGTGCAACTTTTCACATAACTGTCCACGTCTTTCTTTATGCTGGGCCATCAGAATTGCTTCCTTGCTAAGTGTAAGGTCTTTAGGAACCTGAAGTGGCCGGCCAATTTGATGTTGTGACTCCTCTAGAGAATTAGGCTGCATAGGGATTCTGTGATGTAAAGTTTCATCCCTTTCCATGCTAGATCATCTCTTTTTGTCAAGATGTGTTGATTGTCTCAGAACCAGGGGTCTGCTAGCAGTTTGAGTTTGAGTTTTGTGGTTAGATCACTTGCAGGTTGGTCTTGCTGGTCATGGCATTGTCATCTGGTGGTCACTTGGGCTGCTATTTGGGTAGTGGGGACAATGGCATCTACTACCTCCTCCCATTCGCATTTGTACTGGGACAAGTGGGAGAGGGTGTCAGCTAGAAAGTTCTTCCCTCTTGGGATGTGCTTTAGCATGAAGTTGAACCAGTTGAAGTATTGAGCCCAACGGACTTGTTTGGGTGATAGTTTTTGTGGGGTCCTAAGGGCCTCCAGATTGTTATGGTCAGTCCAGACTTCGAACAACCTCTGCTCCCCTTCCAGCAGGTGGCGCCAGGTTAACAGTGCCCATCTCACTGTGAAAGCCTCTTTTTCCCATGCAGCCCATTGACTCTCTGTGTCTGTGAGTTTACAGGACGTGTCAGCGCAGGGTTGTAGGTTTCCTTGGCTATTTATTTGGACTAGCACTGCTCCCACTGCCATGTCGCTGGCATCTCCTTGGATGACGAAGGGTTGTTTGGGGTCAGGATGCTTCAACACCGGTTCTTTTGCAAACAGTTCTTTCAGTGTTTCAAATGCCTTTTGGTAAGTTAGGTCCCACTGTAGGAGTTGTCCTGGATGGGGTTTTGTTCCTGGGCTCCCTGTCTTTAGGAGATCCATCATGGGCTTGACAATTTTCACGAAGGAGGGGATGAATTGCCTGTAGAAGTTTGCAAACCCTAAGAAGCTTTGTAGCTGTCTGCAAGTGCAAGGGGGTTGCCAGCCTAGGATGGCTTGTACTTTGGCTGGGTCAATCTCTATTCCTTCATTTGACACTCAGTAGCCCAGGCAGTCTAGCCGTGCGTGGTGGAATTTGCATTTTGATAGGTTGGCTGCCAGATGTTTTTCTGGTACTTGGCGGACCAGGGGTATGTAATCATCCATGGTCTCAGTGTAGATGAGGATGTTGTTCAGGTAGACGAGAACCCCCTTATAGAGGTGCTCGTGCAGAACCTTGTTTATTAACTGCATGAACACTGCTGGTCCCCCTGCAGTCTGAAAGGCATCACTTTGAATTGGAAACTACCTAGGGGGCAATTGAATGCTGTTTTCCATTCATCTCCCTCCCTGATGTGTACTCAGTATTATGCTTCTCTGAGGTCTAATTTGGTAAAAACTTTTGGCTAGTTGAGATAGCATATCCTTCATGAGAGGGAGGGGATATAGGTTGTGTACACACATGCAGTTATAGCTCTAAAATCCATGCACAATCTCATAGTTCCATCTTTTTTTTTCTTTGAATAGGACTGGTGCTGTGACCCGTGGTTTGCCTGGCTCGATTAACCCCCTTGCTAGGTTTTTGTTTATGTATTTGCGCATTTCTTGCATTTCCCAGGGCATCATGGCGTACAATTTGGGTTTTGGTAATTTTGCCCTGGGAATGATTTTGATGGCAAAGTCTGTTTCATGGTGGGGAGGTAGCACTTGGCCTCGCTGAATACTTCTGTGAGGTCCTGATATTCTCTGTTCTGCTTCTGGGGTCTTATTGGAGGTGGCTGCCAGTTGTTCTGGTGGGTCATTTGGAGGGTTCCCTGCATGGGTGGTGCTTCTATTTGCTGGTGTGGAGGGGGTTGGGGTCTCCTTGCTATCCTCAGTCTGCGGCTGCCCCCTTGACACCAGATGGTCAGTCCCCACTTGTCTAGCCAGGAGAGTCCCAGTATGACTGTGTCTGTCATTTGGGGGGCTATTATGAATCAAATTACTTCCCAGTGATTTACTAGCTCTAGCCTGACTGGTTCAGTCAGGTGGGTGGCATTGGCTCCCCCCAAGAGGGACCCATTGACATGTTCGAACTGGATTGGGCGGGTCAGTTATTTTGCTCAGTTTCAGGACTGTCATTAGGTTGATTTACTGCAGCGTGAGTCTATTAGGGCTTGAAAAGACCCCTGAGGCACTTGAAGAATCACCAGGGCTTCAAATAGTTAAGAAAGTAAAACATTTGGGAGTGTAGATATCGGCAAGGTGCTCGGCCCTAAAGGAAGATAATTATATGCCCCTGATTAAAAACATCAAACAGGATCTAGGAAAATGGGGGAAACTTCAGATATCATTTCTAGGTAGGATCGATAGCAATAAAGATGAGTGTTTTGCCCAAGATGCTGTATCAAGACCCTGCTGTTCCGCCAGGCCGGGCTATCAATGTAAATGATTTTAAATTGGGTGTTTTAAAGTTTTGGGTTTTAATTCGGGCCAAAATTATTTAATAATTTTAATTATTTTTAATTGACGTCTGTATATTTTTGTCTTTTTAATAGGCTGTACACCGCCCTGAGTCCTTCGGGAGAAGGGCGGTAGAAATAAATTATTATTATTATTATTATTATTATTATTATTATTATTATTATTATTATTATTATTAGTTAATCTTTAGTGAGATTCACAGCCTTTGAGGCTGGTTAATAGCTCAGCAGCTCGAGTCCTAATCAAGGACCTAGGAACTGTTAAGGTATCGTCGGAGGATGTAAGCTGTTCCGAGTAGGGTGGTTTTTTGTAGAGTCAAAATGTTCAAGTCCGGCAAATTTAGAATTTCTAAATAGCGGGGTAGCCCTTTGGGTATTGCTCCAAGGGCTCCAATTACAATCGGGACAACACACGATTTCTTTTTCCACAGTCGCTCAACTTCAATTTGCAAATCCCAGTACTTTGTGATTTTTTTCTTGCTGCTTATCTTCAATCCGTGCATCACCAGGTATTGCAATGTCAATGAACCATACTTTTTTCTTTTCAACTATTGTTATGTCAGGTGTGTTGTGGACCAAGTGCCTGTCAGTCTGAATCCTAAAGTCCCACAAGATCTTGAGTTTCTCATTCTCTAAAACTTTCTCAACCTGATGTTCCCAGTGGTTTTTGCTGTACTCAAATCCAAACTTCTGGCACAATTTCCAGTGAATGATCTTAGCAACACGGTCATGGCGTTGTAGGTAGTCAGTTTGTGAAATTTTGCTGCACCCACTGATCAGGTGGTCGACTGTCTCATCTTTCTCATTGCAGAGGCGGCATTTGCTGTTGGTGGTAACATGTTGAATTTTTGCCTTCGTGCAGTTTGTGGCTAGGGCTTGTTCTTGAGCTGCCAAAATAAAGCTTTCTGCTTCTTTTTTCAGTACTCCTGATCTTAACCAGTTCCAAGTTAATTTCTGGTCAGCTTTGCCTTCAATACTTTTCAAGTATTGGCCATGCAGAGCTTTGCTTTTCCAATTTTCAGCTCGCTGCTCAGTTACTTCTTTCTTATATTCTGCTTTTGTTTTAGTTGTCTTTAAAAGGCCTCCTTTATTTACTTCCTTAATCATTGGTTCTTCACTTTTCTGGATGTAATCATTCAAGCTGCATTTTTCTTCTTCCACAGTCTGCTTTACTTGTAGGAGTCCTCGACCACCCTCTGCTCTTGGTAAATATAATCGGTCAACATCACTTTTAGGGTGCAAGGCATGATTCATTGTCATAAGCTTCCTTGTTTTTCTGTCCAAATTGTCTAACTCCATCTGGGTCCAGTTAATTATTCCTGCAGAGTATCTAATCACAGGTATTGCCCAAGTATTTATGGCTTTTATGATGTTTCCTCCACTCAATTTGGACATTAATATCTTACGAATTCGCCGAATGTACTTGGCTGAAGTTAATTCCTTGACTTTATTATGCATTAAGTCAGAGGCTTCTAAAATTCCCAAGTACTTGTAGCCTTCTTCTGATTTTACTGCCTTTATCATTTCTTCATTCTCTAGTTCTATTCCATCCTCTTCTATGATTTTGCCTGCTTTGGTTGCTATTGTTGCACATTTGTCAATTCCAAACTGCATACCAATGTCTTGGCTGAATTCTTTTGTGTTTTCAATTAATAAATTCAGTTCAGCTTTTGTTTTACCAAACAGCTTCAAATCATCCATGTACATCAAGTGCGAGATTTTCAGTCCTTTCTTTGCAAGTTCGTATCCACAGTTCATCTTCTTCAAAATGATTGTCAGTGGTAGCATTGAGAATATAAAAAGTAGGGGTGAAAGGGAATCGCCCTGGAAAATGCCTCGTTTAATTTCAACTTCACCCAATTCTTCTTCATTAGCCATAAGTTTCATTTTCCAGAGGTTCATTGAAGATTCCATGAATTTTTGTATGTTGCTGCTGATGCTATTATTATTATTATTATTATTATTATTATTATTATTATTATTATTATTATCTGTTCCAAACCATCCCAGTCAAACTAGATAAAAATTTTTCCTAGAACTCAATGCCATTATCAGAAAATTTATTTGGGGTGGGAACTAACCTTGGATAGCGATTAGAAGCTTGCAAGATAAAACGAATAGGGGTGGGTTTCGGCTCCCAATATGGGAAACCTACTATAAAGCAGCAAATTTGGTATGGTTGAAAGAATGGGCAACCCTGGAAAATAAAAGGCTCCTGGCTTTGGAAGGGTATGATCTCCAGAAGGGCTGGCACGCCTACCTCTGGGATACAGGAAATAGAACAAGAACTTACTTCCATAGGCACAAAATAAGGGATACTATTCTGTCCCCGTCTCACACACGCACACAAACAGACAGCTGGGGGTTAAATAAACTGGCAGACAACAAATTCTTTTGATAAGAGGATTGGCAGCAACCCAGTAGCTGCTTGCCAAGACTTTACTCATAAACAAAATACACACAGTTCAAGAATTGTCAAGTCCAGTCTGTAATTAAATCCAAGGCAGATAATGTTGTTTCCAAAGATGCAATGTGACTTGATAGTAGTTAGTTTTGTCCGTCACAGAGTCTGAATGGCCACCTCACCCCCTTTTATACCCTGTGGGGTGTGGTCCAGTGACTCAGCTTAATCTCTGGCATGCCTCTTCTTCTGTTGCATGCTCTTATCTCTGCGACGCTGCCGAAGATCCAGCCAAGACTCATCTCCCTCATTACTGTCCATCTGTGGCTGCGTGGACGTGCTTGGCCCCAGGCCTATCTCTTGACCTTCGGCGGACACCGAAGGCATTGCCAGAGAGGAGGGTCCTGGAGAGGGAGGCCTTGTCAACTCCTCTCCTTCACTCTCGGAGTCCTCTCCTGCCGATGACACAGGCTCAGGTAACGGAGCCACAACAGATACACTAATGCAGACATGGGAAAAAATAAGACGAAAACAATACACAAAAGTCCCAAGATGACTCTCCACAATGGAGGCCATGATTTACCCTAATATGCTGGAAATGGGGAAAATGGTCAAGTATAAAGAAATTAGATGGGGGAGGGAACTTCAAAAGAAATGAAGAATTGAGAGAACAGGGTATTCTTATTGATTGGTGGCTCTACGCACAAATAAAATCCAGATATAAAAAGGACAAGGAGGAGTTTGGCATAGAAATAGGCATTAATGGATTTGATAAGATTTGGATGGGAACCAACAATAAATTAAAGCCAAATTATACAATTATCTGCTGGAATATGATATGGTAGAGGAGGTGATCAAAAATTCAATGATAGCATGGACTAAAAACATTGGGCACAACATAAATTTAAATGAATGGGATACAATTTGGAACAGTAATCTCAAAATGACCAGGGCGGTAGCCTACAAGGAAAATCAATATAAGATGCTACATAGGTGGCATCTAGCCCCCGTCAGGCTTGCCAAAATCTACCATAATATGAGCCCAAAGTGCTGGAAATGTGGCCACCATCAAGGCACCTTCTACCACCATTGGTGGATATGCCCCAAAGCGAAAAAAATTTGGAGAACAATTTGGAAATGGATCTCGGAAACGATAGAAGAAAACATAAATTTTGAACCAGAAATTTTTCTCCTGGGAATCCTGAAAAAAGAATATGAGAAGAAAAAGAGGTATCTAATCATACACATAACAGCAGCAAGAATAATGTACGCTCAGTACTGGAAAGAGGAAAAATTACCACCGGAAGAACATGTAATTAGTAAGATATTAGAGTGCGCCAAAATGAATAAGCTAACACTTGAGATTAGCGAAAGAGAGAATACGGAATATTACACTGTGTGGGAAATGTGGTATAAGTGGATGTAGAAAAGAAACAAAATGCATAGCATGAGGGGCACAAGGAATAATCAGTAATGACTAAATAGAATTGAGCATTACCATTTGTACTATCTTTTAAACTATAACCAATGCAAAGATGCAATATTATGTAAATATTATGTAAATAATGTAGATATATGTGTCAACACCACAGAACCGAAAAACGTTGAATTATACTATTATATATCACAATAAAAAACCAATTAAAAAAGAAAAGAAAAGTCTCCTGGGTTCCTGTTTTTGGGGCTATTAGGCATATTGGGAAAATGAAAGGGTGAAGTGGTTCACTCACCATTGGGTCATTTTCGCCCTCATCCTCATTGTCATAGGCTTCCGGCAACTGGCTGTCATTGCCTGGGGTTCCCCCACCCCTTCAGCTGGGTGGGGAGGGACCTCTGCAGCCTGGAGGGCATTCTAGGATGTGTCGGTGGCACACTTGGGGCCTCGTTCCAGTTGTGCCCTGGGTGGTGCCTTTGGCCTTGGTTTTGGGGATGGGTTTGTGCATGCTGATGCCATGTGGCCTATCCCCCCACATCTATAGCATTTCAGCAGACTTTGCGGGAGGGCTGGTTTTGGGGCCGGCTGTGGTGTTGTGGTTCCCCATCGGCTGGGTGGTCTCTGGTCTGGTTGACTTCTCTCTTTAGTGTCTGGTTTCTTTCTCATGTCATTGGCACACAATCTGCCATTGACTTTTATGGCTACTCGAACCACTCAGAGACTCGGTTCAGGATGTTCCAGTAGGCGGTTACCTGGGCAACTTGCTTGTCCAGGCTTGTTCATCTACATCTTGCAGTTGCGGGGGGGTCTCCTCTTGTGGAGGGCTGCTAGCCATTCCCTTGCTTCTCCCTCTAGCCTCTCAATGACGGTATTCACCAAGGCTCTGGGGGATGGGTAGAGGTGTCCATAGCATTCTAGGTGGATCTCAGTCGAGTCAAGGAATAGAGCTAGCTGGTCTGAGTCCCCATTAAATTTTCCCCTGAAGTGGGGCGGTTCGTTCAGCACTGCTCCTCCCTCCTCCTGTCAGCCCCTGTAAGCCTGCGCTTGATGTAGCTGGTGATCTTCCTTGGCTCTAGTTTGGAGAGGGGGGGGTTGTCTGCCCTGGGTGGTGTGCCTGCTGCATGGGAGAGGCACTGGTTGCAGTCTCGGGCTCCTTCTTCTTCTGATGGGTGGAGAAGGGGGCTGCTTTCCTGTCTGCGTCTCCTCACTTCAAAAGGATCAGCTGCATATCCCCTCTCTTTTGGGCAGCATGAGAGCCCCTCATCATGAATGGTAGCCTGGTCAAATTCTTCCCTGAGCTGCTCTATGGAACTCCCCAGGGGCTCCATCAGGGGCTTTGGGAGCCTGGCCTGTGCCCAGTCCCACATCCAATCCACTCTTCCCAGCTCATTCATGGGCCTTCCCCTTTTCTGGGCATTGGGGTGGGGAAACTCAACCTCAGATGCTTTAGGGATTCTCTTCCACCAATACTCATCCCTTCTTGCTTCGGTCGCTGGGGCAGGCATCTCAGTTTTGATGTCTGAGGAGGGCTGCACTCCGGTTGCAATCAGGCTGCTGGGTCCTGGAATTGCCTGGTTGGAGATAAGCTCTGCCTCCCTTTGGGTCACTTGGAGAAGGCTTTCTTCGGATAGTCTGCCCTCTCCCATGGTTACCTGAGTTTCTCTCCAAGCACTCCAGATGTCGAGGAGTGACTGGAGAGGCCGGGACCCAGGAATCCCGGTAATGTTGATTAAATTGATTCTCTCTTGGAGTTCCGACAGATGCCCTAATTAATTCATGAGCCTCGAGCTTGGTTTCAGAAGAAATCCAGTTATTTATTAGGAGCAACATGTCAGCACTTATCCAAGTGGAGTCAATTCTGCCTCACATCTGGCAGAGAGAAGCTCCCTTTGTGTGCCACCATCAAGCCCCTCCCTTCCCGTGGGATGTGTGTGTGTGTACAACGTGAGTGGCTGGAAAGCTCGCACACCTCCCAGGCCTCACCACATCGATGTGGGCGAAGCCAGTGTACACCAGATCCTTGAGGAGCTCATAGCCAATGCCACTGGCACCCACCACCAGCACTCATGTGGAAGCCACAGCCTGGGCCAGCTTTCCCTGCAGAGTCCAGCTCCAGTCTTGCATGCAGTCAAAAGCAGAAGCAGCAGAAGTCTTTCTTTTTCTCCCCCAAACTCTGCCTCTGCGGCTTCCAAATCCCAGCCAAGGCAGCGACCACTCTGGGTGTGTGCTTCCCACTCTATAGTGATGGTTGCCAGAGGCCACCCCTTCCCCCCTGCTTCTCTCTACCCTGATCGCCCTGCTGTCTTCCCACTCGAGCGCAGATTGACTGGAGCACCTGCCAGCGAGCCCGGGAAGCCCCTCTGCCTCGGGAGTCACCTGATTGGATGGCGATCAGGCCACTCTCTTCCTGGGGTGAAGGAAGACCCCAGGAAGATCCCTTGCAGGACCCTTGCCCACCCTCCCTTCCGCCCACAAGTCCAGTTTACTCTTTCCGATGCCCGGCAGCATAACACCGGGCAGCCGTGTTGAGGGCAGCCCTGACAGGCATAGCTCAACTGGCCCAGCCATGGCCAATGCTCCTTGCTTGAGGCTGAGCTTGGCTGCAGGGGGTCGCTGGACCTCCGCAGGCAGCAGCAGCAGCAGCAGCAGCAGCAACACCTGCAGCACCTCGGCCATTCCCACCAAGACCCATGTCCAGCTGCAGGATGTGCCAGGCCTCTGCAACTGCCTGCCATGCATGGAGGCCTCTCTGCTGCCAGTGGGCGCCCTGCCAAGGAAACCCCGGGACAGCGATTCTTGTGCTGGGGCTGCTGTGGTGGGCACTTGGTAGCGCGGGCTATGCGAACATTGCACCTGGGCATGGGGGTGAGAGCGGGTGGGCTGCCACCATGGAGCAGGAGCAGGCACTTGAGATCTATGGTCGGTGCCATGGCGGCAAAAGCGGGGGGCACAGGAGTTTGCAGGGATGTGGCTGCCTTGGGAGGGTTGGGGGGGGTGAAGGACCTGTGTGTGTGTGTGTGTGAGAGAGGGGGGTCTTATTTTGGGGGAGGGCATATATTTAGACCCATCCCAAAAATCAGTCTTGGCCTTATTTTTGAGACATGTCCTATTTTCGGGGAAACACAGTATACTATCTTTGGTGCAGAAATTGAAAGAACTGGAAACCATGAAAGAAAACAGCATAAAATGGCAGAGGTTTAAATGTATTTGGTCTTGTGTAGATTGAAATGGGTTGTTAATGTAAGAAAAGCTACAGAGCCCGATATTGAACTAGATGAGTATAGTAGATTCCATTTTGAAGCCCTGCCGTTTTTTTTTGTTGTTGTTGTTGTTTTTGTTAAATGCACTTTTTAATGAAAAAAAGTGGCCTGGAATTTTGAAAAGGTATTTTTACCTTGCTTCTCAGGAGTGAAACAATATCCATTTAGTTTATAAGCACTTAATTGTATGCAATTAAAGTTTTCAGCTGATTTTTTTTAAAAAAACCTTTTTAGAAAGTTCTGTAATCATGATGATAATAAGCAGGATACGATAAATTAATAATCATATTACCAATCCCAACTATTCAACCATGAATCAACAACTAAACTGGGAGCACACTAAAAGTAAATGATATACCTTCTGACAATTACCTGGAGGAAAATAGAGGCAAATCTATTACTTTAGGGAGAATGGCATAAATTTGGGTTCATCATTGAAAGAATAATATAGATTCATCTACTCAAATCATCTTTGATAGTCATTGTCTTCATCCTCATTCTCCTCCCCCATCGATCATTTTATTGTTCAAATTGTCAGGTTTCGATGTCATGTCAAATAAATTGCACTCCCAAACAATTAATCTTTAATTCACTGCGAGAGTTGATTGAATGATTTAATCATTCAATTCATTCAATTCATTCATTCATTCATTCATTCATTCATTCATTCATTCATTCATTCATTTTTACATAGCCTTCCATCTAAAATATGTGACTTTGGGTGGTTATAACTTCATAATGTGGAGGTGGAGGAGGTGGTGGAGGAGGAGGAAGAGGAGGAGGTGGTGGAGGAGGGGGGAAAGTAAGGGGAATGAGAAGCTGAACATGATGTATTAGGTTTCTCACCATGGAGTCAATTTTACAAGACACATTAGAGGGTATTCCTGTGCCATATCTGAAATTAAGAGTTATCTGTCCCTTATACATTTGGTCTTAATAAAGCACTTGATCTTTGACATGTCATTAAACTGGTCTCATGGTAGTGGTTAAATAAATACTTCTTTCTGTGTAGCTCTCCTTTTTCCTAAGTATGTTTATTTTGAAAAGAAAGAAAGAGACAAATATATTTAAGATCAATGAAGACTTGCTCTCAGGGATGCAACAACATTCATTCAATAAATGAAAGGAAACCAAAGACCTTCAGTACCAAAGACCTTTGCTGCCTTGTGATTGGAAAAATTTTGGAGCTAAAGCCCATCTGAGACACCGAAAGCTCAGAGGCTTCGGGGACCCAGTTATTTCTCAGAGGGATTCAAGGTCTACAGTTCTCCCAATTTTGTTTATCTTGTTTGTTTCCAGTGCTCCAAGTGTTAGTTGCCTTTTGAAGCCATCCTTAGATTTTGAAAGTGAGGGAGAGGATCACAGTAACTAGTCAGAAGCAACCATCCTATCTGATGAGTAACTTCAGGTTACTATGGCAACAGCAGATATACCAGAACTGAACCCTCTTGTGAGAAAAGGTGAGGAAAAAAGGAAAAAGGACGAGGACGAGGACGAGGAGGAGGAGAATATGATCACTTCTAACATATTTCATTGCCACATAAACATATAGGACTTGGTATCCTTGGCTTCTGTGATTCTTTATCTTTATCTTTTATAAGATCACTCGCATCTCTGGGGGTAGATCGTTCCAGAGGGTAGGTGCCACCACAGAGAAGGCTCTGCCCCTGGGGGTCGCCAGCTGACATTGTCTGGCTGATGGCACCCTGAGGAGGCCCTCTCTGTGGGAGTGAACCAGCCAGTGGGAAGCAATTGGTGGCAGAAGGCGGTCCTGTAAGTACCCCGGCCCTAAGCCATGGAGTGCTTTAAAGGTGGTCACCAACACCTTGAAGCGCACCCGGAAGTCCACCGGAAGCCAATGCAGCTCGCGCAGGAGAGGTGTCACGTGGGAGCACCCCGTTGCTCCCATAATCCCCCGTGCGGCCACATTTTGCACCAGTTGGAGCCTCCGGGTGCACCCCAAGGGGAGCCCCATGTAGAGAGTGTTACAATAGTCCAGACGAGAAGTGACGAGTGCTTGCGTGACCGTGTGTAAGGAGTCCCGATCTAGAAAGGGGCGCAACTGGTGTATCAGGCGAACCTGATAGAAAGCCCCCTTGGCCATGGCCGTCGTATGCTCTTCTAAAGACAGCCATGCATCCAGGAGGACGCCCAAGTTGCGGGGCCTTTCTGTGGGGGCCAGTGATTCGCACCCAATAACCAGCGATGGCACCAGCTGGCTATACCTTCTTCTTCTATTCTTTTTGAATCATGATCAAAAAGTCTAAAAGAAGAGGTAGCCTAAACTAATTAAATTATTATTATGTGCATGCCTTCATTCCTTCACAGCTCTCTTGATTCGGCCCTCCACAACAGTCTCCATTTCTCAGGTGGCCCTTTGGCAACATTAATTGCCCACCCTGATTTAAAAGTTTTCCTCTTGCAGAGTATGAGGACCAGAAATGACAGATCAGAGCTGAACATTCACTTTTTCACACAGTAAATATTTGCCTAGTTGCCAAGATGAGGCAAAGATGGTTTTTTTTGTATTACAAGTCAAAATGAAGGAAAAAAGAAGTATTGGTGAAAATGGACCTTTCAGGAACTTTGACGTATGATCTTTTTGTTTTTATGGCTGCAGACATCAAAAGGATGGTAAGGCCTTTTGAAATCAGACGTATGGTCCTCATAAGGAAGTCTCTGGGTTAATGCTCTGGAATTTGGTTTCTATACCTGAACTTACTGGATTGTTGCTGAAATGATGCTAGAGGACTGCAGACAACGATTTTGCTCAGTTTGTTGCAAATGCATGTTCATGGTGTCACCTTCTCTTTTCTCCATCTCAATCACTCCTGGGTCTACTACGTATTGGCCCCACCATGACAGATAGGGATGTAATTCCCTGTTTTGCAGAGGAGGTAGGATTGGCAAAGCATCTTGCCTCCAGGAAGTGAACCTAATTTCTACTCCTTGGAAGAGAAGAGCTCCAAGGGACAGATGGCCTGCGACCAGAAGTCATGGGGAATGCGATCCTATCTCCAGGCTTGAAGGTTCAACTTGACCCACCTGGCTTCTCTTTGTGGAAGAGGGGAGGAGTAGCATCTTGTTCTTGACCCAATCTTTTTTCGCTTCTTTGTTTGTCTCTTATTCTCTCTCTGGTTAGCGTTGGTTCTTTCATTCACTGAAGCTGGAGTATCATGTCAATATAATGTCACGTATCAATATAATGGGTAGTCATTTCATTGCTTTTGTTAATAGGGCAGCATTCTACTTTATTGGAAATTATTTTCCTTCCCTTTTTCCTCTCCCCTTCCTTCCTTCCTTCCTTCCTTCCTTCCTTCCTTCCTTCCTTCCTTCTGCATTTCCAACTTTCCCAAATGCTCAGAGTTTTTCTATGAACCCCTCCAGTAGTGAGTTTCAAATCCTGTTGCTACCGGTTCCCTCCAGGCACGCGCTCGTGCGCAACACTTCTGCGCATGTGCAGAAGCATCTGGGTGGGTGGGCGGAGCCTCTCACCACTACTGCTACCAGTTCACCTGATCTGGAGTGAACTGGTAGCAACCCACCACTGAGTCCCTCCCCTAACATACATGACCCAGCTGTCAACATTAATTCTCCATGAAACTTTTTTTTATTTAGTACAAATTTCCCTGATGTTATTATTGTTGCATAAATTATTACAGTGAGATAAATTTCATGATGCTAGCCCTTTTTTAAAGAACATATAGAAAAAAACAAACAATTTTGCATGTAATTTCATAAATCATATACTTTTTCAGGCACATTTTCAAAATAATGGTGTTGTTTGTGCATGCACCAATTTTGACAGGAGAAAAGTGAATCGTATCTAAGCAGCCAATCGCTATATGCACAGCATGTCCATTATGCATTGGCTGAGCATTGGGCTCAGAAGTTAGGGTCAGGGCTGGATTGTGCTTGGATGAAGAGAGATCACCAGGAATTCTCAGAGCAGTAGGTGATAAAAGAAATCCTGGGAAAAAGCCATCACAAACCACCTCAACATTGTTGCAAGGAAACCCCATGAAATATCTGTACCAAACATAGGGGGAAAAGAGTCATCTCTCATCATCTCTGACAATTGCCTACATCTTCCTATAGTTAATGGACAGATGATCACCACTATTGCTAAATATTACAGCAGAAATGAGGAGACTGTTAACATGTAAGATAATCAAAAGTTCTGTGGGGAATTGCATTGCAGCGGGCTAAAGTTAGTGCCCTTCAGAGTTTGGGGGGAATAATCTGGCTCAGTAGAATAAAAAGCTTGCAAATGTAAATAAATAAAATAATAATAATAATAATAATAATAATAATAATAATAATAATAATAATGAAGTAATTGAGCAGCAAGCTGAAAATTGGAAAAGCAAAGCTCTGCATGGCCAATACTTGAAAAGTATTGAAGGCAAAGCTGACCAGAAACTAACTTGGAACTGGTTAAGATCAGGAGTACTGAAAAAAGAAACAGAAAGCTTTATTTTGGCAGCTCAAGAACAAGCCCTAGCCACAAACTGCACGAAGGCAAAAATTCAACATGTTACCACCAACAGCAAATGCCGCCTCTGCAATGAGAAAGATGAGACAGTCGCCCACCTGATCAGTGAGTGCAGCAAAATTTCACAAACTGACTACCTACAACGCCATGACCGTGTTGCTAAGATCATTCACTGGAAATTGTGCCAGAAGTTTGGATTTGAGTACAGCAAAAACCACTGGGAACATCAGGTTGAGAAAGTTTTAGAGAATGAGAAACTCAAGATCTTATGGGACTTTAGGTTTCAGACTGACAGGCACTTGGTCCACAACACACCTGACATAACAATAGTTGAAAAGAAAAAAGTATGGTTCATTGACATTGCAATACCTGGTGATGCACGGATTGAAGATAAGCAGCAAGAAAAAAAATCACAAAGTACCGGGACTTGCAAATTGAAGTTGAGCGACTGTGGAAAAAGAAATCGTGTGCTGTCCCGATTGTAATTGGAGCCCTTGGAGCAATACCCAAAGGGCTACCCTGCTATTTAGAAATTCTAAATTTACCAGACTTGAACATTTTGACTTTACAAAAAACCACCTTACTCGGAACAGCTTACATCCTCCGACGATACCTTAACAGTTCCTAGGTCTTTGGTTAGAACTCGAGCTGCTGAGCTATTAACCAACCTCAAAGGCTGTGAATCTCACTAAAGATTAACCAATAATAATAATAAAAATAAAAATAAAGAACATGGGCAGTTCCAGTAATACACTACTCAGCTGGAATGATCAACTGGACTTTGGCTGAACTGGAAAACTTGAACCGGAAATGCGCAAACTTTTGAATATGTACTTTACATCCATGAAGTGACATTGACAGGTTGCACCTGCCAAGAAAAATAGGGGGCAGAGGTCTATTGCAAATCCATCAAACTGTAGAAGAAGTAAAGCAAAGTTTGAATGATTATGTGAATCCAAGAACAGAAAAATTGCTGCAGGCTGTAAAAACAGAGAACATTATAAAAACAACAGAAACAAAGGCAGAATATAAGGAAAAACAGCTGGATGACAGATAAAATAGCTGGAAAACCAAAGCTTTGTATGGACAGCACTTGAAAAACATTGAAGGAAAATGTTATGACAACTTTACATGGGCATGGCTTAAGATGGGAACCATCAAGAAAGAAACGGAAGGTTTAATACTCACTGCTCAAGAACAAGCAGTACAAACTAATGCCATGAAAGCAAAGATACAAAAATCCACCAACAATCCAAACTGCCAACTTTGCAACAACAAAGTTGAAACTGTTTCACATTTAATATGTGAATGCAGCAAAATCACACAAACTGATTACAAAGCTAGACACGACCGAGTTGCTAAATTAATCCACTGGTCATTATGTAAAAAATACAACTTTCCTGTTTCCAAAAAGTCATGGGAACATAAAATGGAAAGGGTTATAGAAAATGAAAAAGTGAAGATCTTGTGGGACTTTCGAATACAGATGGATCGTCACTTGGAACACAACATGCCAGATACCACAGTTGTTGAAAACCAAAATGTACAATTTATTGACATTGCGGTACCAGGAGATGCCATAGTTGAAGAAAAAGAATGGAAAAAAATCATGAAATATCGCGATCTGGCCATCGAAACTACACGGCTATGGATGAAACATGTAACAGTGATACTCATTGTCATCGGGGCATTTGGTACCATGTCCAAGAATTTTATAAAGTTTATCAGCAAACTGCAGTTTCCTGCAATAACACAAGTGGAACTGCAAAAAACTACGCTACTTGCAACATCGTACATCTTACGAAGGTACTTGGTTGATACCTAGGATGCTGGCAGCAACCCGTATCATAAATAAATAAATAAATAAATAAATAAATAAATAAATAAATAAATAAATAAATAAACAAACAAACAAACAAATAAATAAATAAATAAATAAATTTCTATACCATCCTTCTCCTGAAGGACTCAGGGTGGTGTACAGCCTATTAAAAACACAAAGATAAACATCAGTTAAAAATAATTAAAATTATTACATAATTCGGCTGAAATTTAAAACCCAAAAAAAACCCAATTTAAAAATAATTACATTGATAGCCCGGCCTGGCAGAACAGCAGGGTCTTGAGGGCACAGCGAAATACACGGAGGTTGGAGATCTTGCGCATTTCCGGGGGCAGTTCCTTCCACAGGGCAGGGGCTCCCAGAGAGAAGGCCCTCCCCCTGGGTGTCACCAGCTGACACCAATCAATGGTATTTGTGATGCATTTTTGAATGTTCAGTTGACTGAGTTTCATATTTAATGAATAAAGATAAGAATAAAGAATAATAATAATAAAAAAGAAATAAGGAAGAATTTTCTGACAGTGGGAACAATAAACTAGCTGCCTCCAGAGGTTGTGGGAGCTTCATCCCTGGAAGCTTTCAAGAAGTGACTGGACTGCCATCTGTCTGAAATGGTGTAGAGTCTCCTGCTTGAGCAGGGGGTTGGACTAGATGACCTACAAGGTACCTTCCAACTCTGTTAATCTGTAACATGTCCTCTCATATAATTTCATTCATGGATAGTTCTGGTTCAGAAGACAACAGATGAAAGACTTTTCCATCCAGTGAACTCGCCAATGAAAAACTTGAGTAATTCTCTCAAGATAGGGTCTCCTGCTTGATCAGGGGGTTGGACTAGAAGATCCCCAACTCTGATGATGATGAAGAAGAAAAAGAAGATACACATGTCCTGATGCCTGCTTCAAAAAGTATCCAGGTAAACACTGAGACATGGTAGTTGTCTCTTACTAGCTGTCAATCTACACATGTCCATTTATAGAGTCTCCGCTGTCTCTTTGGCAATTTAAACGATGTGTTTGATGGGAAATTACCCCTTCACTGTGTCTTGGTACAGAGTCCAGAAGTCAAACAGTAGGGATTACACAAAGAGAAACCCATCTTTGACTGCCATTTTTTATGCTTCCAGTCTCTCAGGCTCTTCATAACTTTCGGGCCTTTTTTTGAAAAGCAATATCCATGGAAGCTGAAAAAAACAATCCATCTCCTAATGATATTTTGCATTTTTAATAGTTGCGCAGAGCTTTGAAGATTTTAAAATGCTACCGGTGATGGAACGTAATTTCCTTTCATCTTGAAAGCATTCCATAATGCTTCTAAAAGGAGAGGACCACTGCTCTTTCACCATCCATAACCGTCACTCAGATAGAAAAGCCATGAGGAAAAAGAAAGCTCACCCAGCCTGTGGATTAAGAGATATTCAAGACAAAGGCCACAATTTAAGCTGTTCAACGTGGCTGCTCTTAAAGCAGCAATTTACCTGCCCTGAAATCTTTAAATCTTTAATGAACAGGATATCTTGGGGAGAATTTCTTAGTCCCTCTGGTAAGAAGCAATGCCGAGTTCTGATTCTGATTTGTTATCAGCTCTGGAAAATGCAAGCCCACTTTGAGATGTTCACACTGGATGAATTCAATGAGATTGAAAAGAAAAAAGACATACTTAAATCCTTCTCATGTGCACAGATTCCAGTATTTTTCAGCGCAGAAATTTGGAAAGCTCCTTGCTACGAAGCAAAGAAAATTGGTGGTGATGGAAGTCATAGCAGGATACAAGGAAGTGGTCTGCCACAAAGGTCCATGTTATCAAGAATCTCTTCTTCTCCTGGAGGACATGCAGGAATGAAGTTATGAAGCTGCCTAGGAAGTTTTGGCCTATGTGGTCATTTTGTGGAAAGAAGCAAGAAAAAAGATGGAACTGATGATTTATGGATTTGGAGACTTAAAAGAGTTAAAAAGAGACAGGAAGAGTAAGATTCCAATTACTTGATAGGAAGAAGGGTGGAAGTAAAAATAATAATCTATGTTTATTGCATTTTTTACGCTCCCACCCCATTTCCTATCTTTCGTTTTTTTTTCTGATTTTTTTTTTAAATTGATACTTTTATTGTATTATAATATTCATACTGTAAGGTCTTGCCGTTTCAATCTTCCCAAGAAAGCAGGACTCTTGAAACTGCAATGGTTCCAAATGGAGCTTTTATTGGAAGGTTTGTGATAACAAGAGATCTAGGCAAGAACTGAAGCTTCTCACTTACAACCAGCTGTTTAAAGCAGTGCTAACCAAACCCCTCCCACACTACATCATTGCAGGGAAACTGTCAAATATCAAACTCTTACTCTAAGATTAACATTTGTCTACATTATTTCCATAATCCCTTATTTAATCATCAAAGCCCAGATCAACTTTTAATTTCAGTTTCTCACAGTAATGGTTCATATCGCTTTAGTAACTATTTGTTAAGGAAAGCACAACTGATTTATTTAATTGCATCCAACTCTAAATAAAACAGGAATGGAAAATCGTAAACTCTAGCCTAGACCCATGCTTCTCAACTTTGGCAACTTTAAGGTGCATGGACTTTAATTCCCAGAATTTCCCAGGCAGCATGAAGTTCGCCCATCTTAAACTTGCCAAGACTGAAAAACGCTGATCTACAGATAGGGATTTTTCCATTCCTCTTTTACTGGTTCCTACTTACTTATGAACAATCATAATGCAAAATCCCCATTCTCAACTCATCCTAGAGCAAGAGTTTTGGGCCTGGAAGGCCCCCTGCACCGCCCTGGAAGCCAAAACAGGGCACACGGGGGACTCCTGAGTGGGGCGGGATGGGGTGGGCGGGGCCAGCCAGAGGTGGGATTAGAAGGTTCTCCAAACTGGACAAAAAGTTAACAACCAGTTCGCCTGAACTGGTGCGAACTGGATGAAGCCCACCTCTGTATGCACCTGCCTGTCTAGTAGTAGTGGTAGACTTGTTTCAAGGGACTTGTTGTTCTTGTGCAGCTATGATCAGTGCTTCAGTGCTGTCTTTTAGTCCAGCCCTTTCCAGTCACTGATAGTGTCTTCCCCTTCAGCTATTTATTGGTGATAAATCCTATGCAGAAACTTGTCTTGCTTTGGCGCTTCCTCTGTTTGATCTTCCTCTGATATACATATATTAGCAGTGTATACAACTCTGTATAATTGCAACTCTTCTGCAGATCTCACAAATGAACAATGCTTCAATGGCCAGGACATAAATAAAGGAGTTTGCTGTCACAAGATGGGGAATGGCCACTGCCTTATATAACTTTGAAAGGAGATAATTCTGACATGAAGGACGGGCACTTCACCAGCAATTAACCATGATGGCTAAGTCAATATCCCATAGTCAGAGGACACACAACTTGGAATCAATACTAGTTGCTGAAAAACAAACCTTTTCCTTTGTGTTGTGCTTCCAGCATTCTAATAAGCAGCTGGCTATCCTTTATGGAAAGAAAAGATTCTAACTCATATTTGCATGGTTTTTGTGACGCACGAAAAACCAAGTCCATACACAGAAGTCCCAAAATACAAATTTATTGCTAAAGCCAATGCACAGGAATCTTCTCAAACGAATGGTTTACACCTGGATAACACTAGATAAGGACCAATGGCATTCAAGGGAAGTTGGAGTAAGTTCTCTTGTGACTACATAATGATTCTAGATTAATATTTCATTTAACTCCTCCCCCAGTTCTGCCAATCCCTCTCTTTCAGTTTTTCATCCTTTTCCCATTTAGTTGTTTACAATTGCAATAAGTGCCTGACAGGAAAATGTTTTTCATTGTGTGAGTGCTCTGAAGTCTTCCTGGCTTCCCAAACTTCCACAAAATCTCTTGGGAAAACTTCATGGGGAATCTCTCCATGAGGGGAACATCAACATTTTTTTTTAAATCAAGTTTTTTATTTTTGTATTGTTTATACATATCATTATGTGAATGGTGTGGTATCTGAGTATCATACAATTCAATACAAATAAACAAACATATTCATAATTAGTACATTCCATTTTCCTTATTTCATATTATTAAGTCATTGCTTTACCACCCTTCCATTCTAAACTTTCTTTAACATTTTCCCCCCTTCACATAATTATATTCAAAGACATGATAATCTGTTTTATTATTCATATTCCCATTATTTAACTCTTCCTCTCCATATATATATATTAGTTCCTTTCTCTCTTTCTTCCATTATTTAATATCTCAATAGTGACTTCTAATATCGATTATAATCATTTAAAGCATTCAACATATTCCTATTCTACCTTTTTTCTAATTTTCTCATTCAAACTCTAGTTTTCTTGTTCCATATAATTCTACTATTATTATGCATAGCTATATCTACTTATCACATTACCTACACAATAGTCATATTTTACACACTTTTGATAATACCATCATTCAACCTCTCATTTCCAATTAATAGTAAATTCTCATTTATAATTTTTCCATAGTTACATATATTTATAGTAAAATGTTTATCCTAATATTTATTATATTACATACCAACTAATTATGCAGCCTATATCATTCTAATATTAATACAATTATTAAAAAATGAGCATAAAGTATCTATACCTTTTTTTACTTGTCTCCCATATTTTTCTCTTAAGTCTTTTATTCCATCTACTTTGAGGTTTATAGTCTGAATCCATAATTTAATTTTTTCTCCTTGCCCTGCCCTTTCCCACTGTTTAATTTGAAAGCTTTCTGTTCTAAATCCTATCTCCCCCCCAAAGCCTCTTCCTGTTCCTCCCATTTCCTTTTTTAAATCTTTTAAAGTGTATTCCCCCGTTTTAGTTCCTCAATCCTTATTAATTTTAAAAGTGTCTCCTCCTTGTTATCTTCTTTTTGCTGGTTTCTCAATTCTAATTCCCCTTCTATTCCAACTGTTAATTCCATTCTTTCCTTCTTGTCCTGGTCTTTGTTCCTTGTCTCTTGTATACGATTTTCCCGTCTTCTATCTATATGATCAAATATTTCCACCATGTCCTTATGTAGTTCCAGTATAAGGTCCTTAATGCTTTAAATCATTGACTCCACTCCACAATCAGAGACCAAGCCTCCAAGTCAAGTCTCATCAATGTCTCATCAATGTTCAATCAAATCAGTTAGTTGCTTCAGGGATCCTCCACTCCTCAAGTCATTTTTATATATCCAATAATATTCAGGGGTCTCCAAAGGCAAAATTTTATTTACTATTCCAGTCTCCAGTGGTTAAAGGGTAAATATGTATAGTTCAATAGTTATTTTCATTTATTTCAATGTTTACTCCCAAATTGCAAAAATTCACTTTCATCAGCAGATGGCTCTCTTTACTTCACTCTACTGCCTCTCTGCTTTTATTTTGACAAGCCCGGTTTATTTATCTTGATTGTTTTAACTTATAAATTCAAATACTTAAAGCAAATTATTTGAAGAAAAGATGGGGTTATGGTTCCAGCATCTTAATATGCCTTCTTAATATCACACCTTTTGTTCTGAAGATTCAAGTTCCAGCCTAATTTTCTTTTTAAACAAATATTTACTTTTTAAATTTCCAATATGTTTTTTTTACAATAATTGTACGCCGCTATAACAAATTGTTCTGAAAAAATATCCCCCTTGATTTTTTGGGGGTGGGTGGGTGGGTATCAAGCTTCTCTCACCCAGATGAAATATCATTCACTGTTTCTCTCCTCCTGCACAAACTTATGGTTTCTGGATGTTCCCTGGCTTCATGGCAGCCATTTTGACTGCCGCTGCTCCTAGTCTTCGGATAAGGAGATTTTCTGAGTCAGGGAGGGGAGATGTGGCTCCCCTCAACCTGCAAGGTGGTCCCCCTTTGCTTCACCATCCATCCAGGGTGGCTATGGCTTCAAATGAAGCTTCTGACAGGGAGAGCTCGGAACAGGGCTGAAGAGCTTGCAGAGCTCACTTCCGAAGGTGCTGGAAGTTCAACCAGAAGTCCCAGGGGAACATCAACATTGACAAGATGGTAGATGGGGCATTGCAATGCAAGTCCTGCCCCTGAGAGAGAGAGAGAGAGAGAGAGAGAGAAAGCACCTATAAAGAGGCACAGCATGGAATACTGTATAGACATAGACTTTGTATGGATAGATATAATGCAATATGGGAGTCATTTAAACAGAAAGTTTTTCAACAATGGAGGCCATAATTTATCCCAATGCATTGGATTTAAATAAAATAG
Source organism: Arizona elegans (assembly GCA_022577455.1). Taxonomy (NCBI): domain Eukaryota; kingdom Metazoa; phylum Chordata; class Lepidosauria; order Squamata; family Colubridae; genus Arizona; species Arizona elegans. The sequence goes on from JAKOOJ010000005.1 coordinate 102,547,173, forward strand.
TAAAATATTCGGACCTATTAGATGAAATTGGAAATTTAAAGTCAGAATAGGATCTAATAAAACAAGGAATAAAAATTGACTGGTGGCCATACTTACAGATAAAAACAAAATATAAAAAAGATAAGGAACAATTTGGCATATACAGAGAACAATTGGAACTTGATAAGATATTATTAGGATCTGGGGAAAAAAGTGATCACAAAAATGTATAATTTTTGTTGAAATTTAAAATGGAAGAGGAAACCGTGAAAGAAACAATGATTAGTTGGGCAAAATTTTTTGGACATAATATTCATTTAGATCAATGGGATAGATTATGGGAGAGAAATTACAAACTAACGATGTCAGCTGCTTATAAAGAAAATCTTTGCAAAATGTTCTACCAATGGCATTTGCCACCAGCGAGATTGGCTAGGATGTTCTTGAAAACATCTCCGAATTGTTGGAGGTGTGGACACAAACAAGGGGCATTCTACCATATGTGGTGGACCTGTCCTAAGATTAGGAAATTTTGGGGCAAGATTAAAAAAATGGCTGGATAAAATAACAGGGCAGAAGATGGAAAGAAAGCTGGAACTGTTTCTCCTGGGTAGTCTGGAAGGGGAAATGCAGAAAAATATACAATATATCATATTACACATACTAACGGCAAGTAGAATTGTGATAGCACAAAATTGGAAACCACCAGACACTCCTCCAGATCAAATCATAATAAAAAATATATACAAATGTGCAGAGATGGACAGATTATCTATGGAAATGAAAGAGAGGGAGGACACTGAGTACTATTTAATATGGAATAAATGGTATTCCTGGCTGGAGAGTAAATCTAAAATTTAAGGGATGTTTTTGTTATGAGATCGAATTGTAAATAGAAATCAAGATAATTTAAATAAAGATGTAAGTTTAAGATAAAGATATTTAGAAGTAGAATTTGTGTAAAGAGGTTAAATAGGTTAGAGATACCGATGAAGAAAAGTTGTTATTAGTATTGAAATGTTGATATGGTTGTTTTTGGTTGTTTTTTGTTTTGTGTGTGTGTGTGTTTTTTTTTCTTGCTTTTTTTGTGTATAATGTTTCCTTTTGTACTGTGTATTTTAATCTTTGGAAATTTAATAAATATTATTTTTTAAAAAAATAAACAAAGTTTTTAAAAAGGTAGCTGAATAAACGTATCATAAATGTGTAAATCTTGAATAATATTTTTGATAGATTTCCTTTCACTGCCATAATGCATTAGACAAGTTTATAAAGAATGGTAAATTCTAATTGTTATAATGGCATATGTTTCTTTTTTGTCATTTTTTCTTTTTCATTATATCATGTTTACATACATTCCTTTTTCCTTCTCTTTAACAATGTATGTATCACCATCACTATCATTATTATTTTTTTGGGTTTTGCTCATTTTGTTTTTTTTGCTCTTCGGTTTATTAATTAAAAAGCAAGAAAATAAATAAGGTTGGGATCTCTATAGTGTTTATATTCAATAGTGAACTCGCTCCGTTCAGCTAGTTTCATGTCAATGTTTAGAGATGCTAGCTTAACATCCGTAGATATTTAAACAGAGGCTCTTTTCAGCCATGAAATGCCAAGTTTCCATTTAAATGATGTCACTATTTCTCACAAGTCACACTGCCTGGGCACAAGGGTCAGAAGTACAAGTGGGATCTAAGCAGGTGAGAACTATATTTCCAGTACACAGAATGGTAGTACTGATGAGAAAAATATTCCTGTATAAATAAGCGTTACAATGGGTTTCATGCATGTTTTTTTGCTTGCAAAATGTCTCATAATTCAATTAACGTTCTACGCATGAATCTCAGCATGGTTCTGTTAGGAATGTCCCTCCCAAACACCCCAATTAATGTTAAGCGTGGCAATAAAAGGGAGACAAAAATCTATCAAAACCGGCTTAGCAGAGAAACTAAATTAGAAAAACATGTTACAGAATTTATCTGCAGAAGAAGCCAGCTGTTATGCTGTGGTTGCCGTGAGTCAGCCTATTGGGATTCAGTGACTCAGCCCTTCCTCCTCTGCTCTGGAACCTGAAAATCACACCCCCCCCCCCACACACACCGTGGATTTGCTCATGAGTTTTGCCTGGCTGACAAAGGTGGTTGAGGAAATATAATCCAGCCAGGTGCAGGTATAATTCCTCATTGCCATCCAGTAGGATAAACCTCTTCTACTTATCTTTTATTGGTATGTATTAGTATCAGCCAGCTGTTGGGAGAGATGTATATATGATTGCGTGGGTGGGTGGGTATGCATGCATGCATTCATGGGGTGTTGAAATCTGTTGCCATCTCTGATGGAAAGTGGTTAGACATGAAAGCACCATCTGGCTGTCCGTCCATCCATCTGTCCATCTGTCCGTCCATCCGTGCATCTATCTATCTATCGAGAGAGATTTTAGATTGCAAAGCAAAACAATTTATTGGTAGATGACACCCCTCAAACGAGAGGTGTGAGTGGCTTGTATATTTGTGTTTGGCAACAAAACAAAATTCTATTCTCATGCAGAAATAATTTATAAGAGATGCAGGGAAGCTGAAAGGAATATTAAACACAAGAGGTTGTAAGGGATAGTGTAATTATTGTAATTCTTACCCAGCTCTCTGGCATTTGACATTAATAGAACAGCATTTTTCAACACTGGCAACTTCAAAGCTGTATGGACTTCAAGCCTCAGAATACCCCAGCCAGCAAGGATTCTGGGAGTGGAAGTCCAAACAGCTTAAAGTTGTCAAGGTTGGGAAACACTTGCTATATGAAAAGCAACTCAGCTTCATTTTATTTCTCTTATCTTCAGTACATTTCAGTAGTAGATGCAATACCCAGTCTCTGTGTTAAAGTCCAGCCTCCATCTGAACACTTGATACCAATGTGATGGAAATGGTACTTCTGCATCTCCAAACCAATACTGACACCAATAATAGTTTTCTTGTGGCAAGAAGCATGAATATCTTCCCAGTGCTCAGTTTTTTCTCTCAAAATTCTTTTGAAAGCTATTTGCTAATTTCTACTTTATGTCACATCAGTTGGAAGAGAAACACTGCTGTTATTGCTGCAAAGATAGTTTGCATTATTTATTCATACATATGTATGATTTCCATTCACCTTTCCTCCCAGAGGGCATGAAAGAGGCTTACCAGAAGAAGAAAATAAAACTAAACTCTAATAAAAAATAGTTTGGATCACTATTAATTCAAACTGAAAAGAATTAGCTGAAGAGGAAGCCATTGATGCTCTGCCTAAAGCCAGAACCACATCTCACACTTTGGGAGAAACATAGAAGTCCTCATGTGTCTGATAACAAATGTTGGAAAATGAAACCATCTTCATGAGCCCATTTCTTGCTGATCTAAGATGTGGATACATTGGTACCAAAGTAGGTAATCCTTTACTTTCCCATCTTCTAATCTGTTTAGGACTTCAGAACCAGCAGCTTCTTACAGATCAAATCTCTCAACACAGGTGTTCTGCGCCCCAAGATTCTACAATGATTATCAGCCTGTCCACATTTTCAGCCATTGAAGCTTCTGGATATCTTCAAGAATAGCTTTAAATAGGGCAGATTGCCATAGTAAATAACATCACAATGTTGTTTACTATTAGATTATTTGTCTGAGATTTGCAACGGCCCAGTCAAGGAACTACCAAGACCATCTCAGGTCTGTCTGGGGCAGTGCCACCTGATCAAGGACAAGTGGTGGAAAAACCTTGTTAGTGGAAGGTACAAATATCCAAAGCCACTCTGTCTTACTTGGCTTGAGTTGAAGCCAATTCAACAAAACCACCCACAACAGCCTCCAGGCACTGAGACGGGCCCTCCGTAGTATTGCTCAGGCAACCCTGAGATGGAGATAGACAGCTGGGTATCATAAGCATAATCACTGATGATACTTCAGCCCATTGAATCACTTCCCATAGCAGCCTCATGTAGATGTTAAATAGGAGAATAGGAGCTAGAGAGCTAATGTCAGCCTCTGCCTTTTTATTTCTTGCTTGCTCAGCTGCCATTTTAAGGGGGGAGGAGGGAGCTGTCTGGATGTCTGGGGGATGGGGGGAAGTGAGCTGGTGGAGTAAACTGAGGGAGATGAAGCGCAGGAAAAGATGCCTGGAGAGTGGTTGGAGGGCCAGTCTCGCTGAATCTGACCGAATACTGGTAAGGTCGCATATTAAGACCTACCTAGTGGCGATAAAAGCGGTAAAGTGTAACTACTTTTCCACTCTTATTGCATCATCAGAGAATCGTCCGGCCGCCCTGTTTAGGGTGACCCGCTCCCTGCTCCATCCGGGAGTGCGGGAGGACTCCCTGGAAGGCAGGGCAGAGGATTTCGGACAATACATGTATGACAAAATCGCTCAGATCTCGGGGGATTTGGACTCTGACTGGGTAGATTCGGGCAGGGTAACGAGGAATAGTCTTGAGAACGTTATCTGGGGAGTTTGACACTGTGACTCCTGATGATGTGGACAGGATTTTGGGGAGACTTAGTGCGGCCACATGTTTACTGGACCCGTGTCCCTCCTTGTTAGTACTGGCTTCCCGGAAGGTTACACAAGGCTGGCTCCAAGGAATTATCAACGCTTCGTTGAGTGAGGGTCACTTCCCCACTGCCTCACCAGAGGCCACGGTGAGGCCTCTCCTCAAGAAGCCTTCCCTGGACCCAGCAGTATTAGCCAACTATCATCCTGTCTCCAATCTTCCCTTTGTGGCGAAGGTTGTTGAGAGTGTGGTCGCGCAGCAGTTTCCACAATTCCTGGAGGAAACATCTTATCTAGATCTGTTCCAGTCGGGTTTCAGGTCTGGGCACATCATGGAAATGGCGTGAGCTGCACTGGCTCCCAGTGGTCTTCCGGGTGTGCTTCAAGGTTTTGGTTACCACCTTTAAAGCGCTCCATGGCATAGGACCTAGTTATCTTCGAGACTGCCTGCTGCTACCAATGACCACCCATCGACCTGTGCACTCCCACAGAGAGGGCCTCCTCAGGGTGCCATCAGCCAAACAATGTAGGCTGGTGACCCCCAGGGGGAGGGCCTTCTCTGTGGGGGCACCTACCCTCTGGAATCAGCTGCCCCCAGAGATAAGGAGAATCCAAGACCTCGGTGCATTCCACCGTGCCCTTAAAACTTTCTTTTTCCAGCAAGCCGGGCTGGCTTAAAAAATTTTTTAAAATGTTTTTTAATTGGTTTGTCACTTTTTAAATTATGGGGCCAAATAGATATATATTCTTTTAATTGTTTTTAATGTTTGTATTTTATGTTTCTTATTTGTGGTTGTACACTGCCCTGAGTCCTTCGGGAGAAGGGCAGTATATAAATAAATAAATAAATAAATAAATAAATAAATAAATAAATAAATAAATAAATATTTTCCTCAGCGTCTCTCTGCAGCTGGGAAGAGCGCTGATAACCACTCAAGGTCAACCAGCATGGCATACCAGGAGGATGGAACCATCGGAAGCTGCGCCCCACATGACCCCTGGAGGGGATGTGGATTGGATAATCCTGACCAGATGATTGGGGGGAGGGTTTAAGGATGCTTTCTATATGTTATTTTTGCGTCTATTACCTCAGACCTTGCTTTTCTTTGATTGCATTCAGTTCATACTCAGTAAAAGTACCTTTCTCTATGAAAATGGCGTTGGGGTTTTTCTTTCTTGAGTATTGAAAGGAGGCATACCTGACAGCTGAGCCCCAGGGAACTTCACAAAGCCCTTGGGGGTGCAGGCTGGATCTCTCCCCTCTAACAATATCAAGTGGAGCAACCCTGCAACACAGTGCATCTCACCTCCAACACTCGAAGACGTTCCAGAAGGCTACCATGATCAATAGTATCAAAGGCCACTGAGATGTCAAGATGAGCAAGGATGGTTGCACTGTCCTATCCTACTTCTGCCAAAGCTCATATAAGAGCGCTATCAATGCTGTTTCAGTCCATCACTTTGTCATATTATTGACTGTTGAATTTCTACCACATTTGCATCCCATTTGCCTCTTCTTCCTTTTTAACCAAGTTTAACCACCTTTTAAATCTTCATTTGAATCAACATGCCAAGGCAGTCTGGAGTGGATAAATCTGGATATCATCAACATGTTGATGATGCCTCACCCAGAATCATCAGGCCACCTCACCCTCGGGCCTCACATAGAAGAGGAGAGAGAACTGAGGCCTGGAGCAGTCCACAAGGTGCCAAGCATCCACACAACTTCTTCTCCCAATAGGATTAGCCCATAAGTTCTTGCAGGAGAACCTTGGTGTGTTTCCATCACTAGTTCCTAGATCCTTCTCTGTTAGCCGGGATTTTGGATTTCCTTGGTGATGAAATCAAACAATTGAAGTTTTAGAGGTGTGCTCTGGCCTGTTAGATCTTCAAAGTTCTATATTGGGGAGGATTATGGTTTCAACTGCTCTTTGTTGCAAGTTGTTTTTCCAAGAAAATATACAAAACAAGCTAACTGACAGATGCTAGGCATTCCTGTAAGGTGACAGAGTGGGTGGCAGGATTTTTCATGCATGACCTGATTTTTCATGTTAAATATAACATGAAAGCTGAAAGTTTTGCCTGGGATAATTACTCCTTCTTGGTGATTTTGCAACACATTATGCTTCTCCTTAACCTAGTTAAGCATGCTGTGTGAACTGGGCTACAATGTGCAACCAGCATTTGTAACTACATACAGATTAGAACAACCCACACCCACCAAAGATTTCACCAAATGTTATTCTTCCTCAAACCTTGGAAAGCAATTTATTTTAGTCAGAAACCCAGAAACAATATTATCTACAGCATTAAACAAAATATTTTTTTCTAGGCTGTTCTAACTATCCTCTTGAAAATGCAACAGTCCCAACCTCTCTTTCTGGTGTAGCTTGCCAGAGGAAAAGAGCCACATGTGGGATTCTTACAGCTTATCTTCTTAATGCTCCAGTATTGACAAATACACTCTGCTGGCACCTGATTTGTGTTTGATTGGATGCAGGCGCTTGCTATGCATTTCCACCTCAAGTGATGTCAGAGGAATTTACATGGGTGATTACTCCCTGACTAGGCTTATCCATCATCATAATGGCCAGGTGTCACCATCCCAGCAAACCCAAAGAGAAAAGATCACCCAAACTCTCTTGGTTTACTGGAAGGGTGCCTTAACCTTCACCGATTGATTGATTTATTCATTATTTATACAACTTTGATCTCATGCATGCATTTTTATGTCTTGTTTGACTTAGCTTCAGGTGACTGCATGACTTCTGGGTCTTACTTTTTGGGAGCAGCTGTTACACCACAGCTGTATCGAAGGTATCAAGCAAAGCAGAAGGCCACCATTGGATTCTTCTGAGTCAAATAAATATTCATCCTTTCTATCTAATCTCATTTCATGCTCTAGCTCATCTCTCTTTCCATCTCTCCCTTTCTCCCTTGCTGATGAGCAGTTCCAAAGCAATTCATACCACTTATAAAACAATAGTAGCCAATAATAAAAGCACGATACGGGGTTGTTGTATTTCCTGTAATACATTTATTTGCTGACACAAGGAAGGGGGGTGGCTGGGGTCAACCTCTTTTCCAAAGGACCAGAGGGCAGGACAAGAAGCCATGGATGGAAACTAATCAAGGAGGGAAGCATCCTGGAGTTAAGGAGGAATTTCCGGACAGGGAGAACAATTAATAAAACAGTTTGCCTCCAGAAGTTGTAGGTGTTCCATCCCTGGAGGTTTTTAAGAAGAGATTGGAGATCCATTTGTCTGAATTGATATAGGGCTTCCTGCCTGAGAAGGGGGTTGGACTAGAAGCCCTCCAAGGTCCCTTCCAACTCTGTTATTCTATTATTCTGTTATTTTGCATTAAATTTCTCCTTCGTTCTAGGTTGCAATTAATTCCAATTATAGTTTTGACTTGCCCAGTCCCTTTCCTCCCTCCCTTTTTAGATATTTTTTAATGCCATTGCTTCTTGAAACACGAGGCTTAGAGTGTGAAAGCTGAATTTTGCACCACATTTTTGTCTTTTTCCTTCTTTTTTCATCATTCTTGGGGAGTTCAATAATAAATTGAAGTACATCATCTTTTCATTGGAATAGATAATTGTAATAACATTTAGGGCTTTAAAACCATATTTTCTGAAGTGGCATTTTAATATTTCTTCTAATTTGTTTATAATAGATTTTCAGCAAAGCAGGATATGAATCAATGGAACTACTCTTCCCTATATCTATTTTGTTGTTATGAAGAAAAGAAAAATATACTGCTTTTCTTATGAAGAAAACATAGTAATTAGAAAATGTCATTTGATATGAAGAGCGTCTCAGAATGCTTATTCCTTTTGTATTCAAACCTTTTGGAGTGCACTAATTATTCAAGAGCCTATTCAAGTCATCTAATTGATGAGTGGATTATCTTTCTTTGAATCATTGATTCAAATGGAAAAGTCAATTTAATTTAAATTGAATCGTCAGTTTGAACTTCAGAATGAGTTCAATTCAGACAGATGATTCAGTGAAATCAAAAGTGAATTAGATAAACCATCTAATTATCATACTGGTTCAAATGTATCTGATTTGATCAGAGCCATTGAATTAGCTTGAAGATACAGCTTGAACAGGTATTCAGCTGGATTTCCTTTAAAACAAATCTTTGAATCAAAGCTTTTGCACAGCCCGAGATATTACACATGTAAAATATTTCCTCTTTTAGACCATAGTCAGAAGACTATAAACAAACTCTTAAATGAGAAAATTTAGGACACTACCAAATCTCTCTGAAACAGTGAGATCATCATGCTTCAGAGGAAGAATGCAACGAGTGCCCCAAACTGTTGCATTGCTAATTGTTGGACTATTTATAAAAATGAAAAGAAGGACCAGGGGAAACATGACAGCAGTCTTCCAGTATCTGAGGGGCTGCCACAAAGAAGAGGGGGTCAAGCTATTCTCCAAAGCATCTGAGGGCAGGACAAGAAGCAATGGGTGGAAACTAATCAAGGAGAGAAGCAGTGGTGGGTTCTTCCCAGTTCAGTCTGGTTCTGCCGAGCTGGTAGCGGTGATGATATGACATCACTGAACCGGTTCTGCCCCCCTGCCCCCCCTGCATTATTCTTACCTTTTATTTGGCCCCACCCCCAATCTATTGCTGCCTCCTGAGTCCTAGCTGATTGGCTAGAGGGAAAAGAAACTGTTTAAACTCTTGCCCCGGGGCTTCAAAGGGCCGCCCTACAGCTGATCAGTGTTAAAAGAAAACAAATGAGTAGACCAGTGCCTGCAAAAATAAATGGGTAGACCGGTACAGCTCTGCAAGCAGTTAAAAGCCTGGTAGACCAGTACCTCTGCTAAATCCTAAAGAATTGTCACATGAGTATCAAGCCACACCCACAAAATAAGCCACGCCCACAGAACCGGTAGTAAAAAAATTTAGAACCCACCCTGGAGAGAAGCAACCTGGAATTAAGGAGAAATCAAACCAGTGGAATAGCTTGCCTCCAGAAGTCATGGGCACTCCACCACAGGAGGTTTTTAAGAAGAGATTGGACAATGATTTGTCTGAAATGGGATAGGGCCATGATAGCGAACCTATAGCACGCATGCCACAGGTGGCACATGAAGCCATATCGGTGGGCATGCGAGCGTTGCCCTAGCTCAGCTCAGTGGGACTGGAAGTCGGAAAACCCGCTGTTTCCAGCCTCTGGAGGGCCTCGATGGGGTGGGAAGGGGGGAAAGGCTGTTTTCGCCCTCCCCATGTCCCTAGAAAGGCTCTGGAGCCTGGGGAGGGTGAAAAATGGGCCTACTGGGCCCACCATGCTATCATGTGCCAAAAGCTGTGGGAATGCGGGTCATGCACGAATGTATGGGGGGCAGGGCACATTGAATTATGGGTATGGGCACATGCACACACAACTTCCCCCACTTTTGGCACGCGACAGCAAAAAGGTTAGCCGTCACTGGGATAGGGTATCCTGCTTGAGCAGCAGGTTCTATTATTCTATGTTTTAATAAAGTGCAGAAACAGGATGGCTAGAGATAAACAAAAGTGTAGAAAGCAAGAAATGAAAAAGAAAAAAAAAATAGAAGAAGCTTCTGATTTCCTTTGCAGCAAATATAAACACTTGCAAAATTCTCTTTTCCTGAACAATTACCAAAAACTCAAACCCATCACTTTTTTTCATTATCCATTTTCCCCCTAATCCTCAAAGCTACAAATCATATGCATTTCCCCCCCAGTTTCATGCAAAAGGTGTATCAGGGGTTTTCAGTCTGATCATGAAACAGAGAGCCAAATTGTGCAGATCTAAATTTCATAAAAATATTGTTCTGCCTCCTTGATCCACTGGGGCAAGAACTAAAGAAGGTCAACGAGAGACCCCATGGGCAAAAGGTTCTCGCCCTACAATGTAGGGGGAGAGACCGAATAGACCACCAATAGCTGTGTCAGATAATTAAATCTTCCGTCATGTACCGTGTAACTCTTTGGTGAGTTCCCACCCTTTGTTAGCCTCAGGATCTCTAAGCTAAACAATGGGTGGCTTTCGTGGCACAGTCCATCTATCTACAGAGGCATTCAAGCACAAAATCAATTCACAGCACAACAATTGTAAAATACCTGGACCAGGGAAAATATTTGGGTAGGACCATGCAGAGGTCCTGAGATAAAACAGTCCTGCTATCGAAGACATGTTCACCTCTCTTGAAACCTCCAACCTGTTTTTGCCTCATCAAGCACTCTCCCGCTGACCTAAGAATAAATGTAACCATGACTAGGAATACTTAAGAGATCCTAGAATCTCATCTGGTGATACATTGGGGGTTATAATTTAAGCTGATTTGGGTTGAGATGCATTATCTTAATAAGGATTTACAGCTTTTCTCTCTTAAAGCATTCATCTGGGGATATGTACCTGCCTTTCCCCTGATGTAGATTTTCCACTGAACTGGAAATGTGATTGTCTTGAGGACTGGCTGACCCACTTTCCAGCTGGATGCTGGTTTCATAGGCAGTCCAGATCTCCTTGGGTTGGCTGAGAAGGCTGCCTAGCCCAGATCCCATTTCTGTCCAGTTCTCTAGCATGGGTCAAAACAAATGCAACTCTTTCCCGTGTTTACTACATGGAAAAAGCGTAAAACACCTAATTATCTCCATAGCTGATGCTTTTTTCCCCTTCTTTAGAACTGCATGACAGCAGCAAGGAAGCGATAACCTGAAACACCCCCAATTTTACAGAAATCAGTGCAGGAGATTTACTAGACACATGCCTCTGTGGAAGTTTGAAATCTCTCAATTATCCAGGGCCATTATGCAGCTAGTTCTGCAAAGAATGGGTTGTTACATTTTTGCATGCATCAGATTCCGGCAAACACTCAAATTTTCTCTTCTTCCTTCCTTCCTTCCTTCCTTCCTTCCTTCCTTCCTTCCTTCCTTCCTTCCTTCCTTCCTTCCTTCCCTTCCCTTCCCTTCCCTTCCCTTCCCTTCCCTTCCCTTCCCTTCCCTTCCCTTCCCTTCCCTTCCCTTCCCTTCCCTTCCCTTCCCTTCTCTTTCCTAGGCAGAGTGGGAAGGAAAACAAGCATAGCCATTCCCCTAATTTCCTGATTGCTTTCTGGGGTTTGTAGACCGATAGCTTGTCCAGTCAAAGCAAGGGAAATGTGAGATTTTTTTTTGGGGGGGGGGTTCCCACTTAGCTTGGACTTAAGTAGCTGATAAGGAATTTTGCTTCTCTCTTTTTTTAAAAAAAAATCTTTATTCAATCTTTTTTAGTTTTGAAATCATGTTTCTACTTTTACAGCTTTCAGTTATCGGTATTAATTCTAATTACATATTTTCCATTTATGGCCTATTATTTTATACATTTTGTATTTATACATCTAAATACATAATACCTTTTGCTGTATTATAGAATTATTCACCTTTAGTATAAGTTTTGTATATTCTTTACACAATAAGTATACATATATGTACTTACTTAATCCCTTTAACCTTTAACATCTTTTATTGTATTCATAAATATATATGGTTTTTATTTTAACATGATTTCTATGTATATTTTATGCATCAATTTTACATCTAGTTTCCAGCCAGTTATGCCACATAACTGTTTCCTCTCTATCTTTTAGTTCCATGGTTTCTGCTCAATCTAGCACCTTTTTTATTATCATTGTGTTTGATGGCATGTTTTCCTGTTTCCAATTCTGGGCAAATGTAATTCTGGCTGCTGTTATAATGTGGAGTATAATGTATTGAGTCTTTTTACTTATATTTCTTTTTATGATACCCAGTAAGAACAACTCTGGTTTCATCTCAATTTTTTGTTCTGTAATTTCTTCTAACCATTTTTTAATTTTCATCCAATACCTCTTAGCCTTCGGGCATGTCCACCACATGTGATACAATGTCCCTTGTTCATAATTACATCTCCAGCAGTTTGCTGGTCTATTGGGGAACATTTTTATGAGCCTCGCTGGGGGTAGATACCAATGATAAAACATTTTGTAGATGTTTTCCTTATAAACTGCCAACGTCATTAATTTATAGTTTTTCTCCCATAATTTTTCCCAATGTTCCAATTCAATGTTATATCTGAAATTTTGGGCCCAGATTATCATCGTCTCTTTCACTGTTTCCATCTCCATTTTAAATTTAAAAGACAGTTGTAAGTTTTAGTTATCATTTTTTCCTCTGTTCCTAATAGTATTTTATCCATTTCCTGTTGTTATCTTTGGAAACCATAATTTTCTAAATCTTTTTAATACCTTGTCTAAATTTGTAAATATGGCCACCAATCTATTTCTATTCCTTGAGATTTTAAGTCTTGGTTAGATTTAAGTTTTCCTTGCCCATCCAATAACTCTTTGTATGTCACTACCTTATTCCAGTCTAATACATTGGGGTAAATTATTGCTTCCGTGATTGATAGCCACTTTGGGATTTTTGTGTAACAATTTCTCTTGATTTTCCCTGCACCTCTAACAAGGCATCTCTTATCTGATGTCTCAAAAAATACATATGAAATTTATTTCTTCTTTCCCTGATGAACGTGTGCCAGCCAAGCTGTAGATCATGGCCTTCTATTGTTAGCATCCTTTTATTTTTAAGAGTTATCCAATCCTTAAACCATGTTATGGCTGCTGCTTGATGGTAAAGTTCCCAATCTGGGAGTCCGAATCCTCCCTTGCTTCTAAGAGTTTAAATTGTAAGAGTTTAAGTTTTATTAGGGCTTTCTTCCCTAACCAAATGAATTTTAAGATTGTTTTATTTAGTTCTACAAAATATTTTTTTCTCAAGTTTTATTGGTACCGTTTGAAATAGAAATAAGATTTTAGGTAGCTGATAAGGAATTTGGCTTCTCTTAATTGCTTCTTAGTAAAAGACGGTACACATAAATGTGGTTTGTGGGGAAGACAGTATCCTTCATTTCCATGTGTGCATATATCTGTTTAGTTGAGCAGGATTCTGGGTGTGACGTGGTTTCATCAACTCTGTTCTTGCCAGAAATGGGCCAATGACTTTGAGATTGCAAATGATGCCTCTTAACTAGTAAAGCCTTAAAACCCTCTTAATTATCTATCTGCCAGTTCAGCAAAATTAAAAAGAGGGGGAGGGGGAGTTAAGTGAGTATCTCTAAGCACTTCTGCTTCAACCATCCCAGCTCAAAGGAGAGATCAAGCTATTTCTCCTTATGCCTTCAGTTCTTTGGGTAAAACAACCAGGACCATTTTTTCCTTAACTTTTCGTTACAAAGTACTCAAGGGGAATTATTGATATGGAAGATTCATATCTGTCAGTCTTACATTCCCAAACCATGCCTTTTTCCGATTTTCAGTTTCGCTTCTGTATGGGTGTGTTGTTCAGAGGGGATTCCTGAATCTCTGACATCAAGAGCGATGGGGCTGTTGTGGGTTTCAGACAAGCAGGCTGACAATAAACCACAGTCCAGTCAAGGAACCATCAAGATCCTTCCCATTTCCCACTGACATGGCAAGTCACAAGGATATGAAACAAGAGCAAGCCCCACTTTTCTCATTCAGCAGAATTACATTAACAAATTGAGGATGGTGAGGTAATGAGGTGCAGACAATGGTTTTCTTGAGTTAAACAAAAGTGTCAAATATAAAATGTAGGCACTGGACCTCATTAATTTGGAGGGAAATCAGATGACTGGAAATTGATCACTTAAACATGAGCCAGCAGTGTGGGGCAGCAGCCAAAAAAAGCTAATACAATCCTGGATTATATAAACAGAGGCATAGAATCAAAATCACATGAAGTATTAGTACTAAGGCTTTACAAAGCCTTAGTACAGGGGTGTCAAACTCATGGCGTCATGGCATCATCATGTGACGTATTGGGACTTTTTCCCCCTTCGCTAAACTGGGTGTGGGCGTGGCCAGTGTGTGACACACCTGGCTCACAGGCTGTGAGTTTGACAGCCCTGCCTTAGTAAGGCCACACCTGCAATAGTGCATCCAGTTTTGGTCATCACATTACAAAAAAAGATGTTGAGACTTTGGAAAAAGAAGAGCAGAGAAGAGCAGCTAAGATGATTCAAGGCCTGGAGGCTAAAACATATGAAGACCAATTGCAGGATTTGGGTCTGGCCAGTCTAGAGAAAAGAAGGACTAGGGATGACATAATAGCAGCATTCCAGTATTTGAGGGGCTGCCTGCCACAAAGAAGAGGGGGGTCAATTTATTTTCCAAAGCACCAGAAGGCAAGAGAAGAAACAATGGATGGAAACTAATCAAGGAGAGAAGCAACCTGGAATTAACTGAGGACAATCAACCAGTGGAATAGCTTGTTTCGAGAAGTTGTAGGTGCTCCGTCACTGGAGGCTCTTAAGAAGAGACTGAACTTGTCTGAAATGGTATAGAATCTCCTGCTTGAACAGGGGGGTGGACTAGAAGACCTCCAAGGTCCCTTCCAGCTCTATTCTGATTCTGATTGAGTTCATAAAGGAAGGAAAGGACAGGATATTTTTTGCTGGTATAGTTTCCTGCCAACTAGATTTTCAGATAAATGCAAATACATCTTTTTGCTTAAAATCTCAACATTCCAATTCCAATCAAATATTCCCAGCCTTCTATTTTCACTTTGAAATGGACCATTGTTGATTTTGCATGTTGATGTGAAATGTGACCAAAATACAATTAAAGAATAAAAAAACAGCAGTAGTGTTCTGTCCCCATCTCACACGCACACAAACAGACAGCCAGGGGTTAAATTAACTGGCAGACAACAAATTCTTTCGATAGGAGGATTGGCAGCAACCCAGTAGCTGCTTGCCAAGACTTTACTCATAAACAAGATACACACAGTTCAAGAATTGTCAAGTCCAATCTGTAATTAAATCCAAGGCAGATAATGTTGTTTCCAAAGATGCAATGTGACTCGATAGTAGTTAGTTTAGTCCATCACAGAGTCTGAATGGCCACCTCACCCCCTTTTATACCCTGCGGGGTATGATCCAGTGACTCAGCTCAATCTCTGGCACGCCTCTTCTTCTGTTGCACGCACTTATCTCTGCGACGCTGCCGAGGATCCAGCCAAGACTCATCTCCCTCATTACTGTCCACCTGTGGCTGCGTGGACGTGCTTGGCCCCGGGCCTATCTCTTGACCTTTGGCAGACACCGAAGGCATTGCCAGAGAGGAGGGTCCTGGAGAGGGAGGCCTTGCCAACTCCTCTTCTTCACTCTCGGAGTCCTCTCCCGCCAATGACACAGGCTCAGGTAACGGAGCCACAACAAGTAGGAACGGATGGTAGGTGGTAGAACTTTAACTCAAATCGAACTAAGCAAAATAGAATTTGACTGTTTCTTCTACATAGTAAGGTGACGGTTTTTGATAGGTAGGATCAAGACTAAAAGTGCCAAAATCAATCTTCACAATTCAGAAAATCCTTAAAGCAGATTGCTAAATATAAGTTATATCATTCTTGAATTTTCCAGCTTCACAGGCAAAGAGATTAAGCTTGTTATTGAACCAATTTTGAGGAAACCTAAGAGCGGCGTATCAGCCTTCCATTCGAATTTATATCTCATAGTTTATAAATGACTTGAGATGTACATATAATATTTAATAGCATTAATGTGGCAATAACATTTCAGGACCATGAACTTTCAGTGAGATTTTTTTCCCTTGTGTTCTGAGGCTCAGAAATCTGTTGTCATGGAAAGTAGGCACTGCCATTTTATTTCATTTACTGTTTTATTGAAAATGAAAAATTCTATATTGTCTGAAAGACTGAAAATTCAACCCTGCCCAATATCAGTTCAGGAGTCAGAAAACAGGTATTCTATTTTTTTTTTTTTAAAAATGCTTTAATAAACTTCCTACAAATCTTTATTCTCAATCTTCAGAAATACATTTGTAGATATCCTGAAAAAGATTGGATCTTATTTATTCCCCAAAGTGTCCTGGTCCATTTTGGACTAAACTCAGCCACAAGCAAACTCTACTTAACCTTCAGTGTGTGTCTACTTGGTAATTGCCAGAATAATAATTAATAATAATAATAATAATAATAATAATAATACCACCAATATAAAATAAAATTAATTTGATGAATTCTCAGATGGCAACTTTTATGCAAGGAGTGATAGCAAGTTGGAATTTCTTTATTATTTTCCTTTCACTCTTTTTTTTGAGATGTCTGAAAAGAGTAGTATTAACACTGAGATGAAAATGAGTTGAGTAGCTGAGCAATATTTATAAGTCATTTAAATCAGTCCACAACTGGACCATAATTTAAGCACAAACGAAAGAAAATATTTTGAGGACTCATCTAAGCTGTAGGAATGAAAATGAATATAGGCTGTTAGAGAATTTCCATCTGGAGAGACGAAATGCCAGGCTTAGCTTCTTGGAAATGGGTTTCTTAGTTTCAAAAATTAGATCTGTGGAGTCATTTATTTCATGATGCTTACCTTCAGAAAATGGAATCAATTCATTGGTTCTTGGTTTCCTGAATTCTTCACATACCAAGCTTGTCTAAAGGTTTCTTAGATATTGCTTCAGCTGCTGCATGTTGGCTCCACTCTCACAGATTGGGAATAACTGTGCTAACTGCACCAAGTCCAGATCCCTAAAATTGTAACACAGCACAGAACGATCAAAGAAATCAGACTTCAATGGAATCAAAATGATGTCATGGACCAAACTGGACATGATCCACCATCCTTTCCATAGAAACAGGAAGCAAATGGTAGATGTCTATGGAGATTCTCAGCCATCCAGGTCATGGTTGTCCCAAAGGTGCTTTTTCAAAAGACAACTGGACTTCCTTTGTTTTTTTTTTCCCTTGAAGATGTTTCACTTCTCATCCGAGAAGCTTCTTCAGTTCTGGATAAGAAGCGAAACTTCTTCAAGTAAAAAAACAAAGTCCAGTTGTCTTTTGAAAAAGCATCTTTTTCATTTGGAAGGTACTTTGCCTTTGTATTGAAATACTTATTTTTATATGGTGGGACAATCCATCCTGCATAAGATTTCCTAATTTGTTCATTCAATCTTTTTATCTCCCATAAATTGCTAGAAAGCTAAGGCTCCAACTATCCTTCAACAGTTGCATGCAGCCGACAGTATGTATCTTTACTCAGACAATTCTGCTGATTAGATACCTTGGCTGAATACTATTATATCAGCATTATTCTGCACCATATATTCAGAATTTTCTCTTCTTCCTCTTCCCCCCACCCTCATTTTGCTGTGCAAAGAGCTGTTAAAAAACCAAATTGGTCAATATAATTAAACATTTATTGCTTTGCAAAGTGACCTGTGAACTAGAGGAAATTTTCTAATAAAGAGCTTTCTCCTGTATAATAGCAACATGCAATCACAAATTAAATGCTGCTCATACTGAGGTTTCTTCCAAAAATGCCAAGGCAGCATCTTACGTTTCTCTTCCTCTGCAGACCATGAGATTTGCAGAATGGAAGCAACTCAAAGGCCCCTTGCCTTAAGGTTTCCCATTACCTTTTGTTTTAGATTACCACATTCCTTTATTTTACTATGAGGTCTCTTTATGCTGCTATTGAAAAAGAGCCTGTTGGTCACTGAAGTAAATGTACTGTATTTAAATCTTCTATAAACCCAGAGTCCAGTCCAGTCAAACTAAAAGGCTAGTTAGGGGTTTTAACTCAATTAAGCACATGTTTAGGCGTGTGGATTTTATTTGTACAATGGCTTGGATAGTTCCCAAAGAATGCCTATAAGAAGCAATGCAAGTAATTTTTTTTTTAATGGATTATTGACCCAATGAAACCTTAGAGGTTTCAACGGTTTCCTTGTAGAGAAGTGACAATGGAAAATACAGATGCTGGACATCACGGTTAATACCACCAAAAGGACAAACAAAGCAAGGCTGCCATAGAAGAGTCATATCCAAAGACATTCTATGCGAAGGAATGTAAGAAAACTGAGATTTATTGCCAGTTAAGAGGGAGCTGAGATGTATTTAGCAATCTCATCCTCTCTTTTTAACATGGCACTCTCTATTTCATTTCCATCCATTATGTCTTTATCTAGCCAATTTGAATTGGGCGGTTAGCATAATGCTTCCATTCTGTTTCCTGGTAGCTCCTGCTTCTTAATTAATCATTAATGGTATGATTAATGCAGAGAATTGTCTTTCTTTGAGATATTTGGTCTTCCTGTATTTAGAAAATCATGTTTACTGTATACTGTCACTATACGTCATGCCCAAAAGCAAGAATAGCATGTGGTGGTTCTTCCAAGCTGAATTCATTATTGTTTCATTCTTATAAACAAAATGTTGCAAGACAGAACATTCTATTATCTGCATCTACAATATACTCTATTGGGAGAGATTGTCTTCACCCTCTATTTCTCACACATGATATCTGAGCTGAGTTACCTCTCATTCCTCTAGAATGAACTCCGTTCCTCCTCGGAATGGGACAACTTCCCACGGCCAACTCACCCTGGGACAACTCATTGAGGGACAATTCAACAATTCAATGTAATTATTTAAAATAATTGAAAGATTATTTGAATTTTTGTCATTCACATTTCATTTTGTCCCTCCTTTTGCATCCTTTCTTTAATGATTCTATTCCACCATCACTTCAGTATTAGTACGACTCTTGTTACGTGGCAACTTGCCCCATGGTGAGTTGGCTCTGATGCGTTGTCCAGGGGTGAGTTGGCCATGGGAAGTTGGCCACGGTGAGTTGTCCTAGACCCGACCCTACTGGGGATCCACCTCCTTATTACATTCTCTCCCATCCTGAATAGTAATAACAACAATGAATTTAATATTGAAGACCGGGTAAAGCTGCTCAGAAATGGAGATGGTAAGTGAATTATACAGCTAAGTCCATTTTCTAGGAGATATTGATCATTTAAACGTGGTTGTAACTTTTCTTTAGAAAGCTTTTCATTATAACCCAGCTTCGAGACAAATTTTTACCAAGTTCTATTTTCAGCTTGTCTGACAGCAAATATGCAGCGGTTCCAGTCTGACAAAAGAGATTGCATTTTTGATACTGCATACATGGAGAACATCGCTCATTATGTTTGATTTTGTAAATCTACTCCGAGAGAGAGATTTCTCCCTCCATTGATTAGGAAAATGGCTGCTAAGACACCCACTAAGATAATCTGTGGCTTGCTATCAGATAATAATATTGATATTATCCATCAGATGTTTTAGTTTGCAGTTGCTGACAATATGGTTAGGATATGCAATAAAACTATTGTTATAAACTTAATGGAGGGTGGTTTAAGCAATGTGGAAATTATATGGCCTGGCCTTGTGGTGTTTCAACTCACTTTAAAGTCATATAGTTACTTGTATTGATCAATCTGATAGCGTTCCATTCTATTTTCTCAATTTCTGTATTTCTCTGCCCCTTTTTAAAATGGATCTCTAATAAAACTTGGTGCAAACATTTGCCAGATTCTAAATATATTCCCAAAATACACAGATAAAAACAAATTATACTTATCCTGGCCTGTATTTTATAAGCTGCATCTTCCAAAGATCCCCTCAACCTTCTCCCCATAGTATTGTATGTTCTTAGTGGTGAGACTTCTTACACAAGTCCGTGGGGTCCTTGGTGCTCCCTGAGCTTCGTTGTTTTCTTGTAGATGTTTCATTACCAAACTGGTAACATTATCAATGCTAGAAGAGAGTAGGGTTTATGGAAGGAGGAGGAGGAGGAGGAGGAGGAGGAGGAGGAGGAGGAGGACAACGACAACTGTGGGTTCCTTGGTACTCTCTGAATTTATCTTTTTGCAGACATTTTATTATCCAACTATGTAATATCATCAGTGCTAGAAAAGAACGTGGTTTGCTCTCTATTTATACACTAGTGGCTTGCCTTGTCAGTATTGTTGGGAATGCTTTTGGTGGTTTTTTGAATGGTATGTAAATGTTATTTATCTTATGTGCTTATTGATGGCTGATTTGTCTGAGTGTCAGGCTTAAAGGAATTCTGTACTGATTTTGAACTTTTGGACTGCTGAAACAGAACCACAACCAGGGATATCTCATAAGATTTGTCTTCCAGAAATCCCCTCAACCTTCACCATGAAGCTCTGTACAGTATGTACTCAGCAATTTTACTTGTTATAAAAGTCTTTTTGGAGAAAATATATAATTTTACCACAACCATGTACTCAGTATCACTAATAATGAGAGCACAAATGGTCATTGTAAAGCAGGGGTGTCAAATTGGCAGCCCAGGGGCCTCATTCATCACAACCCGGCCACGCCCATCCCAGCTCCATGAAGGGAAAAAACATTGTGATATGTCACATGACAGCAACGTGATTCAGCAAGTTTGACACCCATGTTCTAGAGCATGCAAAGAAAGGTAACAAAACAGACCAGGGGTGAAATCTAATTTTTTTGCTACCAGTTCTGTGGGTGTGGCTTGGTGTGGCATGGCTTCATGGTCATGTGACTGGGTGGGCGTGGCCAGTTTGATGTCATTCGCATCACTCTGCTGTGTATGGGGCGCTTGGAGAGAGAGCGAGCAAGGCAGCTTTTCAACGTGTGTGTGTGTGTGTGTGTGTGTGTGTGTGAGGGAGAGAGCAATCTGAAACTTCCGGCAGTGGTGGGGGCAGCTTCTGAGCAGCCAGCTCCACCTGACCTACTCCCTGAGTCTCGCCGTTCTCCTCACCCCCACCCCTACCCCACTCAAGCAGCTTCCCTGCTCAGCCCCAACAAACTATGCATCCCTGGTGCCCGCACCAGCATCCCGAGAGAAGCAGAGAAGATCATTGCTTGCAAGCAGACAAGCAGAGGTAGCAAGCATATGCCGTGTTGTGGGAAAAATGAGAGGTCCTTTTGTCCCGCAGAGCCTGCCGCTGCTTGAGTGGGGTGGGGTGGGGCGAGGAGAATGGTGAGACTCAGGGAGTAAGTTAGGTGGAGCTGGCTGACTCAGGGCTGCTCCGAAGCCGCCCACGCCGCTGCCAGAACTTTGGGTGCCTCGGCTTCAGATCGCTCCTCCATCTCTCCCTTCCTCCCTCTCTCTCTCTCTCTCTCACACACACACATACAAACAGAAGTTGGAGAGCTCTCTTGCTCTCTCTCTCTCCAAGCGCCCCATGCACATCCCATTTGAGGAAAGGGCACGCACAGCTGGGCGCGTTTGGCTGCAGAAGGAGGCGCAGCACAATAAGGTTGTTTTGTTCACCAAGGTGGTACTTTGGGAGGGCAGGCGGACATCTGCAGCTGACAACTATAATGAATATGTCCACCTGCCCTCCCAAAACACCAGCGCGGCGAACAAAACAACCCCATTGCTATGGATGCATAGCTTGTCGGGGCTGAGCAGGGAAGCCGCTGCTTGGGAGGGGCAGTAAGCTGCTAGCTCCTTCCCTGCAGCCCTGCCATGCTTGCCTGCCTTCCACGTGGACTTCTGCTTTCCTGCCTTCACAAGCTGGCCACCAGGAAGGCAGCATGGAAGGCAGGCAAGCATGGCAGGACTGTGGGCTGTGGACTGGTTCGAGGGCATGACCAGCCAGCCATTGCTCCCGGTTCAGCGAACTAGCCTCAATCTCTGCTATCTACTCGCCCGAGCCGGTCTGAACCGGAAGCATTTCATCCCTGAAACAGACCCTTCCTTTTAATAAAATATATCTCCAAACATACAGATGGATTATCTTTCAAAAATAAGGAAATCAATGTCATCTATGCAAATGCCATATGAACTGTTCAACCTCTATCTCCCAGACCTTCCTAAACATTCAGATGGAATGTCTTTGTGTGTATATGTGTGAATGTATTGTTAAATGTGGAAACATTGGATGCTATTCATTTAAGGATTCTTACATTTAGATGGATGCAGAAATGAGGCTCTACAAATCAAAAAAGGGGGAAAAAACCCAAAGAGATGTGTCCATTCTTAGTGGAAGAAGCTGTTCTCAAAATGAACGTCATCTGTCTTTTCTCCATTGTACCTCTCTGGGATTCTTAGGAAAGTCTCCACTTTTATTTCATTTTATGTCCAGCATCTGGTAACATGAATTACTCTTGGAAGAACAATATTCTACTTCCCCCATGTATACCATGGCTAAAGCAGCCCTTGGACAAAAGACCACCTGTGTCTTTTCAAGTTATAAGGAGAGTGAACTAAGTGAAGAAGGGAAAGAACAGAAAAATCTGCATTTTTTTTTCCTTTAGAGAAGAATGATGCATTGTGAGCCTTGACAGGAAGAAAAGATTGGATGACAGCCCTTAAAAGGGAACATTAACAGATCACCATTTTAGACTGCTGTTTAATTTTAATTCCTTTCCTCTTTTGGAATGATATGTCTAAGGAGGATGGCTGCTCTGGACATCAGGGCAAACCTATCAATACTTCTCTCTCTGGGTCAGTCCAAGACATCTGGCAACCTGCTCTTAATGTCACGGCAAACATTCTTCGCTCACTCATTAGATTGCTGGAATGAACTGTGCTCCAGATGATATTTAAAGGTCATTGTCCAGGATTGCCCATTTGCTCTTTCCTGGACTAAATCTTCCATGGCAAACCAGCACAATAAATCCACCCAATGTCATTAACACATTTTGGAAGGGAGAAAGTGTGTATGGGAAACAGGGAATTCTCATAAAATCACTAAACAACTATCCGTGGGAAGAGAGAGTTGCCAGATTTAGACTAAAGTGAATCAGTTTTTTTTAAAAAAAAATCTGGGATTTTCATAGGAAGGAAACTTGGATTGCAGTTAAAAAGCAAGGGATTGTCCGCTGTCTTGTTCATTGGCGTAAACTCGTGTGGACCTCTGATCTTCTGATATCAATCAGTCAAAGACTTACTTACTTACTTATCCAAGAAGAAACCAGCATGGCTGCAGAAAGATCTCTCTGACACATTGAAAGACAAAAAGGACAAGTACAAAAAATGGAAAGAGGGACACATAACTAAGTCATGATGTCAGCAGATTGCCAGAATCTGAAAAGACGAAGTCAGGAAAGCAAAGGCTCAGAATGAACAAAGACTTGCAACAAAAGTCAAAGATAACAAAAAAAGTTTCTTCCAACACATAAATAACATGAAAAAAATCAAGGAAACATTTGGTCCACTAAAGAGAGAAGACAGCAGAGAAGTAACAGGCAACAGAGAGAAAGCAGAGCTGCTTAACTCATTCTTTGCATCGGTCTTCACGCAAAAAGAAACTATAGCCCAACCTACCAAAAACATAACTGTAAAAAACAGATTGGAAATAAAAGTTAAAATAAGCAAAAAAAAAAAAAAATAGTAAGAGAACACCTGTCTGATCTTGATGAATACAAATCACCAGGACTTGATGGATTACATCCCAAAGTTCTAAAGAAGCTGGCAGATGTCATCTCAGAATCACTGCACTACATCTTTCAAAAATCCTGGAGCACCGGGGAACTACCAGAAGACTGGAAAAGAGCTGATGTGGTTCCCATCTTCAAAAAAGGGGAAAAAAACAGACTCAGAAAACTACAGACCAATCAGCCTAACATCAATACCCGGGAAGATACTGGAAAAGATAATAAAAAAACCAGATATGCCAACACCTAGAAACAAGTAAAGTAATAACTAGCAGTCAGCACAGACTAAAAACAGATCATGCCAAACCAATCTTATTTCATTCTTCAACATAGTGACTAAATTAGTAGACCGGTGAAATACTGTGGACATAATACACTTAGACTTCAGCAAGGCATTTGACAAAGTAGACCACAACCTACTTTTTTGTAAGCTAGAAAAAATTGGGATAGATAGCTTCACCACCAGATGGATTTGCAACTGGCTGACAAACTGTACTCAACGAGTAGTCCTTAATGGGTCAAGGTCTACATGGAGAGAAGTAAGCAGTGAGGTGCCACAAGGTTCCGTCTTAGGCCCAGTACTCTTCAATAGCTTCATAAATGACTTAGATGAGGGAATAGAAGGGGAACTTTCCAAATTTGCAGATGATACTAAGATGGCAGGAATAGCTAACACCTAGAAGATAGGCTCAAGTTCCAAATGGATCTTGACAGACTTGAACACTGGGCCCTATCTAACAAAATGAAATTCAATGTAGAGAAAAGTAAAGTCTTATACTTAGGTAAGAAAAACCAAAAGTACACATATAAACTGGGGGAAACCAGGCTTAATAGCAGTGACTGTAAGAGGGATCTTGGAGTCTTAGTGGACAATCAACTAAATATGAGCCAGCAGTGTGCTGCGGCAGCCAAAAAAAGCCAATGCAATCCTAAATTGCATTAACAGAGGGATACAGTCAAGATCAAGTGAGGTACTAATAGCACTCTATAAAGCCCTTGTAAGACCACACCTAGAATACTGCATCCAGTTTTGGTCACTGCACTATAAAAAAGGATGTTGAGACTCTAGAAAAAGTGCTGAGAAGACCAACCAAGATGATTAGGGGACTGGAGACTAAAACACATGAAGAACGGTTGCAGGAACTGGGCCTGGCTAGTCTAGTGAAGAGAAGGAGCAGGGGAGACATGAGAGCAGTCTTCCAATATTTGAGGGGCTGCCACAGAGAGAAGGAGGGGGGTCAGCCTATTTTCCAAAGCACCTGAAGGCCAGACAAGGAATAATGGACGGAAACTGACCAAGGAGAGATCCAACCTAGAAATGAGGAGGAACTTTCTGACAGTGAGAACAATCAACCAATGGAAGTTGTGGGAGCTTCATCACTGGAGGCTTGCAAGAAGAGATTGGACTGCCATTTGTCAGAAATGGTGTAGGGTCTGCTGCTTGAGCGGGGTGTTGGACTAGATGACCTATAAAGTCCCTTCCAACTCTGTTAATCTGTTAAATCTGTTATTTACTTGCATATTGACCTGTTGACTTATTTATTTATTTATGTATTATTTATTTATTCATTTAATTTCGCCATCTTTCTACCTTAATATGTTGCTCGGTGTTTGCTTAAGTAACCAAGTGTTCTGCATGACGCCATAATTTCAAGGCAATCCAAGGCTGATGCATAAACCTACTTGCAACATATTGTGTACCAATAGAGGAGAATATTTGTAGCTGAAGGTTGACATGAGGGGTCCTTGGTACTCTCTGAGCTTGGTTGTTTTCTTGCAGGTATTTCATTTCCCACACTAGGTAACATCATCAGTGCTTCTCCCAGTGCCGATGATGTTACCTGCTTTGGGTAATGAAACATATTCAAGAAAGCCACCAAGGTCAGAGAGCACCAAGGACCCCTCAATACGTTCCGTGCCTGGGTTGTTCCCCTATTCCATGGGCCATGACAACACAGAGCAAGCAGTTTGGGTGAACTGTCATTGACATGTTATTTGGTGGATTTGTTTATGCAGGGTATCTGGACCCTACATAGGGTCTCCAATTTCAGTGTTTAGTAATAATCCTATGAAGAAAGATATTAATAATTATGATTTTACCAAGGAATTTACTAATTGTATGGCAGCTTTAAAAATTGGGCTCATGAATACTGCTGAAATTTGAGGGAAGTATTTGAAAATGTGCTCTCTATCATTCCAGAGGAAAGGACATGGAATAGTAGACTATAAATTATAGTAAATTAAATGCCTGAAAGTTGGGAGTGGAGATGGCGACTTTCTAAAATTTCAAGCAGCTTAAGAATGGGTCCAAGACCCAAAGAGATGGTGTGCCTCTGTTTAGGCATAGTTCGGACAACCATCTGTTGAGATGCTTAGTTCCTGCACTCAGCAGAAGGTTGAAATCAGAGGTATAAATGCCACCAACTCTCAATTATTTATTATTAAATGTATAAGGCTGCCTCTGGACAATTTACAGAGATTGTTAAATATATATAAACAATTAAAATTGTAAAAAAGAGTTACATAAGAACTAAGACCAAGAGTTGGATGGCATAAAAGGGATCTTCTTCATCCGATCAACCATCTCCAGCAAGGAGCCCCCCGCCCCTTCAGAGCCCCAAGAAAAACTGACAAACCAGTTTTAGGGCCCTTCTAGGAGGTCAGAAGTTGGGATCACTCCAAGGGTGGAATCCCAACTTCTCTTTTCCATGGTGAGAACAATTAACCTATCAATCCTAACAGTGAGAACAATCAACCAGTGGAACGGCGTGCCTCCAGAAGTTGTGGGTGGCCCATCCCTGGAGGTTTTTAAGAAGAGATTGAATAGTTATTTGTCTGAAGACTCTTCTGCTTGAACAGGGGCTTGGACTAGAAGACCTCCAAGGTCCCTTCCAGCTCTGTTATTCTCTTCTCCTTGATTCCACCAGCTAAAATTCCTTAATAGATGGGATCTGCAGCAAGCCCCTTCTGTTGGAGCAAGTGGGGAGGGCTAGTCCCATTGGGCTGAGACATGACTTTTAACTCTTGGAGTCTATGTTTGCACTATCTAGGGTTTAAAAGGATCACACTTTACTTATTTAAGACTATAAGAATTGCT
Source organism: Arizona elegans (assembly GCA_022577455.1). NCBI lineage: Eukaryota > Metazoa > Chordata > Lepidosauria > Squamata > Colubridae > Arizona > Arizona elegans. The sequence continues at coordinate 102,574,030 of JAKOOJ010000005.1, forward strand.
GAATATTATTATTCCTTCCTCTTAAGAAATGAATGGCCTTGGGCTGTGGAGGAATTCATGAGCTTTTGCATGAAAGGATAGCCAATGTCTGAAAGGATGGCCTGCACCTGAGATGTGTCAACATCTTCATTCCCCCCACCCCCTTGGTCAATTACCATAAGGAATGCACTGATTGATGGGAAGCATTTCCCTCTCTCTCTCTCTCTCTCTCTCTCTCTCTCTCTCTCTCTCTCAGAAGAAGCAGCAGCATCTTCAAAGAGGTTATATTCAGAAACTGGGTCTTCACACAGGACTGTCAATAATTCAGCCTTTGGAAGGGCTGGGGGGGAAAAAAGCAGTAAGCACACAATGAAATAAAGGCAGGTTGCCTTTCTTTCATTTCCCCTCCCCCCTGGTTTTCCATAGGAATAAATAGAACATAAAATAAGAGGTAGGAGACAGTGATGGATGGATGAAGGGTTGTTCAGGGGCTGTTCTTGTGTGAGATTGTGCACAAGTCTCTCCTTAATGGACTTTGCTAATTCATTGCAATGCAAGGGCTACGTGATGCAAATTAAATGCAAATGTGCATTTTTGATTTGCATTGTGCAGACATTCTGACAGCTTCTCTTCACTTAAACATGCAGTCGGACCAGGGTTGTTTAGTTACATGTTGCGTGCAATCTTAAGCAGGAGCATTGCCCAAAAATGTGGGCCAGTCGGTCAGAAATGCTCCCTGCTTTTATGTCTCCCTGCTCCTCCTATCAGTTTATTTAATCTTCATTCTGAATTTTATCCTTGAACTGAATTCCTTCCTTTACTCACCCATTCCATTCCTTCCCTGCTGGTCTCCCTCCTCTGAATGTGTCTGTTTTGTGGGTCAAGACAAATATCTTGCTTTGGAAAAATGATGATTACTATCACCCTTGCCTCTGTGTTTTGCTTCCCCATCCCCCCCCCCACACACACACTTTCTAAAAAAAACAGATATTGCAGCTGTAACAATGTTACTCAAAGACATTTCCTTCAATCAGGATAGAGGTAATCCTTGAGGAATGACAGACCATTTAGTGAATATTTGGAATTATGACCAATCCTCAAAAAAGCTACTTGTGACCCTGTTTCAAAGTTACAAACCTTAACCCTGACCTTATGACAAGGGTAGCTGCAGACCCCCTCTGTTCTCCCTCCCCCCCATCCCCCCCACTCCCCAAAACTCCTGCAGGGCTTGGGCCTCCTCCCCATCAGTCCATCATGCCCCACATTCATCTTCTGAAGCTCTTTGGGCCTCAGGTTGTGGAGGGAGGGCAGGCCAAGTATCCCCATTCAAACATGGCCATCATCATGTGGGACATGGGTGGGACAAAATGGAGGCCAACAGCCCCCCCTCCCCCCCAAAAAAACCTTCTTCCTTTTGCTGCCTTTATAAAGAGGTCTCCTTACTGCTGAAGAAGCTTCTGAACACTGCCAAAAGCCTCTGCGGAGTTTTTTAAGGCAGCAAAAAGAAGTGATTTAAACGGTGGTTGGCACAAAGAGGGCCACAATTTTGTAGATGGGACCCACTTTCAGAATCACGCCATACAGATGTGCAAATGGAGGTCACTGGAGCCACACAAACACACACACAAGAAGGCTTTCTTTTGCTTCAGAAGCTTCCCAACCCTGCTTGAAAGCCTCCCCAGCGCTGGGCAGAGCTTGTCCAGGCTGCAAAACAGAGCATTTTCATTCCCAGGCTGTGTTTGTGTGCGTGGCGGTTGACAAAATGGTGGCTGAATGGTCAATGGAAGGCCTTGGGGCTCTTCAGAAGGTAAACGAGGAAGAGGAGGAAGAGGAAGAGGAGGGTGTTTGGCCTGCTGGGTGGGAATTAGGCCTAAGGCATGGGGTGGGGAACCTGGGGGTGAAGTGGGGGAAAGGCCTGTGGGGTGGGAAGTGGAGCATGGGTAGGGGAGTTGTTGGGAAGGCTAGGGGGAAGTGGGTCTGGGTCTATCCTCCCCACCCAGGAGGGCGTCCCGTGTTCCACTTAACAACCTGTGTGTTTGTTTTATGTTTTACAGGTAGTCCTCAACATACAACCGGTGTCAACTCGCGAAGCATTCCTGACCTGCTCTCGAGTTGCCATAGGAAGTGGTATGGGGAACTGAGCCTTGCAGCTGCAGCAAGAGAATTGCAGTTCAGTCAAAACAAAAGCACATTCCAGCCATCTCTATGTCAAGGCCATCTCCACGGAGTCCCACTGTGGCTGGAGGGAGGGACTCTACAACCCGCGAAATAGCTTCATTGGAGAATGTGACTCATGACACACCTTGGGGGGCAGGGGAAATAGGGTCAGAGCCAGGGCGTGAATTAAGTGAGGTCGGAGTTGGCGTCACTTGGAATGTGCCGACATGCAGCTCTTAATAAATAACTGGATTTCTTTTGTAGATTGGCTTGAGGCTTGTCATCTATCTATCTATCTATCTATCTATCTATCTATCTATCTATCTATCTATTTATTAGTCCAATTTATATGCATCCTTCTCCGTAGACTCAGGGCGGCTTACAATGCATTATAGCAATAGCCTGCATACTTTTTTTGTATATACCTGCTTAGTAGGGCTTTCGCCCTCCCCGCTCCCAAACGGTGTTGTTCTATTCAAAGTTGGCTTATTGCCCCCACAATCCGGGTCCTCAATTTACCTATCTCGAAAGGATGGAAGGCTGAGTCAACCTTGAGCCTGGTGAGATTCGAACTTACAGAAATTGCAGGCAGCTGGCAGCTAAGTGCTAGCACTTAACAGCACTTTAGTCCGCTGCACCACCAAGGCTCCGACCAATTAGGGCATTGGTCGGAATTCTGACAGCTATTTGCTTAGTGACCATTCAACCTCACAACAGCACTGAAACCATTTTTCACACTTGAAACTGTTGCATGATCCAAATTCATTGCCGGAGGCTTTCAAGAAGAGACTGGAGAGCCGTCTATCTCTCCAGAGTGGCATATTGGGTCTGCCGCTTGAGCTCAGGATTGGACTGGATGACCTCCAAAGTCCCTTCTGACTCTTCTTATTCTGTTCTAAAGTGACACATTTAGGAGTGTTCCCCTTTTGCAACCATCGGATTCATTTAACAACTGCAGGGATTCAGTTAACAACTGTGGCAAGAAAGGGTGTAAAAATGGGGCAGAACTCACTTAACGACCATCTTACTTAGCAACAGAAGCTTTGGACTCCATTTTGGGCATCGTTAAATGACATGATGTAAGTCGAGGACTACCTGTACTTTTTTATATAGACAGTCCTCAATTTATGACCACCATCGAGCCCAATGTTTCTGTTGTGAAGCAAGTTGACCATTGAATTTTGCTCCATTTAAAAATCTTTCCTGCCGAAGTTGTTAAATGAATCACTGCAGTTGTTAAGTGAGTCACACAGTCATTAAGTGAATCTGGCTTCCTCACTTGATTTGGCTTGTCAGAAGGTCACAAAAGGGGATCGCGTGATCCCGAGACGCATCTGAATTCGGATTACGTGGCCATGGGGATATAACTGTAAAAATGGACCTACCTCAGTCACTTCGAACAGTCACTAAATGAACTGTTGTAAATTGAGGACTACCTGCAGTTAACTACTTTCTATAATGCATCTCTTTAATCAGTGTAACTCCTTTCTGAAGGGGAAGACAATCAATTGGTTCAAAATACTTTCCTTGTGTTTGTGTTTATGTGTGGGTGTGTTCTGTGTGCACATAGATTTAGTTATATAATTTTCAGGCAGACTTACTAAATAATAAGAGTTGGAAGGGACCTTGGAGGTCTTCTAGTCCAATCCCCTGCTCAAGCAGATGGCAACCAGTTCAGTTTTGGGCTGCTCTAGCTGGATAGGTTGAACATCTGCCCAGAGTTACCTTGGGGTAAGATGGGCGGCCTATAAATTTTATCAATACAATACAATACAATACAATACAATACAATACAATACAATACAATACAATACAATACAATACAATACAATACAATACAAAAGAGCCTTGGTAGTACAGGGGTTTAAGGCACCTTGTTATTAAGCTGGTTATTAAGACCAGCTGCCTGCAATTACTGCAGGGTTCGAATCTCGCCAAGGCTCAAGGTTGACTCAGCCTTCCATCCTTTCTAAGGTAGGTGAAATGAGGACCCAGTTGTGGGGGCAATAAGCTGACTTTGTATAAATATACAAAAGGATGAAGGCTATTGCTGAGCACATTGTAAGCCGCCCTGAGTCTTCGGAGAAGGGCGGCATATAAATCAAATTAAAAAAAAAAATACAATGCAATGCAATAAATAATAAAAAGAATAATAAAATAAATAATAAAACAATATAAAATCATAAAATCATAAGATAAAATAAACACTTTTAAAGGTTACAGCATCCCCACAGTCAGATTGATCAAAATTTGGGTGCATGACAACTAATATGTATTTCCAATGGTTGCATGTCATCCCCAATTGCTTGTGGTTATAAGTCAAGGACTACCTGTAGCCCAAACTGAGTCTCCTACTGAATATTGCTACTGTTTAAAGCACACATTCTTTGTTTCTCTTTCTGTCACTTACATGGACACACACATATGTACAAATGCACAACTTCCTCTTCATGCAGCTGTCCTAGCTGGAAGGGGCAAGGTGAGACATGATATTTCACGGACATCATGTAAATTACATGACTGAGGCGAACTGTACCATTCCTTTCCTTAGTGCAATTAGATCATGGTGGATTGTATCATTCTATCAGGAGCTGAGCTCACCTCAAAGGATACTTTATTTTAGGGCCAAGTAAAAGCAGGAAAATAATTATAGATTACTGAAAAACCCAGTGTTAGGTGTTTCTGTCCTTCGCCAAACAGAAATGGCTTCACCAGGCTTCCTCCATCACTTCCAGAGATACCACATCTATTTGTTTTTCCTTTGACACCACTAGCTTTATTCAATGTGTTTATTTTAAAAGCTATATTCTAAAGTTTCTTTTAATATTTTCTTTCTATGTCTTAAATTATAGGGCTGTGTGCAGAGCCTATTCTTGTTTGCTGTTGGACATATTTAAGCCAGAGTAGAATTTTTTAAAAAAATCTCTTTTAAATAAATATAGAGATGTACCTTGGAAGCTGTTCCTTCCTGGATTGCTGCAAGCACTCCGTTCATGCCACTCATCAGAAAAAGTTAAAAACAAGGCTGGAGAGGAAATAGAAGAAACTTCAGTGGATTTTTCTTCTCCATGCTGGCAGATTTAAAAATACATGAATATTATCTAGTTTTCATTCTGGAACTCTGGAATTTACTCACCTTGAAGGAGTAGGAAACTGAGGGCAAGCCACCTGCTGCTTTAAGGCAGCCACTCTAATCTGTGCAGTAAAAGGAAACTCATTCCTTATAAAAAAAAAAGAGATTTACTTGAGGACCTCCCTCTCCATGGGGCACGTTAAATCTTCACTATTAAGAAAAAAGCATAAAAGACTCTGTTCCTTTTGCAAGATAAAGTTACTCAAAGAGATTTAGGACAAAGAACTAAAATAGCACAGATGATGCCTCACTGAACAAGAGAATGATTTCTTTAACCATACTTGAACTGGACAAGATTTTTTTCCCCAATTACATTATGTCCCCTCTGTCCTTTCCTTACCTTCCTTATCCCTGAAAGTAGACTTTCTAGGCATCATAAGCTTTATCATTGGCTGGAGGGTATTGCACAGCTAATCTTCAACCAATGTGTGGTCCAATGAAGTTTTGTGATCTTTTCTCTCCTCTGAGCCTCTTCTTCACTCTATGGGCTCCATTCTTCCCTCTTTTTTTGCCAGATGTGCCAGAAAGATTGTCTCACCAAAGAGGGGATGGACCTGTTTTATATACCCCAGAAAGGAAGATCAGAACCAGTTGATGAATCTGTTAAGTATTGAATAGATGGGCACAGGGACCAATCAGGAGCCAGTAGCTAGAGCGGGAAAATCAAGTACGCATCAGTGGCTGAACCCGCAGACAGCTCCGGTTTAAAAAGGGCTGTCGCGGCTTGCATTGCCAGTGCTGTTACTGGAACCGAATAAAGCTGTTGCACTCTTTCACTATAGTGCAACCATGCACAGAAGTCCCGCAGAAATATTGATGGGGAGGAAGCTGAGATCCAATTTAGACAGGCTACACCCCCAATACAATGCAGAAAACCCAGTAGACTCTACTAATAAATATTGACAATTCCAAGTGGGGGATAAGGTGAATGGAAGGAATTTCAGCAGAAACCCCCCATGGGTTCCGGCAAAAATAATCCAAATCAGAGGCCCCTTATCATACAGAATATATCTACGAGACCACCTTCTGCCACCGATAACCTCCCACCGGCCAATACGCTCCCACAGAGAGGGTCTCCTCAGGGTGCCGTCGGTCAAGCAATGTTGACTGGCGACCCCCAGGGGGAGAGCCTTCTCTGTGGGGGCACCCGCCCTCTGGAATGAGCTACCCCCAGGGATACGAATGATCCCGGACCTCCGTACTTTCCGCCGGGCTCTGAAGACTTTCTTGTTTCAGCGAGCAAGGCTGGCTTAAAATTTTAATTGATTCATTTTTATGGGTAAGGGGTTTGAAAATTGGAAAGCCAAATTGGATTTAATTATTTTTAAATTATTGAACTACACAGGTCAAGTTGTGCCCAAAAGCGGCCCGCCTATTTGCGTGACTACATGGTCTGAGAAGTCCCTGATTGGTCAGTGCCAGTCTAGAGGGAAGAGCTGTTAAGTATTGAATAGACGGGCACAGGGACCAATCAGGAGCCAGTAGCTAGAGCGGGAAAATCAAGCGTGCATCAGTGGCTGAAACTGCGGACAGCTCCAGTTTAAAAAGGACTGTCACGGCTCGCATTGCCATTGCTGTTACTGGAGCCAAATAAAGCTGTTGCACTGCCGGATGTGTCCTGTGTCCTCTGTCCACACCCACTATCCAACAGAAGAATCCTTCAAGGAAAGAAGTTAAAGTTGGACATAAGGAGGAACTTCCTGTCTACACAATGTAACAGATTCTCCTTCACTATAGGTCTACCAATGAAGCCTGGATGATAAGATATCAGAGATGTTTTAGTGCAGTGATGGCGAAACTTTTAGGGACCGAGTGCCCAAACTGCAACCCAAAACCCACTTATTTATCACAAAGTGACAACTTGGCAATTTAACCTGAACAATGAGGTTTCATGAGGAATTTCAATCACTCTTTCACAACTTGACTTCTCCCTGGTGGCACTGGATTTCTTTAACAGCACAACTCAGGAATGGTGGAAGTCTAGTGCAGTAGCCTCTGGAGGGCCATCACATCCCCCTTCCTTCCTTCCTTCCTTCCTTCCCCCCATTTCACTTTCCTTCCTTTAATCTTGTATATTATAGTTCGTTATTGTTAGTATTTATTAAAGAATGCTGTGTAGCTTAGAAGCTCTCAGCAAAAATAACAGCAGCTGTTGTTTGTGGCTAAAGCTATCCCGGGCTGTTATTTGCACACACACACACACACACACACACACACACACACACACACACACACCTCTATTGTTATTCCACTTTCCCTGGGTCCTTGGGAAGGGAATGGCATCTTTTCCCCATCCCTGTCTTTAATAAACCCTAACCCCCCTTGAATCTGAGGGGAAGGGAAGAAGAGACCCAGGCAGATCCCTCTCTGAATAGCCTCCCACCCAGATTTCAACCCCACCCCGCTTTTTGGACTCTGGACTACCGGGCCTTTATTTTCCCCATTTCTTGGGGAAAAAAATGGATTTTTATTGGGTCTTTCCCCCCACTCCATGCCAAAAGGAAAGCCAGCTGGGCTTCTCCTCCTAGAAGCCCCCTTCCCCTTCCCCCTGCTCCCTTCTCCCATCTTCCTACCCCCCACTCAATCCAACTTCAGGACAGAGGAGCGTGGGCTGGAAACGCATGTTGGGGCAATGTGGCAGCACACCTTCTGACCCTCCAGCGCTCAGCCCACAACTCTCCGTGCTCCTCCAGGCCCAGCTTGCTGAGGAGGGGGGAGCAGCCCTGATGCCTCTGCTGTCCCCCCCCCCGATGGCCCCAGCCATTGCTGCCAGGCTTCCTCAAAGGCGCGGCGCATCTTAAAGGCAGCAGCTTGCATCTGGAGGTGCCGAACAGTGTCCCGCTGAGAGAGCCGGGCCAGGCCTCTCCACTGTCTGACTCGCCAATGGGGGTGCTTCTGCCAGGTCAGCTGCCCCCCCTTCCCTGGGCTTTTGTGCTCGGTGCTCGGCTGGGGGGAGGGAAGCGCTTCCCCACACTGCACCCTTCTTTCTCTTGGCCCCACCGATGAGGGAGGAGGAAGGCCAGGCTTGTGGAATGGCCCCCACCCTGCAAGAACCACCCCCACCATTCTCTGCCAGCCCTCTTTGCTGGCAGCAACAGCAAATGTACCATGACGAAGGTGGAATCCTGTTGCCACACAAAGGCAAGTTCAGGGGTGCTTTGCTCCTGCACTAAGGCTCTGCCCACCACCACTGCCATGACAGGGAGACAGTTCTTTCTTCCCTCTGCCACGACAGGACCACAGGGAGTCACAGCAGAGGGGTGAAAGAGCTGCATGGGTCACATTGTGGGCTTCAGGAGGAGGATGGTTCCCCCATTGTGAAGCGCGCAAGTGAAAAAGTTCACTCAATCAATTCCAACTTTGTGAGATCTTTTACTTTTGCAAGAAGTTGGAATTGATTGAGTGAAATGTGATGGAGAGAGCGCGATTGGAGCTGGGTTTGGGCAGTGGTATGCGTGCCCACAGTGAGGGCTCTGCATGCGTGCCATAGGTTCACCATCATGGTTTTAGTGGATGCTGTCTTCAGCAGAAAGGTTGACTGGATGAGTTCTAAGGTCCATTCAAGCTTCACGAGTCTCTTACCGTCATTGACAGAGATACTGTGATTAACAACTGAGGTGTCATTCAAAGAGATACTCCAGCATCCACAGCTGGTGTGATTTTGAACCTTTCTACCCACTTCAGAATGGGAATAAAGTAGCAGGAAATTTTCAGCAGTCAAGACTCATAGCTAAACTTTCAGAGCTTCCTGGAAAGCCCACGTGACCAGTCATGTTGAATAAACACCTATTCCAAGAAGCGCTAGTCGAGGAAACCTCTCAAAGAAACGTTCCACCTCCATTAGGTTCAGCAGCCTCTGGCAATACAGCCAAAGCACTTTACGGTCCATTTGCTATGGTGAAAGGACACTTCTAGATCGGTTGAATAAGAAATGCATTAAATCACTAAATGCCTTCTGAACTCTCCCTTGTATGCCTGCCCTTAATTCTTTTCAGTCATTTCCCAGTCAGAGCCTTGGGAAAGATTTTCTTTGGAGAAAGAGTTTAAAGGAGGATTTTGTCTTTCTCTCACCATAGACCTCAGTTCCCTTCCGATGATCTTCCGTAATCCTACTAAACTTTATTTACAAAAGTATCCAAAGGGTCAAAACTGGAGTCCTTCATCCATGCTTCTGGTCTCTCTCTCTGAACTAGGGAAAGGAAACTCAGCCAACAACAGGCTCTCAAAATATATACTACAGGTAGTCCTCGATTTGCGACTGCAATTGAGCCCAACATTTTTGCTGTTGAGTGAGACAGTTGTGAAGTGAATTTTGCCACATTTTATGATCTTTCTTGCCAGAGTTGTTAAGTGAATCACTGCAATTGTTTAAGTCAGTGGTTCTCAACCTTCCTAATGCCGTGACCCTTTAATACAGTTCCTCATGTTGTGGTAACCCCCAACCATAAAATTATTCCTAAAACCATTGAAAATATGTGTTTTCCTATGGCCTTAGGTGACCCCTGTGAAAGGGTCGTTCGACCCCCAAAGGGGTCCCAACCCACAGGTTGAGAACCACTGGTTTAAGTTGATCACAGTTAAGTTGATTCACAGTTAAGTGAATCTGCTTCCTCATTGACTTTGCTTGTCAGAAGGATGCCAAAGGGGATCCCAGGTGACCCTGGGACAACCACCACTAATACATGCCAGTTGCCAAGCATCTGAATTTTGATCACATGACCATTGGGATGCTGCAACAGTCACAAGTGTAAAAAAAATGGTCATAAGTCACTTGTTAAGACTTGTTATATGTCAAGGATTACCTGTATTTGGATGATGCAAAACAAAGATCTTAGCTCTGGTCTGAATTCTGAAATATTATTTTTTACCTAGAAACACTAATCTGCCCTATCCAACAGAAGTTTGAGGACTATTCTCCTACCATCCATTTCACCTTTATCTTTTTTTATTATTATTATTTTACTGCTCTAGTGTTTATGGAGATTCTCATGGTTGTCCCAAAGGTGCTTTCTCAAGAGGCAACTGGATGTTCTGGTTTTTCTTTGAAGACATGTCACTTCTCATCCAAGAAGCTTCTTCAGCTCTGACCGAAAGGTGGGGAGAGTGGTTGAGGCCACTGGGACGTTTGTCTATCTCCTAAGGGTACCCTGTGTAGTGCAAATGTGTGACCTTGAGGACACAGATAAACCTCCAAGTGGCCTCAACAACTCTCTGAAAGGATGCAAATGACCAGCTGTCTTCAAAGAGTATAAATCCTTCCATTCCCTACCATCCAGTCAGAGCTGAAGAAGCTTCTTGGATGAGAAGCAAAACGTCTTCAAAGAAAAACCAGAAAGTCCGGTTGCCTCTTGAAAAAAACACTTTTGAGACTCCTCTAGTATTTCCCAGCTAACTTGAAGGGGAGAGCAGAGAACGGCTGAAAGCACCACGACTCCCTGTGTTTTGAAGTCATGACAGTTATATGCCAACCTCATTATTATTTACATCTTCTCCTGCATTTTGCTATTAACTTTCTTTTCCTTTGCATGAATGGCTGCCCTTGAATCCTATTAGCCTTCCTCTTAAAGCAGAAGCCTATTAGTGGTGAAACTCAACTTTTGTGCATCTATGGATGTTCCGATAATTAATATCTCACATTTACCACCCCTCTCATTTTTTTTATTAGATCTTTTGGATTGCTGGGGTGGCTTGATGAGTGTTTTTAGCCTTGATCTGGTGTGCTGATGGTGCGACTGCCACACAGAGAAAGCAGAACAAAATGTCTTTTACAGGATAATGGAAAGAGTTACAAACAATGCTTTCTTCTGAAAATGTGGTTTTAAAGAGGAAAAAACAGAGAAGTTTATAGATGTGACGTTGCTGTTATTGTTATTGTGGTTGCAAAAAGTAATATAATGGTTGGGAGGAGTCGCTGTTTAAATCACTGTCATTAAAAGTTTAGGAATATTAAAATAATAGGGCTGGAAGGGACCTCAGAGGTCTTCTAGTCCAACCCCCTGCTCAAGGCAGGAGACCTTATACCATCCCAGTCAAATGGTTGTCCAGTCTACTTTTGAAAAATCTCCGTCGAAAACCTCTATTCTGGAAAGTTTGATGTAGGATGTTCCAATTATGTTTGTTGTGAACCCAATTAGAGCAGAAATAAGAAATACAAATTGTTTTCTTGGTAGCAATAGAAAATTGACTTGTCGCTGCTTTGTCCTCGGTTTTGTTGTTATGTCCCATCATATTTCTGGAGCACTTTATTGGTTTCTTACCCATTGACTAACTAGGTCTAATTCTGCTTAGCTTTCAAGCCCAGACTCATTTGCCAGAGTGGGGCATTGTGCAACTTCTTTAAATCGGCCTGGTGGAGCAGACAGGACCCTGCTTCTAGGACCATTTCATTTCTTTCCATTGCTTAATCCTGACAACATCCTGCCAGCAATGGGAGACCATGTCATCCAGAGCTTCTTTGGCGATGCTGAAGCACCAGAGGTGGCCCTCAGAGCAATCTTGTGTAGCACATCGCTATATACTTTTAAAAAAAAACAAGCAATTTTTTTTTTCTGTAATGCAAAGTGTTTGTCAAGCTGAAGGCCACTTGCTTTTCAGTGAACAGTTTTCTTTACACTGAGTGTTTTTGGGTGGGTTCAGACAAATGTTTGAAGAGAATAGTTGTAGCCAAATTACACCATGCGATGCTATCCTTTCTCACGCCTCCTATTGTTGGCTCCCTTAGGCTTATCCATGGACCCCTGCCAATAGGAAATGATGTGATTAGTGAGGGAGGAACAGGGACTTTTTTTACAAACTCAACCAAGGTTGACTGTCCTCTTCTATGAGAGCATCTCAGAAGGAGGGCAAGGTAGGAGGAATCATGGGAATCCAGCACTCATCTCCTTTTCAGAGGGTTTACCCAAAAACAGTAGGAGACAAACTGAGCTTATAAGCATCTGGTCCCACTGGCAGTTGAAATATCAGTGCTGGCTAACTGGTGGGTTCCACCATGCTTATTAATATGGATTGTAATCTGCAGGCACAGAAGAAGATGGATGATAAAGAAATATTGGGGGAAAAACCAAGGGGAAACCAGAGCTAATATACTGCACTGGTAAAAGATATGACTCACTAGATGACTTTGGGCCAATCATTCTTTAACAAGGTTGTTGTTGTTGTAGGGATGAGATTATAAGAGAAAGAACTGGCACAGAGCCAATCTTAAATTGTATACAAAAACAGCAAATAAAGTGCCCCCCTGGAAGGGATGTCTTGGAATTCCATACCAATGCAAGGCATTTACAAAAAGAGGAGAAGGTGAAAGAACACAAGGCAGACCCAGAAGAACATTGGAGAGACAGCTTAAAAGAAAGACTACAACAACATCAAAGAACCATGGTTGTTGCTGTTAATGAGGAGAGCAAGAACTGGAACAATTTATTGATATCGCTATAGCAGGAGATGCCAGAGTCGAAGAAAAAGAACTGAAAAAAAAATCACAAAATATCACGACCTGGCCATCAAAACTGCATGATTATGGATGAAACAGGTGACCGTGATACCCAATGTCACCGTGGCACTTGGTACCATGTCCAAGAATTTTACAAAGTACATCAAAAAATTGCAGCTTCCTGCAATAACACCAGTGGAACTGCAAAAAAAAAAAAAGTGTTACTCAGAACATCGTACATCTTAAGAAGGTACTTGGTTGATACCTAGGGCACTGGCAGCAACCTTTATCAACCATTAGCACCAGTCAATGGTATTTGTGATGTATTTTTGAATGATCAGTTGACTGAGTTTCATTTCTAATAAATAAAAGAGATCATCATCATCATCATCATTACCATCATCTTAATAAAATAGGCCATTCAGTGGACTGAATCAGTTATTTCCCTACAACATAATGGCTTCCTGATTATCCTGGTTCTGTAAAGTTCAGTGGTAAATGGGTGACCTCCCCAGATAGCAAAGATGTTAAGAGGTCTTTTAGAGTATAAAATTCTGCCTCTACAGAAATTGCCTGAAGTGCTATAAACCCATTTCCTTCTGAGATTGATTTACATTAAGGCAGGGCGATTTGAAACAAGCACTCTTAAGTTTCAAACCATCCATTAATTTAGAAAAGAAGGACCAAAATCCTGCCTGATCACTTCTCTGAAAAGTGTTTAATGTTGACTGAGTGGCTGTTAGCTACCTATTTCCTTCCTGTTCCATTCATACTTTAGACAATCAGAAGAAAGTCAATGTTATCTTGCTTGCTCTTCTGAGCTTTGGGTGTCACTAGTCAAAAATGGGTTCTTTGAATACGGAATGGAAGCTGCACCTTAGCAACCCATGGCTTCTGTTTGTGAGGTCCCTGTTGGTCTCAGGTGTATCAATCTATGAATCATTTGCAAAGGCCATTCAAATGCCCTTAAATGTGTGTCCTGCACAGGATTCCTTGTGTTATGAAAGTCAACACTCAAACTCCCATTGACATCAGGGCAGCGAAGGTAGTAAGAGAGGGAGGGGGAGCGGGGAGAGATCATTGCACATTGTGAGATGTTTCTAATTTCATTTGAGCAAATGGCCGGAGAATTCAGGATCATGTTATTGGAAAAGTCATTTCATTCATATTTGCTACTTCAGTTTTCACCTTGAAGCTTGATAGATTAATTTAGCTCTTCTGAATGCATGACCAGTCAGACTTGGATTTCTCTTACATAACTAAACACTGAAGGTCATGCCTAAGGACTCAAAGAGTCCCTGGTTAGATTACGTAAAGGGATAGAAAGTTCTCTTCACCATTACAATTTCACGCCCAGAAAGGGATGCTGAATCTCTTGGGCGGGGGGCGGGGGTGAGTGAAATTCTCTTCCCAAAGCAAAAACCAGTCAGACAGTCACTGCAAAAGAGTGCAAAACTTTCCTTCATTGGTTCATGTATGGTCCACAGGTCACTGATGGTGGACCATGCTCCACAGAGTATTGGAAAATGATACATCGTAGAATGCTCTGCATTTTTTTACATATAATGTTCAATCCTTACTTTTTTTTTTTTACGTTTAATATCTTTTTCTCAAAAATGGTGCTGTAGGATTCACCCTTGTTAGAACTTAGTTGGAAATCTGAAGGGAACCCCTAAAATGAAAAAAAAAAAAAAACCCAGAAGAAGGCATTACAAATTACTTCTATATGAGAGACAAAGAGAAAGAGAGAGAAAGAGAGAGAGAGAGAGAGAGAAAGAAAGAAAGAAAGAGAGAGAGAGAACACTGAAGACTCCCTTAGACAGAAGCACTTGAATTCAACTGAAGGGAGATTTTGCTTTTAATTTCTTCACAAGCTTCCTTGTATAGTGTAACATTCTCTGAATTTAAATAGTGGCACTTTTACAAGATGTCAGTGTGAACTGATTCTCTTTGAACATTTGACACATAAGATGCGTAGAAAATTTAAAAAAATGGATGGATGCTTTTATTTGGCATGTGTTCAAAAATTTGCATGCATAAAAGTTGATTAAAAAAGACTTTCCTTAATGAGGTGGTGGTTTGCATTAAGACTGGGAACTGCTGATCTAATCCCGGGTTTATTAAACATTTAGAATAAAATACAATCAAATGTTAATAGATTTTTTAAAAGTAATTGAGAAGTGCTTTAGTCGAATTCACTGGCTTTTTACTTAGGGTTTTTAATACATTTTTAAAAAGTGAGAAGTGCTTTAGTCAAAGTCACCGCTATTTTACTTAGCGTTCAAATCTTGCATTTATTTTATTTCTATAGCTAGAAGAGAGACTCAGAATACCTGGTTAAAGGTCCTCCAACGATATCCCAATCTCACAACAATGATATTAGCATTTGGTAATGGAATGCCAATCATTCTGTTATGACTTAATGGGCATTTTTGTAAAAGGAAGAGGAGAGGAGGAGGAGAGGAGGAGGATCTGACCCTAAAATGACATTCAACAACTGTTACTGCATCAACACAACATAAATTGGCCACCAACTGGTTTCAGATAAGATCTCCTTGGAGAGATGTGAGACAGGATTCTAGACGTCTTCTAACTGTTCCAAGTGGGCTAATTTCTTCATAACTACGAAGATAAGGATTAGCACATATATATATATTCAGGAAAAGGGACATATTCATCTCTGTAACACTCACCTGGAGTCATGTAATACTAGAGATTGGCTGAAGGAACCAAATGTCACACCTTGGCTCTATCATGCAGCTATTAAATTGTTCAAAACTTGAACTTGGATATAAGAGAATCTCCCTATTTTCCCCAACTCTTATCCTTGAGGTTGGAGTTGACTCTTTGTGATAGATAACTTCTCAAGTCCATTTTCAATTTTTTCCCCATTTCTTCCTGTTGTATCCTCACTATATATCACTCACTATATCTCACTTACGCTATAATGAAGTTTACAACTGGAAATGACAGCTTCATGATGAATACAACTTGATATTCAGGCTACAGCCCCAAAACCAAGGAAATTTCCATTGACTCAAAGGTTGAATCCAAGCGTAGTCATACCTGGAATAAATCCATGAGTTCCTCCTGATGTCACTGGCAACCCTGAAGCCTCAAAGATGGCCTCAGCGAGGTTCACTTCAGGGCAGACAGTCACTTTCAAATCAGAAATGTAGAAAGTTGTAACATCTCATCTGAGGATGTCATCATCTGACCATCCAGTCTCAGAAAAATAGGAATTTTTTTACACATGTTGTAAACAAATGCTCATTCTCATTAGCAGAGCTGGAATATACTGCACATTGATTGGCAATAAGGAAAGACATCAAATGCAATAATTATAATTCCTTTACAACTGGAGATGAAGGAGAATTTGGGAAGCCATGTTAATAGCCCCTGATTCAAATAGAACTTCCCAGAGAAAACTAAAACTCTGATTCAACTATGTGTGTTTCTAACATTTCCATCTAATTCAAGTTAATAAATAATACATTCCTTAATCTATGCACAAATTTACATATATCTTACTTCATTACATGTCAAGCATACTACATAATTCCTCCTAAACAACTATATCCATATCCAATAAACTTATATCACACACACAAGTTCAGTATACATTGACATATATATTTCTCTCAGGAAAATTATATTGTCAACTGTAGAACATTTAGAAGAGGTAGGAATGCTGATAAGATGGAGAAAAGGGGCAGGGAGGCTTCCCAATGAAACCACTGTTGTATCCCCAAAAACAAGTTCTTAAAATGTTTCTGTGCAGCTGAGAAATGTGTAGCTTCTTGAGAGCATGGATCTACACAAAGATCTCAAAAGGGTTTGAGAAGCAGTGATACAGACAACAAAATATGAATTTGGAATCATATTTCTCTACCAAGCATGCCTGCAGAAAACCTGTGTTGTCATACTACTGCGTTGTTGTTTTTTCAGTTGCAAAATATTAGGTGCACATCTGCAGAAGTGTTATCTTTAAAGAAGTATGAATCAGTGGTCCAAAGACTAAAGAATTTCTGCCTCCTTATTGCCCGGGGAATGCATCCATTGCAGATGGTTCCTCTGTGCTTGGGTGAACCAGGCTGCTTCCAGATCAGACAAAATGCAACTGAAGTTCAAGAGTCTACATGTCTCTCGGGGGCCATTACACATCTGTCTTGGGCTAGTCAGGAAATGCTGAAGTCGAGATGATGATGACGGAAAGAGATCAGAGGCATGAGAGAACTTAAACTCCAGGGGCTTGAGGAGAATTAGGTGGATTTGGGGCAGGAACCAGAAGACCAAGAAACAAAGCACAGCAGCGAAATGTAAGTGTATCGGAGGACAATATCTATCGACAGACAGATAGCCCAGCTGGAATTATGACAAGCCCGAAGTAGCATACTGCATCTCTGATAAATTAAATTTACAAGGGCCTATCACCTCCCCAGCTTTCAGAGTAAGAAACATCTGAAGGAGTTAACACCCTTGGAATCAAAAAAGCAATAGTTGCAACAAGAAGTAAGACACCTGGAGAGCACATTTCAGCCCTGCAAGATTTTATTTATATACTAGAATCCCTCTACTCCCCCAAGAAGAGTCAAAGTACAAAAATACTGAGAATTCATGAATCCAGGACCCAATATTTTATTTATAGCCCTGCCACATGGAAATATTTACTTTTCTTTCCCTGCAACGTCTAGTGGTTAAAGGCATCAGGCTAGAAACCAGGAGGTTGTGATTTCTAGTCTGGAGGCCAGCTAGGTGACCTCGGGCTAGTCTAAGGTGACCAGACGTCCCGCTTTTGGCGGGACAGTCCCGCTTTTGAGCAATTTGTCCCGCGTCTCGCGGCGTTTTAAAAAAGTCCCAATTTTTCATTCTGCCTCCTGGTTCCCGGCTGCCTCCTGAATCCCCGCTGATGGCTAGAGGGAAAAACCTGTTTAAACTCTTGCCGCGGGGCTTCAAAGGGCCGCCCTACGTTAATTAGCTCGGCTTCCCCCTCTCAGCTGATTTGCACAGGGCTCTGCTCTTGCTAAATTGCTCAGTTTTTTTTTCCTCTTTGTGCAAACCAAGCTCAAAACGAAACTGAAAGTAAAACAGGCTGTTGGCTTTGCGGTTTGCTTGCAACGTTGGAAAATTAGGCAGCAGATTTATTTTCCTTTTCCTCACCAAAAAAGGTAAGTGCAAACAATGGAAAATTATTTAGGGCAAAAGAGGAGAGTTCAAGATTTTAAAACACAAAAGAAAAAAAAAGCTCTTTTTAACTAGGGAATTGTAATAATTGAGATATTATTAATTGTATACTGTGTTGAAAGCAGAAATGGTTAAGTTGTGGTTTGGAGGAATATATGGGGGAAATTATTTGGTTTATTATTATTGGTAAGTATAATTAATTGATTTGTAAGAAATTGGATTGCATGGAAATAATTGGAATATTCATGTTCATATTGATTAATATACAAAAAAGATAGTTATATAACTAATTGATTTATATTAAAATGTTGAATTTGTATTAAACAACTGTATTACATAATTACATAATTAACCAATGTGAGGATGGATATAAAAATAGATGACAATGGGAAGGGGTATAAAATAGAATAGAAGGGAAAAATTGAATTTGATTAAGATAAGAGATGAGGATGAAGGGTAAAATTGTTTTTTTAAAAAAATAGACGAGGAATAAATATGGCAAAAAGGAAATATAGAAATTGTAAATTTAATTGAAATGACTAAACACTGTTTAAATTTGTGAACCAGCCAAATATTCTGTTCAAAGAAAATACATTGTATGTATGTGTGTTTCTAATTATTGCTATTTATTCATATTTGTTCTCTTTTATTCTTTAAAGTTTAACAATTCATTCTTTATCTTAATATCTTTATATTTGTTTGGGGTTGGCTTTCTTCCCTTTCATCTTTTTTATTGTACAGCAATCTTTCTCCTCAAACCTACCACCTCTCTTTTCTTTCCTTCTTACTTTCTCTTCCCCCCCTCTTCTTCTCCTCCCTACTTCCTCTTCCTTTCTCCTTCTCCTCCTCTCTTCCTCCCTCTCTTAACCATCACTCCTACTCTAATTTCCCTTCCCTTCCTTCATCCCTCTCTATTACTGTATCCTTTTATGCATATGGACTACTCAGAGGGCTGAAAAAGTTATTTTTGACTGGTCCTCACACTTTTGACCAGTCCTCGAACTTACGACTGTCCTCACATTTTACATTTTTGCCCTATCTTGTCATCATGGTGAAGAGAAGCAGTTGTGAAATGAGTGACATGGTTGTTAAGAATGCTGCACGGGCATAAATGTGAGGATGGTCATAAGTGTGAGGACCAGTCAAAAGTGTGAGGACCTGTCAGAAATGACTTTTCAGCCCTCTGAGTAGTCCCTATACACACAGCCATGGCCACCCGGTCACATGACCAGCTAGCCATGCCCACCCAGTCACATGGCCTCCAAGCCACGCCCACACAATAAGCCACGCCCACAATGGTGTCCCTCTTACCAATGTTAAAATCTGTTCACCTTACCCTATACACATAGCCATGGCCACCCGGTCACATGATCAGCTAGCCACGCCCACCCAGTCACATGACCAGCTAGCCACGCCCACAAAATAAGCCACGCCCACAATGTCCCTCTTTACCAATGTTAAAATCTGGTCACCTTAGGCTAGTCCCTCCCCCTCGAATTTCAGAAGAAGAAGACAAGAACAAAATACTTCCAAAATCTTGTCAAGAAAAAGACAATCCCACTTCCGGTTTCCTCGTCTTCGGCGACGAGGGTGCCTCTTTAAGCACCGCCAGCACCGCCGCTCGTAGAGCCGCTTCTCGATCGCGAAGCGGCTTGAAAGCTTCAAAATCCTTAGGACTTTTGAAGAAGAGGCAGCAGGGTACAGGTTGAGCCCCTGCAACCCCCCCAGGGAATTGTTTCTGGGGAGGAAACAGGCGCGGCTCCCTTTCAACCTGCTGAGACTCCGGGCGGCGTGGGACGTCTCTGCTTCCGCAGAACAAGCCGGCTGCAGGAAACTTTAAAAGAGCAAGGAAACAACCCAAATAAACAGCTGAAATCTACTTGAACCCTGAAATTCTGAACTGCAAGTATTAGCACTTTGCTGATCTTTTATATTGAAGTGAAAATTTCCGAATGAGTGAAAGTGACTGGAAAAAATATGGCGCTCAGCATTAGAGTAAATGAATCAGCGAGTGTGGATTGGTGAAGTCATCTTGCTTTGTTACAAAGTTAATAAGTTGCTACAAAGTTGCTCCGGCTGTAACAGGAACAAGAGGAAAATCTCTCCCTTTTACTTGACTTTGCTGCATTACAGCTTTGCCCTGATCAAATCTGGGGGACTTTTTTAGAAGGCTTTGTGGAGGTGGCAGAAGAAGCGGAACCTCCCTTTTTAGAAAAGCTAGCCTACGTGGCAGGATGGCTTCAAAGAAGCAGGAAGACAAAACAGGGGGGGGATCCCCCACACGCAAACAGGACATGCAGTCACAAGCTCAGAAAAAAGATTTTGATATGGGAGATTTAAAAGAATTTATTTCAAAAATCCTGGATGACAAATTTCAAAAAGCTCAACAGGAAATAGATGATAAAATAAATAAAATAGATGATAAAATTCAAAAGTCTCAACAGGAAATTATGCAGGAAATGCAGCAGAACCAAAAGAAGGTGACCAAAAAAATAACAGATGTGGCGTCTGGCCTGGCAGGATTTATTATGAAAGTTGAGTCAAAAGTGGATGAATTTAAATCAGAAGTTAATGCTAAGATGAAAAATAATGATCATAAATTTTTTGATGTTGATGACAAGATGCAGAGAGTTGAGAACGAGATTGTTATGATGCAATTCCGGGCAATGGAATTTGCTATACGGCTTCGAGGAATTAGAGAAGAGGAGAGACAAGATTTGAGACAGATCTGTGCTGAAGCCCTAGCTGTGATCTTAAAAATTAATCCTGATATGGTTTTCTGCAAAATAGACAAAATTTACAGAGTCAATTCCTGGGTGGCCAGACAAAGACAATTGCCTAGAGATGTGGTCATATATTTTACAGATAGAGCAATAAGAAATGATATCCTGCAAAAATCTTTTCTTACTTCTGTGCAAGTGGGCGGATCGAAGATCACAGTTTACAAGGAGCTTCCGCCTAAGATGTTGAAATCTAGAAAAGATTTTGGCTTTCTTGTTAAAGAATTGCAGAATAATCAGATCCCATTTCGTTGGGACGCTCCAACTGGCATAATTTTGAGATATAAGGGAGAGAAACACCGTTTGAATACTGTGGAGAAGGCGGAGCAATTTTATACTGAGATCTTTAAAGAAAGAACACCATCCCCACGTACATCTACAGTTTTAGAGATTAAGGAGAGTTATAAGAAGCAACTTCAAGAACCGCAACAACAATCTAAGCAGGAATCAGAGGAGTTGAAGGGCGCTGAAGGAGGCTTCCTGGATGAGCCTGTGCTGGAACCTTCTCCAATCTTGGAGCCGGCTTGGATGGCTGAAGTCAAGGACCAGCGTATAACCCGAGCAAAATCCAAGCAACTTAAAGAAAAGTTACAGCAGGAAAGACAAGATGAAAAGGCTGGGGCTGTGGGGAATGCAGGACAGAAGATTTCGGATGAAATCCGATTATTCTGTTCTTGGCTCCAGAAAGAGAATAATGATGATTAAATGTTTATCTTGGAATGTGAATGGGTTGAATGCAACACACAAAAGGAAGAAAGTATTTGCATATTTAAAACAACACAATAATGATATAATCTGTCTACAAGAAACGCATATTACAGTTCAAGATCAAAACTATTTGAAAAATTCCAAATTAGGAACACATTTTATATCTTCAACTAATCAAAAAAAGAATGGTGTGGTTATTTATGTAAATAAAAAATTAACAGCCAAACTTATAGAAGCTGATCAAGATGGCAGGTTTGTAGCAATTGAATTACTTTCCGCTAATAGTCAAATTCTTTTGATAGGAATTTATGCTCCTAATCAACAACAGGACTATTTTTATAAAATGCTACATACTAAAATACTACAATGGGATTATAGATCTATTTTAATTATGGGAGATTGGAATGGAGTAATCGATTCCAAATTAGATAAAAAGACTTTGGCGAAGTCAAGGATTAGATTACCACAGACCTTTTTTGATATGAAAGAAGACTTGGAATTAAAAGATATTTGGAGAATACATAACCCAAAAGAACTGGATTATACTTTTTTTTCTGATAGACATAGATCCTTCTCTAGGATTGATTTCATTTTGTTGTCAGATGACTTACTTGTTAGGACAAAAAGAACAAAGATTCTGCCAAGAACTTTGACTGATCATAGCCCAGTGTGGATAGAAATTGAGACATGCAAGACTGAGAGACGCTCTTGGAGATTAAATGAAAACTTGTTTAGATATGAGAAAAATATAATAGAACTTAAAAAGCATCTGAAAGAGTTTTTTGAAATGAACTTGAATAAAGGCACCCCAATGGAAATTGTGTGGGACGCAAGCAAAGCTTACATGAGAGGGGTGCTTATTCATATGAACTCTAAACATAGATTGACCCGACAAAAGAAAAGACTTGAATTGGAAGCAGAAATAAAGAACAAAGAACAGTTACTTATCAAAAACCCAACAGATGAAAGAATACGTGGTGTCATAAAACTTTTGAAAGATCAATTCCAAATGCTTATAGCGGAACAAGTTGCAACAAATTTACAATACGCGAAGCATAACACATTTTGCAATGCCAATAAACCGGGCAGGTGGTTGGCCTACACATTGAGGAAGAAACAGAGCATACGGACTATTGATAGTATTGATATCGGAGGGAAAGAAGTTTTTCAACAGAAATTAATAAAAGAAGCCTTTCTTGAATATTACACTAAACTATATGCCAGAGAGGAGGTGCAGAATGGACTTATAGAAAAATACTTAGACAATAAAAGAGTTACAAAAATTACTGAGCAACAAAAGGAAAGAATGAACTATCCTATAACAGAGGAGGAGATAATAGCAGCAATAAAACAATTAAAAACAGCTAAAGCTCCTGGAACGGATGGTCTGACTGCAGTGTACTATAAAACTTTGCAGGCAGAAATGGTGGAACAACTTAGAGACTTATTTTGTAATATACAACAAGGGGGAAAAGTACACCCATCATGGACTACAGCTTATATTTCTCTGATACCAAAAGAACAAGGTGGTCCCAAAAAACCAGAGAATTACAGACCAATATCTCTTTTGAATACGGATTATAAAATTTATGCAAAAGTATTAGCCAACAGACTGATGCCAGTAATTCAAAAGGTGATTCATGATGATCAAGCGGGATTTATTGAGGGTAGGCACATGAAAGACAATGTAAGGCAAGTAATAGATTTATTGGAATATCTTGAGATGAATAAACAGATCCCTGCAGTGCTGGTTTTTTTGGATACAGAGAAGGCCTTTGATAAAGTGGACTGGAATTTTCTACTCAAGACTTTAAAAAGGATGGACTTTGGGGACCAATTTATACAGGCGGTCTCAGCAATTTATCAAGATCAAAAAGCACAGATTATTATTAATGGAAGTTTGACAACAGAGTTTAAAATCGAAAAAGGAACAAGACAGGGATGTCCGTTGTCCCCATTGTTGTTTATTTTAATACTAGAAGTCTTGTTAAACACAATAAGGGACTCTAATACCTTGAAAGGTATAATGATAAGGCAAGAGGATTACAGAATAAAGGCATTTGCAGATGATCTGGTTGTTACCCTAACACAGCCAATGGAATCAATAATCCAGATGAAGGACATTATACAAGACTATGGTAAAGTTTCAGGTTTTAGATTGAACCAGAAAAAAACTAAGATGGTAGTCAAAAATATGACACAAGATCGTAAACATGAGCTTGAAAGGAGAGCAGGTTTTGAGATTGTACCAAAGGTAAAATATCTAGGAGTTCAGGTTGCAGAATCAAATATGAAATTGTTTCAAAATAATTATGAGGTGTTGTGGCGAGAGGTGCAAAAAGATATGGAGACTTGGAAAAAACTGCAGCTGTCTTTACTTGGAAGAATAGCAGCAGTTAAGATGAATATTTTGCCAAGATTTCTTTTTTTGTTTCAAATGATTCCGGTGCTCAAAAATGATAAACAACTAAAAGTATGGCAAACTGGAGTGAACAAGTTTGTCTGGAACGAGAAAAAACCAAGAGTAAAAATGAAAATTATGCAAGACGTTCCAGAAAGGGGAGGTCTTAAACTTCCAAACCTACAGTTATATTATGATGCAGCAGCTTTGACTTTAGCAAGTGATTGGTTTGGAGGAAAAAAGACTGGAATATTAAATGCAGAAAGTTTTGATTTGGAACTTGGATGGCATGCCTACTTATTTTATGATAGTAAAGTGGACAAAGTATTTAAAAGCCATATACTTAGAGATTCTTTGTTGAGAGTTTGGAAGAAGCACCGAATCAATTGGGATTATAAAATACCACTATGGCTGGATCTTGGTCATACTTTGTGGAATACAAATATAATGTCACTTGGGGGGTTTTTATATAAAGAGGTTCTTTTTACAGATGCGGGCAGAAGGCAGCTGAAGACATTACAGACATTGTTGGCTGAAGGGATTAATCTAACTTGGTTACAATATAATCAATTGCAATTGAGATGGAAAGAGGACCAAAAAACTGGTATTATGGAGTATGAGGAAGAATTGGTCAGACATATAAAAGAGAAAGGTCCAATGCATATTAAAAGACTTTATAATGTTCTGTTAGAAAGGGATTCAGAAACTGAACTAGTTAAAGATTGTATGATTAAGTGGGCACAAAATTTTGAGGAACCAGTGATGTTGGAAACATGGGAAAAAATTTGGGTTCAGAATGTTAAATTTACACAGTCGCAGAATTTGAGGGAAAATTTTTATAAAATGTTTTACAGATGGCACTTAGACCCCAAAAAATTGTCGTGTATGTACCCTAATGTGCAGCCTAAATGTTGGAGATGTGATTGTCTAGATGCTACATATTATCACGTTTGGTGGACCTGTAAGAAAGTTAAGGCCTTTTGGATAAAAATCTGGTGGGTCATGCAAAATGTTTTGAAGAAAAAAATTCAATTTTCTCCACAATTGTTTTTATTGGGTATAGCTAAGGGTTTTACATTGGGTGAAACAAAATTGATATTGCATATGATAACAGCAGCAAGATTGTTGATAGGTAAATACTGGAAAAATGAAGCGCTGCCTACGATTGAGGAATGGACTTTGAAGATGGCCAGCTTCGCAGAGATGGCGAAGATTTCAGCATATTTAAAAGATTGTTCACAAGAGACTTATGAATGGGAATGGAAGAGGTGGATAGATTATGTTCAGAACAAATATCAAACTAGGAAGTATCAAATAGCTTTTATTTGAGAATGTTATATTAAGATAGAAATATTTTAACGTAAAGAGGATGAAAAATTTATTTCAAAATGTTATATTAAGATAGAAATATTTTAAGGTAATGAAGATGAAAATTTTTAAGGGGGAGGGAGGGGTTCAAGTTTTATATACAAATAAGGGTTTTTCCTTTTACTTGATATGAGTATACTGTGTGGAAGTCTGGGGGGGAGGGGAGGTTTAGGGTGGGTTAGGGAGGTTGGGAAGTTTGGGGTGGGATGAGGGGGGGAAAAAAGGGTGAAAATGTAATTGTAAAACTTTTGCAATAAAAAAAAAAAAAAGAAAAGAAAAAGACAATCCCTGCCCACAGCCCCTCTTTGAGGGAGGTTTAGAAATATGAAAAATGCATACATGCATACATAATGCACATAATGTATATACATAATAAATAAATAAAATAAATATATAATACATAGTAAATATATACATGCATATATACAGGTAGTCCTCGAATTACAACAGTTCATTTAGTGGCCATTCAAAATCGATTCGGCAACTAAGGAGAAACACATACACTTCTGCTACTTCCCCAGCGTTGACTCAGGGACACAACTGCGAAACCCGTCCGGAGTCAAGAGGGGACTTCTGAGACAGGGAATTGATCATCTCCCCGCATCCTCCTCAGCTTGCAACAGATGGCTCGGGTGGGGTGCAAGAAGGCAAAGCCGGTCTAAGTAGCTGCTGAGTGCAGGGTGTATGTGCATCTCCTTGGGATGCGGAGAAGCCAGTTAGGTTTGGATCACGGAATGCTGAAAAGTTAACCCTCGACTCTCTGCAGATCCCCCCCTACCCACCCACCAGTGCCTGGATAGGGTTGCTGAAAGTAGAGGCGCCTGTAAATTAACGTGTGTTCATGTCTGAAGGCTACTCAGGAGAGATCAGGACCGGGGTGCTTATTTGCCGAATCGACTTTTTGGAAGGAAAAGAGAGAGGTGGGTGGAGGGGGCTGAGGGAGGGGCGGGGAGAGAGAGAGTTAACTTTTAAGCACCCCCCATCCCGCGATCCAAACCCAACTGGCTTCTCCACATCCCAAGGACACACACACACACCCTGCACTCAGCAGCCACTTCTACCGGCTTCGCCTTCTTGCACTCACCTGAGCCATCTGTTGCAAGCCGAGGAGGATGTAGGATGATGATTGCATCCCTGTCTCAAAGTCCCCTCGACTCCGGATGGGTTTTGCAGTTATGTCCCTGAGTCAACGCCAGGGAAGGAGCAGAAGGGTGGCCAGCTGCCCCGCCCGCTGGTCCTTCTCCTCCGTTGGCTCAGCCGGCAGCACAGCAGCAGGCATGGTGGAGATTGGGTGATGGGTTCAACCACAGGCAGCACGGCACCCCCGCCCAACCCCTGCCACCAAGCTAGGCTCTCCGGCTGCCACAGGTGGAGGTGGTGACGCCCACAGTCCAGGGGACATGTGCGACTGGCGGAGCGAGCCAAGAGGATTTCTCAGCTCTGCTTTGATGGCGACAATGTGGTCACCTGCGCAGGCAGCCCATCCCCCCACCCTCACTGGCTGCTGGTCCGCCAAAGCCCCGCCAGCTGCATCTGCTCGTCCAGCGGCTCCCAGCAGGAGGAGCCCAGGCAGGGCAGCGGAGTCCGCGCATTTGGAGGCTGAAGTGGCCCAGTCAAGATACTGCTGCCATCACCCGCACATACGCTTCCCTCCCCCGGGCCCCATTTTGGGCCTGGAAAAGTTCCTGCACCAAATTTTTCTGACACGAACAGTGTGCCAATGCTGCTCCTCCTCCTCCTGCCAGCTGTTGTGGCTCCGTCCTCCGAGCCTATCTTATCGGAGGGAGAAGGCTCCGAACATGAAGGAGAGGAGTCGGCCAGGCCTCCCTCTCCAGGCCCCTCCACTCTGGCTATGCCTCAGGTGCCGGCTGAGGAAGAGGAGATTAGCCAGGAACCAGGTGTCTCCGATGATAGCGATGGAGGTGATCTGTCATTCCTGGGTCCACGCCAACGAAGGTATGATAAACGGTTGCAGCAATTGAGGAGGCGTGCCAGGGATTAGGCTGAGTCACTGGACCACACCCCAGAGACTATATAAGAGAGTGTGGTGGCTATTTAAGACTCTGTGATGGACAAAAACTAACTCTGGCTAGTCACTTTGAACAATGCTTAAATCTGCCGATTTAAGCGTTGTTTTGAACTGGACTATTTGCAAACTATGTGCATTTCTGTTTATCTGGTGAAGGGATATTAAGTAAAAGCACTTGGCAGTCGGTGCTTGTATTGCTGCCAAGTTTCTGATAAACAAACTGTGTGTGCCAAGTGCTTCCTTTAACCCTCGGCTGGCTGTATGTGTGTGTTGAGACGGGGACAGAACACCAGTCTCGGCTCCGGGCAGCATCCAGCATGGCCATTCATGCCGACAAGGTTGGTGCAACCCTCTCCAGCCACTTCTTCCAAGGGAGCATGACCGCTTCCCAGCTGGCGGGCCTCTTATCATTTACCACACTCTCCTCCGGTCCTCGTGGGGGCAGCTTGCTCTTCCTTCTCCTGGCTGCAATGGGTGAGGGGGCAGAACCCAGAAGAGGAAAAGGAGCAGAACTGCTGGCTAGGCTGGGGTTTCCCTGTCTCCCCGCCCGAGTGGCCCCAAACCTCCAGCGGGGAGGGAGGGATGCCCCAGGCCACTATTCCTGCTGCCACTGGGGAAGTGGCAGTGAGGGAACCCCCAGTGCCAGGGGCGAGGGGGTGGGGGTGGCAAGGACTGGGTGGCCGGGGCTTCCCTTCCTCCCTGTGGCAGCCCATGTGGATCCCAGGCAGTGCAGCTTTGGGGCCTTTCCTCGCAGTGTCGATGACAAGATAGGCAGGCAAGCGAGTGGTGCAGGGGAGTGACTGGGGGAGTGCTCCTGGCTGGCAAGGGGTTGGATGTCCTGGGGCATGCATGTACACCGGCCAGCTAGTCTTCTGTTTACTGGCACGCATGCGTGCGCGACAATCAGCTGGTCAGCTGATCTTTCGGTTTCTGGCACTGCTGCACACGTGAAGGTCAGCTGATCATTGCGCGTGCATGCGCACCAGTAACCAGAAGACTAGCTGGCTGATGCATATGTGTGTGCCAGAAACCCGGAAGAGGAATGGGTGACGCCTCGCGTGCCAGGTGAAATGTCTCTGTGTGCCACTTCCAGCACGTGTGCCATAGGTTCGCCAATATGGTCCTAGAATGTGAAGTCAAATGGGCCTTAGGAAATCTGAGCAACAACAAAGCTAATGGAGGTGACAGTATTTCAGCTAAGCTATTCAAAATCTTAAAAGACGATGCAGTAAAAGTGCTACACTCAATTTGCCAGCAAATTTCAAAAACTCAACAGTGGCCACAGGATTGGAAAAGGTCAGTTTACATTCCAATTCCAAAGAAAAGCAATGCCAAAGAATGTTCAAACTATTGCACCATTGCACTCATTTCACATTCTAGTAATCTTAAGCATTTTTTTACAAAATGCTAAAAATGTTAAAAAAAAAAAGTTCTGACGATCGTACGTCGCACAGCTGATTGTTGGAACTTTTTTTTTTTACATTTTTTTCCTACCGGTTTGACGAAGCAATAGACTTTTTTACTACCAGTTTGGACGAACAGGACTGAACTGGGAGCATTTCACCCCTGATGTGATCGTATATATCACTTGGGAGAATTCACCTTTCTGTCACATGATAGCTGTTCCTGATAAAAATATCTTACAAATTGATACCCACTTGCCGTAAGCCCTTGGTGTATCATTTTCAGATGGCTGCTTACACAGGGCATACATGGACTTTTCTAGCAGTGGTCAGGCTTGTTTGCTTTTAAAAATGCCCATCTCTGTGTGATTGGGAGGGTTGCAGTATGTGGAAAGGATAATAACCACAACCTGATTAGAGACAATGGGACAACTTGCCTCTGAGAGTTTTGGGTGTTTTCGGAGAGTTTCTGGTGGAAAAGAAGAAAAGATTGGTCAACATTTTCTCTTGGATGGTATAAGGACTTCTGCCTTAATGGTCCTCTGAGGTCCCTTCTAACCCTAGGATTCTATAATTCCGTGATAAGGATGCTGAAAGTCTCTACTCTCAGCTATTTGAAGGATGATATTTGAATGTTGGCCAGGCTATTGAAAGCAATGATATCTGATATGATATGAACATTCAGGGCATGAGAATTCAATCTCTGATACCTTACACCAGTCTCTACTTCTTCCTATTTTCAGTTTTCATCTATGAATCAGTTCTGAGTATGCCAAACTGATGGAATTGCAGATTTTAAACGTGTTGACTCTTCCTAAAAGAATCCTGGGTTTTTGCATGCATTAAATCTGCCCACAGACAGGTGTTTGGTGGCTTCTTTCACCATTGGAAATTATTCTGTAATTCTATAATTCCCCAGTGCCTGCTGGGAAATTCTGGGACCTGAAGTCCACACAATTGCCGAAGTTGAGAAACACTGCCCTAGACATTCAAAGAATTATTTGATCTTGCATTCTGTTGGAAAACATTTCTATGAAATTTGATTTGTGATGGTTGGATTGCTCAATTATTTCAATCACTACATAACAGAGCCATCAACCATGGAATATGCATATGCAAAGTAACCCTAAAATAGGGAGCAGAAGGAAAATGCCACACTACATCCCCAGGCATTATATTACTCAATCTTTTTTCTGTAAAAAGGGTGACACATATGACTCAGAAGGAGTCAGTTTGTGGCCTCCAAAGGCTACGTTCAAAAGTTTTGACCCACTTTGAAATCTCTTTAAAAAAACAACGGCAACACCTGTAGCACCTTAAAAAGATAAAGCAGTGGTGAAACCTAACTTGTTTGCCACCGGTTCTGTGGGCGTGGCTTGGTGAGCATGGCTTGGTGGTGGTCATGTGACTGGGTAGGCATGGCCAACTCTTTTTTTTTTTTACTTTTTAAAGCATTTTTAACTAGTAAAAAATGCTTTAAAAAGTAAAAAAAAAGGTTCTGATTATCAACACCTGACCAGCCTGACTCCCCTTGCCAAGCCAGACCCAATGCCTCCTAGCCCTGAAGATTGCCCAGCTTTCTACCTCAGCCACTCAGTCCGGGAGATGATGGGGGGAGGGGGGGAGAAAAACAGTGCTTTGTTTCTCTGGAACCGGTAGTAAAAAAAATGCTTAAAAAGTAAAAAAAAAAAAAAAAAAAAAAGGTCCGACCATCGCGCGTCATTCAGCTGATCATCGGAACTTTTTTTTTTTAATTACTACCGGTTTGGTGAACCGGTAGCATATTTTACTACTGGTTCATGTGAACCAGCCCGAACCGGTAGCATTTCACCCCTGGGATAAAGGCATTCCTTCAAACATAAATTGCTTTCTACTACAGGTCATGGCCCTGTCCATTTTGGAACATGTCCATCAACATGCACTGCAACCATTGAACCAACAAACATGGCACAGATTTCTTCCTTCCCTGTAGTGTTCACCACTCACAACTTTTAAATAGGAAGCCCTTCATCTGTATAATTCCATTTCAAATTCTCAGGGTCAAATATTTGTAGGTTTGGAGTGGAATTGGGCTTTCCTGAAGACACAGATGCCTAGAACACAAGGAGGAAGACCAAAGTGAAACTCTCCACTCCAGAAGAAGTAATCCTTGTTTAACAATGGTAATTGGGATTGGCAACACAATAGCTAAATGCTGTAGCTAAAGCACAATGTGTGATGACTCCCCCCGGACATTTCCCCAGTTATCTCTCCAGAGCTCGAAGAAAGATGAACCAGTTTCAGGCACATCTGGAAGGGAGTTGGTCAGTGGCTCCAAGCAGCCATCTGAGAGTGATTTGGCTGAGGCACAGCTGCAGCAGGACAGCCCTGAGGCTCCAGGTGGGGAAAGCACACAGCTGCAGCCAGACAGTGAAGAGGAAGAGGAACTGCCTTCTGCACCTGATCCAAGAACACGTAGGGCAGAGAAAGGGCAGGGGCAGAGAAGGTCAGCCCGACTATTCACAAGGAGGCAGCCTCACCCTTCTTGATGGGCTGCACCAGAAGCTCATCTATTTAGAGCAGCAAAGAGAGGGAAGCGATGATGGGAACGTGTTTGTTTCCTAGCTGTATTTTTCTGGTCATTGTGATTTTGCTTGCTTTGGATTGACCCCGTGCCTTCACTTTGGATCGTGCCTTGTGAACCCTCTTGTATTGTGGATTTAATTTTTCCTGGTGGGTTTATATTGTTTGGGAGACTTGTGGACTCACTGGCCATTGCTCTGTGGACTTGCATCAGTCTGCCTTTGGCTGGACTTAATTGGGACAGTTTGGGGGGTTTTGGTGAAGGGAGCTGCGGGAGAATATTAATAAACCCAATAAACCACAGTTGTGTGTGTGTGTGTGTGTGTGTGTGTGTGTGTGAGAGAGAGAGAGAGAGAGAGAGAGAGAGAGAGAGAGAGAGAGAGAGAGAAGAGAGAGGGACAGCACACAATGTGACATTTATGATGGCAGTTGTGGTAGTCCTAGTTGCCATCGTTAGATGGATTCTGTGTGGTCCTAGCATCCCTCATGTCATGTGTTCACCAGTTCTGACTTCCTGCCAGCTTCCCCAATGACTTAGTCTGTGAGAAGATGGCAATGATGATCACAAATGGTGATCATGTGACCATGGGTCCTTACAACATTATAATTGTGAGCTGGTTGCCAAGAGTTTGCAATCATGTGACTCTGAGGACACTGCGACAGCCACAACTTCAAGACCCAGTTGTAAGTGACCCTTGTTCAGTGCCTTTGTAACTGTGAGCAGTCTCTGAACAAGAGATGGTTCAACAAGGAATATTTGTATTTTATTTTATATGGATTGAGATTGTATTTTATTCTTGTATTTATTTCCACACATACACAATGTATTGATACAATCCAGTAATATATACCGTATTTTCCGGCGTATATGATGACTTTTTAACACATGAAAATCTTCTCAAAAGTCGGGGGTCGTCTTATACGCCGGGTGTTGTTCTCCTGTAACCAGGCAGACCAGCCCGAAAGGCTCTGACGAGCCTTAAATGGCTCTGGCGATCCAAGCTCTGATGATCTGCTAATCAGGCAACTCAGCTGGGATCGCCAGAGCCATGGAGAAGGAAAAAAGTTTTCCCCCTCCAGCTTGCTTACCTTAGCTGCTAGTCGCAACGCTTGCCTTGCTTCACTTGCCTGAATCCATTCCATCAGCAAGCCACTCCCTGCCTGCAATCAAGCAGGCAGGGAGTTGTGGACTTCAACTCCAAGAATTCCTCAGCCAGCAAAACAAAGCTGGCTGGGGAATTCTGGGAGTTGAAGTCTACAAGTCTTAAAGTTGCCAAGGTTGGAGACCCCTGTTCTATTGGGTAAGTTTTTTTCCCCTTTGGGATCTTTAAAAAACATAGTTAATTGGGGTTTTTTTTAGTTGTTCTTTTTTAGACCTAGCCATTTAAAGTTTAGGAAGTTTTAAATTTAGCTTTCATATAAAAATAAAAATAAAATAAAATAATATTTGTGCAGCTTTCTGAGATTTAGTGTGTTTTTGTAGTGTTTCACTCTAACTACACAAACACACAAAATCTCACAAAGCTGTATGTGGAATTTTGTGTGTGTAAAGTGTGAAAGTTGGGTTTTTGGGCTTTTTGTGGCTGTGTGAGGTTCCTGCTTGTTTCAGGGGCCATTTTGGGTCTAGCACAGCTGCTTTTACATTGTGGGTGAGCCAGTTGATGTTTTTTAATTTTTATTTGGTGTGTGTTGGAAGAGGGGTAGTCTTATACGGTGAGTATCGCCCAAACCCTATATTTTAACAGGAAAATTTGGGGGTCGTCTTATACACCCAGTCGTCTTATACGCTGGAAAATACGATATTTTAGTCTTATAAGGTTTGCTAAGGCATAGACCAGTGACCATACTAAGGCTTAATTCTGAATAGACATGTATATTTCTGTTACTATTTGTCTGAATTATGCTTTAACTTCGGCAGCACATATACTAAAATTGGAATGATACAGAGAAGTTTAGCATGGCCCCTGTGCAAGGATGACACGCAAATTCGTGAAGTGTTCCATATTTTTCACCAGGCTCAAAGTTGACTCAGCCTTCCATGCTTTTGAGGTAAGTAAAATGAGGACCCGGTTTGTGGGGGCAATAAGCTGACTTTGTATAAAAAAGAACACCGCTTAGAGGGGGTCCGAAAGCCCTACTAAGCAGGTATATACAAAAGGATGAAGGCTATTGCTTAACGCACTGTAAGTCGCCCTGAGTCTCTGGAGAAGGGCGGCATATAAATCGAACCAATAAATAAACTCTTTGTTTTTTGTTTTTGTTTTTTTAGCAAAATGAAGAATCTTTCTCTTTTATTTTTCAGATGACTGGATTAACATATCCTCCTGTGTTTCTGTCTTTTTTCTTTTTTCTGGAGAAAACAGTTTTCAATCTGACAGCTACATATTATAAAGTTGCTCAACTTTGATGGCCAGTCTGCCCCAAACTATGCAATCTATCCTGATTAGGTTATGGATTGCAATAAAATGCATTGATTCTAATTTTCCAAAAGTGTTTGGCACAGTCTCACACTCTCTGCCCATTTGTCACTTGCCTTCAATATGCATGCATAACAAAGTATCTGTCAATAGCAGAGCCCTGGATTCAGTTTAGATACAGACATAGAATAACAGAGTTGGAAAGAACCTTGGAGGTCTTCTAGTCCAACTGTCTGCTCAAGCAGGAGACCCTGTACCATTTGAGACAAATAGCTGTCCAATCTCTTCTTAAAAGCCTCCAGTGTTGGAGCACCCACAACTTCTGAAGGCAAGTCCTTCCACTGGTTGATTGTCCTCACTGTTAATTCCAGGTTGCTTCTCTCCTTGATTAGTTTCCATCCATTGTTTCTTATCCTTCCTTCTGGTGCATTGGAGAATAGGATGAACCCCTCTTCTTTATGGCAGCCCCTCAGATATTAAAACATTCATATCTTCCCTAATTCTTCTTTTCACTAGTCTATGCATACTCAATTCCTGCAACTATTCTTCACATGCTTTAGTCTCCAGCCCCCAATCATCTCTCTCTGCACTTTTCCAGAGTATGCAGTTTAAAACCATTATATGAGCCACTTCTTGGGGACCCCTCATTTCAACTCTGAGCTACAAATATTCTTGTATCTTGGTTTCAAATAAAGGCAACATGAGCTAGCATAAACTTTAGGAGATAAAACCATCAATTAGCAAACAGAACCTAAGGGTTGTGTAGCTGCATGAGGCAACAGCTGACTGGTCATTGATCAAAGATTGATTGCTACCGAAATTCAGAAGCAAAATGGCCAATTTTGGAAAGATTTAATTTGTTTAAGCTCGCAAAATGAAGAGTACGAATGAAAGTTTGATGCTTCTGGGCATCCTGTAAACATTCCCTGCTAAAAAGCTAGTTGAAAATCAATAGTGTCCTTCTCTGAAGTGCTCAGACCCAAATCTGGAACTTAACGTCTTTGTCATATGTCAGTTGGACAAGGGCAATACATTTTTCTCATGAATGTTTATTAACAGTTTTAAAAAGAACATAAACCTAACCAAAACTAGTGAAAGATAAAACGGGCAACGAGAGATAAAAGAGGGAGAAGAAAGAAAATGAAACAGAAGGAAGAAGCTTCCAGTTCCCTTTGCAGCAAATATAAATACGATTTTGAAGTTATCTCTTATTCTATGATTACAATAGAAAACTCACCGTATTTCTATGATCCATTTTCTTTCCTAATCATCATAACCACCAGTCATAATAACATTTTTCTTCTTCACTCAAAAGATGTTTCCAGTCAGCCATAAAGGCAGATGTTTTCTTTTTTAATCAAAGAAGTTAATTTAGCCACCTCTGCAGTACAATATTTTGCTGAATCAAGGAAGAGTGGAGAGTATTTCAACTTGGCACAAGGAAAAATCCCACCGTCAACAGAGTTGATAGGTCTCCTTATCCCCCAAGACTTTGTCAAATCCTCTTTATAAACCATCTAAGCTCATTCCTTATTCATGACCAACCAAAATGTACTTTAAATACCTCTTTTGCCCAAAGTTAATAATACAAAAACCCACAAGTTTGCAGAATCTCTTTCTCTAAAAGGTGACAGAGTGAAGTGGCTTAAAGAGTAACAGATTCCCCACCACCCCTCCATGTAAGAAGGAAAGAAGAACAGGATTTTCTGTGTGGAATTTCCAAACGTGAGAAGTGGTTTTTCTATTTAATGGAGCACTTTTGTCTTTTATGTTTAGTTTGTTTTTCCCAACCCAAATATCAGACATTGGTGATTTATAGGCAAGTGTTTGTAAAGCATTTCAGAGTTAATCCTAACCCAAACCCTATTTCAGAATATATATCAAAGGTGCTGGAGATCTCTTAATCAATTTTTTAAAGACTGTTTTGGGATCAAACCTTTATTGCCTTGTTTTAAATACAGAAAGGAGGAAATTTAAAAACAAATCAGACATGGGTCCCTTCAAGATGAAGCCCATTGCATGCAAGGCTCAGGAATAACATGACAGAGTTAGGTGTTTATCAGATATAATGATCAATCAAATATTCTGAGGTTAATAAAAAAAACCTAATGAATATGTAACACAATTTAGACTTAGAATAACTTAAGACTTAGAATAACTTTATTGTCACTTTGAATAACTTTATTGTCACTTTGAATGTACAGTAATTGGCATACTTTAAAATGAAATGTTGTTGCATACAGTTCTCAAAGGGTCACCACCTCCAATATACACTACATAAACATGACAAAATAAATAAATAAATAAATAAATGCAAATATTATGCATCTACCCACATATATTATAGGACACAGAGAAACCACACAGTCTAGTTTGGATGTATACAAGTACATGGCAAGAAAAACAAATCTTGTGAGTTTACCAGATGGAACAAAGCTGTTACAGAATTTCCACTGAAATGTAATGCTTTCTTAGTGTAATTCCTAATGAAATTAAAATAATCCATCCCCATGAATAGTCTTCTATACTTAGGGCGGACCTTCTTTGCCTGGAGCCCAATGGAAGGAATCAGTGGCTTGATGTTTCTCTAGGAGCCCTGCGTTCTGGTTTGGGATCCCTCAGAATTGAAACCAGTGTAAATCCAGAATTTATCATGAGCCAGTTTGGTCTAGAGGTGAAGGCCCCACGCTGGAAAGTGGGAGACACCTCAGGCATGAAAGCCGGGCCAGTCCTTCTCTCTCAGACTGGCTTTGGGCCAGTCCTTCTCTCTCAGCCCAACTCACCTCACTAGGTTGTTGTTGTGTGAGGAAAATAGGAGGAGGAGAGACTATTAGGTAAGTTCACCACCCTGAGTTATTTATAAAAAATAATAAAGGCAAGACATATGCAGGTACATACTGAGGTATTTGTGAAAATAATACAGGTGGGATACAAACAAAGAAATAAATAAAATCAGATGAAAAGGATTTCTACTTCAGTTCCTTCTGCTCAGTCACAATGTCTGCCGATGGTAATGCCTATCACACAGACACACACAGACACACAGACACACAGGCCCACAGACTCTCAAACCTGACATCATAGCGGATATTTTCTGAATGGTGGTTAATTTGCTCAGTTTGAATTCTCTGGGATCTGAGCAATTCTGGTTTCCAAAGTGAAAGCTGCACTTTGGGGAGAATACATTTCTTTTGAGGCGTTCTTCCTGTCATTATATCATCTGAAACTCTGACAGAAGGGAACATTTTTTTGCCAACCAACACTAGGTTTAGGGGAGTTTGTTGCTATTTCCAGCACTCGACATGATTCTCATCATTTCCTTTACCTGTCTGCTTTTATTACAAGTTTCAGTTCACGTTTCTTTTCTGTAATTGTCTCCGTGCCTCCCTTCATTTCTTTGAAGAACAAAGCAGGTGTAACCTAGCCCTGCTTTTATTTTCATTTTTGTCTTTTTCTTTCATTTTGTGGATGCTTTTATTGCTTTAATGTCCTTTACATTGTTTAAATTGTTTTAGGATCTTAGACTCATAAGCCGCCCAGAGCCACTTGGTTGAGATGGGGGGCCATAGAAATTGGATGGATGGATGGATGATTAGCTGTCCTGAAAACTACCCTTTCTGAAAGGAAAGTCATTGTAACAAAATGCCCCCACGTACCTGCAAACAACTACAAAGCTTCCTGGGTTTTGCTAACTTCTATCGACAGTTCATCCCCTCGTTCGCAAAAATTGCTTTACCGATTACTAACCTTCTGAAAACAAAAGGAGAGGAGAGGCCAAAACTGTCCCGGCCTCTTGAGTGGACTATGGAATGTCAGGCGGCTTTTGAAAAACTGAAACGACTGTTTGCTGCTGAACCAGTCCTTAAACATCCTGACATGTAGGCCCTGTTTGTTGTTCAGGCTGACGCCAGAGATGCAACCATTGGGGCGGTGTTACTCCAAGCCAATGCTGAAGGGAATTTGCAACGCTGTGCCTATACCTGTTGGAAATTATCTGAGACCGAGAGGAGATGGGCCATCTGGGAGAAGGAGGCTTTTGCTGTTCGTTGGGCGCTGTTAACATGGAGGCATTTCCTGGAAGGGGCGAAACACCTCTTTGAGGTGTGGATTGATCACAAAAACTTAGAAGCCTTAAAAACACCACGAAAACTGTCGCCTAAGCAAGTCCGATGGGCCCAACACTTTAATCGATTTAATTTCTCCCTGCGCTACCTTCCTGGAGGGAAGAACTTTATGGCAGATGCCCTCTCGAGACTGCCTCAATACAATAGTGTTCGAGAGGAAGTGATTCGTCCAGTTATCCCCTCGAAACAGCTGGCGGCTCCAGTGTTTACCAGAGCCCAGGCAAAAGGGAACCTAACCTTGTCCTGCGACTTGAGCAAGCAGTTAAAAGAAGCACTAAAAACTGATGAGTGGTTTTTAGCCCACTCCAATGAGTGTACGCTTCGGGAGGGTCTCACCTGGGTGGGAGCGAAACTGTCTGTCCCGGCCAGCCTGAGGGGGGCAGTATTACAATACGCCCATGATGCTAAAATCACTGGGCATTTTGGATTCGTGAAGACATTGCATTTAGTTAAATGACAATTCTGGTGGCCGGCGCTGAAGAAAGACATAGAAGCCTACATGGTGAGCTGCCCCATATGTGCTTCAGCAAAGAAGCCTCCTGGGAAACCATCTGGGCTGCTTCAGAGTGTAGCCAGGCCAGGAGCCCCATGGAAGGAGATCTCCATGGATTTTATTATTGAGTTGCCCAAAAGTGGAGGAAATACGGTCATTTGGGTGGTTACTGATTTGTTTCCTAAACAAGTGCATTTTGTCCCATGTCCCAAGATCCCTTCGGCTAAAACTCTGGCTAAATTGTTTGTCCAACATGTGTATAGATTACATGGGGTTCCAGAGTGAATAATCTCTGACAGAGGTGTCCAGTTCACCTCCCACTTTTGGAAGGAGTTCCTTGGGCTGTTAGGCTCCACCCAGGGGTTAAGCTCCGCCCACCACCCTCAGACCAATGGGGCTTGTGAAAGAACTAACTCGGTGTTGGAACAATACCTTAGATGTTACATAAATTATCAGCAAGATAACTGGGCGGACTTGTTGCCCTTTGCAGAGGTCGCCTATAATAACTCTATACACAGCAGTACTGGGTTTACCCCATTTAAGGTAGCCTCCGGCCAAGACTTTGTGCCCATCCCAGAGTTGCTTCAGGAAAACCCACCCAAAGATACCTTCTTTGACTGAATGGATTGAACAGCTACGTGGTACCTGGTCTGTAACACGTAAGGCCCTGGACAAGGCTCACCAAACTCATAAAACCCAAGCTGATAAGAAAAGAATTCGGGGTAGGGATTATAAGGTAGGAGATAGGGGTTTCCTTTCTACCAAGTACTTGCAAACTACCCAACAATCGAAAAAACTTGGGCCCAAATACGTGGGTCCTTTCCCTATCGTACACATAGTTAACCCAGTTACGGTGCAATTAGAGCTGCCTAAAACCTTGTGGAGGATTCATCTGGTGTTTCATGTTAGTTTGCTGAAACCCGAGCGTACGTCCCACTTGTGTCTGGACCAAGAACCTCCTCCTGTCCCCATACTCATTGAAGGGGAACAGCATTTTGAAGTCAAACAAATATTGGATTTGAGGAAACATCATGGTAAGGTACAGTACTTGGTGGCCTGGAAAGATTTCCCTTTCAATCTGAATGGCTAAATGAGTGAGATGTTACGGCTCTGAGGCAGCTGCAATTATTTTATTCCAAATATCCTGATAAATCTTAATCCTGGAGCTGTACTTATGTTCCTGTTTATGTAATTTTCTATTTTCCCTTATTCTGTTTTTCTTCTAGGAATAATGTCTCTTTTGCAGGAGGGCCGAATGTCAGCCTCCGTCTTTATATTGCTTGCTTGCTCGGTTGCCATTGTAACAGGGGGAGGGGGGAGCTGTCTGGATGTCTTAAAGGGGGAAGTGAGCTGGTGGAGTAAATGGGAGAAAGTTTTCCTTACTGTTTCTCTGTAGCTGGGAAGAGTGCTGATAATCACTCAAGGTCAACCGTCGTGGCATACCAGGAGGATGGAGCCATCGGAAGCTGCACCCCAAATGACCCCTTGGGGGGATGTGGATTGGATAATCCTGACTGGATGATGGGGGGGGGGATTTAAGGATGCTTTCTATATGTGATTTTCTTGCCTATTGCCTCAGACCTTGCTTTTCTTTGGTTGCATTCAGTTCATACTCAGTAAAAGTACCTTTCTCTGACTTCTGGTTGGTGAATCGCTGCAACATGGCATTGAGAGAGTGATCGCTGCTCCTCAACGCTGTTAATCACTGTGTTTTGGAGATCCTTTTGAGGCAAGAGGCCCAGAGAGTCTCTCGGACAATAGAGGGATTCCAGAGAGTGGAGAAGCGAGGTGCAAGCGCTCCCCGCTCGACCGGACGCCTCTGTCTAGCCAGCACGTGTGTATCTGCTATCTAATGGCAGACCCGAGGCTGCGATAACCAACAAGAGACGGGAAGCAAAGAAGAAATTCAGGAAAGCTGGCGGTGAAGTGGACTTATACCTTTCTTTCCTGATACCGTGGGATTGACTGCAAAGAAGCGTGGCCAGTTGTGTCGGGTGGAAGTTCTTGTGGAGAGAAAGAAAAAGTGGCGACTGAAAGGAAAAGAGCGGACTGGAACTGAATGGATAACCGGCAAATCGGCAAGAAAAAAGAAGGAGATCTGAAGCAGAGAGGCAGAGAGGCAACGTAGACAGAAGAAAACCGGTGAGACACCTTCAGTTATAGAAGGAGAAAGAGCTTTGATTGCGGACTGTGTTTGGATTATGAGCTGTCAAACAGAGACCCAAACGAAACCGGAGGAGAAGAAACAGGAAGTGCAGCCATAAACCGGAATTGACAGTAAAATAGACGAGGTGAGGCTGCGAAGATCAACGGAGAGTATTTCATCCCAGTCGGATAACTGACAGGCCAGACTCGGCTCGTAATCAACAGTACTTTATTCAGTAACAAGGCAATTACCTCAGAATCAACATCCCGCGCTTGACAGCTCCTTATATAGCAGAGCTGTCAACGAAACAACCAATGAGAACAACAGCATTCTAACAGCCAATCAGAACTCTTCAACTTCCTGGATATGCAACATTCCTTCCCACCAAGCTTGAGCATGCGCTGGCATCAATCGCATGCATAATCACTCAAATATGCTGGCCATCGGCGAATCCTTCCGGATCGCCTGGGTGCCACCCCTTCCACCAGATTTGGCGGTGGTTTTGACTGCTCCCTCTGTGCCTGAGTGTCCTCGGAATGTCTCCTATTCCTACCCCCAACTTCCCTGGACTCTCCGCTACTAGTCGGTGCAGGTAAGCCCCCTGATTCACTACGTGTTGGGGAAGGTGCTCTGAAAGTATCCTGAGTATCGGCCCCTGCAACCGTGCTGTCTTTTCGGATACTTTGGTTGTCCACACCACTCCGGTAGTCTGATAGCAGTTTCCGTGCCCCCAACTGGTCTATATGCCGCTTCTACGTCCTCCCCTCCTCTACCTCTATATAGTAGGAACGTGGCCCCGCTATACCGACTACTGTCCCAGCCACCCATAAAGGCAGGCCTCCATATTTCCTGGCATATACTAGGTATCCTATGAGGAACGGTTTAAACCTCCTGCAAGAATCTAAAGGACAGCCATGTCCATATGTAGGGTGTAACCTATCCAGGGTCGTGCGGAGCTTACGGCCCATTAAAAGCTCAGCGGGGCTATTATTCATTAATTGGCAAGGCGTAGTATGCTGTGCCATTAGGCACTCCTCCACCCGGTCATCCCAAGAGCCCTGACCTATCTTCTTTAGGGCCTCCTTTGCCGACCTTACGGCGCGTTCCGCACATCCGCTACTAGACGGATGGAACGGTGGTATCAGACAGTGACGGACACCCCGGTGTGCCAGGAACCCCTCAAACTCAGCAGCTATAAATTGGGGCCCGTTATCGGATACAATCACATCCGGCAACCCATGTGTGACGAACATACGGCGTAACGCCTTAATGACGGCCTCTGCAGTAGTGGAGTGCATAGGGACAACCTCAACCCACTTGGAGAATGCATCTGCCACCACCAAGAATGATTGGCCCTGTAATGGGCCAGCGAGATCAATGTGCAAGCGAGACCACGGCCCACCTGGCTTCTCCCATTCCCCAGGATATTCTTTAGCTGGCATAGGCATTTGCTCCTGACACTGTGGGCAGTTATTGACCCACATTGTGATATCCTGATCTAGGAGCGGCCACCACATATAGCACCGGCCCAACGCTTTCATATGCACCACCCCCGGGTGTCCCCTATGCAATTGGCGTAGCAATGAGTTTCTGAGGGGCGGGGGAATCACCACCCGGTGTCCCCATAGCAAACAGCCAGCCTGGGTGGACAGTTCGAGTCTCCTCGTAGCGTAGAGCTGGAATTCCAGTGCGAATGGTCCTTGCGGCCACCCCCTGTCCATCCACTCGAGCACCTGGGACAATATGTAGTCTTTTGCGGAGAGATGGGCAACTTCCGCCGCGGTGACCAACAGTGGCGAATCCTCAATTAGAAACACAGTGGAAACAGGAACGGGATCAGAAAGAAGGTCTGGGACAGGGCAACGGCTCAAGGCATCTGTGTGGGCGATGTCCTTTCCTGGGCGGTAAACCAACGAGTATGAGTACGATGCCAAGAATACAGAGTAGCGAGTCATGTGGGGGTGCTTGCCGGTCACCCGCAAGAATGCCCAATAGGGGCTTATGATCAGTGTACAATACAAAAGACCGGCCGTACAGGTAGTGGTGAAAACGTTTAACCGCAGCCACCAACGCGAGGGCCTCCTTATCCATCTGAGAATAATTCCACTCAGCTGGGGCCAGTGTTTTAGAGAAATATGCAATGGGCAGTTCCCGTCCTGAAGGCAATTTGTGGCTTAACACCGCCCCCACCCCATATTGGGATTCATTGCAAGCTAGCGTTAATGGGAGGTGGGCAGAGAACTGTGTGAGTACTGCGTTAGATACCAGGAGGCGCTTCACAGCGCGGAACGCAGCTGCTTCCTTAGCACCCCATTTCCAACTTGCCTTTCGGTCTAACAGGCGGTGGAGTGGCTCTGCGATTGTCGCTTTATGCGGAATAAATACAGCGTAAAAATTTAACAGGCCGAGGAAGGATTGTAACTCAGCTTTGCAACTAGGGGTTGGAGCATCCGTAATAGCTGCTGTCTTAGCCGCCATTGGGCGAATCCCAGAACTATCTACTAGGAATCCCAAGAATTCCACCTGCCGCACTGCCACCTTACATTTGGATTTGTTAACTTTGAGACCGGCATCGCTGAATTTCCGGAGAACCTGTCGCAATCTATCCGTTAGTTGAGGCGTGCTAGTTGCCGCAACTAACACATCGTCAAAATACGGGATGACCCCAGGGATTCCCTGCAGCATCCGTTCCATCATGCTCTGGAAAATCCCCGGGGCAATACTAACCCCAAACTGCAACCGGCAACACCGGAACGCCCCCCGGTGGGTCATAATAGTCTGTGCTTCAGCAGTCTGGTCATCAACTTGTAACTGTTGGTATGCCTGGGCCAGGTCAAGCTTGGCAAAGACCGACCCCTGGCCCAGGGAGTGCAACAGATGCTGCACCACAGGTACTGGATAAGCATGACCCTGGAGAGCCTTATTCAAGGTCGCCCGGTAGTCTGCACAGATGCGGACTGAGCCATCCTGTTTAATAGGTGTTACAATAGGTGTCTCCCAACTGGCAAATTCCACAGGCTCCAACACCCCTTGTGCAATCAGTTTATCCAATTCTGCATCCACCCTCTCCCGCAGTGCAAAAGGAACCCGTCGAGGTTTCAAATGGCGGGGGGGAATGCATGGATCCAGGCTAAACGAGACAGGGGTGCCCTTATAGCAGCCTAACTTGCCATCGAAAACTGTAGGGAATTCCTGCACAAGCGTATCCAAATCTGATGGACGTATAGCATTCACCCCTTGGATCTGGAGCCCCAATGCCTGGAACCAATTTAAATCTAGTAAACTTGGCAATGGGGCCCCTACTACGACCAATCGTAGCCGACCAGCAAAATCTTTGAATTGAACCCGGAATTGTCCACACCCCACTACGGATATTTCGTTTCCCTGATAGTCTCTTAATTTCAGGTGACAGGGGTTCAGGCGGTGTTTAGCGATATGAGGCACCAACCGCTTAATCGTGCTCCAAGACATGATAGAATTGGCCGATCCCG
Source organism: Arizona elegans (assembly GCA_022577455.1). NCBI lineage: Eukaryota > Metazoa > Chordata > Lepidosauria > Squamata > Colubridae > Arizona > Arizona elegans. The sequence goes on from JAKOOJ010000005.1 coordinate 102,617,834, forward strand.
TGTCCACTTCCATAAGGCATGGAGAGCCCTCAATGTTGACAGATAAGTTAATTTTAGGGCGAGTAGCCACCCCTAGATGCACCCAGTTAACTCCACCAGGCTCACAGCCCCATCCTGTGGTGTCATTTTGTCGTGCCCCCTGTCTGCCAGGGCCCCGTCTATCCCCCTTGGAGGGCTTTGGCAGCTCCGCCAGTTTTAGTGACCTGCACACCTGCGCAATGTGGCCCAGACGTCCACACCGGTGGCAGGTTGCTCCTTTGAAATGGCACACGGATCTGAGGTGACGACCCCCTCAGCTCCGGCAGTCCCCTTTCGCTTGTTTCACAGTACGCTGCACTTCTGCGATGCGATCCACCTCGCTGTCCAGCCCAGGAAAGTCGTCATCACTGGATTCTGCCTCGTTAAAATGCACTGGTTCACTTTTGTTCGCGGGTTGACAGTGACCCCTGGGCAAATCCGCCAACGAGAGAGAGGCTAGTTCAGTGGCACAGGCTTCATCCAGAGCTTCCTGGAAAGACAGCTCTGGTTTGGCAATTAAGCGTCTTTTAAGGTTCTCATCTCTCACGCCACTAACCAATCGATCTAACAGGTAATCATCTAAGTCCACAAATTGACAATGCCTAGCCGCTTTACACAGGGCTGCCACATACTGGCTAATGGACTCCCCCTCAGCTTGGTCCCGATGATAAAAATGTTGACGGCGGGCAATTCTGGAGGGGGCAGGAGCATAATGTTTTTTTAACTTGGCCATGAAATCCTCCCAGGTCCCCGCATGCACAGACTGTGTAGCCATTAGAGTCATTGCAGTCTCAAACATTTCAGGCCCACAGAAGCTTAGAAAGTATGCCCGTTTTCTTTCACTAGACAATTCATGGTAGTCATTGGCAATCAGGAAGCAATCAAATCGGGCTACAAATGCCTCCCAAGACTCTGTCGCTGGATTGAAAGGAGCGAAATGTTGTGAAGCCGCCATTTGCCTCTCCCTGTGCTATGTAATCAGCCCGCCCAATCTGCTGGCCAGCGAGGGGTAGAACAGAATCACTCACTGACACCTTCACAAGGTTCCGACCACCCTCGTCGCCACTATTTCATCCCAGTCAGATAACTGACAGGCCGGACTCGGCTCATAATCAACAGTACTTTATTCAGTAACAAGGCAATTACCTCAGAATCAACATCCCGCGCTTGACAGCTCCTTATATAGCAGAGCTGTCAACGAAACAACCAATGAGAACAACAACATTCTAACAGCCAATCAGAACTCTTCAACTTCCTGGATATGGAACAGAGAGAGTCTATTAAAGTCAGATTTAAGTCAGTGAACTTTGGAATTAAGAACATATTGAAGTTGTTGAGACTGTTGGGGACAGGGCTGCAACAAAGCCTTCGAACAATCAACAGGAGGAAAGCTCTTGAATTTTATAGTAATCCATATACATCTTGAAATATATATATATATATATATATATATATATATATATATATATATATATATATATATATATATATATATATATATATATATATATATATATATGTTTTTCTTCTAGCCAGGTTTTCCCTACGTAGCCAAGGTTTTTTTTTGTAGCTCCAGCTCAGTAGAATCTCATCTACTCGGTTCTGGGCTTTTTTCCTTTCTAACACCTAGCAAGCTCTGACTGCTAGGTGGGAGACCTAAATAGATCCATTTCTAGCTCGTTAGCTGTCGTCAGTAGGCCACACCCACCTCCTCCCTGTAAAGGCATAGTATCAATTTTCTTACTTCTTCGTAGGGTCTATGTGTGTCAGAGCTTGCTAGGTGTTAGAAAGGAAAAAAGCCCAGAACCGAGTAGATGAGATTCTACTGAGCTGGAGCTACAAAAAAAAACCTTGGCTACGTAGGGAAAACCTGGCTAGAAGAAAAACACACATAGACCCTACGAAGAAGTAAGAAAATTGATACTATGCCTTTACAGGGAGGAGGTGGGTGTGGCCTACTGACGACAGCTAACGAGCTAGAAATGGATCTATTTAGGTCTCCCACCTAGCAGTCAGAGCTTGCTAGGTGTTAGAAAGGAAAAAAGCCCAGAACCGAGTAGATGAGATTCTACTGAGCTGGAGCTACAAAAAAAACCTTGGCTACGTAGGGAAAACCTGGCTAGAAGAAAAACACACATAGACCCTACGAAGAAGTAAGAAAATTGATACTATGCCTTTACAGGGAGGAGGTGGGTGTGGCCTACTGACGACAGCTAACGAGCTAGAAATGGATCTATTTAGGTCTCCCACCTAGCAGTCAGAGCTTGCTAGGTGTTAGAAAGGAAAAAAGCCCAGAACCGAGTAGATGAGATTCTACTGAGCTGGAGCTACAAAAAAAACCTTGGCTACATAGGGAAAACCTGGCTAGAAGAAAAACACACATAGACCCTACGAAGAAGTAAGAAAATTGATATGTATGTATGTATGTATGTATGTATGTATGTATGTATGTATGTATATATATATATACTCCCTATATTTATACATTTAGATATAAAATATTTATAATATTTGTAAGATATATTATTAAATTTACAGATATGTATACATACTTAAATATTTAAATAGCCTGAATTCTAAACAGTAAGATTAGTGATTTTTTTCCTTCCCTACTAATTTGCTATCTCTCTGTTATTTCTTTGTTATTAATTTGCTTGAAGGACACAGATTATAAGATTATAAACAGTTTACAGTTGTGATATGAATAGAAAACAGAGCTTAAATCAATCAATGGGATCCATAATTCTGGACTCATGGAGGGAGACATATGTCATCCTTTTGCCGAAAGAAGGTACCAATGTAAAATCAATAAAAAACTATAGGCCAATTTCCCTCTTAAACACGGACTACAAAATTTTTATGAGTATAATAGCGGAAAGATTAAAAAAAAATTTAAACAATTTAATACACACAGACCAAAATGGATTCCTTCCCAGAAGACATATAAGGAACAACTTAAGAATAGTGATCAATGCCCTAGAATACTATGAAACACATTCGGAGAAGCAAATGGCATTGATATTCTTGGACGCTCAGAAAGCGTTCAATAATTTGAATTGGGAATTTATGATCCAGCAAATTAAAATGATGAAATTTGGAGAAAACTTTGAGAAAATGATAACTACAATTTATGATAAACAAAGAGCAAATATCCTTTCATTTATTTATTTATTTATTTATTTATTTATTTATTTATTTATTTATTTATTTTTCATATTTGTATACCGCCCTACTCCCGAAGGACTCAGGGCGGTGAACAGCCATAATAAATACAAATACATATAGAAGTTAAAAACTATTAAGAAACAGATTAAGTAATTTAGGCTCAAAGATTAAGAACATCCAAATTTATCTAAAGAGGTTTAAAACCCAATTTAAAAGCCAGTTTAAAAGCCAATTAAAAAGGGAGAGTTAGGTCAGACTCTCTCTATTAAACAGAGATATGACAGAAACTTTTCAAATTAGGAAGGGGGTGAGGCAAGGATGCCCGTTGTCTCCGTTATTGTTCATAATGGCTTTAGAAAGCCTATTAAGAAGAATGAGGAACAATAATGAAATAAAAGGATTAAAAATTAGGAAAGAGATTTATAAAATACAGGCGTTCGCCAACGACGTCGCTTTAATTGTGGAGGAACCATTAGAGATGGGGGAAAAATTTTGGGGAACATTGGATAGTTATGGAGAGGTATCTGGATTTAAACTCAATAAAACAAAAACTAAAATATTAACCAAAAATTTGTCAGAGGACCAAAAGAAAACATTAGAAGAAACCCTGGGCTTGCAAATAGTAAAAAAAATAAAATACCTAGGCATCTGGATAACGGCAAGATGCTCGGCCTTAAAAGAAGATAATTACAAGCCCTTAATCAATAAAATTAAACAAGACTTGGAAAGGTGGGGGAAATTACAACTATCACTCTTAGGCCGGATAGCCTCAATAAAGATGAGTGTCCTGCCTAAACTATTATATCTGTTCCAAGCCACACCAGTCTACCTAGATAAAAAAAAATTCTTAGAATTGAATAGCATCACCAGGAAATTCATTTGGGGAGGGAAAAAACTGAGGATTGCCTTACAAACATTACAGGATAAAAAGAATAGGGGCGGCTTTGGACTCCCAGCATGGGAAGTGTATCATGAAGCAGCAAACTTGGTATGGTTAAGGGAATGGGCCACCTTAGAAAATAAAAGAATCCTGACACTAGAAGGACGTGATCTGCAGAGAGGCTGGCATGCCCATTTATGGGATAAGAGCCAAAGGACAAGGACATATTTCCACAGGCATAAAACAAGAGATGCACTAATGCAGACCTGGAAAGAAATCAGACAAGCGCATTACACGAAGGTCCCGAAATGGATATCCATAATGGAGGCCATGATATATCCCAATATGTTAGGAATGGAAAAAATGTTCAGATATGAAGATATCCTTGATAGTGGCAGGAATCTTAAAACAAATGAAGCCTTGAAGGAGCAAGGTATTCATATTGATTGGTGGCCTTATTTACTAATTAAGTCGAGATACCAGAAAGATAAGAAGGAATTTGGCATAGAACTAGGAACTAACAGATTAGATAAGATTTGGATGGGTACAGAAAACAAACTACTAGCCAAATTATACATGTATCTGCTCGAATATCAAAGGGAAGAGGAGGTAGTCAAAAAACAGATGATCGCATGGAAAAGAACATTGGATGTAGTATAAATTTAGACGATTGGGAAACAATTTGGAATTGCAACCTTAAATTGACAAGAGCAGTAGCATATAAAGAGAACCAGTATAAGATGATATATAGATGGCATTTAGCCCCCACCAGAATAGCAAAAATCTATCCAAACGCGAGTCCAAAGTGTTGGAAATGTGGCCATTACCAAGGTTCCTTCTACCACATGTGGTGGTCATGCCCCGAAGCGACGAAATACTGGAAAAAGATACGAAGATGGACTCAAGAAATAATAGAAGAAACAGTTGATTTGGAACCAGAAACTTTTCTCCTGGGAATACCAAAAAGGACCTACCGGAAGGAAAAGAAATATCTAATCATGCACATTATCACAGCTGCTAGAATAATGTATGCAAAGCACTGGAAAGAGAAAGGATAGCCACCGGAAGAACATATAATTGGAAAAATATTAGAATGTGCAGAGACGTGTAAATTAACTCATGTAATAAACGAGAAAGAGAATTCAGAATTTTACACAGTGTGGGAAATATGGTATAAGTGGTTGGAAGGTAAACGCAAAAAGTAAAAGGAGAGAGAGTGTAAATATTAAATCAATTAAATAATCTAAGAGACACCATCTTTAGATCCCTAAAAGTGATACTGCCATTCAAGTGAAGGAAGGGGGAGACTGGATTCGATTTACTAGCATGACCTGTGTCATCAGATATTTTACAACCTATATCCTGGCGCCAAGGAAGCCTGAGATTCCCTTTACCTGCAGGAATTTATATGATAGTCATGTGGGTTGTCTCACTTTAAAGGGTAGTGGTGGGAATGCATGTTTGTTCGGGTTCTCAAAGGAAATAGTAAAGAAAACATCTTCACACTTGTGTATTGGCTAAAATCTGCTGTCAGCACTTCAATCTGCATTTACTCTAGTGCTGACATAAGAAGGAGAAGAGGGGGCAGCTGGCAAGAGGACGCTTGACATTTCACCTACTTATTTTCCTTGAAGATAATATCCCCTAGGAGATGAGAGGGAGGGGGGACATTCCTGGGAGCTTAAGTAGTAGATATGGGGAGAGTGATTTGGAAGAAGGCCAATGAGACACAGAGATTTGGGGAACGGAAAGGGAAGGTTTGGGGGTCAGGAACTCAGAGTTGGCTACGCCACGATCGGGGGCAGATTGTCGTGTTTAATAAAATGAAAGATTTCTTCAAAGACTATCTGTTTGGAAATGCAATTTATTTTATTTGAGATGATATCGAAACCTGACATCTGCATTCTGACTTAAAAGAAGGGGTCTCTACCACTTTAATCCTACTGCTTTGCCTAAGGGCATTCAGATTGTGCTTTAGCTGGATGGCTTTTACTTCTGCTTAATAAAAGAATCCTTTTGAACAAACACGTTTCAAAGTTCGAACTTTCTTAAGTTGGATGGAGAGGCGATCCTTACAATAAATTTGTGTAAATGCAAAAACCGCAGCCTGAATGAAAATTGTTGAAATGTATAACTATGTAACTTAATAAAAATCTTTAAAAAAAAAGTACCTTTCTCTATGAAACTGGAGTTGGGTTTTTTCTTTCTTGAGTGTTGAAAGGAGGCATTTCTGACACCAATATAAAGATGCACAAAATGTATCTCTAATGTCTACTTTGTCTATTATTCACCATAACAGCTGCTTCTTCTTCTTCTTCTTCTTCTTCTTCTTCTTCTTCTTCTTCTTCTTCTTCTTCTTCTTCTTCTTCTTCTTCTTCTTCTTCTTCTTCTTCCTCCTCCTCCTCTTCCTCTTCCTCTTCCTCTTCCTCCTCCTCCTCCTCCTCCTCCTCTTCCTCTTCCTCTTCCTCTTCTTCTCTTCTCCCTCCCCCCTCCTTGGCTTTTTGGTTGTTGCATAGTATATATTGCATAGAATGGAAAAGTGTGTATGCGTATGTTTGTGTATGTGTATGTTGGTGTGTGTGTGTGTATGAGAGAGAGGGGGGGAGGGAGGGAGGGAGGGAGAGATTTATGATTCTTCATAATCATAGTTTTTTAACAAAGGTTTTTGGAAGGAGAGTTGGCAAGTGACATCATATTTATCTTGTGCAATTTGTATCATTTGAGTAATGATGCCCTGATGTTTGTGATGTCATTGTGATTAGTTCTGGATGCCTGTGTTGAGGTCCATCACATGAGGAATGAACCAGATTAGAGAAATTTGGAGTACAATGACTTGAAATACATGTCTTGCCCTAAATCAGGGGTGTCCAACCTTGGCAACTTTAAGACTTGTGGAATTGGGGAATTCTGGGAATTGAACTCCACAAGTTTTAAAAGTTGCCAAGTTTGTTCACCCCTGCTCTACATAATGAACACAAAAATTTTACACTATCCTGTAGAAGGCCTATTTTTGAAGCCAAAGATACATTTGGCTATAAATACTATCTCTCTAAATCAGAAATATTTGTACAGGTATATTTTTGTGAAAGTCTTTTTTGAGGTGCGAGTATTCAGAGGAAACCAACATCTGTTAATTATACAATGCCAATTCCTTCTCCCCTATACTGAACAGGCAAAGCAGAAAAAGACATGCAGCACCTATAATCATTCTCCCAGGGAGCAACAGAGTATTCACATTCATAAATAATGCTTTTTATGAGTCAAGAGGAGTTTTAAGAAGGTAGCACAGAATAGCATTCCCCAAAGAGAAAATCTTCAGCCGTTAAGATTTTTTCCATTACGTACAAATACTCCATAAGGTGGCAGGACTGAGCCAACTTTGGCTGCTCTCCAAAAATGAAGTCAGGTCAAACTGATTTGCATTTGTATGGAAAAGGATCAGGAAAGCCTTGGGAAGCTATCAAAGCTGCCTTTGAAAAGACAACAGGAAACCAGCTTCTACTGTTGTACAGACATCTATATGATCACGTGACCATGAAATCATCAGAGGTCAGTTTCATTGAGAAACTTCCCTGCTCTTGAGCAGAGTCACCCAACCTTCAACCGACATTAAAAATCACATAGAACATTGTGACAAATATTGCTTTCCCCAATTCTCTATGCGAAGCCCATTTCAGAGACTAAAGGCCATGTTCATTTTTGCTAAAGTTAATATACCTTAGAGCTAAGACCAGCCTGAGGTTTGAACTTCATGTAAATGTAGTGAATGTTTGTGGCCACATTCAGACGAGGAGTTTGCATCAATTCAAAATTAGCTCTGGATCAGCCTGATTTGATTATGTGGATCCATTTCAAGAGGGAATCAACTTTTCTTCCCTGAGTTTCTATCATTGGATTGTTTGAAACTGGAGTAAATTTGGGCTTTTCTTTTGTCATTTTGGGGCTAATGACTAATCTGTTTCCTAATGGAATAACAGAATTGGAAGGGACCTTGGAGGTCTTCTAGTCCAAGCCCCTGCTCAAGCAGGAAACCCTGTACCATTTGGTGAGAACTTCTGTCCCTTCCTACCTTCTGAGTTTAGATCAGCCCGTTTGAATCTTCTGCCAAAGAGAACAGAGAAAGAGCCAGAACTCTTGGCAGTTTAGTCCTTCCTCGGGTCCTTGGATCTATTGACTCATGTGAAAGATTGCAAGATCCACCCACAGTTAGCCCAGCAGAGTTCTAATATTTGAGGAGCTGCCACAAAAAAGACGGGGTGTGTGTGTGTGTGTGTGTGTGTGTGTATCAGCCTACTCTCCAAATCACCCGAGGACAGGACAAGAAACAATGGATGGAAACTAATCAAGGAGAGAGGCAACCTGGAATTAAGGAGAAATTAACTAACAGTAAGGGCAATTAACCAGATGGACTAGAAGATCTCCAAGGTCCCTTCCTGCTCTATTCTAATTGATTGATCTTTAGTATCATCCAATGATGAAAAATTGAAAAGGTACATGATGAAAGTTCCCACACCTATCCAAAGCCCAGTTTTCACATTTCTGCATGTTTGCATAGGCTAAGGAAAACCCAAGTAATGAAAGCTAGATTTTCTTTCTCACCATTCTATATTCTAGGTGAGCTCCATGTGTAGTTGTCTGTTTAGGGAGAGTTATTTCTAAGTATGTCGCAGTAAGTGATAACACATAGCTGACCTTGGTTGAGTTCTGTACTTGGATCTGAAGGCTGGAAGGAAAACTGTGAAATCTTCCTCAAAGAAGGGCACCATAGAGCACATACAAACCCTTCCAAGAGAACTACATGAACATATTAATTAGTCACCGTTAACTTGCAGGAATTGAATATGTCTAGTCTAATGAAAAGAAGGACTTCGGGTGACGCGATAGCAGTGTTCTGATATCTCAGGGGCTCCGACAAAGAAGAGGGAGCCAAACTATTCTCCAAAGTCCCTGAGGGCAGGACAAGAAGCCATGGATGGAAACCAATCAAGGAGAGAAGCAACATAGAACTAAGAAGAATTTTCCTGACAGTCAGAACAATTAACCAGTGTAATGGCTTGCCTCCAGAAGTTGTGGGTGCTCCATCACTGGAAGTTTTAAACAAGAAATTGGACAGCCACTTGTCTGGAATGGGATCTCCTGCTTGAGCAGGGGGTTGGACTAAAAGACCTCCAAGGTCCCTTCCAAATCTGTTATTCTGTAACTGAGGCAGCTCAATTAACCCCCCGCCCCCCAAATATGGACTTGGGAAAAATGTTGATGGTTTAGATGAGTACTGAGGAGGAATCCCTCCCCACCTTTCTCCCAAACACTTTTATTCTTAAAAAGCATAAAGTCACCTATCTCCAAGCTACTTTTTTTCTGGAGTTCTATGAGCCATAGTGACACAAAATGGCCAACTCAAACATCAGCCTCATAACCACTCTAAATTTTTCACAGACTGTTTTCAGTTTTGCTTTTTATTATGTGCAAAAGAAGGGAGAACCAGATTCTGATTATTCATAGAAGAGGATAGATAAACACATGTGGATGTTAGGAGGGATTAGAGGTCCATCAAGTGAAACCTGACACCTCATGTGTCTCATGTGAACATGTCCATGCAGTCCTGTTTGCAGCAATATGGAAGTGCACTCTTCTGGGATTTATGTAATTATGTTTGTGTGTGTATGTTTCAATTGCTCCATTATTCAATGTCAATGGAGATTCTCCATCATCCAGGTCATGGTTGTCCCAAAGGTGCTTTTTCCAAAAGGTAACTGAACTTTCTTGTTCTTTTTTTTCCTTTGAAAACATTTCATTTCTCATCCAAGAATCTTATTCAATTCTCCAAGAATCACCACCTCCAAGAACTAAATGAGCTTCTTGGATGAGAATTGAAATGTTTTCAAAGAAAAGACCAAGAAAGTCCAATTACCTTTTGGAAAAAGCATCTTTGGGACGACACCATTACTCAGTCTTATTTTCAGCCATGTCATCTCCTGGTGGTCTCCCCTCCAATTCTCAGCTAGTTTTGATTGTGCTTAGCTTTCTCAAAGACCTGCCACAATCAACCAAGTGAGGCTGCCTGCTATGGGTTCTGGAATACCCTCTTCCAGACTCCGAAGACTGTGTCTTTTTGGAATGGTTAAGCATTTGGGACCCTGTCATTGTGCATTGCAGATAGTTGGCAAATAGTGTGTGTGAGGTAGATTGGGATGACATTACACCTTGCTAAATGGCAGATTGGAGAAGAATAAGTGTAAAATGTAACCAGGAAGAAAAGGCCAAGTAAGGTGAAGAGAAACTGACAGAGGGTTAATCTGATTTGGAGTTTGAAGGGTATCTCTCTAGCTCAGAGGTTTGACAGGATATCAACAGAGAGTGTGACAGAATGTATGGAGAAGGATGCTTCCTAAATTTGAATGGAAACAGAGTTGAAAAAGTTTGTGAAAAGACAAGGCTATGGATGTAATTGGTAGTGAATAAGAATCTGAGTTAAAATTCAATGATTATCTAAACTGGAAGCAAAAGTTTTAGTAATTCAAGAGGAAAGTAAGAAAATAGCATTGCTATTTATTTGTAAATTGCAAAATGCAAAACCAGATAGATTAGATATATACCAATCAAAAAGAAATCAGAGACCCGGAGATTAATTTATTCAGTCATTGTCCTTTCTCTCTAGAACAACAGTTTCTCCATGGTTATCTGGACCACTACACTGGTGATGTTTGGGACAAGTACAGAAACAGTCCTGATTAAATCACCTTTGGAATTGTTTGGCAGTTATGGGTTTAGTTATAGTTCATCATAGTTTTATTTGTGATATATATATATGTGTGTGTGTGTGTGTGTGTGTGTGTGTGTGTGTGTGTAGGTCTTTGGTTATTCGGGTCTTCTCCCACGTAAAACATATATATATATATACATACATATATATATATATATATATATAGTGTTTTACCGAGACACCTGGTCTACTCCAACATGTGGGAGAGAAATAGATCTATACCAGTCTCCCTTTATTTCTTTATCAGTAAAATATATTTGATATATAATATTGGAAAGTTGCCTAGATTGGACAGTAGTCAGTTTATAAATATTGTGGAAAGGGGAGGGAAGGAAGAGAGGCAGGGAGGGAGGATAATAAATTAATAATTTCTAATACTTAAAGAATGCCAGCAAATCTTACCATTAAAATATATATCAATGGTTGTGTTATTAATTAGAATGAATAGATTTCTGTGGAACGTTTGCAGGTTTAGATATTTTGAGAAATAGGTTCAATCAACTACAGAGCAGGGGGCTTTGTGGAAGAAATCTAATTCTTTGAGGGTATAAATCATTCCAAATCTGCTTTGAATGGTTGACTCACATCTAATATTTGAGTCATTAAAATCAAATGATCACCCTGAATCAGTTTGAAGAGTCAATTCATTTTAGAAAATTTGTTTTGTACATGCAAACATCCAACACTTTGAAACATTTTGGATAATTTTTCAAGTATCTAATTTGATCCTTCAAACAATTAAGACACTGGTATGACACTGGCAGGCCCTTAAGCTCAAGAAAGACCCATATAAATGACTTCTAAGCAGTTTCCTTTATTATTCTTCATTCATAGATAGGAATCCGAGCCAACTAAAGCAACTACTTGAATCTTTAGAGATATATCTGAGAAACTCCAGGAACCTCTTAACTCTTTTTCTCCCAACCAGACTGTCTAAACTTCACTGACTCTTGATCCCCTGGAATGTAGCCCCTCCCTCCTGGGAATTTACAAATTTATAAGTTATACAATGGTTTAACAAATTATATGGATATTTCTAGGCAGACCTTATGGAGCTTGTTATAATTATGCCTTATCACAACTTTGATCGGCTCACTTCATTATAAAGCTTCAGTATCTTCACATGTTGGGTAATTCATAATAGCTGAAAATTGCAAAAGCTTTGAGTTATCCGCTCCTTAATGCAACTATAAGACAAAGATCCTCCTTCCTTCCTTCCTTCCTTCCTTCCTTCCTTCCTTCCTTCCTTCCTTCCTTCCTTCCTTCCTTCCTTCCTTCCTTCCTTCCTTCCCCAGACTAGCATAATATCAGAAAAATATTGGGCTTCTTTAACCAACATATCCTTGAGCCACATGACAAAACATGATTTCCTGACTTTCTGCACAGGTCTATGGATAATCCCCTGTCCCACACCTAAAAGAAGAAGAACCCTAAAGAAGGCAGGTCACTGTGTGATTTCTACCTTTACAACTGTAAAGAGGGTTGCAGCAGTGCAATTCGAAGTCTATTCATGCATTCCCAAAATAAACTTAGAAGAAATTAACCCCTGCCTGCCCAAATAGAGCCAATTTTGCTATACATTCTGTCCTGAAATGATCTTGTAGAATTGTAGGTGAATAAGTTCTTCAATGTCCTCCTCCTGTTGACCTTGCTAACTTTCTTGGGGAAAGAACATCCTTTTAAATGCATTTGAATGGTGTGCTTCATCTTGTGTGACCTTGTTTTGAGAAGCTGGTTGCCTAGGAGACTCGACTCTCTTTTGGCTCTTCCTGCAAAGTCACCATCATTAATAGGCTGGTTGCCAATTAATCTGCCTTCCTCCTTTCTTGAAAGAAGTCCTTTCGAGTGACCATCACGTTGCAGTAGAAGTTATTGTGAGAATCCATTCCAGATGGTGTAATTGATAGACCCTTTCAGTGCTGGGTTATTATTATTGTATTATAATTGCTAATCATCATTGATGTTTGTCTTGGTCCCTGATAAAAGACCCACCACTCTATAAATGTGAGTTAACTTGCCATTATTCGTGCACACTTGAGTAAATTTTCTCTTTTTAACTCTTCCTTTCCACACTCCCCTATCAATCCTGGGCTGCCGCTGACTTTTCAGCCTGCAAAAGCTGTGGCTGAGCTGTTATGCTAGCATCCCATTCCTCTTTTACATTTTTGTCACAAGTGATAATTCAATTTCTGAGCTGATACAAAGTGTTCATTTTATCAAAGGCTGTATTTTCATCTTAATGATTTGCCCATTCATGGGAATAATGTTCTGGAAAGTGTGATAGCAGTTTTGGGAACTTGGCACATTCCTGTTCTCTATTCCTCTCTTTTCTTACGGTCTTCCTCTTGAGAGCTGAGTCGTTTTGTTGCTTTCACAGTTGCCTTGCACTTTATTTGATGCTATCGTTGCTTGCAAATTACTGGCCTTAAAATCTTTTCTGGAGGAAATCTATCCAAGGTTATGCCAGGGGAGGTTTATTGGAACTGTTCAGGACGTCAAACTGCTCACATCAAGTTCAGATATTTGGTGAGATGGAAAAAGTGATGGAAGAGGCATCTTCCTTAGAGGGGTCTTTGGTACTCTCTGAGCTTGGTTGCTTTCCTGCAGGCACTTCATTACTCAAACTAGGTAACACCATCAGTGCTCCGCTGATGACATTACCTAGTTTGGGTAATGAAATGTCTGCAAGAAAACAATTAAGTTCAGAAAGTACCAAGGATCTCTCATTTCAACCCTGTGCTATTCTCCTTTATTGATACATCTTCACCTGCACCAAACAGATCATTTGAAAGGAAAGCTCTGATCTCAGGTTCATTCACAGAACACCCATGCCTTTCTTTCTTCTGCCCAAATAGGAGCCTACATCCCAAAGAAAGCACAGTCTCCTCTGAATCTCTCCTATCATTAGCATTTTTTCCCTAACATTCAGTTGGAAAGTTTATGACCAATAAACTGCCTGCAATTTGGCACTTTGAATCTCCCCAGGCTCAAGGTGGACTCAGCCTTCCAACCTTCTCAGGTGGGTAAAATGAGGACCCAGATTGTTGGGGGCAACAGGCTGACTCTGTAAATCCCTCAGAGAGGATTTGAGATCAAAACCACAAAATCATATAAAGCACAGACCTTTTGTTTGAATAAAACAGTTCAGCTGAGATTTACATATGTGGGCCTGATGGGGGTAAATTGAAGGGGTGACTCAGAAACATGATATTGCATTCCTTATTTATCCCTTTTATTTGTTTCTTGTGCTTCGCTTTTACACATGGTTCTATTTTGTCATATTTTATTTGGAATGTTTTATCTTGTATTTTGATATGGCCTATGGGCTAATCAGTAACAATAATGAAAGATGTAAGAGTTAAGAAAAATATTTCACTGACCTGGGAGTGACTAAAATAGAATTAAACACAGTGGAAATAGTTTATCCCATCTTTTTCCAATCATTATGATATTATCCAGTATATCTAGGTTTCCCCTTCTGAACCAAGATTAGAGACAATTCACTTTGATCCATTAAATTTATTTTATGTAAATATCCCTCTTCAGAGCGGGTTTTTATTTAGATTATATTTTATCCCACCATTATCATTTTTATAAATAACTCAAGGCAGCAAACGTATGTTGAATATATTAAATATATCTTAAATAATGTAGTATATATTATAGCATAGGGGTTTTGAGGGTTTTAATAAGGGGACTCTATATTGTTTTTTACTTAGGTTTTTAAGGGGACTGGGGAGGGGGGAGGGTTATGTCCGGCAGGTTGCTGGGGGGGGCTCTTCCGGACCAACGGCAGTCCAGGCCATGGATGGGTAGCGGTGGGGTTGGAGCAAGATTGGGACCCCCGTGCGCCCCAGGGGAGAGGGTGGGAGCTTTGATCCCAGTTGTGATGGGGAATGGAGGCAGATGGATGAACTGAGGGCCATATCGAAATCTGGGAGCTTGCCCCCGCTATCTCCAAGCAGTGGCGTGCTCCAACCCTCCTGGTTCCACCCGACTTCCTGGGGGTTTGAGAGAGGGGGCCCCTGGGCTCAGGCTGGTCTATTTTAATGCCAGGTCTGTGGTTAACAAAACTCCCCTCATTCGTGATTTGATTGAGGAGGAAAACACAGACCTGGCTTGCATTACGGAAACTTGTTTGGGCACAGAGGGGGGTCTCCCTCTGACAGAACTTTGCCCACCAGGCTTCCAGGTGCTACACCAGCCAAGGGCCCAGGGTAAGGGAGAGGGGGTGGCGGTTGTTATTAGGGAGACCTTTAGTCCACTGTTCCCCAGATAGACGGGTGTGAGACCCTCCTCTTGAGATGGGGTCCGCAGGGGCAGTTGGGCCCGTTGATTGCATACCTGTCTCCCAGCTGTGTAACAACAACCCTGCCCAGGCTGCTTGACACCCTGTCGGGGTTGGTGGTGGAGTTCCCCAGACTTATTGTACTGGGGGACTTCAACCTGCCTTCCCTGGGCGGGGTGTCGAGGGTGGCTCAGGAGTTCATGGCTTCCATGGCAGCCATGGACCTGACACAGATTATTCAGGGCCTGACTCATGAGGGGGGCCACATGCCCGATCTTGTTTTTATCTCAGAACAGTGGCGGATTGATTTCGGTGAGGGAGAATCTGCTATTTACCCCCTGTCATGGACCGATCACTATCTCCTTCGGCTAGGCTTCCAGTATGCCACTCCCCCTTGCTGGGATGTGGGACCAGCCACCTGGTTCCGCCCTAGGCGCCTGATGCACCCAGAGAAGTTCCAGGTGGAGCTGGGGACAATACCTCTCTCTCTCTCTCCCACGCCCCGGCTGTGACCCTGGCGGATGCCTGGGATAAGGCGGCTGCTGGGCTCTTGACCAGGTCGTGCCTTTGCAGCCTCTGACTCAACGCAGATCATGGTTGGCTCCATGGTTTACGGGGGAGCTTTGGGAGATGAAGCGCCGCAGGAGAGGCCTAGAGAGCTGTTGGAGAACCAGTTGTCCGAATATCACTTACACGATCTTACCTAGTGGAAATGGCGGCGGTGAAGCTACCCGCTGATGATACCCAGCTTTTTATATCCACCCCGAACCAGCCCAGTGATGTCCTCGACGTGATGTCCCGGTGCCTGGAGGCGGTACGGGTCTGGATTGGGAGGAACAGGCTTCGGCTCAACCCTGCCAAGACCGAGTGGCTGTGGGTACCAGCATCCCAGTCCGATCTAGAGGTTCCATCTTTGTCTATAGGGGATGAGGTGTTACCCCTGGTAGACAGGGCACGCATTGACTACCGCATTGACTACTGCAATGCTCTGTAAGGATCGCCTCTCCTTCCAACTTAAGAAAGTACGAACTCTTGAAACATAGTTGTTCAAAAGGATTCTTTTATTAAGCAGAAGTGAAAACCATCCAGCTAAAGCACAATCTGAATGCCCTTAGGCAAAGCAGTAGGATTAAAGTGGTAGAGACCCCTCCCTTTAGGTCAGAATGCAGATTTCAGCCAGTACACAAGTGTGAAGATGTTTTCTTTACTATTTCCTTTGAGAACCCGAGCAAACATGCATTCCCACCACCACCCTTTAAAGTGAGACAACCCACATGGCTATCATATAAATTCCTGCAGGTAAAGGGAATCTCAGGCTTCCTTGGCGCCAGGATATAGGTTGTAAAATATCTGATGACACAGGCCATGCTAGTAAATCAAATCCAAGTCCCCCCTTCCTCCACTTGAATGGCAGTATCACTTTTAGGGATCTGACATGCTACCCTCCTTAGAAAACAAAAGGGTCCACCTGTTAAAAAAAAACAAATACACACAAGATTTCAAGATTTCATGATAGTATATCAACAAGGTTTGTTAGGGTATTGGGAGTGAAATTTTCTCAGTAAGATTGGAGCCCTAACGTGGTGTTTGGCGACCCATTCATTGTGTGCTGATGGTAAATGTTTCCAAGCAACTAAGTATTGGACTTTCCCTCTATGGATCCTAGAGTCAAGGATTTCCTTGATTTCAAAGTGTTGTTCACCTTCAATCATGATGGGAACAGGTGGTGTAGATGCAGGTGGTCTGAGGGATGAGATTACTTCTCGCTTGAGTAAACTGATATGGAATACTGGGTGGATCTGCCTGAGTGTCTTTGGAAGAAGTAGTTCAACTGCTACTGGATTGATGATTCTAGTGATCGGGAAAGGTCCAATGAACTTTGGCCCTAGTTTTTTCAATGGTTGTAATGATTTCAAGAATTTTGTAGATAAGTATACTCTGTCTCCAATATGAAAAGGTTTGGGTTCCATCCTTTTCTTGTCAGCTTGAATCTTAAAAGCTTCTCTAGCTTCCTGTAAGGCTAATCTAACCACTGGCCACGTGTTTTGCAAATTGTCCATCCACTCCTTAAGTGAGAGGATGGTGGGTTCTTCTGTGGGTAGTTCAGGCATGGGGCTGAAATCCTGGCCTGTTGCTACTCTAAAAGGGGTAAAACCAGTGCTTGAATGGACAGCATTATTAAACGCAACTTCAGCAAAAGGCAAAAGTTCGGTCCAGTTATCCTGTTGAAAATTAATGAAACATCTTAAATATTGTTCTAGTACTGAGTTCAAAATTTCAGAATTACCATTAGTACATGGATGAAAAGATGTGCTCAACCCCTGACCAGTACCAAGTAAGCCCAAAAACGCCCTCCAAAAGTTGGAGGTGAATTGAGCCCCTCTGTCGGAGATGATCCTTTGTGGAGCACCATGAAGTCGATAAATGTGTATTAGGAATAATTTGGCTAAACTTTTAGCAGTTGGGATCTTTTGGCAGGGTATAAAATGTGCCTGTTTTGAAAATAGGTCTGTCACAACCCAAATAACAGTATTTCCCTCACTGTTTGGCAATTCCACAATGAAATCCATAGCGATCTCTCTCCAAGGCGCTGCAGGTTCAGCTGCCTTCTGCAATAGACCTGGGGATTTCCCCTGGTGTCTTTTTGCTGCTGCACAAATGGGGCTGCTAGCTACATAGCTTTCTATGTCCTTTTTTAGTGATGGCCACCAAAATTGTCTTTTAATCAGGTGTAAAGTTTTCACAAACCCAAAGTGTCCAGCTAATTTGGAGTCATGGCACCGTTCCATTAAGCATAGTTTTTGGCTTGCAGGGACATACAACTTCCCCCCCCCCCCCCACTCAAGCCAAGTCTTCTTTCATCAGACAGCTGGATTTGTTGTTCAAAAACCATTCATCAGTGGCCAATGCTTGTTTAAAATTTTGGGTGATGTCATTGTCTGTCACTGTTTCTTGTTTTTCCTGGGATCTGGTGACTACTTTAGCGGCTAGTTGACTGTTTTGTACTATAAGTTTGATTACGTCTGATCTTGCACGAATGTATTGCGGTTTTCTGGATAGCGCATCCGCTAGAAAGTCCCCCCCCCCCCGGGAGGTATTTTAGAGTAAAATCAAACCGTTTAAAGTACTGAGCCCATCGTACTTGTTTTGGGGAGAGTTTCCTTGGGGTCTTTAGGGCTTCTAGATTTTTATGATCAGTCCAGACTTCAAAAGGGGTCTTACTGCCTTCTAGGAAGTGCCACCAGGTTAACAATGCCCAACGAACTGCATACGCCTCTTTCTCCCAAATAGCCCACCTTTGCTCAGTCTCATTCAACTTTTTGGATGTGTAAGCACAGGTTGTAGTTGGTCTTGCTCATTCTTCTGAAGCAGGACCACTCCTATTGCCACATCGCTGGCATCTGCTTGTATGACAAATGGTTTCTCTGTGTCTGGGTGTTGTAGAATTGGTTCTGCTGAGAACAGCCGTTTAAGTTTTTCAAATGCTGCCTGGCATTCCATAGTCCAGTTCAATGGTTGCTTCGGTTTAGGGTTGTCCTCCCCCTTTGTTTTTAAGAGCTTGGTGATGGGGAGGGCAATCTGAGCGAACGCAGAGATAAACTGGCGGTAAAAGTTGGCAAACCCCAGGAAGCTCTGTAACTGTTTACGTGTGCGTGGAGGGTCCCAATCAAGTACTGCCTGCACTTTTAGAGGATCCATCTCAACCCCCTGGTGTGAAATGCGGTATCCCAAATAGTCAATCTTCTCTTGATGGAATTCACATTTGGAAAGTTTGGCATAAAGTTTGGCAGCGCGGAGTTTGTTTAAAACTGCCCTGACTAGTTTTACATGTTCTGCTTTGGTCTCGATATAGATTAAAATGTCGTCCAAATAGACCAGAACCCCCTTATATAAATGCTGATGCAGCACTTCATTTATTAACTGCATAAACACTGCAGGGGCTCCTTGTAATCCAAAGGGGAGCACCTTGAATTGGTAGCAGCCGAGGGGGGTGTTAAATGCCGTTTTCCACTCATCCCCCTCCTTAATTCTGACACGGTAGTAAGCCTCCCTTAAGTCCAGGTTTGAAAAATTTTTCCCTTTAGCGAGGTGTGCTAACATATCTTTCATAAGGGGGAGAGGATACACGTTCTGCACACTGATAGTATTAAGGTTTCGATAGTCAACGCATAAGCGTTTTGAACCATCTTTTTTCTCTCTAAACAACACTGGGGCTGCAATTTTTGGTCGGGCTGGCTCGATGAAACCCCTTGCTAGGTTTTTCTCAATGAATTTTCTCAGCTCTTCCAACTCCTTTGGTGACATGCTGTACATCTTGGGTTTAGGGAGTTTCGCGCCGGGTAAGATTTCTATTGCACAGTCAGTGACACGGTGGGTGGGGGTGGGGGGGTGGGAGCTCATCTGAGGCTTTTTTGCTAAAAACCTCAGCTAAATCCTTGTATTCTATGGGTATGCCCTCAGTTGGTGTGGCATGACCAGGCATGGCTGTTTCTCGATTCTCTGCCCCCTCAAGTCCTTTATGTGGATATTCAGCAAAAGTCACCTTCCTCTGAAATTTTATGATGCCTTGTTTCTAATTGATTTGTGGGTTCCATCTTTTTAGCCACGCAAGGCCCAGAACCAACGGCCATTCCATGCCAGGTGCGACTATAAAGGTAAGCCTTTCCTCGTGGCTTCCAATGCCTATATGTAGAGGCACAGTGGCCAGAGAAGCTGGCTCCCCTCCTGCTATTGACCCATCTAGTTGGCAGAAAGTAATGGGGGTTTTCAGCTTTCTTACGTCAATCCCTAACTTCCCTACTAAGGTTGGGCTGATCAAACAACGGGTGCACCCCGAATCCACTAGGGTGGGGATACTTATCTCCCTGTCCTGGTTTGGGATAAATAGTCTTAAGGGGAGGGTAAGCGGTTTAATTGGTTTGCTTACCAGTGGCTCATCATCTGGATCGCTTCCGAACGAGTGTGATTCCTCCTTTTCAGATGCCAGGGTTTCTTCCCCAAAGAGGGGAGGTGATGGGACTTCTACAGTCTCCCTGCTCCTCAGGGCAGTCTCTTTCCCACGCTGACCCGGTTTTCCAGGACCCTCCCCCAGTAGGTGGTTCCGGGCGGGTGTTTGCGAACGACACTCTGCAGCTTGGTGCCCTTCTTTTCCACACCTGAAACAGGCTGAAGATCTCGGGGAGAATGTGGTTTGTGATTTGTGGGGCTCTTGCTTCCATTGGGGTGAGGATTTCTTCCATGCTCGCCCCGCTCGATACTGGTTTCTGGCCATATCGATCTCAGCTTCTTCGGCGGTGACATACCATTCATGTAGGTCATTCGGTGCCCCTCGGGCCACGCAGGCATTGTATAGATCATCACTCAGTCCGTCCTTGAAACAGCTCACCAAAATATCTTCCGGCCAGTGCACACGACACGCGAGGTCCCGGAATTCTTCAGTGTACTCTGCTACTGGCTGTTGCCCCTGCCTCACCACCTTAATGCAGTCACGTGCTTTGCGATCTGCCAGTGGGTCCTTGAACCGACGTCGCAGGGCCATCATGAAATGGTTGAAATTCCGCAGTTCTGGTGCGTTGGCATTATGTAGGGTCACCATCCATCTGGCTGTGGCACCCTCTAGGGCTAGGATCACAACTCGCACTCGGGAGCCTTGGGTTTGGAAATCACGCCCATACTCTTGCATGTAGGTGAGCACATGTGCCACAAAGAATCCTAATTGTTGCGGATTCCCATCAAACTTCACCCCAAGAGGGGGAGTTTCTCTTTCCAGCTGAGGAGCCCGGGGTTGATTGGGAATGGGCGCCGGTGTGCATGCTGCCTGTGGGGGAGGGTTTGCTGGGTCTTCTCCTACAGCTGCTGCACCATCTGCTCGATAGGCAGCCTCCAGGAGGGGGATGCCTCCCCTGGTATCACCCGCGACTGCTGCCCTTTCAGCACCCTTTGGTTGTTGTCCTGGCTCCGTTCAGATGTTAAGATTTTCCAAAGTCTCCATCACCAATTGGGTTATATGCCTCTTCAGATAGTCCTCCCTCGGGTGCTTCGGTCAGCCCCCCCCCCCCCCCCGGTCAGTAAGGGGTTCTAGTTCCAGTTTCCACCCCAGTTTTCAGTTGCCACGCTTGAGGGTGACTCCTCTGGTTCTCTCATCCCAGCCATCTTTCTCCCAATGCCAATTGACCAGCAGGGCTTTTCAGGATTCTCCAGGGTTACCTCATCCTCTCCGATGGGTTGCATGAGACAGGCATCCGACTGGGTGGTGGTTGCTGTCTCTCCCCAGCAATCGGTTTCTCCCAGCTCTCTGCTTTGTTCAGACATGGTTTGCAAGGTCCCCTCAGTAGAGCAAAGGTTGCTTCTCTGGGTTGACCGTTTTGCAGATTGTGCTTTCTGTAAGGATCGCCTCTCCTTCCAACTTAAGAAAGTACGAACTCTTGAAACGTGGTGGTTCAAAAGGATTTTTTTTATTAAGCAGAAGTGAAAGCCATCCAGCTAAAGCACAATCTGAATGCCCTTAGGCAAAGCAGTAGGATTAAAGTGGTAGAGACCCCTCCCTTTAGGTCAGAATGCAGATTTCAGCCAATACACAAGTGTGAAGATGTTTTCTTTACTATTTCCTTTGAGAACCCGAACAAACATGCATTCCCACCACTTCCCTTTAAAGTGAGACAACCCACATGGCTATCATATAAATTCCTGCAGGTAAAGGGAATCTCAGGCTTGCTTGGCGCCAGGATATAGGTTGTAAAATATCTGATGACACAGGCCATGCTAGTAAATCGAATCCAAGTGTCCCCCCTTCCTCCACTTGAATGGCAGTATCACTTTTAGGGATCTGACAGGCTGCCCTTGAGGACCATCCAGAGGCTTCAGCTGGTACAGAATGCAGCCGCGTGGGTTGTGATTAAGGTGACCAGATTTTAACATTGGTAAAGAGGGACATTGTGGGCGTGGCTTATTTTGTGGGTGTGGCTTGCTGGTCATGTGACTGGGTGGGCGTGGCTAGCTGGTCATGTGACTGGGTGGGTGTGGCTAGCTGGTCATGTGACCGGGTGGCCATGGCTATGCGTATAGGGTAAGGTGACCAGATTTTAACATTGGTAAGAAGGACACCATTGTGGGCGTGGCTTATTGTGTGGGTGTGGCTTGGAGGCCATGTGACTGGGTGGGCGTGGCTAGCTGGTCATGTGACCGGGTGGCCATGGCTATGTGTATAGGGACTACTCAGAGGGCTGAAAAGTCATTTCTGACAGGTCCTCACACTTTTGACTGGTCCTCACACTTATGACCATCCTCACATTTATGCCCGTGCAGTATTCTTAACAACCATGTCACTCATTTCACAACTGCTTCTCTTCACCATGGTGACAAGATAGGGCAAAAACATAAAATGTGAGGACAGTCGTAAGTTCGAGGACTGGTCAAAAGTGTGAGGACCAGTCAAAAATAACTTTTTCAGCCCTCTGAGTAGTCCATATGCACAAAAGGACTAACCAGAGGGCTGAAAAAAGTCATTTCTGACAGGTCCTCGCACTTTTGACTGGTCCTCACACTTATGACCATCCTCACATTTATGCCCGTGCAGCATTCTTAACAACCATGTCACTCATTTCACAACTGCTTCTCTTCACCATGATGACAAGATAGGGCAAAAATGTAAAATGTGAGGACAGTCATAAATTCGAGGACTGGTCAAAAGTGTGAGGACCAGTCAAAAATAACTTTTTCAGCCCTCTGAGTAGTCCATATGCATTAAAGGATACAGCAATAGAGAGGGATGAAGGAAGGGAAGGGAAATTAGAGTAGGAGTGACGGTTAAGAGAGGGAGGAAGAGAGGAGGAGAAGGAGAAAGGAAGAGGAAGTAGGGAGGAGAAAAAGAGGGTGGGGGGAAGAGAAAGTAAGAAGGAAAGAAAAGAGAGGTGGTAGGTTTGAGGAGAAAGATTGCTGTACAATAAAAAAGATGAAAGGGAAGAAAGCCAACCCCAAGCAAATATAAAGATATTAAGATTAAGAATGAATTGTTAAACTTTAAAGAATAAAAAAGAACAAATATGAATAAATAGCAATAATTAGAAACACACATACAAACATGCAATGTATTTTCTTTGAACAGAATATTTGGCTGGTTCACAAATTTAAACAGCGTTTAGTCATTTCAATTAAATTTACAATTTCTATATTTCCTTTTTGCCATATTTATTCCTCATCTATTTTTTTAAAAAAACAATATTACCCTTCATCCTCATCTCTAATCTTAATCAAATTCAATTTTTCCCTTCTATTCTATATTATACCCCTTCCCATTGTCATCTATTTTTATATCCATCCTCACATTGGTTAATTATGTAATTATGTAATACAGTTGTTTAATACAAATTCAACATTTTAATATAAATCAATTAGTTATATAACTATCTTTTTTGTATATTAATCAATATGAACATGAATATTCCAATTATTTCCATGCAATCCAATTTCTTACAAATCAATTAATTATATTTACCAATAATAATAAACCAAATAATTTCCCCCATATATTCCTCCAAACCACAACTTAACCATTTCTGCTTTCAACACAATATACAATTATTAATAGTATCTCAATTATTACAATTCCCTAGTTAAATAGAGCTTTTTTTCTTTTGTGTTTTAAAATCTTGAACTCTCCTCTTTTGCCCAAAATTTCCCATTGTTTGCAGTTTTGTACCTACCTTTTTTGGTGAGGAAAAAGAAAAAGAAAAAGAAAGAAATCTCTCTCTGCCTCATTTTGTCATGTTGCAGGTTTAGTTTCGCTTTCGCCTTTGTTTTCAATATAGCTGGGGGAGGGGGGGGAAATCTGCTCCAGGAACTTTTTGCAGCTTTTTGCAGCTAATTAACCTAGCGGAAGCTGTTAACAGGGGCTGTTTTTTCTATTTTTGCAGGCATGGGTCTATTCATTTTTTTTTTAACACTGATCAGCTGTAGGTCGGCCCTTTGAAGCTCCGCGGCAAGAGTTTAAAGAGTTTTTTTTCCCTCTAGCCATCAGCGGGGATTCAGGAGGCAGAATGAAAAATTGGGACTTTTTTAAAACGCTGCGGGACGCGGGACAAATTGCTCAAAAGCGGGACTGTCCCACCAAAAGCGGGACGTCTGGTCACCTTAGTTGTGATGGGTGGTTCCCGTTTCATCCATGTTACACCTCTCCTGTGTGACTTGCATTGGTTGCCGGTTGCCCTCCAGGTGAGATACAAGGTGCTGGTGATGACCTATAAAGCCCTACATGGCTTAGGTCCAGGATATTTGCTGGACCATCTGCAACCAGCAACAGCTCCCCATCGCCCAGTGCGTTCTCACAGGGTGGGCCTACTTATGGTGCCGTCAGCTAGACAGTGTCTACTGGCAACCTCTAGAGGCAGAGCTTTCTCTGTGGGTGCTCCCACCCTCTGGAACCACATTCCTCTGGGGCTGCAATTGGCCCCTGACCTCCGCATCTTCCGCCACGACTTAAAGACATGGTTGTTCAGCCTGGACTGGGGGGGGGGGGGGGTTAACATGTATTTTAACACACTTTTATTCAGATATTTTATTGTGAGCTGCCCTGAGTCCTATGGAGATAGGGCGGCATATAAATAAAATAAAGTAAAGTAAAAAAATAATAAAATAAAATAAAATAAAATAAAATAAAATAAAATAAAATAAAATAAAATAAAATAAAATAAAATAAAATAAAATAAAATAAAATAAAATAAAATAAAATAAAATAAAAAAATAAAATAAAATAAAATAAAATAAAATAAAATAAAATAAAATAAAATAAAATAAAATAAAATAAAATAAAATAAAATAAAATAAAATAAAATAAAATAAAATAAAATAAAATAAAATAAAATAAAAAAAATAAAATAATAAAATAAAATAAATATTATTCATTCTTAGCTAATCTTTGAAACTGCAATAACTGCAATATTTCCGCCATATTGGTCTTAAGGGTATTTTTTGCTACGATACAAGTAGGAAAGATGAAATTATACCCATTCTTCCCTAAACTGGGAAAGCAAATAGCTGCCATCCCATACTTTTTCATTGTTAGCAGAAGAACGTGAAGATAGAATAGAATAGAATAGAATAGAATAGAATAGAATAGAATAGAATAGAATAGAATAGAATTCTTTATTGGCCAAGTGTGATTGGACACACAAGGAATTTGACTTGATGCATACACTCTCAGTGTACATAAAAGAAAAGATACATTCATCAAGAATCATAAGGTACAACACTTAATGATAGTCATAGGGACAAATGAGCAATCAAATCGTATTAGAAAACAGTCAATATAAATCATAAGAATACCAGCAACAAGGTTACAGTCATACAGTCATACTGTAAGTGGGAGGAGATGGGTGATGGGAATGATGAGAAGATGAGAAGATTAATAGTAGTGCAGACTTAGTAAATAGTTTGACAGTGTTGAGGGAATTATTTGTTTAGCAGAGTGATGGCGTTCGGGAGAAAACTGTCCTTGTGTCTAGTTGTTCTGGTGTGCAGTGCCCTATAGCATCATTTTGAGGGTAGGAGTTGACACAATTTATGTCCAGGATGTGAAGAGTCTGTAAATATTTTCACAGCCCTCTTTTTGACTCGTGCAGTAGACAGATCCTCCATGGAAGGCAGGTTGGTAGCCATTGTTTTTTCTGCAGTTCTAATTATCCCCTGAAGTCTGTGTCTGTCTTGTTGGGTTGCAGAACCAAACCAGACAGTTATAGAGATGCAGATGACAGACTCAATAATAATAGCCTTTCCAAAAGAATTTATGTCTCACAATCTCACACAGGAGAACAGAAATAATGTGCATTTTACTCCACAAGCATTCTCACTGTCTCCTTCTTCCATTCTGGGGGAACACTAATAAACCCTTGAGGATTTTTCAACAGTAATTGATTTAACATTGATCAAGTATGAATGGCGCAGTCAAAATTGCCACTTAGCTATAGGAGACCATGATTTAACAGTGCAACAGGATGTTGAACATTTTGCCAATGAGAAAAGTTTGGAAACACGCTATTAGTGGGGGAGGGGGGAAGAGAGAATGGTTTGATGAGGTTTGCATGTGTTTAATGGATAAATACAAGGGGCAACGGAGGGTCCTTGGTGCTCTCTGAGCTTGGCTGTTTCCTTGCAGATATTTCATTACCCAAACCAGGTAACGTCATCAGTGCTAGTCATCATCTCAGGACTAGCACTGATGATTACCTAGTCAGGTAATGAGACATCTGCAAGAAAACAACCAAGCTCAGAGAGCATCAAGGATCCCACAGTCCTCCTCCTCCTCCTCCTCTCTGTAAATCTCATTCCCTTCTAGCACTAATGGTATTATCTAGCTGGGTAATGAGATGTCTGCAAGAAAACCAGCAAGCTGAGAGAGCATCAGGGACCCCTTATTTCAACTCTGAGCTACAAATATTCTCCTTTATTGGTAAATGCAAAGGTGTTAAGTGTTCTGGGAGCGCCTTCATCCCAGCCCATATTTTAAGAAATCTTAGCCCAAATAGCTAAGCCAAACCAAATGTCCTTCAGTCAACGAACAGACAGATGCACATGTGACACAAATGGGAATATTTGTAAAGGGGAGAGTGAAGCAGTGAAAGTGCCTTGGGGTGACTAGAAGGCCTAAGAAATTTGAATGGAGAGAAAAAGATGGCAATCATAAAAGCGATTGCTGGTTAAGAGGAACAATGCAAAGCTGTAACCATGGATGAATGCAGGCTACAGGGAAGGACCTCAAAACGTCCCAGGTTGCATAAGAAGCAGGCTTAGCACTTTTCTCGAAAAGAAACAGAGCTCAGAAATTCTTCTTGCAGGCAAGTCCTGCAAGCAAGGAGTAAAACAAAAACCCCTCATGCACAAAATGGGTATTGCTCCTAGTCAGAGGGATTGTTTTAACTTTCTCTTTGTAGCATTAAATAGAAAGAAAACCACCTTGGCTTTCACAAAGACTAGTCTTTGACATCCCTCCGCTGAAAATGGGTCTGTCTTGCTGTAAAATCGGCAGAGAATCTTTTTGATTGCTGTCAAATCATGCCATATAGCAGCCAAGCATAATGACACTCCTACACAAAGAGATGCACTTCACTGTAAACATTTCGCATTCCTCTTGCATTTGGGTATGTGTGTGAGTGCACATTGGCGCTTGTGACAGCTGCAAGGACTCTGAAGAGGCCTGTCTGATTGAAATGTCACTCTATCTTGCGTTCGTGCTTCGGGTTCTTGCTGAGCCATGCGTGGAAACATTTTTTGCCTGGCTACTGTTGAAACAGGAATGTTTGCTATGAACGTGAGACTGAGAACTTGGACTTTGGCTCAGCTAAAATATAAGTAGGTAGGTAGGTAAGTAGGTAGATGGAGCGGGGGGGAGAAGAAGAAGGAAAAGATGTGCTCATGTAAAGATAAACATATAGGTATGTTCGTTTGTGTGGATATTTACACAAAATCACCATTTTTTTCCACACCTCTGAACAAATCTGTTTAAAATGACCTGCACATGTTTTCACCCTTGGCAATCTTGTGTCACCAAGTACTTGACTCTGTTGACTCAGCGTAAAACAAATCCTGACCAATTACTTTCCTCCAGCTTTGACAAAACTCTACATTTCACACATTGATTGGTTGAATTTGCAGCTGACTACAATCAGTTCCAACTTCAGTATTCACATACACACATATGAGAGAGAGAGAGAGAGAGAGGGAGGGAGGGAGGGAAGGAGGGAGGGAGGGAGGGAAAGAGAGAGACCAATAAAAATGGCAGAGAGATAGAAGCTGTAGGAAGGTAGGTAGGTAGGTAGAAAAAAAGAAGAAAGAAAGAAAGAAAGAAAGAAAGAAAGAAAGAAAGAAAGAAAGAAAGAAAGAAAGAGAAGGAAGGAAGGAAGGAAGGAAGGAAGGAAGGAAAAAAGAAGAAAATAAGAAAGCAAGAAAGCAAGCAAACAAGAAAGCAACCAAGCAAGAAAGAAAGAAAGAAAAAGAAAGAGAAAAAGAGAAACATTTGGCAAATGCTTGTCATTTACTGGAAGCATAAACTCATGTAGAACAGACATCATGTTTATTTTAAACATTATAAATAGATAATAGTTCATGACTTAGTGGTGAATTTCACAGTTACAGAAAGCGTTCACATTAAGGGGGCTGATTCCGCCACCTCAAAGTGGCCAGGCTGAATGTCAGTATGGAGATAAACCCTTAAAATAGTACTGGGATGATAAATATAAAGCCTTTCTCCTTTTCCAGAGGGAAAAAATAAACAACCCCAAAAAAACCCAAGTATTTCAATAAGAGTTTTCTAATACATGCAGGCAGGCATCTCTGCAGGGGAGGGTCTCAAAAAAAATCAAGATAATGCCTCCTAACATATAACCAAATGCCTACATTTTATTTTTGCAATGCAGAAAAGAGGGAGGGGAGTTTTCACTTATTTGCCCTCCCTTCTCCCCGAATACCCCAATTCATATCACATGTTATGTGTGATTTTTAAAGATAAAGTTCTTTTTAAAAAAGCATCCTATATAGGCTGATATATATATATATATATATATATATATATATATATATATATATATATATATATATATATATATATATATATATATAAACAGAGAGTCCTAGATGAGAGGTCCGGAACCCCCAGTCTGTGGCCAGGGCCCATTGGGAACCAGTCTGTGCAAGCAGCAGGCAAGTGCGCGAGCAGACAAAGCTATATTTCTGCAAGCAGTGCACCCATGAAATCGTCCCCTCTCCCTCCCCGCCACCGCTGCCAAAGCCAGAACAGTTGGGGACCCCTTTCAGTGCTCAAAGTGACCCGGGTCAGGGGATAGAAACAAATCTTTACATTGGTTTGTCTAGGAGCTAAACCAAAGTTTTCCAAACCCAAAAATACCCATCAATGATTTTCTCACAATTGTTAAGAAGGGCCTGCTCTAGAGCAAGGTCTGAGTTGTTGGGTTCCATGGTCAAATGACTCGTAAGAGGACTTGAACAGGCTCTACCCCAGATGTTGAACATATCATTTACGTGTTGGTCGACTGACAATTATACACACACACACACACACGCACACACACCCAATTAGGCTTGGGTACTAATTGTCCTTACTGGAAAGAAGAGCTCAATGGAAATCGAATGACAATTGGCCTCTAATGTATCTATTGTAAGCAGAAATGCTAAGTTTATCATTAAGGCAGTTGAGCTAAGAACTCAATCGATTAAACAAATGGGGGTCACCCTGGAAGGGAAATTCACTTATTTCTTTCCTTTCTTGTCTCCCTGGGCAGGGGGTTGGGGATGGCTCGGGAGTTCATGGCATCCATGGCGGCCATGGACGTGACTCATATCATTCAGGGACTGACTCATGAGGGAGAGCACACACCCGATCTTGTTTTCATCTCGGAGCAGTGGCGTGTTTTGCTCGGTGGGGGAGGGTATTTGTCGTTTCCCCCCTGTCATGGACCGACCATCATCTCCTCTGGTTGGACTTCCAGAATGCCACCCCACCTTGCTGGGATGCGGAACCGACCATCTGGTTCCACCCCAGGCACCTGATGGACCCAGAAAGGTTCTAGACGGAGCTTGGGATGATCCCTCTCTCTCTCTCCCATGCCCCGGTTGAGACCCTGGTGGAGGCCTGGAATAGGGCGGCCGCTGGGGCTCTCGACTGTGTCGTGCCTTTGAGGCCTCTGACCCGGTGCAGACCCTGGCTTGCCCCTTGGTATACTGAGGAGCTCCAGGGGATGAAGCGCAAGAGAAGAGGCCTAGAGAGCTGTTGGAGGACTAGTCGTTCCGAATCTGACCGAGCCCAGCTAAGATCGTTTACATGGTCTTACCTGGAGGCGATGGCGGCGGCGAAGCATACATACTTCTCTGCCCTTATCGCATCCGCAGATAATCACCTGGCTGCCCTGTTTAGGGTATCCCGCTCCCTCCTGTATCAGAAGGGAGCTATTGTAGTGTGTTTCCTACATAGGTTTGTGGGAAATATTCCATTCCATTCTATATTTTGGCGAGATGGTGCAGTGGTTAGAGTGCAGTACTGCAGGCTCCTTCAGTTGGCTGCTAGCTGAAGTTCGGCAGTTTAAATCTCAACGGCTCAAGGTTGACTCAGCCTTCCATCCTTCCAAGATGGGTAAAATGAGGACCCAGATTGTTGGGGGCAAGAGGCTGACTCTATAAACTGCTTAGAGAGGGCTAAAAAACACTATGAAGCGGTATATAAATCTAAGTGCTATTGCTATTCTTTCCTTCTTTTTTTGACTTGAAAAGATTACGGTGGTGTTTGCTGTTAGCTTCACCGTGTAACATGCCCTACTAGAGAATTACCGTTTTGTTCCCTGGTGGAAGGCAAGAAGCTGGTATGAAGTCTCTGGCCTGAAAATGTCTCTAACTAAAACCAGCAGATTAAATCACAGGTTCCATCTCACCCATCTCACCACGATGGGCATCTCTGTGAACAAATTCCCTTTTCACATCAGCTGCTCACCCTTCACAGACAGATTTTCATTTAGGATTATTGTCCAGTGCACCAAGATATTTTGTAATGATGAAGGACTCTAAAAAAGAAAGATGGGGAGTTACATATCCCAAGGAGCACAACTTGGCCTCCATTATCAAGACTTTCATTTGGGCCTGCGGTTAATTGATGGAAGGGAGTTTTCTCCCCTCCCTGAAAAGCTTCAATATTCTTGTGAACTGAATGAATCAGAGATAAAGCTCTGCTCCTTTGGTACACACAATGAAATGTTGGGTACATATATGGAAAGGGTGGAACCTGCGTTGTGATGCTGCAATCCTGGGGGGTGGGATTGTGCTTTTGACAAAACTGAAAGATCTCTGTGATCATGATTCTCTGCTTGTTCTAATATTTCTGGGATAATTTGATGTCTAGATCCTGATACCTATCCTGTACCAAGAAATCTTATTCTCCCACCAAGTTATTATAATGGGCAGAAGGAATGCCTTTGTGGAAGAAACAGAAGAAAGAGTTGCATTGAAGCCCATAGTTAGATAAAAGAAATCTGTAATTTTAGATACTGTCTCAAACCTGACCCTCACGAAGAGAAAGGTAGGGAGACTATATTGAGGCTTTCAGGGGTACAAATTAATCCAAAATTGTCATTCAAGGCACAATGCCCATGGTCCAATTGTGGTATTTTGGACACAGGATGCAAAGTCCTATTTGAGCACAACTGAAAGGGTGAGTAGGGGGTTAGGGAGAAAGAGGGGCTATTTGGGCCTACCAGTTACAACCAGTTAGAACATGGGTAAATTTTCTCCATGAGCCTAATGAGGCACATGTGAAATAGCTCTTTCCTAGGCGTTTCTTGGAAGAGAAATGGTGTAATAAGGTGGGTGTCTTGTCTTGTTGTTCAGAGACTATCGCTGCACAATGGAATTAGGAAAATGCTCACCCAGCAAGCCTTTTCTTCTAATTAGCATCCTAATTGCAGTGCATTTGTCATAAAATTAATTTTCTGTCCTATTGCTTCTGGATATGGGAATAAAAGTGAGAAACAAAATATAAATGATGTCCTAGCAGAAAGGCAAACTAGGGTATTAAAAAAAACCCACTACTAACTGTTCAATTCACAAAGCTTGGGTCGAGTCCTTGCAATAGATTAAACCATTTGTTTAATCTGCTGTGAGTCTAATCTATTTGTTTGCTTAATTATTGCAGTTTTAAATATTGGGAAAGGCCTAAAGGCAGGCATGACAAAGGTTTGGAAAGATGAGACCTCAAGGACTAAAGGTCTGCCAGATCCAAGAACTGGAACTGTACCATGTTTCCTCCTTTGGGAGAAAATACCGTTAACTTAGACTTTCTGCCAAAGGGAGAAGCCCAATTTAGGATTGGGCTATTTATCACATTGCTATTTACAATGGAAGAGAAAGACTATTACTAGCAGCGACATTACTGTTAATACCACCATTTCTCCTTGCTTCTCACAACTCCATCGTGCTTAATCTGAGTGGCTAATCTCTTCATCAGACTCCTCCAGAGATACAGGAGTCCAAACAGACTGTTCTCCCCTAGGAAAGAGATCTTCTGATCCTACAGTAGCAGCCATTGCTTCTCTGACCTGATCCTGCTTCCATTAAGCCCCAAGAGTAGAAAGCCTAGAAAGGCCATATCGGTGCACCAGTGAATCCATCCTTTAATAACTCCCAAACTCCCAAGAGTTTCACCTCCAGAACGGTGATCCCCAGGGACACACTTACAAATAGATACAAATCCCTTTGGGATATATGCTCAAAGTACTGTTTGTTTTCACTTTCAACCCAAGAGAACTGTCTATCTGATCTTGGAAAAACAGGGTCAGTTTAAGAACACAAATGGCACATATAGCTGGCCCAGGTTAGAGGCCTTTTCTTTGAAAGCCATGTTCCTATGTTGATACACAGGCAAAGATTTGTGTCAGGTTATTTCAACAGGAGGCAACTCCTGTCGAAAGGGAAGTAAGAACTAAGGAGACTTTTCCTGACAGCGAGAACCATTAGTCAGTGCAAGAGTTTGAAGTTTTTGGTGCTCCATCACTGGGAGGTTTTCAAGAAGATACTGGACGACCATTTGTCCAGAATGGTATGAGGTCTCTTGCTCAAGATGGAGGTTGAATAAGAAGTTTCCAAAGCCCCTTCTGACCCTATGATACTAGGAAGGAAGACAAAGAATGAGACATTATTGACAACATTGTTAGCCAAGTGTCACAACTTGCATTGGCTATTGGCATGCAAAGATCTCATGTGTGATAACATCACCTGGGGATGTCATTATTTTGACGTCATTACAATTTCTTGCAGGTACTGCTGGTTACATTTTCAGATGAAAAAACCCAGACATAAGTTCAATTAGTTCTGTTGTAGAGCTGACCTCTGTTTCCCCTTAGTACCAAACATTTGGATGATTTGCGATGACATCTATTATCAATAGTCTTTCTGCATCCATTTCATTCCAGCGTATCTAGGTCAACTTTTTTTTTCAACCTGAGATAATAGGAATATTGTGGTAAAATTCTTAGTTTGTTCACATCCCTTTGGATGAGCTGCAGATTTCCCAAATTCCAGAATCTCGTTCAGTTTATGGAACATCTTGCAAATTCCAGCAGATAAGCCCATGCACATGAATATTAAAACATCATTTCATAATGCTACAGCTGACAATGGCTGACACATTATTGGACAACTATATCTTTGTACATTTGTTTTCTATTCATGCAGATAAAGAGGAAATGATTACAGTAAAAACATCAAAAGGAGTATACAGTATCACAATTTACATTACTGGGAAAGGACAGGAGTTTAGCGTTAAGACTATTCCTGTCTCCGTCTTCAAAATTTGACAGGTATGCATTAGTGTAAGATTCATTTACACACAGACATTCCTACTCTTACATAAAATAATAATTTCAAGGGATGCTATTTATATTCCAGAAAGGCTAGAAGATATTTTGAATTCTGATGATTCAAAAATAATAATACGGAAATGTTTCCTAGGTAGACAGATGGATGAATGAATGGATAATAGATTCAGTAAAGAACACAAGGATTCAAACATTGTCTGACATTTTTCCTTGTTCCATTTTAGTTTGAATTGCTTCCTTGTCCATATGAATCCCTTTCATTGTAGTTCCTCTTTGCTGACTTGAAGGACAAGACCTGTACAGATTTTTACAGCCATAATTGCAAATATCTACCCTGTTTTCCCTAAAATAAGGCATCCCCTGATAATAAGCCCAATCGGGCTTTTGAGCGCATGTGCTAAAATAAGCCCCTCCTGAAAATAAGCCCTCCCCGAAAATATTTAAACGCATGTGTAGCTTGTCCCCGCCATTTCCTCTGGTTTCCTCCATGTGCCCCAAAATAATAAGACCTCCCCAAAAATAAGGCCAAGCCCTTATTTCGAGATTCAAAAAAATAAAAATAAGACAGGGTCTTATTTTCAGGGAAACACGGTATTAAAACCTACTGAATTCCAAGTGACCTATCAGTCCTTATAACTGGATCAGCAATTATACTGTTATCGTAGACATTTTCAGCTTGCCATGATGAGACCAAAAGGACAAAAAAGGTGCACTGTGAGGTCACGATGCATATCCTGTCGTCACCTGCATCGTGAAATCACACTCAGATACATAAAGGGAAGAGTGCGTGTTGCAATATTACAATGCATATCATATTACCTGGGTCTCGCCTCTACCCTGGTGACATATATAACTCAACAAATGTAGAACAAGAGCTCCATAAGATCAAAGATACCATTCAATTTCATAACCAATAGTGGTTCTACATACACTTGCATTGGGAGCTAAATCATGAACCGTGTGTATTAGTGAACATATGTTGCTATTCTGTGTGTTTTGGTGGTTTCTTTATGCCAAAGTTAAATTTCATTGCAGCCCTGAAGAAGACCTAGATGCAATTCAAAATTCCTGGCTTTTCCAGACAGTATTTCTTGTAATAAAGTTAGTTTAGCTTTCCATTATTGATTGCATGTTATATCCCAGTTTACTTGATTGCAGCCTTTTTTGGTAGATGAGTTCCTAATGGCATCCAGACTTTTGCTGTGTTACTCTGTGACCATGATTCTCTGCTCCATCGAATACTTTTTGCTCTGAGATCCTTTGATTTGTGTGACCTAATATCCATTCTGGACCCAGAAAAGTTATTCTCCCACCAAGTCATTATAATGGGTAGAAGGAAAACTCTTGAGGATCAGAAGGAAGAGCTACTATAAAAACAATAGTTAGGTAACAGAAATCTGTGCTGGGTCAGTTAGAGATACTGTCTTAGACCTGACCCTTCCAAGTTCCCATGTGTCATGCCCCCATTGAAGCCTGAATCTGGATCGAGGGGGTGGCTTTGCTGGCTTCAGAGGAATATGGGGAGGAGCAGGGCCAGGCAGGCCAGGGCCTTTCAGGATTGGGACGGCTTGTAGGCAGAGAGGAAGGGGGGCAGGATGACCAACAGAGGCTAAGCAGTGAACTTGAGAGACAGAGCTCAGGCAATGAGCAAGGGCCGCCCCCTCCTGATTCTCGAGCACAGAGAGTGGAGAAAAGTGAGAACAGCGCAGAGTGACCCAACTACTTGGGAGGAGAGCGCCCCGCCCCTCTTCACAAAGCACACCTGGGGACTAAGACTTAAGAAGACCCTGTGGGGAGGGGCATTTGTCAGGAACAAACAGTGAATTCCTGGAGTGTTGAGTGCCATTGCCGATGTTTAAAGTTTGCTGGATTTCCTGCTTTCTTCCTGGCTTCCTGGATTAATTGCCTTGCTCCTTTGCTTCCTGGACTCATTGACTTG
Organism: Arizona elegans; assembly: GCA_022577455.1. Taxonomy (NCBI): domain Eukaryota; kingdom Metazoa; phylum Chordata; class Lepidosauria; order Squamata; family Colubridae; genus Arizona; species Arizona elegans. The sequence goes on from JAKOOJ010000005.1 coordinate 102,653,252, forward strand.
CCCTGCTTTGCTCACAACATTGGGCTGGACTACAGAGGGGTGTGTGGTGGGCTCTGGGACTTGCCAGAAACATGGGAGAGTTTGGAACAATTTGGAGTAATAAAGGGGTGGCTTGAATTGCCAGCTACCTGTGTTGGCTCACACCCTTAGGACAAAGAAAAGGAGGAGAAAATACGTTGAGGCTTGCAGGGGTACAAATTAATGCAGAGTTTTCATTCAAGACACAAATGCTCATGGTTATACTTTGGATACATGGTGCAAAATCCTATTTTAGCATCTGAGTTGGGGAAGTTGGAAGGGGAGCAAAGAAAAGAAGGACCAGTGGATGAACTTGCTTATAGCAGTGATGGATACATCATAGGAAGACCTGAAGGACAAGGTCTGTCTACGTTATTGCCAAGCATTAATACCAAATTGATTTCTACCTAATGATTGAAAATTGATAGAAATTGTGATGCTTTTTTACTATATAAATAATTTTGGAATCTTCATTTTATTCTGGCTGTCCCTGCTTCAGCAATTTTTTTCCCCCTGGACTTGCATACCTACCTCCACAGCTGATGTGTGAACTTGGAGAAAAAACAGATTTGGTTTTAAGGTGTACGTAGTGTTTTGGAGAGGTGCTATGTAGGAGCCCACATGCTCTGACTCACAATTTGCCCTCAAATTTTGATCACTGCTGGGTTCTTAAGGACAAGCTAAGTTTAACCTTAGTGTTTTTAAAGTATGGGGAGGGGGTAAAATGGTTTTATCAGGAATAGAAATGCACACATTGATGTGTGTAATTATGAAACTTGAGATGGCAAAGTTGTTGAGCATTGTGGCTCAGCCTACATTTGGACAACGTGAGGGTGCTGCTGTGCTATTTCCATGGAGATTCTCCCGCTAAGCTACATGTCACAGATCTGTCTGATGATCCTTCTGACAAGATGTCAAGCTTTCATTGCAGGAAACAAATTTCTCACAGAGATCTCTCTCTAATCAGATTTATTGAAAGAGAAAAGAGATTAGGTAACAGAAGTCTCGGCGGTGAGAGAGAACCCAATTTATCTCTGAGTTGCTGGGCAGAGCTTTCCTGTTTCTCTCGCTAGCCATCCTGTGAGGGTTGAGCTGATCATTTCTGGAATAAAGAAGGGAAATGCTGGTGATCAGAGCTCACTTTGGTTTCCACCTTCCTCTTTCGCAGGTCCTCTTCTGTTAGTTCTGTTACATTCTCAAAGAAAGGAGGGAGATATTTTAGCTCCGTGATCAATACCAGCAGCCGTGCTCTGCTAAAGAGCTGTTACTTCTCTGCAAAAAAATATGGGACAGTTCTAAATCTTTGCTACCAGCTAGCGGTTTTCCAGATGTTTGCAGCCCACATCTTGAAAATGCTTAATTTCCCCCCACCACCTGATTTTAACTCGAAAGGAGAGGCTGGGTCTCTTTGACGCAGTGCAAGAAAATGTGCATGTGTGTTGTGGAAGCATGTCTCAGTTTCAGGAAATACACATATGAATACACAGTAAAATGGCAATGAGAAAATCTGACTTGCTTAATGTATACTAAACTAGTTAATGCATGTTTGTTTCATGTATTTATTTATTTATTTGTTTGTTTATTTATTCATTTATTCATTTATTTATTCATTCATTCATTCTGTCAAGTTTTGAGGTCGTTTCAAGGAGGCAGAGGAGGACCCCTATGTGGAGGACAAGCTCAGGAACCTAATGCAGAAGGGGAGGCACATCAGAGAGCATATCTGTGAATTCAGGAGAGTCATTGGGACCTTACTTCCCTTACCAGAGAGACTACTGGTGTATTTCTTTAGAACAAGCCTAGACAAGCGAATCGCCCAAGTGACCGCTTATCGGGACATCCCGAACCGACTCTCCAAATGGTTCTGTGTAGCGATAAAAGTCGACAGAGGGTTGTGAGCCAACGACATGTCAAAGCAACCAGATGGCAAGCAGAGAGGCCAACCGGACCAAGGACCACCTAGTAGACGAGAAACCACAGCATCACAGCTACCCAGAGGCCTGTCGTCCCACAGAGCCCGCTGAGGTGCTAGAGGTGTGGGGGGATTGGTCACTTGGCCGCAGCGTGTGGAATCCCAAGGCCGAGGTCAGACCCACCACCCAAGGCACAACCAGGCGCACCACCAATGCACCACGGAAAATCCCCTAGGGTTCAGAGGTCTTTGCCCACCTAACCGAAACCAGGGGGGATCCCAGATGATGGAAATCAATCCCCTGAATCGTATGACAGTGAGGACGAGGGTGAAGATGACCCAATGGTGAGTGGACCCATCCACCCTTTTCTCTTCCCTATACGCCTAACGGCCCCAAAAGCAGGGACCCAAGGGACTTTCCAAGCCCTAATAGATTCGGGCTGCACGAGGTGCCTGATTAACCTACCCACAGTCCTAAAATTGGGGATCCGAGTCGAAAAGCTCAACCACCCAATTCGATTTGAACAAGTTGATGGGTCTCTAGTGGGGGGAACTTACGCCACACACCTGACCAAACCAGTGAAGCTGGAGCTAGCAGATCACTGGGAAACGATTCAGTTCATAATAGTCCCAAAATGACAGATCCAGTCATACTGGGACTCTCTTGGCTAGACAAATGGGGCCCCATAAATGCAGGCTGAAGTGCTGACACATTCATTCATTCGTTCATTCATTCCTGCCTTCATTATTTTTACAACTTTTACAAAGTCATCGGGAAGCTTTTGTTGCAGGATCCAATCTGGGTCAGTCACCAGGACCAGAAGTTTAGTCTTCCAACTTTTGGATTCCACCCTCAGGGAACTTTTCTCTAGCAGAAGGTGTGCTTTGGGATGTTCTCTGTGTGATATTACAGGGGTTGATGGCTGGCTTTTAAATCGTTGGCTTTTGTTTCCTTGTGCTGCCCACCCCTCGCCCTTGTGCTGGTGTTCTCGGCTTCGTGCTTCTAGGGGCAATGTGTGTGATCCTAGAAGCACGAAGCCAAGAACACCAGCCTGAAGATGATGAATGAGACTTCGTCGAAACGTTGCCAAGACACTTCCAATTTTACGTGGGAGAAGACCCGAATAACCAAAGACCTACATACAAACACCCACGAAAACCTCAGAAAACACACACACACACACACACACACACACACACACACACAGATATATGTATGTATGTATGTATGTATGTATGTATGTATGTATGTATATGTTACTATAGAATAGAATTAGAATAGAATTTATGGGCCAAGTGTGATTGAACACGCAAGGAATTTGTCTCTGGCACTTAAACTCTCAATAAAGTGATGAATCATAGATCATAATAATAACACATCACATCATATTATTATATTATATTATTATTACTGTAGTTGATTTTGTTATAACTCTGTTTCTTATATTTTCTCTACCTCTCATCAGGCCAGAGCATATAATTAGGGGCAAAATAGGTTGGCTGCTATAACAAAGAGAAATAAACCTAATATTAACTTCTGTTGATATTAATTATGTATTTTTTTCCATTGTGGCATTTCCTCTGATCCATAGGGAAGATAACATACCGTAATGTTGCTATTGACACATTGGTCAAAATAAAAGTCTCATAGACACTAAAAACTTAGAACCCCTGCCGCACGCTGTTTTGCTGTCTATTAACTAGCTCCGGGCAACTTTCAATGATTCGTTGTCATTAGAACTACGGTATATGATAGCAACACTTATGTATTATACAGATAACCAGGATGCAACTCTGGGAGGAAAGAGCTGCTATAAAGATCAAGAGAGTCACTAGATGGCAGCAAAGACCATGGCATTGTATTTCTTTGCTGCCCCCTATCAGTCACTCCAATTGTTACAGTCCAAATAGACTATCATAATAAGAAGTGTTGCAATATAAGAGAATATTTGTAGCTCAGGGTTCAGCTGTGGGATCCTTGGTGCTCTTTGCAGATGTTTCATTACCCAACTAGGTAACATCATCAATGCTCGGAGTGGGGTTTACTCTCTGTTTATCTTGTCCTGTCACTCTTGGTAGTTTTTTCATTAGGCTGTTTGTTTATTGAATTGGTAGTTCCTTGATTGGGGTATTGTTTACTGCTTGGTGTTAAACTCTGTTTTATCTGGGTGGTGATTGCTGGTCAGGAGATGTTGTGGTTTTAGCTTTTTGACTGTCTCTTTTGAGTGGTATGTAGATGTAGTTTACCTCTATGTGCCTGCTGATGCCTGCCCTCAAGCCACCTGCTATATAAACAGAGAGGAAACCTCACTCCTTTCTAGCACTGATGATGCTACTTAGTTAGCAAACGAAATGTCTGCAAGAAAACAGCCAAGCTCAGAGAGCATCAAGGACCCCAAAATAAGTACCTTTTACAATAGACCTCTTGGAAAAAGGGACTAGCCAAGAGACATTTAAAATATCCCCTGCCCCAGCTTAAGTTCGTAAGTCTAGAGAAGGATGCTATCCCTTATTAGACCTAAGAGAACATTAAAAGCAGTTCAAGTCTCAATATTTGACCCAAATCTTAGGGGTGTACTATTTGCTTGTGTCATGTAAGCACCATGGAAACCAAGTATTTCCACAGTTTACAAGCCCCAAATCCTTTCTAAGGTAGGTAAAATGAGGACCCAGAATGTGGGAGCAATAAGGTGACTTTGTATAAAATATACAAAGTATGAAGGCTATTGCTTAACGCATTGTAAGCCGCCCTGAGTCTCCGGAGAAGGGCGGCATATAAATAAATAAATAAATAAAATAGATCAGTTTTCTAATCACACTCAACATGATGCAAAAACTAGTTAAAACTGTATTTATTTTGGACTGGTGAGATTGGAGTCTACCTCATACAAAAACGTACAGTACCACAACATTATCAGGTTATAACAAACAAACTTAGCTTTTGCCATTAAACAGCAAACACAAATGCCACAGTGTTGTATTGCTTATACAAAAGAGAAAGGCTGTCATTCATCATAAAGCTTTTGCAGAAAGTAGATGTCTCCAGAGAGACTCTTGTAATTTCTTTGTTACACCCTGCTGCAGAGGTATTAAGCCAAGTCGAAATTCCACTAAAATAAATGACATTAAAAAAATAAATCCACCATCCCATTATGGTGCCCTTGTAGGAATTGGAATCCTCTCTTGCATTTTTCTTCAGGATTAGGTATTTTGTATGATCCAGTCTATTCTCCAAAGAAAAATAAAATTCTACTCTTAGAGGAAGCCTATTATATGGACAAGACAGCAATCATTTTTATCAAGCTTACTTTTAGCATCATCTTAAGACTAGTTGTCTAAAGCAGGATATAACTTTCCTCTGTACATTTATTTTGTAAATTGATTGATATTAATATGCTAGGTAGAACTCTTGTTCCGTTTCAGAGATGTAGACTCTGAAGGGATAAAATTGAAATGTGATGGGTTTTGAAGCCCACAAACCACACATCTTCCTTTTTATTACACAAAGTAGATAATGTTACGTTGGACATGATGGCTGGGCCATAGATAAGAAGAAAAACTCCTGATTCTGTCTTGATCTTCATCTTTTCTTCTACGATAATTCTCGTGGTCCTCCTTTCTGGAGATCATTGCCTCAGATAAAGGCTATGTCTGTTTTTCCAACTTCTGAATTCTGTGGGGAAGGAAAGAAGGAGAAGGAGAAGAGGGAGAAGAAGAGACAGATATCCAGTTCCCAGTTCCCAGCTGTGATGGGGAGATTTGCTTCTTTGTTCCACTGTCAGCAGAGAAATTTACCCTTCAAAAGAGCATTCCAGCACATCCAAGTCTGAATTTTTGATTGTTGCTTCTTCATTATCCCTTCCTTGCTGCTGTTATTATTTCTGGCAAGTAAAGCTTCCCCTCTCACCCATACAGATGTGCTGTGTTCCTGGCACGGCTTCAGCAAACAAACTGAAATATTCTGCAGGCCTTTTGAGAGAGACCGAGAAAGAGCTTGGCTAAGGCCGGGAGGGAGGGAGGGGTGAAGCGAGGGTTGAAACCATAGCTGGTTCCAGAAAGAGATCATTTGCTTCTCCTCTTCTATTTTTCTAACCTCCATTTGAACGGCTGCCAAATTGATATTCTGTCTTTATTTGGTGGGCTTCGATAGCAGGCGTCCCTCCTGGGTCTGAAATGAACTGTCACTCATTTTGCCACCTGTACCAGCCTGACATAATGTTAACTGGCAGCTTGCTAAACGGCCAAATTGCCCCCCACCCCTCTTGAACATGGCACCGGAAGTCTCGCTTGGAATCAACTTCTGTTTCACACCTGCTGCTTGCAGTGGCCTTGACAATACCAGGCAGGGATGCTTTGGAAAACAAGCTAGGATTTATGATTGTGTGGGGAGCTGCCGGAAACACCATTTAGGAGAAGGGAATGGTTTCAAAAAAGGAAAAGCTTGCAACAGTTTCTTTCGAAAAATCACAATTGGCTGTTTATTTGAAGGGCTGCTCCTTCAAAATCAGGTTGTCCTCTGGGCAGGAAGGAAGGAAGGAAGGTGGGTTGAGCAAGGAGAAAAAGAGGACAAAGTTAAAGGAAACTCCCTTATTTCTTATTATTTCTTATTTTCAGCTCCCTTAAAAATAGGGGTTGTAAGAAAAGGCTGTACCGCAGAGAAAGAATATACAGTGCATGGTTGTTGTTTTTTTTTAAAAAATCCCATCTTTATTATTTTTATAAATGAAATGAGGAGGTGAACATACCTAATAAAACTTCCTCCTCCTATTTTTCCTACAGCAACAATCCTTTGAGGTGAGCTGGGAGTAACTGGCCAAAGTTAGGGACTAGAACTAGAACTCCCAGTTACCTGGTGATTGGCCCAAAGTCACCCGTGGCCTTCATGCTCAAGGTGGGACTAGAACTCACAATGTCTTGGAGTTCTAGCCTGCTTCCTTCGTCACTAGACCAAGCAGGCCTTGGTTATTGTGTTCTTTTCCTTTAAGTGACAAAATATTTAGGCCCTACTCTGATGGAAGGATGGAAGAACTTCCCTGCTCAGCCTTTACCTTTCTCCTGGTATTTGCTATGACCTGTGTCGGTCCTTCCCTGGATATAGAAACTAACCCAGGATGCGCCTAGTTAGGACTTCTATGGATGCCTTCAAAGGGCTGGTCCAGGAAGTTGAAAAAAATAACCTGGAAGAGGCCAACAATAAATGACTTCCACACTATGGCCAAGGAGGCTGCAGAGATGCATCCATAAAAATCGCTGGGGTTGGTCTTGGATTGGAGCCTGTTGCTGCAGACATAACTTGAGTGATACCTTTCCAAAATGAGTCCCATGGGGCTTATGCTAGTCTTTTGAGGTAGATCAGGTCAGGAAACAAGAGTCCCCAAGCTGGATTGGAATGATATTTATAGTAACCAAATCTTGAAAGCCTGCCTTGTTTTCCCTCCTCCTCCTCCTCCTCCTCCTCCTCCTCCTCCTCCTCCTCCTCCTCCTCCGTGCCTGTGAATGTTGGTAGAAGCATTCTTTCTGTTTCTCAGGCTGAAAGCACACTTTGCATTTGTGGCTTTCTGAAGCTTAAGATGATGCTTTGTGGCGTGAGACTTCCTAACTCCTCTGGAGGATTATCAGACAGGCCACGCTTCCCATGGATTTCATGAGTTTACTCTCTAGAGCTCTAGGTTGTTGTGCCCCCATTTTGAGCCATTAGTATTGGAACAGAGGGCTGATTCATGCCGAGCACTCATATCAAATCAAACCAAACCTCTATTATGGTCACCATAAGGCAGGTAGGATACAAAGAATTAGTAATTTAAAAAAGATGGAATACATAATAAGTATGTATAAAAATGGTATATCTATTATCCCACCTTCCTTACGCTGGTTTATGACCATAATAAAGATGTGGCTTGATTTGAGTGCTCACTTTCAATTTTTAAAATTTAAATTTAACTGTCTTATAAGTTTTTTTTTCCTTTTAAAGTGTGTGTGTGTGTGTGTGTGTGTGTGTGTGTGTGTGAACATTAGATGGATCTCAGGGAAGATGAAAGTTAATATTAAGTTAATAGATGGTTCCGCCCCAGGCGCCTGATGGAACCTGACAGGTTCCAGATGGAGCTTGGGCCATTCCCTGAGGCTCTGGCACACGCCCCGACTGGAGACCTAGTGGCCGCCTGGGATAGGGCAGCCGCTGGAGCTCTGGACCGAGTCGTGCCTTTGCGGCCTCTGACCCGGCGCCGATCTCATTTAGCTCCTTGGTTTACCGAGGAGCTGAGGGAGTTGAAGCGCCAGAAAAGACGCCTAGAGAGTAGTTGGAGGGCCAGCTGTTCTGAATCTGACCGGACACTGGTAAGATCCCATATTAGGAATTACCTAGTGGCGATAAAAGCAGCGAAATGTAGCTATTTTGCTGCTCTTATTGCATCATCAGATAATCGCCCGGCCGCCCTGTTTAGGGTGACCCACTCCCTGCAACACCAGGAAGTGCGGGAGGACCCCTTGGAGGGTAGAGCCGAGGATTTTGTTCAATATCTGTATGACAAAATCACTCAGATTCGGGAAGATCTGGACTCCGACTGGGTAGTCTCAGGGGGAGGGACTGGGGCAGGTCTTGAGAATGTTATCTGGGATGAGTTTGATCCTGTGACCCCTGAGGACGTGGACAGGATTCTGGGTAGACTGAATGCAACCACTTGTTTATTGGACCCGTGTCCCTCCTGGTTAGTGCTGGCTTCTCGGGAGGTGACACGAGGCTGGTTCCAGGGGATTATAAATGCTTCGTTGGGTTAGGGTGTCTTCCCTGCCGCCTTGAAAGAGGCGGTGGTGAGGTCTCTCCTCAAGAAGCCTTCCCTGGACCCGGCAATGTTGGTAAATTATCGTCCGGTCTCCAACCTTCGCTTTGTGGCAAAGGTTGTTGAGAGTGTGGTCGTGAAACAGCTCCCCCAGCACCTGGATGAAACAACGTATCTGGATCCATTCCAGTTGGGCTTCAGGCCCGGGTACAGCACGGAAACGGCATTGGTCGCGTTGGTTGATGATCTCTGGAGGGCTCGGGACAGGGGGTGCTCCTCTGTCCTGGTCCTGTTAGATCTCTCAGCGGCTTTTGATACCATCAACCATGGTATCATGCTGCACTGGTTGGAAGAGTTAGGGGTGGGAGGCACTGTGTTGCGGTGGTTCTCCTCCTTTCTCTCTGACCGGTCGCAGTCTGTGTTGACAGGGGGACAGAGGTCAACCCCGAGGCCCCTCATATGTGGGGTGCCGCAAGGGTCGGTCCTCTCGCCTCTCCTGTTCAACATTTATGTGAAGCCGCTGGGCGAGATCATCCGTGGTTTCAGGGTGGAGTACCATCAGTACGCTGACGACACCCAGCTGTACATCTCCACCCCGGATCACCCCAACGATGCCCTTGAAGTGATGTCCCGGTGCCTGGAGGCCGTATGGATCTGGATGGGGAGGAACAGGCTCAGGCTCAACCCATCCAAGACCGAGTGGCTGTGGTTTCCGACGTCCCGATATAGTCAGTTGACGCCATCTCTGACTATTGGGGGCGAATCATTGGCCCCCACGGAGAGGGCTCGCAACTTGGGCGTCCTCCTGGATTCACGGCTGTCTTTAGAAGAGCACTTGATGGCCGTGACCGGGAGGAATTTTTATCAGGTTCGCCTGATTCGCCACTTGCGTCCCTTTCTGGATCGGGACTCGTTACGCACGGTCACTCATGCCCTCGTCACCTCCCGCCTGGACTATTGTAATGCTCTCTACATAGGGCTCTCCTTGAGGAGCACCCGGAGGCTCCAACTGGCGCAGAGTGCGGCCGCGCGGGTGGTAATGGGAGCATCATGGCGCTCCCATGTGACACCTCTCCTGCGCGAGCTGCACTGGCTCCCGGTGGTCTTCCAGGTGCGCTTCAAGGTTTTGGTTACCACCTTTAAAGCGCTCCATGGCTTAGGACCTGGTTATCTATGGGACCGCCTACTACCACCAATAGCCTCCCACCAGCCAGTACGCTCTCATAGAGAGGGACTCCTCCGGGTGCCATCAGCCAAACAATGTCGGCTGGCGACCCCTAGGGGGAGAGCCTTCTCCGTGGGGGCACCTACTGTCTGGAATGAGCTCCCCCCAGAGATACGGAGGATCCTGGATCTGCGCACCTTCCGCCGTGCTGTGAAGACTTTTTTATTCCATCAAACAGGCTTGACCTAATCTCCTCCCTCTTTTCATTTCATTTCATTTTTCATTTATTTAAATTTCTATACCGCCCTTCTCCAATATAGGACTCAGGGCGGTGCACAGCCAAAGTAAAAAACCAGACATAGAAAAATTAAAAACTGATTAAAATAATTAGATAATTTGGCCATAATTAAAAACAATTCCAATTTAAAATAGTTTAAAAATTTGACTCAAGCCAGCCCAGCTAGTTGGAATAAATGGGTTTTCAGGGCCCAACGAAAAATCCGGAGGTCTGTTATTGTACGTAACTCTGGGGGGAGGTTGTTCCAGAGGGTGGGCGCCGCCACAGAGAAGGCTCTCCCCCTGGGGGTCGCCAGCCGACATTGTCTGGCAGACGGCACCCTGAGGAGGCCCACTCTGTGCGAGCGTACTGGCCGGTGGGAGGCTATTGGTGGCAGAAGGCGGTCTCGTAAATACCCCGGCCCTAAGCCGGATCTTTTAATATGTAAATTTTAATCTGTTTTTAAATTATTGGGGTGTTTTAATTTGTCTGGGCCAAAATGATTTAATTTGATTTTAACTGGTTTTTAAATTTTTTGTATTTATTTTATTGTCTGGCTGTTCACCGCCCTGAGTCCTTCGGGAGTAGGGCGGTATACAAATCAAATAAACACAAACCCAAACACAAACACAATATGTAGCAAACTAACTCTTATCGTAATACCAAACATTCTTCAATAGCACACTAAATACTCATTAAGACTAGTTTATATCACAGATCTTCGGATGGCGTTTAAGCTTTGCTGAGCAAAAATTATATATTGTAGCAGGAGGGTCCTGCGTGCCCTGGGTATTTCCTGACAGTGAGAACAGCTGGCCTTCCAAAGTTGTGGCTCCTCTGTCACTGGAGATTTTCAAGAAAAGACTGGACAGTCATTTGTCCAGAATGGTACAAACTCTCCTGTGTGAGCAGGACCTCCAAGACCTCTTCCAGCTCTATTATTCTATGTTCTGTGTTTTATGTTAGATTTATTCAGTGGGCCATGGTTAGAACAAAGCTTAAATTTTGGTTTTGGAACCCAGGAAACATCTTCTTACTAATGACTAACCTTGCTATGCTTTTGATAGCCTTGCTCTAAATTGTTGCTTTTTGGAATAATTTCAAGCTTGGTTGCAGAATTTAACCTTGCCTATCGTTACCCAATTACTATAATCCAATAACTTTTGGGCAGTTTGTTTACTTTTGTAAGTGGCATTGTCCTTCTGTGTTTCTGGACTAATCATTGGTTGGTCTGGAAATCTACAACATAAATGAGATATCTCCAATAGGAATGTGCATCCCCCCCTTTCTGTACACTGGTTTAAAGGGTGGGGGAGGGATCACATTCTGAATGACAAAAAAAAGAAATAATGCAGTATTTTGAACGAAGCAAAGGACTTTTTTACCCATCTAGCTATTCAGTTCATTCTACTGCTCTGCCAAATCTAGGGAGGAAACGTATTTTTTTTTCCTTTAGTGAAACAGAAAGAAATAAGGAGGAAGGGGTGGGACTAAAAATATGTGATAATGGGCAGCCTTGGTTCTCATCATATTGTCTGAATAAGGAAGGAAACAGTGTTTTAGATAGATAACATAATTCTGGCTTGGAAAGGTTGGTCACGGAGAAGAGCGAAGAAGTCTTTATTTTTTTAAAAAAAAATAATTTAACAATAAGAGTTGCAGAATAATTTAGAGACAATTGAAATGTACAGTAGATGACTGGATAACTGCTTGAAACAGCCTTCACAATCCAATGTGGTATTTTAGAAAAGAACATTTCTTAATATATAAGCCATTGGTTAAGGAACTGAAGAGAGAGGCAGGAAGATGGGCCTATCAGGAATCTATTATTTTGAAAGCATCCTAAGAAAGATTCACAAAAGAAAATGTACATATTACAGATTTAAAAACCTACAAACCTCTCCAGGAAAATGCCATTTTAAGTATGCAAGCAGCACAGGTAGGTCTCAACTTACGACATAATTGAGCCTGGAATTAGAATCGTAAGTCAGTGCAGTTGCAAGTAAAGGCATCATGGGACCATATCCGATTTTTTTTTTTTTTTTGGTCAATTTTTGCAGCAGTCAGTAAATGCAGTCATTAAGTGAATGCTGCAGCTTTTAAGCAAATATAGTGATCATTAAGCAAACCCATTTTCCCCAATTGGTGTCCTTGGCCAAAAGGACCAGTTCCTTGGCCAAAACTGGAAGTATAGACTAGACACCATCAAAAGTCATGGTCACCTGTGCCCTGGAACATTACAAATCTAAAGTTGAACTGATTGCCAACTACCCAAAATGCAATCATGTGACTTCAAGAGGGATGCAGCCATCACAACTCTGAAAACAGATCATAAAGTAGCTCTGGAGAAGTCTGTTGTAACTTTGAGTGATTCATTGGGCAACAAGTCATAAATCAAGGATTAGAAAGATTAGCAGAAGAAATAGCAGGTTTTAGTCCTCCTTTACCTACAGAAGATAGTTGAGCGACTTTTGACCAGTGATTCTTGGAACTAGACAGTGAAATTTTAAAAAAAAAAAATCTATTTCCCAAACCACACTGGCCCAGCCTGGTGGATTATAGTCCATAATCTTCAGGAAATAAGCTTTCAATCTGTAACTGCTTGATTTTGGACTGCAATTAATCATATCAATAATACACAGTAATCTTAGACCTAACATTTTCAATAGCTAGAGAATATTAAGGAATGAGAAAATGGAGTAAAGAAATTGAATCAAAGCTCCTGGAAAGAACATGACTAGCTGACTAGAAATTTGACCAGGAGCAATTTCAGGTTTTGCTTGTATTTTTTTAAATTGTACTGTCAACTAAAACAAGAAAAGTTATTTCCTTTCAACATGTCAACTTTTCCCTCAAAATGGGAGAAAATAAAATTAAACAAAGCATGCCAAATATATACATATTGATTGCAAGGCAAACCATCTGCTCTCTGAGGATCAAGTTACTGAACTCAAACACAAATACATCATTAATTAAATAATAGCAATAGCACTTAGGCTTATATACTGCTTCACAGTGCTTTTATAGCCCTCTCTAAGCGGTTTACAAAGTCAGTCTCTTTCCCCCAACAATATTCCCCTCAGAAGGATGGAAAGTTGAGTCAACCTTGTGCCAGTCAAGATCAAACTGCCAAACTGCAGGCAGTCTGCAGTCAGCAGAATTAGCCTGCAATACTGCAATCTAACCACTGTGCCACCACAGCTCAGTGGTTAGAATGCAGTATTGCAGGCTAATAATAATAAAAAAACACCACAAGCAGGACAATATCTTGGACACAGAAGGACCGTGGGTGGGAGGGGCAGGTATGGTGGAAGCAGGGGGCCATATCATGTTTCGGGAGTGCGTACTCGCTATCTCCGAGCGATTGCGCACTCCGGTCCCCAATGCTTTTCTCGTTCCCCTGGTAGCACAGATCCTCAGGGCCTGGGTCATCGGCTGATGTTGTGCAACACCAGGTCCGTAGTAAATAAGCCCCCCCCTCATTTACGACCTTATTCAGGAGGGGGGAGCGGACCTGGCGGGTATTACAGAGACCTGGCTAGGCCCGGAAGGCAGGGTGCCCCTTGTTGAAATGTGCTCACCAGGTTTTCAGGCATTCCATCAGCCGAGGGCCCAGGGTAGAGGCAGGGAGGTGCTGGTTATTATTAAAGAAAGTATGTCCGAGGGAAGCCACGGTACCTCAGATAGCTGGATGTAAGTCCCTCCTTGTGAAGTGGGGTCATGGGGTGCAGATGGGCTTGCTGATTAAATACTTGGCTCCCTGCTGCGTGGCAACGGCCCTGCCCGAACTGCCTGATGTGATAGCCCCCAGGCTTATGGTTATGGGGGATTTCAACCTGCCATCTGTCGGTGAAACGTCAATGGCAGCTCGGGAGCTCATGGCTTCCATGATGGCCTTGGACCTGACCCAGTTAGTTCAAGGCCCTAAACACATGGGGGGACACACCCTGGATTTGATTTTTGTCTCTGGTCAGTGGCAGAGTGATCTAGAAATAGGGGATTTAGTCACCAAACCCTTGTCATGGTCTGATCACTCTCTCCTTCGCATGGACTTTCAAACCGCTACACCTCACTGCAGGGAGACAAAACTGACTAGATGGTTCTGTCCCAGGAGCCTGATGGACCCTGATAGGTTCCTGACAGAGCTTGGGCCATTCCCTGAGGCTCTAGCTCACGGCTCGACTGAAGAACTGGTGGCCGCCTGGGATAGGGTGGCCACTGGAGCTTAGGACTGCTTCGTGCCTTTGCAGCCTCTGTCCCGGTGCCGATCCCAATTGGCTCCCTGGTTTTCCGAGGAGCTGAGAGAGATGAAGAGCCAGAAAAGACGCCTGGAGAGTGATTGGAGGGCCAGCCGCTCCAAATCTGACAGAACACTGGTGAAGTCTCATGTTAAGATCTACCTAGTGGCGATAAGAGCGGCAAAATCTAATTATTTTTCCGCTCTTATCGGGTTTACAGAGAACCGCCCAGCAGCCCTGTTTAGGGTGACCCGCTCCCTCCTTCATCTGGGGGCGAGGGAAGACCCCTTGTAGGGCAGGGCTGAGGATTTTGTGCAATTCTTGCATGACAAAGACACTCAGATTTGGAAGGCCTGGGTTCAGATTGGGTAGATTTGGATGAGGTGACAGAGGTGGGTCTTGAGAATTTTATCTGGGAGGGGATTGACCTTGTGACTCCCGAGGACATGGACAGGATTCTGGGTAAGCTTAGCGCTGCCACATGTTTATTGGACCCGTGTCCCTCCTGGTTGGTGCTGGCCTCCCAGGTGGTTACACGAGGCTGGCTCCAGGGGATTATTAATGCTTCTTCGAGTGAGGGTTTCTTCCCTCCCTCTTTGAAAGAGGCGGTGGTGAAGCCCCTCCTCAAGAAGACTTCCATGGACCCAGCTGTATTAGCAAACTATTGTCTAGTCTCCAACCTTCGATTGGCTGCAAAGGTTGTTGAGAGTGTGGTAGCGCGACAACTTCCCTGGTACCTGGATGAAGCTGTCTATCTAGATCTGTTCCAGTCGGGCTTCAGGCTGGGGTTCAGCACGGAAATGGCATTGGTCGCATTGGTTGATGATCTCTGGAGGGCTCGGGACAAGGGTTGTTCCTCTGTCCTGGTCCTATTAGATCTCTCAGCGGCTTTTGATACCATCAACCATGGTATCATGCTGCAACGATTGGAGGGGTTGGGAGTGGGGGACACTGTGTTGCGGTGGTTCTCCTCCTTCCTCTCCGACCATACACAGTTTGTGTTGGCAGGGGGACAGAGGTCAACCTCGAGGTGCCTTGTTTATGGGGTGCTGCAAGGGTTAGTTCTCTCACCCCTTCTGTTCAACGTTTACGTGAAGCCTCTGGGTGAGATCATCCATGGTTTCGGGGTGAAGTTCCACCAGTACGCTGATGACACTCAGCTGTACATCTCCACCCCGGACCATCCCAATGATGCCCTTGACGTGATGTCCCAGTGCCTGGAGGCCATGTGGATCTGGATGGGGAGAAACAGACTCAGACTCAACCCTTCCAAGACCGAGTGGCTGTGGTTCCCGGTGTCCCGTATAGTCAGCTGGTTCCATAACTGACTATTGGGGGCGAGATCCTGGCCCCCTCAGAGAGGGCTCGCAACTTGGGTGTTCTCCTGGATGCACAGCTGTCCTTGGAAGATCATATGACGGCCGTAGCCAGGGGGGCTTTTTATCAGGTTTGCCTGATATGTCAGTTGTGTCCCTTTCTGGACCGGGATGCCCTGCGCACAATCACTCATGCCCTCATCACGTCCTGTCTGGACTACTGTAATGCTCTCTAATGGAGCTCCCCTTGAAGAGCACTCGGAGGCTCCAACTGGTCCAGAATGCAGCCACGCAGGTGATTATGGGGGCGACATGGCGCACCCATGTAACACCTCTCCTGTGCGAGCTGCACTGGCTCCCCATGTTGGTGACCACGTTTAAAGCGCTCCATGGCTTAGGACCGGGGTATATACGAGACCGCCTTCTGCCACCAATAGCCTCCCACTGGCCAATACACAGAGAGGGTCTCCTCAGGGTGCCGTTGGCCAAACAATGCTGACTGGTGACACCCAGGGGGAGAGCCTTCTCTGTGGGGGCATCCGCCCTCTGGAATGAGTTGCCCATAGAGATTCGTATGATCTCCGACCTGCGTACCTTTCACCGCGCCCTGAAGACCCTTCTGTTCCAACAAGCTGGGCTGGCCTAATATGAATTTTAAAATGGGTGTATGTTAATTTTTAATTTTGTGGGCCAAATTTTTATATATTCATTTTTAAATTGTTTTTTTAAATTCTGTAAGTTTATATGTGTTTTAATATGGCTGTACACCACCCTGAGTCCTTTGGGAGAAGGGCGGTATAGAAGTTCAATAAAATCTAAATCTAAATCTAAAATCTTTTAGATAACAATAAAGGAAAGGGTCAAACACTCAGCAGTGTTGCTTCTTGTGGAAAAGGATGGACAATGAAAAAGATCTGAATCTTTTTGGAAGTTATCTGAAAATAATATCAGAATTGCCAGAGTATGGAAAAGTAAAATTATTGAATTAAAGCCCTCCAACAAGACTCAAAAGTAGAATGAGCTAAACCTTTAAAAAATGGGAAAGTAGATTCAACTGCATATCCTTAACAAAGAATCAAGGCAGAATCAATGTCAGACCATATTATACGTTGTTACCTATAATAGACACATTCTCTACTTTTCTTGGTCCAGATGATGATGATGATGATGATGATGATGATGATGATGATGATGTTATCCATACAGTCAGGTCTGACTCTTGCTGATTCTGTGGGCCAGCTCTCTCCATAACTTCCAATCTTGCAGGACTTTGAGTTGTTCCATGCTCTGGCTGGTGTCAGCTTTGATGGTGTCCCGGCATCATGTTCTTTGACTGTCTGGTTTCCTTTTATCACTAACTCTTCCCAACATAATTGCTTTCTCCAGTGAATTTCCCTGCCTGACATGGCCAAAGTAAGTGAGGCACAGTTTCATGATTTTGCTTTCCAGTGACATGTCTGGTCTTATCCACTTCAGTATTTGCTTGTTAGTTACCTTTGCTGTCCAAGGAACATGCAGGAATCTCCTCCAGCATCACAGCTCAAACAAATTGATTTTCTCCCTGTCTTGCTTTTTTAAGGTCCAAATTTCACAACCATAGGTAGCCACGGAGAGCACAATAGAGCAGACTAGCCTACATTTGGAGGGCCAGTCTTGGTGTCCAGAAGATATATTAATTTCCCATTGTACCAACCTGTTCTGACCCATCTCCCCAAACACGACAAACCCTCTGAAGTGAACTCAAAGATTCCTTTCATTAGGAGTGTCGGCAGCCCTGCCAAAAAGTTTATCTCTCACTGCAGGCTAACAAGTCAGTCCATCCGGAAGATGAATAATTGTTTGTCACATCTATTCATCTCCGCCCCCTGCCTTTTATCCCCAACACTAGGGTGGGGCTTTGCTAGCAGCAGTGGCTCTTCCTTCCCAAGGATCAGCCCACAGATTTCCACTGCTCTCCTCTCCTCTGCCTTCTGCACATCCACGCATCAGGCACTGGGACCAGCTGTTCCTCCTCTTCCTCATCATCCACCTCTAGACTTGGGAGCTGTTGACTCTCCATCTAAGGGCTGATGGATGACCCAGGCTCCATCTCTGTCTCTCTGTCTCTCTCTGCCAACTCCATTCCCTCGGAGCTCTCAGGTTGCCCTGATGCTGATCCTGACTCCCACGCCTCCTCCTCCTGATTCACAACACAATCCATTGTATAAATATGTTGCATGTTGCTGTAATGATCTGGGATGTATTAGCATTACAAATTTAAGTTGCTTGACTTCTATGTGTAAACCAGTTGGAGATGAAGTCGGTTTACTAATCACTTTTCAAAATTCAGCCTTTTCTCTTCTTAACCATATAGACAGCCTGATTTTTGTCTGGTTCAAACTCTCCCCGTAGTCCTTGATGGGCGGGTTCTCATTCTTTTTTCCCTCCTCTCCTCATATCAGGAGAAAAAGCACCAATCACTTTCCTTTCCATGGTTGGCTCTTCTGGGACATGGAGTTTTATGGTTAGATGTTTAGCTATCTATCTCCCTCATCCTTGACAACTGTCAGTCGGACACATCCAGGCACCCACTGGTGAGCCACTTAAACGAGATAACACCATAGTTTTATGATTCTTCCTCTTTGCTTGGGCTGGAATAAGGAAGTGACAGAACTTTTGTCAATTTCACCTGGATAAATGTAAAACAAAAGAAGGAAAGAAAGGTCCATCCTTGTTTTGGTGGCTTTGTAAAACATTCAAACAAGGAACACCTTTTTGCTGGTCTGCTAGTGACATGAAGCAAAAATAAATAAAGTTAATTTAATTAAGCAAGTCTCTCCCTGAGCAGACAGTTCTGAAACCCAGGACAAAAATTGCCATGGAAAGACCGTGGCCAGGAGGGATGAAGGTGTCCCTGCCCCAGTACAGAGGGGTCAAATGCCAGCTGTGGAATGAAGAGCATCAGGTGAACTGGGCAGCCTTGCTTGAATCAGCACAAGTTAGAAAGTACCATTTTTGGAGCAGAGTGGGAAAAGGCAAATGAAACAGGGAGCAAAAATAGAATGTCCTTGTGAGATGATGATGATGATGATGATGATGATGATGATGATGATGATGGTTCACTCAAATCCTACTCTATGGGCTAGGTCTCTCCATGTCTTCCCATCTCATACTACGTCTTTGAGTTATTCTATCTGGCCAGTGTCAGTTTTGATCCTGCCCTTGAGAAATAGTTTAAAGGTACATATTTATACCAGGGCAACATGGTTTTGTAGATCATTTTTTTAATCAACTTGTCTCTGGTGTATCGTCCTTTGATCCCTTTGTATACCAGACTTTCACAGCGATAGCAATTAATAGTAATGGAGGATATATTAGTCTTTAGGAGAAGTCTTTTGACTCATAAGGGTTCATAATATTTCACTTTCAATCCCTCAGAGGTATCATGCAGAAATATTGAGAGTACTGTATTTTTTGGACTATAAGATGCACCTAAATTTAGAAGGAAAACAAAAAAAAAAGTTTTTGGCATCCTCAAGCTCCATTTTCAGGCCTCTTTTCGGACCTTTTTTTTGGGCCTTTTCCAGCCTTTTTTTTTTTTTTTTTTTTTTTTGGCCCATTTTCGAGGCTTTTTTGGCCTGTTTTTTCAGGCTTTTTGGCCCATTTTGAGGCTTTTTTGGCCCATTTCTGAAGCTTTTTTCAGCCCTTTCTCGAAGCTTTCTTCAGCCTATCTTTGAGATTTTTTTCAGCCCATTTTTTAGGCTTTTTTTGGCCTAATTTTGAGGTCTTTTTGGCCTGTTTTTGAGGCTTTTTTGGCCCATTTTTTCAGAAAAAAAAACCCTCAAAAAAGGGTCAGAAAAAGCCAAAAAAAAAAAAAAAAAAAAAACTGGGCCAAAAAGTCTTGAAAACAGGCCAAAAAAAAGCCTCAAAAACAGGCTGAAAAAAGCCTCAAAAATGGCCCAAAAAGCCTCAAACACAGGCCAAAAAGCTTGGAAAACAGGCCAAGAAAAGCCTCAAAAATGGGCTGAAAAAAGTCTTGTATATGGGCCAAAAAAGCCTCAAAAACAGGTTGAAAAAAGTCCCCAAAATGGGCTAAAAAAGCCTCAAAAACAGGCAAAAAAAGGCCTGAACAAGGCTGAAAAAGGCCTGAAAAAGGCCGGAAAAAAGGCCTGAAAACGGGGTGCGCGGAGGCCAAAAAATGGCCGGTCGATGGGTGGGGCTTCAGCAATATTCAGTCTATAAGACACACAGATATTTTCACCCCCTTTTGGGAGACAAAAACATGTGTCTTATAGTCCAAAAAATACAGTACTGACCCAGGTCATTGCCACACACACACACAATGAAAGTTGAAAACACAGCCCAGCAAGTCAAAGGGAGGAATTAAGTGGACGGTTTTCTCAACAAGCAAAACTAAGTATCAGCAGAATCCTGGAAAGATTTAGATCAAGAGCAGAACTGTTGAACAACAGAAGAGTTCTGGAACAACAAAAGAACGGACTTGGAAAGGACCTTGGAGATCTTCTAGTCCACATAGCCAAGGGTTTGCTTGAAGCCATCCACCAATGGGTTGAAACCAGAAAAAACTGCCTTTATTCATTTACAATTTCCCAGATCAGAATGTATTCCGATAATCCCATCCATCTGTTGTTGACTCGGTTGCATTGACTTTTTCCCCCCTGCTTGGGAGCTCCAAGGAGCAAAAATGAAGATGCCTCTTTGTTTTATTCCAGGAGCAGCTCCATATGGCTCAAAGTCATATACGGCTTTGAGATCTATGGCTGAGTGGGAATTTGAACTTTTTTAATGGGTTTTTATGAAAGGGATGATTTTTTTAATTTTGTAAGCCACCCAGAATCACCTATGAGTGAGTCAGGCAGCTGTATACATTTGTTTTAGTACATAAATAAATGCAGTTGAGTTATGACCATTATTGAGCCCAAATTTCTGTTGCTAAGTGATACAATTGTTAAGTGAATCACTGCATTTGTTAAATTAGCAACACGGTTGTTAAGCGAATCCGGCTTCCTGTTGACTTTGCTGATCAGAAAGTTGCAAAGGGGATCACGTGACTCTGGGATGCTGCAACCATCGTAAATAGGATCCAGTTGCCAAGCGTCTTTTGATCATGTGACCATGGGAGGCTGCAATGGTCGTAAGTGTGAAAAATGGTCGTAAGTCCCATTGTAACCTCGAATGGTCACTAAATGAGCTGTTGTAATTCAAGAAGTACCTATACATTTTAAGCCTCTCTTGGTTCAAGTCCAGCTCCTTCATCATGGCAATATCCACCATTTACCTAAGAGGTTGGTAGATAAATTAATGTGTCTACGATGGGATTTGCAAAGGCTGCTTTGTGTTTGGTTCTATTTTTTTTTTTTTAAATAAAACCATCTCTCATCTCATCTTGATTTTTTCTTAAAGGCCTCATTTTGGGGGCAAATAAGCCTCTTTTCTGTGTAAATGTGCACTGGAGTGAATTGTGCCTTGTTTTATCTTCATAACCTCCCCCTGTCCTGGCCTTCCTTCCCTATGCTTAGGGATGGAGAGACCTGCCCCGCAGGGCTTATCTCAGGAAGGCAATGATGGCTAGATAGTTGTTGAGGTCTCCATGTGAAACAGTCTTTCCTTCCCCACCACATCAAAGTTGCAGACGTTGCTGTTGTCCCTCCAAAGTTTTAGCCAACCAAGACGGCTCCTTTCCCCAAAAGCTGAGCTTTAGCTCTTTCTCCCTCCAGCCATCAGCCAGGCTGGGTTCCCAAGGCTAGATGGGGAATCCTATTACTCCCAAATAACTGTGCATTGCCCATCGCCTCTGGCTCTGCCTCTCATTTCCAGTGGCCCTTGTTTAGACTGCCTTTCTTTTTCCTCGCCTGTTATTGAATGCTCCTTCACCTCCTGCTCCCACGGAGGAGGAGAAAAGTGAACCGTCCATCCATCATTTTGTCTCTCTTTTTGTTTTGTGTTTTCCGTTGCTTTGCCAGAGGTTCAAACAGAACAGCCAGGGAATTAATTATGTCATCGATGATCTAATTCCTTATGCATTGAAAGAACTTTCAGGAAAGGTCAACGGATAGCTCGCCTCGGTGGACCCATCACGAATACTTAGGACGATTAGATTCCCATTGCAGCGAGGAGAGTGGAAAAAAATAGACCATATCTCGGCTTACACCCCAAACTAGGCACAGATAGGGCGACGTCTTCTTTCTGTCACAGCCCACGATTCATCCTGCCTCCAGCCCAAGAGCGAGCCGGGCTAAAGTCTATTCAAATAGCCTTCTCCTTCTGACACCATCCCGAGCAGGGTGCACATTCCGCACGGCGCTTTGGTCCCACTTACTCCTCAGAGACGCGGTTGCCAACAGGAGCGAGAGGAGGAGGAGGAGGAGGAGGAAAAGAGGCAGATAGTCCCGCGGGCAGCGCTTTGCCAGAAGACGGCACCAAAGTCGGGAGCGGCGGACAAAAGGTTCCCAACGGCTCGCCGGGGCCCCCTCCCCGGGACCCCGCGCCCGAAAAGAGAAACCTCAGCTTTCTTTCTCTCCTTTTTTGGTTTTTGGCAAGCTCCTTCCTCAGCACCGACCGGCCACAATTGAATAGGCCGGCTCTGGAGAAGCCGCCAGGCTGCAGAAGGAATTCCACGCCGAAAGACCAGCTGCCGGCCCACCCACTCTCCCCACTCCCCCTCTTTCCATGCATCCCTCCCCATGCACGCGGGCGCGCCTGCCCAAGCGCGGTCCCGCGCACGGAGAGCCGCGCATTCCCGGGCGGGTGGGCGCGCGCGCCGCTTCTGCCCTGCCGACGCAGGAGTGCCGCCCGGGCTCCGGGGCTGGGAAGCGGCACCGGCCCCTCTCCGGATCTCCTCCCAGGAAGCGACTCCTGGCTTGGGGGGGGGGCAGTCCCGCAACGCTCCTCCTTGGAGCCAAGTGGGGCGCTTCCTTTGGCCAAGCAGCAAAGTCCCCTTCCTCTCCCTCCCTCCCCCCCGCCCCTCCTCCCTTCCTTCGCGCGGCAGGAATCCAAAAGAGAAAGACTCCAGGCGAAGGGGCTGGGGAGGAAAATCTGGGCAGCCCGTTCCTGAAACGCTTTTGAATCCCGGGTGTGTGCGCGCGCGTGGGAAGGCGCGGGCGCGAGTCCGCCCCCTCCCCTTTCAGCGCGCCTGTGTGATTTCTTTTTGGCTGGGATTTTTTTTAACCTGGCCCCCCTCCCCGCGCCGCTGCTCCGTGCTTGGTTTGGCACGCCGGCGCCTGTGCCTGGTTTGTCAGGAGGCCAAATCCGAGTCCCTTTTGGCTTCGGGTTCGGCTTTTGAGAGGATGCCCGGGGCGGCCGGCTTTCCAGAAGCCCCGGGGCTGGCGGCCGGGCTTCCCCTGCAGGCTGCCGCCTTCGGCTGGGTCTCGCCTTTTTGCAAGCGCTGTCCGAGGACTGGCGGCAGGGCTGCCGAATAGCAAGAGCTCCGTCGCTTCGGGAAGAGGGACCGAGGAAGGCAGGAACGGCGGCAGCCAGGGAATGTGGCTACCGCGGCCGCCAACCGCCGCCGGGGACCTGAGAAGCGTCGCCCCGAAGCAGGAGCGGCTGCAAGAGAGGCGTTTTCTCCCCGGCGCCCGTCTTCTTCCTTGGGGAAACGGGCGCCGGATGGCTGCTGATTGCGGATCTTGCTTTTGAAAGAAGGGGAGAAGCTGGCTTGGCCGAGACCTCCTCGACCCGGATCTTTACCGTCTGAAAGCCGCGGCTTCTCGGGACCCGTTTGGCGAAGACCGCCCAGGATCTTAGGGGCTTTTTCATATTTTTATTATTATTATTTCTCGGGCGGGGGTGGGTGGGTGTCCGGAATCCAGGAAACCGGGAGGGGGCGGGAAATCGCAGGGAAAAGGAGGAGAGCTCGGCGGCGGCTGGCGGAAGGTGGGGAGAGCTCGCGCGTTCCAGCTGATTCAGCAGCGGTCGTGTGAATGCGCGGAGATGTAGCTGACAGGGCGGGAGGGGTGTCGCGCTCTCCGGATCGAAGGGAGAAGAGCTCTTTCGGGTACCTGCCGGCTGCGGCTGCCTCCCCCACCCCTCTGCCGTCGGATCTTCCCGCTCCTCTCCTCCCCCCCACCCCACTCCCGTTTCTCGCTTCCCCGCCGCTCCGCATGCTGCGCCCTCCCCGCCCTCGATGCCACTGCTTCCCCCCGGGGGAGGGCTAGAAAGGCGCCGAGGAGGATGAGCGAAGGGGTCGCCTCGCCGCCGGGTGCCGCAGCCGCTGCCGAGGAGGGGGCGGCGGCGGCGGGTGGGGGCCCTGCGGCGGGCGATGGAGGGCCCGAGGCGGCGGCCCGGGAGGTGCGCTGCGGCGACTGCCTGGTGTGGAACCGGCAGCAGACGTGGCTCTGCGTGGTGCCGCTCTTCATCGGCTTCGTGGGCCTGGGGCTCAGCCTGATGCTGCTCAAGTGGATCGTGGTGGGATCCGTCCAGGAGTACCTGCCCACCGAGCTGATGGATTCCAAAGGGATCGAGCAGGACCCCTTCTTCCTCTCCAAGCAGCCCACCGCCCCGCCCAAGAGCGGGGAGCCCACCGCCTCGCCCGGCACGGACGCCGCCGCCGCCGCCGCCGCTTCTAGGACGCCCAACCGGATCAGTACCCGGCTCACCACCATGACCAAGGCGCCCACCCGCTTCCCGGCCACCCGGGGCCCCGTCCGGGCCGTCCCGCCGCGGTCCACCACGGCGCGCCACACGCTGGCGCCCCCGACCGTCCTGGCCAGCACCACGGCGGCTGTCGCTGTCCCTTTCAGCACCACGCTCCACGTGGCCCGCCCGGCGCCCGGCGCCCCTCGGAGCCCCCCTGTGCCGCTCTGGCCCACTGCGGCGTACACTACCTCGTCGTACAAGACTTATCTTCAGGACTCGGCTCCTTCCTGGACCTTATCCCCCTTCCAAGAGGCCAGCACCACCACCACCACCACCACGCCGGAGACCAGCTCCAGCCCCAAATCCCGTAAGTGAGAGGGAACTTTTGCCTAATCTTCCTGTCCTCTTTCTCCTCCTCTTCTTCTTGGGTGGCTTCTCTGTTGCTTTGGCTTGGACTGAAAGGGTCCTTCTCGGGTGGACCTGGTTGCCAGCCCTGCGTGGGAGGTGGGGGGGGTTGGAGTTGGGAGGGTTGCATTTCAAAGCAAGGAGGCCGAGGGGATCTTTGGAAGTTCCTCTGGGGCTGGCCATTTCCGTGGCTGTGGTGGAGATGGAGAGGAAACCTTCATGGGGATCATCTGTTCCTTCACAGGGCGAGACCCAGACAGGGACTGTGTCCTTTTTTCTGTGTTGGTACAAGGGGGTGAAACCCCAAGATTGAAGCCAGAGAAGAGCTGCCAGTGATGTGGGCAGTTCTGATCTTAGGGTTAAGCCTTGGACTGGTTTGTTAGGATGGGAGAATGTGGTAGTTTTAGACAAGGAAGTCTGGCCTTAGTGCTTTGGTGACTCTGGAGAAGGACAGGGAAAAGTTAAGAGAAATGGCGAAGAAGTGCTTTTGAATCAGAGTTGTGCTGATTCAGTCTTGGACAAAAGGCATGCATGTTCTTCTTAGCTTTCCCAAAAGGTTTTGTTTCCTTCCTCCCTCCCTCCCTCCCTCCCTCCCTCCCTTCTTTCCTTCCTTCCAAAAGCCTTTCCTCGTCTCCCTTGTAAGCTCTACTGTTTTAGATTCATGAGTGCTAGTTCTGCACTTGCACATGCAAACATGCGCCATACACACCGTCTATATATGGAACAGTTCTGGGTGGTCCCATTTTCTCTTCTTGCTGGGATGTAAATGGAATCTTATTATACAGGAGTGAAAGTAAATAGATGGAGAGGGTTTTTTTTTTCATCCCCTAAAGGATGAAGGATCTGATATATTTGCATCCCTCATCAGTGCTGCAAATTTCCATTTAAACAGTTCATTCTTACTCCCTCTTTTATTTGAAAAAAAAATGGAACTGAAGCTTCAAAACCTTGTGAAGGTTATCCAGGACACAAAGCAGCTCCTGGATGCCACTATTTCAATGAGAGTTGGGGAAAGGAGGGGGGATGGTGAAATTCCATATTTATCCCCCATATTTCTCACCATCTCACCATCCTTTCCTTAGTGAGATATGTTAGTGAGAAGCTGGGTTTCTCTATCGCCACTGTGGTTCTTCTCACTTTCCAAAAGGTAAATCCAATGGAACACTCTCATCCAAGGTTATTTCCTCCCCACACGGTCCTTTCCCTTTTGTGGGGTGAGCTGCTGGGTTCGTTTATTTCAGCTGACAGGCTTTTCTTTCTCTCCTCCACAGCTTAAAGCTGGTTCTTCATAACCTGGGATGGAAAGCCATCCTCATAAGATGCTGTGGTGTGAGAAAAGAGGTAAAAGCAGTAACTGGGTTGGAGAGATGTTTCCTCCAGAGGATTCAGCCAGAGAAGGAGAGGGCAGGCAGTGTGTTAGTGGTCACTGAGTGGGTGTCCAGAGAATGTATCCCTATTCTGTTTCAGAGAAGATGCTCCAGGCTCTCTTTGAGAGGGGCTCCTTTTATCTGACTGAGGAAGGGGAGGGGGCAGCTAGAGATGCTGTTTCTTTAGAGGATGAAACCTTGGCTAGTATTCGCTAACTCTTTCCCTCCTCTGGCACACCTCGCCTTCTCCCTTTCCCGTGTGCAAAGCCCTTTCAGTGGAGAAACCTCCCCAATGCCCTAATTTTTATGACGCTTTGAGCCACAGGACAGCAGGTGGGACAATGTTCAAAGAATAGACTGGGTGTGCGAATCACTGCCTGTTCAGGTTCTCCTTAAAGACAAATAAACATCTCTATGACTGGCAGACCCCTGGGGGTTTTGTAACCTCGGCCGGCCAGGGAGTCCTGCTCGAAATATAAATGTCAGTTGCCAGGAACCCATTGCACCCCTCCTGTTTCCCACAGAAGGATGCACGCCAAGATCATCATCATACCTAGGTGATGAAGGACTCTTCAGATCTGCAAGTAACTCTTTGTTCCAGCTTTGCGAATGCCACTCTCTCAATTGTAGATTGGATCTCAAGGTTTCCTCCCCTTCTCTGCTTTCCCACCCCTACCACAGCTTTAGCAAGGAAGGAAATACAAAGAACTGCAAACTCATCAGAAAGTGGCCTTTAAACATAGAACAGTTTCTGCATTATCATTAACAGGAGATTAAATAGAATATGAGATTCAATGAGAGAGTGGGGAGGGACGGAGGGAGAGGGAGGGAGAAAGAGAAAGAAAGAAAGGGAGAGAGCGAGAGGAAGGAAGGAAGGAAGGAAGGAAGGAAGGAAGGAAGGAAGGAAGGAAGGAAGGAAAAAGAAAGAAAGAAATATTTAGGGCACATGGATTTTCTTCCCTTTCTCTTCCAAAGGTGATTGTTTATTATTATTATTATTATTATTATTATTATTATTATTATTATTATTATTATTATTATTATTATTAGTCAAACAGTCAGCCAAATGTTTAGATTGGATTTGGCATTTTTATCCACACCCCGAGTCCTTCCCAAGGGCCTGTGATAGGCAGATGCGGGTATTTGATGTTGTCACAGGTATTGTTGCAGGATGTCAGCTGTTCCAGGTAAAGCTGCCTTTTGTAGTTGACAGGTGGGGGATTTTGTCAAATGCCGATGGTGTTCAAGGGATGCTCCAGCAACCTTGGGGTTGCAGTACTCAAGGCTCCTGTGACTAATGGGACTGTCTTTGTTTTCTTTTGCCACTGTCATTCTATTTCTAGTTGCAGGTTTTTATATTCTGCAATTTTCTCCAGTTCTTTTTCTTCTCTTCTGCTGTCTCCAGGTACTGCAGTGTCCACTATCCAGACTTTTTCTGTTGTTCATATCAAAAATAGTTAGGCCTTGGGGTATTAGGTGACAGGTGCCTGTCTCTTTGAATTCTAAGGTCCCAAAGTTCTTCTTTATTTTCCATTACTTGTCTGTTTTGAGGGGGCCCACCAGTTCTTGCTTGCAGGCAAATGGCCCTTTTTGTAGAGATTCCAATGGAGCCTTGTTGCTACTTTGTCATATCATTGTTTGTAATCAATCTGTGCAATCTTCTGGCACCAGCCAATTTATATTATTAAGGATAATATTTTTTAATTGTGCTATCAGGTAATAGTTTTCTCAGATTAGCAGGCTAACTAATGATTCAGTGATTCCTTTGTAGACAGTTGCCTTAACAGAATGCATCTTTCATTCCACATTTTGACATATTTAAAGGACTTTTGTATTCAAGGATAGGCACAAGAAAAGAGAGAAGGAAGTGTGTTTTCTGAGAGAGATTCCGTTGCTTATTAAAAGAAAGATGTACTATCCTGCTTTGATCCACAGACTTGTAGAAAACTCAGGTGATGTAGTGATCAGGATATATATCTAACTTATCAACACTCTAATGGATCAAGAGTCTCTAAGTTATGGACCTTCAAAGAGGTGTTTAACTGAGAAAGGCTGGTTTCTATCCCACGTAACCTTGTGAAGTGTTTTGAAGGAGGAAGATGGTCCTTTATTGAGTTTCCTCGTTGCTTTTTCTCTGACTACTTTGGACAGGGAATAACTCCATCCACTCGTAGTCCTTAGAGAAAGTTCAGGCTTATCTTCTTATGTTCTTCCACAGCAGAATCTCTCAGTCTAGGTCAGATAATTTTATGGTGCAAGGACTCACTATCCGTTTGAAACTTTTGAAGGATACCATTGGCCTTTTGAATAACGCAGAAGGTAACGTCCCATGTGCAAGGGGGTCTAAATAGGGAAACACTGAATTTGATTTACTGTAATTTAAATGCAGTCAAAATTGCATTCCATCCATATGGTGATGTGGTTATTCTCCCTGTGTTAACAATGTTTTCCTTTTGTTATTCTTTGGAGAAATTCTGGTGATGGTTTAATGGTTCTCTGCATGATGTGGAAAATTTTGGCAACAACAGTTTTATGGAACTAGACGGTGATCAATGGAATAGTTCAACAGCTCCCAAAGGTTTCTGCCTGTTTATAAAGATCCAGAAGGAAAGCATCCCTATGGATTCTTATCTTTGGGGAACATTATTTGCATAAAACACCAATTAGGTGTTTGCTGCTCCATTTTTCTGGAATAAAACTCCCCTGTTTATTCCCAATAGTCTTGAGCTTCCAAAAAGCAAGAAAGGGCTGGCTTTTTCAGTGAGTCTTTGGGATTTGAGATGTTTGATTTTGATTCCTTCTGCAGTAGGAATATATTTCGACAGTTTGGTTTCAGTATTTTGTGCCTTGCTTTGACCTTATTTCTGTGTGAGATCTGCAGCCTGCTCTGTGTGATTGCAGGGGCAAATAGGCCTGGATAAAAAACAAACATAAACAAACAAACAAACAAACAAACAAACAACAGATGCATGCATAGTAAGGCTGAAGGGGATCCAAGGCCAACTGTTCATCAAAGCCAAATCTGTTGGCTTCATCAGGTCAGCATCATGGGCGGGTGTGGCAAAAGGCAGCCAACTCCTTTCCACTGGACCTAATCTTGCAGCCTCACACAGAAAACCACATTCAGCTTTTACCATTGCAGTGCAAATCTAGCAGGCCTAATGACCTTGAATGGAAATGAAAAGCAGGATGTTTGCTGTAAGTGCTTTCTGGGCACAACCATCCTTTTGAGCAGTGCCAATTTTGGTGTTTTAACTCCAGTTTATGGCTTAGAGGAGACCTGGGACAGGGTTAGGGTTAAGGTTAGGGCAGGGGACCAGAGGTGGGTTTCAGCAGGTTCTGACCAGTTCTGGAGAACCAGTAGCGGAAATTTTGAGAAGTTCTGAGAACCGATAGTAAAAATTCTGACTGGCCCTGTCCCCATCTATTCTCTGCCTCCCAAGTCCCAGCTGATCAGGAGGAAATGGAGATTTTACAGTATCCTTCCCCTGCCACGCCCATCAAGCCATGCCCACCAAACCATGCCACGCCCACCAAGCCACACCCACAGAACCAGTAGTAAAAAAATTTGAAACCCACCACTGCAGGGGACAGTAGTAGGAATCCACACGCCTTTGTATCAGCAGAGAAACTCAAATGATGGGATTTGAAACATGGATGCAAAAAGAAGATATTCTACAGCAATTTTCAAAAACTACGTCCTGAAGGAAGCATCATTCAGTTCCATAGATTAATTGCCAGGTCATTTCATTGTTGATTAAGAATTGATCATTGGATTTTAATTAGAAACATCTCTTGTGTTCCATGCTGCTGCCACTGAATGCAATACATATTTCTGCATCTTCTCATCTGATTTTCCAAATATTTTTCTGCATTATTTAGATGAGAGAAGCTATAATTTGCTCTTCTTTCCCCTGAACATTATTACAGTTGGTATAAAATATTACTTAAACTGATAGCAATTCTGGAAGTCCATCAGAGTTGGGTGCCATATAAAGTTACTACATTATTATGAAGCAAGCACAAACAAAATAGTTTATTTACTTAGGAAATTAACTGCTGGAGATACATTTTCCGTCAATATGTTTGGTGCTCTGTTGATTTTGTTGGTACACAAAGCTGAAATATTATCTTTATATTAGTTCTCTTGCAAGAATTCATCAACAGGGTGAGAATGGCTACACTTGCAAAATTGATGGCTTACAGGAGAAGCAGCCCTGCTGAATCATATAATGCAGAAGTGCCAAAATAGAGAAATTAAATTTAATGTTTGTTTAGGAAATACAAAGAACATTTTGAGATTTGCTGTCATTTTATGCAAAAATAGAAAGTTGACCTTTGCTAGTGCACCCCAACAACAAAATGATAACAATATACACAGAGTCTATTAGATGGTTTTGACTGGATTTGGTACTTCTGATTATTGGAACTTTCCTAAGGATTAGGATGTTAAAGATACTGTCATAAAATCAATGTTTTTTTTTTTTCAAATAATACAACTACAACTGATGAGCTGAACTTCTGTCCATTCCTAATGCACCCAGAGGCTTCTCCAGATCTTTGACATGGCACCAAACAACTATCATCATAATGCATATGTGTGTACAAGAACCCTTATTACACAAAAGTGGATCTTAGTGGGGTTTTGAAATTGCTGGTTGGGTAGTCCAAAGGAAGTTTACTTCTCAACCCCCATTCAAGGAATAATAAAAATAATGATAAAAATGGTTTAGTGATGTATAAGGTATAATGGCGCACTTAAGAAAGCATTGAAATGAAACTGAGCTAAGGATGCTCTCCAGCCTGGACTGTCCAGGGATGAAAATCTACTTGCTTTTTATCCAAGTTTATTTGCTTCCCTGCTGAATGAATTGAGAGCCTCTAAGATTTGAACCCCTGGCCATCTTTGTTTCTCCATCCTTTAGGTGTGAATTTTCACAATGGCTTGCATCTCAGAGTGATGCACCAAAGTATGAAGGAATCTCAAAAGAAATTGCTGAGCTTTGAAAAGCATAGCAGAAGAGTCGAAATACAAATATTATATCTCAATGGCATTGTTGTTGCTTTCTTGGAGTGACAAGTCCAAAGCATAGGTTTGAAATATTTTGTGTTTTAGGCACTTTCTTTAGTGCAGGAGGTATTTTAAAATAGTTATTTGTATTCCACCTTTGTTATTTTTATAAATAACCCAAGGCAGCAAATGTATCTAACACACCTTCCTCCTCCTATTTTCCATCAACCCTATGTGGTGGGTTGGGCTGAGAGAGCGAGTGACTGGTTTCGTGGTTAAGATGGAACTAGAACTCACAGTCTCCTGGTGATTCACCCAGTCACTCAGCCACCTTTCATGGATAAGGTGGAACTAGAACTCACTGTATCCTAGTGAGTGGCCCAATGTCATCCAGCCAGCTTTTGTGCCTAAGGTGGGACTAGAACTCATTGTCTCCCAGTGATTGGTCCAAAGTCACCCAGTTGACTTTCGTGGCTAAAATGGGATGAACACAGGGTCTCCTGTTTTCTAACTATGATGCCTCAACCATTAGACCAAACTGGCTCTCTGTAACACTGGACTGAAACAAATAACAAATTGAAATTCTTGGTGATTTAGTCAAACTCTCTTCACCGTTGCTGAAAAATGCCAACTAATTTGTTGGTGCCCTCCTTTAATAATATCTTGAAAGAGGTCTTCAATCTTGACCACACAGAGATTGAAATCAGTGGAAAGCAAATAATTATAATCAATATTAGAATTCTGCACATAAATTATTTTGGACAATAATTTATTGATTTTACAACATCTTAAAAGGACATTTTCCCTCTACTATTCCCAATGCTTCTATATAGCTAGGCTGAATAACAGAAATGAGTAGCTCTGCTTAGTATGCCTAAAAATCATAATAGAATCATAACTGTTAAGATTTTGCTGTGCTCTACTTGCTTCATAAATATGCTGAGTCATCTTGAAAAAGCAGCCCTGTATTTAAATTTCTTTAATATTTGCTTTAAGAATTCTAGTATCAGACAATCAAAAGCATTTTGAAACGTATTGCTAGTGAAAGCTTATTAATTTGCTAATTTGTGTAATATAATGTAATATTTAATGGTTTCCCGATGGGGTGGATCTATTTCATTTTTGAATAAAATCAGATTTGATCTACTGTATATGGATAATTTTATTTTTAATCACTTGAAATGGTTGGCTAATAATTTAGTGTTGAGTTGATAGGCCACATTAAGTAGTGAGATAGACTAGAATAGCTCAGTTCCTGAGATTAGATTTAGATTTTTTTCTTAGACAGTTTCCAAATCCTGGAGAAGTGTCTTGAACAAAAATAAAAAAAAAATATTTAAAAATATTAAGACTTCTTTAAATTCTTTGCAAAACTCACCTGATGTTCTAGCAAGGCTTGGGGATTTTCCACTTTTAAT
Organism: Arizona elegans; assembly: GCA_022577455.1. Lineage (NCBI taxonomy): Eukaryota > Metazoa > Chordata > Lepidosauria > Squamata > Colubridae > Arizona > Arizona elegans. Next base: position 102,685,732 of record JAKOOJ010000005.1, read on the forward strand.
GGTTTCCAGGATTTCCAAAACGGCAGAAAATTTCCACTTCCTCTGGAGATGGTTGTGGGAACATTAATCTATTAAAGATGTATTATTATTCGCTGGTATTGGATCATATGTATGTTTTAAGCCTTCGTCCAAGAATATTGTTGCCTCCTTGTAGAATTAAGCAGTTTGGGTTGGTATGAACAGGAGACCTGGATACAATTTCTGATGCGATAAAGGTGTCGGGTGTTTGGTATTTTCTGAGTTTGCTTCTTTCCCTCTTTTGCTAGCCCAGCAACAAAAGAATCTGCAGGAAAACAACCAAACAAGAAAGACAATATTGTGGTCTTCACGTGCTTAAGTTCGGCATCCAGCAAGATCTCCCCTTTCCAAGTTAGCAAAGGTTCCAGATGTTTAAAGTTGTGTTTTGTTGATTTTTTCCCCAGCTCTCTTTAAACATTGTAAATTGTATACTGAGAGAGAAAGAGAGATCCATGCTTCAACTTTTGTTTATGTTCAGACTGGATCTAGAATTTTTATCCACCTATCGAGTCCTTCCTAAGGACCTGGGATAGACAGATGTTGCTTGAGGCTTTTATCATTGCGTGATGGAAGCTCTCCCACATAAAACTGCCTCTTGCAATTGACTGATGGGGATTTTGTCAATGCCATGGTGTTCAAGTGGTGCTCCAGATGTTTTGGGATTGCACCCAAGGCGCCTATTACTATTGGTTTCATCTTTGCTTTCTGTTGCTACAGTTTTTCAACTCCTATCTGCAGTTCTTTATATTTGGGGATTTTCTCCAGTTCTTTCTCTTCTGTTCTCCAGGTACTGACCATGTCCACTATCCAGATGTTTTTGTTCTTTTTATTGACCTGTGTTAAATATGGGGTGTTATTATTATTGCTGTTTGGGTAGCCAAGACATTGTCTCTCTCTGTCATAAAACAAAACAGAGTATGCTTGCAGAGCAGAGATGATACAACATCTGTACTGGCTCCCAAAAATGTCCATATAAGTTTTCTTTATAGACAGAATCCTTCTGTAGCCTTCTAGAGTCCTTTTTCGATTCTCAGTCCACTTTGAGATTTTTTGTCATTTTCCACCCAAGCATTAACTCAGATCTAATCCTGATTGGCCATTTGAGATCAGCTAAAATCCATCAAACCATACGTGTAGTGTTGGCCAGGAAAATTACAAGGAAGTGTACATGAAATCATCAGGAGTTGAGGTTCAGCTCAAAGGAAACATTATCATTTTATATGAAAATGCATCAGTGGTTTAAGGCACAGTTGTGAATAATTCAAAAGAGACTGGGTTATCATCAGCACACTGTGAAAGAAGAAGAGGAGGGAATGGAATATCCTGGAAAGGGGTTTGGCTAATTATTGAACCCAACCCTTTGAACAAGATGTGCCACGTCATAATTATTTGATGGTTGCTCATTTCAACCATGTGACACTGGGTGCCTAAACACTACCAATTCTGTGTTATCATTTCCAATGGGAGGCTTAAGCTTCCCTGCTTTGACCATCAGCATTGCATTTAAGAGCTAGGTGATGATTCCTTCTGAAGGGGAAGTCACCTTTACAGAATGACAGAATAACAGAGTTGGACAGACCTTGGAGGTCTTCCAGTCCACTCCCCTTTGAAGTGACTAACCAAATCAGTTCAGCAGCTTGGATTTAGTCAAGTACTTCTGGATTGAATTGAATATTGGATGGACAGTTCCTTCCATGTTTTTCAGATCCAAATCACACAGCAAATTCAAAAGCGATTTTGGCCGCCCATAAAATACATCAGGTCCTGGAGTAGAGTTTGGAATCCAGAGAGATGGACGTTATTAGATTTCTGCTAAGCCCTTTCTAATAGGAATGCTTAAGAAACAAAATCATCTGGACTTTTAAAAAAAATATTTATTGCTTGTAGGACATTGTATCAGAATCTTGGGGCACAGTACAGTTCTCCAGCAAAGTTTATATCGGATATAATTAAGGTCCAGTGAATCCAAGTCACTCCTCTGAATGACTGGCCCTGTGTCTTTCTATAACTATCATACTTCCTCCTACATTATAGCTGGGTCTGTTAGATACTTCATCACAATTTCTTACATTACATCAAAAATGTTTTTTGACTCATATTGTTGGAAGAAATATCCATCTGGTTCAGTTCCAAGCGGGGAGAAAAATGCTGGAAACAACATGGAGGCTGACTGGAAAGCAAGGTTTATGGATGAAGCAGAATCAGATGTGATTCTGGGCAGCTGACAAAATGGAATTGAGAGTGGGTAGGTTTTTATACCTTCTTTGGGCTTTGTATTTGAGTTTCCTGTTCCTGTGCAAGAACATGTCCTTTCTTTCTTTCTATTCTATTGGCTGTTGTCAAATTCCTATGGGGGTCATGTAAGGGTTATGTAGGGGTCATAGCTGGCTCTATAGGCAAAAGAGGAAATGCAAATCCTAGGTGTTTCTCTGAGCTAATCTGGTCAACCTTTTGTTTGTTGCTTATCTGGAGTCTCTGCCTGGCCCAGTCTTTTTGAATGGATTACACAAATGTCCAACCTTGGCAACTATATGACCTATGGACTTCAACTCCCAGAAATCCTCAGCCAACATAAGTGGCTGGAGAATTCTGGGAGTTGAAGTCCACAAGTCTTAAAGTTGCCAAGGTTGGACACATCTGCTATAGACATTGAATACATGAATAAATATGCAAACATGCAACCACAAATTTGCAATCTTCAAATCAAAACCCACCTTTTATTTTTAATTAAAATTTGGGCTTCTATTAAAAGCATCCTGCTGTTCCAGTGCCGGACACAAATCTTTTCAAACGCTGTAAGCATTTTCATTTCTTTGTATTCTAACAACATACAAGTGAACATAATGTATTTGTCCTTCTGACATCTCGGTAGTGTGATTGTGTGTTTTTATATATGCACAACAGTTTGGGAGTCCCCTTCCTTTGCTAGCAACTCCAGAAGTCTGGCTCATTAGTAGCTGAGATTTGATTGCTGGCTATTACCAGTTAGAGGGGCTGTAACACTGCAGAATTGCAAACCATCAAATTAGCTAGATTGGATCCTCCTTAGGACTCATAAAGGAAAGTGCCTGAACAAAGGCAGACTAGTTTCCTTGCAGTCTGCTGTGGTCTCTTTATGGGCACAGCAAAGATTATTTCTCATTATTTCATTTGGAGGTGATTTAAACACATGCAGGGTGGCTGTTTTCTACGATACAATCAGGGGTCTTAATGAAATCAATTTGGAATGATTTATCTTGGCTTGGCTTGTAACATTTCCGAATGACCTTGCTTTCGGCAGCTTCAGTATTTTCCTTCTCTTCGCGCAGACAAACCACACGAGGTGTATTATTCCTTTCCTTAAAATGCAAGTACTTCCTACACTATTCCACCGCCTTTAATCTAGAATCCCTTTGCTGCACTGGGCCAGCCCAGTTTGCAGAAAAAGAATGGCTGGAGAAAATGACCCAATTTTATTTCTGGATCCCCTGTTTGGTGGCTGCAAGCACCATCGCATTTGCATTTTAGCTGTGTAAGACGCATCAAGTACAAGGAGACTTGCGTGTGTTGGGTTAAATCTTTGCCATGTTTCATTGTATTTACAGGATTCAATTATGTTCCGTCTTCACAAACACGTGGCTTGGTGTCAGCTGGGTTAATGTGAAGGCTGTATGAATATTCAGTTTCAAGATTTCCTTCAGGGCGCTTTAAGGACCGAATCATCCCTGCAGACTGGATGCTTGGAACAAAGCACTGCACCAACTGGACAGCGTCAGTTTGGCTACCTTCAGTCTGAATAAATTATTCAATCTCATTCTCGGGTGGTATCCTTCTGGTTACTAAAACAATGTGAGCATCTTTTTTTTTCTTTTTTTTTTTCCAGTCACATACTGTGTTTGGAAGTTGATGCACACCGTACTTAGAAGTTATTTATATTTGGCTTCTAACTTGAATGTAAGTTAAAGTAAGAAGGTGGACATACTTGAAAACTACTTTAGCAGTTCCTTCCTCATCGAATTGGTTGGTGTACAGCAGTGATGGTTAATCCTTTTGGTGCCGAGGGCCCAAAGCACGTGCACATGCACATCAATCCCCAAAATGCAATGCCAGTGCTCCCTCACACACGTGCCCTACCCCATGCATGCACCCTGCCCCCCCTGCACATGCGCCCCCCTGCACCCCATTTTGGCTTCCATGTTGGTGCAGAAGGCTTTTCAGGCCCAAAATGGGGCGGACGAGCACAGCACGAGGGCCCCCACTCCCCTTTTTGGGCCTGAAAAGCCTCCTACACCACTCCACGCATGCCCCCCTGCCCCCACGCATATGTCCCCCACATGTGCCCTACCCCCCCCCACATGCGCTGCAGAGACACGAAGACCAGCTGACTAGTGGATCCAGGCTAGGGCGATGGCTGGCGTACCCGGTACCCCAGCCCTGGCATACCGGGCTGGCGATGACTGGCAGGGCTCTGCGTGCCACCTGTGCCATAGGTTCGCCATCATGGGTGTACAGTATATATGGACGTGGGAATTGCCATTTGTACCACAGGAAATTATTCCAACCATTGGTCATTGAATCCTTCCAGAAACAGCAACGGCTAATGGATTTCCTAAATGTAACATAAAGCGTGTGTGTATATAGGGTCATTTACTTTGATATGTTCCCTCTCCTATTTTTTTTTTTTATCAAGGTAGGAAGGGAGAATTAATGCCCTTTCCAGATCAGTGAGTGGTTTTGTTAGAAAGAAATGAGATTTTTGTTTGAATCTTGCTGAGAGAAAACTGCACTGTATCATTTCAGCTAGTCATTCTCAGTATTCCATATCTTATGCTTTATCAATCACGGGTATCCCAGCCTGAGAAAACCAATCTGTCTGTTCATAGGCATTACGTTTTAAGTAAAATTTTAAAGATTTGATTTGAAATTGTCAGCAATTTATTCTGCATCTGACCTAAATTGCTGTTAACTCTTGTTGGTGAGGACTCGCTTAAAGTTTCTGAACTTTGGCCTTATTGGAACATGAAAGATGAAATGCAACAGATGTCCCATTCTGATCAGCATGATGTGTTTATGCTAATATGAGCAATAATTTTGGCAGGCCGATTGCACAAATCCATCCTGTGTCAGTTTTCCTGATGCATTTAAGCAGAGGGGGAAGCGGCACTGCAAAAGCTTTGGAAAACAGGGTTCTTAAAAAAACAACAACCCAACATTGTAGGAAAAAGAAGAATTCTGTGCAATAGCCAGCCTCCATGGGGTGCATCCCATACACAATTCGAAAGCAACTGCAGATTTATCACAGAGCTTTATCTGTGTTTTTTCTCCTTAATGACAATTGTATAAAATGATACAGTGAGATTACATCTTGATAATTAAAATTATATTACATTGGGATTACTGTGCGGGAGATTATTTTTCAAGCAAATCTTTAAATCTCATTTCCTGTTGTGTTCCAACTTGCTGAAATATGTACAGGTTTAAAAAGCAGGTTGAGGTTTAGATCTGATAACTTGCTGAAGCTGTTTTTTTTACAATTCCAGATTTATTCTTGACCTCTAAATTTTTGCTTATTGCAGAAAGTTGCATTGGCGAACCTCATTGGTCAGTCCTAAATTAATATAGTAGTACTGAAAAAGGGAAAGACAGCTTTGAGCTTCCTCTTCCTCAACAATTGTTCTATGGTGGTAAAAAATTGGGGTTGTTTGAATTTATTTTGAACTAACTGTACCTGGCCACATGTTGTTGTGGCCCAATCTGATGCTTCCGCTGGGCTAAAAGAGCGAGGCTGAAGTTCCAAACTCTCCACGAACATTTGGTGGGCGTGGCCAACTCGACGTCACTCACATCATGACAGGCCCCGAGCCACGCCTACCCAGCTGCTGTCTCTCTCTCCCCTCCCTCTGTATCTATGTGTCTCTCTCTCCCCCCTCTCTGTATCTCTCTCTGTCTCTCTCTCTCCCCCTGTCTCTCTCTATGTGTGTCTCTCTCCCCCTCTCTCTGTATCTCTCTATGTCTCTCTCTCCCCCCTCTGTATCTCTCGCTGTCTCTCTCTCTCCCCCTCTATATCTCTCTATGTGTGTCTCTCTCCCCCTCTCTCTGTATCTCTCTGTCTCTCTCTCTCCCCCCTCTGTATCTCTCTATGTCTCTCTCTCTCCCCCCTCTGTATCTCTCTATGTCTCTCTCTCTCCCCTCCTCTGTATCTTTCTATGTGTCTCTCTCCCCCTCTTTCTGTATCTCTATGTCTCTCTCCCCCCCTCTCTGTATCTCTCTCTGTCTCTCTCTCTCCCACCCTCTCTCTCTGTATCTCTGTATCTGTGTCTCTCCACCACCACCCCCGTCTCTCTATATTTCTCTATGTCTCTCTCTCCCTCTCTCTCTGTTTATCTCTGTCTCTGGCCCGGCCTCTTCTGCATCCCCTGCCATCGCCCTTACCTTTTCAGGCCAGGCCTTCGCAGCTCTCCACACCACAGCAGAAACTTGGGGGCTCCCTCCGTCCTCCCTACACAGATGTTCTCTGGGGGGCTCGATGGGGAGATGCATAGCAGGGAAGGGAAGGGAGGGAGGGAGGGGGTGCGGCGGGGGTTCGAGGCTGGTTTGGGGCTTCCTGCCCGAAGGAAGAAAGCAGCAAAGCCAGGAGCCATGCACACCACACTGGACCCCTGCTGCGCAGTTCTCCTCCCCTGCCTGCCAAGCGCAGGGGAATGATTAAGTCCCCTGCTCTTCCAGGCAAAATGAAGGAGGGCTGGCCATTCTCTCTCCTGGCCGTTTCCGCCCACCGAAGCCTCTCTGGAGCCCCTTTTCTGCCAGAGGCCAAAATTTTCATGTAGGCTCCGTGAACTGCCAGAGCGCCCACCTGGGAATCAAAGGTGGCGCTGGTCAAAGGCAACCCCGAGGCTCCAGTTGCCTCCATCTCCCGCTCACCGACTGGATTTGCATAGCGCCGGTTAGCGGCTGGTCTTTCTGACCTCGGGGCCCATGGTAGCACTGGGCCAGGCGTGATTCGGGCCAGCCGAGGAATGGAGGGTTCCCGCTCAGCGGACCCAGGCAACCTCGTTGCCAGGTGTTCTTTGGAGGGAGCCCTGAAAGCGGCTGGCGAGGGGGATGGGCAGCAGCGGCAGGTGAGGCTAGTTCGTGGGGTGGCCGGGGGAGGGGGAGGTCAGAGCCAGGCTCGGGCGGGCCCTGCCCAGCCCTAGAAGTGCTGGCTGCAAGGGCTTCCCGGTGGGGAGCTGGCTGCCTACCTGCCGAGCCTGGCTCTTCCAAATGTGCAGTTTCTTGGAAGCAATATGGAGAGTCTAAATATAAGGAGCAGAAATCTGTTGAGCGTAATCAGGGCTGGGAGGCTGCCATGTTGGTTTTACGTCCAATAGATGGCGCTGTTTTTCAATGTTTTTCAATGTGTGTCAATGTCTTTCAATGTTTTCCAATGTTTTTCATGTTTTTACCTGTCACAAGTGTGACATGTAATAATATAGGTATAGAAAAACACAGGCGTAGTTGAATGCAATGTTGTGTCAAAATTTGAAAGCAATCGGTGAAGAACTTTCGGAGATGTGCGGTTATGTACAAATGGACATTTACATTTTTATTTATATAGATTGGATTTTGACCTCTGGATGGAAATCCTACAGTAAGAAGCTGATTCTGTAAATGTACTGAATAACTGATTAAAATCAAGAAAGAGAATGAGAAGGCAAAGAATGTTTTAAATTTGTAGGGCAACGTGTAAATGGACTTTTAGAAGAAAGAATAGCTTATTTATTTGATGTAGATACCGCCTGATTCCAGAAGGACTCTGAGCCATTCAGAATATCACATGTAAAAGTGAAATGCAGTATAAATAAGAACAATGGATGTGAAGAACAAAGTTTTAAATAATGGCTGATACAGCTGGCACACCATCTGCAGTCATACCCATCCTCCACAGCTGAGGGCCTGGGTGAAGAATTGAGTCTTGAAGTTCCTCTAGCCTAGGAGTGATTACAGTAGCCAAGATTTCAGAGCGTTTTCCTTTTTTTTTTCTTTTTAAGCATTCTTCTGAAGATTAAGGCTTTGTGGTATACTCTGTTGTCCCAAGAAATAAATATAAAATGTCTTTCTTGGTTTTTAAGCATTGCTTCGTGCAGATTTTTTAAGGAACCAGATAATGCACATCATGAGCAAGCAATCTTGCACAATATGTTTAAAAGTTTGCATATCAGTGGCACAATCACAACAAAAGGAATCTTTCCATCCCCACCGATGCAAGGCAGAGGCACTTCTTCCAATACCACATCTAATTCCATTCAGTTTCATCCAGACACAGCGAGGCAGGTTAAGTGCAGGTGGTTTGAGGGATGACTAACGGCCAGGCACTCTGAGGGTTAAGCTGGGTAGATGATGTTAAGATGAATAGCAATTTTCCAGCAAAAGGGAAGCAGTATGCTTATTGGGGTAGACCAGGTGCTTCAAAAAGTGGTGTGTGTGTGTGTGTGTGTGTGTGTGTGTGTATGAAATCTAAAATTTGTTACTACCGGTTCTGTGAGCGTGGCTTGGGGGGGGGGTAATGTGACTGGGTGGGCATGGCCAATTTTTTTTTTTTTACTTTTAAAATCATTTTTTTACATGTAAAACCAATCAGGCAACTCAGCTGGGATCGTCAGAGCTTGGCTCGTCAGAGGCATTTAAAAGAAAAAAAGCCTCTGATGATCGCGCGGCTCAGCTGGGTATGGGGGGAGGGGCAGGGATTTTTGCTACCGGTTCTCCGAACTGCCCGCCGCCATCACTACCTACTTGCCCAAGACGGTCCGAACCGGGAGCATTTCACCCCTGATACAGATACAAATACAGATACAGATACAGATGTCAGTCTTGGAAGATAATTTTCTTTTTGCTTCTAAACTGCTACATATTTTATCTGGGGAAGTTGGGAGGGGGTTGTTGTTGGACTCTTAGCTGGGTGTGGAAAACCTGGAAGCTTTCAGATTCAGGTTTTCCCAGATGTGCCAACATGACATCTCTAATAAATTGGAACTCTGAGGAACTTCAGGCCTCAGAACTTTATTTGTTGGGGGTGTTCCTTGGAACCCTGACAACAGATACATACATACATACATATATAAATATTTGCATAGTGGCTTGTACAATCTGTTTATTTACTCTCCGAACCACCCGCCTCCATTGCTACCGGATCTAGCGATCTGGTCCGAACCGGGAGCATTTCACCCCTGCTCCAGAGGATGGTAGAGGACAGGAAGGCCTGGAGGAACGTTGTCCATGGGGTCGTGATGGGTTAGACATGACTTCGCAAAAAAAAAAAAAAAAAAAAAAACCTGGCTCTCATTTAACATACAATATTACCGGAAATATAATTGTAAGAACTAGGGACATGAGTTGGTGGTTTGGATAGGGTCTTTATCAACCATAAATTACTCCCAAATGTTTTAGAATATAGTACTTTCCCCCTATAGACTGGTAGATGGGGGGGGGGGGTAAACACCTGTCAAATTCCATGCAGTTTGTTATAGTCTGTCACTTATAATACTCAAACCACTCTCATTAGCTCAGCTGAATGTTTTAAGCACTCTGTACACCACCAAACTGATTAAAGATAACTTTTCGTACTTTTTATGAAATGCCCTTAGAGAAATGTAACCAAAAATCTACTGGGAACATAATGCATTCACCTGTGGAGACTGTATTTTCTCCTTTTGAGAAAGTGTCTAAAAAAGTACCATGATGGAAAAAGAAAGGTTTCCTATTCAAAGATAAAGTGCCTCTCCTAAGATCCTTGGGATGAATTGAGGATATGGATGGAAAGAGTCAACACAGGAGTTTTAATCCTAGAAAAATCAAATTGCTGTTTTCTAGTTTAAAGTTACGAACTAGAGTCCTGATTCTTTACCTTCTTATTATTGTTGCCAGTAATTTCATCAGCTCTTTTCTTAATAAATTATTCATGGGCTTTAGGATTAAAACATTAGTAATATTGTACATTAGTGATCCAAGAAAAAAAAAAGACTTTACATGAAATGTTACCAAATTTCCCACACTGATCTTCATCAATATAACATGGCAAAGTTGCATTGGCTTACGAATTGGGTTTTGTATGCTCCTATTGGTGTTACTGATCGAAGAGAATACAGTATTTGTAGTTCAGGGTTGAACTGTTCTCAATGCTCTCCAAACTTGGTGCTGTTCTTGCACTGATGATGTTACCTAGTTTGGTAATGAAAGGTCTGCAAGAAAACCATCAAACTTGGAGAGCACCAAAGATCCCTGTTGATGATGCTGAAGTGTTTCCTTAGAAAGTAGATGCCCAACATAATCAAAAGTTGCTTTAGCTTTGCACAAGATAAAACAAAGATAAAATAACGTGCCCTTAACAAAGGACTTCATGGCAACCAACAAAGCAATCCCATTACTAGTTGTCCTTAAAGGCAAGCAAGAACTCTTGCCAGACTCTGGTGTAGTTTTTTTCGGATTTCTTGTGGAAGATGAATTGTGGTAGGAAAAAGGACAGTATTCCACAATGTTAATGAAATAGCTTTCTCAGCACTTAGGGTGTTTTAAAAATGATATAAAAACTAGCTTTTAAAGTAAGATTAAGCTTCTCTACTTCTGAACGTTTCTGCCAGGGGCGAGTTTCAAAACCCGTTGCTACCGGTTTGCCCATGGGCTGAAGAAGCTTCTTGGATGAGAAGCGAAACATCTTCAAAGAAAAAACACAAAGTCCAGTCAAAGGTGCTTGAAAAAGCACCTTTGGGACATCACCTGTGGAACGAAGTTGGATTGCCATCTTTTTTACTTATGGTCCCACCTAAATGGGGGGGGGGGGTGTTGCTACCGGTTCGCCCTGGATCGGGTGGCAGTGGCAGGAGGCTCCGCCCACCCGTCCAGATGCTTCTGTGCATGTGCAGAAGCCCCCACGAACGAACCGGTAGCAACGGGTTTTGAAACCCACCCCTGCACCTCAAGCCACCTTCTTATAACAAATACAACAACCTGTTCCATCCATTTTGTCAGGGTCCTTGACAACAGCCCAAACTGAAAGAGATTTTTCTCCAGGTGTGTAAGTTGCCTAGATGCTCTTTAGTAAAACTTATTGAATTGGAAGGAAAAGAGTGTAATAATCTGGATATGTGAACAATTTTCACTTTGGAACCAATATAATACTGTCTCTCTGATTTTCTTTCTCAGAGAATTCCTATCAACTGGTAAAGATGTGGCTCTTTTTATTTTATTTTTTATTATTATTTTTTTTTTATTTATTAGAGTTATATTGCCGCCTATTCGCCCATGGCAACTCTTGCTGCTAAAAGAAAATGGAAGCTGGAGATTCTTTACAGTTTCTTGATTTTTATTCGTCTGGAAGCAGCTCTTACAAGCAAATTTTCAGCGTATTATACCATTCGTAGGGTTTTATGTATTCAGCATAATATGGCCATAAGACTAATCAATTAATTATCTAGCTATTCAGCAAATAATTTATCTTTAATACAGAGTCTAGCTCTCATGCTTACTTACATAGAGGAAAGTCTAATAGGTTTTCTTTCTAAGTGCAGAGAGAGAATTGCATGTCAAGGCAACTTGAATCCACTAAATAATCTAAAATCCGATGCTTAAATTGATCTGTCAAAGTTTTGTCCTTGGTTTCATTTCAGACCTGTTTTGGACATGGGCGTCAGATGTGTTTTGTTCTCTTTCTGTGAAGACATGTGAGTTGGAAAGCTTGGGTTGACCCAGTGGTGGGTTCCACTTACCTTCGCTACCGGTTCAGAACTGTGAGCAGGCGCAGGTGCAGAGTGTCCGTGATGATGTCCAGGCAGGTGGGCAGAGCCTCCCACCGCCACCTCTACCCGTTCGCTCAATAGTAGGGCGAACCGGTAGAAACCCACCACTGGTTTGACCATTGTAGGTTATTTCATGTTTGGGGGTGAATGATGTACTTGGGACTTGATTGCAGGGCAGAGGCCCACTTCCTGGCAAATGTAACTGGAATATGTACATGAAAAGATCTTGTGTAGGATATCAATAGCTACTTCCCATTTCATTGTTCCTCTACTTCAGTCTAAATTTCCTTCTCTTGACCTCTGCTTTTTTTTTTTTCACAACCATTTCTTTGGTCCGCTTTTCCTCCTTTCAGATGGTAGGTTCTGCTTCTGTTCTGTTCTGTTCTGTTCAGTTGTACCTGGACTCTGTAATAAGATGAAATAAAATTATTAGGACTGTGCAAAGTTTCAAAGAGATGCTTTGCTTTGACAAAGGCCTCTCGGAGTGCCCCTTTGAAGCCCCACACCAGGAGATGCCTCCTAAAAGTAATTTTGATCAAAGAGCTGGAAACAGTTTCCCATGCATTGAAGTCTCTTCTGGCTATTGGAACTGTCAGAGAAGTCTGCAATGCATGCTTTTTATTTTGATTAATTTAAATGTTTCCTGGAGAGAGAGAGGGAGGGAGGGAGGGAGGGAGAGAGAGAGGGGGGGAGAGAGAGGGAGAGAGAGAGATCTTATATATAGGAAATTATCCAAGCTTAATTTTTAAACCTATCTTTAAACCCCGATTGCATACGATATTCATCAGTCTTCCTATTCTACAGAGAGCCAGCTCAAAGATCAGAAGACACCTTGGTAATCAAGGTAAGCAAATGTTTATAAATCCATAACCTTAAAAGAAACACAGATGTTTCTATGGCATCAGGTCCAACATTTTGGAGCTTAACATTTGAAAGTCATGTTTCTTTCTGTTTGTAGACTGAGAAGAACTTCTGAATTACTCTTTCTAAAAATCTGAGTAAGCAAAGGCCTCTGGAGATAAATCATTTGAGCTCTTCTGCATAAATTGTGTTGAGTCTTTGAACCAATGCAACAGAGTTACCCCATCATAAGATGGACAGCCAATAAATTTAATAAATAAATAAAATAAACCACAACCGACACCAAGTAGATTTTTTTTAGTTATGACTAGAACTCATCACTGGATGGAATGAGCTTAATTAAGAGGTAGGTTCATTCTTCTACTACTCTACTTATTCTCCTACTCTACACATTATCTTGACCCCAATGTTCATATAATGGACTGCTTGCTTCCACTACAAGGAAAACTCACTATAGATATTCCTAGACTCTTGGCCCTGGCTTGGGATGATTCACGAGTTCACTTTAATTTTGAAACATTTACCACATTCTCTATTCTAAATCTCGGGCGTTAGATGTAATCTTCGAGCTTTAGGGTAGTAAGCGAAGCAAGGATGATTGAGAAGGTAGAGCTGGTAGTAAAACAGAAAGCCCTGTTTGTATTAAACTTCACTGTTGATGGAGCTTTCAGTGGCACTAATATGAAAAGTGATTTTATTCAGAGTAACTGGCAACTGTAAAAAATTAAACTCTTTTGATGGTTAATGTTTTACCAAGCGAATAGAGCAAATGTCAGATTGACTGGATGCATAAATCTTTTGATTCTGATTAAGTTTATCAAATTCTTGACACTTAAGAGAACATGCCTGTCCTTTTTGGTTCTGCTCCCCCCCCCCCCCGATGTATTAATGCTGCTTCTGCTCGGCATTTACTACAACCACATAAAATGCGCTTAATCTTCCCAGTACAATGATAAATAATGTCGAAAACTGTAAGGAAGAGTTCAGAAGCTCTGACTTCCATATTTGGTTAGCCATAATTGATGCCATTTAAATGACGTATTTAATTTTTGCTGTGGTTTGTTGAACCAATTGAATTGGGCTATTTGTTGAAAGACACCGACTTCATTGACTTAGTGAATTGAATCTGACAAAAGTTGTGGTGTCTTATTTTTGAGACAAGCAGGATAGGTTGATGGTTTACAGAGAGCAAGATAATATTTTCTGTAAACCATCCTATTGCTAAAACATAGTTTAGTATAATATGCATATTTAATAGTGGTTTGCTCATTCACATGTTGTTCATGAAAATAAATGATAACCATGACTAGCTTCAAGTTATATTTCATTTCTCCTAAAAAAAAACCCAATAATCATTCAGCTGTTTTTATGTTCTAATTGTAGAGGACATTTTGATCTGGCAATAAAAAACTAAAACTTTATAATGTCAGTACAGAGAATTTTTTAAACAGAAACAACCTATAACATTACTTTGGTTGCTGCTATGAATATCATAGAACTGGCAGAAAAATGATCAGAATTTGTATTTAATGATCTCCATTCAACAATCAACACTTAAAAAGAATAAGTAAATGGTAAGAAATAGCCATAGATGAAAAGAACAGTTACATTTTTTCATCATTATATTTTTCTCCATCAAATCCCCTGATCTGAGAACTGTACAGAAGCTATCAGAGAACAACCACAGAAAACTTAATAGAAAGTTGCTATCTTAATTTTATTGAAATCTGTACATCCACCAATTCTCCAGGATTTTGACCCATAATTACTGTATATAAGAAATAATTCCATCCTAATGAACACTGAAAATCAACGTTCTCTATTCCAAATATTTTGATTTCTTCCAGTAAAGTTAACTGAAACAAACAGCTAGTGAACTGCCATTTTAACATATTTGTCTTTAAATACAGAAGGAAAGAATAGCTATTGTGTACTGCATTTTAGAAAACATTAAAGATGATAGTTTGCTCCTTCTTTGCCCGCCAGAATAAAAGCATTTCAGATAGATATGGCACCCGAGTTAACCTATTGTTTTAAAAGCAGTGGAAGCTTTTAGACGTAATTGTTCTAGCAAATGTGTACTTAATTTAAAATTTAAGATAGGGATTTATTCATGAACGTGTGGAAGTGGGCCACCTTAGATTGCTGTTGAGACTTGGAGACTCTAAGTAGAAATCCCTCCAAAGAAACCACAGTTGAAACTTGAACTAATTTGTGTTTATTTTTCTACACATGGAGAACACCAAGCAGGGCAGAGATAGGAGGAAGAAATAGCCCAGTTTCTGATTGTAAGAACCTACCAGGGCTTCCCCCAAGCACAATGTAACTGGTTATGTGACTAAGGCCACTGTTTTATCTAATATTTTGTTGTGCTGTGTTTTCTGCTCTTTCTGTTTCTTTACCCTAGTTGAGAAAGAACATTGATGTCAGAAAAATCAGAAAATACAGGCAGTTCAAATGAATGAAAATAAATGGGTTTATTGCAAGCTCTCTAGGAGAATCTGAACAACTAATGATCAAACCAAATTGGCGGTAGATAAGAGTCAATGGAATTCAAGGTGGGCTGGACTTAGATCTTTTTTGGATAGAAAGGGACTCGAGACTGATGACATGTTTGACTCCTCCCTCGGGCTCAGCCTGGTCAACCCCTACATCTAAAAGGGCTTTGATCAGTCACTAAAAATGAAATGGGAGCTAGACTTTGTACACCATCCAAAAATGTTTGACGTCCCATTTCTTAATCTTGTTCTTCTAAGAAATCCATAGTCCATGCTGGATGAAAAAGAAAACCATTGTAATATGATCATCACTTCCCATGCTCCTTTGGACAATTATGTACTCAGTTTCCTTATAACTATAAGTAGGTGCCAATCTACTGTTCTCATTATGTGAAGGCTAACCAGATTCAGGAGGAACAAGAGCTCCTTCAGACCAGTTAGGAAAGCTTCCAGTTCTAACCATTTCCATGGGGGTCTCGCTGGTTGATGAGCCACATTGTCGCTATCCATCCCAGTTTTTGGCTTTGAGTATATTTTTCTCCCTTTTCCTCATGGTGCTCTTCTTATCAGCATCCTGCTCACAGCACCAATTGTTTTCTCAAATTCTTGTATTGCCAGTTAATTTAGAATTTGCAGGATGGATATTGAAGTAGGAGGACATCAAAAGAGGTGTGAGGACTGAAAGAAAATGGAGAGGAAGTAATGGGTAGAAACTAATCAAGGGGAGAAACTAGTACTAAGGAGAAATTTCCTGACAGTGAGAACAATCAAACAGTGGAACAGAAGTTACCTCCAGAAGTTGAGTGGTGCCCCATCACTGGAGGCTTTTCAGAAGAGACTGGACAGCCATTTGTCTGAAATGGTCTAGGGTCTCTTGCTTAAGCAGGGGGTTGGACTAGAAGATCTCTGAAGTCCTTTCTGACTCTGTTACTCTGTATGGTCGGTATGTTCTACTAACAGACCAGGAGCCCTTCCTCCATCTGCTATTGTGAGCCTGAGTGGTGAGAAAGTCTCTGGAATTCATCGCACAAAGGGACTGTTTTTATTGAGCAGGTTTTATAAGCCTTGAAACATGTTTCTCTTCCTCCGTACATAGAGTTGATCATCTCAAGCATCAGCAAAGGGAAGCAAATAATGAGGATTAAGTGTCCAGTAGGCATTGGTCATCTGCTAGGAAAAGAACCAATTGGGGTTAAAGCAAACCTGTGTTTTCTCACAATGTGCAAGAGTAAATAGGAAGAACCGGCTTTTCTCCTCTCTTCCGGGTGTTTAATTGAAAATATATAGGTGAATCACAGGATTTCCCACACCCCTCCAATATTTGCTATTTAAATTGCTTCATAATAATGTAGCTCCATTTTCATATTTTGCTTAATAGTGCATGAAGGCTTAATAGTGGCCTTTTGGAAGTTACCATATGGTTGGATTTTATGAGCTGTTTGGGGGCTCTGGTACTATTTTGTGGACTTGGTTTCTTTCTTTTTCTTTTTAACCGAGAGATTTTCTTGTGTTTTACCTTGACATCAACCAGGGGTTGAAATCATTTTGAGATGATGATGATGATGATGATGATGATGATGATTTGCTTGAGTGTTTGGAGCCTGTGTTGTGGATGGGATACTTTTTAAGTGTAATTTAGGAAACTACTTCTTGTAGAGCAAGCAACAGCTCTTTCAATCGGTCAAGAAGCCTCTTTATGGTGTGTTCCTTCAAGAGAAGGTCTTTTCTGATGACAACATTTGAATTCCAAAGGAGAAAGATATTTTTTTATATGTGGTTAATTGTGAGTGCTCCATCCCTGGAGGTTTTAAAGAAAATGTCAGCCTCTGCCTTTATATTGCTTGCTTGCTCAGCTGCCATTATAACGGGGGGAGGGGGAGCTGACTGCATGTCTTGGGGGGTGGGAAGTGAGCTGGTGGGGTAAATGGGAGAAAGTTTTCCTCGCGTTTCTCTGCAGCTGGGAAGAGCGCAGATAATCACTCAAGGTCAACCGTCGTGGCATACCAGGAGGATGGAACCATCGGAAGCTGCACCCCACATGACCCCTTGGGGGGATGTGGATTAGATAAGCCTGACTGGACAATTGGGGGGAGGGTTTTAAGGATGCTTTCTATATGTGATTTTTGCGCCTTTTGCCTCAGACCTTGCTTTTCTTTGGTTGCATTCAGTTCCTACTCAGTAAAAGTACCTTTCTCTATGAAAATGGAGTTGGGTTTTTTCTTTCTTGAGTGTTGAAAGGAGGCATACCTAGAAACTCTGAGCTTTATTGTGGCCCCTGGCATGGAACGACCCCTCCTACTTGGGCTGCCCTGGCTCCGAAAATGGAACCTATGCATAAATTGGGAGACGGGTGTGTTGCACATCCGCTCTAACCAGCAAGGGAAGAGAGGGGAGAATCCCTATTGCATGGCCAAAGTGGCGAGTAAGGGGGCGTCAACTGCAACGGAACATATTGTGGGGGAGGAAAAGATCCCAAAAGAGTACCGGGACCTCCAGGAGGTGTTTAGTGAGAAAGCATCAGATGTGCTGCCCCCAACCCACCGACCTACAGACTGTAGTATAGAAATCCTTCCTGGGTTCCCTAAACCAAAGATCCACCCCATGACCCCCCGGGAGCTGGGGGAACTATGAGACTTTATTGATAAAAACCTAAAACACGGCTTCATCCTACTGGCTAGGCCGCGTGTAGCCACCCCAGTGCTATTCCAGGAGAAGAAGGATGGGTCTTACCACCTGGTGGTTCACTATAAGAATTTAAATGCTATTTGCATAGAAAATGTCTACCCACTACCCCTCATGAAGGACATGCTAGCCCACCTGGCCAAAGGAAAGATTTTTACTAAACTGGACTTGCGGGAGGCGTATTATAGAGTTCGGATTAAGGAAGGTGATGAATGGAAAACTGCTTTCAACTGCCTGCTGGGTGCTCCCTTTCAGACTACAAGGAGCCCCTACAGTGTTCATGCAACTGATCAATGAAGTACTGCATGAACACCTTTACAAGGGGGTTCTGGTCTACCTTGATGACATTCTTATCTACACTGAGACCATGTACGACCATGTAAAACTGATGAGAGCCATTCTGAAAAAACTTAGAGCTGCTGATCTGTATGCTAAGCTGTAAAAAAGCGAATTCCACCAGACTAAAATTGATTATCTGGGGTACCACATTTTGCATGAGGGGATAGAAATGGATCCAGAAAAGGTCTGGGCCGTGTTGGAATGGGCTCCCCCATGTACCCGCAAACAACTACAAAGCTTCCTGGGTTTTGCTAACTTCTATCGACAGTTCATCCCCTCGTTCACAAAAATTGCCTTACCGATTACTAACCTTCTGAAAACAAAAGGAGAGGCGAAGCCAAAACCCTCCCGGCCTCTCAAGTGGACTATGGAATGTCAGGCAGCTTTTGAAAAATGGAAATGACTGTTTGCTGCTGAACCGGTCCTTAAACATCCTGACATGGAGGCCCTGTTTGTTGTTCAGGCTGACGCCAGCGATGCAGCCATTGGGGCAGTGTTACTCCAAGACAATGCTGAAGGGAATTTGCAACCCTGTGCCTATACCTCTTGGAAATTATCTGAGACCGAGGGGAGATGGGCCATCTGGGAGAAGGAGGCTATCACTGTTTGTTGGGCACTGTTAACATGGGGGCATTTCCTGGAAGGGGCGAAACACCTCTTTGAGGTGTGGATTGATCACAAAAACTCAGAGGCCTTAAAAATGCCATGAAAACTGTCGGCTAAGCAAGTCCGATGGGCCCAACACTTTAATCAATTTAATTTCTCCCTGCGCTACCTTCCTGGAGGGAAGAACTTTATGGCAGATGCCCTCTCGAGACTGCCTCAATACAATAGTGTTCGAGAGGAAGTGATTCGTCCAGTTATCCCCTCGAAACAGCTGGCGGCTCCAGTGGTTACCAGAGCCCAGGCGAAAGGGAACCTAACCTTGTCCTGCGACTTGAGCAAGCAGTTAAAAGAAGCACTAAAAACTGATGAGTGGTTTTTAGCCCACTCCAATGAGTGTACGCTTCGGGAGGGTCTCACCTGGGTGGGAGCGAAACTGTCTGTCCCGGCCAGCCTGAGGGGGGCAGTATTACAATACGCCCATGATGCTAAAATCACTGGGCATTTTGGATTCGTGAAGACATTGCATTTAGTTAAATGACAATTCTGGTGGCCGGCGCTGAAGAAAGACATAGAAGCCTACATTGTGAGCTGCCCCATATGTGCTTCATCAAAGAAGCCTCCTGGGAAACCACCTGGGCTGCTTCAGAGTGTAGCCAGGCCAGGAGCCCCATGGAAGGAAATCTCCATGGATTTTATTATTGAGTTGCCCAAAAGTGGAGGAAATACGGTCATTTGGGTGGTTACTGATTTGTTTCCTAAACAAGTGCATTTTGTCCCATGTCCCAAGATCCCTTCGGCTAAAACTCTGGCTAAATTGTTTGTCCAACATGTGTATAGATTACATGGGGTTCCAGAGTGAATAATCTCTGACAGAGGTGTCCAGTTCACCTCCCACTTTTGGAAGGAGTTCCTTGGGCTGTTAGGCTCCACCCAGGGGTTAAGCTCCGCCCACCACCCTCAGACCAATGGGGCTTGTGACAGAACTAACTCGGTGTTGGAACAATACCTTAGATGTTACATAAATTATCAGCAAGATAACTGGGCGGATTTGTTGCCCTTTGCAGAGGTCGCCTATAATAACTCTATACACAGCAGTACTGGGTTTACCCCATTTAAGGTAGCCTCCGGCCAAGACTTTGTGCCCATCCCAGAGTTGCTTCAGGAAAACCCACCCAAAGATACCTTCTTTGACTGAATGGATTGAACAGCTACGTGGTACCTGGTCTGTAACACATAAGGCCCTGGACAAGGCTCACCAAACTCATAAAACCCAAGCTGATAAGAAAAGAATTCAGGGTAGGGATTATAAGGTAGGAGATAGGGTTTTCCTTTCTACCAAGTACTTGCAAACTACCCAACAATCGAAAAAACTTGGGCCAAAATATGTGGGTCCTTTCCCTATCGTACACATAGTTAACCCAGTTACGGTGCAATTAGAGCTGCCTAAAACCTTGTGGAGGATTCATCCGGTGTTTCATGTTAGTTTGCTGAAACCCAAGCGTTTGTCCCCTTTGCGTCCAGACCAAGAACCTCCTCCTGTCCCCATACTCATTGAAGGGGAACAGCATTTTGAGATCAAGGACAAATCAAAGAGATTTGACAGCCATTTGCTGGGATGATGTAATGCTTGAGCAGAGGGTTGGACTAGAAGATCTCTAAGGTCCCTTCCAATCCTATTATTCTATATTCTAATATTTCATTTGAGTCAGATAATTCAAATTAAGATAGCTGGAAAAACTATAAGGGGCAATGCTCACAATAATGTTGTCAGGTTTGTTGTGAGACTACTTTCTGTGGTATAATTTTAAAAAAGTTTTTTTAAAGTCTTCTGGAATCCATAGATAGTTTGAGATTGTTCCAAAAAATCCAAGTTATTATAAGATTGAGGGATTCTAGATCACAAACAAGATTTCTCAGGTTTCCAAGCCAACACTGACTTAATTATTGGGTTTATTATTAATTCGTCTATTGTTTTCCTATCACCTTTTTGATGCAGCCTTTTTCTTGCTCTGGTGCTTTGATACTCAGCAGTAATTATAATAAAACAAATTGCACATCTATCTTGCATTTTTTTCCCTAAAGGGCATGAAGTAATATTAAAAGGTGCCAGAAAAAAATCACAGTATCCAATACACCATTTAGCAGACTTCAGACACAACCAAAAAAAAAAAAAAAAAAAATCTTCTTTTTGGATGTTTTGGACTCCCAAATAATGGAGAAGTCCACTCTTATTCAGGCATTTCAGACAATTGATGTAATTTACATCCTTTGTTTAATTGCTTAATTTACATTTTTATGCCTTTTAGGTCACTTTTGTAGGGATGCAAATGGATGCAAATGTTGTAAAAATGTCAATTACACAGTTACACACATGACAGATTACACACATTCAGATGTAATGGATACTCCTTTCCCCGCATGATCCATTAAATTGAACTTTTTATTCTCCATTACCCTTCAACTTTCAAAAGTGGTTAGTGTTTGTGTGATATGGGTGAGAAATGTGGATTTCTCTGAAAATCGGAATTGTGACAATACTACAGAAAGATCAATCTTACTTTTTCCTTTAAAATAAATCTTTTAACATTTATGGGAATAAGTACTGAGTCTTCAGAGTGTATTTAATAATAAAGGAAATAATTGATAGCATCTAGTTGACCTTGTCTGAGGGAGGGAGGGAGGGAGGGAAGGAAAGAAGGAAAGAAGGAAGGGAAAGGGAAAGGGAAAGGGAAAGGGAAAGGGGAAGGAAGGAAGGAAGGAAGGAAGGAAGGAAGGAAGGAAGGAAATGTTGGGCCTGTTTAATGGGGGGCCACCATGCCTCTCATGGAAGTGTGGAGGGGGGAACTTGCAAGAAGGCAATGATAAATCACTTTATTACAGCCAGAAAGTCACTCCATGGAAGTGCAATTCTGAAAGTGCAATTAATATGGGATATTTTTATCCCGCTTTCAGTCCCCTTGTCAGGTGTGCTTCCTTCAAAATCCAGGAAAGAATAACCCAGACTCCATGATTTATAGAGACAGGTACTTTTACTAGAAATCCATCCTTTCCTTCCATCCTTTCTAAGGTAGGTGAAATGAGGACCCAGTTTGTGGGGGCAATAAGCTGACTTTGTATAAAATATACAAAAGAATGAAGGCTATTACTTAATGCATTGTAAGCCGCCCTGAATCTCCGGAGAAGGGTGGCATATAAATCAAATTTAAAAAAAAATGAAATGAACACAACCACGGCTAAGCTGAAATTAAAGCAATAGGCGCGAAAAGTACATATAGAAAGCATCCCCTCCCACTGTCCATCGTAAATCATCCAATCCAAAGGTCTTCCAGGGTCAGGTGGAAGCACGTCTGGCAGCGTCATCAATCAGGAATGCCACGACGGTTACCCGATAGCCACTCCAAGGAATCAGTTTTGTTTCTTCTGAAGCCACACCCCTCCTCCAGCATGCTTCCCCCCCAAGCTCCCCAGTTCTCCCCCCTCCTGGTTCCTACAGCAGCCAAAGCAGCAAAAGCAGAGGCTGACATTCGGCCCCTCTGCAGAAGAGATGTTAGTCCTAAACAAGAAAGAGAAAAAATGCAACCCAGAAATTACGGTTTATCAGGGTATTTGGTATGAAACAATTGTACTTTCCTGGGCGCCTGAACATCACATTTATTCACCCATTCAGCTTGAGATAAAGGAAAATGTTTCCAGGCCACCAGATATTGCACTTTACCATGGTGTTTCCTAGAGTCTAGAATTTCCTTAACTTCAAAATGTTGTTCCCCCTCTATCAGTATAGGGTACTGGGGGAGAACTTTGGTCTGGGCGCAAAGTGGACGAGTGTTCTGGTTTCAACAAGCTGACATGAAATACAGGGTGTATTCGTCTCAGAATTTTTGGCAATTCCAATTCAACTGTTACTGGGTTTATGAGTCTAGTGATTCAGAAAGGACCCACGTACTTGGGTCTAAGCTTTTTTGATTTCTGGGAAGTCTGTAAATATTTGGTGGAAAGATAAACCCTGTCACTCACTTGGTACACTTGTGCCGGGGACCTTTTTTTGTCAGCCTGGGTTTTATGTGCTCGATGTGCATCATCTAAAGCTTTTCGAGTTACTGCCCAAGTACCCCGTAGCTGTTCTATCCACTCAATCAAAGAGGGGTTCTGTGGGGATCGGCACAAACTCCTGACCAGACGCTATCTTAAATGGAGTGAATCCGGTACTGCTATGTATGGAGTTATTGTATGCCACCTCTGCAAATGGTAATAGGTCCACCCAATTATCTTGCTGGTAATTTATGTAACTTCTCAAGTACTGTTCTAACACGGCATTGGTTCTCTCAGAAGCCCCATTAGTTTGGGGGTGGTGGGCAGAGCTTAACCCATGGTTGGAGCCTATCAACTTTAAAAACTCCTTCCAAAAGTGGGAAGTAAATTGTACACCACTGTCCGAAATTATACGTTTTGGAGCCCCATGTAATCGGTAAACATGACGAATAAACAATTTTGCAAGGGTTTTAGCTGAAGGGATTTTAGAACAGGGGATGAAATGCACTTGTTTGGAAAACAGGTCCGTTACCGCCCAAATGACAGTGCAGCCTTCACTTTCTGGTAGATCCACAATAAAATCCATGGATATTTCTTTCCAAGGGGCATTCAGCCTTGCCACACTCTGAAGAAACCGGGTGGTTCCCCCGGAGGTCTCTTAGCTGAGGCACACACTAGACAACTAGCTACATATGCCTCTATGTCCTTTTTGAGTGCAGGCCACCAAAATTGTCTTTTAACGAGATGTAGAGTTTTAACAAATACAAAGTGGCCTGCCGCCTTGGCATCATGAGCGTACTGCAACACTGTTACTCTTAAACTGACAGGAACATACAATTTCGCCGCAATCCAAGCTAGACCATCACAGAGTGTGCATTCATTTGAGTGGGTTTTAAACCATTCGTTGGTTCTCAAAGCATCTTTCAGTTTCTGAAGTAACTCACCTGAGAGGGCTGGATCAGTCTTCGCCTGTGCTCTGGTAGTCATTGGCACTGCTAGTTGTGTCGAAGGGATAATAGGACAAACCACTTTCTCCTTGGTGCTGTTGTATTGAGGCAATCTGGAAAATGCATCTGCCATGAAGTTCTTTCCACCAGGAAGGTATCATAGAGTGAAATTAAAATGGTTGAAGTGCTGGGCCCAACAGGCTTGCTTTGGAGACAGCTTACACAGTGTTTTCAATGCCTCCAGGTTTTTATGGTCAGTCCAAACTTCAAAAGGGTGCTTTGCTCCTTCTAGAAACTGTCTCCACATTAACAACGTCCATCGCACTGCAAAAGTTTCCTTTTCCCATGTGGCCCATCTTCTCTCGGTTTCTGATAATTTACAGGACATGTAAGCACAGGGTTGTAATTCCCCTTTTCGGTTCTTCTGCAGAAGTACTGCTCCAACGACCACATTGCTCACGTCAGCCTGTAATACAAAAGGTTCTTCCATGTCCGGATGTTTGAGGACTGGTTCAGCAGCAAACAATCATTTCAACTTTTCGAAGGCCGCTTGACAGTCCATAGTCCATTCAAGAGGTCGGGAGGGCCTTGGTTTTGCCTTGCCTTTAGTTTTCAGAAGATTTGTTATTGGCAGTGCAATTTTTGCAAACGAGGGGATAAACTGACTATAGAAGTTCGCAAATCCCAGGAAACTCTGTAGTTGTTTGCGGGTGCGTGGGGCGGCCCATTCCAATACAGCCCAAACCTTTCCAGGATCCATCTCTATCCCCTCATGTGATATGCGATATCCAAGATAGTCAATTTTGCTTTGATGGAATTCGCACTTAGAAAGTTTGGCATATGGTTCAGCAGCCCTGAGTTTTTTCAAGACCATTCGCACTAACTTCACATGGTCATCCATGTTCTCTGAATAAATAAGAATGTCGTCCAAGTAGACCAGGACCCCCTTATACAGGTGCTCATGTAGTACTTCGTTAATCAATTGCATGAACACAGCAGGGGCTCCCTGTAGTCCAAACGGGAGCACTCTAAACTGGAAACATCCAAGTGGGCAACTAAATGCTGTCTTCTATTCATCCCCCTCTTTAATTCTCACTCAGTAGTATGCCTCCCGTAAGTCAAGTTTGGTGAAGATTTTCCCCTTTCCGAAGTGAGATAGCATGTCCTTCATGAGTGGTAGGGGGTAAACGTTTTCCATGCAAATCGCATTCAAATTTCTATAACCAACTACCAAGCGAAAGGAGCCATCCTTCTTTTCTCGGAACAATACTGGTGCCGCCACCTTTGGTCTGGCTGGTTGGATAAACCCCCGTTCTAGATTTTTATCAATGAAGTTTAGCAATTCCCCTAGTTCATGAGGGGTCATGGGGTAGATTTTTGGCTTAGGGAGCTTCACCCCAGGGAGTATTTCAATAGTGCAGTCCGTAGCTCTGTGGGGAGGCATCACATCCGAGGCCCTTTCATTAAAAACTTCACAGAGATCCCAATACTCTTTTGGAATCTTCTCCTCTCCTTCAATGTGGCCTACTGCCACTTCCGCTCTTTTGGGTTCTATATCTTCCTCAAGGGGGGCTTCTTCCCTTTCTAGCCTCAGTTTTCTGGTATGAATACGCAGGACCCCAGTTCTCCAGTTAACCCGTGGGTTCCATCTACGGAGCCAGGGCAGTCCAAGTATTAGGGGTCGTTCCATGCCAGGGGCCACAATAAATCTGAGGCTTTCTACGTGATCTCCCAATTGCATTTCAATAGGTTCGGTCACAAAGCTGGCCAGGCCCCCTCCTGCAATCGATCCGTCCAACTGACAGAACGCAATGGGCCTTTTTAACGTTTTTAGCCTCAGGCCCAATTTCTCCACCACTTTTGGGCTGACTATGCACCTGGTGCACCCAGAGTCTAATAGGGCTAACATCTGCGCATGTTTCCCTGTGGATGGCACCCTTATTTCTAAGGGGATGAGCATGGGGTCCTCTGTTTGACTCACCAGATCATCGGAGTCGGAGTCGGAGTCAGAGTCCGTCCCACTGTCATCTGCAGTGATCAGAGTTCCCAACTCACCCTGGTTTCGGGGAGCGAACTCAACGACTTCTCCTTTCAGGGCGGTGTCGCGGCCTTTTGCTGGCGCTTTGTCGGCCTTCTTGGGGCCTGAGCCGGTAGATTTTGGTACTGGCTTGGAGAAATATTCTGCAGCCCGATGACCTTCCCTTCCACATTTGTAGCAGGTGAAAGGCTTCGATTTGGGTTTGAGGCGGCTGCTCTCCCCACAGCCGCCTTTGGCGCTCCTTTGCGGTAGAAGGAGGATGACGGGTCTCCTGCACAGCCTGCTTGGAGTCAGCTTCAGGCCAATTCGATCTCCACATCCTCAGCTACTACGTACCAACTCTGCAAGTCTGCAAGTCTTCGGGGACCCCCCCCCCTCTACAGTCCTTGTATATTTCTTCATTCAGCCCATCTTTGAAACTCTCCAATAGGGCCGCTTCTGACCACCCTGTCATGTAAGGTGCCAGCTCGCGAAACTCTTGTGTGTATTCTGCCACTGATCTTTGGCCCTGCTGGATGCCCTTCATTCTGAGTCTTGCCTTCCGTTCAGCTAGGTGGTCTTCAAACTGCCTCCAAAGAGCCCCCATGAAGTTCCTCAGCAAGGGGGAGTTATTATTGTGGAAGACCATCATCCATTCAGTGGCTACTCCCTCTAGGACGTTCGTCACGCATCTCACTCGAGCCACATCTGATAAGTAGTCCTCCCCCCAGTCCTGCATGTGGTTCCACACTTGGGTCAAGAAAAGCCCTAAGGTCTTCGGATTCCCATCATATTTTCTGGTTAGGGGGGAATTTTTGGTTTTTTACGCCTGCGGGGTGGGACCTGCAAGGCTGGGGGTCCCTGGGCTGCTGCATTCCCCACTTGAGCTCCCGAAGCCTGAGATGTTCCTTCCCCAGCTTCCTCTTCTTCTCCCACACAGGCTGTCTCTTCTGGATCCCCCCTGGGGCAGTCTCCTCCCTTCTTCACAGGGAACCCATAAGACTCACGGCTTTTTCGGCTTTTTTCAACATCACGGAGGAGTTGTAATGCCTGCGCCATCATGAGGCTTTCCTTTTGCTCTTGCAGCCACACTGCCTCTCTCTTGCAGGGTCTGGAGCTGGTTATTCCCTGGGAGTCCTCCCCAGGTCCGGCAATCTTCCTACTCCTCTCGACCATCTAGCTTCCTCAGGCTCCTCCCTCAGTCGGAGTTTTTCCATCCATTCTGCAGCCTCTTTCTCTGTGTAGCTATCATAGAACCAGATGCTCCCATCTGATCTTCTTCACTCTCCTGGTCCGACATAATTTGTTGTCAGCCCCCTCGGTGGTTATCCGGGATGGCTGGAGATGAATTTCAGCTTAATGTCAGGTGTGCTTCCTTCAAAATCCAGGAAAGAAAGACCCAGACTCCATGATTTATAGAGACAGGTACTTTTACTAAAAATGAAATGAACGCAACCACGGTAAGCTAAAATTAAAGCAATAGGCACGAAAAGTGCATATAGAAAGCATCCCTTCCCACTGTCCATCGTAAATCATCCAATCCAAAGGTCCCCCAGGGTCAGGTGGAAGCACGTCTGGCAGCGTCATCAATCAGGAATGCCACAACGGTTACCCGATAGCCACTCAAAGGATTCAGTTTCATTTCTTCCGAAGCCACGCTCCTCCTCCAGCACGCTTTCCCCCCAAGCTCTCTAGCTCTCCCCCCTCCTGGTTCCTGTGGCAGCCAAAGCATCAAAAGCGGAGGCTGACACCCCTCCTTGCTCTTGAATGCAAGTAGAACACCTTCGGTAATCCACAGCTCTTCTGGACCAGAGAATCTGGTCGTGGAGGCTTCTGCTGGTACTTTCTGTGAGCACCAGATATAGGTAGGTGGTCTCCCTCCTCAATAAGAGGAGTGTGGGATAAGCAAATAAAGGAGTTGCAAATTGCTGCGTCTTTATATAGGAAGAGTTTCTCCAACCTTGCACTCTTCCTGTGCGTTGAACTTGAGTTTCCAGAAATTTCAGGCCGTTGGACTAGCTTAAAACTCTGGGAGGCAAAGCAACATCTGGAAGGTCCTTTCTTAGGCTGGAATTGCTCCTATTCGAGCCCAGCATTCAAACGCATCACTGAAAGAGTCCTTCTGTTTTAAGTCTTATTCGCTTTACTCGGCCTTTTTTCTCCTCCCTTCCATCCAACGTGCAAATCAGGAATGATGATATTTATGGAAAGTTAGCATTAGCATTTATTATTTATATTGTGGGTGGATTGATCATCTCCATTCATACACTCAAGGTCAAAGCACACTCATCCACGTGTCTTGCAGATTGCTGGCTCCTCTGCTTCCTTCCTTTGGCTTTCTGCTGTTTCTCTGCCACCTGCCAATTCATCAAAGAAATATCTTTGCCCCATCTTTATTTCTTCTCTTGGCTGGCCGCCAGGGAGAAAGCGGGCTGCGAGAACATGAATGGAAGGAGAAAGCAAGGCGGGCAGGAGGCTGGCGAGGCTGTTGCTGTGCCAAAAGTCTTTAAAATGGCTGGGATGCAAAAAGAAAAAAGCATAGTAGGAAGCATCCGTTTTGTGTGAATATCATTGCAAGAAGACAATATTTGTAGCTCAGGGTTGAACTGTGGGATCCTTCAGGCTCTCTGGACTTGGTTGTTTACTTGTTGCATTACCAAACTAGGTAACATCATCATTCTACACATACTAGCACAGTTAGGTAGCACTGATAATGTTACCTAGATGGGTAATGAAATGTCTGCAAATAAACAGCCAAGCTCTGAAAACATTTTTCTTGTATATTTACAGTAAGGAAAGATTGCACAGGAAAGTGATGCTTGTTGGTCCTTTACTGAACATGTATATTTTTTACAAATCATTTCTTCAAATACATTCAATCTTAAATACATCTTCTCATAAAATAGGTATTCTTAGCTGGAAATAGTTTTGCAGAGTTTCAAGCATTATGAAGGTTAGGATACCACTGCCCTGCCCAAATATCTTCCCATCCTCATTTGTTGGCTTGGTTCCCCCCCCCCTTTTTATTATATTGTTATATAGATTGCATTGTACCAGTAAAGTGATATTTATATAATATGACTAGAAATTACAAATATTCCATTATTTAGATTAAAGTACAGAAAATAGAAAGAACAATAAAGCGTTCTATCTATATTAATTATAATTTAGGATGCCAATATTACAAGCATAAAATTATTTGGGTTTTTTCTATCAAAAGTTTAATAGAATCTCTGTAACTGATATCAATATATTGGCTGTATGATAATGCATGTGAGCCTTGGTGGCGCAGGCAAATTCTGTTGACTGCTGACTGCCAGCAGTTCGATCCTAACTGGCTCAAGAGTGACTCAACCTTCCATTCTTCCAAGGTCATAAAGTGAGGACCCAGATTGTTGGGGGCAATAGGCTGACTCTGTAAACCACTTAGAGAGAGCTGTAAAGCACTGTGAAGCGGTATATAAGTCTAAGTGCTGTTTCTATTGCCATGTTGCGTGGGTGTATTGATGAAACGGAAAGCGAAAATGAGGCAAATTTAACAGAGGTTAAAATGCCTAAAAAGTTAAAAGAAAGAAGCCAAAGGCAAAATAATAATAAAAAGAATTTTACTTTTGCTATTAACAATATTTAAGGACATTCATGGGCCCTTAAAAACCAGACTGCATGTGGGGTTATATTTACTATGCTGTGTGTTGTGTATGGAACAATTCTTGCTTAAATTTAAACTCCTATTGTGTTATGTATAATTGTTAGCATATTTGTTGGTAGCATGCTGGCTTCTTCTTAGTAACCTGGAAAAATATAATTAAATGGCATCTTAATTTATTTTTGTTACTAAAATATCTAACAAGAATTTGGGTACCTCTAGTGAGCAGGTATCTGTATCCCCAATGATACAGAAAGTTAGGCTAAATGACTCTTTGAACCTACTTATTTTAATCCAATTAAGTTTCTTATGGTTAAAAGGGCTTGTTTTCCAGTTATTAATACAAAGAGTCTCTCTGTTTTCTACTACAAATATATTTGCAATATTAGTGCATTTGATTCGCTCTAGGGCTTAACAGACCAGATTTTAAAAATTGAGAACAATCTTTTTTGCTTATTTTTTAAAACTGCTGTGAGATCAGAACAGTAGTAATTAAATTATGATTATTAAATTTATTTATTGCCTATTTCACCATACGGCTACTCTAGTCCTAACAGAGATGATTATAATCTAGAGGTAATAGATTTAATAGATTAGATTAAATCTAATCTATATTTAGATTATAATATAATCTAAAAATAAAATCTTTCTGAGTTGAGCTCCAGGCTATAATATTTGTTTATTTTTTGAGGTCAGCAAAGTCAGATGCCTTCTGATGTGATAGATTCTTCTAAATATATTTGAAGGTAGTTTTTCTCTTGACATACCAGCACAAGGTTTATGCCATGTTGTATTAAAGTGTATTGTCTATCAATCCAATCTTTTATACTGCAATAATTGACAATTCAAGCTGTGAATGGACTGCTTTGTGATGGATCATTGTAATTGTTTTGTCACAGTTACAAATAGACCATGGGTGTGAAATTCACCTGCATTGCCTAGATAGCCAAGTGCAAGTATGTTGTAGGTAATAAATCCTGTCCAATTCTGGTGCTCTTAAACATGTGTCCTTTTGCTATAGGTGGTGCAGTCCTTATAAGTAAAAGGAGGGGAACCAGGATTGGGGCCAAATGATCAGAGAATTGTTCTTATTCAAAGCCAAATGCTCAAACAGGCTGTTGATCCAAACGTTCAGACCTTTGAGGGATCCTTGAGGCTCTCTGAGCTTGGTTGTTTTCTTTCAGACATTTCATAACCCAACTAGATAACATCATCAGTGCTAGTAAGGAGCGGAGTTTGCTCTCAGTTTATATTCTAGTGGCTTGCCCTGTCGGTGTTGGTAGGGTTGGTCTTGGAGGCCCCTTGGTTGGGCTTTTTGCTGTTGGCTTCTTTGGCAGTTCCTTGACTGGACATTGATTACCTGTTGATTAATCTCTGATCTTCTGGGTGTTGAGTTGCTGGTGGGGAGGAGTTTCGATCTTTTTGTTCCCTTTTTGGCTTGTTGATTTTCCCTTTTGCACAGTATGTAGATCAGGGGTGCTATTCAGCAGGTTCTGGAGAACCGGTAGCAGACATTTTGAGTAGTTTGGAGAACCGGCAAATACCACCTCTGGTTGGCCCCAAAGTGGGGTGGGAATGGAGATTTTGCAGTATCCTTCCCCTGGAGTAGGATGGGAATGGAGATTTTGCAGTATCCTTCCCCTGCCATGTCCACCAAGCCACACCCACAGAACTGGTAGTAAAAAAAAATTGAATTCCACCACTGATGTAGATGTTGTTTATCTCTACCTGACTGCTGATGGCTGATCTGTCTGAGGGTCAGGCTTCCAGGAATTCCCTAGCATTTTTGGACTTGGCTAGGTCTAGAATGGTCATGGTTTCCCAGCTGAAACTGGTTAAGTCTGTACATGTGTTCTGAAATTAAAGAGTTTTCAAAAGTCTTTCAAAGGTTGATATGAAAATCCTCGAAAACATATCAACAATTATTTATCAATGATTATCAGAATCTAACCCATTTGTTTTTCAGTATATTTCTTTGATTGCCAATAAAGAATAGGTCAGATTCTGATAACTGTTACATTCAGCTAGATGATTTCTGGATTTTAGGAAGCATCTTGGGGGCTTCCTAAAATCCAGGAATTTATCCCCCTTCCTCAACCCAAGAACTTGAGTAGAAAAGGAGCTGTGATTTTTTTCAGTTTGAAGGTCCACCTTCAAAATGGTGCTGCTGTCGGTGGGCTTTCAACATACCAATTACATATTTCAGTGCAATTATCAGTCTCTCCCACTCCCTACTAGCACGGATGAAACCTAATTGGGTAATGAAACATCTGCAAACAAACAACCAAGTTCAAAAAACACAGAGAACTCTTCATTTCAACCCTGAGCTACAAAAATTCTCCTTTATCGATTTTCAGTCTCTTCCATTAGTATGTGGTCCTTCTTTGAAGAGTCCCATGGTTTTCTGGCCAGACCAGATCTCATTCCTCACTTCAGCCATTTCCCTCATATAGTAAAACAAGACTTAAATTGGGATTCCATCTTTTTAAAAGGAGAAGATGAGAAGCCATAAATGCCATTAAGGAAGATGACTTGATTTTGGGGGGGGGGGGGGGGGGAAATAATGGACTCCAAGTGGAGAAATGTAAGGACAGAATGTTGTTTAATTGGTTGGTCCCAGTGGTGGGATGTCCCCGGTTCAGACCGATTCTATAGAACCGGTAGTAAAACCAGTGAGAGGTTCCGCCCACTGACCCAGATGCCATCATAAGTGATCTATACATGCTCAGAAGAGCGTGTGTGCGAGCGAATCGAGCACGTGTGCGTGGGCACGAGGCGAACTGGTAGTAAAGATAAGTAGAACCCACCCCTGGTTAGTCCCTCTGTTTTCTAGCATTTATTCAATGCAGAAAGTTTGTGAAGCCCTGATCTAGAGGAAAAGATATCCAGAAGTCCAACACCCTGTCTGAATTTGTGTTAAATCAATTCTCTGTCATTCTCTTCTTTGAACTTCTAGTTTCCAAGATCATGTTCTCGATAAAGTTGCTCTGAGGTTCTTCTTAATGAATTTTTCTGATGCCTTGTTGTGGATGGCTCCAGACTTATCTTATGAAACAGTGGCATTGCTGACTGCTGATGCAAAGGATATTTTTTGCTGAAAGTAACAATTCATCTGTAACTTGTGATATACTTCTGTCATTTTGTAAACCTGACTGTGGTCCCAGCTTGAGCTCCGGTTACAAAGCTCGGCAAAAATAAAATCCTTTCTCCAAATAAATCACAAATTAAATTTTTGCATCCAGATTAACTGGAGGGGGATTTTGTTTTGTTTGTCACGAAAGCATTTGTGAGCAGGAAAGTGACAGTGGGAATATGTACTGCGCTGATTTAAAATAAAAATAAAAATCCCACTCCACTGAATATACATACGGCTCCTTTTAGCCTACTTTAAACAAATATGTTACGATTTCAAACAGCAATTTCCTATGCAGATCAGAGCAATGGGGAAGCTTGCATTAGCTGACCAAGCCAGGAAGTTTATGGCTGCACGTAAGTGTTTGCAATCTTAGGATGTAAATTATTGCCAAGTTGTATTTTACTATAAGCAATTATGCCGCTGCTTAGAAATACAAGTGCATTTAGCTTTCCAAACACAAGAGAGGAAATGAGCAATGGGAAGCTGAAGTTTGATTTGGCCATGCTTTTATGATGATGTAACACTCTGAAAAAGTGCAAACCTTGCATATATATTTTTTTTAAAAAAAAAAAAACTTCTGCTAGGGAGGAACAGCTTAGCAACTCTTTATTTCCTCCACATCTCTGTATTTACTTTGAAAGTTGTACTGGAAAGTTGTACTAGAAGGAACACATCATATGCTGTTTGTTTCCTTTTTGATATTAGGAGATGTGGAATAGATACAATAATTGAGTTGACTACATTAAAAAGAAACAGATTCTGACTTTAGAATCAACACTCACAGAGAAGGACAATGTTTCCTTCTCATAGACCAATAAGTGATTGACATGCTAAGATGAGGGTGCTTTCAGTTTTAGCCGCCACGATATAAAAAAAGATGTTGAGACAAAGAGCAACCAAGATGATGAGGGGACTGGAGGCTAAAACATACGATGAATGGTTGCAGGAACTGGGCAGGGTTAGTCTGGTGAAGAGAAGGAGCAGGGGAGACATGAGAGCTGTCTTCCAATATTTGAGGGGCTGCCACAGAGAGGAAGGGGGTCAAGCTATTTTCCAAGGCACCGGAAAGCCAGACAAGGGATAATGGATGGAAACTGATCAAGGAGAGATTCAGAAATAAGGAGAAACTTTCTGACAGTGAGAACAACCCATGGAATAGAAGTTGCATTCAGAAGTTGTGGCAGCTTCATCCCTGGAAGCTTTCAGAAAGAGACTGGAATGCCATCTGTCAAAAATGGTGTAGGGTCTGCTTCTGGACTAGATGATCTACCTTCCAACTCTGTTAATCTGTATCTGTATCCATTCTTCCTACTTTAAAGGTAAAGGTTTTTAAGAAGTGACTGGACAACCATTTGTCTGAAATGGTCTAGGGCCGTGATGTCGAACCTATAGCACACGTGCCAGAGCCATCCCCAGCTGCTCTTCTGGGTTCCGTCATGCAGGCGCACCGGCCAGCTGCTCTCTTCCAGGTTCCAATGCTCTGACGCATGCACTCTCCAGGTTCAGCACTCGGTGCCTAAAAGGTTAACCATCACTGGTATAGGCTCTCCTGAATGAGCAGGGGGTTGGACTTCCCTTCCAACTCTGTTAATCTGTTATTCAGATACTACATCGTCTGGTCTTTCAGGCAATGGAATACAAATTGGATTGATAATACTCCTACTGTTATCTATGGTCTGGCAATAATACTTGTCCTCATGTTTATGCAAATCCAAACATTCAGGGGTTTTTTCCCAAACAAAAACCCTCTTATTAAGCAACATGTAAGACAGCATTGATATAATGGATAATTTTGGAGGGGGGAGATGTTCATTTCTGAATGTCTGCTAAATATGAATTATTCTTTTTGCATTTATCTGGATCAAGATGTCATTATGCAAGTATTGTTGATCGATTGAAATGTAATTTGTATACTGGAAACATTTTGGAATGACCATTGCAGATAAGGTTACTTTTTCTTAGGCTTATAATAATAATAAGGTTATTACTTCTTAGGACTGCTTTATATTTGATGGAGGTCTATTGTTGGGGGTTATTTGAACGGAAATATTGACTGTTATGTCCAGCATCTGTTACATGGTGGTTATTAACACTGAAATTTCACTGTAGTATATTAGATGGGGGCTTTTGATTCATAAATCCAGGTTTTGAAAGATTTTCCTTTAAAGATAATATTTTGTTTCATCTTTGCTACCCTTTCATGAGAAGTGAATTGACGTTTTCCATACATTGTCTAATAAATTGCTTCAATAGCACGATGGGCGGCATATACATTAGATGATAGATAGATAGATAGATAGATAGATAGATAGATAGATAGATGATAGACAGACAGACAGATAGATAGATAGGTAGACAGACAAACAGACAGATAGATAGAGATGGATGGATAGATAGATAGATAGATAGATAGATAGATAGATAGATAGATAGATAGAATGATGGGTAGGTATGTAGGTAGGTAAGTAGGTAGATAGATAGATAGATAGATAGATAGATAGATAGATAGATAGATAGATAGATGATAGACAGACAGATAAATAGATAGATAGACAGACAGACGGACAAACAGACAGACAGATAGAGATGGATAGATAGATAGATAGATAGATAGATAGATAGATAGATAGATATAATGGATGGATCGATGGATCGATGGATCGATAGATGATGATAGATAGATAGATATTGTTTATTTATTTATATTACTGCATTTGTTCCCTGTCCAAATTTAGTCAGACTCAAGATGGTTTAAAACAGCAAAACTTATCATTGATTAAAACTTCTATAGGAAATTAATCACAGAATGCAAATTGTCCTATATACAAAAACATTAAATTGTTGTAAAATTGTAATAAACTCACAATTTCTATAGAAATGCACGAAATACTGACTGAAAAAAACTCAGTTTTTGCTTTGGTCAGTTTTTGGAAAGCTATTTCCTTGGGAGCCCCAATCTAATTTCCAAATTGAGGCTTCTCTTACAAAGAAAGACTATGGTTTGACCTCACCTTCTTGACCTTACCTGATGTGCAAGCAGAATAAGAAACAGCTCTTCTCTGAGAAACTCCCTGCATGGATAAATTTTATTTGGAGGAGGTGATCTTGAGATATTTAGTGCAAGACATATAAAGTTTTGGAGGCAGAGTTAGGCATTTTGAATTGCTTGCTGAAATTCAAGACTCAAAGCCTAGGTCTAAGATCCCAACAGAAATAAGATCAAATAAAATCTCTTTGTTTAAATAGCAATAGTACTTAAACTAAGAGCTGTGGTGGTGCAGTGGTCAGAATGCAGCATTGCAGGCTGACTCTGCCAACTGCTGGCAGTTCAATTCTGACTGGCTCAAGATTGACTCAGCCTTCCATTCTTCCAAGGTCAGTAAAACGAGAACCGAAATTGTTGGGGACCGTAGGCTGACTCTGTAAACCGCTTAGAGAGGGCTGTAAAGCACCATGGAGTGGTTTATAAGTCTAAGTGCCATTGCTATTGCTATCTATGATCTAACAATGATCTATCTATGATCTATCTGTCCATTAATCATCCATCATCTATCTATCTATCTATCTATCTATCTATCTATCTATCTATCTATCTAAATAGCAATAGTACTTAGACTTATATAAACTAAGAGCTGTAGTGGTACAGTGGTTAGAATGCAGTACTGCAGGTTAATTCTGCCCACTTCCAGGAGTTCGATCCTGACTGACTCAAGGTTGACTCAGCCTTCCATCCTTCCGAAGTCAGTAAAATGAGGAACCCAAATTGTTGGGGGCAATAGGCTGACTCTGTAAACTGCTTAGAGAGGGCTGTAAAGCACTGTGAAGCAGTATATAAGTCTAAGGGCTATTGTTAATATGTGATAGGCAATTATTCCTTTGCCAGTTAGCTGGACACTAAGATATGTAACAACTCACAAACCTTTTCTAGATAGTTCCCCAAGGTATCCTGAAGTTGGGGACATAAGAGTAATCCAAGCTTGTAGTGATAACAGAATATTAAAGATCCTTGTGTTCTTGGTAGGATATATACTGTGTTTCCCCAAAAATAAGACTCTCATATTTTTTTGAACCCTGAAATAAGCACTTGGCCTTATTGCCATGCACTCAAAAGCCTGATTGGGCTTATTATCAGGGGATGTCTTATTTTTGGGGAAAACAGGGTATTAGCTTTTCTATTATAAATGTATCAAGGTAGTAAACGAGTTATAGTGTTGTCAGGATGCTACTAATCATTCCACAAAATAATAAATGAACTATTATAGTCTTATAATAATATTCTTGTCAATGCTTCTTATGAGAATTGACTCCCAAACTAATGTTAGAGCATTAATCTTGTCTTTTATTTGATACTCTGTTCTCTACATCTGTTAAGATTGCTGTAATTACTGCTGATGAAAACACACACATTTTATGGATTATTGTGCATTGGTGTCCAGTTATGGTTATTGTCAGCATACGAGAAACATACATTTTGCGTACATTATGAACTTCAAGCTCAAAATATTTTGAAGCTGCCATTGTCTCTGTTCCTTGATTCAAAGAAAACCTCTTGTATTTCAAGAGATTTCTTTCCAGGGCAGAATAATCTTTGTTATTCTGTTCTGTCCTTGGGAGAATGAATGAATGACGTGTTCTGTATTATGGCCGTTTTGAACGTTCTGAGTGTAGGGGGGAAAACGGGCTGTTCTGCCATCCAAAGAGGTTGCTTTAAGTGTTCAGTGACTGAAACCAACGTGGGTCCTTAGAGCATCATTTCAAGGCTGGGACTAAATGTTCCCAGATTAGCAATGTTTGCTTTAATGGGCCAGAGATAACTTGAGCCACTTTAACAGCATGCCTTGCAATGGGGGTTGCTTTGTTCTAAGTTTGAAACGAAACATTTTGTACAAAATGCCCTCTCCTCTTGCCTTAGCCCAACACTTCATGGGGCAAGTGAGGAGAAGTGCTACCTATCTCTGGATTGTCACCACGATAACGAAGGAGGGGACATTGACTTTCAACAGCACGTTTTATGTGCATATTGCATATTTTGAATCACTACTCATGCAATTACAGCAATATAAAGTAGCAGGACAGTTTTGCTGTACTGAACAATCCAATGTAGAAGAAGAGCAGACAGAGCCGGAGGGTGGAGTTAAGGGCATCATCGGCTTACAGTCATTACATTGCCACAAATGCTCCTAGTTCAGTGTTGGCGAACCTTTTCGTCACCAAGTGCTGAAACAGGAGCGTGTGTGTGCGTGCGTGTGTGTGTGTGTCAGAAACTGGAAGAGCAGCCACCCAGTGCGCCAGGAAGATAATCTTTCGGTTTCCGGCGCATGCATGTGCACTGGCCAGCTGGTCTTCATGTGTGCATGCGCACCAGAAACCAGAAGACCAGGTAGATGGTGTGCATGTGCACACCGGAAACCAGAAAAGCAGCTTCCCAGCACGCACATGCTCAGCAGGCAGCTGCTCTTCCAGTTTCCGGTACTCCCACGCATGCGAAGACCAGTTGGCCAGCGTGCTGGAACCCAGTAGAGCAACGGGCAATGGCTCGCGTGCCCGGAGAGATGGCTC
Organism: Arizona elegans; assembly: GCA_022577455.1. Taxonomy (NCBI): domain Eukaryota; kingdom Metazoa; phylum Chordata; class Lepidosauria; order Squamata; family Colubridae; genus Arizona; species Arizona elegans. Next base: position 102,723,817 of record JAKOOJ010000005.1, read on the forward strand.
TGCATGCCACTTCTGGCACATGTGCCATTGGTTTGCCATCATGGTCCTAGTTCAACTCTTCTTGAATTCTGTTGACCCTTATCTGGCGTCAACTTAGTATTGAACTTTAGTTGACCTGATACTTGTGTGTAGACTTTTGAGCATTAAATCTTTGAACTGCAACGTAACTATGGGGCTGATCCTTTGCCTGTGAAAGCCTCTGTAAGCATTACTTCAGTAACCCACTGCTTAGCCTTCTTGAAGGTTTGGAGACCACCAAACCTTGGAAAGCATTCTTGTATTGAATATATATGCAAAAGTGGATTTAAAAAAGAAGAATATCATTCTTCATAAATCCCATTGATAGATTTTAAAAAGTATCCCGATTTGTTTTTAGACTTTGGGGTGAAATATATTGTCTTTTCATTGTTAGCAGATTTGGGGAAATCATAATCATGAAGTATGAGTTTTTTGTAAGCTTCCCACCGTTTGTTCTAAAACTGACATCATTATAACCTATGTTGAAATCACTGTTTTTATGTATGCATTATATTTTTACTATTGTATGCTGCCTGTGAGGTGGGTGGCTATATGAATTTGTTTAAATAAATAATAACCAGATTTCATGGGTGGAATTCCTCATGACATACTTTGGAAACCTCCTTTAAAAAGAAAAAGTGTCCCACCACTGAACAAGACCCTGTAAACAAAGATTAAGCACAACAAGGTAGGGTAGAGCTATTTTTCTTGATATGCTATTGAATTGCAGGGATTTGTGTCTCTGTGTAACTATTACAGAATTCGGGATCTTGCTTTCCCTATAGGTGTACACCAACCAGTTCTTTTGCTTCAAATAAAATTGAACGTAAAACATGACAGATTTATAGATACAATAAGTGTACCTTCCAATCTCCATTCCTTCCCTACTGATCACACCTTACTTTGCATTTGAAAATGGGGGCTCCTTTTCATTGTGAAAGAGTTTTGGAGATTGTTGTGACATTTCTCTCTGGGGCGGCTCTATTGTAGTCTTCAGGATGTGCATGGTTTTGTGAGCAAGATAAATTAGATTCTAAAAAGGAGTCAGAGATAATTTTTTTTGTCCTTGTGAGTTTAAAGCTACCATGGTTTCTGGCTGGAACACAGTTCCCACAATATGTACATGGAAGACTCTACATCTACAATATATCTAGATCTACAGTATATTCTTTCACATGATTGACAAGTGACTAGACTGTGTCATATAATATATGTGGGCATATGCATAAATATGTATGTATGTATGTATGTATGTATGTATGTATTTTGTCATGTTTATATAGAGTATATTGGAGGTGGAGACCCTTTGAGAGCTCCATGCAACAAAATTTCATTTTTTTTTAATTGAAAAGTTTTACAAAAAACAAAAATTTCATTTTTATGTATGCCGATCAGTGCACATTCAAAGTGACAATAAAGTTATTCTAAGTCTAAGTGTGTGTTAGATAAACATAATTCTTACATGGCCATATGATCCTTCAGTTGGGAAAGATGTCTTTCTAACCCATAATCCCATCAATGGCTACTGCACATACCTATGGGTGTAACAGGCTAAATCAGTCTATTTTAATTTGAGTTCTTCCATATGCATTGCATTAAAATCTATTGCTGCAAAAGTCAGTGAAGATTTTAAAACCGGAGATTAATTTATAACCTTATAGATGAAAATTTTGGCAATATTACTGGGATATAACTCCGAACATCCGAAGATTCATGCATAAGTTGACAGAACTGTTTTCTGCAAAACTTCCATTAAGTTCAATGAAACTTATTCAAGAGAGAAATGGGGTGAAAAGTTTTCATTTCATTGTCTATGGACAGATTCTCAGTCATCCAGGTAACAGTTGTCTCAAAAGTGCTTTATTTAAAAAGGCAAATGGACTGTTTTTTGAGGAGGAGGAAGAAGACATTTTGCTTCTCATCCAAGAAGCTTCATCAGTTGTGACTTTTCATTTCATTGTACTTCAGTAAGATAGGTATGATTTGCTGGTTTAAATTAAGCGCGCACACTTACACACAAACACACACAGATAGATATAGATATAGATAAATAAATCTCCTATCAAAACTGCCAAAACACCTGTTCACTGTTGGGCTGCTTACCATTTTGCATGATGTAAGTATTGATAGTTGGCCAACTGCTTTAGAAATAGATAATCTTGTTGCTGATAAACAGGGATTAACAATCAGGTGGATGGGTTATTATTTTTTTTTGAGCAGTTGCTTTTGACAAGCAAGAGAGACTAAATTTCAGGCAGTCTTGTTTCTTGAGGTAAAGCAGGTTGAAGAAGTAGTTGAAGAAGTGTGCTCCAGTATTTGAGGGGCTGTCATGAAGAAGAAGAGCAGCAGTATTCCTGTATGAATACCCGTATAAAAACCACATAATTTGAAGCCCAGATAAGATTAAAAGATTAGATTTTTCTCATGTGACCCTCCCTGCGGGTTAACATTCTTATTAATAATAATATTTTTATTGAAGATTTTTTAGAATAAAAATCATACAAATTTATAGAAAGAAAAAATAAAAAGAAGTGGTAGTTAAATAAATAAGAAATAAAACAGAAAAGAAAGAAAAGGAAAAGATAAAAATGTAAAGCAGCAGTTTCTGCTTCTTTTTATAACAGTGATGAATGCATTTATATTTTACCTTCTCTCTCTCTGAGGGTACATCATGATTCCTTTCTTGCCATATTTTATACTTTTTCTAATAATCAAACTCCTAAATCACAACTTCATTTTTTTTTCTTCAGGAAACATTCCACCAGGCATGATAAAATGACCCTTTGCAGTTCCTTTATACATTCTAGAAAGTTTTTCCCATGTCATATGCCAATGGCACATTATTTTATTTAAAAATTCTCTTTTATATTGTAACTTTGGAGTTTCAAATTGTTTCAACAAGCCTCTTTGAAAATTTGAATATGCAGGCAGCATGGTCTTTAAAACATTCCTTATTTTCTTCATGCAGCAAAACCCTCAATTTTATAAGTTTAATTGGGAGAAAAGTTGTTTCTCTGGCATTGAAGTGTCCATCAAAGCCATGTAACTGATGCTATTTGTTTCATTTGTGTTAATTTATATCACTTGGATAATTGATGCCATTGGTGCAATTATAGAAATGAGGTAAGGTCATTGACCGAGATGGGCAGCCATCGAAAGTGAACAAACAAACAAACACACAAATAATGGCAAATGAGACCAATTGTGTCAATTAATAATTACACAAATGGCATACATTGACCCAAAGAAAGTCAGGTTGTTCAATTTGCTTTGGAAACAATGGAGTTTTCTTTATTGGGGATGAACTAAAATGTTGTTTGAACATATATAAGGAGTCCCTGTACAATTTCAGACAAATTTTCTAACCCTAACCCTCTGGTGTTTTGGAGAATAGTTGGACCACCTCTTCTTTGTGGCAGCCCCTCAAATGTTGGAACACTGCTATTAAATCACCCCTTGTCCTTCTTTTCACTAGACTAGACATACCCAGTTCCTGCAACTGATTCTGTTGCTGGCTTGCAGAAATCAACTGCTTCATTCAAAGTCTTCTGAATGGAGGATCTATAGAATAGCACTATAGCACTTAGACTTATATACCACTTCACAGGGCTTTCCATCCCCCTCTAAGCAGTTTACAGAGTCAGCCTCTTGCCCCCAACAATCTGGGTCCTCATTTTACTGACCTCAGAAGGATGGAAGGCTGAGTCAACCTTGAGCCGGTCAGGATCAAACTGCTGTGTGCAACATCCAAATAATAAAAAGACTAATAATTTTTGAAACTGACCCAGCCTAGCAGGTATGAATTGACTACTTTACTACTGGTAGTTACTACATCTTTAACTGCATGTCATGAGAACTCAGCCTCTCTGTACTGTACAAACTGGAGACATCTTTAATAGTTACTGCTTTCAGTTACAGTTCTTAGACCTTTGAACTGTCTGCAGTTTTAAAGAAGCTTACCGTTCGTTTTTGGACAAGATGTGCAGACTATTTGGGGTTCCAAGTGACTGGACAAACTTCCTCGTAGGGTTTTCTGTGGTTGCAAACTGCCATTTTCAAAATTTGGGGAAAGATATCTTCATCCTAGTGACCTTCAATCAAAGTGTATCAATAATATGCAAAATATAGAATCATTATTTGTCCTTGTTATAAATTAATTCCATTCATCAACTTTCCTCTATGAGACGATTATTCTTTTCTTCAGTACTGATATTATCCAGGGTGAAACACTTCAGGGAAACCCCTGAAATATTAAAAATATTTATTTTATATGAATAGAATAGAATAGAATAGAATAGAATAGAATAGAATAGAATAGAATAGAATAGAATAGAATAGCAGAGTTGGAAGGGATCTTGGAGGTCTTCTAGTCCAACCCCCTGCTTAGGCAGGAAACCCTACATCACTTCAGACAAATGGTTATCCAACCTCTTCTTAGAAACTTCCAGTGTTGGAGCATTCACAACTCCTGGAGGCAAGTTGTTCCACTGATTAATTGTTCTAACTGTCAGGAAATTTCTCCTTAGTTCTAAGTTGCTTCTCTCCTTGATTAGTTTCAAGGAGAAACTAATTGCTTCTTGTCCCGCCCTCAGGTGCTTTGGAGAATAGCTTGACTCCCTCTTCTTTGTGGCAGCCCCTGAGATATTGGCACCCTTCTATCATGTCTCCCCCAGTCCTTCTTTTCATTAAACTAGACATACCCAATTCCTGCAACCGTTCTTCATATGCTTTAGCCTCCAGTCCCCTAATCATCTTTGTTGCTCTTCTCTGCACTCTTTCTAGACTCTAGAATCTAGAGTCTCAACATCTTTTTTACATCGTGGTGACCAAAACTGAATGCAGTATTCAAAGTGTGGTCTTACCAAGGCATTATAAAGTGGTAGTAACACTTCACATGATCTTGATTCTATCCCTCTGTTTATGGCTTTTTTGGCAGCTGCTGCACACGGCTGGCTCATATCTAAATGGTTATCCACTAGGACTCCAAGATCCCTCTCACAGTTACTACTATTGAGCAAGGTACCACATATACCAGGGGTGGGTTCTAAATTTTTTTACTACTGGTTTTGTGGGCGTGGCTTATTTTGTGGGTGTGGCTTGATGGTCATGTGACAATTCTTTAGGATTTAGCAGAGGTACTAGTCTACCAGGCTTTTAACTGCTTGCAGAGCTGTACTGGTCCGCCCATTTGTTTTTGGAGGTACCAGTCTACTCATTTGTTTTTGGAGCGCATTGCTCTACCACCACACTGCCTTTTAACACTGATTAGCTGTAGGGCAGCCCTTTGAAGCCCCGCAGCAAGAGTTTAAACAGTTTTTTTTCCTTCTAGCCAATCAGCTGGGACTTGGGAGGCAGCGAATAGATAGGGGGCAGGGCCAAATAAAAGGTAAGAATACCTTTTATTTGGTATTCTTACCAAATAAAGGGGGGGAGGGCTGGAGGGCCCAGCTCCCGAGCAAAGAGAACCGGTTCCATGACATCATATCATCACTGCTACCGGCTCAGCCGAACTGGGCCGAACCAGGAGGAACCCACCACTGACATATACTGTACCTGTGCATTTTGTTTTTCTTGCCTAAATGTAGAACCTTACTTTTTTCACCATTAAATTTCATTTTGTTAGATAGTGCCCAATGTTCAAGTCTGTCAAGATCCTTCCCTATCTTAAGCCTATCTTCTGGAGTGTTGGGTGTTCCTGCCAGCTTGATGTCATCTGCAAATTTGATGAGTTCCCCATCTATCCCCTCATCCAAGTCATTGATGAAGATGTTGAAGAGTACTGGGCCTAAAATAGACCCTCGTGGTACTCCACTGCATACTTCCCTCCATGTAGATGCAGTTCCATTGAGGACTATACGTTGAGTGCGGTTGGTCAGCCACTTACGAATCCATCTGGTAGGGATGCTGTCGAACCCACATTTTTCTACTTTATCTAGTAGTAGGTTATGGTCTACTTTATCAAATGCCTTACTGAAGTCCAAGTAAATTATATTGACAGTATTCCTGGTGGACTCTGGTCCACTAATTTTGTCATTTTGTCAAAGAATGCAATAAGATTAGTCTGGCATGATCTGTTTTTGACAAACCCATGTTGGCTTTTGGTTATTACTTTGTTTGCTTCTAGGTGTTCACTGATTTGTTGCTTGATTATCTTTTCCAGAATCTTTCCTGGTATTGAGGTCAGGCTGATAGGTCTGTAGTTTCCTAAATCTATTTTTTTCCTTTTTTTAAGGAATCCAGGATCTTTGATACACACACACATACATACGCACATATTTATATATATACACCTACATACATACACATACACTCATACGGTGTATGTATATGTATATGTACCCTGTTTCCCTCCAAATAAGACATCCCCTGATAATAAGCCCAATCAGGCTTTTGAGCGCATGGCAATAAGGCCAAATGCTTATTTCAGGGTTCAAAAAAATATAAGACACTACTTATAAGCTACTACTTAGTAGTAGCTTGGAATAATTATATGGTAAATGAGTGGGTAAGTTTGAGTGTATGTGTGTTTGGATATCTATCTATCTATCTATCTATCTATCTATCTATCTATCTATCTATCTATCTATCTTATCTGCTGGCTTGACAGCTGCAGATAGAAAGACATTACAGAGAGTGATGAGCATGGCACAAAACATCATGGGTTGTCCCCTGAAATCACTAGATGAAATTGCTAGGACTCACTGCCTTAGAAAAGTGAGTAAAATCCTCAGGAATGACTCACACCCTGGTCAGCGCTTCTTTACTCTCCTACCATCGGATAGGAGCTATAGAAGCATAGCCAGTCGGACGAACAGGCTGAAGAACAGGTTTTATCTGTGGGCTGTCAGAATGTAAGATAACTCCTGAATGCAACATAACTTCATAAGCATGTAAATTTGCAGGGCCGATGCAACATGTTCATATTGGTGCAATATATCATAATGCAATGTTACACAGATATATCTATAGAGTGTTTTTAGTATGATTTATTGAATTAGGGATTTTCTTTCTTTCACTGTGAGTTATTGATATGTATTTATGCTGGAGGGGGTGCACAAAGGGAAGCCTAGTACATGTCTCGCCCCTCCTGTTCAACATTTATATGAAGCTGCTGGGTGAGATCATCCGTGGTTTGGGGGTGAAGTTCCATCAGTATGCTGATGATACTCAGCTGTACATCTCCACCCCGGACCACCCCAATTATGCCCTTGACGTGATGTCCCGGTGCCTGGAGGCCGTGTGGATCTGGATGGGGAAAAACAAGCTCAGACTCAACCCCTCCAAGACCGAGTGGCTGTGGTTTCCGGCATCCCGGTATAGCCAGCGGTTCCATCGCTAACTATTGGGGGTGAGTTCTTGGCCCCCTCAGAGAGGGCTCGCAACTTGGGTGTCCTCCTGGATGTACGGCTGTCTTTAGAAGATCATGTGACGGCTGTGGCCAGGGGAGCTTTTTATCAGGTTTGCCTGATTCACCAGTTGCGTCCCTTTCTGGACCTGGACGCCTTGCGCATGGTCACTCATGCCCTCGTCACTTCCTGTCTGGACTACTGTAATGCTCTCTACATGGGGCTCCCCTTGAAGATTACTCAGAGGCTCCAACTGGTCCAGAATGCGGCCACACGGATGATTATGGGAGCGACACGACGCACCCATGTAACACCTCTCCTGCACAAGCTGCACTGGCTCCCAGTGGTCTTCTGGGTGCGATTCAAGGTGCTGGTTACCATCTTTAAAGCGCTCCATGGCTTAGGACCTGGGTACTTACGAGATCGCCTTCGGCCACCGATAACCTCCCACCAGTCAATAGGGGTTCCTCAGGGTGCCATTGGTCAAACAATGTCGACTGGTGACCCCCAGGGAGAGAGCCTTCTCTGTGGGGGCACCTGCCCTCTGGAATGAATTGCCCCCGGAGATACGGATGATCCCTGACCTACGCACCTTTCGCCGTGTCCTTAAGACTTTACTGTTTCAACAGGCTGGGCTGGCTTACATAACGAATTTTAATGGGTGTTTTAGTTTTTTAATATAAGGGCCAAATTATTTCATATGTTTTAAATCTCGGGAGAAGGGCGGTATAAAAATTTAAATAATAAAATAAATAAAAATAAATAAAATGTGTTGTTCTTTGACATAAAGGTTGAATATCTATCTGTCTGACTGACTGTCTATCTATCTATCTATCTATCTATCTATCTATCTATCTATCTATCTATCTATCTATCTATCTATCATCTGTTCGATCTATCCTTTGGAGATTGGCTGCAGGAAATTTCTTCCATATTGTCTGGAATGTAATCTGGAGTTCATCTTGAGCCAAAAGAATCTTTCTCATAGTATCTCTCAATGCCATTTAGGCACACAACTAAGAAGATTGATTGTCTATAGTTTTTGTTTTGCTTTTACTTCTTACATGGATTGAATGGATCGTCTTTTTTTGGTGGGGGGGAGGCTTTTGCAAATACGTCACATAAGCCTTTCTTAGCAACAGCACCACATGGAAATAGAAGCAGCAGAAATGCTGTTTCATCTTGTCTCCTTTAAAACCTCTAAACAATAATCAAAATCCTTCGCCTCTTCCGTTTTCCTTACTTCCACATGTTTTCAAGCCTCTTTTGCACTTTGGATTACTGTATCCATTTTAAGCAACCAGATAAGGGCTCTTCTTTAATTCTCCTTCTGAGTAATTACTTGGTAGATATAATCAGTGTTAAAGGGAATAAACTACACAATAATTGAAGTAGTAGAGCCTGTTGGACTCACAGGAACAATTGGGGCATAGCCGCTCTTAGGACTCTAAGAAGGAAGAAACCTGCTTGTTTCTGAGGGTGTCTTGTAAGAGGATGGATCTTTCTGTCTTCTGATTGGTAGCTGACCTATTTATAGCAACTTTTTTCACAATGCTTTCAAAAGAGACTAATCCTTTTAGAGATTTTTTTAAAAATCATAAATTAACATTAAAAAGTTGATGTGATAAAGAATGATAATGTGACAAAAGAAAAGGGGGAAAGATAACTTGATTTGACATAAGAAGACAAATAGATTATTAGAATTATTATGTAGAATTGCTATGACATAAATTTGGGGGGGAAAAAAACCCCATGCAATTTCTATTGGCAAATTCTCTACCACTACCACGAATGATTTATTTAATGCAATATTTGGATGATGTCAAAAAACAGTATTTTATATTTAAATTAATTTTCTCACTCATACTGGACCTTTAGTAGATGTTTGGTTGTGTTTAAAATGTAACCTGTGAAGAGGTTTTATTCTTACTTTATTACAGGTAGTCCTTGACATACACTTCATTTAGTGACCATTCGAAGTTACAACAGCACACAAAAAACCCATTTTTCACACTTACGACTGCTGCAGCATCCCCACTGTCACATGTTCAAAATTCAGACACTTGGCAATTGGCTCATCATATTTACGATGGTCGCAGTGTCCCAAGGTCATGTGAGATTTCTTACCTGCAAAGCCAATGGGGAAGTAACAACCATGCTACTAGCTTAACAACTGCAGGGATTCACTTAACAATCTTGAGAAGATCCAAGGTCGTAAAATGAGGCAAAATTCACTTAGAACTGTCTCGCTTAACAACAGAAATTTTGGGCTCAATGTTGATTGTAAGTGAAGGACTGTCTGCAGTTTGTTTTAAACAGAGACTAGAATGGCACAAGTTGATCAATGGACCAAATATGGCATTTGGCACTAGTAAAAAAATATACAGAATTAGTGTAAAGTTTGTTGAAAGTTTTATTTATCCAAAGAGTGAATTGCATGGAAAGAGGCACCGCGGGCATTTTATTTATCTTTGTTTTCTTCTTTATTATCTTATTTTATTACTTTTTGTTTTATACTGCTTTGTAATCAAGTTTTCTGGCTAATGTACAATGAAGCTCAAAATATAAAATAAACAATGCAATAAAGCCGTAGATAAGACCCACAGCAGAGATTTTTTTAAAAAATGGTTATGCTTAGTAACAACATCGCCAGTTAAATCAATGGCAAGCATAAAATGTACAAACATTTGAAAATATGAAACTGTCTCTGAATTGTCTAGGAAAAAATGGTCTTTAGTGATTCCCAAAAGACTGCAATCTAGACTTTTTATCAGTATTTCTGGGAAGGACCTTCCTCAGACCAAGGCTGCTACCACTGAAGATGGTCTCTGTGTAGGTCGGAGAAGAGCAGGCAGAACTGGGGAGCAAAATAAAACGCACCATCAGTTTAGAGTTGTTGCATTTCTACAACCACTCCAAGTCACATCTTTTATGAATTCCATTGACCCTGATTTGGTGCCAATTTAGTGTTGGACTTTAATTGAATAGATTCTTGCTTGAAAAAAAGAACTTCTGGATTGCAGTCTTACAAATGGTCTCGATTCTTTGTCTTTTAAGATAGAAGATTCATCTTCTATAACAGGACCTCTGGAAAAGGTGTTAGAAGTTCTCCTTACAACTCAGAATAGTAGATATGGGATACACACTGTGTAACATGTGTGGGACACTAAGGAAGCTCAGTCGTGGTTAGCTCTTAGATGGACTATCTCAAGAAAATGGAGCGCCAGTGTCATGCTGTGCCCGTGGTTAAAGTGGTTGAATTTGAAGATGGCTGAGAAAAACCAAGGGTTAGTCTAATCTCAGACCTAAAATTCACTAGGTGTTCTTCAGCTGATCACACAGATTCATTGCGAGGACAAAATAAACAGAAATAAATAGCAATAGCCATAGCCCTTAGACTTATATACCACTACACAGTGGTTCACAGCCTTCTCTAAGTGGTTTTACAGAGTCAGCCTACTGCCCCCGCCCCCAACAATTTGGGTCCTCATTTTATCCATCTCGGAAGGATGGAAGGCTGAGTCAACCTTGATATATAAACTGACTTGAGCTCCTGCAGGAAAGCCAGGATAGACAGGATGGGATGGGATGGGATGGGATGGGATGGGATGGGATAGGATAGGATAGGATAGGATAGGATAGGATAGGATAGGATAGGATAGGATAGGATAGGATAGGATAGGATAGAATACAGTAGGGCAGGGCAGGGCAGAGCAAGATAGAATTTTTTATTGACATTATTATTTCTTCTTCCAGAGCAACTCTCCTAGATCTGGTAGTGTTCCATAATCCTGATTCCAAAAATGCTTTTATCTGGAGCTACTGGGAATTGAAGCTAGGGCCCTTCTGTCTGTTTAAAGATGTGCTGTGTCTGTTTTCCACCACCCCCTTTCCTCTCCTGTTCTGGTTATCTCAATATTAGGATGAGGATAATCTGTGACAGGATGAGTCAAAATCCTCCAGAACGATCACACAATGAGGATTTATTATTTTTATTATTTTCTGTGAAGAAAAGGAAACTGTATGTTCAGCCATGGAAGACATTTGCCAGATTCCTTCTTTCTTTCCTTCCTTCTTTCTTTCTTTCTTTCTCCCTTCCTCCCTTCCTCCCTTCCTTCCTTCCTTCCTTCCTTCTTTCCTTCCTTCCTTCCTTTTTGGTATTTTGTTTGCAAAAAGACAAACTTTTAAAAAAGCACAGGATTGGAAGAGGAAATAAACCAACACAACCAACTGGGATTAAAAAGGAATTTGGGACTATGCACACATACAGTATATATAAATTTCTAAATTCGTATATATATATATATATATATATATATATATATATATATATATATATATATATATATATATGAATGATATCTGTATACAGTAAAGCTTCTATTTTCAATCTGTTGGGAGAAGAAGTGACATTAAAACTAATAGCCCATTAAACCCAAATTTAAACAATTAATGTTATTTGCATAAATTTATCTCATTTACATAATCAGATTATCTACTTTAAATCATTTGGTACGGATTTTTTTTTTTTAAGTTGATGTGAATGATGAAGATGCCAAGCATGCAAATGAGGTGATTAACGTCTAGATTCCTTAAGAAACCATGGTCTTCGGTCTTAGGGCGTGAAGCCTCAGCCAAAATTTTATCCATTGCCCTTTGAATGGGATGTGATTTGAAAGTTAATTTTTTTTAAAAAATTAAATGTCAGAATATCATGTGGTCGGAATGACTTCTGTATAAATAAAGATAATCTATAAGGAACCGTGGTGAAATCTGAACCGGTTTGTTACCAGTTCACTGGCCGCTTATGCGCACTATGCATTTTTTACTACCGGTTCAGGCGAACCGGCCTGAACCGGTAGCATTTCACCCCTGGTAAGGAGGAACTTTGTCACTTTTATCAACAAATGAAGAGCAGATTTGAATAAATTTGAAGGTCACAATGTTGAATTGGGCAGCCTTATAAAACCAGTAATAAATAAGTAAATAAACACGGAGAGAAGAGAATATTTGAATAGAAGTTTGAAATAAAATAAATATTTATAGCTCAGGGTTGAAGGGCCCTTGGTTTTCTCTGAGCTTGGTGGTTTTCTTGCAGACGTTTCATGACCCAGTTAGGTAACAGCATCAGTGCTACCTGTTATTGGTACGGGTCGGTGTCCTGCTGACATTACCTAGTTTGGTAATGTCTGCAAGAAAACCACCAAGCTCAGAGAGCACCAAGGACCCCACCAATAAATCAATGCATCCTTCATTTTAGAAGTTCTCAAAGCTTTTTGTCTCTGGAGAATCTCAGTCATCCAGGCCGTGGTTATCTCAAAGGGGCTTTTTCAAAAAGCACCCGGACTTTCTTGTTTTTCCTTGCAGATGTTTTGCTTCTCATCCAAGAAGCTTCTTCAGTTCTGAACTGAGATGAGAAGCAAAGCATCTGCAAGGAAAAAGAAGTCTAGCTGCCTTTTGGGGAAGCACTTCCGTATATCAGTTTCTTAGCCAAAGCAATTTCCCACTTTCAGTCTCTTTTGATTCTCCTTTGAGGAAAGATGTATTTTAATTTCATAGTGGTTTCTTTTTTCTTCAGTGGGAAACCTACTGAAGAGAGTTAATAAAAGGAATTGAATCATTTTTAAAAGATTTTAAAATAATCTTCCATCAATTGTCATGCATTGGGGTAAAATGCCAGCAGGATTCATTATGATTTATTAAATCCATTTGCTAAGTCTCTTTAAAACTTTCAACTGAAAAAAAGAGAAGATCAGACTAACGGGTTATATTAAATATAATAGTTTTCAACATTTGGTTTCTTCAGGCGGATTCAGATCTATTACTATTCTTGTTGTGGTTGATATTTATTTATTCAATTGGCCCGGCCATTCCTCTGAACAAGAGACTCTGAGCAGGGTTATAAAGTTATGAAGAAAATAAGAACAATTGCAATAATGCAAAAATTAGAGTACAGAACAGCCGAAAATGAATCATAAACCATAGTCAGTAAAAGTCTGTAGAGACTCTCAGTCATCCAGGTCATGGTTGTCCCAAAGGTGCTTTTTCAGGAGGCAACTGGACTTTCTTGTTTTTTCTTTGAAGACATTTTGCTTCTCATCCAAGAAGCTTCTTCAGCTCTGAGTGGATTCTATTCCCCACAATCCAGTCAGAGCTGAAGAAGCTTCTTAGATGAGAAGCAAAATGTCTTCGAAGAAAAAACAAGAAAGTCCAGTTGCCTCCTGAAAAAGCACCTTTGGGACATAGTAAAATAACCAAGATAAGGTTACTGCACTCATCAAGGTCCCTGGCTTGGGCACAGAGCCAGGTATTTTAAGGAGTTATGAAAAGTCAACAGGGTTGGGGACATCCTGATCTCCACGTGGAGAATGTTCCATAGAGCAGAAAGGACATCCCTTGTAGGTCCCACCAACTGACCTTCATTAGGCAATAGGATCTGAATCATACCCATGCCCTTTGACTGGATTGGACAGTTAGAAACTGCTATGGAGACTGTCCTGCAAGTAAAATGGTCCCCTCAGGTAACTCAATCCCAAAATATGAAGAGCTTTAATGGTGACAACTAGCACCTTGGATTGAACTTGGAAGTACACTGGCAACCCATGCAGTTCATGGAGTAGAGGAGTTACATGCGTTGAAAAACTGGCACCACTTACTACCGTGTCCTGCCCCATTCTGCTCCAGCTGAAGTGCCTGAATGTTGTTCAGGACCAGCCCCATGTATAGCACATTGTAGTGGTCCAGATGTGAGGTTAGGAGGACATGAGAGACCATGAACAAAGCCTCCCCATCCCAGGAATGGGTGCAACTGTCACACAACCCCAAAGTGTACAAAAGTCATCCTGGCCACAGTGCCAACCGCTCTTTCAGCATGAACTGTGAGTCCAAGGGGGGATCTCCAGATCCAGCACCAGGTTTGTCTGAGGTCATGGTCCAGAGAGTCCAAACGTTGGAAGGTACCCAGTCTTTCCTGGGTTTTGCTGAAGACTGTGGAGCCCAAACCAGGCCCCCTACAGCTTCCAGACTCTGGGACAGGATAGCTACCTCATTGCTCAAGTGGCCTGGGGTAGAGTTATAAATCTGGGTGTCATCAGCATGCTGGTGACCTGATCCATCATCCCAAACCATCAGATCACCCATGGCCTCCTTTTGGGAGGGGAGAATGACCGAGTTCTTAGACACCCGCCAAAGTAAGGGCTGTATTTTAGATCTTTCCCCTCCTGTCACCACCCGACTGGATGAGGGAGGAGAACAAATATGTTTAGTGTGGTATTATTATTTCTTTATCTATTTAGCAGGATGTCTTTGCTTATTGCAATAAGGAAAACTGTTCTACCATAAATGGAGACACATACCCCCTTTTAAAAATATTTTGAAAACATTTTGTTTATTTTAGTCAGATGATTCTGGTCTGAGCAAATATGTTATGAGAAGTGCTTGCTGTGCTTGGCATTGGGAGTTTTAGAAATGTTGCCTGATTATCCAGTTTACTAATTCTGACTTGGCATTTTTGAATAAATCAGTTTGCTTTGGCATTGTCTGTTTATTAATAGTTGTAAAATAGGCTGCAACCAGTTTTAAGTTTCCCTTGACTAATAAAGTTTTTCTTCTCTGCTCCACTGGGGGTGTTTACAATTATTACAAAAATAGTAAAGCTATTGCCAGCACAGGTAGAGAGTTGACCTAGATAACAAACTATGCAGGTTAGTTTTTGAGTCCATCTTACCTTGCAAAGTCTGTTTCAACTGTAAGCATTTCTGCAAAATATCTGGAAGAATATTTTCCAACCCTGTTTCTTCTTTAAGTTATGAGATGGATTGAAAGGCAAGGCGGTGTGAGCTACCCTGAGAAGCTTTTTTAAAAAAATAAACTTATTTTGCAAAATGGTCTTAAGTAAAGGAGGAGTTTAGATGCAGTGGTTTTCCAGTGCAGTGGTTTTCCAGTGCATGCTAAAAATCCATAAGTATCATCTCATATCTACGTGCATAAAGCTCTTTGTTTAATGATATATTTTGTGAGCCAGGGGTACTTGAAGTACTTGGAGTGTGTGTTGGGGGGGGGGGATTGGAAAACATTTAAATGTGCAGATAAATAACTTGGGTAGACCTAAATTTACCAATCCATCAGTCAATAAACATGCATGGTAATTAAATGTTACGTATTTTGGGTTTTTTGAAACTCATTTTTGAGTGAGAACCAAGATTGTGTGAAAGGAAGTGCAACATATTTATATTTATACCTTTATCAGTAGCAGCAACACCTTACTTGGAAGCAAAGTGAGAAAAGCGAAGGGCCAGATCCGGGAAGTGCATGGATGAAGGATGAGAAGAAATCTCAGAAATATAGGTTAGACTGGGAAGATGATAAAGCAGGAGCAGAGCTGAACTCAAAGGAGACTGTAGTCCTGTGACATCCACAGACCCGCACAGAGAGCAGGAGTTTGGGCCTTAAATCCAGGTCTCTTGCATAAAACTTCAGGACTGCTTTAACTTCAGGTCTGCTATCATCTGAAGCTTTCAAGTGCAGATTTGTTTTTCAACCATCATCGCTTTTCTTCAGAACACCATCCATCTCTTCAGGTTTGGCCCTGATCCTGATGGGCTTCAGGAAATCCATCAAACCTGGCATGTCAGCTGCCCTTCAGAATAACAGAATAATAGAAAAACAGATTTGGAAGGCACGTTGCAGGTCTTCATACAACCCTAAAAGTTATTCCAATACAGCTATTTGTCTGAAATGGTATAGGGGGTTAAGTAGGGGGTTGGACTAGAAGACCTCCATGGCTCCTTCAAACTCTATTATGCTGTATTCTGTGATACCTTGTTCAGGTAGGACACCTACACCCTTCCAGACAAATGGCTGTCCAGTTTCTTCGTAGAAGCCTCCCTCCCTCCCTCCCTCCAACTAAAATTTGCAGAGAAATAAACACATCTTTATGCAAATATGCTAAGGTGACCAGATTTTAACATTGGTAAAGAGGGACATTGTGGGCGTGGCTTATTATGTGGGCGTGGCTAGCTGGTCATGTGACTGGGTGGGCGTGGCTAGCTGGTCATGTGACCGGGTGGCCATGGCTATGCGTATAGGGTAAGGTGAACAGATTTTAACATTGGTAAGAAGGACACTATTGTGGGCGTGACTTTTTGTGTGGGCGTGGCTTGGAGGCCATGTGACTGGGTGGGCGTGGCTAGCTGGTCATGTGACCGGGTGGCCATGGCTATGTGTATAGGGACTACTCAGAGGGCTGAAAAGTCATTTCTGACAGGTCCTCACACTTTTGACTGGTCTTCACACTTATGACCATCCTCACATTTATGCCTGTGCAGTATTCTTAACAACCATGTCACTCATTTCACAACTGCTTCTCTTCACCATGGTGACAAGATAGGGCAAAAACGTAAAATGTGAGGACAGTCGTAAGTTCGAGGACTGGTCAAAAGTGTGAGGACCAGTCAAAAATAACTTTTTCAGCCCTCTGAGTAGTCCATATGCACAAAAGGACTAACCAGAGGGCTGAAAAAAGTCATTTCTGACAGGTCCTCGCACTTTTGACTGGTCCTCACACTTATGACCATCGTCACATTTATGCCCGTGCAGCATTCTTAATAACCATGTCACTCATTTCACAACTGCTTCTCTTCACCATGATGACAAGATAGGGCAAAAATGTAAAATGTGAGGACAGTCATAAATTCGAGGACTGGTCAAAAGTGTGAGGACCAGTCAAAAATAACTTTTTCAGCCCTCTGAGTAGTCCATATGCATTAAAGGATACAGCAATAGAGAGGGATGAAGGAATGGAAATTAGAGTAGGAGTGAGGGTAAGAGAGGGAGGAAGAGAGGAGGAGAAGGAGAAAGGAAGAGGAAGTAGGGAGGAGAAAAAGAGGGTGGGGGGAAGAGAAAGTAAGAAGGAAAGAAAAGAGAGGTGGTAGGTTTGAGGAGAAAGATTGCTGTACAATAAAAAAGATGAAAGGGAAGAAAGCCAACCCCAAGCAAATATAAAGATATTAAGATTAAGAATGAATTGTTAAACTTTAAAGAATAAAAGAGAACAAATATGAATAAATAGCAATAATTAGAAACACACATACAAACATGCAATGTATTTTCTTTGAACAGAATATTTGGCTGGTTCACAAATTTAAACAGCGTTTAGTCATTTCAATTAAATTTACAATTTCTATATTTCCTTTTTGCCATATTTATTCCTCATCTATTTTTTTAAAAAAACAATATTACCCTTCATCCTCATCTCTAATCTTAATCAAATTCAATTTTTCCCTTCTATTCTATATTATACCCCTTCCCATTGTCATCTATTTTTATATCCATCCTCACATTGGTTAATTATGTAATTATGTAATACAGTTGTTTAATACAAATTCAACATTTTAATATAAATCAATTAGTTACATAACTATCTTTTTTGTATATTAATCAATATGAACATGAATATTCCAATTATTTCCATGCAATCCAATTTCTTACAAATCAATTAATTATATTTACCAATAATAATAAACCAAATAATTTCCCCCATATATTCCTCCAAACCACAACTTAACCATTTCTGCTTTCAACACAATATACAATTATTAATAGTATCTCAATTATTACAATTCCCTAGTTAAATAGAGCTTTTTTTCTTTTGTGTTTTAAAATCTTGAACTCTCCTCTTTTGCCCAAAATTTCCCATTGTTTGCAGTTTTGTACCTACCTTTTTTGGTGAGGAAAAAGAAAAAGAAAAAGAAAGAAATCTCTCTCTGCCTCATTTTGTCATGTTGCAGGTTTAGTTTCGCTTTCGCCTTTGTTTTCAGTATAGCTGGGGGGGGGGGGAAATCTGCTCCAGGAACTTTTTGCAGCTTTTTGCAGCTAATTAACCTAGCGGAAGCTGTTAACAGGGGCTGTTTTTTCTATTTTTGCAGGCATATTCATTTTTTTTAACACTGATCAGCTGTAGGTCGGCCCTTTGAAGCTCCGCGGCAAGAGTTTAAAGAGTTTTTTTTCCCTCTAGCCATCAGCGGGGATTCAGGAGGCAGAATGAAAAATCGGGACTTTTTTAAAACGCCGCGGGACGCGGGACAAATTGCTCAAAAGCGGGACTGTCCCGCCAAAAGCGGGACGTCTGGTCACCTTAAAATATGCATAAAAATGTATACCAAATCTTTTAATGTAACTCCCCTGGTTCAACTCCTTGAATGGGATGCTAATTGTAGGGGAGGCCAGGAGAACTACAGGTTTGTTTGTTGTTTCCCTGATACTCGTACATACTGACACACCATACTCTAACTTGCCATTTTTGTTAAACAGTACAGCCTAAAAAGTCTAAAATGCTACTAATGAAATTTTTCGTGATTTAGCAGTAGCACATTAGTGCTTTATTATCGAATAATGTTATTTTGCTCGCATCTACATTCATTTCCCCCCTTCCCCATATATTCATGTATAATCTTGAATTGGTTTTCCTTACTCCCCTTCCAACAGATCTTTTCTTGTGTGGTTCTCTTCATGGCCTTGGACTTTACAAGCCCCAAATTGTATTTTTAATAACCTGATCCATCCATCCATCCATCCATCCATCCATCATTTTATTTTATTTTTTTGGTCTCAGCTCTCTTCCGATTTTAGTTCTCCCCCCTTCCTTTCCTCCTCCCTCCCCTGTGCTCTCCGCCTCTGTTGTGGCTTAAAGGCCGAGGCTCTCTAAGGCAGTTTGTGCCAATCCCAGGAGGTTGCCTTCAGTCCTAGCAATGGCAGTCACAGCCAGCTTTGCAAAGGCGGCTCTTTCTTCCGCTCTCCTTCTCCATACTTATCCCGCAGGAGAAAATAACTTCTCCCAAGCAACTAGTTGCATTTCGGAGCAGGAAAAGCATCATTTGGCATGCAGCTACCAGCAAGCGGTTTTTGTGAAGACCCTGCAAGAGAACATTAACAGCCCATCCTTACTGTTTGAACCCTACTTTGCATTCTGTATGGCTGCCCGCTGCATACAAAGGAGTGAGCCCATTACTACATTACCATAATTAATATTGCTTGCCGTTTGGTCCTTTGGAGCAGAATGCACGAGGCTGGAGCTGCTCTTTCATATTGTTTTATGGGCAGCTTTTACCTGCTCTACTCCAGGCTTTGAAAAACTGCTGATCCATCAAACTATACATAAGTGTGCATGTCTCCACAGCTTAGCAGCGCTCCTGTGTCTGCTTCTGCCTCGCCGAGGAACATAATGAGCAGGGTTGAGTGGGGGATGTCGGGTTTGATTGGGCCCGAGTTGTAGTAGCAGAACAATTAAGAACGTTATTTTAGCTCTGTCTACTTGGGGCGAGCGGTTGATTTGTCTGCGCTTGATCTGCTGCTTATTTAAAAAAAGCACCGATGTTGGCGTAGGTGTGGGTTGTACTTCTTGTTTGCAGTGCCAGGTTTTGTGTGGGAGGGTACTTGCCATGATATTTTTCCACTGTTCTCTGAGGAGTCATGAAAACTTGAAATCATGGCAATGCTTTAGAGAAAGGCAAAATCTGCCTGCATGTTTGGGGGCTGGGAAAAGATTCATTTGCAGCCAATGAACCAGAGAGATGATGGGCTACCTTGCACTGGATGTATTCCAACAGAGAGCAAACAGTCAGCTGCAATGCTTTAATTTTAACTGTTGTCTTGCGCAGAAGACAAATTTCACGTGTCTCTTTGCTTATTCAAACTCTACAGCATTGTGATGTTGCTCAGAATCAAGTAAGAAAGTGCCGCTTTTCCTCTTGCTTAAAAATGGCTCAAATTCCCAAGTTGGATGCTTTAACGCCTATAATTCTCAACCAACATGAACAAAGATTTGAATTATGGAGAGTGAAATCAACCTGATCTGGAGATCACACTGCTCAAAAGAGAACTAAATGGAGAAAGAAAGAATGAACTTCCTTTCTCCTAATACAGAGTAACCTTGGAGGTCCTCTAGCCCAATCCCCTTGCTCAAGTAGGAGACCCTCTACCATTCCAGCCAAATGGCCATCCAGTTTCTTCTTGGAAGCCTCCAGTGATGGAGCTCCCACATCTTCTGAAGGCAAATTGTTCCATAAATTAATTGGATTAATTAACTATCAGGAAATGCTCCTTATTTCTAGATTGCTTCTCTCCTTGAAAAGTCTGTTACTTTTTGTCCTGCCCTCAGGTGCTTTGGTGAATAGGTCGAACCCCTCTTCACCGAGACAGCCTCTCAAATAATATTATTAGGAAATAGTCCTTGAAGCCAATTTTTTACCAAAAATAATAATAATAATATTTCCCCTCATTCCTGAATTCCAGAATTGAACACATTTTGATGTCCTCATTTATCATCCTACGACACCTTCTGGTGACAACCATGACTGACCTTTTCTTTCTGAAGATACTGTCAAGGATTCTGGCTTTAGACAGTTTTCTGGTGCTGATCACACAAGGCTGATTCATCTGTTTGGAACATAAATATAGATTACAGATGGGCAATGCCTGAATAATGTATTTCCTTAACAAATGCTGCACACATTTTATGTGTTTGCCTATTTGATGCTCAGTTACATTTCATGGTGCAAATCAAGATAGAAATACCACAGTATACCCGTGTAAAGCAGGTGTTAATTGTTAGATTATGATACTCAGTCTCCAGTACTTGATGGCTTAACCTTTTCAGTGAACTGTGATACTCCCATCCAGAAAAAAAAAATGAGAAAGAAAAGTCTGCTTCTTCCCAAAATAGGAATAAGAGCATGGAATAACAGTGAAAAGGAACCAAAGGTGCCTTTTTAAAGAGGCAAATGGACTTTCTTTGTTTTTCCTTGAAGACATTTCACTTCTCATCGAAAAAGCTTCTTCGGTTATGACTGAATGGTGGGGAATGGAAGGATTTATATTCCTTGCAGCCATCTTCCATTCCTCTCCCTTCAGTCAGAACTGAAAAAGCTTCTTCGATGAGAAGCGAAATGTCTTCAAGGAAAAACAAAGAAAATCTATTTGTCTCTTGAAAAAGCACCTTTGGGACAACCCTGACCTGGATGACTGAGAATCTCCACAGACAGTGAAAAGGAACTGATCAGATTTTTTCATGAAAATCTAAGGGACAAAAACTTTGTTCTGTGAATTTACTGATAAGGTTAGTAATACTCCTAAGAGTGTTACAGATTTTTTTTCAATTGTTGCAGTTTGCCAGGTATAATCATTGTATTGCACACATTTTGTACTTAATCACTGTTAGGTCTATCCTAATCTTTTTATCATAGTTATCTAGACTTAGTTCTCCATTATCTTAACATTTTAGCTGCTGTTAAATCAGCATTTTGGTTTCTCAATAACTTAACATTCAGTCATGTAAGACTGCTTTTTAGCTAAGGGTTTTGTTTTTTTTTTAGTTCTATTAAGTATCCTAGTATTTCATAATATTTTAGTCCACATTCTTTCAGTCTATTTTATTTCGGAACATTTATGCTGCTTTTCTAAGCTCTATAGCCATTATCATGAAACTACGTTTAAATCTTCCTACTGACTAAAATAAAAGCTATTTTATAATGCTTTGAACTGATCAGAAATCTAACAGTTTAAATTACACGAAATTGATTTAATTATTATTTCTTCTCTTCAGATGTATTTTCTTCTGTATATACAGCATAATAGAAAAGCTAATTCTGTTTATTGGAATGTAATTTACAAAATTGTACCAGAGTGGAAAACTACATCTGAATCAGCAGAATATTTTCTTGGTACATTTTAAAAATTAGAACCAAATGGCAATTAGAGGAAAAACAAAAACAAAAAGCAATACAAAAGTGGAATTAACATGGGATTTGTATGGAATCTCCAAGGTGTGATATTATTTATCAGAATAGGGAACAACTCTTCTTGTTCACAGACCTTACAAAATCTTGGAGTTATATCGCAGGAAACCAAATTGTCAATACTCAGTTTTGAAATGCTTGATGTGAAAAGTAATTTTTGGTCTCTTCCCATTTACCATGAAATGTGTCTTCCTTTCATCAATTTAGCCATGTAAGGAAACGGTGCAGATTGAATCCCAACAGCTACAGGAACCTAGAGTGTTTTTGTTTTTGTTTTGTGTTTTTGCCAATGTTATGCCTCAGCTGAGTTATGTAGATTAGATGTTGGCTAAAACTAATCTTTCAAAAAAGTCATGTTGTTATTGTGTCTTCCCTATATGCAAACTGAGGCTCAGTAGACATCTCCAGTAAGAGAGTTTCAAAATTTCCAAAGGTTTATTTATTGAGTATTTTAATTTCTTACAATTGTATTTTCAACTGTCTGGAGTTCTATTTTATGTAATAACAAGTTCTGGACACTTCATGGAATTACAAAACTGGTGGTTGCACTTAAATTTTTCTTGTACATGGTATGTGTTTTCTGGTGGATTGAATCCTTTTGGATTATACCAGCAGTTTGAGAGATTAAGAATGACCCTTCATATCATTACTGAATAATATACATTCTTGAATAAAATCTCCTATGTAAAACCATCCGTAAGGAGAGGCAAATGGGGAAAATTGACATATTGTAAAGAGACTTAGAATAACAGAGTTGGAAGGGACTTTGTAGGTCATCTAGTCTAACTCCTGCTCGAGCAGGAGACCCAATACCATTTCCGACAAGTGACTGTCCAGTCTCTTCTTGAAAGCCTCCAGTGATGAAGCACCCACAACTTTTGAAGGCAAGCTGTTCCATTGGTTGATTGTTTTCATTTCTCCTTATTTCTAGGTTGAATCTCTCCTTGATCAGTTTCCATCCATTGTTCCTTGTATGGCCTTCAGATGCTTTAGAAAATAGGTTGCCCCCTTTTCTCTGTGGCAGCCCCCAGATATTGCAACACTGATATCTCCCCTCCTCCTTGTCTTCACTAGACTAGCCATGCCCAGTTCCTGTAACTGTTCTTCATGTTTTAGCCTCCAGTCCCCTAATCATCTTTCTTGCTCTTCTCTGCACTCTTTCTAAAATTTCAACATTTTTTTTATTGTGTGGTGACCAAAACTGGATGCAGTATTCTAGGTGTGGCCTTACTAAGGCTTTATAGAGTGGTACTAGTATCTCACGTGATTTTGATTCAACCCCTCTGTTAATGCAACTTAGGATGGTATTGGCTTTTTTGGCTGCCACCACACACTGCTGGCTCATATTTAATTGATTGTCTAGGACTCCACGATCCCTCTCACAGTTACTGCTATATGGACATCAACATCCAAATTACATACATTATGGGGGTCCTGGGAGTTCTCTGAGCTTGGTGGCTTTCTTTCAGATATTAGCTAGCACTGATGATGGTACCTAGCTTGGTAAAGTCTGTAAGAAATCAGTTCAGCCCTGAGCTACAAATAGTCTCTTCTATCAGAACATACATTATGTTTGTCTACATGATTTTGTCATGAGATCCTTGACATTATTTTATTTATTTTATTTATTTAAATTTCTATACCGCCCTTCTCCAATATAGGACTCAGGGCGGTGCACAGCCAAAGTAAAAACCAGACATAGAAAATCTAAAAACTGATTAAAATAATTAAATAATTTGGCCATAATTAAAAAACAATTCCAGTTTAAAATAGTTTAAAAAATTTGGCTCAAGCCAGCCCAGCTAGTTGGAATAAATGGGTTTTCAGGGCCCGACGAAAAATCCGGAGGTCTGTTATTGTACGTAACTCTGGGGGGAGGTTGTTCCAGAGGGTGGGCGCCGCCACAGAGAAGGCTCTCCCCCTGGGGGTCGCCAACCGACATTGTCTGGCAGATGGCACCCTGAGGAGGCCCACTCTGTGCGAGCGTACTGGCCGGTGGGAGGCTGTTGGTGGCAGAAGGCGGTCTCGTAAGTACCCCGGCCCTAAG
The DNA here is from genome assembly GCA_022577455.1 of Arizona elegans. Lineage (NCBI taxonomy): Eukaryota > Metazoa > Chordata > Lepidosauria > Squamata > Colubridae > Arizona > Arizona elegans. Next base: position 102,748,020 of record JAKOOJ010000005.1, read on the forward strand.
CCATGGAGTGCTTTAAAGGTGGTCACCAACACCTTGAAGCGCACCCGGAAGACCACCGGGAGCCAGTGCAGCTCGCGCAGGAGGGGTGTCACATGGGAGCGCCTCGTCGCCCCCATAATCCCCCACGCAGCCGTGTTCTGGACCAGCTGGAGCCTCCAGGTGCACCCCAGGGGGAGCCCCATGTAGAGAGCGTTACAGTAGTCCAGGCAGGAGGTGACGAGTGCTTGAGTGACTGTGCGTAGGGAGTCCCGATCTAGAAAGGGGCGTAGCTGGCGTATCAGGCGAACCTGATAAAAAGTCCCCCTGGCCACGGCCGTCAAATGATCTTCTAAAGACAGCCGTGCGTCCAGGAGGACGCCCAAGTTACGAGCCCTCTCCGTGGGGGCGAGTGATTCACCCCCAATAGCCAGCGATGGCATCAGCTGGCTATATTGGGACGCCGGAAGCCACAGCCACTCGGTCTTGGAGGGGTTGAGTCGGAGCCTGTTTCTCCCCATCCAGGCCTGCACGGCCTCCAGGCACTGGGACATCACTTCAAGGGCATCATTGGGGTGGCCTGGTTTATCATGGTTTATATCAGATACCTGTTGGATTTTAAATCAGTTGTAGTTCAGCAGACTATGGCAATCCAGGCGCATTGCCTAATTCAGGAACCTAGTCAACCGTGCCTTCTTAGATAAGCTACAGTAAAGAAAGCCATGACTTATAAGGTGACAGTTCAGTCCTTTTCTCATTCTTTGTTCTATAGAAGAGAAATTACGAACCATGTAAAAACACATCCTGATTTAAAGCTTGATGCTGTCAGATACGATTGCTTGGAATTCTATTGAAATCTCCCATGGTAGGGTAAATAAAATAAAATCTATCTATCATCTATCATCTATCTATCCATCCATCCATCCATCTATCTATTTATTATCTATCATATATCATATCTCTATATTTCTTATTTCAAATTTGATGAAACAATAGGTGTGAAGCTTTGTTATGGGACACTTTTCTGCAAAAATAGGGGGAGGAAGTAAAGTCATTTTTTCTTTCTCTTTGCTTTGTAGTGGTTGATAAGCAGGTCCCCCAAAAGAATAAATTTTTTATCAGAAGCACTTTTTTTTTTTCAAAGTTTACACCTGCTTTGTTGCTAAGATAGCCAGCATGTATCTCAGTTCTATTGGGTCCTCTTAGGAGGTTGGTCTGTGGCCTTAAGAAACACTGTTTTATGCATTGTGTCTGCAAATGGTGACACTTTGCATCTATATTATACACACAATCATACACATACAAACATTTCTGAAACTCTGCTTTCAGCCAGAACCTTGGTCAAAAAACTTGTTTGTGTGATAAACACGACAATTAAACTTCAGAGGTTCTTGCTCTAGACACCATGTTGGTATTTAAGGTAGACTTTGCCTTGAGCTCTTAACGAGTGATCAAAATCACTCATTATGTGATTTTCTTTTTTAACGCTTAAGAACATGCAGCTATGTATAATTTAGAGAAAGTTATAGTATTTTACAGAACCATGTCAAGGTTATGCAGGAAAGTAAAACTATCATTCCTCCATCTTCTACCCAATAGTGAAGGAAAGCTATGGAGAGAGTGAAAGGGAATAACAGACAGTAAATCATAGTAAATCATATTGCAGGGATTCTAGGGAGGATAAAAACAATATGATCAGAATTACTACAGTGGCATCTTCTAAAAGGCTTCCAGGAAAATTAGATGATATTCTATTATCCACCAATAAGCAGGATCATGCTAGCTTGGAAGTTGATGGTAATAAGTACTTCCAGTTGGAAAAGTTTGGGAAAAGCTGAATAACAAATTTTATTGTTCTTTTTCTTGAATTATTCTTCTCTTCAAGAAGTACTTTAAATAGAAGGGAGGATTTTCCATTCACATGTATTTCTGAATAAAAGTACATTTTCAGTTATAATGAACATCTGTTAGGATTCATGAAAAAAAACTTGGGAAAAAATTTAGAACTAAAAATGGAAAGACACTTTGATTCCTGCAATGGATAATGGTTGCAAAAGTTGATAGAGTTAGCAGAGATGGCCAAATTGACTGCTTTGATTAAATAAAAAAAAAATAATTACTTTTGTTTCTACTTGGAAATCACTTCTGGACTTTGTGCTCGAGGTGGACAATAATTAAACTTTGATTTTGGGGTTTACCGATTAGATAGGTTTGTTGTTATAGAAATATTATTATGTAAAAGTAAAAAGTTGAAGTTTGATGCTATTATCTTATTCTACTACACCAAAGGAAGACGGACATCAACGCCTTTGTTTGCTTTTTTGCTTTTTGCCCTACAGTTTTCCCTCCTTTATTTCCCTCCCATTTTCTTTTATATTTTTCTATTTTGTATTATAAACTGATAATCAAAATATGTCGGTAAGGATTCATGGGCAATCCTTCATCCAAGATATGTTTATCATTTAATGAAATGTTTTGCTGGGTCCTCCTGCTACGTTCTCTAACAGGCCTTCTCCTGCATTTCTTGCTGCAGAAGTTTGAATCTCAGGGTATCCTCAGAAGTCTGAAGTTCTTGAAATAGTTCTTGAAGTTTGTGTTAGACCTCAGCAACTTTTTTCAGGAAATGGGCATCGTTATTCAAAATGCAATGTCATATTAAAATAAGTAAGTAAATAAAAAGAAGCCCAAATCTTTCAAGACTCTAGAGATGTGGCCGGGTTGGTTTATCTCGAAAATACTATATTCAGGACATAATCTAGAGGATTGCAAGGTGTAGCCAACTGCCAACTGCTACCTTTTTGCTGAAGAAATTCACTAATATGAACCTAGGGGTGTGTGTGTGTGTGTGTGTGTGTGTGTATGTGTTTAGTGAGCAAAGGGAGGCAGAACTAAGAATATTGAGCAAAGCTTGTATGAAGAATTCTGCTAGCATTATTTCATGGAGTTTTCACATGCTTCATTCTGACTACTCAATATCATTGAGATGAAATGTGATATGAATTTCAAAGCAGACATGTTTTGTGCAATTGTTCAAACCACCCTTCTGTGTGTAGGGAATAGAGGGAAAAGAAATTCCATTTCACATTCTCTCTCTCTCCCCCCACCCCCTTGTTAAACAGACCAACATTAGAACAAGGATTGTGACACACTCAGTTTCTGCCCACTGGATAGGTGAGACTGATCTCCTTGAAGCCAAGTGAGATGGCTGGTGAACTATAATAGGACATTTTTTCTGAATATTTGGGAGATTTAACTCAAGTAATAAGTGCCTCAGTCTGCTAGCATTGGAACTCGGCAATTATTATTTTTTCTTTTCAAAACTCTGCTAGCTTTAAGAAAAGTTATCTTGTCCTCAGTAGATCTCATATTTATCTACTTAGCAGAACTTACCATGTCTTCCAGAGGTAGTTTCTACTCTTGTCTTTCAAATCAATAATAGTGAAGCAAGCAGTGAATTCTATTTCATCTACCTGAGCCTCTGTTGCTGGATCAGTTGGCAAATCTAAACATCTCTGCATGAATCCAGATAGATATATTTTCACATGTTTGAGCTGACAACGGTTTCATGTTGACAGGTAGAGGGAGCAGAACATGAATGGAAGCTGGAAAGCAAAGCCAGGGTGAATTAAGAGTTATTGGACCTCCAAAACTCAGTGCTGAATTTTCATTTGTGGATGTGCTGCTTCTGCTTCTGCTCATAATCATTTATACAGTGTATTTTTTTTAAAAAAATCTGCGAACTGATTCTTCTGTTGCTACATATCTGATGTTCTATCTCCTTGTGATCTCTGGAAATCACTTCCAAATGCATTATTCATGCATCTTCAGAAGTCAATCTCACTGACTTTGCTGAAGCTCACTCCTAGTTCTTAATTATCTCTGTCCATATGGTAGTTTTCAGCTTAATACATTTAATAAGAAAATAATTTTAAAGCAGGGAAGCAGGGGTGTCAACTTATGCCAAGGGAAGGATTTGGGTCCATGGGCTGTGCCTCTTTACACATCAAGAAGTAAAGCCAAAATCTGTGTGACTGATGTTGAATCTTTTGCAAACTGGAGGAAAGGTGAAATGCTCTTAGAAGACCGATTGGGTTTCAGAGAAGGTGCCCTTGATAAATAGGAGGAATTTAACATATAATCTTGATTGATAGATATCTGAAGATAGACCTTGAGAAAGTTCAGTTCTGTCATTATGGTTAGCCTGAACTTCCTCTTGTTATTTTTATCACATGCAAAGATATTATGTGATAGCCAGGTATTAACTGCTTGTTGTTCAGTCACTAAATTGTGTCCAACTCTTTGTGAAGACCACAGAATGCCAGGCCCCCCTGGAGTTTGCTCAAATCCATGTCCATTGAGTCAAGGACACTATCTAGTCATCTCATCGTCTGCCGTCCATCTTCTCCTTTGCCTTCCCTCTTTCCCAACATTGGGAACTTTTCTCATCTGGTGGCCAAAGCATTTGAGCCTCAGCTTTGGTATCTGTCCTTCCAAAGAACAATAATGAATCAATTGCTATTATATTTTATTAGTTTTGGCCATTTGGGAACAAAAGAATCCACAATGGCTATTGTTTTCAAAGTCATCTCTTGGCACAATATAAACCTTCCTTTGTAGGAGAATGAAAGGCAGAGGGTAGAGTCAAGAGAGGAATCAGCCTAGAATCATTACATTCCCATCAGTTCCCACCAGTGATTCAAGTCCAACTTCTCTTGAATTGCCTTGACTCTTATCTAGCACCAAATTAATGCTGGCTGTTAAATTGACTAGATTCTTGTGTATAGGCATAAGCAATAAATCATGGAACCTATCAGGTGGTCCTGATTCTTCATGCCTAACATTTCAATTCTACTGACTTTTTAATCACTGATTAGTTCATTGTTAGCATTTGAGAGATGTCCTGGATATTGGGGGACATTTTACTTATTGTGTGAAGGCCATAGATTTGTAATGACAAATATACACATGCCAAGCAGGCAGGGGTTTCAGGTTAAAGTTGTCTAAAGAAGAAGCAAGCTAAATAAAGGTGATAAATTCAGCTGAGAAGCGACATGCATCAATTGATGCATGATTAAATCAGTCCATAGAATTATAATCCATAGCAAATGGGGTTGTGTGAACATTGATTCCCTCTCCTCTTCCTTTCCCTCTTAGAAATATTCTAGCTAAACTGATGGAATTTCACACACACACACATATTCTTTGGGTTTCTTTTTTCATTAAAACGCTTCCACTAAGACAGAATTTCTTAGCAAGCATCAGAGAAGCAGCCTAAAAAAAATGAAAGCAACTCTTCAAAAAGTCTCGGTCAGTCTTCCCCACTCCTCAGGAACTCCAGGCTAAAAACTACATAAAGTACAAAGGAACAAAATTCCCTCTTGTAGGTGAAATCTGTCACAAAAGTTTGCTTTTTTTTTGAAAAAAAAAATCTAAAATGCATAACTGAAAGCTTCATGCTAAGAGACTTGCCAGCTGTTCACATGGTTCTCCAGATGTGATATTACCAGCCACCTGCCACTGTTTTTCAGGGAACATCAGTAGATGCTCATTACACTGACCCACATTTGATGGCTGGCTGGTCATCTATGAAAAAGTAGTCCTAATTTGGTTTTTCATCTGACCTTGATTGATGTCATTTCCCATGAAAATGGAGCTGTCCACGCATACATGCCGAGCTGCGGGCCCAGATGGCTTGCCACTGTCAGGACTTGATGTCACTCATCCGATCCTTGTTACTTTTCAAAAAACGACAAAACAGTGGCTGTCCCTCTCTTACTCTTTCAGCTGCCAAAACTTTGTTTTAACAGAGGGGACCTTAAGAAAATAAAGAATGCTAAATGAATGTAGGGATTTATTAGTCCCTGTTAGAGGCACAGGAGACATCTTTTACTCAAACATCCTTGGGGAATTCCTTCTGTAAATGTCTTCAAATCCCACCTGGAAGCATCTTCTTGATGGGGCCCAGGATGATTTTCCAATATTAATTTAACACCAATTTCAAATTTGCTTAGAGTGATGTGGTGGGAATTCAGTGGCTCCAAGGGAACAACTTCAGCAATCCAACTTATAAAATAAGTAATGGAAGGTGTGTGTGGAATGTAGTTTGGATTCCCAGAAGGGAGGGAACGCATTCCAGATGCCCGAGAGATGGCAAAGTTTGAGTAAAGTAGAGTAGTGTAGCATAGTGTAGAGTACAGTAGCATAGAGTAGAGTAGAGTAGCCCGAAGTACATATTCCAGTAGAGAGAAGTTCCTTGAAGATGGGCTCCAGCATGAGTCTGAAAGCTCAGAAGAGCTTTGATCCTGGTGACTGACCCAGATTCAATCTTGTAAAGTTTAGATAGTTTGGTTTGGAAGAAGAGAGTTAAGATGGCTCCTCTCTAGCAATTTAACAAAAGTTTGAGATATTTGAATGGACCTGGGAGGTCTTCTAGTTGAACCCCCTGAACAAGCAGGAGATCCCATACCATTATGGACAAATAACTGTCTAATCTCTTCTTCAAAACCTCCAGTGATGGAGCACCTGCAAGCCATTCCACTGGTTAATTGTTCTCCCTGTCAGGAAATTTCTCCTTAGTTCCAGGTTGCTTCTCTCTTTGATTAGTTTCCATCCATGGTTTCTTGTCTTGCCCTCAGGTGCTTTGGAGAATAGTAGATCCATTCTTCTTTGCAACATTCTCAGAATCTATATTTTTTATGCAAATAGTTTGCTTTAGTTTGGCAAGATTTCTATCTATAGGTGCAAAACAATAAAGTAAAGTGCTTAGAAGAGTCTCAGTGTGTCTTTCTTGTTTTTTTTGGAGTCTGGCAAAGGAAAAAAATGATCAGGGAATAGCAAATTCCTATCTTTCGACCTGCATTAGGCTAGGGTACATTCCAGTAAAGATACATGGATGAATAGTAAAGCTCTGAGTCTTGGTCTTCCTGCAAGCCACAACCATTTGACCACTATTAAGCACACTTGCATAAATAAATGAGCGGAAGAAGTTTCCTTGATGAGAAGTAGAACATTTTCAGGGGAACACCCCACCCCCAACCCAAGAAAGTCCAGTTGCCTTTTGGAAAAGAGGGGTCTAGCAACAAGACAAAATTTGAAGGCCTAAAATGGTCTGAAGCCACAGAAAAGGTTTACAGGACAACCTTAAGGAAGAGTCTCAAAATGAGAGCCTTAAAAACGCTGCAGGTTTCAAATTTGTCAATGTCAGAAGATCGCATGTCCTGTCTCCTTTTTGCCTTTCAAATGTTTCTCTTCTTCTCTCCAAGGTCATCTTCTCACGATGGCTTCTGAGTGTCTAGTGATGGTAGCGATAATAAATAGGTGATAGTTCCTTATAAAGCTGGCAGCAGATTGAAACTCTGATAATGGATGGTAACCTATAAATCTGAAAAAAAAAACCACCTAGCTGTTTGGCTAAGAAACTCAAGGACGTTTGTGGGAACAAAGCCAAAAAGCTTTTTTTTAAAAAAAAAAAAATGGTAGGCTCGTATAGATTGCCGGTTATTCCTGTAAAAAGGCATACATTTCCATACATTTTTTTTAAGAAAAAGGCTATGCTTATAAATCATGTTTCTCTCTTCTTATTTAATAGTCACTTCTATAAACCCTGTGACAGGCGAACAGTAAAACCAACGAGGTGCTAAAATTTCATAGGTGTATTTTGACTAACAGTGCTACCCCATATCAAATATTTGATGGCCTTATGGCTCCTCTATTTAAAACATATCAGGATCTGGCAATAATTATTTGGTTGACATTACTGCTTATTGTGTAGGCCCTGCTGATATAATTACAGAGGAAAACTAAATGTCCTGGTGGAAATTTAAAATGCTCCCTTCTTTTTGACTGTACTACCATTTAACTGGTATACTAGATCTCTGAGATGGATTAAATGGATTTTCTTTTCTGTAACAAAACAAAACAAAAATACTAAAAGCTATGTAAATTCAAGGTAATGGATACCCTGCAAAGCCACCTCAACTCGTAATGATGTCATATATACATCTCTGAATTAAATTAGGAAAATTTACTTGCAAGTTATTTATTTGCAAGCAGTCCTTCATCAGTTTTCTGAACTATCTGCCTTCTTGCTAACAAATGTTCCATTAGTAAATATTTTTGGCCTTATGTAAAATGATTTGCAGAGAGGGAATGATAAAGAATATTTTATGAATTTGATAAGGACACAATATGTTCATTGTTCTTACTGTCAATAAATTTCTCCTTAGTTCTTGGTTGCTTCTTTCCTTGATTAATTTCCGTCCATTGCTTCTTGTCTTGCTTTGGAGAAGAGCTTGACCCCCTCGTCTTTGTGGCAGCCCCTCAAATACTGGAAGACTGCTATCATGTACCCCCAGTCCTTCTTTTCACTAGACTAGACATGCCCAATTCCCGCAACTATTTTCATACATTTTAGCCTCCAGCCACCTAAATCATTCTTGTTGCTCTTCTCTGCACTCTTTGGAAAAAATATTGTTTTAACTAATCTTCATTTGGTTGGGTTTTGTTTTTTTTTATTAAATTTATATGCCGTCCTTCTCCCGAAGGACTCAGGGCAGTGAACAGGCACAAAATAAAATACATAGATACAAAAGTTAGAAACATAATTAAAACCAGATTAAATAATTTAGCCCAAGACACTTAAAAATCCCAATAATTTAAAACAGATTAAAATTTTGATTTAAAAGAATTTTAAAACAGGGGAGAAAATTAGGCCAGGCCGGCTTGCTGGAATAGGAGGGTCTTAAGAGGTTGTAAGGCTGATGTCTTTCCTCTTCAGAAAAATTCAACTGGCCACTAAATTTTGTTTTGGATACATCTGGATGGGTCATAGAATAGGTTGACCCCTCTTCATTGTGGCAGCCCCTCAAATATTGGAAGACTGCTATCACATGCACCCCTAGTCCTTCTTTTCACTAGACTAGATATACTCAATTCCTGCAACCGTTCTTCATATGTTTTAACCTAATCATCTTGGTTGCTCTTCTCTGCACTCTTTCTAGGATCTCAAGCATCTTTTTTTGTACCAGAACTGGATGCAATATTCCAAACATGGCTTCACTAGTGTAGTGCAACTCTGTTGATGCAGCCTAGGACTGCATTGGCTTTTTTGGTGGCTGCAACATGCTGTTGGTTTCGAATGCATTCATCAGGTCCGGGCTGACCAGAATGTTTCATGCTTTGTTAGTCTTCAGAATGCAAAAGGGAGGAATAAAGGTGTTGTTTAGATCATCCATCAGAGCATTTGTAGCCCTGGCCCTCGAAGAATTTCCAAGATCTGAAGCCCCCTTCCCTAATGGCCAGATTAGTATCAACGTTATCTGTCTTTTAGCACCAGAGTATGATTTGGGTATTTGTGCTGATATTCAGGAGTTAGTACTATCCACGGTCAGACCAAAACCTCTCGTTCTTCAGTGCTGCTTGATTACAACTGCTACAATATTCCTTAGGGTGCGTGCTGGATCTATTATTTCTTTTACTTGACTTTATTGTTTCGTCTTGCGTTTTGTGGGTTGCAACCCACCGTGAAATCCTCTGGGGCGATGAATGTTTTAAACTGTGGATAATTTTTCACTGAATTGGAAATACTCATGGAGACAATTGGAGACTGACCTCCACGTGGCTGTTGAATGATATCACTGCTTCAAACTGTTTTAAACGACTGGCAGGATGATTTTTAAAAAAGAGAAGATATTTCTCATTGCTGTGCTCTTGTTATTCTGTTGATTATTCATAGTCTGTTTTCAGAAAGTGTGCAGTTTGCTGTTCTTGTTACTGGTAACATGGTAAGGATGTAACTACGGCTGCTAGAAAGGTGCTGTATTCAAAGCACATGTAAAAGTGTGAGTGATCTAACTCTTTTGGTGGAAGTATTTTCCCAGTTGGGTTATCATACCAGAGAAAATTCTTTCTCCTGAACCAAATAGTTTAGGTCATAAGTGATAAGATCAGATCTTTGGAAGCTGAATGAAATTCTTGAGGTATGTCATATGAGCTGAGAAAAATAAGCTATTTCTGGTCATCTGTGTCATTCCCAGTAGGAAGGTCAGAGTGGGAATCGACTCCACCAAAAAGTTTAAACTACCCTGACTGGCTACAATAACAGAATATTACAAGTCTGATTGTGCTATAATTCTCCCCATTTCTTACACTCTGATGAATCAAGGAGGCGTCAGCCTGAGCCATTCCGAAATATTATCTTATTATTCTGGACTTAAAAATGGTTTCAGGTCTTTTGGCCTAGGTACCGGTTCCTGCATTTTTCCATCAAGGTAAATCATCTCCATTCTCTACATGGTGCCATTCCTAATAGCCTGTACATGGCTCGTTAGTTAAAGGGTTCAAAACTGCGTCAAGATTCTCCTTGTTTTTTTAGGAGTGTCTGACACTGAACCATTGTCACCTTCTAACAAAGCTGGCCTCAAAAAGTGATAGTCCTAACAGAGCTCATCATAAAACTCTGGCCCAGGGTATCTCCAGAAGTTTCTTTTTAAAGGAATTCCCCCCAGTTAATTTAGAAAATCAATATTGGAACATTTTCCCTTTGGAGATTAGAATGAGATTAGAGATTAGAACTAACCTTTCATAAGGTTAGACCTTTTGAAAGACTAACCCTCTTAGCCTTTCATAAGGTCCTAAAAACCAGGCTATGCTCCCAAGTCTTGGGTGCTGAATGTGCCAAGAACGTGTTCCCTGGTTGTGTTGCTAACTGATCAACTTTCTTTGATGCTGCGTATCATTATTTTGGTTGTTTCCATTATGCTTTGTTACTTTAAAATGTTTTTAGTATTTTAATTGTTTATTACTTTTTACTTTATTCATTAAACATGAAACTCAGTCAACTGAACATTCAAAAATGCATCACAAATACCATTGACTGGTGCTATTATTGTTATTATTGTTTTTATTGTTATTATTATTACTCTCTTTTCCTGTGTGCTGCTCCCACTATCCATGCATGCATGGGTTAATCCTTCAGTGCTTGGCAAACAACTGAGTGAAAACAAAAGGCTTTTGTTCCCCTTTCCGGCTCCCAAGCCACGCCTCTGGTCCCATGATCCCCCAGTCTTCACTCAGTTGCTGGCAAACACTGTAGTGATTTTTTGGAGCTCCACAGATTCTAAGGTATTGTGTGTCTGTGGGGTTTTTTTTTTTCTTCTCCTTTTTCTTTTAATTTTTTTTAGTTCTTGGCTTTCTCCTTTCCTTTAATCGGCTAGGTTTTTCTGTTATTTTTGAGTAGCTCCCCTTCGTGTTTTCTCGTTGTTTTCCACTGTTGGGCACAGCGAATCTGAGAGGAGGAGGGGGAGTGGAGCAGGGCGCTCACACGCTCGCTCGCTAGCCCCTCAACCCCATACCGGCCAGCTTTCGGCAAGCGCGGCGTTAGCGGCCGATCCGCGCTCTTCTCAGCTGGCAAGGGGCCCATACATCGCTCCCACGCCGGAGCCTCCAAATAGCGGCGGCGCGCTCATCAGCTGGCCGGCGGACCCAGAAGCGCCGACTGCCCACGTGGCTAGAAGCCGAGGCCCGATCCAAGCCTCACAAATCTGCAGCGATCGAGGGCGCGAGGCAGGAAGAGCGCCGGAAGAGGAGACAGCCCTCCCTGCACTACAGAACAACCCCTCGTTAGGGGATAGCGCGGCATCTGGTCGGACCCTCGGGCCGCCATTGTAAGCCCGCTGCCAAGTCTGCCCCCCGTGGAGGAGCACACCACGTGGCAGCGCCATATTGGTGGACCTTCAGGCCGCCATTTTGGGCATCTTTGTCAGCTTGTGCCTCCCCCCCATCAGGGAGCCAGCTGCAAACCGGAACCCCCCCTCCACTGCTGGAAAGAGCATCAAACCTCCTCCACCACCAATGTCTAAGGAGGTTTGGGGAGGCCCCTGAGCGCTCAGGCATCGAGCACCCGTGAGCGGCAGGGCAGGGTTCCTACCTCAACTTTCAAGCCGCCTCAGCCATGTCTCGCTCCCCCCCATCGTCAGACATGGAGCTGGAACTAAGCCCCCAACGCATAAGCAAAAAAAGGGGGAAAAAGAAGTCAAAAAAGAGGCACGTGAGCTCAGCCAGCAGGGCTGCCTCTGAAGGTTCCCTATCCTTCCAGGATAGGGATGCCCTAAGGAGACACAACGCCCTGGAGCGACAGTGGGAGAGGGCGCACAAGGCGGCTTCAGGAGACCCGTCCAGGGATCCTGCACTGGGGGTGCCTACACCCATCTCCCCAAGAGAAGCAGAACGGGGGCTTATGTCGGTGGCCGACATCACAGTCACTCCCAGAACCCCTGAGGGGGCGGGGCCGCCTCGCACAACACCCCGCATCGAGACAGCACCAGGCCCTGGACTGGAGGCCTCAAACTCGCCCGCACCAAACCAGCATCGCCGGGCTAGGGAGCCAAGTGCCACATCGTCAAGGGCAGACCCACAAAGTCTCGGCGGACTGGGGCTGCCACCCCCAGTGGACTTCCAGGCCATGTTCTCAGCGGCCTTGTCATCCTTCTTCACGGCAACAATGCAGCAGGCGTCCCAGGCTCCCGTACAAACCGCACCGGGCCAGGCACGACCATTCCAACCCCGGCCCCAGCCCCTCACAGAACGGGGTCGAGAATCTTCATCAGACGAATCAGACCAAGCGGAGGAGGGCCCAGAGGAGATGGAGCTATCAGAGGATGAGGGTCTTGCACCGGACACCCTGGTCTTTACAGGCCTCTTCCGCCCGGCTCTATTCAAGTCGCTCCTCCACAAGGCATGACTCACAACCAACCTTGGAGTGCCAGGAGATGTTGCAACACCCTCCACGTCAACGGCGGGTCCTCACGACACACTTTTCAAGTCGTCAAAGCCGCAAAAGGACTACATCCCTTGCCCGCAGCTCTTCACAGACGTGATTCAGAGCCCCTGGGGGCAGCCGGCTTCCCTGGCTACGCCCAGCAACCTCGATAAAAAACTCTACTGTTCAGCCCCAGAGTTAGAGGACCTTCTGGTGCTCTCCTCAGTAGACCAGCCGGTGGCAGCCTTATCTTCCAGCTCCCTGATCTCTACCGACCCTCTTGACATGCTCAAGGCGGAGGAGAAAAGGATGGAATGGGCCTTCCGCAGAGCGCACCAGGCCATTGGCTGGGCAATCAGATCCGCGACAGCTTCGTCCTTCTTCAACAGAGCCTCACTCATTTGGCTTCGTCATCTGCAGGACAGACTCCCGCCTGAGGACACTAGACTGCATCAGGATCTAAACAAGATAATAGCTGCCACCGAATACACGGCTGACAGTTCCCTGAACTCAGCCAAGTTCACCTCAAGGGCGCTAGCTTCTACGCTTACCGCCAGGAGGCTATTCTGGCTTAGGCCATGGAAAGCCGACTTCAAGGCCAAGTGGAAGTTGGCGGCTTCACCATATAAAGCACCAGAGCTGTTCGGTGCCTCGCTGGAACCACTACTGATTGAAGGGAAGGACAAGAGGAAGATCCTCCCGTCAACCTACAGGCGCCAGGAGCGCAGGTACACGCCTTACCCGCTCCAACAGCCCTTTCGTTCAGGCCCCGGACCCAGGGGGTCCTCCTCGCATCGCTCCCATTACCAGGGAGGAGATAGATTTAACGACAGACAACAGTTCCGAGACCGAGGAAGACACCAGCAGCCTAAACGCAACTTCTGTGGAGCTGGCCTTAAGCCTGCCAGAAGGGGGAAATGACTCCAGGCCCACGGGGCCCATAGGGGGACGGCTCATCCTATTCCATCAGCAGTGGGCCAGATCGACTTCGGACTCCTGGGTAAGGCGTACGACCTCTTCCGGGCTGTTCATCGAATTCTCCGGCCAGCCGCCCCACCGGTTTGTCCGTTGTCCAACCCCTCAGTCCTCGGAACTTCAGGACCTGATGTCGCAGGAGATTGCCCACCTCCTGGAGGTCGAGGCAATAGAGCCGGTCCCGCACAGCCAGCGGGGTTCAGGATTCTACTCGACCCTCTTTTTGGTTCCCAAGAACTCCGGGGGCTGGAGGGGCATACTGAATCTAAAGCGCCTGAACCTGTCGGTACAATACCGCAGGTTCAAGATGCACTCCCTCAAGTCCATCCTAGCGGGAGTGAGACAAGGCGACCTCCTTCAATCAGTTGACCTCCGGGAGGCTTACCTGCACATGCCGATTCACCCGCATCACCATCAGTACCTGAGGTTCGAATACGCGGGCCGACACTACCAGTATCGCGCAATGCCATTCGGCCTCTCCTCGGCACCCCGCACCTTTACCAAGCTGGTAGCAGTGGTGGCGGCCAAGCTCCGAGCCGTCCCGATCCGGGTGCTTTGTTATCTGGATGACATTCTGGTCCTGTCGTCCACGCCCAGCCAGGCTTACAGAGACATGAAGATGGTGATCAAGGCCTTTCAGGATCACGGCTTCACCATAAACTTCGCAAAGAGTCAGCTCCTGCCCACCACCAGGCTCCTCCACCTAGGGGCACTGATAGATTCGGCCAGCGGCCAGGTGTTCTTATCACCGGACAGAGTCCAAAGCATCCGAACTTTAACTCTGCAGACCCTTACGAGGAGGAGAGTTGCCCTGATCCACCTCTCAACCCTCCTCGGGAAGATGGTATCATGCTTCGGCATCGTACCATGGGCACGCAGACACTCGAGACCCCTGCAGTGGTTCCTCCTCCCCTTCCAGCGAGCGGGAAGGGCCAATTCCAAGAGGGAGGTTCGCCTCACTCTGCAGGTCCGCAGGTCCCTCAGTTGGTGGACATTGCCGTCGCTCCTCAAGGGCTCCAGTTTCCTAGAGCCAGACCATCTGATACTCACCACCGACGCCAGCCTTCGGGGGTGGGGAGCCTATCTCCACAACCTAGTCACACAAGGTCAGTGGTCGCTAGAAGAACAACAATGCAGCATCAACCTCCTAGAGCTTCGGGCGATCAGACTGGCACTCCGCAACTTCCAGACGACGGTACAGGGGCATCACATCCTGATCTTGACCGACAACATCTCAGCCAAGGCACACGTCAACAGGGAGGGGGGCACGAAGTCCCGTACCCTGATGAGGGAGTCCGCGGAGCTGTTCAGCTGGGCAGAGAGACACCTGCTCTCGATCAGAGCAGATCACATTTCCGGAGCAACCAATGTGAGGGCGGACTGGCTCAGCCGCGAAACGATAGATCAAGCGGAATGGCAGCTCCACCCTCAGCTGTTTCAAGAACTCGCCTCACGCTTCGGAAACCCGGTCGTAGATCTCTTCGCAACCCCGTCCAATGCTCAGCTTCCCCACTTCATATCACGCTACCCAACACCACAAGCGGAGAACCACGATGCGCTGCGTTGCAGATGGCCCGAGGGTCTCCTGTACGCATTCCCACCAGTCCCGCTGCTCCCGTGTCTCATTCGGAAGCTACTGGCAGAAAAAGCCGACCTACTCCTGGTAGCCCCGAACTGGCCTCGGAGACCTTGGTTCGCCGACCTAGTAGCACTGTCTGTAGATCAGCCATGGGTGATCCCACCGCAGCAGCTCGTCCTGTGCCAAGGAGCAGTCACGCACTCAGAGCCCCAGTGGCTGCAATTAGCCGTCTGGCATTTGAACGGGTCATCCTGAAGAAGGACAGCCTACCAGACGAGGTGGTTGCCACTATCCAGGCGGCCAGACGCCCGGCTACGACATGCATCTATGAATCATCATGGCAGGCGTTCTGTCGCTGGAGCGCCCAACAGCACATCGACCCCACGTCAGCCTCTATTCGGGACATTCTGCGGTTCCTGCAAGCTGGCCTAGACAAAGGTCTGGCCCCCGCAACCCTACAGAGACAGACGGCGGCATTGTCAACAGTCATCACGTGCCTCCCGTACCAATCCCTCGCACACCATCCGCGCATCAAGGGGTTTCTGCATGGGGCCACCAATTTGCGGCCCCCCACAGTCCACCGTTACCCCTCATGGGATTTACCTCTTGTGTTGCGGGCATTGACCGGGGCCCCCTTCGAGCCCCTAGACTCAACATCTCTTAAGTACCTATCATTTAAGGTGACCTTCCTGCTGGTGATCACCTCAGCGAGGAGGGTCTCAGAACTAGTGGCGCTGTCAGTCCGCAAAGACTTGTGTATTTTCCACGACTCCATGGTGACCCTTCGCCTGGATCCTGCGTTTATCCCGAAGGTCAACTCGTGGTTCCACCGAGCCCAGGAGCTCATCCTGCCGGATTTCTGCCCCTCGCCTCGTGATCCCAGGGAAAAGAGGTGGCACACTCTAGATGTGCGACGCGCCATCCGCACTTACATCCGACGGACCGCTCCCTTCCGCAGTACGGAGGGACTCCTGGTCTCCTTCAACCCAAAGTCCATGGGTCAGAAAATATCAGCAGCCACAGTCAGCAGATGGATCAAGGCCTGCATCGCCCTGGCATATGACCTGAACGCCAAACCGGCCCCCAGCAAGATCCTACCGCACTCGACTCGCAGCGCGGCCACCACGGCGGCCTGGGCCAACCAAGCCTCGGTCGTGGACATCTGCAGAGCTGCGACGTGGTCATCCCTCACACCGTTCATCCGCCACTACAAGATCGATGAGTACAACTCGGCTGAGGCATCCTTTGGCCGTAGAGTTCTACAGAAAGTACTGACAGAGGAGGACTCGGGAAGCAGTCAGCCCCCCACCCAGGGTGTTTAAGCTTGGGTATATCCCATGCATGGATAGTGGGAGCAGCGCACAGGAAAATGGACGTTGTCTTACCTGAACGTCCCTTTTCTGGGCGCTGCGTACACTATCCATATCCCGCCCGTTAGGGCTGCCTGCCACCGCTTATGGCTGAGATTAATTTATCTCCCTTACGTTAATTTGAGTTAATAAAGTTTAGTTTGTAAGTTACTCTTGGTGTGGTTTCTTGTCTGCTGCGCCTTCGTTCAGACTGGGGGATCATGGGACCAGAGGCGTGGCTTGGGAGCCGGAAAGGGGAACAAAAGCCTTTTGTTTTCACTCAGTTGTTTGCCAAGCACTGAAGGATTAACCCATGCATGCATGGATAGTGTACGCAGCGCCCAGAAAAGGGACGTTCAGGTAAGACAATGTCCATTTTATTCATTAAAAATGAAACTCAGTCAACTGGACATTTAAAAATGTGTCACAAACACCACTGATTGGTGCTAATGGTTGATACAGGTTGCTGCCAGCGTCCTAGGTATCAACCAAATACCTTCTTAAAATATATCATGTTCTGAGTAGTGCAGTTTTTTGCAGTTCCACTGGTGTTATTTCAGGAAGCTGCAATTTCTTGAAGTGTTTTGTGAAATTCTTGGACATGGTACCAAGTGCCCCAATGACAATGGGTATCACTGTGATATGTTTCATCCATAGCCATGTAGTTTTTTATGGCCAGGTCACAATATTTCATGATTTTTTCCAGTTCTTTTCCTTCCATTCTGGCGTCTCCTGGTACCGCGATGTCAATAAATTGTACGTTTCAGTTTTCGACAACTGTGATATCTGGCGTGTTGTGTTCCAAGTGACGATCCGTCTGTATTCGAAAGTCCCACAAGATCTTCACCTTCTCATTTTCTATAACTTTTTCCACTTTATGTTCCCATGACTTTTTTGATACAGGAAAGTTGTATTTTTTACATAATGACCAGTGGACTAATTTAGCAACTCAGTCATGTCTAGCTTTGTAATCAGTTTGTGCGATTTTGCTGCATTCACATATTAAATGTGAAACAGTTTCAACTTTGTTGTTACAAAGTCGACAGTTTGGATTGTTGGTGGATTTTTGTATCTTTGCTTTCATGGCATCAGTTTGTAGTGCTTGTTCTTGAGCAGCCAGTATTAAACCTTCCGTTTCTTTCTTGATGGTTCTTATCTTAAGCCATGTCCATGTAAAATGTGTCATCACATTTTCCTTCAATGTTTTTCAAGTGCTGTCCATGCAAAGCTTTGGTTTTCCAGCTATTTAATCTGTCATCCAGCTGCTTTCTTTAAAATTGTTGTTGTTGTTGTTGTTGTTGTTGTTGTTGTTGTTGTTGTTGTAAGCCATTGACTGAGATGGGCAGTTATAGAAACTGAACGAATGAATGAATGAATGAGACAGATGAGAGAAAACATTTTTGCCCCCATAATTTTGTCCATGTCCTCAGTATGTAGCTTAATATCTGACAGAACTGGCATCCTGACATTTGTGTCCACGTTTATCCCCTTCAAAAATGAGGGAGTATTTTTTTCTTGCCAAAATTCAAGCAAATAGATGATGGATGGATGGATGGATGGATGGATGGATGGATGGATAGATAGCATATTGTCATTTTTTTACTGTGAACACACCGGCCCTAAAAATGAAATTCATTAAAATTCATTAAAAATGAAATTCTGTTGCCTGCTCTCAAGAGAAAGTATCTATCTACCCACACACATTCATAACCACATATGCACATGCTGTATACATATGTTTGTGTGTATACACACACACACACATACATACACCTATACATATGAATCAAGCTTGTGGATTCCCAAGGTGGATGCTACATGGAACAAAACTATGACTGAATCTGAATGTTCTGGATGTTCAGATACCATAAGGCTCCCTCCCAGAAGGAAAACAAGGAAAACAGGTTGTGAAGAGGATGTGTAGCGTCCCAGACAATCCTGAGGACTCTATTAACAAAATTAATGTTTGTTAATAGAGGTGATTTTTCATGGCTTGTTGAGCACATAATAGATTCAACATCATGGTTAATTCCTCTTTGTGGTCCTCATTGCCATATCATAGCTTCGATCGTTTATTTCTAAAAGAAATAAAGTTCTCACCATCCCATCTACTTAATTCACATTGATTCCAGTGGATGTACCCTAAAGATTGCTGCATTTCAGTTCACTCTATATAATTTGATATTTCAATTTTAATATTTAAAATGTAAATATGATTTATATTGCTTTTGAAGGGGGGGAAAACACTCTCGCCTTCTCAATGTGATTGTTTTTATTGATTCCAGCAAACCCCTTCAAAGAAATCAATAGGTTAATTAAAAATAGTATTTCTTTTAAAAGAGATGTCAGCCACTCATCATTGGCCATGAAGACTTAGAGCTAATATTACATTTTAGTATTCAGGATTAAAAATTGATACGCTTACCTTAGAGAATCCCATCAAGGTTTTCTATTATTGTTATATTTTTCTGGGAAGACATAATTAAATCTTAACAAAAGGCCAAAAGATGAATGGCCTTTTCTTATAATCCAGTAAATCTCTCAAGCAGCATTATGGGGAATAACATTTATTTTTCTTCAACAATTACTTTTGATTAATTATATTCTAACAATGATCAACTTTGTCTTTTTCCTAATTGGATTTCTCCAAAGGTTAAAAAATGATAATTGCAATACCTCTGCTCCTCTTCCCTTCTTTTTGTAGAGTTTTCTTCTTGTTATTAAAAATGCCAACAAAGCCCAAAGAACTTATGCTTTTGTTTTGGGAAATGAGACGAATGATCCTTTCATGTATCAGGGGGCGGGGGGGCGAAGGCCCTTTGTTTCACGGGGCTGAATGTCTTATCAAAAAAGTACTCTCACAAAAGATATGGACACCTGCTCGCTAGTGGCCTTGTGTCATTCCACCTGAGGTTGTGTTTTGCTAGGAATCTTATTTATTTGTTTGTTTTGTTTGTTTAACTTATTAAAATAAAATGAGGTGAGGTGAGGTGAGAGATTGATAGGATAGATGGGATGGATAGGATAGGATAGGATAGGATAGGATAGGATAGGATAGGATAGGATAGGATAGGATAGGATAGGATAGGATAGGATGAGATGAGATGAGATGAGATGAGATGATGAGATGAGATGAGATGAGATGAGATGAGATAACCTTTATTGTCACTTTTTTTCTGGGAACACACTAGCACACATTAAAAAATGAAATTCTGATGCCTGCTGTAAAAAGAAAAAAATGCCACCTGTCTTGACATAGGGTTATTATAGGTGGCTTACAATAATAAAAAGGAAGAAAAATGAAAGGTGTGTAAACAGAAATAAAATAATAGAACAATAAAATAATACAACACAAAATACATCAATAGGATAACCTTGTTAGCTGTAGATTATTAATGTGCAAACTATATGTATTAATTCATTTAACTCCTCCTTTCCTAGCTGGTGCTTACTTAAAACTGTAGTAGTCATAGTTGGGGTAACTATGATGATAGTAAAAATAGTAAAGAGTTAAAGAGGAACCATGGTTTATAAGACGTTCTCTGTAAAGGAAGGTAATATGAATGTATTTTGAACTTTCAGGTTGATCTCAAAGTACTTTATAATTGACCCAACATGTAATATATTATCTCTTGATTTCAAAATACTTGTTGGTGGAGGGAGGGATTGCAAGTCTTATTTTTGCATGAATACAACTAGGGAAGAAAATCAGTTGTGTAAATTTTAAATTAATCTAAAAAAAAAGGCAACTTTTAACAAAATTATTTTTTTTTTCCTCTATTTCACACTCCAAGTTAAATTTTGGACTGCATTCTCTTACACAGACTGCAGACATGATTTTCTCTTGCATGAATAGCAAAAGATCTATTAAAGTGTAAAAGGATAAACTTGTTTTGAATTCAGAGCTGGCACTCCCTATGATTTCTGTTTGAAAAGTGTTCTAGAATACATCTCCTAATTTAGAACTGAGTGATTTCAGGATGGCGATGTAATGGACACCTGTGGTTTTTGACAGTCCGATTGCTGGTACACAAATATCTACCTATCCTAAGGAAAAGCTGGCTATGAAATATGATTTGTAGTTATTGGAACTTGTTTAGAGTGTTGATTCAACTCAATCCATCAAATCAAAGGCATCTGAACTGATTTGTATTGATTCTGATTGATTGGGATGCTTCCTGCATGCACACATATGCATTTTAATGGTCAAAAATTGGTCCAAATTAAAACATAGCTGATTCAGAGATTTGATCCAAACCAATGCTGGAACTAAACCGGGTTGATTTTCCAAATTGGTTCAGATTGAATTGGACCTAGTTTGCATGTCCCAATAAATCACTTCTTTAACATTGCCATTTGACTTCATAATTTATTTAATATTTGAGAGCCGTTTTACATCTGTGGCTGTAGGCAGCAGACACTAACTGCTAAAAACACTCAAAAGAATGCCATTCAGGTATGTAATTAGGGACATATAGACAAAGAAGTGGAGGTAATAATGCTCTGTAATTGGCCTCATTTTGTAGAGGAGGGCTTTTGTTCCATAGTTGGATTTGATTAATGCAGAAAAATGTATCTTATCAAGTTGTGCTGCCTTTATTTATCTGTTTAATCAAAGGTATGTGGCTGCCCATCACTAGAAGGAATTCTGGGCAGCGTAGAAGAGAAAAATAATAAAAACAATATTCTCAGTCATCCAGGTCATGGTTGTCCCAAAGGTGCTTTTTTCAAGAGGCAACTGGACTTTTTTTTTTCTTTAAAGACATTTTGCTTCTCATCCAAGAAGCTTCTTCAGCTCTGACTGGATGGTGGAGCTGAAGAAGCTTCTTGGATGAGAAGCGAACCGTAAAGTAAAACAAGAAAGTCCAGTTTCCTCTTGAAAAAAAGACCTTTGGGATATTAAAAAAAATGTGAAAAACCCAATCATATTAAAACACATATACACACAAGAGATTTGATCAACAATGGAGCCACCTCAAGGTCTCAGACCTCCAGGCCTGATCACCAAGCCAAGACTTGAGGACTTTCTGAAAATGAGGAGGGATGGACCAACCTCACTCTTCAGTTGGGAGAATGTTCCCTGAAACAAGCAGCATGACAGAGAAAGTTACTACTTACTTTGGTTGGTCCTGAATCCTTGAGTCCTTATTTATTTATTTATTTATGCAATTTATATGCCGCCATTCTCCCGAAGGACTCAGGGCGGTTTACAACAACAATCAATAATACAAATAACAAAATAACAAAATAAGTTAAAAATCCCTTAAAAACCATATTTAAAATTATTAGTTTGTGCAACCCCTAGCAGATCAAGTTATTTGACGGAAGAGCCACGTCTTCAGTTCGTGGCGAAAGGAGAGGAGGTCTGGGGCTATTCTGAGCTTGGTGGGCAAATCATTCCAGAGGGTCGGCGCTCTGACAGAGAATGCTCTCCCCCTGGGGGCCGCCAGTCAACATTGTTTGGCCGACGGCACCCTGAGAGGCCTGCTCTGTGGGAGCGCACGGGACGGTGGGAGGAAGGCAGAAGATGGTCCTACAAGTTCCCTGGGCCTAAGCCATGTAGGGCTTTATAGGTGAGCACCAGCACCTTGAAACAGACTCGGAGAGCAACCGGCAGCCAGTGCAGCTCGCGCAGGAGAGGTGTTGCATGGGAGTAATGAGGAACTCCCATAACTACCCACGCGGCTGCATTCTGGACCAGCTGGAGCCTCCGGATGCATCCCAAGAGCAGCCCCATGTAGAGGGCGTTGCAGTAATCCAACCGAGAAGTAACAAGGGCGTGGGTGACCGTGGCGAGGGCATCTCGGTCTAGGAAAGGGCGCAACTGTCGCACAAGACGTACTTGTGCGAAGGCCCCCCCTGGTTACAGCCATCAGGTGGTCATCCATGGACAGCCGAGAATCCAGGAGGACACCCAGATTGCGAACCCTAGCAGAAGGGGTAAGAGTCTCCCCTCCTATCACTAAAGATGGTACCTCTAGATCTTGAGATGATGGCATTCACAGCCACTCAGTCTTGGATGGGTTGAGTCTGAGTCTATTCTTACCCATCCAAGCCCACACCGCCTCCAGGCAATGGGACATCACGGAAAGAGCATCCCTAGGGTGATCTGGGGTGGAGATATAAAGCTGGGTATCATCCACATATTGATGATACCTCATCCCAAAACCATGAATGATCTCACCCAGCAGCTTCATATAGATATTAAAGAGCAGGGGGGAGACAACCGATCCCTGAGGCACCCTACAAGTGAGGGACCTTTGGGAGGATCTCTGACCCCCCCACCGATACAAACTGCAAGCGGCCCGAGAGATAGGAGGAGAACCACTGCAGAACAGTGCCTCCTATCCCCAACCTCCCAAGTCACTGCAGTAGGATACCATGGTCAATGCAGTAGGATACCAGTCCTTCCTGGTTTGATGGCCCTTTCCTGCCTCTTTGCCTGCATTTTTGTTCACGGTTAGTAAAAGAAGTGATACATCATAGAAAAGGATCTCTAGGAGAAGACATCATGCTGTTAACAGTTAAGATGTTTATAAATGGAAGGGTAATTTTATCTCACAAATTAAATCCACAAATCAGTAAAATGTGAGATGTGCATTCAGGATGCTTTGGAGAAAATATTGGGTGCCTTGCTTTGGGCTGATGGCATGATTAAATTTTGGATGTCAAGCAGCATGGATCTATCTCTGAAAGGCTAAAGTTAGATTGTGAGAAAGCTTCTTACACCAATGGTTTTTGTGAATGGCATTGCCCACATAGACAGCTGTGCAGCAGCTGTATAGAGCTATGACGTAGTGCAGACTGCAGATGTCATTGGGTAATTAGGATAAGGATGATTCCTGAGACCCGTAATCAAAAAGCAAAGCTTTAACAGTAGAAAATTGGTTAGAGTCATTTTTTTAACCCGTTAGTGTCTTGTGGAATGTAGCTTGAAAAACCCTGGTTTAGTGGTTCATTCAGTTGTCTTATTATTATGATATATTATGTATGCTGGGAGTCCAAATCACAGTCAATAACCTTTTTAATCAAAAAAGATGAATCAGAAATAACCTGAGGCAGATTGCCAAGATAAAAGATATGATGGGCATTCTACCCATCAAAGAAACCAAATAGTATTGCATTTATAGGTAGTCCTGGACTTATGGCCATAATGGAGCCTAGCAATTGTGGTCATAAGTCATGATGATTATACAGCAGGTCACCATGTGATCAGACTTGTTTTTACTACCTTTTTTTGTTAAACAAATGCCATGGTCGTAAATTTACGGTCATTTTTTTTTTTTTTTTTTTTTTTTTGCAGAAATCAGAAGCAAATGCTTGTTTTGAGTAAAAAAAATTATAAATTGTGCTCATGTGATCCTGGCTGCTATAAAGAACCATGAAACACTCTGGCTGCCTCCTCTGGTTAGTAAAACTGGATATAATGACCAGCAGTACAAGCAACTCTTAGTTTCTGATATTAATCCTGAAATAAAATATAAGATTACCAGGTTTTGTGTGGTGTTGTACAAAATTAGACAAAGAATTTAATTAAGAGCTGTTGAACCTCTTGGAGTAAGGAATAGCTTTGCTCTCTGCTCATTTTTATGTCAGCTTCCTGGCTGTATCTTCTTTATATTAATCAGCGGCTCTATAATTCTATATTTTAGCTTATTTTTAATTAACGGCCGTGTCCAGGGGGGCTTTTGCACAGGTGCGCCTGATGCGCCAGTTGCGACCCTTCCTAGATAGGGATGCCCTCCGTACAGTCACTCACGCTCTTGTTATCTCTCGTTTGGACTACTGCAATGCTCTCTACATGGGGCTGCCTTTGGGGTGCATCTGGAGGCTCCAATTGGTCCAGAATGCGGCTGCGCGGGTTGTTACGAGAGCTTCCCATTACTCCCGGGTAACACCTCTCCTGCGCGAGCTGCACTGGTTGCCAATGGTCCTTTGGGTCTGCTTCAAGGTGCTGGTACTTACCTATAAAGCCCTTCATGGCATGGGCCCGGGGTACTTGCAGGAGCACCTCCTACTGGCCTCCCACTGCCCAGTGCGCTCACATAGGACTACCCTCCTCCGGGTGCCATCTGCCAGACAATGTCGGCCGACGGCACCCAGGATGAGGGCGTTCTCGGTGGCCGCACTGACCCTCGGTGGACGCACTGACGAGTTACCCACTGGGCTCCAGACAGCTCCTGACCTCCGTTCTTTCCGCAAAGACCTGAAGACATGGCTTTTTAAACAAATTGTCTGATCTGTTTGGGAGTTTTTAATTAATTGTGAAATTTTAATTGTATTTTTTAACTTTAGTTATTGTTATTGTTTTTACTTTACTTGATGGTTGTGAGCCACCCCGAGTCCTCCAGGAGAAGGGTGGCATATAAATTTTAATAAATAAATAAATAAATAAGAATGAAGCCTGTTACATATTTTTCTATGTATCATTTCTGCTGATTTAGTTCTGGATGTTCTGGATATTTGCAAAATAATTTCTTTTCTTTCTTTCTTTCTTTCTGCTGGTTAATGACCAGGATTGTGGGGTAATTTCTTGATATGTAAATCTATCCAGCGGAAGACAAGTCAAAGCAACAAACAAGTTCATGTAAATGTGTTAGGCAAGGGTATAAGATTTAGGATGGATGAATTGGTTACTCTTAAGTGTTTCATTTTGGGTTCAGGTATGGCTAAACTGGTTTGCTCCATTTCCACCTAAGTCTGTGATTGCCACCATAAATAGTCACAAAACCAGACCTTTATTTTTGTGCAGTTTTCCTGATTTGGGGCCTTTCTCTGCCGACAATATTCTTGATCATTTCAATAATTTCTGCAGAAATAAACACATTTGGATGGTTTTTAATGGTTTACGTGTTTGTGTTAGATAGTATGGCTAATTATATTGCTTGAAAAGAACACTCTCTTCTGCAGTGCCTACAGTACAGCAAAGTATATACAGAGAAGAAAGACTATGAAAATATGCTGCCCCACAGAGACAAATTAGTATGGTGTAAACTGTAGGAAATGACTAGGCTGAGCCTGAAGGAGGAGTCCAGTGTATCATCAGTTTGGAGTCTCTTCGTGCCCACAAGAGTTTTAAGTCTTGAATTCAATTGAGTCTTATCTAACGCCAGTTTGCCTTGACTGTTAGTAGTTCAGATTCTTGTAGTGAACTTGCATGGGTTAAACTTGTTCTCAGTTGAATATTCCTGATTCCTGATTTCTTGTGCCTGACGTTAGCTTTATTTTATGTGCAACCTTTGAGTTGGCCATGTGACAGGCTGCAGCTATCCATACCCATCTAAATTCCAGCTACATAGACACCTGGCCAAAATATGTTATTTATTAAAGATAGTAGTGACCCTAACATAGGCAAGATAGCATAAAGTTTTCATAACTATCCCATAGCAATAAAAGGATGCATATACTACTTTGCGAGTAAAAGGAGGAGAAGAAATCTGTAGACTTGAGAAGGACTTCTGGGATGAAGAAAGGAATGGAAGAGGATGGTGGAGATTTACTTATTGACAGGCCAGGTTGGAGTAGGCTAAACATGTTTTAGTTGGAAGTCACAACAGGGGTCTTGTGTGCTGTGAATTGGATCCAGTCCTATGAAACTATGAAGCTTTGTGCAGGCTTCCTCTAAGGTAAAATAAACCTTAATCCAACCTTGATCCCAGATTCTGTCTAACTATCCATCATGCTGCCAGACCAGGCTCTAAAACTGTAGATTTTAGTTTAGCTTTTAGTTTTTTGTTTTTTGTTTTTAAAAAAAGATTTATCCTAATGACAACCCTAGATTCATAGCTTCAGGGTTTTCTTTCCCCTGAGTCTCGCCTAATTTTCCTCCCTTATGTCAAGAGTAGAGATTTGAGGGTACTTAATGTCCCCACATCCTTGATCAATGTGAGTCCTACATCTTCCCCCTCCTTACTGATACCTATTGGAAGTGGCAGCCACTTTGCTCTGCCTCTTAGAATTCAGTGAGAAGTGATAAAAATTGATTTGGGTCCCACTAATTAGCCACTCTCTTCTCTTCAATATGTCCTGCACGGGATTCTGGTTCTTTGCTGAATGTGATGGATGCAAACCTAAGAACTGCCCACAGAAATCAGCCCAATTCCAGCGTGCCTGGTCTTGGATGGAGACAGGTAATTAACATGCCAGGCATGTGGTGACAACTGAATGGGTGAAGAACAATGTGCCAACTTCTATTAGAGAAATAATGACCTTCTTGGCTGAGTAATTTTTTTTAAATTAAATACTGACAATTCCTAGTAATCAGCGAACCTATTAGCCATGAAATTTGAATCCCTTATCCTGGGCTATTCACTTATGAAATACAGCTGAGGATTGAATGTGCATATCATTTGCAAGCTAACGTGGTATAATGCTGCAGCACAATCAATATTTGTTTCCGGAGTGTTTCCTACAGTGTGTTGTTTTATCATTTCTAGGACAGATTGCCACATCTTTAGCGAGAAATAGGAATATTTCTGTTCAGTTGGTGACAGAAGAAATAGCTTGATTGGTCTGTTGTGTTGGGTTAACTGATTGCAAGTAGTAAATATGATCTCTGATTCCTAGAGACCACTTTCAAAATATCAAAATATTCCAAGCCAATTGTGGGGGCGGGGGGGGGGAATCTTTCCAACAACAAATTGTGTTGTTATAATGCAGTCTTATTACCACTATTTACAGAGATAATGAAATCTAGCTATTTTTGTATATCAGAAACACAGAAATACAGTATTTTCTTGTTGCACTAAATACAAAGGAAAAATACACACTTGTGCTTTAAGACAATTGGTATAAGGTGTGAAAGATCAGGTCCACATGTGAAGGCCCAATTAAACTGATTTACTGCTACACCTATGCATAGGAATAGCCTCAACTAACATTGAGCAGCTGCTTGGGATTAGATAAGGCTCAACTGAATTTTAAGGGAGGTTGGATTTGGTCTGCTTGTGGCTATGTAGAGATTCTAGGCTGATGCCTCTTTTAACTCCACCCCCAGCTTTTTTCACTCCTTCTCCTACAATTGGATTATTGAGAGCCATTTCATCCATTCCAATTTTTCATCTCTACAGATATATTTGTTCCTTGACATCCACCAATGACCATGTATTTTGACAAGGAACTTACATTCGAATGGAGCTACCTTTCTTGCAGCTATTTTTAAAAGTGGGGGAAATGTCATTTCTGAGCTTTTTCTATCCAAGAATCTGCTCATTCACTTATATTGCTGTTTTATTTAGGGAGATGTAACTCTCACTTTCCATGTTGTCAAATGAGATGAAGTGCATAAGGTTTTAATGAAATCCTTCTTGGGATAAGATCCTTTCATTTAAAATCAGAATTGGGGAAGAACTGTTTATCTTAGGATAAACATTTTTTTTCAAGGTCATCATTCTTTTTACTTTCCAAGTATACCCAGCATTTTCCTATTCACGCCACAATTTGTATTTATTGGTACAGAGAGTCCAAATCTCCGATGAGACAATCAATTTCACATGTAGTTTTCTGATCCTTATGGACCTTCACATACAAGCACAATTCTGCACCTTAGTATAGGAGAGCTGGTCTTTCCATTCTAAAGGCATCAAGAGAAACTCCTCTTCTCAATCATTACCAGAACACCAACGAGAGCAGAGATAACTATGCTTAGTTAACCGATAACCAGCACAATCAGCTTGGTCTAGTGATCAAAGCACCTGGCTAGAAACCAGGAGACTGTAAGCTCTAGTTCTGTGTTAACCATGAAAGCCATCTGAATGGCCTTGGGCCACTCACTCTCTTTCAGCCCAACTTACACCACAGGGTTGTTGTTGGGAGATAATAGGCGGAGGAAGGGAGTACATAAACAATTTCAATTTTTCAAACCAGGGAAGGCTGAATTTTTAAGGTCAGTCTTCAAATATCTAGATCCAATTCTCAAAGAACAAACAGCATGTTTTTTTTTTAAAATTAAAATACACTCTTATGTTTTATAATGATTGCAAAAATACGTTATCCTTCATTTACTAATTGTGAAATCAAAGACATGGCTCCTATAGTTTAACCTTAGTCTTGCTTATTATATAGCATACTAGTGTACAGTATATTCATATCAACAATAAGAAATCAATGAAGCCTTAACAAAAATAAAGCCAAACATAGATAAAAATTATTTTGGTAATAACAAAAACCCAATATAATCGACTTTATATTTTTTACGACTGCATTTCTAAAATTGGATTATATTTATTTATTTATTTTATTCATTTATTTGTTAAATTTATTTGCTACCTATCTCGCCAAGGGGCTACTCTAGGCAGCTTACAATAATAAAAAGGAAGAAAAGTGAAAAGACTTGCAAATGCAACAGAAGTAAAATAATAGACCAATAAAGGTAACAATGACAAAGGAACACAACAAAAATAAATGCATCATAAATGAACCATGGTGGCACAGTGGTTAGAATGGAGTAGTGCAGTTTAATACTGTGGACTGCCGGCTGCCTACAATTTGGCATTTCGAATCTCACCAGGCTCAAGTTTGATTCAGCCTTCCATCCTTCCGAGGTGAGTAAAATGAGGACCCAGATTTTTGGGGGCAAGAGGCTGACTCTGTAAACCCTGAGAGAGGGCTGTGAAGCACTGTGAAGCGGTATATAAACCTAAGTGCTATAGCTACCAATATGATAACCAAAAAGATGGATGAGTGGAATATGGGTAGAGCAGATGTTGAGAAAGACAGTTAAAATGAACATCTATGCCTAACAATTCAGCAGAGGTCCCCAACCCCTGGGCCACAGCCTTGTACTGGGCTGTGGCCCATTGGGAACCAGGCCATGCAAGCGACAGGTGAGTAGGTGAGCACACACAGCAGGTGCAGATGCTCACGCAGAGCCATCTCTTCTCCCTCTCCCTTGCCATCACCGTCAATCTGCAAAGCCAGGAAGGTGAGGGGACCACTGCTTTTGAAGACAAGGTACCTTTCAGGGCCAATGAACCTTGGAAGAAAGCTGATATTTCCCCAAAATGACGGAGCCCTTTAAAAATATTCATGGTGAACAAAACAGCCACTTTGAAGCTCATCTAGTGAATTGCAAAGACTCAGAATAGATAATAATAAATCTTTCATATGGCACATGGCATAATTTCCCCTTGGAGTTCCTAGCATAAAAGGTAGCCCAAGCAGCTTGGAAAGGGATTTGAACAGATCCATGGAGGAACCGCTACTTAGGAGTGGCTTTAAAGTGGAAACCAAACATATTTTAGAAAGCAGAAGGATTGCAGAATTTGAGGAATGTTAGAAACAAGACAGACTTGAAGTCTTAACCCTTCTTTTTAATCAGATCAATGCCTGTTTTCCTTGGTTTCAGACTTAATTTAAGATAATTTAGCTGCATCTGAAGTGGAAATTCCCACCTCTCGTTCCAAAGACTAGAAATCATTAAACCTTGATTAGCCATCCTCGATCTCATGAGCATCTTAGCTAATAATTCAGTTTACTTGAAAAACAAAATCAATAGGGAATGTCGGTGAGATCTTTTTTAGCATGGCATTCGTTCTGCCGGAGCATGAACCTGTTTTCCCAGAAAGCTATCTTGTTATTTATTAATGTGGCCATTTGTCCTGACCTCACCCAGGCTTATTTGAGCTGTATAGCTTTTACTGAAACCATTATTGCTCTGCTGAGTGACAGCATTGCGAGTTTTCGTGTGGCATCTTGTTTTTGATGAGGCTGGAACTTTTGACTTTCCAGAAGGAAAGGAAAGTTTGTTACCATTTTATTTAGGACATTTATGATCAACTAAAAAGGCAAGAAGGCAACTTCCAGGTCTTCTCTGGAGCACCATGTTGGTCTCCAGAGAAGCAGGAGAAGTCTTTGGAGAAGAGATCTTCTCCAGAGGATCCTGTTGCCCAAGATTCATACAACTTCAAAACCTGACCCTGTTTGAACGAATCCCTCATATCTGACTCCGTCCTCAGGCCTTGAGTAAGAAAGAGTAGTAGACCCCTTGTGAAATATTTGATTGTTGATTTCCTCTGGGCTCCCTTCTGTATTTTTATTGTTTATTTTATAAGTTACCCAGAGTTGTAACAGATTGGGGCAGCCTATAAATCTGAAATACATAAATAAAAGTTATGGGAATGCAGCTTTTTTGGTTCATTACAATCCTTACACCTATTTATACAGGTAGTCCTCGATTTACAAAAGTTCATTTGGTGACTATCCAAAGTTACAATGGCACTAAAAAAAAGTGACTTATGACCATTTTTCAAGCAACCATTATGGCATCCCCATGGTCACATGATCAAAATCTGGATGCTTGGCAACTGACTCATATTATGACGGTTGCAGTGTCCTAGAGTCAAGTCATCACCTTTTGCGACATTCTGACAAGCAAAGTCAATGGGGAAATCTTATTCACTTAACAACCGGGTTACTAACTTATCCACTGCACCAATTCACTTAACAACTGTGGCAAGAAAGGTCATAAAATGGGGCAAAACTCACTTAACAAATGTCTCACTTAGCAACAGACATTTTGGGCTCAATTGTGATCATAAGTCAAGGAGTACCCGTAGATTCCTAATTTATTGGTTACCTAATATTCAGAAATATAGTTTGTTAATGTTTGGAGAGAAGTCCACAGCTACTAAGCAACAAAGAATTATATAATATAAACCCAATAGAAACTAAGCACACATAAGAAAGAAGTAGATGTAGATTAGTCCAGCCAACTCCAGAGTGTGGATGACCAGGAAGTTTCCAAGATGATTATCAGGAATGCCCCAGAGTTCAGATAACTTGTGTAGGAGAAAGAGTATGAAGACAGCTCCTCCCAATAGCTCTCAGAATATATGCCTTATGTGGCTGGCAGTTTGGCAAGATTCTGTCTATAGGTGAGGAACAATAAATAAATCTGCTTGGGAAAAATAAAATAAAAATTTGATGTTAGCTCTGTTAACTCTTAACAGCACTGGATTTTATACTGTTCTGGTGTCCCACCAAGACTTGGAAGATCATCTGATGGGGCGAGGTCAGTTTCCAATCATTTCTGTCAGATTCAATGGACAAAAAGAATTGAGCCTTCTACAGATTTGCTGTCTGTTCCTCTCAGTAGGATGCTCTTCTTCCACTTTTGAGAATAAAGTGGTGCTCAGGGATACAAACTAGCAGGGGAAAAACTTAGAAATGTTCACCAGAACATCATAAAATATCATATTAGCATCAGGCTAATTTTAGAAGTATGCTTTAATGCTTACAGGATATCCATGCATGCTGTGCCTGTTTATAAAGCTGATTTTTTTTCTTCTTCATTGCAACCTTGAGTGGGTGAAGGTTTCTGCTGGTATATTTCTGAAATGTTGCAGTAGACACATATGGAAGGAAGGATGTGCTATTCATATATTGCCACTTGTGTAAAAATACATATATTCCCTCTTTTTAAAAGAAAGAAGAAGAAAGAAAAGGAATTACATTCAGTTGAAGGAATGTATTTATAAAATGGCATTAAAAATATTGTACTTCCACCATATTCATTTACAATACGCTATATTTGAGAGACTGAATGTGGGCCTTGTTATTCATCTCAAAATACCTTGCACAGCTGTCGAGAGGGCAGAAAAATGTTCCTTAAAGAGAAATGCTGTGTTTTCCCAATCTAAAAAAGGATTTAGGGAGCTAAGTTTCTCCCCCTTTCTTCTTTTCCTTTTCCATTGAGAGAAAAAAAATATCTACTAAGGTTGACTATAAGAGAAAGTAGACAACATAAACAAATCTGTCACAATTATTATTAGAATGGCTTGTTCTAAATGTTAGAAAGTTTGAAACAGAGAACTTGAAGTGTTTTCCACACAGCAATCATGTTTCTATTTTCCCTGACCCACAAGAACAGAACCACAACAAACTGGAAAATGGTTTAATCTGCTAGTCCTGACAATTATAGTTAGAGGTAGTCCTCAACTTATGACTACAACTGAGCCCAACATTTCTGTTGCTAAGTGAAACATTGGTTAAGCGAGTTTGCCCCATTTCACGAACTTTCTTGCTGCAGCTGTTAAGTGAATCATTGCATTTGTTAAGTTAGCAACACAGTTGTTAAGTGAATCTGACTTTCCCATTGACTTTGCTTGTCAGGAGATGGTAAAAGAGGATCAGGTGACATGACCCCGAGACACTGCAACCGTCATAAATATGAGTCAGTTGTCAAGCGATCTGAACTATGATCACATGACCCCGGGGGTGCTACAACCGTTGTAAGTGTGGGAACTGGTCAGAACTCCCTCCTTTGTGACTATGGTGAAATGTTGGGTTCTTGAAATTGATTTTACTGCTTCGGGTTTGTAGCCTTAAGAAACGTCCTTATTTTTGCTTTGAATAATATCTGGGACACACATGAGAGAACATTTTTGTTTTCTGTCTGCATATGGTTTCTACAAGAAAGACATTAAAACCGAAATCCTTTATCCTCCCTACCTTCTGTTGAAACCTCTCAGGTGATGGTCACCCACCCAAGGTGTGAAAAAACAACACAAAGGGTTAGAGAGCCATTTCGAGCCAGAAACTGGCAGTTTTTGAAAAATCACAGAAAAGGTGTAACATTTCTTTTTCATTACTAATGCATGAGAGGGTGCTATTTTGGGATTGACATTTTTTTTAAAAAAAATTCCTGAAGGCCCCATGTGACAGGATGGCAGATTGGCAAACTCACTGGATTCTCGAGGAATCCTAGCAACTCTCCCAACTAATGAAGAGAGAAATGTGTGCAAGATTTCCAGGATAATAAATGCAGGCTTTGTAATAAGTAAAAATATAAGAAAAATATAAGAAAATTTTTATGCACACTGAGATTTTGGCATTGCATAATTGGGACCTCTCTCTGGCTGTTTGCTTACAGTGTAAGCCTTACACAGATATGCACAAGTCCCTCTAACAGGGTGGAAGCCTCTACAGGTAATCCTTTGTTACGAGTAAATGCCTAACTGTGTATACACCATTGTATAGACTGACCCACTGATCCCTCCTCCCTCACTTAGCCCTTCCCATAACCCCTCCTTACCTTGACTCCACCTCCTCCATATATAAGGCTGTGCGCAGAAGTCCAGTTCCAGTTCAAAATGAGTATCTGAATAGAAAGAAATGGAGTAAATAAATACATTGAACTCAAAGCCTATCGTGTCTGTGATTATTGGGCAAGATCCTTGGAAAACTTACTTATCAAAATGGTAGCAGAGGACGGTTATGCCCAATAAACAGAACCAAAATCAGAAATGGAAGGAAGGATGAACACAAGGTCCACCACCAGGCTGATGGCAGAGCTGGAGGAACTGGACCAAACAAACAGAAGCGTGAGGCCAAAAGAAAGTGCAGCCAGGCACGCCAGAGACAGATCACCCGAGAGAGATGAACTAAAGGACATCATGCAGAAAATGATAGACGCCTCCATAAGCAAGGATGAACTCATCGCGAAGCTCCGGGACCTTCTAGATGACCAGGGAGCAGCGATGAGCCCCCAGGAGCAAGACCACGAGGCTGCCAGACCGGTAAGACAGAGATACCCCCTGGCAGAGACCCAAGACCCAAACGGTTCCAGTTTCGCGCCATGCTCCCGGCAGCCATCTTGGGATGGCCACCGACCAATAGGGAGCCAGGATTCAAATCCAATGGCGCCAAATGAAAGAAACCCCAGAACAAATGGGGGAACAGCCAAAGGCACCCCAGAAGGGACACACCAAGGCATCTGGAGCTCGCCTCCCGAGCTCGAAGCCAGAAAGACACCCAAGGCCCTAGCAGCCACAATAGGCCCTGCACGCAACCCCTTCATGCCAGCCATGCACCTCAGAGACACCGCCGCGAACTGAGGGGGCTACGGGGAGGCCATCGATGATAGCACACACACCCAGATACTCCACACGATGGCCAGCCCCCACGAAGACAACCGCAGGGCACCAACTACGCTTGAATCATGCAGATGGCAGGACTCGAACCCAGCACCCGCAGCACCAAGCATAAGAGGCCCGAGGGGAAGAGGCCACACCTGCTACTCAACTCCCATGCGGCCTCCGCCCGGCCTACTCATGTGCCCAGGGACCAGCAATCAAGGATCGGGGCCCACCGCAGCCGCCACGCCTCAGAACCCCAGAAGTCCTCAACTTACGACCGCCTCGCCTCCTCGACTCTCTCCAGCCCCCTGCATGGATCCGGACGCCCAGCGATGGATGCCTGCCTCCAGAGATGAAGCCAGACACCCCAGGAGTGAGATGGGACCCCCAACTGGAGGACTAGGCCAAGGCCTAAGAGCAGCAACAGCCAGCCACTCCCCCATCGGCTACAGTAGCGAAATGGGCCTCGCACATGCTCAGTTGGCTCCAGCAAGAAGAGAAGGAGAGAACATAAATCCAAGTCTGTGCAGAGCTGCAAACTGCATACCCAAGCCATATTGTGAGTTCCCTCACCTGAGACACCATGGGCAGCAACAGACTGTGAGTATTTCATCACACAACTCAGGGAATTTACCAGCTAACTTTCCCACTCTTAAATTAGATGGATCGAACCTCATGCAGTGGAATCACCAACTCCAGGTTTTATTTTTAAAAGAGGATCTATTGTTTTTAGTTGATGACCCCCCCCACACACACAAAACCTTGGACTTTAGAAACAGATTGCTTGCATCACAGGGCTTACTATTTAATTATAGCAAGTATCCCACCAGGTGTATACCCCAGCCTAAGCCATTATCTGACTGTGTCTGAGATACAGCAGAGAATATTTAATCTGTTCTATAGTAAAAGTGCTGCCACCACAGCAAGGATATCCAGGAAATTCCACTCTGCCAGGCATAAAGCAGGGACTCCCATGGGTGAACATGTACTGAACCTGAATGCCACAAGAACTGAACTGATACAAAGGGGGGAGGATATATCCGAAGAGAGCATGAAGAGCATTGTCATCAACTCCCTGGACTCCAGCTGGGACAATTTTATAATGCAGCTGGATAGCATAGGCTTAGGCCACCTCACACTCGAGTCACTGACAAATAGGATAATAGCAGAAGATAGCTTAAGGAGGGACCGCTCCATCAGCCGCAGGGACAGCAGGCCAACTAAAAAGGTTGAGTTCCAAACCAGGAATCTAGACTACCCAGAATGCTTCACTGGTGGCTCAAAGAACCACTACAAACGGGATTGCCCAAGAAACTCAAGGGGAAGGGACCACACCTACCAAAAGGAAAGGGAAGGCAGGAGGCCGGGGCTCCCCGATAGATCCCCATCAGACAACAGATACAGGCGCAGAGACTCCCCCGACCCAAGGAACAGAAGGGGAAGTAGGGACAGCTCTAGAGAGAGCCGACCAGGGTCCATGTATGGGATCGGGGAGAACACACACACACACTCACAAACCAGAGAGGGAGAAGCATGGCTCATCGACTCAGGAGCCACCAACCACACAACTCATGACATAAAGATACTGACCTCATTCACAGAGGAAAACTACCACATTAAGGTGGCCAATCAAAACAAGGTCCTAGTGACAGGGAGAGGAAACACGTTCATAAACGGAATAGGCAAAGTAGAGGGGGTATTACTCATACCCGAAATACCCCACAACATTTTAGCACCGCTTAAACTGAGCAAGGACATGGGCATAGAGACCACCTTCAAAGAGGGAGAAGCCTACCTGACCAGAGACAGGGAAAGCATTGGCAAAATAGTCATTAATAGAGGGCTAACATACCTCCACCCTAAAAAGAATAACCAGACCCAAGTTATCGCCCAACTAGAAAACATTGAGAATAAAGTCAACACACATGTTGAGGCAGAGGGGGACAGGGAAGACGACCCCACCGGAGGCAACACGACACACAGAGGGAAATTGCTAATAGGCAAACCCATTCACGATGACTGCGCCCATTTGCTACATAGAAAATTGGGCCATGCCAGCTTCCCAGTCATCCAAAAAATGACAGAATGTACCAGTGATTTGAAAATAAAAAACTGCAAAAACTACTTAGAGTGTTCTATATGTAAATCATCTAAGTTAAAAACCAAACCCAGACCTAGAAAAGCCACCCGTACTACCAATTCTATCTTCCACTTGGTACATATGGACATTGTGGGCCCCATGAAGCCCTCTATAAAATACAAAAGGAGATATTTTCTGACAATAGTAGACGACTACAGCCGCTATGGCTTTGTGTATACCATTAATCATAAAGACGAGGTATTCCAAAAATTTAAAGAGTTTTATAAGAGAGTGGAAACGCAACACAACACAAAGATAAGGCAAATAATGACAGATAGGGGGTCTGAGTTCTTATCGAGGGAATTCTCGAACTGGTCAAAGATGCACGGGATAATACACTACAAGACTTCTCCCTTTTCCGCGTTCCAAAATGGAGTCGTAGAGAAGAGGAATGGAGTCCTACAAACAATGATGAGATGCGCCCTAGAGGATGCAGGGTTAGGACAGCCATTCTGGGCGGAAGCTCTCAACTACTCAAATTATACGCTGAACAGACTCTGGTCTAGCGTAATAGGGAAAACACCTTATGAGGTGATGTATGACCGAAAACCAAAGATTGCGCACCTGCACATATTTGGAGTCACGGCGGATGTGCACATCCCCGGGCAACTGAGGCGAAAAGGAGACAAGGTCTCCAGGAGATTAAGGTTCATGGGGTATGAACCAGGCACAAAAGGCTATAGATTCATTGACAGGGACAACAGGTTCATCGTATCCAGAACAGCGGAGTTCCACGAGAACGCCAACTGGTCTAAGATACACCTCAACGAGACACTCATCAGACAGGAAGACACAAACGAATCAAGGGACAAAAGCAAACCCATCACATTAGAAGCAAATACACAAGACAGACAAAGACCAAGACACCATGAGGTAGCCACCAAGGGATGGAAGGAAGACCACCCCATCATCAAGGTAGACACGGTCACAGAGAAGGAGGCCAAATACATGCACGACACCGACACAAGACCCATGAGACCTATCAGACCCAACAGAAACAAAATGCCCAAGAGATTTGAAGATTATGTCATGTCCATTCACCCAAATAGAACAACACCCAACTCATACGAAGAAATCATTAGTCTGCCACAGGTAGAGAGAGATTAGTGGGAGCAAGCTATGGAAAGGGAGATGGCTAGCCTGCGCGAACTGAATGTATACACCCCCTCTAAGGTCCCAGCTGATAAGACAC
Organism: Arizona elegans; assembly: GCA_022577455.1. Taxonomy (NCBI): domain Eukaryota; kingdom Metazoa; phylum Chordata; class Lepidosauria; order Squamata; family Colubridae; genus Arizona; species Arizona elegans. The sequence continues at coordinate 102,785,843 of JAKOOJ010000005.1, forward strand.
TCATAGGCACGAAGTGGGTTTTCAAAATCAAGGAACTCGAAGACAACAAGGCCCTCTACAAGGCTAGACTCGTAGCTCAGGGGTTCGCCCAAAGGTATCCAGACGACTACACGGATACCTACTCACCCACAGTTAAGGCAGAAAGTGTCAAAAGCGCCCTAGTAGTTGCATCTATCTTAGGCCTAGAAGTCTACCAATTTGACGTTCAAACCGCATACCTCCATGCGAAGTTAGACAAAGAAATATATGTCAGGGCACCCCCAGGGAAAGGCGCGAAAGAGGGAGTCACTTGGCTATTAAACAAAAGTTTGTACGGTTTAAGACAGTCCGGGAAAAGATGGTATGAATGCCTAGCCAAAACACTCAGGGACATGGGTTTTTCCGCCACATCAGCAGACCTCTGCCTCTTTGCCAAGAGGGAGGGCACATCAGTCGAATACGCACTCGTTTACATAGACGACATCCTGTACATGGGGCAGCACAAGCAAAATTGCGATAAATTCGCCAGAGAACTGGGGAAACAATTCACACTCAAGACCCTAGGGAAAGTCAATAAGTATCTAGGAGTACAAATCGAGAAAACAGAGAACGGGTTCAAGGTTTCTCAAAAGGAAAAAATATTAGAACTTGTACATAGATGCAACATGAGGGACGCTAAGCCATGCGAAACCCCCATGCAAACAGACTTCTTGAAACATATGCACGAAGAGGGGGAGTCATTTAAGGACAACACCTTGTATAGATCTGTCATTGGATCCCTCCTGTATATTGCCAATTGGACAAGGCCCGATATCAGCTTAGCTGTTAATTTATTATCCAGACATGTCAGTGAACCCAAGGTATACCACTGGGAAGGGGTGAAGCGAGTAATCAGGTACCTGAAACATAGCATAGACACGTACCTATGCCTGGAACCATCCAAATCCAAAGAACCGGCGCTGACCTGCTATGCGGACGCTGACTGGGCAGGTGATACCAAGAGCAGGAAAAGCACATCAGGTTACGTGTTCCTCATCAATAACTGCCCGGTACACTGGTATACCGGCAAACAGAACCTGGTTGCCACATCCACGGCAGAAGCAGAGTACATCTGCCTATCAAGGCAGCTAACAATTTAGTGTGGTTCGATGACCTGCTCTCTGAAATATGGACCGAACCGGTTTATCCTATAACTATCCACGAGGACAATAAAGCAGCCATAGACATCTCCAACGCAGAAGCAGTGGGTCAGAGGTCCAGACATATCGACATCAAGCATAAGCATGTCAGGCAGTTATCAAATGTGGGTTTTATTAGAGCCGTACATTGTGAAACCTCTGAGCAAGTCGCGGACATTCTAACGAAACCATTACCAAACAAGCAACACACATATCTCACATCAAAACTAGGGGTGACCATGCCGGGTACAGAATCAACCCCGAATGTTAGGCATTTAGAGGGGGATTTGTTACGAGTAAATGCCTAACTGTGTATACACCATTGTATAGACTGACCCACTGATCCCTCCTTCCTCACTTAGCCCTTCCCATAACCCCTCCTTACCTTGACTCCACCTCCTCCATATATAAGGCTGTGCGCAGAAGTCCAGTTCCAGTTCAAAATGAGTATCTGAATAGAAAGAAATGGAGTAAATAAATACATTGAACTCAAAGCCTATCGTGTCTGTGATTATTGGGCAAGATCCTTGGAAAACTTACTTATCATCCTTGATTTACAGCAGTTCATTTAGGGACCATTCAAAGTTACAATGGCACTGGAACAAAACGACTTATGACTATTTTCCACCCTTACAGTCCTTGCAGCATCTCCATGGTCACATGATCAGAATTGGGACACTTGGCAGCTGACTCCTATTTGCGACAGTTGCAATGTCCCAGGGTCACGTGATCTCCTTTTGTGACCATCTGACAACAAAGTCCATGGGGAAGCCAGATTCGCTTCACAACCATGTGACTAATTTATCCACTGCAGGGATTCACTTAACAAATGTGACAAGAAAGGTCGTACAATGGGATAAAACTCACTTAACAAATGTTTCATTTGGCTACAGAAATTTTGGGCTCAATTGTGGTCATAAATCAAGAATTACCTGTATGGATTTGATGTTCTGGATCACCTCGGCCACTGCTTCTCTTCTCATCCCTATGATATGTGGATTTCAACTCATGCTGGCTAAGAAATTCTGGGAGTTGAAGTCCACTCTTCTTAAAGTTGCAAAACTTGAGAAACCCTGACCTCAACAGCTCACTCCTTGCCTTCTGGATTTGAACACTCTTCCTACGATGCTAATTACAAACTTTTCAATGTGATGTTTTTTTTAAAAAAAAATGAGGTCAACATTTATTTTCTTAAAGGCTTGAATCATTTGTTAGGGTTTTTTTTGTATGTGGAATTAGATGTCATGTATTCTTGGCCTCATTGAGGCACTTCAGAGGTAGGGACACCGTTGCTGGGGGTAAGAAGGACCATGATTGAGATAAGCATTCTTATTCTCAGAGATCCCATTGTTATACCCTCAATTCCTAGGAGCATGAAATTCAGGAAAACATCTCAGATCTCAAACTGAGGTCCTGAAAACAGTGGTTCTTTGTAATGTTAATAACTTAATAGGAGAGGAGAGGAGAGGAGAGGAGAGCAGAGCAGAGCAGAGCAGAACAGAACAGAACAGAACAGAATAATAGAGTTGGAAGGGACGTTGGAGGTCTTCTAGTCCAATCCCCTGCTTAGGCAGGAAACCCTACACCACTTCAGACAAATGATTATCCAACCTCGTTTTAAAAACTTCCAGTGTTGGAGCATTCGCAACTTTTGGAGGAAAGTTGTTCCACTGATGAATTGTTCTAACTGTCAGGAAATTTCTCTTTAGTTCTAAGTTGCTTCTCTCCTTGATTAGTTTCCATCCATTGTTTCTTATTCTGCCCTCAGGGGCTTTGGAGAATAGTTTGATTCCCTCTTCTTTTTGGCAATCCTTGAGATATCGGAGCATTGCTATCATGTCACCCCTAGTCCTTCTTTTCATCTTCAATTCTGAGAATTTAAACCATTTCTTGTCTTGCCTGTAGAACTACAGAGAGAAGTTAAGGTTTTAAAGAAAATTGTTGCTACTCTTTCTCCTTTGATCGAATAACAAGAAATTTCAGTATGCACTGATAAACCTTTACCTTGGCGATGGATAATTAGCTATATCAGGCTGATAAACTTCCTTTAATTACATAAAAGTTGATTCTCAATTAGTAAATTAACTTTCCGATCAAGACTCTTGAGTTGCAGAACAAGGAATCTGTTTAGGCCTGATAGCTCACTCTTTTAAACACATTTTTACATCTGCAGGATCCACTTAATGTATGCTGTTTTTATGGACCTTTATATTCTTTCAGTAGATTATAAATGAAATAAAATAAGAATGCTTCTCTGTTTTGTTTATTTACTGAGCCTTTGAAATGCAGGATAAAATAATAAAACCATTTCTGATGCTGAGAATTTATTACTTTGATTCAGCAAATCTTGGCATATCAATCTCAGCTCGCAATCAATCTGAAACACATTTAGGGAAGATTTAAAAAGGAGACATCACCAGCTTCAAAGGAGAAAGGAATGCTGGTAATAAAATTGCATAAAATAAAGGAATAGTAATGTAGAAAGTTAACACCCACCCCTCTCCTTAAAAAATGAAATATTCTAGGAAATATTAAAAAGGCAGAATATTATATTTTCCCTTAAGGAGAAACATGTTTCTAAAGACATAAACTCAGAGCCTCAGCTCCCTAGTGCCCCAGCAGATATTTTGGTGCCAACCTATCTACAAGACAAAAGGCTGGGCCCGCTTACCCTCAAAACAAAAGACCTTCACCCTCAGGACGTAATAGGATTAGCCCTCCACTCAAGATCCAAACCAGGACAAAGCCATTAAGCCATAATAGGAATTGCCCAACACCCTTTCAAAACACAACCCTTTTCATCACATCATCAAGATTCAACCAAGCCTGGGACTCAAGACAACCTACAAAGTTACACCTGCATGGCCCCATGGGAGCCTGACAACCAATCAGGATACCTCCCCTTACACAGGAACAGGAAACTCCAAGGTAGGGCCCAGGAGAGGGTATAAATCTTTCTCTCTCTCACCCAGGTGCTCAATTGCCCAGGACCTCAAACCATGTGGTCCTGTCCACCATTAAACCATCTTCCCAAACAGCCTCCATGTTTCCAGTGTCTTTCTCCCCACTTGGAATTGAACGCAGATTTCTGCCAACAATAGAATAATAAACAAAAACATATTCCGAGTTATCTGCAATTACTCTACAAGATGTGCTGAACAGGAAAGGAGAAAAAGGACTGAATGAAAAGAAGAATGAAAGAATGAAAAGAATATTGGGGCTTCAGCTTTCTGGGGCTATGAGAAATCCCATCCTTTTTTGTTTTACTTGTGTGATTAATGCTTAATGTTATTCAACTAAAAGCATAACTAAGTATGTTTGAAGCAAACGTAATTCACCCTGGCAGTTGAACTTCTCACCCGGGCTTGTTCTTAGCAAAAACAGACTTTAAAAGTGGAAAATTATATTTCACATTGTATTTGCAATCATATCATGCTTAAATTCATACCTGCTTGCTGGTAAACGCACCATAATCCAGATTGTTGAGTGCAGAATCATAAAACAGCCACAACCAATATGTTTTGTTTGTAACCAGAATCAGCTATAGGGATTGCTGTCTAATAGGTGGATGGTAGAGACAGAGAAAATGAGAAAGAGAGGGGAATTATTTCATCATCTGTTTCATAAGTGAATGTTGCCTTCAAAGGTGGAATTAACTCCTAAGGATCTAAATCCAAGGCCTTCCAGAGTTTCTTCTGCAAGATTTGCTGTTTCATATCAGGAAACAATCAATATATACAGCACGTGTGCATGGAATAGGATAGGATAGGATAGGATAGGATAGGATAGGATAGGATAGGATAGAATAGAATAGAATAGAATAGAATAGAATAGAATAGAATAGAATAGAATAGAATAGAATAGAATTCGCCAAGTGTGATTGGACACACAAAGAATTTGTCTTTGGTGCATACGCTCTCAGAATACATAAAAAGACAAGATACACTCATCAAGAATCATAAGGTACAACACTTTTTTAAAAAAATTGATTTATATGCTGCCCTTCTCCGGAGACCCAGGGCAATTTACAATGTGCTAAGCAATAGCCTTCATACTTTTGTATATTTTTTACAAAGTCAGCTTATTGCCCCCACAAACTGGGTCCTCATTTCACCTACCTTTGAAAGGATGGAAGGCTGAGTCAACCTTGAGCCTTGGAGAGATTCGAACTTACTAATTGCAGACAGCTGGAGTTAAATTACAATGCATTAGTCTGCTGAGTTAGCCAGGCTCACTTAATGATAGTCATAGGGAACAAATAAGCAATCAAATCATATTAGGAAACAGTCAATATATACAGCATCAAACATGTTCTTGAGAATCACTGAATGTTTGTGTGTGTGTCTTAATTGTGGCCATGACCTTGGAACAGTGATGGGTTGCTACTGGTTCGCACCGGTTCGGGAGAACCAGTAGTAAAAATATTTAGTCGCTCGCAGAACCAGTAGCAATGGCTGGCTCTCGCTTGCCCCGGCAACCATATTTGTCGCCGCCATGTTCTTCACGCATGCGCATCCCATTGCCTTGCAACTCAAAGGAATGTGCATATGCGAAGAACAAGGCAGTGATGGCAGCAGCTTGCCTTCAGAGAAAGCTTTCCAGCAGCGGTGGTTGACTGGGGGCTGCCAAAAATTCCAGTCAGCTTGCCTTCCGGACTGTGGACCAGCCTCCGCAGAAGGTAAGCAGCCGAACAAAGAGGCGGTGGTGGAGGAGGAAGGCAGGCAAGTGGGCCTGGCCACAAGACCACCAGGAAGGGCACATGGAAGGTAGGCAAGCATGGCAGGGCCATCCAGCCATAGGGAAGGGAGCTAGCAGCCTGTATGCTTGCCCTGCCCTTGCAGCCTGGCATGCTTGCCTGTCTTTCACATGGCCTTCCCAGCGGTCTCCCATGCCTTTGCCTTCCGAAGTCGGGACACATATGTGGCCTGTGACGTGAGTCGTGCCGCTTCCAGCCCGGCCTGGCCAGTGGGTGGCTGGATGGCCCTTCGGGGAAATGGAGCCGTTGTGATGGGGCTGAGAGGGGCAGCGGCAGCGGCAGTGCTGGGGCAGGGCCAGCAGATTTCCCAGGGCTGCTGCACATGTGCACTGCATGTGAAGGGAGGCAGCCACCGCAAAAACCACGCAGGAAAAGTCCTGGGGAGTCCCGGGAGTCCCTGCTGTTGCCGCCGCCAATGCCTGCAGCAGCAAAAGCCATGCAGGAAAAGTTTCAGGGAGTGCCGCCTGAAGCTCCCGTTTCAATCCCTGCCCCCACCTGCCACAGCCTGAAGCTCCCATTTTGGGTGCCACTGCTGCTGCTGCCGCCACCGCCACAGTCAAACATTTTCTCTCGGCCTCCCGGTCTCACTCTCCTAGACTTTAAAGGAGGGAGGGGGAGAGAGAGAGAGAAAGAAAGAAAGAAAGAGGGAGAGAAAGAAAAAGAGACAAAGAAAATGAGAGAAAGAGAAAAAAAGAAAGAGGAAGGGAGAGACAAGAAAGAAAAAGAAAGAGAAAGAAAGAAGGAAAGGAAGGGAGAGAGAGAAAAAAAGAATGAAAGAAAAAGAGAGAAAGAAAAAAATCGTATATTTTGGATCTTCAGTAGTAGTAAATAAATAGACAGGGAAATTGTATCTCGTTGAAGCCTTTGAGGTGAGGAGAGGCCAGACACCCTAACCCTCACCCTAGCCCTTGACGTGAGTGACGTCCAGTTGGCCACGCCTACCCAGCTACGCCCACCCAGTCACATAACCACCAAGCCACATCCACACAGTCACGTGACCATCAAGCCATGCCCACACAGTCACGTGACCACCAAGCCATGCCCACCAAATAAGCCACACCCACAGAACCGGTAGTAAAAAATTTGGAACCCACCACTGCTTTGGAACCCCTCAATTGCTAAAAACCAAGATGTCAGTATCTTTTCTGTGAATACAGGTAGTTCTCGACTTACAACAGTTCAGTGACTATTCAACATTACAACGGCACGAAAAAAGTGACTTATGACCATTTTCACACTTACAACCATTGCAGCCTCCCCTTGGTCACGTGATCAAAATTCAGACACTTGGCAACTGGCTCATATTTATGACAGTCATATTATCCGCATCCCCTTTTGCGACTGCCTGACAGGCAAAGTCAATGGGGAAACTGGATTCACTTAACAACCGGGTTACTAACATAACAACTACATCGATTCACTTAACAACGGTGGCAAGAAAGGTCGTAAAATAGGGCAAAATTCACTGAACAAATGTCTCACTTAGCAACATACCTTTTGGACTCAACCGTGGTCATAGGTTGAGGATTACCTGTATTCCCCAATTTATGGAGCTGCCTCTTGACATCTCAGCAACAAGCAATCCATCTAATTGTGAACTAGGATACAATCTTCGTTGATCTAGGAAGCAATTATACCTTGGTAGGTTCATGCCCTTTTAGAGTAGCTGACATTTAATAGTCAGGGCCCATTTCTGGAAACCAGCAAATCTAGCAACCGTATAATCTTTCCTTTTTCAGAATTATGTGGAAGTCATGAAACCACCATGTTCATGTGATTTTGTTTCTGGTTATAATAAAGATGTTGACCTTTGATATTGCAGTGTTGTTTCGCACAAAAAAGAAAGGAAAAGGGAAAATCAGTTATCCTTGCGTGATAACTTCCAATTGTCAGTTATCCTTGAGAAGAAAGCAAAAACTCTCCTTCTCAGTGTAGAAGTGGGGTTTGGGGGGGGGTCAGATCTTCCTTAAGTAATCCCTCCTTCTATTGCATATCGGAAGACAAAACCATTAATTTCCCCATCAAGTTAAGTTCCTAATCAAGACACTACCAAGAATATTCCCACCAACATGGGCAAAGCAAACCGTTAGTATATCAATAAAGAGCACACCCCACACCTTTCTAAGCACTGATGAGGTTACCTAGTTGGGTAATGAAACATCTGCAAGAAAGCAAACAAGCTCAGAGAGCACCGAGGACGCCAACTGTTAATTTATCTGTTAATATTAAACGAAAGTCTTAACTGTGGCATTAATTTCTAAACCACAAATCTAGCAAAGATTATGAGCGTTATTTGTGCAGAAATGTCTAGGCATACATCAGAAAATTAAGCAAAGTGTAATGAGTTTTGGTGGTATATGGACACCAAATTTACCATTTGATAAAACATGTTATCAATTTTTTCTATTTGATAACATGTTTTATAGGATTTATGAGATAGCATTTTGTTGCAAGCATCTGGAAATGTTTTATTTGTCTTTATAATGCAAACATATTCCTTATCCCTAATATTCCTAATATATCATCTATATGTGTTCTCTTAATCTACATATTTGATTTACTATTTATATCAATTGGTACTTAATTTCCTATCCACAATTTATATCTTCTCATTTATTTCCATATCTTTTTTCCTTTTTCTCCTCCATTATATCATTTTTCCTCCTTTATACCATTTTTCCCAGACTAAGTAATAATTCGTTTTATCTTTTTCTTGTATCTCCTTTGTGAGCTTGTCCATTTCCGCACATTCCATAATTTTACTAATCACCTTATCCTCTGATGGTATATCATTGCTTTTCCAATTTTGAGCGAAAACTATTCGTGCTGCTATCAATATGTGAATGATTAAATATCTTATTTCCTTTTTCATATGGCCTAGTAATTATTCCCAGTAAGAAGATTTCTGGCCTCATTTCTATTTGTTGGTTTATAATTTCTTCTCTTTGTATTCTAATTGATTGCCAAAATTGTTTTGCTTTCTGACAGGACCACCACATGTGGTAATAGGTTCCTTTTTGGTGTTTGCATTTCCAGCATAGCGGGGAGGTGTTCGGGAACATCTTTGCCAATCGAATGAATGACACACACATGGAGACACAGAGAAAAAAGCTATGTACTGTATAAACCAGTTGCATGAACGTTGCGTGAATCACACCCCAATCTGATTTCAATCTAGAACATTGAATAGATTCAGAAAACTCAAATCCTTTTGCTTTCAAGCAACCGGTTTGAATAATGGATGCACACATTCAATTGATTGAAATCATTGATTCAAAATCAAATATTATTAGAATAATAGAACATATTTTGTGCATTTGTGCATTGATTTAAGGGGGAAAGGGTTTGAACATGTATCAAACCAATCCAAATTTTCCAGATTGTTCTGATGCACTTAATTAATGGTGACTTGTGTTCTCTGTACCACCGCAGAAAGACTGTAATAATCGATGGTCAAGGAAATCAGAAGTTGTCAGATAAGGCAGAAAAACCTAGTGATACAAAACTTCCATGAGCTTTTATGAGATGGATTAAAAAGTGTTACAAAGAGTAATATTTTTAAAGCAAAGATTTCAAAACACCGTCAAAACAACTCTTGCCTTGAAAATGTTCTTCCTCAGGTTTCTTATGTCAAATCTAAATCAATGCCTCTTGTTAAGGTGTTTTAGGAAGTGGAAAATGTAAGATCAAACAAACAATTACATGCCTATTTAACTTCTCAAAATGCTTGATTGCCTATGCATGACCACAAACGTTAAAATGCATGCAAAGAAACACATACCCCTAAGTAACAAATAACTATTCCTATTTTGATGTGTGTAACAGTTTATTTCTAATTCTTACCTCTCAAAATAAAGCTTCAATTAAGGATGCATTTCAATAAGGAGGGATTTAAGAACATGGAGTAAAAATTCAATTGCTCAAACCTCTGGAATAAGAAAAAATGCAATGAAATGGGGGTGGGGGGAGACAGCTTTCTAGGACTCTAATAGCCTGTTAGTATTTCTGCCTCTGCTTTTAATCTGGCCAGCATCTTCCGAGACAAGGATACCTCTGTGGGGAATTGATTTTGGCTTGCACCAGGATTTTCATGGAGTATTTTCAAAGAGGCTTCCATCATATTGCCCAAAAATATCCTAGAAGAAAACCAGATGATTCGCTATTTATTTATTGAGGTCACTGCTCTAAACCCAGCCAAGGACATGTTATACCAGCGATAAATCAAGAACTGTAAGTTTTCGTTGCAACTAGCCTGATACAAGCAAGATTATTAGAAACTGAGGGGACTGTTGTTGTTTTTCTTTTCTTTTCCTGCATATATTTATCATCTCTGGATAATTTTGGGAGGGTCTCTTTTTTATATATAAAAAGTTTTTTATTTTTTTTAAAAAAACAAACATTACATACAATTTTGCAGCACTTTTTGTCCATATTCATTTTCTATCCAATAATAAAATTGCCCCCATATGTTGTAATATTCCAATTCTTCCTTCCCTTTAATCGGTAATGTTAATCTATTCATTTCTGCACATTCTAATATTTTCTTAATTACCTCTCCCTCTGTAGGGATTTTTTCCACTTTCCAATTTTGTGCAAATATAATTCTCGCTGCAGTTATGACATGAATAATTAAATATACATTTTCTTTACTAATTTTCTCAGGTAAAATACCCAACAGAAACAGCTCCGGTTTTAAATCAATACGTTGCTGAGTTATTTTCTCCAATTTTTGCCCAATAATTTCTCGCTTCTGCACATGTCCACCACATATGGTAATACGATCCCAGTGTCTGGTGACATTTCCAACACTTAGTTGATTTAGCTTTAAACATTTTTGCCAATCTTTCCGGTGACATATGTCATCTATAAAACATTTAATACAAATTCTCTTTGTATGTTGTTGCCATTATTAACTTATAGTTTCTTTCCCATAATTGCTGCCACTTATTTAACTAACGGGCCTGGTAGCTCAGCAGACTAAAAGCATTGTGATTAACACAATGTAAGTTCGAATCTCACGAGGCTCAAGGTTGACTCAGCCTTCCATCCTTTCTAAGGTAGGTTAAATGAGGACCCAGTTTGTGGGGGCAATAAGCTGACTTTGTATAAATATACAAAAGGATGAAGGCTATTGCTTAACGCATTGTAAGCCGCCCTGAGTCTCCGGAGAAGGGCAGCATATAAATCATTTTTTTTTAAAAAAAATCTATTGTGTATCCAATTTTTTTGCCCGTGCTATCATTCTTTCTTTTACTTGTTCTTCTTCTAATTTAATAGAATGTAACCATACAATTTTTTAATCATTCTCTCATCTATTCCTGTGAGTATCTCATCCAATTCTGTCATCTCCAAATAAAAAAACTGTATAACTTTGCATCTTTTTCATATCTCTATTGTATTTGCAATTGTGTGTATACTCCATATCAATCCCTTGTTCTTTGAATTCTTGTTTTGTTTTCAATTCCCCCTTTTCTGATAAAATATATTTATATCTAATAATATTTCCCATGTTAATAATATTTGGATGTACTAATGCTTCTATTGTTGAAAATCCTATTGGTATTTTCAAATAATGTTTTTCTCTAACTTTCTCCCATGCTGATAATAAAGCATTTCTTACTTTGAAAATAACTTTGAAAATGACTATGTATCTTATTCTTCCCATACCATAAAAAAGCCTGCCAACCCAGTTGTAGATCATGACCCTCCAATGTCAATACCCTTGTGTTTCTTAATTCAATCCATTCTTTCATCCATGATAATGTTGCTGCCTGATAGTATAATTCCCAATTTGGTAGTCCAAACCCTCCTCTGAGTCTTCTGTCTTGTAACATTTTTATATTAATTCTCGCTTTTTTCCCTTGCCATATAAATTTCATTATTATTTTATTAAGATTTTCAAAATACTTCTTTTCTATTTTTATCGGTATTGTTTGAAATAAAAACAACAATCTTGGTAATATATTCATCTTAATTGTTGCTATTCTTCCCATTAATGGTAATTGTAGATTCTTCCATCTCTCCAAATCTGTCTCAATTTGTCTTTTCAATTTATAGTAATTATCCTCCTTAATCATGATACACCTTTCTGTTAGCTGAATTCCTAAGCATCTTAACCTTTTTAGTAATCTGAATATCCAATTTCTCCATTAACTCCTTTTTCTGTTTCTCTGTGATATTTTTCACCAATATTTACATTTTTTCTTTATTAATTTTCAACCCTGCCACTTCTTCATATTCTTCTATTTGTTCTATTAATTTTGGCCCAACTGCTTGCGGCTCTTCTAAAATAAAGACTAAATCATCTGCAAATGCCTGTAGTTTATATTCTTCTTTTTTAATTCTAATACCTTTTATCACTTCATTTTGTCTTATATTTCTATTTAATACCTCTAATGTCAACACAAATAATAATGGCAATAAAACCCTGTCTTGTGCCTTTCATAATATTAACCATCTCAGTCATATCTCCATTTACCATCACTTTTGCTGAGTGCTTATAATAAATTGTTTTAATTATATTTATAAATCTCCCCCCAAAATCCATAGTCTGCAGTTGTTTTATCATAAATTGCCAATTCACATTGTCGAACACCTTCTGTGCATCAAGAAACATCAACACCATTTGTTTTTCTGGATGTGCTTCATAATATTCCAAAGTATTCAGAATTATTCTCATATTGTCTCTAATCTGTCTCTTGGATAGGAAACCATTTTGGTCCATGTGTATAAATTCACTTAACAATCTCTTTAATCTATCTGCCATTATTGATGCAAATATTTTATAATCTGCATTTAACAGGGAAATCGGTCTATAGTTCTTTATTTGTTGCAGGTCTGTATCTTCTTTTGGCTCAGGAGTTCATGGCTTCCATGATGGCCATGGACCTGACCCAGTTAATTCTTGGCCCTACGCACAGGGGGGGAAACACACTGGACCTGGTTTTTGTCTCTGGACAGTGGTTGAGTGATCTTGAGATAGGGGACATAGTCACTGAGCCCTTGTCATGGTCGGATCACTCTCTCCTTCGCCTTGACCTTCGAACCGCGGTATCCCGCCACAGGGAGGCGGAACCAGTAAGATGGTATCGCCCCAGGCGCCTGATGGAACCCGATAGGTTCCAGATGGAGCTTGGGCCAATCTCCGAGGATCTTGCACACGCCTCGGCTGGAGACCTAGTGGCCACCTGGGATAGAGCGGCCGCTGGAGCTCTGGATCGAGTCGTGCCTTTGCGGCCTCTGACCCGGCACCATTCTCACCTGGCTCCTTGGTTTACTGAGGAGCTGAGGGAGATGAAGCGCCGGAAAAGACGCCTAGAGAGTAGTTGGAGGGCTAGTCTTTCTGAATCAGACCGGACACTGGTAAGATCTCATATTAAGACTTACCTAGTGGTGATAAAAGCAGCAAAATGTACCCATTTTGCTGCTCTTATTGCGTCATCAGATAATCGCCCGGCCGCCCTGTTTAGGTTGACCCGCTCCCTGCTCCACCAGGAAGTGCGGGAGGACCCCTTGGAGGGAAGAGCCAAGGATTTTGTTCAATATCTGCATGACAAAATCACTCAGATTCGGGAAGGTCTGGACTCCGACTGGGTAGGTCCAGCGAGGGTGACGGAGGCAGGTCTTGAGAATGTTATCTGGGATGAGTTTGATCCTGTGTCCCCAGATGACATGGACAGGATTCTGGGTAGACTGAACGCGACCACATGTTTGTTGGACCCGTGTCCCTCCTGGTTAATGCTTCCCGGGAGGAGACGCGAGGCTGGCTCCAGGGGATTATAAATGCTTCATTGGGTGAGGGTACCTTCCCTGCCGCCTTGAAGGAGGCGGTGGTGAAGCCTCTCCTCAAGAAGCCTTCCCTGGACCCGGCAGTATTGGCTAATTATCGTCCAGTCTCCAACCTTCGCTTCGTTGCAAAGGTTGTTGAGAGTGTGGTTGCGCAACAGCTTCCCCAGTACCTGGATGAAACGTTGTATCTAGATCCATTCCAGTCGGGTTTCAGGCCTGGGTACAACACGGAAACAGCATTGGTCGCGTTGGTTGATGATCTCTGGAGGGCTCGGGACAGGGGTTGCTCCTCTGTCCTGGTCCTGTTAGATCTCTCAGTGGTTTTTGATACCATCAACCATGGTATCATGCTGCACCGGTTGGAAGAGTTGGGAGTGGGAGGCACCGTTTTATGGTGGTTCTCCTCCTTTCTCTCCGACCGGTCTCAGTCTGTGTTGACGGGGGCAGAGGTCGACCCCGAGGCCCCTCATATGTGGGGTGCCACAGGGATCGGTCCTCTCGCCCCTTTTGTTCAACATTTATGTAAAGCCGCTGGACGAGATCATCCGTGGTTTCGGGGTGAAGTACCATCAGTACGCTGACGACACCCAGCTGTACATCTCCACCCCGGACCACCCCAACGATGCCCTTGAAGTGATGTCCCGGTGCCTGGAGGCTGTACGGATCTGGATGGGAAGGAACAGGCTCAGGCTCAACCCATCCAAGACAGAGTGACTGTGGTTTCCGACGTCCCGATATAGTCAGCTGGTGCCATCGCTGACTATTGGGGGTGAATCATTGGCCCCCACAGAAAGGGCTCGCAACTTGGGCGTCCTCCTGGATTCACGGCTGTCTTTAGAAGATCACTTGACGGCCGTGACCGGGAGGATTTTTCATCAGGTTCACCTGATCCGCCAGTTGCGTCCCTTTCTAGATCGGGACTCCCTACACACAGTCACTCATGCCCTTGTCACCTCTTGTCTGGACTATTGTAACGCTCTCTACATGGGGCTCCTCTTGAGGTGCACTTGGAGGCTCCAACTGGCGCAGAGTGCGGCCGCGCGGGTGGTTATGGGAGCAACATGGAGCTCCCATGTAACACCTCTCCTGCACGAGCTGCACTGGCTCCCGGTGATCTTCCGAGTGCGCTTCAAGGTTTTGGTTACTACCTTTAAAGCACTCCATGGCTTAGGACCTGGTTATCTACGGGACCGCCTGCTACCACCAATAGCCTCCCACCGGCCAGTATACTCCCATAGAGAGGGGCTCCTCCAGGTGCCATCGGCCAAACAATGTCGGCTGGCGGCCCCCAGGGGGAGAGCCTTCTCTGTGGGGGCACCTACGATCTGGAACGAGCTCCCCCTGGAGATACGGAGAATCCCGTATCTTTGCACCTTCCGTCGCGCGCTTAAAACATTTTTATTTCATCAAGCTGGCCTGGGCTAAATCATCTCCTCTTTTAAATTTAAATTTTAAACGTAAATTTTTAATCTGTTTAATTATGGGGTATTTTAAAATTCAGCCTAAATTATTTAATTTGTTTTAATTTATTTTAGATTTTGTATTTCCTGTGTTTTATCTTCTGGCTGTTCACCGCCCTGAGTCCTTCGGGAGAAGGGCGGTATAGAAATTTAATAAAATAAATAAATAAAATAAATAAATAAGAGTAATATATGCTTCCATCCATGAATTTGGTATCTTCGCTTCTATCAGGAGTTCATTAAATACTTCCAGCATTGTGTTGCTTATTACATCTTGTAATGTTTTATATAGCTCTGCTGGCAATCCGTCTGGGCCTAGCGTTTTGCCATTCTTTTGTTTTTTAATCCCCTCTTTTAGTTCCATCATCGTTATTCTTTCCTCTAATGCCTTTTTATAATCTTCTGGTATTTTGGGTAATTCAGATTTTTCTAGGTATTGTTTTATCCTTTCTTCTTATATTGTCTCTTGTTTATAGAGTTTCTCGTAATACTCCTGTACTATTTTCTTCTTTTCTTCATTTCAATAGCATACAGTTCCCTCCTCATCCGTTAGTTGATTGATTAACCTTTTTTTGTCTCTCCTTTTTCATTTTGTATGCCAACCATCTTCCTGGCTTGTTTGCATTTTCAAAAAAAAATTGCTTAGAAGTTTTTATTTTGAGCACCAAATCCTCTTTTTCAATTAGATTAAATTCATGTTTTTAAGATCCTTTTGATTTTTAATCCTCTTATTTTGTGTATCTTTCTGTAGTTCCATTTCTAATTTCTTATACTCCTCTTCCAGGTTTTTTTTTTTTTTTGAGTTTGTCTTTTCTTTTTATTTCTTTTTCCCAAATAAGTCATTGCCAATCCTCAAATGTATGCTTTCACTATATCCCACACATTTTGTAGTGAAGTACAAATAGTGAGGACCCAGATTGTGGGGGAAATAAGCTGACTTTGTATAAATATACAAAAGTATGAAGGCTATTGCTTAACGCATTGTAAGCCGCCCTGAGTCTCCGGAGACGGGAGGCATATAAATTAAAGCAAAAAAAAAAAAAAGTATCTTCATTTTTATTTTCTCTGAAAAAGAAAGTCAATTCTTTCTCCATAAATTTTGAATCTTTTTCATTTAATATTGTTTGATTTAATGTCCATCCTGATCTCTTTTTTGTCCCTTCCATATAATTGTGATCTGCCCATGTGTTTGCTTAAATGTTTATATCTTGTATATTAACTAATAAATTAGTTGATATCCCCATCATATCTATTCTAGACCATGACATATGTCTATTTGAATAAAAAGTATATTGTTCTTCTTTCGGATATCTTCTTCTCTAAACATCTTGGATATTTAATTCCTCCACCATTATAAAAAAGACTTTTGGAAGAGTTTTTCTGGGCTTCTTATTGATCTTTGTGGTTTTATAGTCCAATTCAACTTCTATTATTGCATTAAAATCACCCATCATGCAAATATTTTCATTCTTGACTTCAATTATTTTTCTGTGTAATTTTACATAAAAATCTTCTTGATTGTCATTTGGGGCGTATATTGCCATTAAGAGTATTTGTTTATAGTTCATTGTTACTTCCACCATAAGAATCCTACCTTCTTCATCAGCAAATATTTGTTTAGGTGCTAGTGTCTTTTTAATGTATAGTACTACATCTCTTTTACTTTGATGTGCCAGTGCAATAAATATAAAAAAAATTCTCCCAATTTTTGGTATTCCAAAGGTTTTTTATGTTGTTTTCTAATGTGAACTTCTTGTAAACATATTATGTCCATTTTTAATTTTTCCAATTTATTAAGAGTTATTTTCCTGTTTATTGCTGAATTTAATCCATTTATGTTTATCTACATTGCTTTTATTTCTTCCTCCATAGTTTACTTATTAATAATCTTTGCTGATCTTGTCATTCTTATCTCTCTTTGTTCTTTAACATCTTTTAGCCTTGCCCCTCCTCTTATTGCTCTTTCTTTTTGTTCCTTTGCCATCTCTCTTATTTGATCTTCTTTTTCTTTTACTGTTTCTTCCAGGTATCTAATAACTTATTCCTCTTTCAATCTCTCCTCTTCTTGTAGTCCCAAATATCAATCATAAAATACTTCTGCCTTCTCTAGCAAGTTTAATCTGTGTTTTTGCTCCTGCCAATTCACCAATATTCCTTCCAGTATTAACCACCTAAAGCTCACTCCTTTTTTAATTAAACATTTTATCAAGAACTGGTACTCTTTTCTCAGATCTCTAACTCTTCTAGATATTTGTTTCAACACCACTATCTCTCTGCCTTTATATTTTATTGGGTTGTTTCTTGCTGTCTGTAATATCTCTGTTTTTATTGCTTTACTGGTGAATCTTACATGCACCTCCCTAGGTAATTTGTTTCTCATTGCATATCTAGTATGTACTCTAAAAATCTCATCAATCTCACTCAATATCTTTTCTTTAGTTTCCTCCATTGCTTCTGCATTAACTCTGCCATTATTTCAGCTAAATTTTCTCCTTTCTCTTCTTCTATGTTTTGAAATCTTAGATAATAATCTGCATGATCCATTTCTGAAGAAATAATTGTCTTTTCCTGGTTTTTATTGTTATTGTAAGTCTGTCATCCAGCTTGCCCGCTCTTTTTTCTGTCGATTTTACTTTTTCTTCCACCTTTTGTATTCTTTGTTCATTTTTTTCAATTATCCCCTTGACATCTTTTAATTCCCCTTCTACTTTTTCCATTCTTTATCTAATTTGCCTATTCTTTTTTTGAAGTCCTCATGAAATGCCTGTATCATATTTTTTAATTCCAGTTGCATAGTCATAGTGTCCAATGTTCTCTGAACTGCAGGGCTAGAAGTTGTTGCCGAGGCTGTTGAAGGCAGATGTGTTGTTGTTTTCATCATCTTGCAGTGTCTTGATATTATAATCCATCAGGTTAAAATCCAAATAGAATTTATAATCTGAATATTTAATCCAACCCATTGGGTGACTTAAAAAAAAGTAAAAATACAAAAATAAGCCAACCAACCAAAAATAAAAAATAAAAATAAAAAAGAGACAAAGAGAGATAACAAAAAAACAAAACAATACAAAAGTAGAGAATCACAATCCAAATCCAATGTTCACGATCTTAATCTTCAAGTTTTTCTAATCTTAATCCAAGTTTTCTCTGGTGAGGAATTAACTAGACTAAAAAGCCAACAAGCCAGGAAAAAAAAGAAAAAAAAAGGAATGTCTGTGTACAAAAAATAAAAAGAAGAAAAAAAGAAAAACACAATCCAACCATTTGTTAAACACACCAAGAAAAAGCAACTGAAGAAAAAAGAAAAAGGAACTAAAAATTAACATGTAGAATCTCCACTCTGTTATCCACAAGTAAAGGAAAAAGGAAAAAAATATCCCAAAAGCTAAACTGAATGGGACTTGTCAATATTTTTTCCTGTTACTACGTCTTTTGCAAACTTCAAAAGGTATACTGTTCCAGCTTGAATTTAAAAACAAGGCTCTCAGTGTACCTCAGTCTATTAGACCAAACAATTTCTAATCAGTTCAGCAAGATCAAGGTCATTCTTGTCTTGTCTTATTCATTTAACTTTATTATTTAGTTCATTATCCTTTCAGTGGTGCCTCTAGGTGGCACTGCAGTTTATTTTCACCCAGGATTAGAAAAAGTTTTTTCCTTTTAAAAACAATTCATTCCATCACTTAAATTTATTTGTTATTTGTAATCATTTGTTAAGATTAAAAAGTTTAAAAAATACTTTCAGGCTTTCTGCTCTAAATCTCTTATTGTCCAAATCAATTCTGCTAATTCATTTAATTTTCTCTTCTTTCATTTGGGCTCACCCGCTTTCCTCACCACTGTATTGTCGGAGGTAAAGAAGCCGACACATGCCCCCTCCCCCTCCTCTCTTTTTGCCACTTTCTCCTCCTTTAGCTATATCCAGGTTATGAAAAGAAACTTGTATTTTTAAGAAAAGCAGGCATCTCACCCAGACATCTACGCTTCCCTTTACTTCTATGCTTCTGCTGTGGCTGCCCCAGCTTTGTAGCAGCTCTCAATGACTGCTTTCTCAGCCATCTGGTTGAGAGGCTTCTTCTGACCAGCCAGGGAATTTGTGACTTCCCTGTGTTTGCTGGTCTGTGCCTCTCTCGTTCACTGTCCCTACAGGACAGCTTCGGCCAAAAAAGACCCCCAGATGGCTGCAATATTGATGATCCTTCAGGAACCCCTGAAGGAAGTGTCATTTTGCTGTGGATCCTGGCCACGCCCTTCCGGGGGTGTGTGTCTCATTTTGATGCATTTCTTTTTGGTTGGTTTGTTTGTTTCTCTCTAACATCTGGCACAGCGTTTAGAAAATTTGATTTGATGTAAGCAGATAAGTTCCAGCCTATTCCATATTAGGAGAAAATCACATTGATTTTTGAGTTTATCTGTGTGAATTTGATTAGTACGAATGACATTTCAAAAGGTACACATCTCGGTTTGCTGATTTGCATTAATCATACTTTATTTTGAATTTATATATTTTCTGAGGATGGCTTTATGATTTTGGTATGTTGAACACCATCAGGACTCATTGAAGTCTAGCAACATAGAAATTACAAAGAATAAGAGGGACTTCCGGTTTGGCATCACGACGATGCAGTTGGGGAAATAGCGGGCTCCGATGAGCTCCGCGAAAACCCTGACTGATGAACCACTGCCAATTGGTCTTTGGACCGAACCCATCTTGCAGGGACAGGGGAAGAACAGGGGCACCTCGGATGGCCGAGAGGAACAGGCAAGTTCCTCGGAGGCCAGGGCGAACCCTCTGAGTCAGCAGCGTGGGGCGGCAGCCATGGTGGCTGCCACAAACTGAGAAACTGTGACAAACTGAGAAAAGAATTGTGCAGGAGGAAAGAAGAAAGAACAAGGTACTTCGAAGCCGGGTGAGTGACACCAACCCTGACGGGAAGCAACACTTGAGTATGGACTTTTATCAATAAGACTCCCAGCTTTAAATAGCGGCTGTAGATTTGTGGGGCGTGAAGATCTGACAAAGTAATAAGAGGAGACAAAGACCAATTAAGAAATTTGCCTTTGTACAGGCTGATTTGGTAGAATTGATTATTATTTCTTTAAATTGGAATTTATTTGATCCTTGGAAAAAGAAAAAAGTAAAAAGCGATAACTATGGATTTAACACATTTAAAAGTTAAAAGAAGAGAGACAAACGGATGGTTACATAATGGATACAAAATGGAGATTGCTGTGACTAAGCAAAAGTGTGGATTGTAGAGACTCGCCTTCTGCTTGAAAAAGAAATATTCTGACTTGCTACTTGGTTTGGATTATTTTGAAAACAACTATGGATTTTTGGATTTTGGAGATTCCTATTCTGTCTATGGGTGATTTGATAAAGAAAGAAGAAATATAATGAAACTATTAAAATCAAAACTAACTGGTGCAGGAACAAAAGATGTGGCGCAGGAACAAAAGAAGGGAAGCTGATGGATTTTATATGGAACAGATGTTACAAAAGGATTAAAGTGATTTATAGAGTTTCAAACATGGAAACACAGATTTTGAAGTGGAATGCTTATGGACAGATAGAGAAATGAAGAAATAAAATAGATAAAATTAAAATGTAATGTTTAAATGACTTAAATACAAACAGGAGGTGCTTATAGAATAATAAAGATGGAGAATCAAAGAAGGTAATTAAAATAGAAAATTGATGCAAAGGTGGTTAAAATATGATCTTTATAAAAATACAAGAGTATATACTAATATGAGATAAACTTAAGAAAATTTATTAGATTATGAGAGAATAAGAAGAGAATATCCCTGATATAATATGTTTTAATTTTAAATTGTAAACAAAGTTGAGAATGATAAATATGATTAAATTTGAATGATTAATGTATTATTGGATGATAAAACAAGACATACAATTGTGATTGAACTTAATGTATGCTGGAAATGATTAATATTAAGAAATATGTTGGGAGTCACCCTGGAAGAGTATGTTAGGAAAAAGTTAAATAACAAATCAAATATATTGAAAAGAAAACAGTTAAAATAAGATATGCTGGATATCAGCCAAACAAGAGTGGGAGAGGTGGAGGAGAATATGCTGGAAATCAGCCCAAACAAAATATGCTGGAAATCAGCCAAACAATAGTTGGAGGTATGGAGGAGAATATGCTGAAAATCAGATAAAATAAAATATGCTGATAGTCAGCCAAACAAATAGGTGGAGATATAGAGGAAAATATGTTGGAAAATACCTAAAATAATACGGGGTGAAAAAGAATATGTTGGAAGACAACTAAAATGAAGCGAAATGGGTATGAGATGAATCTGTGTAAATTGAAATGTGTATTAGATGACAAATTTTTTTAAAAAGTAAGTGTAATTGTTAAAGTTTAAGACTTAAAGATTTGATGAAATGGGTTTAAGATTAAGGAATATAGATAAAATTTTGATTTATAAGTTGAAATAAAAATAGAGTTGTACATATTCGGGAACTAAGATTCGTGGTGATAAAATAGTAAGGTAAACACTTAGATCAAGATGTTAGAATATTTTTTAAAATTTGTGTTTTTGATTTTAATGTTAAAATATGTAAGGGAGGGAATTAAGCAGCCATTTTTACATCTGAGTTTGCTCTTTCCAAAAGTGGCAAACTGCTAAACATATTATTTGCAGCTGACGCCATCCAGGAGACATATTCCAAAAACAGCTGTAACCTTTGCAAATAATCCACAATACTGCAGGCTTTATTAATTTGTATATCTCTACAGCAGTGATTTTTTTAAATGTACAGCCTCGCAGCTGGCCATTTTAGAAACTGGCCAAGTCTGTGTACATTTAAAACTTTCTTCGGTCATGTCCTGCAATGGACAATATTGATATTATACTTTCTGGCAAATCTTTCTTACCATGAAAGTGTACGGCCAACTAGTCTTGGGACTCCTTCTTTTATAGACTGATTTTACAATTATGGGCAGTATGGTTTTATAAAACAAACAGAAACATAATATATAAACAGCAGGAGTTCTTATGACAGTTCATGACAGGCAGCTGGGTGACTTTGGCTCATCACCAGGTGACGGTGAGTTCTAGTCCCATGTTAGACATGAAAACCAGCTGGGTGACTTTGGCCAATCACCAGGAGACTGTGAGTTCTAGTCCCACCTTAGACATGAAAGCCAGCTGGGTGACTTTGGCCAATTATATCAGGTGACTGTGAGTTCTAGTCCCACCTTAGGCATGAAAGCCGGCTGGGTGACTTTGAGACAGTCACTGTTTCTCAGCCCAAGGAAGGAGACCATGTCAAACCATTTGTGAAAAACATTGCCAAGAGAACTTCAAAGATTGACAAGAGGTGACAAGCCGGTTGATCAATTTCTGTTACAGCTGAACAAAAAGAAAAGAAAAGAAAAGAAAAGAAAAGAAAAGAAAAGAAAAGAAAAGAAAAGAAAAGAAAAGAAAAGAAAAGAAAAGAAAAGAAAAAGCAGACTATGCACTTTCAGGAAAATTCTAGGAAAAAAGGATAAGTAATACTTGTGGGAAAATGCTATGGGAAAAAAAAAATCTGGTTGTAGCCAAAACACAGTCTCAGAACGAGAACAATCATTCAAAAATCGTTCAAAATCTTCTCTCTTTTTTGCCACCTTTGTCCTTTTCCTTTCGAAAATGAATTGTCAAAATGTCCAATTTGACATTTCTGAAAGCATTTTTGGTGAAGAGAAGAATGTACCAATTTTTAAATGGAGGCTGCAATTAGTGACTCTTATTTTAATACCAGAAAGAAAATACTCCATGTGAATTTGGAACATGGAAAGCCAAGCACTAGATTTTTAAGGAAGGACAAGGAAATAGGTTGTTATTTCAGATGAATGATACCAGATATCATATTAAAGATTTCATATTAAAGAAATATCAATTCAGGAGCCTTTCTTGGAAGCCGAGGTAGAAGATTCATATGGTTCTTTATAACAAAGACTACTGACTGTTTTGTCTAGGTTTGGAGCCAACAAATTAATACTCATGATGCCAAACACATTCTGAAGAGGGAAAACTAAGTTTCTGGCTCATTTTTCACAGTATGGGACACCGTGGAAAGTAATGACTGACCAAGTTTTGTTTTTTTAAAAAATCAGTCATCCGAGCAGTGATAAGGCAGATGGTCTCTATTTACCCATAACAAAAGGTAGCCTTTTTTTAAAAAAAGTCCCTTTTAAATAGAGAAGGATATTCTTTTTTTTATAAAGCTCATTCAGTTTTTTTCAGCAAGTTTCTAAATACTTGAAAATTATCTTGCCATATGTGTAGATGAAGTTGAGATGCAGAAAGCAAGACAGGCTAAGTAAGGGTGTTATGTCAATCCAGCAGGTTAGCTCACTTTATGCCTGGAACTGGGGAGGGAGGGAGGAGGAGGATTCTAATCTGCATTTATTTATGATACCCATCCTCTCTTCTTAACTCTGTCTATCATACTTCTTAACTATCAGTAAAAACTGTGTGTTTGAAAATTAAATTATAGTATATATACTTTCTATGTTTCTTGCAAATGCTGCCAGGATTGCTGGCAGGATGAGGATGATTTTTTTTTTTTTTTTTTTTGGTCTTTTAATGACTCCGTAATCCCTTGCATAGGAGTGGAGTCGGGGCAACTGAATGGAGCTGAATGTTTACTGGCTGGACGCCCTTCCTGTCATTAATGTGGCATTCACCGCAGATATTTTCTCATTGTGCCCGGAAAGAGAAATATCTGCTGCTACCTAGGATTGAACTCACAGCCTCCTGATTGTGAGGCGAGAGCTCCATCTTTAGGCGACTGCACCACTCCTAGGATGAGAATGAGGACGATTGTCCCATTTTTTATTTTGTACAACTCAATGCTCTCTACTTCAATTCCTCTCCCACGTAACTTATATACCCTCTAGTAAAATGTTTCACTTAATTTTTTAAAGCTTGCCATATCAGTCTTTGTCTCTATTGTTTTGTTTCTCACCTTTCTGCCAAATATTTTTACTCACCTTTAAAAAGACATAGAGAATAAAATACACAGCGTGTTATTGAAGATTATTTCCCTTTGGCCAGTTTCCCCCTTTTGTCCTTTTCAACCATTTTCATTAATATCATACATTGGTTGCTTGTGGGGTTTAATTTGTATGATGGTTTTATTTATTAGCTGCTCAGAGTCACCTATACATATAAATCAATCTATCAATGAATAAAAAGGTGCCAATAATGGATTTATTTTCCCCATTATCCCAATAGGCAAGGAACTGGTGTCATTGGAACAAATACTTTTTAGACAGGAATGAAGGTGAATATACGGGTTTCAGAATCCAATCTGGGTCATTCACCGGGACCAGAAGTTTTGTCTTTTGAGCTTTTGGATTTGTGCTGGAGCCCATCCTTGGAGAACTTCTCTCTGCCAGAATGTGTTGTATTTACTTTTTAGATAGATATGTAGATTTTGGGTCAAATAGACAACCAGAATGGGCATGTGTGCTTGAACGCATACATACACGAAATAAAATTTGCATGTTAGAGAAATGCAAACATAAAATGTTTGTGGGAAAGAATGAGACAGAGCATGAATATTAACAGGGATTATCGCAAAGCTCTCACCAACAAGATTGATTGAACTAAAATGAATAAAGCTACAGGAATTTCAACAGCAACTTCAAATGCATTTCAACTTCAGCTCAGTTAGAACTAATTTATTCCTTGAAATGTCTTAGGGTTTAGCCCGTTTCTTTTTAATGATTGTCCCATGAACTGGCGAAGAAGAAGATCGCTGTGCAGATTATGGGATGCTCTTCTGAATCTTGATCAGTCAGCAAATCACCTTATTATACTCTCTTTTGATTAATCACCCAGGGGTGTGAAGCAATTCATCACTGTTAATTTCCAACCTGTTGGAACAAGGTTAAAGGCATTCAATGTCCCATCCCACAATTCTTGGCATTGACAGTGGGACCAATCATTTTTTGATCCCTCTTGCTCCTCTTTCAAGATGGCTGCTGCAGGGTAAGAGTTTCTTTTCTCTCTTACTGGTGATCTGCTGATTTCACTGCTAAAGCTGGCTCTTTGGGAGTGCTGCTCCCTGGTTTTGAATGGGAGCGCTTAGGAGTGACCCAAGATGACTTTTGGAAGATGGTGCACCCAGTGGGGAAGGATGGGTCTTGAAGATCCAATGCCCGCTATAAGCAATTGAAAAGTCACTGGGGCGTATCCATCTTCCTGTCAAGCAGATTCATTTTCTAAGCATAGAAGAATTTTAACTTTCACTTTTTGACTTTATTGTTTTATTTTGCTTTTTGCTTTAAAAGTTGATCAGTGGTTGAATGCTGATTTATTTCCACCCCTTGCTGGATTCTAATTGCTTTTTTCCTCCACCCCCACCCCCTTTGATATATGTTGTTCTGGATAACCTTTGTTTCTTCCATATGGAAGGCAGGGCAACATTCAGGGTGGTGGTCAGCTGAACAGTATCTGAAATTTAAGAAAGAAGGGTGGGGAAATATGTAGCTTTTAGATGAATTTATCCTACAAAAACTTGATCCAACTTTAATATTTATTGAAAGAAGGGTAGAATCTGAAGCTTTATCTTTGGATAAAGATACACAACTTTGTGGATCCACAACTTTTGATCCAGTTCCAGATCAAAGAGATAGTCTTAAGGATGAAGAACCAGTGAAGTGGATTTCATCTGTTATTCCGAAATTTAAGTCTCCAACATTACAGCCTCAGCGAGAAGGGAGGGAGACAAATTCCTTTCCACTATGAAGGTGGAGGGAGGGTGGGTGGATTTAGAATAGAATAGAATAGAATAGAATAGAATAGAATAGAATAGAATAGAATAGAATAGAATAGAATAGAATAGAATAGAATAGAATAGAATAGAATAACAGAGTTGGAAGGGACCTTGGAGGTCTTCTAGTCCAACCCCCTGCTTAGGCAGGAAACCCTACATCACTTCAGACAAATGGTTATATCCAATCTCTTCTTAAAAATTTCCAGTGTTGGAGCATTTACAGCTTCTGGAGGCAAGTTGTTCCACTGATTAATTGTTCTCACTGTCAGGAAATTCCTCCTTAGCTCTAGGTTGCAACTCTCCTTGATGAATTTCCATCCATTGCTTCTTGTCCTGCCTTTAGGTGCTTCGGAAAATAGCTTGACTCCCTCTTCTTTGTGGCAGCCCCTGAGATTTTGGAAGACTGATATCTTGTCACCCCTAGTCCTTCTTTTCATCAGACTGGACGGACTAGATTTATTACAGTTAATTGGTAATTACTTCTGCTTGCATTCTGACTCAAAGATAGACCTATTCTGGAGACTGAATTTTCTACATTTAATTAAACAACTAATGACAGGAGTGGATATTAAGAAGCAAACATGGATTTTTGACCCAGGATGATCTGTTTATAACTTTTTGGATGATCCAAAATAGTTAAGATGCTATGGTAAATTTTCTACAAGTGGGTTACAATAATAGTTTGTTGACAAAGAGTTTTGAAATTTTAATTTTGTTCTATTATTCTTTTTGTACTATTATTGTTTTTCCTGTTAATTACTTTCTCACTAAATATAACATATAGGACAGGTCAACAGGTTGATAATAGATTTAGGAGTTTAAAAATTCTGAGAAGGCCTGTTTCCCAATGGGTGGGAACTAACTTAAGAACTGCAGTGATTCACTTAATGACTGTGTCAAGAAAAGTCATAAAATGGGGCAAAACTCACTTAACTGCCTCACTCAGCAACATAAATTTTGGGCTCAATTGTGGTCGTAAGTGGAGGGCTTACCTGTACAGAGTTGTTGGATACGAGATCAGCAGCAAATAAATTTCCTAAATCAGGTAATAGATAAATACGATTTGTATCCTAACAAATTTGATTGTTTGCCATCTACAAAATCGTTATGGTGAACAAACCATATGCTCTCTTGGGTTCTTGAACTGCTGAGATGAGGGGTTTCTAACACCATCACTAGTGGAAAAGTAGAATGGGGCATTGTAAGCCGCCCTGAGTCTCCGGAAAAGGGTGGCATATAAATCGAACCAATCAATAAATAAATAAATAATATTGATTGTGGAAAGCATCAGATGGGAAGATCTCAGCTGATCAGGAAGCCTATTGTTCTCCTAATATGCTTCCATTAGGGACATCCCTGAATACAACAACTTCAGAGAAGGCCCAAATGATAGAATTATTCTATGTGGCTTAACCATCTTTGGTGAAAGTTTGACTGCAATATTACATTGTAATATTGTAGATAAATCTTAACAATTCTCCTCCTACTTCCAACTCTATTATTGTATGTTCTACGTTCCTCCGTCAACTCAAAGTTTAGCAGGTGATCAGGCATGTTTTTCTGCATTAATCACCACTGGAGCCTTTTGAGAAGAGACTGGACAGCCCCTTGTCTGAAACGGTAGAGGGTCTCCTGCTTGAGCAGAGGGTTGCATTAGAAGACCTCCAAGGTCCCTTCTAACCCTATTATTCTGTTAATTCTGTTAATTCTCATTATCTCTTTAGGAAACCTAACAAGTGATTTCCCATTCCTGATGGTGTAGGATCTTTTGCTTGAGCAGAGGGTTGGACTAGAAGTCCTCCAAGGCCCCTTCCTGACACATAGGACAAATCTAGAAGTTACATCTAGAGATGAATGGAAGAAAGAAATGGAATTTTCTGGGAAACTGCTTAAACCCCTTTAAACTACATTTCCAGAGTCCTTCAGCAGGAGTGGATGACATGTGACTAGAAAATTGCATCAGTGGGAAAGGGCTTTGTTTTGTCTTTTCAAGGCTGAGAGCATTCATCTCCCCAGGGTTCTTTTTTTGTTTTTTGTTTTTTTTGTTTTGGTTAAAATAATAATGATAGATTATGCCTAATAATGGGAAGGCTCCCATGGAAAAGCAATTAAAGTAAACTATGCATTCTACCTCTTGTTTATTCTGAGCTTAAATGGTAGCCTTGATTTCCTGCACTAAATATCACCTCTATAGAAAGGATGACATTTAATTTAGCTACTGAATTGAAGTTAAATGCAAGCAATTAATGGGGGAAGCGGGGAGGGAGGAGAACTCCCATTATATGATGGCTAACTTTTGTTTTTTGGAATTGTACGTACACTGTTCCAAAGTGTTTAAAATGAAAGACCGGGGATGGGCGGGTGAGGATGCTGCCTTTAAAAAAAAAAAATCTTATGCTGCTACAGAGGCTAGTGAATTTTTTAAACTCCTGATTTTGAAGCAAAACTCTCTACATGGACAAATAAATTCATTTATAAGTTGTACAGGCATTTCCTTTTAAACCTATTCTGTTCCATTCCTATGCTAGCTCCTTGGTTTTTTTTTTTTTTTAAAAAAAACTATCTTGCATGCAAATTGCATTTAATTGTTTGTGCAATTCCGTACTGTTAAACTTTAAAAAGTGGACATGTGGCTCTGCCTCTAAACGTGGAACCCGAGGGACATGTGCTCCTCGTGACTCAACCCAAGGGAATAATGTCTCTGGAGATTCTCCGTCATACAGGTCATGGTTGTCCCAAAGGTGCTTTTTCCAAAAGGCAACCGGATTTCTATGGGGTTTTTTCCTTTGAAAATATCTTGCTTCTCATACCAAGAAGCTTTGTCAGTTCTGAAGAATCCACTTCTTGGATGAGAAGTGAAATATTTTCAAAGGAAAAAAACCCCAAGGAAGTAATGCTCTGATGGTCACTTTGAAAAATCCTTTCTTAGTGAGCACCCAGAAGCCAAGAGGAACATATGTGGCAAATTTCAAGTTTGTAGGCTTTATGGTTCGGGAGATTTTGTGATGATGTGTGAGTGGTATTTTGCTTTTATATATATAGATGAATGACAGGTGTCATTCCTAAGTGCTATGGAAATAGCTAATATTTATACATTGCTTTAAGTTGGTGTTTCTCAACCTTTGAAGATATGTGGATTTCAATTTCTTGAATCAGCTGGGGAATTCTGGGAGTTGAAGTCCACACATCTTCAAGCTGCCAAAGTTGAGAAACACTGCTTTAAGTTTTGACTAACATTGATTGAATAAGCCTTACATCGCTGGATTCACAAGACACCCCAAACCATTCATCTTGTATTATAAATCACAACCTCTGGTTTTACTCAACACATCAAACCCCAAGAATCACAATAGGACCAAACTCTACTGATACGTGTGAGTATTGAAGAAACCTTAGGATCTATTCCAAAGGTGCGTCTTCAATTGGACTTTCTTATTTTTCTTTGAAGGCATTTCGCTTCTCATCCAAGAAGCTTCTTCAGCTCTGACTGGTTGGTGGGGAATAGAAGGATTTATACTCCTTTCAGACAGCTGGTCCTTTGCATCTTTTCAGAGAGTCGTTGAGTCCACTTGGGGGTTGATCTGTGTCCTCGGGGTCACCTGAGTGGTGCAAATGGGGGTGGAGCCTTCTTGGAACTGCTGAAAGGACTGTGTTGTAGACGGGAGACAGATGGTGTCATATCCCTCCCTCTCTGTCGAGAGAGGGCTGTTCAGTTTGGATGTGGATGGCCCCTTTGACCCCTCTTTCAAACCAGTGGTCCTCTCTGTCCAAAATGTGGACTTTGCTGCCTTCAAAAGGGCGGCCTTTGTCTTTCAAATGCAGATGGGCTGCTGAATCGAGTGCCTGATGGGTTTGTTCTCCTGTGTTGTGCTGTGCATCGGTCACTTACCATAGATCAGTTTATTTCTCTTCTAAAATCTAGTTTTGGAGAAAAACCTGTTTCGCGGTAGCATCCCATGTTGCCTGTTCTAAGACCCGTCATGGACCGAATACTTTCAGAGGCACAAAGGAAATGCTCAGAGGACAAGGGAAATGCTCAGCTGCAGAGCCCTTTTTTAAACACGCACACAAATCTCACCCTTCTGGTAAAGGATTGTCCTCCCACACTGGCCATCTGCTGCAGATAAATTGGGTCCATTGTTTTAGGTTCTTTTTAAAAACGGTTTGCCTTCTCATATGAAGCAAGTGAAAAAGAAAAATTGCATGGTCAGCATTCATTCTGCTTTTGTGTTAAAACAGTTAACACAATCAATTAAAGCCAGGAAAAATAGTCCTCAATTTACAACCATTTCTTTAGTGATGGTTCGACGTTACAAGGGCAGTGAAAAAAGTGACGTATGATCATTTCCCTCCCTTATGATAATTGCAGATGGAGATGCTTGGAAACTGACTTATATTCATGACGGTTGTATTGTCCTGGGGTCATGTGATCCCCTTTTATGACCTTCTGACAAACAAAGTCAATGGGGAAAGCCAGGTTCACTTAACAACCGGGTTACTAACTTAAAAACCGCAGGGATTCACTCAACCACTGTGGCCAGAAAGGTTGTAAAACAGAGCAAAATTCACTCAGCAACAGAAACTTTGGGCTCAATTGTGGTCATACGTCAAGGACTTACTTGTAAGAAAGTCCTTTGTGGCTTTGCTTCTCCCAAGGGCAGAGCTGAAGTTAAGGGGACCATCCTTTTAATGCAGGTCTGCGACAACTGGGATAAGTGCTGTGACGGTCTTGACAACAGAAGTGTTGCAAAGGGATCAGTGGGATACAAAGAGCCCACTCTGTGAGGGAGATAAATGGTTAAAACATTTGCTATATAAACAAGCAAACAAACAAAGATGAGTGGCAAAGAGAAAGGAATTTAAGCATTCTCTTTATTACCTGGGATTTGAATTCCAAAGCAAGCACAACAGCCTTGCCAGATGCGTCTGTCTGTCTCTGTCTCTGTCTCTCCCTCTCCCTCCTCTCTCTCTCTCTCTCTCTCTCTCTCTCTCTCTCTCTCTCTCTCTCTCTCTCTCTCTCTCTCTTCATGAGGGTTCAACTCTGGTTCAATTGAAAGAGTTATTGTGGTTGCAGTCAGTGTGGGCTTGGAGAAATTCAAAAAATAAAAGGAGTGACAGAGTTGTTTTCTCATTTCCTTTCCGGCTTTTCCTGTTGCAGCAGAAAATGCCCCCTCTTCCTTTCTCCGCAGGGAGTTATTAAAAGCAGCTGACCCAGCACCATTGCAGCCCTTCCATTCCTACGTTCCCAGATCAGTTACTGAGGTAGAAACAGGAAGCATAAATATAAATCCTTTCCTTTTCTTAGCATGTTAAATCTTTGCATTCAGACTGGTTCCTAGAAAAGCTGGTAGTATCAGAGGAGAAATCTCAGTCCTTCAGTGGCTGGGGAAGTAAGGTTTCTGTTTGAATAAAATACATCCATGAAGGAAACAGGTCAACATAACATTTTATCAGGATCTTCTCGGTATTAAATTTGGTGAACGTTTGATGCTCTAGACTAGAGGAATTTAAACATAACAGTTTTTATTTTATTTTATTTGATGCTCTGGAGGAATTTAAACATAATGGTTACAGGAATTGGGTATGTCTAGTTTAATGAATAGAAGAACGAGGGGTGACATGATAGCAGTCTCCCAATATTTCAGGGGCTGCCACAAGGAAGAAGGGATCAGCCTATTCTCCAAAGCACCTGAAGGCAGGACAAGAAACAATGGATGGAAACTAATCGGGGGGAAGCAACCTGGAACTAAGGAGAAACTTCCTAATAGTGAGGACAAATAACCAGTGGAACAATTGGCCTCCAGAAGTTGTCGGAGCTTCATCACTGTAGGGTTTTAAGAAGAGACTGGACAGCCATTGTTTTGAAATGGTATAGGGCCGTGATGGCAAACCTGTGGCACGCGGAGCCATATCGGTGGGCACACAAGTGTTGCTTTAGTTCAGCTCCACCTGATTTTTGGGCTTTCCGGGCCCACCGGGAGTCAGGAAACAGGCTGTTTCCGGCCTCCGGAGGGCCCCTGGGGTGTGTGGGGAAGATCCATTTTTCACTCTCTCCAGGCTCCAGAGCCTTTCTAGGAGCCCAGGGAGGGCGAAAATGGCCTTCCCCACCCCCCTGGAGGTGGGGAGAGCCTGGGGAGGCTCTGGAGCCTGGGGAGAGCAAAAAATGGGCCTTTCAGTCCCACTGGAAGTTGGCAAATGGGCTGTTTCCGGCCTTCGGAGGCCCTCAGGGGGGAGGCCCTCCTTTCTCCAGAGAAAGCCTCTGAAGCCTGGGGAGGGAGAAAAATGGGCCTACCGGGACCACTGGGCCATCACATGCCAAAAGTGGGGGGGGGAAGCAGGGAGCGCATACGCAGATGCGCGGGGGGATGGCAAATTGAATTCTGGGTGTGGGCATGCATGCGCGCAACCCCCCCGCACTCCCCCCGCTTTTGGCATGCAATGGCAAAAAGGTTCGTGATCACTGGTATAGGGGCTCCTGCTTGAACAAAGGGTTAGACTAGAAGACCTCTGAGGTCCCTTCCAACTCTGTTATTGTGTTATCTTGTCAACATCCAGCTTGGCATCTAGGTGTCTCATCGTTTGAACTTGTCATATCTATTATAAAACAATCTCTAATAAGTGTAGGAGGAAACTGCCTACACAGTTTCACAGGAGAAGCGGCGCTTTTGCACATGCGCAGAGTGTTTTTGATGACGTCTGCTGCCACCACTACCAGTTCACCTGAACTGGGGCGAACCAGGAGCAACCCACCCCCGATTCCAACCGACCCAAACACTATTTGGCATAGTTAATTCTAGTCTTAAGATAAGGAGTTAAACGGACTGTGTGAAGGGGTATGAAGTGAATTAAAAGAAAACAGGTTTCCTTGGTTTTTCTAATTGGCTTTAGTTAACACCAGAACCAAACCTAAATGAGTTTTATATGAGTGGAAGACTTTTGATCCCTCTTGTTGCTTTCATTCACAGCTACTTGTCACTTAAAGGGCTGTACAGGGTATTTGAGGTTATTGTTATTGTTGTTGCTTCACAACGAGGAGGTCCTGTTTCCCTTTGCTTAGCAAGAAGGAGCAACTAAGGGGAGCAGATGCTGAGCATCTTGGCAGAATGGATGCTTAGGCAATTTCCCCCTGCAAATATGATACAGAAAGTGGCATTTGAAAGTTGCCCTGCTTTCAACAGAAAGGCCAAGAGCATCAATTAAGTTTCTCATATCTTCCAACTGGGTTCAAAAGTGAGGTTTGAGATGATGCCCTTTGCAGCTCTCCAGATTTCCTCCTGTGTGAATGACTTTCACCTTTATAAAACATTTGTTTTCTTGGTTGATACAGAATATAAATCAACAGCCAATTTCTTTCTTTCTCTTTCTTTCTTTCTTTCTTTCTTTCTTTCTTTCTTTCTTTCTTTCTTTCTTTCTTTCTCTTTCTTTCCTTCCTTCCTTCCTTCCTTCCTTCCTTCCTTCCTTCCTTCCTTCTTTCCTTCCTCCTCCCAAAACAAAATGATTTTTTTTCTCTTTCTCATATTTCAGGTCTGTTTTATTTCATGTTTTTATAGCCTCTAAAGGAGATACTTATTGTCCACTGATAAACCAACCACTTAGCTCCAAGGTCCCTTCCAACTCTATTATTCTATTCTATTCTATTCTATTCTATTCTATTCTATTCTATTCTATTCTATTCTATTCTATTCTATTCTATTCTATTCTATTCTATTCTATTCTATTCTACTCTACTCTACTCTACTCTACTCTACTCTACTCCACCCTACCCTACCTTACCCTACCCTACCCTACCCAATCCTAATCCTAATCCTAATCCTAATCCCAATCCTATTCTAATAATTCAGTCTAAACACCCACACCCACACACACACATAAGATGTTCATGATTTAAACACAAATGCCATTTCCAACATTGTTTGTCCACTATCTGTGGTTGGTTTACAGCTCTCTAATGTTGCTGATTCTGCCACTTTTAATTAGTGGCTTCTGCTCCAAGCCCAAAGTTATTATCGTCATCATCTGAAGGTCATGCTGTCTAAACCAAATTAAACTTGTTTGCTTTTTCTTAGCCTTAATTTGAACAGACCATTAACACAATTTGGGTATTTTCAAACACATTTCTGGGAAGATTTGCCTGTGGAGTCTACTTAAGAAATGAAAACTTTTTTTCTTTTTTTCTTGTGTGTAAAAATACCTTAGTGCTTTAAAGGCACACTTAGATTATTTAAGCAAGGAATCTCACTTCTGGCTAGTACTTAAATGGATGTTATGTAATATCTGCATCAGTAGCCCCCCAACCTTTTGGCTGTCAGGGACCAGTTCCGCAGAGAGCAGTTTTTCTGTGGACTGGGGATGTGTGCGGAGAGGAGGTTGGAGACCCCCAATCTTCAGAACCCAGATACGATTCTTCCTAAATGAAAAATGAGATGAGATTTATTTGGAAACCATATTGTGGTAACCAGCAAATTATGGAAAGCCATGCATCAGCTAGATTTTATTTTATTTTATTTTTGTATTCATTTACTAGCCCTAGCAAGCATAGTGAGTGGTAAATAAATCTATGGGGGGGTCTCAGAAATGAGTTACTTAGAATTGTGATGAGTTCCACGAACAGTAATTTCTGTATTGTCAAAGTCTGCATGCTATTTCCCAGTGAAGAGCTAGATCTATGCAGTACCCATGATTAAAATAAGAAATAAGCGTGTTGCACCACAAACCTGGGAGGATGTTAACATTGTTGATTATGATGATGGCAGGGACAGATACTTCATACTTGCAGTGTTTCTGCCTCGTTGGAGGCAGAAACACTAGGACTATTTCCTATACATTTGCAGAGGCTGTTTTTGCTTAAGAAATCCTTCAACTTTAAAAAAAAATCCTGTTATCTACTCATTAACTTTGAGATTTCAAGCCTCTTTGCATTCTCTCCAATCTTCGCAAGAAAGCAGGACTCTTGAAACTGCAGCTGTCCCAAAAGGAGCTTTTCTTGAAAGACTTGTGATACAAGAGGTCTAGGCAGGAACTAAATCTTCCCACTTAAAAATCAGCAATTTAAAGCAGTGCAAACAAAACCCCTCCCACAGCACAGCGATGCAGGAAACAGAAACAGAAACTTCATATAGAGATCCCTCCCATCCTCCCCCCTCCCAGTGTCCCAATAGAAATATATGGGACCTGACAGTTACAGAGATTGTTGCAGGATGTAAGCTGAGTGAAGCTGCCTTTTGCAATTGACTGATGGCAAATTTGTCAATGCCAGTGGTGTTCAAGTGGTGCTCCAGATGTTTTGGGATTGCACCCAAGGCACCTATGACTATTGATGCTACCTTTGCTTTCTTTTGCCACACTCGTTCTATTTCTATTTGCAGGTCTTTGTGTATTTTGTGATCTTCTCCAGTTCTTTCCCTTCTATTTTGAAGAATGGACTTGGCATTTATATCTGCCTATAAAGTCCTTCCCATGGACCTGGGATAGGCAGATGTGGATGTTTGATAGTATTACATTATTATTATTATTATTATTATTATTATTATTATTATTATTATTATTATTATTTCCATTGCATATAAAGCATGAAATTTTGTTCTGATTTTGCTTATCACTTTCTAAGCTACCTGAAGCAATAAAAGTTCTCATGGCACTAATACACATTCCTGGTAACTATTCTTTAATGGACCTTTGAATCTGTGCTGTGACATTGCTGAAGTCTCTACTTTTAGATATAGCCTCACCCATATTGTGCGTAGAATAGTGGGCCCTGGATAGCCTAGGTTGCCGCTGTTTTCCAAATTCCAATGATTTACCATGGAAACCTAGATGTTTATCAATTTATCGAGGCCTTTGATTATTTAACCACTCAAGAAATAATTCATCATCAAGAGATAGTTGCAGCAATGAAGTCTCTGCAGGGACAGGACAACTGAAAATTCTCCAGTCTCCGCTTTGTGCTTCTCATATATGTTAGCAATGAGAGATTTCAAGATTTCTTCCTGTGTTTGGATGAAAAATAGGATAAGATCGAGTCTTTCAATCTCAAAATGTGATTGAATAGTGAATTACAGATCTCTTTACAGAGCCTAACTAATAAAGAAAGAATATTTTATTCTGTTTTCCTAAAAAAGATAAATCTAATGGAAAATTATCGCTTGTAGAAAACAGCCCTCCTAATTAATAATCACAATTATTATTGAACAACAATGTCTGCTTCATCCAGTGCCTTGGGAAGGACTCGATAGGTTGGACAAAAATGCCAAATACAGTCTAAACATCTGGCTGACTGTGTAACCAACAATAATTGATTATATTTACTGGTATATCCTGACCAACTTCCAGTAATTCAGATAAGCTATCAATCAATCAAAATAGAGCTGGAAGGGAGCTTGGAGGTCTTTTAGTCCAACCCGCTGCTCAAGCAGGAGACCCTCGACCATTTCAGATAAGTGGCTGTCCAATCTCTTCTTGAAAACCTCCAGTGATGAAGCACCCACAACTTCTGAAGGCAAAGACGTTCCACCAGTTAATTGTCCTTGCCATTAGGAAGTTTCTCCTTAATTCCAGGTTGCTTCTCTCCTAGATTATTTTCCATATGTTCTTTCTTGTCTTGCCTTCTGGTGCTTTAGAAAATAAGTTGACTCTCTCTTCTTTGTGGCAGCCCCTCAAATATTGGAACACTGCTGTCATGTCCCCCTTAGTCCTTCTTTTCTCTAGACTGGCCAAACTCAAATCCTGCAACTGTTCTTTATATGTTTTAGTCTCCAGGCCTTTGATTATCTTAGTTCCTCTTCTCTGCACTTTTTCCAAAGTTTCAACAACTTTTTTGTAATGTGGTGACCAAAACTGGATTCAGTATTCCAGGTATGGCCTTACTAAGGTTTTATAAAGCGGTATTAATACTTCATGTGATTTTGATTCCATGCCTCTGTTTATACAATCAAGAATTGCATTCACCTTTTTGGCTGCCACCGCATGTTGCTGGCTAATATTTAATTGCTTGTATTCCAGATGTGGCCTTACTACTTTATAAAGCCTTGGTAAGCATGAATGAATTAATGAATGAATGAGCAGAGACTTTAAAAAAATGTAATTGTGGAGGATTCTCTTTCTATGAACATCTTTATGCTCAGAGCTTTAGTGATGGCAGAATAGAGATGGTGAGTTTTTTCTAAGCCAAGTCTGGCTTTTTGTTCCTTAGCATCTTCAGTATAAAAAGATAAATCAGGAAAAAAAATAGTTCTTCCAAAGCTGAGGCAGTTTAGATATGACAGAACTAAACTGATCAGTCGAACGGATGCAATATGAGTCAGATTAGTATATTGTGGGCGTGGTGGGTTGTTCTTCAAGTGGGTTAAATATAAAAATATACACTTGCATGTTTCTTTTAAACTGTGTGCAAAAACGAAATGCCTCCTGGAAAGGCAAGATAATATCCCCTCTGAATGTTTCTAATAAGCTGCTTAGTGCCCAATATATCACTGTAATTAACAAACGGACAGAACTGAATGCCATAAACACCTATCTTGGTGCCCCATGCTTCACTACATCTCATAAGCTTGTCTTGTACATGCTAATTAAAAATATATTGCAATAAAGAGCATCATAACTCAAGGCTAACAGGTTGCTGTTAATTTGACTTCCTGTTTATGATGAAGCTCCTCTTGAGATGCAGAGAGTTGTTGATAAACGGGGAGAATATTTCCAGAACACAGTATCATGTACCTTTGAAAATGGCTACATTCTCACAAGCCTATTGCGTAAAAATTGCCCATCAGGAGGACTTGGGTATCTGCCAGATGCATGTCTTTTATTCTCAAAAAAAAAAAAAAAATTCTTTGTACCTCAACGTGTCCCAATCTAACTCTCATTTTGAACTATTCTAAGGCTTAAAATCATGGGTCAGGTTTGGAAGCGTATTTAGATCCCTGCCTGTCACTCTAAACTTTGCACAATATAGGTTTGCCCAAGCAGGAAGGAGGAGGATATGGTGGCCTAGCGATTAAGACACTGGACTTGTCAACCAAATGTTCAGCAGTTCAAGACTCGAATGCTGTGTGATGGGATGAGCTCCAGGAGCTGGCCTCAGCTCCTGCCAGTCTAGCAGTTTGAAAGCATGCAAATGCGAGTAGATAAATAGGTACCACTTCGATGGGAAGATAACAGTGTTCCCTGCGCCTTGGTATATAGTCATGCTGGCCACATGACCACGGAAGTGTCTTCAGACAATGAAGCATATATTTATAACAGTTGCAGTATCTCAGGGTCATGCAATCACCTTTTGTCAAGCAAAGTCAGTGGGGGAGTCACATTCATTTCACAACCGTGTTATTAACTTAACAACTGCAGCAATTGGCCTCTAGAGATTCTCGGTCATCCTGACAACCATGAAGAAGAAGCAGAGCTGAAGAAGCTTCTTGGATGAGAAGCAAAACATCTTCAAAGAAAAAACAAGAATACTGTATACTTGATATATGATGAAATAGGAGATATGTAAATTTGTATATAGATTAAGGAATATATTACTTATTAACTTGAATTTGACGCACATGTTAGAAACCAGAGACGTTGAGCAATGTCCATTGTTTTACTTTTAAAACTAATAAAATATTTTTTAAAAAAGAAAAAAAAAACAAGAAAGTCCAGTTGCCTCCTGAAAAAGCACCTTCAGGACAACCAGGACCTGGAGGACTGAGAATCACTACAGACTTTTAGCTATGCAGTTGGGGATGAAGATCCTTCGAATGGTGTGCATGAACGGATTTCCTGAAAAATTGCAGACTACAGGAACCATTTGTACCACTCAGGTGACCCTGAGGACACAGGTAAACCTCCAAGTGGCCTCAAAGACCCTCTAAAAGGATGCAAACGACCAGCTGTCTGCAAAGAGTATCAATCCTTCCATTCCCTACCATCCAGTCAGAACTGAAGAAGCTTCTTGGATGAGAAGTGAAATGTCTTCAAAGAAAAAAATAGAAAGTCCAGTGGCTCTTGAAAAAGCACCCTTGGGACCAGCGATTCACTTAACAACTGTGGCAAGAAAGGTCATAAAAAAAGACAAAACTCATTTAACAACTGTCTTGCTCAGCAAAGGAAAATTTGGGGTCAGTTCTGCTCATAAGTCAAGGACGGTCTGCAATATTCAATGAGCCCTGGGTGCCTTTTTTGTGTTCTTGTCTGAGTTGAGCTGTTCTCTCTGCTGAACTGCTGTACTCTCAGAGTCTCTCTGCAGCTAAGTCGTTTTTCCCAGACCCGGCAATTCCTGGGTCATTGAAGCTGTTGCAGGAATTCATCAGGTCCCAAATCTCTTCATACAAATCTCTTCACTAAACTGCAGCATGGATTTTCAAGGAACACCAGATCGATTTGTAAATCAAAGCCAAATTCCTGGAAGTCCTCAGTCACGATTTATAGGAAAGCTACTTGATATCTTTGCATTTTGAATTTTAGACTACTGGTTCTGTAAATTATTATTGTTATTATTTATTTTAATTACTATGGATGAGAAAACAGGGCAGCCTATGAAAGCGCTTTGCAATCGTGGGCATTTTTGTATGTGAGAAATGTACCATTTTTTTTTTAAATTTGATTTATATGCCGCCCTTCTCCGGAGACTCAGGGCGGCTTACAATGCGTTAAGCAATAGCCTTCATTCGTTTGTATACTTTATACAAAGTCAGCTTATTGCCCCCACAAACTGGGTCCTCATTTCACCTACCTTAGAAAGGATGGAAGGCTGAGTCAACCTTGAGCCTTGGAGAGATTCGAACCAGCAGAAATTGCAGGCAGCTGTGTTAATGACAGGGTACACCAAACCACTGTACTATCAAGGCTCATTTGATGTGTGCACATCCTATTTGTTGCAGAAACAGAGCACTGGTCCCCAGGGAAGCATTTTCTGGGCTCTGCTTTATTAACTGCTCCGTGTTATATTCATCAGAATGTTCTGAGGCTCTTCCAGTTGCTAGAAACAGAGGTTTCGATTGCTGTTGTAGTTGAAAGGCAAGACGTAATGAAGCTGGTTGTCATTTCTCGGTGGAGCCTTTGAGCTAAGGAAGGCAGGACTCTAGCACGAAGGGGCTTAGAAGAGCAGTCCCTCCCTCATATTTCTTGGATGAAAAGCTGGTGAACGGCTAGTTTGCAAAGTCAGTGGATTGATGCAACTCCTCCTTTGATGAGCAATCGGTAGCAAATTATGTTAGATGCACTTCACCATCTTCAGCGATGCAGTCTCAGGCACCCGCGTAGCTATGGCAACCTTTAAAAACTACACTCTTGATTCCCCCCCCCCATTAATTTTCTTCTAAACTCCAATTGACCCGCCTTCAAGAACTGCAGCTTGAAAATGTCTACACAACTTTGATCTCCTCCTTCCCCACTAACAGGGAGCCCTTGCTATCTTTCCTTTTCCTTCGCCTTGTTATCTTGGCTAATCCTTTTAACTGAGCAACTTTCCGCTTTTATCATTCTGAAGCTGTTTTTCTTTTTTTCTTTTTTCCCTCAAAGCATCCTGAATGTATTTTGAGCATTTTCTCTTTGCTAACTGCATAAATGAAGAAACAAGCTTGCTCTCACTTAAGATGTCCCAACATTAGCATAACCCCAACCCCCTCCCCCCCACGCACAATTGAAAATCAGTGAATTAATCCTATTTCTCTCAGCTTTGATCTGTCCTTGAGTCTGAGATAGCTGTAGCCTTTTGCATAACGTCTCTTCTTATTATTCCTTGATCATTTACGTTGGTCCTTTGCAGATTTTAGAATTCGGCAAAGATAGAGAAGCTAAAAAAGGATAAACTTAGCAGGGATAGGCAAGAGCCATTGCCAAAAGAATACAGCAAAAAAAAATATGGTTTAAGTCCAAATTTTGCAGAAAATGTATGAAAATATTCAGACAACTCACTAATTCACAGGCGCATAACAGCGGGAGGAGGTAAAGCACAGTCAGGTTTTTTTTTTTTTACTACAGTCAATATTAGTAAAGGTAATTTGCTTTGGTGGAGTTGCTTTCTTAAGATGGTCCATTTTGTAGGGCAGCATACATCTTAAAATTCACTGCTATGAGTTGTAAATCATGTTCAAGAATTGAAGTGCATGATGAGTTATCCATTACCAAGGCAAAGAGCACAACAATTGTACTATAAATTGATATTTCTGCACATTATCAAAGTAACCACTTAGAA
Source organism: Arizona elegans (assembly GCA_022577455.1). Lineage (NCBI taxonomy): Eukaryota > Metazoa > Chordata > Lepidosauria > Squamata > Colubridae > Arizona > Arizona elegans. Next base: position 102,826,971 of record JAKOOJ010000005.1, read on the forward strand.
TGACCCAGTTAGTGGGTGAAGGAGGAAGAGGAGGCCCATTTTCTATACTACTGTGTGCTGTTCAATTTTGTTCAGTTTTGTCAATAAATACCCATTCTTTCTGTTATTTTACCATGTTTGGTTGGATAATTTAATAGCATTGTTCAGAGAAGAGTAATTATGTTTCCACTGACCTATTCGTTTGGGAAGTGAAAATTCTTCTGAGTGTGTCAATCTATTTTTTTGACTTGTTAGAACTTCACATGATGGAAGGAAACTAGTATTCTGTGCCCACAACTGGAATTCAGTTTATAGAACTTTGGATTTCTTGCACATGTTTTTTTTTTTTCCTGCTTTAGGATGCTTTCAGTGTGATATTCTCTGTCCGTCCTTCATTCAATGCCATAGGATATGATTCAGACACATTCAAAATCAGACAATGAGATTTGAAGCCCAGTACTGGATTTGCCTGAAAATCTTACATACTTTTACAAAATATATGTTTTATTAGATTCTTAGAAACAATACAACAATACAAAGAAACAGGAGGAAAAGGGAAGAATACAAACTAATAAACAAGAGGTTTACAGATGTCATGGAGCTTACAATTTTCCAGTATATCGTTACCTGATTATGAATAACTGAATATGGTACATGGTTTTAAAACCTTTAAAAAATCACTATTAAGCTTTAAGCAAAGATAGACATAAAGAATGTCAGCCCCATAAATTATAAATCCTGCAATGAAATTCTAAACTGCTATGCATGCTGGTCAAAATCTATTCTGATTTAGAAGTCTTATAAAATTAAAAGACAGACTTTATGCAGAGCAAAATCCAAATTTTGGGTGTGCTACAACTCCTTTGGTTGAACTCTGATCTAAGTTTCCAATCTGAATTAATGAATCTGATTTAAAGATGATTGCAGCAACCCAAATAAGTGAAATGCAAAACAAGGCTTATGGAGTAGATATAATTTAGGCAATGACCACCACCACCATCATCATCAGAATTGGAAGGGGCCTTGGAGGTCTTCTAGTCCCCAACCTTTTGGACCTCAGGAACCACCAAATTCATAATTTTAAATCCCGCGGACCACTAATACGAATCCAGTGCACCGCTTGCTGAAGCGCCTGGACTCCCAGCAGGGATGGGTTCTATTTACCTTTACTACCAGTTCACAAGGGGATCGTGTGCACACGCTTACTTCGCTCGCACACGCGCCTTGCTTCTGCGCATGTGCAGATCAGCGATGACGACATCCAGGGCAGTGGGCGGGGCCTCCCATCTCCCTCCCCCCTCCTCCCTCCTCTCTCTCTCTCTCTCTCTCTCTCTCTTCCACTCTTTCTCTCTCATTCTGTGTCTGATTCCCTCTCTGTCTTTCTTTCTTTCTCTTTCTCTCTCTCTCTCATTCTCTCTCTCTTTCATTCTGTCTCTTTCTCTCTGTCTCATCTCTCTTCCCCTCTTTCTCTCTCTCATCTCTCTCTTCCACTCTTTCTCATTCTCTCTCTCTGTCTCTTTCATTCTCTCCCTCATTCTTTCTGTCTCTTTCTCTCTCTCTCTCTCTCTGATTCTCTCTCTCTCTCTCTCTCTCTCATTCTCTTTCTCTCTCTCATCTCATGGGCCAGACAGTGTCTTGGGGCTGAGAGGAAGCCAAGCATCTCCCCAAGAGACCGAAGTACGTGGAGGACCAACAAGGGCCAGAAGAAACAGTTGTGAGATCCAGCAAGAAGTGAAGCTTTGCTCCTGCTCTGGAATATGGAGCAAATCTCCATCTCCCGCTTCCCTTCTCAGACCAGGCAAGAAATGACTGGGAAGGAAGGGTGAAGGGCAGGGACAGCCACTGGTGGGTTCAGCCAAGAGGAAACTACAGCAGGGGGAAGAAACAGCCCGGGATTCCCACCACCCATTGCTTCAGCCCGCCTGCTGAAGCCATCCCCCCCCTTGCGCCTGCTGAAGCCATCCCCCCCCCTTGCACCATTACCTCATTCCGGCCGGTGAGTGCTGCCCTGCAAAGTTGCAAGTTGCACGAACCTCCTTCTACAGCGGAGATTTACAGCCCCACCATGAGCTGCCTGGCCAGTCCCATATTCCAGAGCTCTGGTCACAGGATTGGCCATTGCTCATCCCGGAGCAGCTCCTCCACCCAGGTGCCCCACGGACCACCAAAATTTTCTCATGGACCACCATGTTACGATATTTTCAGGATCAGACTCAATAAGTAGATTAAGAATTAGATATTCAAATGAAGCACTGTTTATTTACAGAAGGCATTCTATATTCACTGAATATTCACAGATAGAAGCACAGAAGGAAAGCATACAGCTCCTTACATATACATCGGGTGGAGCTAGATGTAGGAGTGGTTAAATATGAATATATTAAATAGAGAAGAATAAGTTAACCCCTGATACCCTGGTCATATATTATTTACATAAAGGAGAATAAGGCATTTACTTGTGACAAATCCCCCTCTAAATGCCGATTTGATATATAACAATAATTACATTCAGATTCTGAACAATATAAAACTTGTAACTTAGAAGTCAAATATTTGTGCTGCTTAGAGGGTAAAGGCTTTGTTAGTATGTCAGCAATTTGCTCTGAGGTTTCACAATGGACTGCTTTAATAAATCCATCCTGAGATAACTGCCTCACATGTTTGAATTTTATATCTATATGTCTGGATCTTTGTCCAATGGCATCAGATCTAGATATTTCAATAGCAGCCTTATTATCTTCATGTATGATAAATGGTAATGAAGGTTTCATCCAGGTGTCTGACAACAAGTCATTAAACCATACGAGGTTATTTGAGGCTTTAGACAAACAGACATATTCTGCCTCAGTCGTTGATGTGGCTACTAAGTCTTGTTTACCAGTATACCAGTAAACTGGACAATTGTTAAGAAAAAATATATAACCAGATGTGCTTTTTCTACATGTGGTGTCGCCAGCCCAATCTGCGTCGGCGTAACATGTGAGAATGGGCTCTTTGACACTATTGGGTTCCAATAATAAACAAAAATCTAAGCTACCTTTCAAATATCTTAATATTCTTTTGACAGCTTCCCAATGATATACTAGTGGTTTGCTGACGTGTCTAGACAACAAGTTGAGAGGCAAAGCGATATCGGGTCTGGTCCAATTGGAGATATATAGAAGGGAACCGATGACTGATCTGTAAAGTGTATTATCTTTAAATTCAGGGGATGACTCATCTGTGTTCCTCAGGAAATCAGTTTGCATGGGAGTATCACAGGGTTTAGCATCGTTTAAGTTACATTTGTTCAGGAGTTCTATAATTTTATCTCTTTGAGAAAGTTTGAATCCCTTTTTTGTTTTACTAATTTGAACTCCAAGATACTTATTTACCTTACCTAATGATTTCAAAGAGAAATGTTCATTTAGTTTCGTTACAAATGTTTCTCTCTCCTCTTTGTGTTTACCTATATACAAAATATCATCCACATAAATTAACACGAATTCTAAAGAGTCATCCTCTTTTTTAACAAAGAAACAGTTATCAGTAGTAGTGGCATTAAAATTCATAGTTTTGAGCACTTTGACTAAACATTCATACCATCTTTTGCCAGATTGTTTCAAGCCATATAAACTTTTATTTAGTAACCACGTTTCATTTTTGTTCGTATATTGACTGTGAGGCGCTCTTACATATATCTCTTTATCTAATTTTGCATGTAGATATGCAGTCTGTATGTCGTATTGGAATACATCAAGGTTAAGTGCTGATGCTATGACCAGTGCAGTTTTAACACTCTCAGTTCTTACTGTGGGAGAGTATGTATCCGTGTAATCCTCGGGATATTTTTGTGCATAACCTTGAGCAACTAGTCTAGCTTTGTATAAGGTGTTGCCTCCTTCTAAGTTTTTGATTTTATATATCTACCTAGTACCAATAACAGTTTTATCTTTAGGTGCATGTGTAGGTGTGAATACATTTAATTTCTGCAAACTATCCATCTCTTTAGTCATGGCTGATTCCCACTTTTCCTTTTCTTCAGGGGGAAGTTTTAGCACTTCCTCGTATGTGTTTGGTGTTGATGTTTCTCCATCCGTATACATTATATAATCTTTGTATCTGTTTGGTATTTGGTTTCTGTTATTCCTGATTGTTCTTTTTGGTTTACTATCATTGTCATGTAAACACCTAGCTTCCTTTTTTGTTAATGAATCTGTCTTTATTTTGTATTGACTGTTTGTCCATGTTCTGTTTTTGTTTTTATGTATGTTGTGATTGTATTCTTCTCCAGTTCTTTCCTCTTGGTGTTTAGTGTTTGTATAGTTGTTTGGGAAAATTTCATTAAGATGTATTTTAGACCAGTTGGCCTGTTCATGGAATACAGCCGTTCTGGATATTATAAATCTGTTATTATTATCGATAAATCTGTACCCTTTTGTTCCTGTTTCATAACCCATGAACCTGAGTCTCCTAGATACGTTCTCACCTTTACGTCTTAATTGCTTAGGTATGTGTACGTCTGCAGTGACTCCAAATATGTGCATATGAGCTATTTTGGGTTTCCTATTATACATCATTTCATATGGTGTCTTTGTGATTATGAATAATCTCATGTTCCTCATTGTTACTATTACTACTGCTTTCGTTATGTTATTGTTATCTTCCATGTTGGAATCAATGTTGTGTAACCATTTTTCTTTTGTCATTAGATAAGGTAGACCTCCTTTAATAATCACAGTACCTATGTTTGTTCTGTTTTTCTCTAATGTTGCTTTTCCTTTTGAGAACACAATATTTATGCCAGAATCTCTGCTTAGTTTTATTGCACTAAGTATGTTATGAGGTATTTCAGGTATTAACAATACCCCCTCTATTTTTCCTAGGCCAGGTAAGGTTATGTTTCCTCTACCTATGACTTGAACCTTCTCTTGATTAGCTACCTTAATTACAAATTTATCCTCTACAAATGAAGATAGTATATTTTTATTATTTGTAGTGTGGTTGGTTGCTCCAGAATCGATAAGCCAATCATTGTCCTCTGTCTGTTGTATGTTAGTGTTGTCATGTTTGTTCACATTCAGTGAACCAGACTTTCTATCTTTTGAGTTATCCCTGCCCCCTCTATGTTCCCTATAGATGGGTGGACTTCTATATCTATGTCTATCAATTGATGACTGTCTGTTTTGATACCTATTTCTGTAGTCAGGATTTTTTCTATTTCTGAGGAGTTTTGGACAGTCTCTCCTATTATGTTCTTTGGATCCACAGTTGTGGCATCCTATTGGTTCATGATATCTTTCTTGAGAAACTACCCTCTTATATTGTTTATGTTCCATGTGATTGTTACAACGACTTCTCCTTGAATTATCTTCAGATATTAGCTTGTTAGATAGACTTTCTATGGATAAATATCCTAAATTGATTGTGTCTAAATGAGATATATAGTTATCCCACGATGGGTCTAGTGAGTTAATGATAACACTCTTCATTATTTGATCTGAAATTATTTCCCCCCTTAAATGCAGTTCTGCTCTAATTTTGTTTAAAGATATTAAATGTTCACTTATGGTAACCCCTGGCTTTATCCTAGCTGAGAAGAAATCTTTAGACATTCTTGTTGTAGTGGCTACACTTTCACTGTGAAACAATTTAAACATGCATTGAATAATTTCTGATACAGTTAGATTTTGCTTAATACTGTGGTACATGGCAGGAGATATACTGGAAATTAATAAGAAAAATGCCCTATGGTGCAGACAGTCTAATTTTAGAGTCCAAGGTCTTTTTGGGGGATTAGTGATAAAAAATAATAAGTTTTCTTTTAGAAAGACAACCTGGAGCTGCTGACACCATTCTTGCAAATTAATGCCATCTATTCTCAGTTTTGGGAAATCATTGGGTAAATTCCCAATATTGTTGGATCCATTACTTACAACTGGAGGTAGTCCGTGGTCTTGCAAATGTTGAAAGTTACAAAATGGCATGGGTATGCTTGCGACGATTCTGAATGGTTCTCTCTGTTCTTCATGTCCTTCGAAGTTGTCTGTGTAGTCTTGCACATGCGCGTTGTTCATTTCGCTCCTGAAGTCGTCGTGAGAGGTTCTCGCTGCCGCAGCTCCCTCGCATCGCTCTTCTTCTGAGGAATCGGTCTCCGGCTCGATCTTGGGAGTTCTGGTGATAGCAGGCGCTCGCTTTCTTTGGTTGAGAACGCTGGTCCCTGGGATCGTCTGTGGCGTGGGGTGGTATCTGCAGGGCTCTCTGGGTTCAGGCGTCGGCGCTTTCGTCGTTTGAATAGAAGTGGGTGGATTCTGAGATGTTTGTTTGCTTGCTTGCCTTTTCGTTGATTCTTTAGTGATTTTCAATTTTGGTCCAAAAGCAGCAAAGAGCGTTTTCATTGCTGATTTTACTTGCATATCTATCGAAGTCTCTTCAATCTCTGTGTCTGATTCTTCTGAGGTGTAAATTTTCTCTTTTTCATTTCTTGCATCGAGTAAGGCTTTTCGCGCCAGGTATTTTGAATCTAGCTTTCTGATTGGCTCTGCTTCGCTCATCTTAGGGGTCCATTGAAACCAAGATGGCTGCCATTCGAAATTTTGCGTGGGACTGTTAGTTTTCTTTTTCGCTGTATTTTTATTTTCAGGCAGATCGCTCACCGTTTTTGAGTCTTTAGATTTATTCGTAACGATGTGCTTCTCTTTCGCTGCTCCGTTGTTTTTTAATATTTCTTGGAGGTTCGCGATGAGATTTTCATCGTTCTTTTGGCTTTTTAAGAGTTTTAGTATCTCTGACCTGAGTTCATTGTTTTCTATTTCGTTTTCTTCTTGGTCATCAGTCTCATCCATTGTTTCTTCATTGTCAGTAGTGCAGTCTTCAGATTCTCTCGATATTGTATTCGTGGACTCATCGATTATTTCTTGATCTGCTTCCATTTCTTTGCTGTATGCCCTGGTGTTGGGTCTTTCTCTTTTATTTCTGGAGTTTTCTCTCTCAGACATATTTAAAGTTTTATTGAGTCAATTTAACCATCCTCTGCTACCAAATTGTTGCAATATTTTCAGGATCAGACTCAATAAGTAGATTAAGAATTAGATATTCAAATAAAGCACTGTTTATTTACAGAAGGCATTCTATATTCACTGAATATTCACAGATAGAAGCACAGAAGGAAAGCATACAGCTCCTTATGTATACATGGGGTGGAGCTAGATGTAGGAGTGGTTAAATATGAATATATTAAATAGAGAAGAATAAGTTAACCCCTGATACCCTGGTCATATATTATTTACATAAAGGAGAATAAGGCATTTACTTGTGACACACCAGTTGGTGACCATTGTTCTAGTCCACCCCACTGCGCAAGCAGGAAACCCTATACCATTTCATGCAAGTGGCTGTCCAGTCTCTTTTTAAAAACCTCCAGTGTTGGAGCAACCACAACTTCTGGTGGCAAGCTGTTCCACTGGTTGATTCTTCTCACTGTCAGGAAATTTCTCCTAGTTGCTTCTCTCCTTGATTAGTTTCCACCCATTGCTTCTTGTCCTGCCCTCAGTTGCTTTGGAGAATAGCTTGACTCCCTCCTCTCTGTGGCAGCCCCTCAGATATTGGAACATTGCTATCAGGTCTCCCCTAGTCCTTCTTTTCATTAAACTAGACATACCCGATTCCTGCAACCTTTCTTCATATGTTTTATATTAGCGTAAGCTTGGCTTGTTACCACTTTAAATAGACTGTTTACATGCGTATGGCATCTCTGTGTGCTTTGTGTCCAAGAATGCACAATATTAATGTCCTATATGCCACTTTAATTCATCTAGAGCTATAAGGGTAGGGCTTTTATTCCAACTGCACCTTGATGTTTAATGGTGTATGTGAGAAGGCAAAATAACCCACCTTGAACTATTCTGGTTTGATCCCAGTAACCCTGACCGTTCTATCGTATTTTTCATTTTTCTGCTTGACTGACCATAAATTTGTGATCACTGATCCAGTGAAGTCTATACGGGAAGCTCTACAAGGACATTTTAATTCAACTGGTGTACTTAAACAGACATTTCTTTAACTGAGCAGCGAAAAAGAAGATCTCAAAATCTGAACGGTGGGATTTAAATGGAAGAAGAGTTTGGTCTGCAAAGAATGTGGATTGTTTATGCAGTTAATAGCCAAGGGGCATAATCTAAGATCAGTAGATGTTTTATAGCTATTGGGAATTATTATGTCTACAGTTTAAGAGAAGTATAAATCATAATGGATAAATAGGAAAAAACCTTGCAGTTATCACATAGTTGGCCAATTAAATATGGTCTATCTCTTAGAATCAGTGTTTGGTTAGAAAAATGAAGAGATACACACTCACCAAGACCCAACTGATTGTATACAATAATATTTTATATAATAATATAGCATATATTATTGTAATAATAATAGAGCCAGTTTGATGACCTCCTAAAAAGCAGGAGATGGTGAGTTCTAGCTCTAGCCTTGCTGGGTAACTTTTTGCCAGTCTCTCTTTCTCAGTCCACTTCACGGGGGTTTTGCCATGGGAAAAAATAGGAGAAAGGAGGAGTGTTAGGTATCTTCATACCGCATCTGTCAGGATTCCAAAACAGCCCCAACGAAAGAAGTCTCAGAGGCAAGAAGTTCCTCAAAGCTCCATTTTATTAGAGATGTCATATTGGCACAACTGGGAAAACCCGAATCTGAAGTCTCTTGGGTTTTCCCCACCCAAACAAAAGTGCAAGCCCCTTCCCCTGCACCCACATGCCCATCACATGGTCCAATCAATGCACCGTCCCAACTGGAGATGCCTCCCAGTCACACCCCTCCAGGTGCAGGGCAAGATGTCCTTGACTCTCAGAGAAAGGAATGTTATTATGGCTAGATATCTCCACCACTCCATGCCATCCCCCCTCCCAGTTTCCCACAGCACTAAATGTGGCAGCCCTGAAGATCCAAAGAAAAAGATGGCCTCCAGGGCTGACAACATCTATTTATAAAAATTAAAAAGGTGGGATAATACAGAAATACAAATAAATAGTCCAGCCACTCATGAAAAATTAAGCTCCTGTATGCATGGATGCACACACACGAAAGCTCTAATGATCCAGAGACATTGGTGAGCTTCCTTTTGCTGGGTGTTCTCCTTATTGGCTATCACTCTGAAATGATTTATTTATGGATTCTCAATTGAAAAAGATTGGATCTAATGACCGGGCCACTTACGTCTTATCTAGATACATTTTTAAAAGCCAAGTCCAGATTTGATAGTCATTTATAAGCACAGAGGTCTCAATATTATATTTATCACAGAGCTGAAAACTCTGCTGTGGAATTTCCTGCTGGCAAACATGGCTTGGAAAACAGATTCCTTGAAGTAAACATAGTGATTTTTGTAGTGGCTATCTCTCCTTCTCACTTTTTCTCTGTTACGTATTTGCTTAGCGACCATTTCAGATAGTTGTTGGAATGGAGCCTAGTCACTAAGTGAGGAAAGGGGATATATGATCGGAGCTAGCTGCCCTCGTTTTAATCCCACCATTTTTTTTTTTTCTATTTATCTCTCCCAATAGGTTGAAAAAACAAAACAAAGCAAACAGATCAATATGGATAGATAGACCAGGGACACAAAAATAAAGCACTATAAATATGACAACATAGTAAAGAACAACAACAATAACAAAAGGAAATTGAACTATTTAAAATAGGGCAGCAGAATTCAGCTAAAATGGATGGATTGAAAGAAATCCTTTCTTTTTCCCCGGTAAGCAAAATGCAGGTGAAAACAGTACTACAATTTCTGGCTGCTTTGGAATGTGATGAGGGTTGATGGAGTACCTGTCAGTAATTTCTTGAAACAAACATGTTTCAAGATTGTTTGGCAGCCCTAGAGCCCTAGAAAGCGTAGGTGCTCAAAGCACTTGTCTGGAATCAGGTGTAAAGAATTGCACACCTTACTCTGCTGCAATCAGAAAAAAGCAAGAATGGTTGCTGAAGAGTCTCCTTTCCTACTAGAGTAGGTGCAATTCCCAACTTCCCACAACTTCAGAAGGGAAGTCATTCCACCAATTAATTGTTTTCACTGTCAGGACATTTCTCTTTATTTCTCGGTTGCTTCTCTCCTTGATTAGTTTCCACCTGTTGCTTCTTGTCCTGCCCTCAGGTGCTTTGGCTATTAGGTTGACCCTCTCATCTTTATGGCAGCCCCTGAGATATTGGAAGACTGGTATCATGTTACCTCTAGTCCTTCTTTTCATTAGATTAGACATACCCAAGTTTTACCTCCAGCCATTTAATCATCCTTGTTGCTCATTTCTGCCCTCTTTGGAAAAAAATATTGTGTTAACTAAACTGCATTGGTTGTGAGGCTGATGTCTTTCCTCTTCCAGAAAAAAGTCAACTGGGCACTAAATGTTTTTTTGGATGGGTCATAGAAATGGGTTCAGGGCTTGAGGTAACTCAAACATCATATTTATAATGAGCAGATACAATATCAAGAAGCTATCTTGAAGTAATTTCAAGAATTCTGGACAGCTTGAAAAGTTCATTAGCTTGTGTCTATTTAATTTTATTGCAATGATTCTTTTTTTCACCATGTTGAAAAAACAGAAATTAAAATTTCCTGTGATATTTCTCATAAAGCATTGCTTTCCTTTAATAAGCACATCATTAAAAAGGCTTTGAGGTAGTAAAAGCAGGTGTCAGAGGATATAAGCTTGAATTGCTACATTTTAATTTTATGCGTGTGAAAGAGAGGCTTGGAAGGGTGTATGCGAATCACAAATTACGAAACAATCAATTTGGTTTATTTACTTTTTCCTCCTTTAAACTAATGGTACAAATGCAAACTGGTTGACCTCTCAGACTGACTCTTCCAATTTCCAGATTACGGTCTCTCTTCAAATGAAGCAAAATTTTTGGACTGAAATGTTCTTGTAATTATATGATCATACCATTTTGGCGATTTGATTTGGGGGCCTTTTCAGGAGATTGGGTCATTCTGAAGGGCAGTAATGAAAGGCCAGGGGGACCCTGCTCCTATTCTCACTCTTAAAGGCTCCCATCCCTGAAAGTTGTGTCCATTTCTCTGATGTCATTTATAGTCCTCCTGATTAGCAAAGCAATTTATTGCTACTGATTCTTTTGGTACTTAAGCATATTCCTTTCCTGTCCAATTCCTTTCCTGTCAAGATCCATGCTACCCAATACAAAGTAATTATTAGTATTTTTTCAGCTTTGGATAGTTCAGCATGTGAGTGTGGATGTGTCAGATGCAAGCAACCACTTGTGAATAACTAAAGTCAGTAAGTTTATTGTCTACCACTTACATTACAAGAAACTCCCCGGACCTCTTGCCTACCCCTGGGAACAACTTCATGCATTTGGGAGGAGATCAGGTTTATGCCATTTGCGGTTACATAATGACTCCAAGTTGGCCCTCACTTGACTCCTCCTTCCAGCCTAGCTGGCAGTTTCCCAACTCAGAACTAAGAGCTGAGGTGGCGCAGTGGTTAGAGTGCAGTAGCTGAATGCTAGTTCAGCAGATCAGCGGATCAAATCTCACCGACTCAAGGTTGACTCAGCCTTCCATCCTTCTGAAGTGGGTAAAATGAGGACCCAGATTGTTGGGGGCAATATGCTATTTAGTATACTGTCTTTGGTGTAAGCCGCCCAGAGTCCTCGGAGAGTGGGCGGCATAGGAATATGAAAAATAAGTAAATAAATAAATAAATAAATAAATAAATAAAACACACACACTCTCTCTCCCCCTCTCTCTCTTTCATCCATCCATCCATCCATCCATCCAAACAACATTTCAACAAATAAGGCTCCTGCAGAAATAATTTTGTTTGTTAACTTAAAAATACACAGTACACATACTTATTTGTCAAACGCTCAAGATAATCTAGAGATTTAAGGCACTAGGAACTGATATTAAAGATCCACAGCTTGAGACTGTTACTGTTCTTTATATTTGCTTTTGGCACCAGGAAATATATCCATTTCATACCTTTTTTTAAAAACAAACAAACAAACTCTGAAATGCTTTTGTTGTTCTGGGTCCTTCTTAATTGCATTTATATACCAAAGAGAAAGGACAAATTAATATGGACCATGACTTTTATCCAGTTTACTGAGACCAGCTATTGTCCATTCCAACTCTTTCCCCTAAAAGTCCACCGGTGGACATTGTGTTCTTCCATTATGAGAAATGTCCAAACTCTATGATTCATCAGAAACCTATTTTCAGCTACCTAGGTTTTAAAAAAAGAACACACCTGTCCAAAATTAATAACGCCGAGCTGTCTTCCCTCCAAATCAGGCAAGGATTTACTTGCTGCTGTTCTGTGTTGTGCTCAGCAGTTGAGCTCTGGCTGGTCTGGAGAAAACCTCCATTTTCCTGAACTGCTCTTTTGTTAAGTTCTCTGCCAGAAATGTCAATAGGTTAAGGTTTTTCATTCACTGTGGCAAATTTGGCTGCAAGCAAAAAAAAATATTGATTTTCCATTACCTGAAACACCTTTCTTTCCAGTCACCACTTCAACAGGTAAAACTGAAGAGGGAAGTGTCTGGAGACTTTTGTGTAAGATATATATATATATTTCGGACAAAGAGCACAGCTGTGCCAAGCTTTGATCCAGTCCTCAGTGAATTTCTGTGTCACTCTGCTTTGCAACACTCCAAGATCTCACCTGCTGTTCCAGGTGCTGAAGAAACTTGGCGCACAGGCTATCTGTTCACAGACCCCCCTCCCCCTTTCCAACCTCTTCAAACTGTTGACAAGGACTCAGAAGGATGAGAATGACCTTAGGAAGGCAACTTGTATTGTCTTACCGCCACTTTAAAGAATGAAGCATTTTGTCAAAGCAAAGTTGAGATTCCTTGTTCAGAGATTAATAAGTGAGTAGACTAGTTATTTATTATTATCCACAGGTCATATTTTTCCACTGATGAACGCATTGTAGCATTTGTGAGTTGGCCATAATTGCTGTGTTGTTTGTTCTCATCAGTTTGATGAATCTGTGCTGCAGTGGAGAACCGATCGGGATGCCCTGAGCACAGTCACTCATGCCCTCGTCACCTCTCGCCTGGACTACTGCAATGCTCTCTACATGGGGCTCCCCTTGAGGGGCACCCGGAGGCTCCAACTGGTCCAGAATGCGGCCATGCGGGTAGTTACGGGAGCTGCATGGCGCTGCATACAACACCTCTCTTGCGTGAGCTGCACTGGCTCCCAGTGGTCTTCCGGGTGCGCTTCAAGGTGTTGGTTATCACCCTTAAAGCGCTCCATGGCATAGGACCTAGATATCTTTCAGACTGCCTGCTGCTACCGACGGCCTCCCATCGACCTGTGCGCTCTCACAGAGAGGGCCTCCTCGGGGTGTCATCAGCCAAACAATGTAGGCTGGTGACCCCCAGGGGGAGGGCCTTCTCTGTGGGGGCACCCACCCTCTGGAACAAACTGCCCCCAGAGATAAGGAGAATCCAAGACCTCGGTGCCTTCCGCCGTGCCCTTAAAACCTTCTTTTTCCAGCAAGCCGGGCTGGCTTAACTTTTTAAAATGTTTTAAATTGGTTTCTTATTGTTTTTAAATTACGGGGCCAAATTTATATATATCCTTTTAATACTATTTTAATGTTTGTAATTTATGTTTTTATTTGGCTGTACACCGCCCTGAGTCCTCAGGGAGAAGGGCGGTATATAAATTGGATATAAAATAAAATAAATTTGGCCTGTATAGAATTTTGGAGGGATTACAACATAGAATAACAGAGTTGGAAGGTACCTTGGAAGTCATCTAGTCTCCTTGATTAGTTTCCATCCATTGGTTCTTGTTTTGCCTTCTGGAGCTTTTGAAATTGGTTGAAATCCAGCTTGTTCCTCTAAAATCCAGCAACTACTTCTGAAAATGTGATGGGTGTGAAGCCATTAGACAGAAACGTTTAAGATCTGAAGTATCTTGGTTCACTTTCAGATATCAGCCTCCATGTTTTCAATGTATTTCCTCTTGACCTATGGATCAACCAGTTCCTGTTTCTCAGTCCCTACTGCCCAATCCAAAATATTTTGTTTATTCAGATTGTAAGTCCAAAGGTGCTTTTCCAAAGGCAACTGAACTTTGTTTGTTTTTTTCCCTTTGAAAATGTTTCCTTTGAAAATGTTTTCAATGAGAAACCCCCGCCTCAAGAAAGTCCAGTTACCATTTGTAAAAGCACCTTTGGGACCCTAAACCCTGATCCTGACCTGGATGATGGGAATCTCCATAGATATTCAGAACGGATGTCCTTAAGACCAGACACTTTACCCAGATTCCATATGCTTAATGGCATTTTCTAGCTCCATTTTTGTAAAAACAGGTCTCTAAAATACTCGTTTTCGTGATGCTCCTGCACTTCTATTTTATTTTCTGTAATTTGTTTGCAAGTTTGATGTTTAGGGGCATTTAGTGTGTGCGAAGAATGTGTTGCATTGTGGTACTGCTTCCTTTTCCTTGGATCTGTCCAGCTTTATCCCTGTGCTCCAAACTTTCATGCTTTTTTTTGGGGGGGGGGGTCATATTTCTGCTCTCAAACATTTCCCATTATCACTGTAATTTTCAATCACCACTGTTGCAAGTTCTTGTCCTATAGCGGTTTTATTTACTCTTGTCATTTTCAGAGGGATCAGCAATGAACATCTAAATATATTTAACATATTTAGCAGATGATTTAATGAGGGGTCCTTGGTGCACTCATTTTCTTGCAGACATTTCATTACCCAGCTAGGTTACATCATCAGTGCTAGTCCTGTTTTTAATCTCGTGATTAGCCCTACAACCCACCGATACTTGTGCTTGACACCACTTTGAGAGTGTTTTCATAGGGTTTGGGATTTTATAGGGGGTGGGGGGTAGGGAGGGAGGAAGATTTTGTCTCCTTTGTTGCCAATCAAACATCACTAGAACCAGAAGCACTTTTTCTACTGTTTGCTTTGCAAATAATTCTCCAATGAATTTGTCATTCTAGGTACATAGGCAAAGCAAGACAATTATATGACAGAAGATTACAAGCATACATAAACAACCAATAATAGCAGTAATTCAATATACTGAAAGTTTTATATCTGCCTTCATATATCATACTGTCAAGATGAGCCATGAAATCCTGCCAGTTAGAATCAATGTCCCAATGTCCCAAATGAATTATTTTGGAGTATTTATTAGGTTAACCTCAAAAGCACCCAGGCAATGCCAGGAATGAGGAAGGGTGCCTCAGCTCGAATTAGCGATGCAGTGTTACTCCTTACAGTGATTAAATTTGGGTTGGAATCTCATTTCCATTGATTGGTAGTGGAGGAAGCTCTTTGGGCCATGAATGAAGTTGACTTGGTCTCTTTTGCCCAGGTTCCCAGTAGAACCCCTGTTTTCATTTGCCAAGCAAGATCCCCATTTGCATCTCGATGTTGAAATCGTGTCTTGGAATTAGAATCTTTCTTTTCTGTATCAGCAGAATTCAAAGCAATGTGATCGAGATTTCTCCTCTCTGCATATTTAAGATCTCGAGATCGTTCTCCACTCTCATTATGTCGATACAGGTAGCTCTTGACATATGATCACAATTGACCCTGAAATTTCTGTTGCTAAGTGAGGCAGTTGTTAAGTGCATTTTGTCCCATTTTACAACCTTTCTTGCATCAGTTGTTAAGAGAACCATCACAGTTGTGAAGTGAGTAACACGGTTGTTAAGTGAATCTAGCTTCCCCATTGATTTTGCTGGTCAGAAGGTCACAAAAAGGAGGTCCCGTGACCCCAGGATACTGAACCATCATAAATACATTCCAGTTGCAAATCATCCTGATTTCGATCATGCGACCATTGGGATGCTGCAACGGTCTTATGAAAAATGGCCATAAATCCCTTTTTTCAGTGCCATTGTAGCTTTGGTCAATAAATGAACTGTTGTAAGTTGAGGACTATCTCTTTGTGTCAATCAATCATAGATGATGATGATGGCATAAAAGGACATGTCAGACTAAAATGAAATAAGCCAATGCATTCTACTCTTGAGTTTCTTGGGAACAAAGTTAGGATAAAACATAGACAATAAGAGCTGGCAAAGAACATTATTAAACATTTTCTATCAACTCATTTTACAATATTTTAATAAAAGTGTCTCGTTGTTGATTGAACTTGAACATAAATTCAGTTTTGGTGTTAATGGATTAATAGGATCTTTTTTCTTTAAAGAAACTTTTTGTGAATGGTAATTTAAAATATGCGAAGGTTTACAAATTACTACTACTGTATGCATAAGCATTCCAATGGCAGAGGTAGGGTTCTTAGCCTCTGAAGGATCGTGATTTCTTTAAAGATTTTCAATTTAATGAAGTATATCTAGCATTTATCATGTTAGCTGCAGTAAAATATTTATGCAATCTTTATATGCTCTAATTACATCTCAATTATATCTTTTAAAAGGCTCTACTGTACCAAAAGCCATTAAATTTCATTCTCATTGGTTTCTAGTATATTTTCTCCTTTCAGTCAAGTATAATAACATTCTATAACTAGCACAAACAGTCCTGTAAAAAGGAAGAAGAAAGAAAGAGATTGTGGAACAGAAAAATGTGTGGGAAGTGAAATACTTAGATGATAAAATTACCCACATATGAGTTCACAATTTCATGTCCCAATTTATTCCCTGTGAATATCTCTGAAGTTCAAGTGCAAGTCAGCTGTTCTTGATGCAAGAACTGATTCTACTCCTACATAGACACCAACCCTTGAGTGACTACATGACTGATGAAGACTGATTCTCAGGTTGGCTATATTTCTGTTGAGGAAATGATTGAGAGAATGTAATCTTAAATTTAATAAGCTTCTCAACCGTGGTGTCAAAAGTCATGGAGATAGGTCATGTTTGCCTCTGGAAAATTATTGTTTTATTCATATAGAAATCAGGTTTATTAGATTAAGACTTATGCAGGTTTATTAGATTAAGACTTATTTAATTAAGGGAAAATCTAACATAGTCAAGTTTGATTTCAGAAGAGTAAGCTTAAAAAAAAGAAAAAGAAAGAAAGAAAGAAAGAAAGAAAGAAAGAAAGAAAGAAAGAAAGAAGGGATTGGTAAGAGGACAGCTGAAATTAAGAATCAAGAATGACATCTTTTTCTGCCATGTTTGAAGAATATAGGAAGGAAGGAAGGAAGGAAGGAAGGAAGGAAGGAAGGAAGGAAGGAAGGGCAAAGAAAGTCAAGTCAAGTCAAGTCAAGTGTAAAATTGTTGGGAGAAAACCAGCCAGGTAGGAATGAGGGCCTTGAATCATTGCACAGCAGCAAGAGATTCAGGACTAACCCCACATAAACTCAATAGAAACTTATCTATATGTTCCCAAAACAAAGAAAGAAAGCAGTATGTGGAGATTCCTGTATTATAGACAGAATATAATGGAGTAGTTAGATTAAACAGGTTAATCTGGTTGCTTGTGCCTGAGATAAGATAGATGATAGATAGATAGATAGATAGATAGATAGATAGATAGATAGATAGATAGATAGATAGATAGATGATAGACAGACAGACAGATCATAGAGAATAGAGAGACAGACAGACAAATAGATCATAGATAGATCATAGATAGAGAATACACAGAGAATAGATAGACAGATAGACAGACAGATAGATAGATATGGATGAATAGATTAGATGGATGGATGGATGGACAGACAGACAGACATGAATAAACTAGAATTTCTGGCCAGCAATTGACTTGTCAGGTTCTTAGAGATTCAAGCTCATCAGTAGATACTAATTTTGATGTTGGTGGTCCTTATTTTATGGATCAAGACAGCTTAAGTTTAATACTGGTTGCTGGCTAACAACAATAGAGGCAAAAATTGTTTTCCAATTCAGGCTTGTGAGGCTGCCAAATTGCTGTGCTGTGCTGTGACACAGGATTATATCCTGGATTAAATGGTCAGGCTTGATCTGTCAAGGCTGTTTTTGAGTTCATCTTCCCACATCATGGCTTCAACTAAAAGGCAAAAGATAATTAGAGTTCCCAGTCAATAGTCAGAAATGCTGAGCACTGAAGCTCACTCACATCTGAGGACTACTTTTTTTCCCCATCTCTCTTTAAAGTCACCTTCCTTGAACTGCCTGCCCCCCCACCCACCAGAATGGTTGACAACCAAAGATAATAGATATTTCAATCCAGAATGTTGGCATCAGTTAATCTTGGTTAACCTTGGAACCCAATTAAGTCCTGGTTAATCCTTGGATGAGAGACAGTTTAGAAAAACCAGGACTGTAGAAAAATTGAATTGCATTGAAAGAAAAACCTTTCCAGGAGGGAGAGGTAGCAAATGTAGTTCTGCAGAGAAGAATAACAGAATAACAGAATTGGACCTTGGAGGTCATCTAGTTCAACCCCCCACCCACCCTGGCAGGAGAGACCCTACACCATTTCTGACAGATGGCAGTCCAGTCCCTTCCTGAAAGCCCCCCCCCCCCCCCCCCCCCCCGATGAAGTTCCTGCAGCTTCTGAAGGGAAGCTGCTCCACTGGTTGTTTGTGTTCACTGTCAGAAGAAAGGCTGCCCTCACCAGCAGCCATGCTAGATGTGAGCGTGTTTTTAGGTTTCTGTTGAATATGATGCTGATATTTTATTTTTAATGCACTACAGATGGATCATTTTGCTGGTGACATTGGGTAGAATTTTTTTCATTGAAGCAGATGGTAGATTTGTTAGAATATCATAGAATAATAGAGTTGGAAGGGACCTTGGAGGTCTTCTAGTCCAACCCCCTGCTCGAGCCACAGACCCTATACCATTTTGCCTTTTTGAAAGCTTCCCACAACTTCTGAAGGCAAGCTATTCCATTGGTTGATTGCTCTCACCGTTAAGAAATTCCTTCTCAGTTCTTGGTTGCTCTTCTCCTTGGTTAGTTTCCAGTCATTGTTTCTTGTCTTGCTTTTTGGTGCTTTGGAAAATAGTTTGACTCCCTTGTCTTTGTAGAAGCCCTTCAAATATTCCTGTAACCATTCTTTGTTAAACAGACTAACGAAGAGTGGTATGATTGCTAAGCTGGATCTGTTCTTTTCTCTTTTTGATGAAGATCAGTGCTGGAAAGAAACTTGTGTGTGTGTGTGTGTGTGTGTGTGTGTGTGTGTGTGTTTCGAGTCATGCTCCCAGTGAAACTGATGTCAGGAGCCACACATGCTAGATTTATTTTTCCAAGTTCTAAATTGTAGGGCAGTGAATATGCCATTAAACCTGATCTGTATTCAACAAAGATTTCAGGAACTGCAACACCTTTAGTGGGAAGACTCATCTGTCATGTCTAAATGGGTTTTACGTATTATGAAAGTGCTACTTACGGTAAACTTCATCAGATAAACGGCATATAGACCATAAAGAACCTGGTTTTTAAATTGCACCTGCCTTCCTATTTATGATTTATTTAATGGATAAGCTTAGACAGTACATTACATTTATCCAGGAACCCCTGATTTAATAACATTGTTTGTAAGGGAGTAGAGTATTGCACATATCCTGTCCTATCCATCTGCGTAGCATCCAAGTGGGACAGCAGCCACAAGGAGAAAGCTCGGTTGATGGCTAAGTGCACTTAAAGGTGTTGGATTACTTGAGTGGACTCATGCACCAAACCAAGAATGGCACAGGCTGATTCCTCCAAGCTGAATTCTTTATTGTTTTCACACTATTAGGCAACATCTTGCTAGTCTGAGCACTCTACGAGCTGCATCTACAATATACCTTCTGAACTATTAGGGAAGGGCTGCCTTCATTCTCTTTCTCTCACACCGGTGCCTTGGTTGAATTGCCTCTTCTTTCTCTGGAAAGTTCCCCCTTCCCTCTTCATTACACTCTATCAGTCTTAACTATACCCCCCCCTCAGATTCCATTGTGATACAAACCCTCTTCAACTTCAAGAAAATTAATATAATCCATATGGATTCAGAAAGAACAAAAGGACCATCAGTGGTGGGTTCCTCCCAGTTTGGTCCGGTTCGGCCGAGCCGGTAGCAGTGACGATATGACATCACCGAACTGGTTCTCCCCCCCCGCCCTCCCACCCCCCCCCACCCCCCACGTTATTCTTACCTTTTATTTGGTCCTACCCCCAATCTATTGCTGCCTCCTGAGTCCCAGCTGATGACTAGAGGGAAAAAAACTGTTTAAACTCTTGCCGCGGGACTTCAAAGGGCCATCCTACAGCTGATCAGTGTTAAAAGCAAACAAATGAGTCAGGTCGTAAGTGCGAGGACTGGTCGTAAGTGCGAGGACCTTCCAGAAATGACTCTGATCAGATAGCCACGCCCACCTAGTCACATGACCTCCAAGCCACACCCACAAAATAAGCCATGCCCACAGAACCGGTAGTAAAAAAATTTAGAATCCACCCGATCTGCATGTCACCTACAATTGGGAGAAGAGATGGTGTGAAAATAACAGCAAATTTTTTTTAAAAAAAATCAATATTCATTACAATGGATTTTTAAGATGAAACAGAACCGAAAAGAATCCAGGCCATGCAGGAATGAAGAGAAGCAGAAATAGCATGGAAATTGATCCCTTCTGGCATCATTTTGTCTTGTCCATAAGTCATAAGTCATTTTTTTTATGGCTTAACATCAGATTCCTTTGATATTCAAAGTGGAGTGAAGCAGGGCTGTGTCCTCGCGCCAACTTTATTCGGTATCTTTTTTTCTGTCATGCTGAAACATGTTTTTAGAACTGCAACAGAGGGTATTTACCTCTGGACCAGATCAGATGGAAAACTCTTTAATCTCTCTAGATTGAGAGCAAAGTCTAAAGTCCAGCTGAAATGCTTACGGGATTTCCTCTTCGCTGATGATGCTGCCGTCACTGCTCACTCTGCTGAAGACCTTCAACAACTTATGGACAGTTTTAGCAAGGCCTGCCAAGACTTTGGACTAACAATCAGCCTGAAAAGGACACAAGTTATGGGTCAGGACGTGGATTCACTGCCCTGTATTACAATCTCTGCACAAGAACTGGAGGTCGTCCATGACTTTGTGTACCTCGGCTCAACCATATCCGATATTCTCTCTTTAGATATTGAGCTGAATAAATGTATTGGTAAAGCATCCATCACATTCTCCAGACTTACAAAGAGAGTATGGCTTAATAAGAAGCTGACAGAACATACAAAGATCCAGGTTTATAGAGCCTGAGCACACTTTTGTACTGCAGTGAGTCTTGGACCCTCTACACACGGCAGGAGAGAAAGTTGAACACCTTTCCTATGTGCTGTCTCCGACGAATTCTTGGCATCACCTGGCAGGACAAAGTTCCAAATAGCGCAGTTTTGGAATGTGCTGGAATTTCTAGCATGTATACACTATTGAAACAGTGAAATCTACGCTTGGCTTGGGCATGTCATGAGAATGGCTGATGGTCAGATTCCGAAAGATCTCCTGTATGGAGAATTAGTGCAGAGAAAGCGCCTCAGAGGGAAACCACAGCTGCAATATAAGAATATCTGCAAGAGGGACCTAAAGGCCCTGGGAATGGACATTAGCAACTGGGAAACCTCGACCTCCGATTGTTCAGCTTGGAGGCTAAAGATGCAGCACAGCCTTCTCCAATTTGAAGAGACACTTGTTCGGCAGGCTGAGGCAAAGAGACAGTCCTAGAACCAGCGAAATCTGGGGACAGAATGTATCTGCCCTCAGGGTGGTAGGGATTGCCACTCTCCAATTGGCCTTTTTAGTCACACTAGATGCTGTTTTAGGACCTCTTTCCAGAGCACGATACCATAGTCTTTTGAGGCTGAAGGATGCCAATGAAATCATTTGCTACCTGCCCTGGATATTATTTTTCTGATGGCCAGCAATCCTTAGCTTCTTCAAACAGCTGCCATCTGGACTTGCAACTAGATGCATGAGCCCTTCCAAATATGGCTCTCTAATGGGGCACACGCTAAACTTTATGTGGCAGGTAGCAATATAGTTCCCACTTGTCTACCAACAGTAATGATAATCTACTAGATTACAGTTGACATCCTATAGTGAATTTTCTTCTATTGGTATTATGATAAAACCTTAGTATTAAGATCCAGTCACTTTCTTTCCAGCCAGAAGAAATGGCCGTAATTCTCTCATTACAACCGAGACGTATAGAAAATGAAGATGTAGGAGAAGGAGCAGAGCCTAGGAGTGGAGTCAAGAGAGGAACCAGCCTGGAGTCATTACATTCCCACAAATGATCCATTCCATCTTGAATTCCATTGACTCCTATCTAGCGCCAATTTACTGCTGATTGTGTATAGGCAAGATGAACAATAAATCAGCTTAATTGGATCTTAATATGTAGTCCTGATTCTTCACTCTTGAAACCAATAGACCAGGGGTGAAATGTTCCTGGTTCAGACGGATCACCCGATCCGGTAGCAATGGTGGCAGGTGGTTCAGAGAACTGGTAGCAAAAATCCCTGCCTGCCCCGCCCCCATGCCCAGGTGAGCTGCGTGATCATCAGAGGTTTTGGGTTTTTTTACTTTTAAAAGCATTTTTTCTACAACCTCTTAAGGTTTTAACCTCTTAAGCTTTTAAAAGTTAAAAAAAAAAAGTTGGCCACGCCCACCCAGTCATATCACCTCTCCCACCAAGCCATGCCCACAGAACCTGTAGTAACAAATTTTACATTTCACCACTGCAATAGACTATTCCATAAGGAGACTAAATCAATTTTAATTTACACATGTGAGAATCATTTTAGTTTAAATACAGTGATATATATTTCTATCTATAGTTTCATATATTTCTATCTATATATTTCTATCTATAGACTCTATTGTACAAACTCACCACTATTTCCTAATGATTTGGGAGTTGAAACTTTTCCTTCAAAGTCTTCCCCGCCCCCCACCTACAAAGGCTCTTTTCTCCCTACAATGTCTCTTTTATAATTCTTTATAACTCTTTTGTAATTATCACATAGACTAATCAGCCCTTCTGTGAAGTAAACTGTTTGTAACAGCCTACTTTGTCTTTCTGTGAACTATTTTTAATTAATTTTACTTCAGTTGCTATGATCCCAAATATTGTGTTGAGAAAAAAAAGTTGGTTGCATTAACTGTGCAAATTGCATAATTTTTCTTACTTTGCATAATGCAACTACTCCCAGGAAGGTGAAGTGCAAAGATTATTCAGCATATTCTCTCTATGGGTTTGGATATTTTAACGTTTAATAACATTTAAAGTTTGAATAATTGTTTCTAATTTTTTTTTACGCTTACTGTTTTTATATTGTTGTTTCCTTTTATTGTTGTATGCCACCCAGAGTCACTTTTGGTCTGATGAGCGGCCATGCCAATCTGATAAATAAATGCTTATTATTCATAGAATACCTCTATGCCTACTCTGAGGAAGATGGGAAGAAATAATTATTTATCTTGTGGTCGAGGAAACTATATAGATGTAGCTGGGACCTCAAGGAATTCTTAATATTACTGACAATTGTGGAATTTCATGAAGTCACTTTTCTAGATCTGGACTTTTCACTGAGCTTTATTGGATTTATTTAAGCACTAAGCATGTTTCTAGATGTTCACAGATCTGTTCTTTTTATTATTATCATTATCATTATTTTAGCAATGTCAGGTGCCAGCAACCATAACCACTCATGAATAACTTCAGGCTGTAACTTTATTGTTTATCACCTGTGCTACAAGAATCTCATCAGACTGGCTGCCTTTCCCTGGGAACAACCAGATAAGGCTTCATGGATTTTGGAAAAGGTCATGCTTAAGCCATTTGTGGCTGCATAATGATTCCAAGCTAAGCCCTTGCTTGACTCCTGCTCCAGCCTAGCTGGCAAAACCCCAACAAGCAAGGAGCAGGCCCGAGAAGGCGGCTTCATAATAGGTGCCATTGGTTGGGAACTTCTAACACTTAATTCTCTAAAGCCAGAACAGGAGACTCAATTCACTCCAAATGTTTCAGATAAACTTCTATTAACCTTCGGAATTGTGCGCTCCTAAATATCTGGAGGTTGCCTGCTCCAGTCTTAATTATTAATGAACACTGCTTCTCAGGCAATTTTTATAGAGGATATAAAGCCAAGTTCTGTACGAACAAGGAAAGTACAAGAATTTGCAAATCCATCTATCTTCCCAACTCCTGTTATTAGTTAACCTAGAGGCAAAACCAGACTTCTTTATGCCTCCTAGTAATTTAATAAATATTTCTAAAATATGGCAACTGACACTGCAGACCATTAGCAACCTGCTAACATAACTAGGAGAAAACTGACTTTCAGAAAGTCTTCTGTAAATAGAACACACAGCGATCTCGAAAGAAGTGAAGAAACATATGGTGAGCTCTCCTAAGGTAGCCTCGGGGGACTCTTCCTTCTTATATCTGTATGACATTGAGAGGAGCATCCTTCTCCTCCTCTAAGTAATGAGTGCTAAATCAATGGAATTGCAATTCTGAAGCTGAAAGTGAAAACCTGGGGGCCTTTCAGTCTGCTAAGTGATCTAAGAACCAAAAGCAATTTCTCTGTGCATTATGAGGTATCCCCATTCAGTTTCTTCTTTGTCCATTTCTCTCCACTTAGAGGAGATTTCTTGGCTCCGGGAGAGGGAAAAGTTTTGGCGTTATCCTAATATCCGGGAAAGAGGCAGAGGTAAACCATTTCTAGACAAGTGCTTAGAAATTGGATGGAAACATCTAGGGAGTTACAAAGGGTTAAGTTTCCGTTTCAGCTGACATCCCCAGCCACCAAACAGAATAATAAAAATGTCTGGCATAATAAAAGAACAAACTGTTCTGGTGGCCCATTGTGAAATGCATAAAACTAAGAAACAGATGTCATTTTTGCTGCATAAAGAGGACCCTTATGCTGCTCCCTATATTATAAATGATACTCTTGATTTTTATGGCAAAGGTGAGGGAGAAATGGCCATATCAGATATGAGCTTGGTGTCTTAAGCTTTCTCCATCTTTTATTAGCTGATTAGCTGCTGCTTTGCTAGCGATCGTGATTTGTTAAACTACAATGGAAGTTTCAGGGCATCTGATGTGATCTCCTCAGTGCCATGCCTCCTCGGTGTCACTTCCTGCTCTTTGGAGTCCCTTGACTCAGTTGGGTGCCTCTACAAATGCTTAAAATAAAGCAGAATAAAAGAGCCCACTGAGGAACATTGTTTTGAGGTGAATGTTGGTTCTGCATACCCATCAGTCTGCTGTTATAGCTGTTATAGCTGGCTGTGCTAGTTAAGGAAGTTCAAAGGGCCAGCTGAACCATTCAGCTGCTGGGGTGACAGTGCTCGGAGCTGGCCTTTGGAGAAACTAGGGCACGGGGAAAAGGACTATCCACAGAGCCTTTTGGGAAGAGGCAGTCTACGATGCCTCAGGAGCTTCTCAGTTGGAATAACTCATCACGCACCACTGATTTTAATTGTGGAGGTAATTGCTTCCTCACAATGCCAGTCATTTGGGGGAAAGAAAAATAGCTACAAATGCAACAGCTTGAGAGAGAAATATAGCACAGCATAAAACCAGCCAATGCTTAAAAACATTAAAAAGGTAAAGGCTGCCTTGAGATTGGCTTGGCTCTGAGTCTCTGCACAGATCCATCCATGTAATATTATTGACAGCAATACTCAAATGGGCTGCTCTTGCTTCTTCTCACATGATTCTTGCTTACCAATGAATTTTCCAGAGTAGCCTAAAACCTTGGAGTTTTCTAGTTTTGCAAGTACAAAGTGCTTCTATACTGGAGACAAATTCCTTGTGTGTCTAATCACATGTGGCCAAATAAAGCTATAGTCTAGTCTAGTCTAGTCTAGTTTCTATATTCTCTTCTCTTCTCTTCCCCTCCCCTCTTCCTTCCCCTCTTCCCTCCCCTCTTCCCTTCCATCTTTCCTTCCCTGTTTTCCACCCACCAAATTACAACACAGGAGCAGTGATTCCACATTATGAGCAGCAGAGGATGTTCATTCAATCTATGTCACAGGACACCACTGGTTCTACAAGCCTTACAATACTTTTAGACATGCATTGATACTTTTGTCCATGGCTAATGTATTTAGGTTACACACTGAGGACTTGAGATCATTAGAAGGAAGCCAAGATGCATCAATATGTTCAAAATACTGGATATATCATCAGGATCTGAACTCCAAACATCTAGAATACTTTAAAAATTCTATGAAAACATAATTACCTTGATATTATTAAATTATTGGTGTTTATAGAAAAATGTGATTTGCATTGCGTTCCTGGAAAATTCATTAAGAACCACTCTGGCATCCAAATTATACAATAGGTGTACAGCCTGAAGGAAAAATGCTAGACTGCATATGGCCACAATAAGTGACACCACACACACATAAATCAAGTTGAACTACATGGGCGGGAATAGATTTCCAGGAAGAAGTTGAATTTTGCTGCAAAGGCTCAATTTAAGTGGTGAAACCTCTAATGACTGAGATATGTTTCAGGACAGGTGTGAAGAGAGAATAGTGACAGAAAAGAGAGTGGCAGCTTCCCTTCCATTATCTCACCCTTTAGAAGATGGCAGTGTTGGAACAGAGATGGCATGTTGGGTCACTAGATTCTAAAGTTAAGGCAGTGAAAATAAGGCATAATGGAACTCCAGTAACTTGAAGAAACCATGTTTTAAATTGTTATGGCTGAAAGGAGATGAGAGTTGACTTCCAAGAGACTTCCTTTCAGGCCTGCCTCCATTCAAATCCCAAGAAAGAAACCCCCCGTCTCCATTGAAATAGAAAAGAGGTTCTCTTACTGAGTTTGAAATGATAACAGCAAAAGAAAAGCAAGATCTGAGCCAAAAGGCATGAAAGTTACATATTGAAAGTTTCCCCAAATCCCTCCCCCACTGTCGTGGGAGGACAGTAGAGATACCAATAGTACATCAATGAACAAATGGCTGTGTTACATCTTTTGTGAAGTCCCCTGTTTGAGCTCCATGCCTCCATCGCTGTATCTTGGAGATGTACACGACAGCGGACCTTCTTGCGCTGCGAAATTCCCCCCTCTCGCAGATGTGGCCCTCCTCACTACCGAGGGCCCACCTCAAGGACGGGTTTTGGGACCCAGAGAGGTGGCAAGTGCAAACTAGGGGATTGAGGGGTTTTCTATCGAAATTTTTAGTCAAATTTTTAAGGGGTCCCAGGGAGGGGGAGGGTCAGATTGGAATTCGGGTTGTGGGTATGGGGGATAACCCACAAGGGGGAGGGTTGGGTCTGGTAGTGAAGCATGGTGTGGGGGGTGGGGGACCCAGGGTCGAGGGGGGGGTTAGAGCTTGTCCGGATGGTTTTTTGAACATCAGTACTGTAGGTGGGAGGGGTAGATATGGCGGGAGCAGGGGGCCATATCGTGTTAAGGGAGTGCGCACTTGCTGTCTATGAGCGGTGGCGTGCTCCAGCCCCCAAGGCTCTACTCGCTCCTCAGGTTGCATAGACCCTCAGGACCCAGGCCTTCGGCTGATGCTGTGCAATGCCAGGTCCGTAGTAAATAAAGCCCCCCTCATCTGTGATCTTGTTCAGGAGGTGGGTGCGGACCTGGCAGGTATTACGGAGACCTGGTTGGGCCAGGAGGGGGGGTTCCCCTCGTTGAAATGTGCCCGCCAGGTTTCCAAGCATTCCATCAGCCGAGGTCACAGGGGAGGGGCGGGGGGGTAGCGGTTATCATTAAAGAAGGTCTGAGACCGAGGGAGGCCACTGTTCCTCAGACGGCCGGCTGTGAATCCCTTTTTGTGAAATGGGGTCATGGGGTTCAGATGGGTTTGCTGATCACGTACCTGGCTCCCTGCCACGTGGCAACAGCCGTGTCCGAGCTACTCAACGTCATCGCCGTGGTGGCGGTTGATACCCCTAGGCTTATGGTCATGGGGGATTTCAACCTGCCGTCCGTGGGTGAGACGTCGGAGATGGCTCGGGAGTTCATGGCTTCCATGACAGCTATGGACCTGACCCAGTTAATTCATGGCCCTACCCACACAGGGGGAAACACGCTGGATCTGGTTTTTATCTCTGGACAGTGGTCGAGGGATCTTGAGATAGGGGATATAGTTACTGAACCCTTGTCATGGTCAGATCACTCTCTCCTTCATCTCAACTTTTGAACTGCTGCACCCCACCGCAGGGAGGCGGAGCTGGTAAGATGGTTCCGCCCCAGGCGCCTGATGGAACCTGACAGATTCCAGACGGAGCTTGGGCCATTTCCTGAGGTTCTGGCACATGCCTCGACTGGAGACCTGGTGGCCGCCTTGGATAGGGCAGCTGCTGGAGCTCTGGATCGGGTCGTGCCTTTGCAGCCTCTGACCCGGCGCCGATCTCAGTTGGCTCCTTGGTTTACCGAGGAGCTGAGGGAGTTGAAGCGCCAGAAAAGACGCCTAGAGAGTAGTTGGAGGGCCAGTCTTTCTGAATCTGACTGGACACTAGTAAGATCCCACATTAGGAATTACTTAGTGGCAATAAAAGCAGCGAAATGTAGCTATTTTGCTGCTCTTATTGCGTCATCAGATAATCGGCCAGCCGCCCTCTTTAGGGTGACCCGCTCCCTGCTCCATCAGGAAGCTCGGGAGGACCCCTTGGAGGGTAGGTTCAGTATCTGTATGACAAAATCACTCAGATTCGGGAAGATTTGGACTCCGACTGGGTAGTCTCAGGGGGAGAGACAGGGGCAGGTCTTGGGAATGTTATCTGGGATGAGTTTGATCCTCTGACCCCTGAGGACGTGGACAGGATTCTGGGTAGACTGAATGCGACCACTTGTTTATTGGACCTGTGTCCTTCCTGGTTAGTACTGGCTTCCCGGGAAGTGACATGAGGCTGGCTCCAGGGGATTATAAACGCTTCGCTGAGTGAGGGTGACTTTCCCGCCGCCTTGAAAGAGGTGGTGGTGAGGCCTCTCCTCAAGAAGCCTTCCCTGGACCCGGCAATGTTGGTAAATTATCGTCCTGTCTCCAACCTTCGCTTTGTGTTGAAGGTTGTTGAGAGTGTGGTACCTGGATCCGTTCCAGTCGGGTTCCAGTCGGGTTTCAGGCCTGGGTACAGCACGGAAACGGCATTGGTCGTGTTGGTTGATGATCTCTGGAGGGCTCGGGACAGGGGGTGCTCCTCTGTCCTGGTCCTGTTAGATCTCTCAACGGCTTTTGATACCATCGACCATGGTATCATGCTGCACCGGTTGGAAGAGTTAGGGGTGGGAGGCACTGTGTTGCGGTGGTTCTCCTCCTTTCTCTCTGACCGGTCGCAGTCTGTGTTGACAGGGGGACAGAGGTCGACCCCGAGGCCCCTCATATGTGGGTTGCCGCAAGGGTCGGTCCTCTCGCCTCTCCTGTTCAACATTTATGTGAAGCCGCTGGGCGAGATCATCCGTGGTTTCGGGGTGGAGTACCATCAGTACGCTGACGACACCCAGCTGTACATCTCCACCCCGGATCACCCCAACGATGCCCTTGAAGTGATGTCCCGGTGCCTGGAGGCCATACGGATCTGGATGGGGAGGAATAGGTTCAGGCTCAATCAATCCAAGACCGAGTGGCTGTGGTTTCCAACGTCCCAATATAGTCAATTGACGCCATCACTGACTATTGGGGGCGAATCATTGGCCCCCACAGAAAGGGCTCGCAACTTGGGCGTCCTCCTGGATTCACGGCTGTCTTTAGAAGAGCACTTGACAGCCGTGACCGGGAGGATTTTTCATCGGGTTCGCCTGATTCGCCAGTTGCATCCCTTTCTGGATCGGGACTCGTTACGCACGGTCACTCATGCCCTTGTCACCTCCCGCCTGGACTATTGCAATGCTCTCTACATGGGGCTCCCCTTGAGGAGCACCCGGAGGCTCCAACTGGCGCAGAGTGCGGCCGTGCGGGTGGTAATGGGAGCGACATGGTGTTCCCATGTAACACCCCACCTGCGCGAGCTGCACTGGCTCCCGGTGGTCTTCCGGATGCACTTCAAGGTTTTGGTTACCACCTTTAAAGCGCTCCATGGCTTAGGACCTGGGTACTTGCGGGACTGCCTACTACCACCAATAGCCTCCCACCGGCCGGTACGCTCCCATAGAGAGGGGCTCCTCCGGGTGCCGTCAGCCAAACAATGCCGACTAGCGGCCCCCAGGGGGAGAACCTTCTCTGTGGGAGCACCTACTATCTGGAACGAGCTCCCCACAGAGATACGGAGGATCCTGGATCTGCGCACCTTCCGCCACGCTTTAAAGATCTTACTATTTCACCAGGCCAGCCTGGCCTAATTTTCTCCCTCTTTTATAAAAGATTTTTAATTTTTAAATATCTTTTAGTATTTTATACATTCAATTTTAAATTGGTTTTAAAAGTTTGGGGTTTTAAATTTGTCGGGGCCAAAATTATTTAATTGGATTTTAACCTACTTTTAAATTTTGTATGTATGTGTTTTATTGTTTGGCTGTGCACCGCCCTGAGTCCTTCGGGAGTAGGGCGGTATAGAAATCAAATAAAACAAACAAAACAAACAAAAAGGGACCCAGGCTGAATGTCCAATCCACGTCCCACATAGTGTCGTGTAGGGCACATCTTCAGGTGCTTTCGTCCATCTGGAGTTCTAGGAGAGTTGGCCTTGACTGGGTGTAAACAACTCCATTCAGCAGCGAAATAATTCTTGAAAGCAAACCTCCCTTTTAGTTCACATGGGCCTTCATCACACCAGCACACTTCCCAAACCCCAATGCCCCCCTCCCCGTTACTATGGCAGACGACAGCAATCAAGCATCAAAGGGAAAACCCATGCTGGAAATCCGACTGACACTTCGCCCTCACTTTGCAAACTTTGCAATCATGGCAGGGATCAGAATGGGTTCCCCAGTTTACATAACCCTATCAGACCTAAAGGAATTATTATTGTCCTTAATCAAAGCCCGCCCCCCACCCACAATGCCTAAATCCTTTCCATGCTAAAAAGAAGCAAGTTTTGAAAATAAATGTATTTTTGACCAACAATCAAGAAGTAAACAATATATCCTAATCAAGGAACTGCCAAACAAGTTAAAAATAAACAGCCCATCTAAAGAAACTCCATGACCAACTGACAGGATAAATTAATAGACTCTGAACTGAGAGCAAACCCAACTCCTTACTAGCACTTACCTGTTTGGGTAAGAAAATGTCTGCAAGAAAACAACCAGGGTATGATAAACATAGAAGATAGAGTGATAGGACTGGAAGGGACCTCGGAGGTCTTCTAGTCCAACATCCTACTCAAGATCTTATACCATCCTGGTCAGAGGGTTATCCAGTCTATTTTTGAAAATTGTTGATGGTTAATATCATGGGGCAGGATTGTCAAGGCCTCACCTCCAGGAGAGTGTTCCATAGGTTGGGGGCAACACCAGAGAAAACTCTTCCTGGCCCCTGCCAATCAGAATTCTTTTTTTTTTTATTGAAAAAGTTTTTCAAATACAGATTTTTCTCCATTTCCCCCCCTCCACCCTAACCCCCCTCCACCTTCCCTCCCCCCATGGCTTCTCCAAAATAAAATCCAAATTAACATCAAATTATATAATACTTTACCATCCTTTTACACCACCCCCCACATGCTAACCATTTCTTTCTAACATTATTATTATATCCCCCCTATACTATACTATACATTTCAAAGCAACCTTCAGCTATAAAACTATATAATAAATCCTAATTTGCATTTATTCAACTCATAATCTACCCATTTCCTCCACCCCCAAACATATATCTCTTAATTCAAATCTTTTGCATATATTTATATCTAAACATAACATCCCTTTTCCTAAACTAAACAATCAATAACCTAACCTATCTCCACCCATTTTCCTACAAGTCTAACATACATAATATTTTTAATATCTTTGTTCTTCTGCCCACACCACACCACTAAAAGATATTTCCATATATAAATAAAATCCTTATATGACTTTAAATTTGTAATCCATATAATATCTTCTGTAATGTCTTTCAACTGGATTATTAATTCCATCACCCATGTTAGGGTAATATCAGGTTCAGCTTCCAACAGTATATTCAGTATCTTCAATTACCATCTGCCCCCATCAATAATAAGTATTTTCGTATATAAAAAACCACCTGAGTGACTTTATATTTATATTCCATGTAGTATCTTCTGTAGTGTCTTTTATCTAGATTGTTAATTCCAACCACCACATTGGGGTAACAACCAGATCTTCTGCATGCCCCAATCCCATAGATCTCTTGCCACATAACTCAACATATACGTAATCCATTTTTCAAAGAGTCCAAAATAGAAAGTTCCAATCCACTCACTCAGAGGCCATCTTCCACATCCCAAAAGCACCAGCATTGCAGAGATCTGTTATTCTTCTCAAAATAGTATAAGTCAATAATTTGCCTCAGTTATATTTTCATGTATCAGCCTTCTATAAATCCCACTTATTATATTTAATCGTCTCTTAAGTAACTGGCATTAGACTGTTGTTTAGTTTAAATTTTTTTAGTTTTGTAGGACCTGCTTCTTCTTTTCTTGGCTTTTTGTGTTTAGATCTCCATCCTAGTTGCCTTTCTAGAACTTGTATATCAGCTGATTGATTTCCATGCTGGTCTATAACTTGATAAGACATCACATTAAAATCCAAAACCGCCTCTCTTGTATTTATAGGTAATCCAGCTATAACCTCTGAAGGAGAATCCAAAAGCGGCTCATCCAAAAGGGCCTCTGTAACTTGTTGTTTTTCATTACCTCCATCTCCATCTGCTTAGCTTGAGTTTCAATCTCTTGTTCATTTTGCTTTTCTTTATTCCCCTCCTGTATTCCTAACACTGATGGCATACATGGAGATGTTGGATCCATTTTAAGAACCTTGTAGTAAAATTCTTCCACTTTTTCAACAGTATTTAGTTGATATCTTTCTCCTTGATATCTTAATATTATACCAACTGGAGCATCCCACCTAAATGGGATGTTTTGTTTCTTTAGCTCCAAAATCCTTTCTATCTTTTAACATCTTGGACGGCAGCTCTTTATATATCCAAATCTTCCTTCCGTTCATTTCCAGAGTGGAGTTAAAAGACTTTTGCACAATATCATTTCTTATTACTCTATCAGTAAAGTAAATCACCACATCTCTAGGCAACTGCCTTTGCTTTGCAACCCAAGAGTTCTCTCTGTAGACCTTGTCAATCCTACAGGATACCTCTTCAGGACTAACCTTTAAAATCCCAGCCAGAACTTCAACAGACATCTTTCTCAAGTCATCTCTGTTATTTTCCTGTATTCCCCTCATTCTGACCGCAAATTCCATGGACCTGTATTGCATCATTGTAACTTCTTTTTCAATCCTTTGTTTTATATTGTCTGCATTGTAAATCTTGTGGTCAGCTTCCTTTATTTTAGACTTTACTTCTGAGCTATTATCTTGAATATTTATCAAATCATTTTCAATTCTTTGTATTTTATTATCCAAATTATAAAACTTATTATCAGCTTCCTTCATTTTAGACTCTAATTCTAAGTTGGTATCGTTATCCATCTTTATAACTATTTCTGAAAAAGTTTTCAAAGCTGTTACAATCTGTTGTTTCAAGTTGGCATATTTTTGTTGTACCAACTCTTTAATTTCCTGCCTGAATTTTTCAAGATTCTGGTTCACAATCTCATCATGTCTTGCCATTTCCTCCAAAACAAATTCCTTTAGATCTTTAAAGCCATTCTTCTGAATCTGCAAACTCAAAACTTGTTCATATGATTTGTAAATGGGGGAGCCCCCCCCCCCCGCTGCTTGTTTGTCTGGCTTTGTCAGTTTTAATGCCATCCTGCCACATAGACAAACTCTTTTTAAAGAAAAAGACTTCTCTCCAAACGGTATCAATATCAAGTCTCCAAGAAGGAAGAAACATAAAGTAGAATTTTTTCTTTTCAATTCTAGCCATCACTATTATTTCTGCTACTTTGTAACGTGTTAAACTATTCAGGTGGAAGGACTTTCGCTTTCAGCTTTCTTCTTCTCAAGCCTCAGCCAGTCGCCATTTTAAACTTTTTTTTCTTCGCTTTTAAAATCACTTATAAAATTGTTAAAAATACTTGCGATTTAGGGTCCCAAATCCAGATTTCATCCTGTTTGTTTAGACAATCTGTTAGTCTTCATTAATTGGATTGGTCCCATCGCCTGGCTCTGCAAAAAGCAGAGTTCCCCTGAAGCCCGGAGCAGCGGCGAGCTGAATAGGGAGCCACATTCTGCTTCCTCCCCAAGAGTAATAAAAAACTCGGGGGAGTTCGCAGAGGGCTCTACCTTTCCTCGCCAGCTCTATCTCATGTCTCCTCAAGGAGACAGAGTTTTTCGAGCCGTCTCTCAGCTGTAGAGACGGCTCTTTATGGGCAACGAGGCTGGCGGTCCCGAAAGACCATCTGGCGGTGACGGAAGCCAAACCGGGAAGCCCCAATCAGAATTCTTTGACTGACGGGGTCTGCAATGTATCTTCTCTGACTGACCAGATGGGACAGGCTGATTTAATGGGACAAAGACAGAATAACATAATAACAAAACAGAACAACAAAGTTGGAAGGGACCTTGGAGGTCTTCTAGTCCAAGCAGGAAACCCTATACCATTCCAGACATGGCTAATCCATGGCTTCCCCTACCTTATGAGATACTCTCCCTCCAGCAATATGGCAGGCCCCCCATTGTCCTAGCCTTCTGGAAGGCCCTTAAAACCAGGCTCTTTATCCAGGCAGTGGGTTAGAGAGATAGAGTCCGTGGTTAGGTTGGGGCATTGTGGGAGGATGATTGAGGTCCTGAGATTTTAGGTTTTTATTTTTTTTAAAGTTTTTATAGTTTTTGTAGTTTTATCACTGTAGCAAGAAAGTTGGGGTTTCTTAAAGAAACAAACAGAAAACAGATAATGGAACCTTTACATCATGCAAGCCTTTAAGAAAAACAAACAAATTTGAAACCATTCCATTTACTTTCTACCTGCTTTACTTGCACAGATACTTCCCCGCAAATGTGGCAGGTAATTATTGCATATTAATGAGCTTCCTGGTGTCTGGATCCACATCCTTGCTTTTCCAAATACTACATAACCAGCACACCAAAGTCCCCTTTCAAAAGCCCCAATTCCGAAGAGAAAGTAGGCCTGGATCACAGCCCAAAGAGGTTTTGAATGGAACCCCACTGCTTCCTATTCAGAGCCTTTAATTCTTATTAAATGTTATTATTTATCCTTTATTTGGTTGCATGGTGGGTCTATTGACTGTAATAAATTTTGCTTCTGCTTTAACGGCAATTTTCACACAAGGAAGGGATTTTGTGAATAGGCATCGCATCCGTGCTTCCGAGGGGTTTTTTTGTCTGCACAACAGGATTTGTTTTATGAGTCTAAATATAAATTCTGCAGCTTCGATTGTTGGGAATTTCTTTTTGTAGAATGGATTCAGCTGTTGAGTTTTGAAGTTAAGACCGTGTGAATCACCCAGGAAATGTTTCATATCCATGAAAATTCTACAACTGAGTGTCTGGCAGTTATTCTGGAGACGGGCCTCATTTTGTCCTTTATCTTTGGGTGGAAATGTCGGAAGATGAAGAATTGGATATTTCTAATTCTAGGACAGCAGCAGACAGTCTAAATATTGGCATTTGAGTGTGTCTGGATACACATAATTCTCGGCTTTATCTTCATTCGTTTAGTGACCGTTCAAAGCTACAATGGCACCGAAAAAAGTGTCTTTTAACTGTTTTTCACACTTACAACTGTTGCAGCATCCCGCTGGTTGCGTGATCCAAATTCAGATGCTTTGCAACTGGCATGTATTTATGACAGTTGCCCTGTCCTGAGGTTACGTGATCATCATTTGAAACCATTTCCCAGCCGGCTTCCATCAAGCAAAATCAATAGAGGGAGCCAGAGTCACTTAATGACTGCATGATTCGCTTAATAACTGTGGCAAGGGAGGTCATAAAATGGGATACGACTCACTTGACAACTGCCTTGCTTAGCAATGGAAATGTTGGGCTCAACATTATGTGGTTATAAGTTGAAGACTAGCTGCGCAACCTTTGCTCAGATCCTAGTATTTGCATTCACAAATACTGTTTTAGTTTGCAGGATTAGGAAAGAGATCTTTCTTGAGAACCATTGGCATCATGACACAGTAACATGAGACCTGAGTCCTTCGGGAGAAGGGCGGTATACAAATTTAATTAATTAATTAATAATAATAATAATAATAATAATAATAATAATAATAATAACAACAACATGGAGTTTACACAAAACAAACAAACAAACTTTTCTATCTATCTATCTATCTATCTATCTATCTATCTATCTATCTATCTATCTATCTCCCTCCCTCCCTCCCTCCAGAGGTGGTATTCAGCAGGTTCTGACCAGTTCTGGAGAACTGGTAGCGGAAATTTTGAGTAGTTTGGAGAACCGATAAATACCACCTCTGACTAGTCCCGCCTCCATGTATTCTCTGCCTCCCAAGTCCCAGCTGATTGGGAGGAAATGGGGATTTTGCAGTATCCTTTCCCTGGAGTGAGGAGGGAATGGAGATTTTACAGTATCCTTCCCCTGCCACACCCACCAAGCCACACCCACCAAGTCATGCCCACAGAACCGGTAGTAAAAAAAAATTGAATCCCACCACTGCCTCCCTCCCTCCCTCCTGAAAGCCATAAAGACTTAGTTTCTCCCCTAGGCACTGGAGTATGGACATGCTCATAAGATGTCTTTAAAGTATCCTTAACTTGGCTCTTTAAATTGATCCCTGTATTGTGGGGGTTTTTTTGTTTACTACTAAAAGTTGCATTGACAGATGGGTAGCAGTATAAATAAATAAACAAGTTATAAGAAGACGTGCATGCATGCATGAATGAATGTTGTTAGAAACTGATGTGTAAGTTTTCCAT
This sequence comes from Arizona elegans, assembly GCA_022577455.1. Taxonomy (NCBI): domain Eukaryota; kingdom Metazoa; phylum Chordata; class Lepidosauria; order Squamata; family Colubridae; genus Arizona; species Arizona elegans. Next base: position 102,863,822 of record JAKOOJ010000005.1, read on the forward strand.
AGTTCCCTGTGCAAAGAAATGCACTCATATACACATTGTTTGTAAACAAAGATTTCTGTTTCTTTTGATAAGCTTTTAAAGCTTATGAACTTTCAGTACTCAGGAATTAAAACTTTTTAATCCAATTGATGAATGAACAGGGAAGGGAAATTAAATGTGTATCATAATATTGCAAAACTCTCTCTCTTGTACACTTCAGTTGTGACAACACAACTGTTAGGAAATTTCTCCTTAGTTCTAGGTTGCTTCTCTCCTTGATTAGTTTCCATCCGTTGCTTCTTGTCCTGCCTTCGGGTGCTTTGGAGAAGAGGTTCACCCCCCTCCTTCCTTGTTGCAGCCCCTCAAAAATTGAAGACTGGTATCACTGCTAATACTGATATTGGAACATTGCTATCCCTGTTTTCTTCCTAATTCAACACAATAGGCCTCTTCATGCTATTGCTTTGAAAACCTGATATAGGGTTTTTTTTTTGTTTTGTTTTGTTTTTTGGTCTTTTGCTTTATTTCCTGCCATTGTTGCACAGTATCCTTGTTTTTGTTTGTTTTTTCTTTCCACCTGATCCACCAAACGGCTTATTTAGATGCCGGCAGTTGGAGCAAAAATAATTTGTGACCAGAAGCAGTATTTCCAATGCCAGGGCCATAAAAGGAATCGCCCAACCTAATTTGCTTTACTAAATAGGAGGCATCAATTTGGTATTACAAAACCTAGTAATTTTTCATGTATTCCCTGGATTATATAGGAGGGGGTTGAATTTCAAAGAGGGAGAAGTGGCTTGTCCTTTGATTTGAAGGACAAGCTAGAGTTCACTTGGAGAAGAAATGATCCTTTCTTCCCCTTGCAACTTGTTCTGCAATTTTTCTTTTGAGGGTTAAAAAGCAAAATTTAAGCTCCCTGGCCCTGGGCCATCCCAAATTTATAGCTGGACAATATCTTCATTAGCATAAAGCCAATGTCATAAGAGGGTGTGCAAGCTGTCCCATTGTCCAGAATGTTTATGGGCAGCTCTGGAGATTTAGGAAGCTTGCAAGCTGTTTTGTAGCATTTTGGCTAATTCTAATGAAGGTATTATTTAGCTATGGCTTTGGGTTTTATTGGTCAGAAGCTAAAGATCGCAGAGCCCCTTCTGCAGTCTGATGCCTTCCAGGTTTATCAATCTACAGTTTCCATAATATCCATCTGCAAAGGCCAAACACAGAGGATGGAAGAGCCTCGTTTGAGAAAATGCATTTTCCCATATTGGTCATTCCAATGTATGTTACAGAAATTGGTTTGGCACAGAAAACTGCAGACCATCATTAGATAGCAGCAAAAAGGTATCAAAATTCTCAATGCCATCCCTTGCCTTTGCAAGCCCAGTTCAGTGGCCTGAATGTATATAGGCCTCTGTTATGTTAGAGAAACGTGCGTTGAACAAGTTCTGTTTAAGGGAAGGATAGAAGAACTGGGAACTGTTTCACTGTTGTGCTAATTTATTCTCACAATAAACTGGCAATTATCTTGCAAAAAGGAAATTAAGATGAGTCAAAAATGCTTGTTAATGGTTGTAAACTTTGAACACACAAAATTGCATTATTGTTCCTGGCCACCAAATTGTCCAAAACATTCTAATGATCATTTTGGCTCATCTGGTTATTGTCCACAAATTCACTCCTGGCATACCACTTTTTAGTCTTAGAGGAAATTGCTGAAGTTTGTTGTGTTTATAATGCTTGAAAAATAGACCTTTGTATGATCACGTTCTACATGTATCCTGTGCATGCCAGTTCAAGGAAATCTTCCAGAGCTAGCTGAATATTACTACAAGCAATCTAGAAAATTTAATATACATTAGCCTAACAGTCTAATAACCACATGGACCTGTAATTTCTGAAGTGGCTGTGATTTCAAATATCTTACAGTGCAATAATCAATTCCATATGCCAAAGTATTTGAATGGACTTTTGTTATCATTACACCATTATTTTCAATGTTACTATTCAATTACGAGAGAGAGAGAGAGGGGGGAGGAGAGATATATAGATAGATAGATAGATAGATAGATAGATAGATAGATAGATAGATAGATAGATAGATGTCTGCCTGATTGTTCTGCCTTTCTCTATAGACACACACACTGTGCTAGGTATTGTGTAAATTATGAATGAGCACGTATAGAAAACGGAGTACACAAAGAGAATGAGAAGACATTCTACTGATCTCTTGTGAATAGAATAAAGGGCAGTGTGTTTTATTATTGATAACAATTATAATATGTGTCACAAGGCCTTCCCACTCCTATACAACACAAATTTCTTAGCTTCATTCCAATATATGTTTTTTTCAGAATTGGAAATGAAAGCCTTCCTATTTGCAATTTAGTTAATTTCACTGTAGCAGGAGTTTATTTAGCAGTACAGGATTTTCAAAAGGATGTGTATACTGAAATATAAATTGTTGTATTCAGACTGCGAGTTATTATGATACCTGCTTTTTGTGCTTTTACAGTCTTTCTTAATCCCTCAGTACAAACTATGAATCAAAATTTAAGAGATATCACCAAGTTCATGCAACTCTTTGGTCAGTGCTGAGTTGTTGCTATTGATTTATTTCCAAATGGTGAATGACGTGCTAGATCCTTCTGCTAGTCTGAAAGCTGATTTAGCCACCTTGTAGAGGAGACACTTGAGAATGTCTATAGTTGTTCAGTGGTCTACATATTTAATACACAAAAAGATCCAAGTTTAAGTTCTAACATCTCCAAGACTGCAATCTTAGGCAGACAAGGCCCACAAGGATAGACTGTACTGTTTTAGAAGAAACAACTATTATGACCTTGTAGAAGACCTGACTATAAAGATTAACAAACATCATCCATTGCCATGAGCAAGGTTTGCCACCTCCTTTTCCCCAAAGTGTCCTCAAGTAAAGTATGAGAGGAGAATCAACCAATCAGTTACTCCTAAAGTAAAAAGATCTTATAGAGAGCATTATCAAACTAATGGCCAAATGTATTACAAATGTATTACTTCACATATGTTTCATATGTATATGGTTGTTTATTTATTCTATTTTGATGAATAACAAGGATGGTGAGGGAGGATCTGGATGTTTGTGGTATGGAGGGCAATAGAGGTTTATTCCCATGTCTGTTTCTGTTGATCAGAAGCTTTCCTTGCGTATTTCAGTAGTCTTTCATGTTGATGAGAAGCAGCTAACAAATGTGAACCAAGTGTTTTGAATATAATCACAAATTGATAGCAGTAGGGGAAAGAATTACTGGTTAAGGAATAAAAACCTTTGTGGAATGGAATGGAACGGAACAGAACAGAGCTGGAAGGGACCTTGGAGGTCTTCTAGTCCAGCCCCCTGATCTAGCAGGAGAACCTATACATCTCAGGTAAGTGACTGTCCAGTCTCTTCTTAAAGACCTCCAGTGATGGAGCACCCATGATTTCTGGAGACAAGCGGTTCCACTGATTAATTGTCCCCACTGTTAGGAAGTTTCTCCTTAATTCCATGTTGCTTCTTTTTTTCACTAGTTTCCATCCATGGTTACTTGTCCTGCCCTCTGGTGCTTTGGAAAATAAATTGACCTCCTCCTCTTTGTGGCAGCCCCTCACATACTGGAATACTGCTATCATGTTGCCCTTAATTCTTCTTTTGTTTAGACTAGCCAGACCCAAATCCTGCAACCGTTCTTCATATGTTTGAGTCTCCAGGCCTTTGATCATCTTAGATGCTCTTCTCTGAACTTTTTCCAAAGTCTCAACATCTTTTTTGTAGTATGGTGACCAAAACCGGTTGCAGTATTCCAGGTGTGGTCTTTAGGAGATTTTAATCATGCGTATTTTGAAGATGCTGATTGGACTCCCAAAGGAGAGCTATTCAACCAGTGTGTTCAACCAGATAAAGAACAAGTTAATAAGCACATCCTGAATCTTAAGTAAATGCATGAGTAAATAATAATGGATAAACTGACGCAGGCATAGAGGATGACCATGTTTTCAGATTCCCCCAAGAAATTACAGATGAAGGGAAATCTAAATCAAATTAAATCAAATTAAAATCTAATTTGTAGTTGAGGTTATTCCATTCCTTGGATAGCAAGTACTACGTATTGGGAACATGTGTATTTATTTTTACAGCTGGAAGTAGCAAAGTTACACATCTGTGCATAACCTGTCTAAACCTACTGCCCTCAATAAAAGAATGGTTTTATCTTGATCAATTCTTGAGTATTAAAAAAGAAATAAATAAAACACTATAATGCACATATAAAGCTTACTCTTAGTCATATCAAGGTCTAGTAAAATAGTAAATACAACACACACACACACACACACACACACACACACATCATGTAAGCATCAATGTATTCAGTAAGATTTGCTGAATTGTTTATTGAAATACATGCTTAGTATCATGTTGTTTGTCTAAAAAAGTACCTTGGGCAGAAGTGTTACATGCCAGTATCAAGTTTCCTTTCATTAATTTAGACACAAGAAGCCTGATTTAGGCACAGGGTTAGCATATTGGCACAAGACAAATACTATAAATGAGGAATGATTGGAGGGAGGAAAAATCCCATCCGGCTTTATAGAGCATGATTCTCCCATGGTCACTTAAGCACCATGGCAAAACACTTCGTTCTTATATCTGCTACCTTGTACCTTCTATCTTCTACCAGGCCTTCTGCTATCTGCTTTCATTAATCATACAATGGTGGGCCCAACACTAAGAATGGCACATAGTGATTCTCCCAAGCTGAGATATTGTTTCCTATCTATAGACAAAATTTTGCCAGACTGAGGACTCCACTATCTGCACTGTGAACTATTGAGGAACTGCTGTCCTCACCCTCTTTCTCTCACACAAATATCTGGGCTCAGTTGCCTCTTACTCCTCCAGCATGCACCCCTTCCTCCCATGGGTCCACCTCCTTACTGCCTTCTATTACATGGAATAATTTCAAGGAAGTAAGTTCCTGAAGTCATTTTAGGAGGAAGATAGTATGGTTTCTTCAAAAATCCATTTCTATGAGTGACTTTGATGAATCATCCTGTTACTGGTATAGAAAGGGATAAGGTCAACTATCACCATTGTGTCAGAAATTCCCTGGTTCAGACTTTCAATCTCTCGTATTCATTTTTTCTGGGTGATAGTTAGAAAACCTCTATGTCTAATCTTTGTTTCGGCTGGAGAAAAGAATGAATATACAAGCTTCAAGTCTCTTTCTGGATAGATGCAAGACTGGGCTTGTTAAATGCATTCCACTGTTTATTTTCTTATGAATACTGATTATTTTTTGCGACCAACGAAAACTAATGCCACTTATTATTATATGCATCTTTCTGACTGCATTTCCAAAAGGGTGAAATTTTGCTTCCAGTGTATCTAAATAATATCAATTCTGCCAAAGAAGGGCAAAAATTATTACCCGATGTAGGTATTCAATTGAAGTAGATTTCTTGTCTGGTTTTGTTTTTTTTCCAAACCAAATATTGATAATTTGGCTAGAGTGAACTGTTTGGAGCAGGGGTATCCAACCTTGGAAGCTTCAACTCCCCATGTTGGCTGGGGAATTCTGGGAGTTGAAGTCCACAAGTCTTAAAGTTGCCATGGTTGGACACCCCTGCTTTAGAGGTTAATCTGCCTTCTGAAATGACCATAAGACCATACAATCCTGGTCTGTTCAAATGTGAAGGACATTTTGAACATGAAAGAACGTCCAACAGACTTTAAATAAATCCAAACTAACTGGCAATTCTTGCATTTGTAAAGCTCTGAGGTCCAAAGGTTTCTCTTGCTGATGCTCCTGCCATTGGACAAAATGTATTAATATTCTGCTTAATGGGATCCGTGGCTGAATTCTTTTAAATCCATTCGCAGAAATCAGTCGAGCCACAGTCTGTGACAAAAATCCTGGTTTTAATTGACCCACTTTTCATTCCGCCATCGATTCAGTTTCTAAATGTTAGTGCTTTCCAATCGGATTTTGTTGTTGTTGTTGCTTAGCTAATATATATTGCCTTGGTAGTACAGGGGTTTAAGGCACCCTGTTATTAAGCTGGTTATTAAGACCAGCTGCCTGCAATTACTGCAGGGTTCGAATCTCTCCAAGGCTCAAGGTCGACTCAGCCTTCCATCCTTTCTAAGGTAGGTGAAATGAGGACCCAGTTTGTGGGGGCAATAAGCTGACTTTGTATAAATATACAAAAGGATGAAGGCTATTGCTTAATGCATTGTAAGCCGCCCTGAGTCGCCGGAGAAGGGCGGCATATAAATTAAAGCAAAAAAAAAATATTGCAAATCACCATTCTGACCTTAGTAAAATTATAGCATAGGTGATTTTCCTTTTCTTTTTAACTCAATTTCCTCTTCCCTCCCAGTTTCCTTCCTTCCTCCCTCTCAAAAGTGTGTTTGCAGAAATGTACTTATCCCTAAAAGATATAATAAAACTTTTTTTTAATTGGAATATATGTTATCCTTCCAAGGGGTTTCTATAGTTGTGTAGCTGAGAAATTAGCCATGTAAACTAGAATAAATTGTTGTTGGTTGTTGCTGTTTTTTCCCCTACTATCTCATTTTCTCTAATTACAGCAGGCTCGGCAGTGATTGGGGGGGATTAATAATTAAGTACTGCAAGATTTTAGTTTGCTTTGCTTTTGTCCTTAAATGAAAGATTTACATAGTTTGCAATATTTAATTAATTAGCCCTGATGAAAATCATAAAATAAAAGCATATAATTGTCTGTTTGATCCTTAAATGTTGTAACTGTGTTACTACATAAAGGACATAAGGGGGAGAAGAATGAAAGAGATGAATTAATCTGTGTGGGAAATTTTGCATTTCCATTTGTAAGCTATCTATGGGCAATATAGACCCAACAAAAGGAAAATGTCTGGAAATGGAAGGAAACTTGCTTCATAGCTAATTTCACTGAATCTCTGAATTAAACTGACTTTCTGAATAGCAATAGCACTTAGACTTATATGCCGCTTAACAGGGTTTTCCAGCCCTCTCTAAGCAGTTGACAGTCAGCCTCTTGCCCCCAACCATCTGGGTCCTCATTTTACTGACCTCGGAAGGATGGAAGACAAGAGAGAAAAGCCCACAGGATAAAATCCATGAGTTGTCATTTTAATAGAAGAAATAGATTATTGTAGTCATCCAAGTAAATGCAGTATCATATTTTTGAAATGAATAAAATATTATTTATGTGGATTGGTCTGCTTGTACCTTAATGATTAGAGATGTACTAACAACAAACTCAAGTTCGATTAGATGTATCTTAAGGAGTGCCCATCTGTTTCTCAGTGTCTGTGTATTTTCAACACAAATTAACCAAAACTAGGATGAAGGCCCTTCATTAAAACTTTTGGACCATAATCTACTATGTTGGCTCCAGTATGAGTTGGTGTAGGGGTAAAGCAGAATATCTTCCACATCAACATAGTCACTATGAGAGTGACTAGTCCAACAGCTTCCATGTGTAAGTGAGAACAACAATCCAAAATATGAAATATTTCTGATTAGACCAGGAAAAATAAAATACAACAGTCAAGGAAACACTGGAGTGCTGGAGTTTTATTATGTAAGATTAATTTCAAAATTATTTTGAAAAGCTAGAAAAGAGAAAATGCGCTCAGCTATAAAGACAGAATAATATAACTCTAATATAAATTAATAAAAAAAATTAGAAGGTAGACTTTATGAGATCTGGAAAAATTAGTCCAGCTACCTAATTGTTTTCATTTGTTCTATTTTATAGCGTTTGATCTGCCAACTGCATTTTGCTGAATGCTTAGAAAAGAAAGACGATGAGTTTGGTAGTCTTGGCCAAAGCTTGAGAATCTCATTTTCCCTGTGGCTAATACTACGTCCTGGGGATACCTGGAACACCTGCAGTATCTCCAGAAGCTTAAGCTGTATAAAGAATACAGAGACTCAACATTCTAACTATAACTTTAGCCTTTAAAGCAATATTAATTTCCCATAAATGGGGCCGTCACAGAGAAGCGGGATTAATGTATTCTCCAAAGCACCTGAGGCAGGACAAGAAGTAATCGGTGGAAGCTTGTTAAGGCGAGATCCAACCTCGAGGTCAAGAGAAATCTTCTGTCATCAAGAACATTTAATCAATGGAACAAATAAGTTCTAAGTCTGATCTACAGTGCTAGACTCCATTTTTATTTCGTTTTAAAATTCATTAATTCAAATGTTTGACATTTTTTATATTGTCCATCCAATCTGAGTGTTCCCATAGTTCTTATCTGAATTGGAAAAGGCAATATACACAATGAAATCAATGATAAATGTATAATATTAGAGTGGCAATAGTACAGAAGATTGGCATCAGTTCAGAAATTGGGCCTGCAGGAGTTAACTATATTTCTTTAAGCTCTCCCTGATCTTCCTCTGCATGAATTTGCACTTCTTCTAGAGATGCATTTCAAGTTTTAAATAGAATAAGCTCCATGATTTTAGCTTAGAGACAGAGATAGCAACTGGCATAAATCTGCAAGTTCCTCTCTGCACTTCAGAAGCTGTCTTGAAACGCTTTATTTAGAGTTTTAAGTGCTATATGTGAGCTAAAGACTTTTTTAGAATAGTCTCAGCAAAATATCTGCGCCTCTGATCTTTATGGTATGGGCTTAGATAGAAATATACTGTTGTTATGAATAGAGCTGATGGTATTGAGAGAGAAAAAGCTTGTGCCACTAACATTTCAGGAGGGAGATTGAAGAAGCGAATGCCAAACTGAATACATTTTTCTTATTCACTAGTAAAAATTCATACTGTATATTTTATCTTGTTCAGCAGCCACTCATCTCAGATTTTTATGAGGCGGCTTCCATAACACTGTCAATAGTCTTCAACCAAGAATTGTTCAGCTTCAGCTAAAATGTGGGATTTTCCCTAAATCTATGAAAGCCAGCCTGGCTGGTTGAAGATGGTGGACATTTTGGTTGGCTTCACACGTGAGAGCAGAGTGTGATCTGTCAGGTTACTGGAACAACAGATGTTGTTCTGACCTCGGCTTCCTTAAAAAGCAGGAAGCAGAGTCTTGGTCCAAGCAAAACCCTTTTTATTTACATGACTGTGAATTCCTTTCATTCACAGTCAGCAAGTCCTGTCCAAATAGTTTTTCAAATGAATATTTATCAACACAGACCTTATCTGGCTTGGAAGGCTGCCAGGTAACTAGTTTCCAAATGCAAGGCAAGGCAAAACTTGGCACAGAGTCTCTCAGAATCACGGAACAAATGTCCTCATCTACTATTGGAGATTAACCTGGCTGATTTGAGGGGTCCTTGGTGCTCTCTGAGCTGGGTTGTTTTCTTTCAGACATTTCATTACCCAACTAGGTAACATCATCAGTGCTAGTCAGTGCCAATATTAGCACTGATATTGCACCCACCTAGTTTGGGTCATGAAACATCTGCGAGAAAACAACCCAATTCAGAGAGCACCAAGGAGCCCCTAAACTACAAATATTCTCCTTTATCTGACTGATTGATTAATTGATTGCTTTGGTTGGCTGCCCTAGATTTCTTCCCTCTTTCTGAAGTAGGAGATGGTTTTTCTAAGGAGCTCACTTGCTTCTACTAAAAAAAATAAAAATGAACGAGGGCTGGATTTTAAGCAAAGTGGTAACCTGGGCAGGGGGGAGAACTTCCGAGGGACAAAGAAGGGCAGCTGTTAGAATAATGGGAAGAACGCTGTCTGCAGAATTTATGCATGAATCTTGTGGGCTGCTTGCCTGGCAGAGCATTCAGCCAATGAGAGAGGAGGTGCTCACAAGGTCGGTCTGGATCTTTCACCTGGTCTCTAAGATTTACGTTTCAAGCAGCTATTGCCACATTTGACCAACCAATGCCAGGAAACTCCTCCTGCAGTCTCCACTGCTTTGGCTAAGCTTCTGTGATGTTCTTTGTTCTCATTGATTGATGTTGATGCAAAGAACTTAACAGTGGTGTTAGCAAATAGATTACAGCAAATTATATCATTTGTTACTAAGAATGATCAAGCAGAGTTTATAAGCACTGGGGAAACAGCCAGCAACATTAGGTTAGTTGTAGATTTAATAGACATGAAATAATACAGAGATCAATTGGTGATTTTTATCATGAGATGCTTGAAAAGCCTTTGACAAAAAATATATAAACAGTGCATGGTTTGCCATACTAAACAGGCTCGGATTTCTTTTGGAATTCATAAAATGTTCAATGAGTCGCCTGCATCTAAAATAAAGGCTAATGGCATGCTTTTGGCTATTTTCCTACTATTTAAAGGAACTAGACAAGGGTGTCTAGTTTTACCCTTTCCTTTTTAATATCCACATGGAACCCTTGGCTTAGGCTGTTAGAAAACCATGGCCAGTACATAAAACATAATAGCAGGCGAAGTAGATAACAGCAAGATCTGGCAAAGGCGAAGAACATGAAGACTGAAGGAAGAGATTGAAAATTCATTCTAACTGCACAAGACCAAGCCTTAAGAACAAGTGCGTGCAAAGCTGGAATTAAGAAAACAGCAACAGATCATAAATGACTCCTCTGCAAAGAAGCTGAAAAAACAGTGGATCCCTGGTTAGCTACTGCAAGATCACAGAGACTGACAAGCAATGGCATGACAAAGTAGCAGCAATGGTGCATCTGCAGGAAACATCATTTGCTTGCAAGGGAGAACTGCTGGGACCATAAAATAGAGAACGTCATAGAAAATGAAAAAGCTGAAGTTCTCTGGGTCTTTAAATCTCAGACAGGCACCTGCCACATAACACCCAGGGTTTAACCATTGTCAATAAGAAAGAGAAAAGAAATGTCTGGATGATGGATGTGGCAGGACCCAGAAGCAGCAGAACAGAAAAAAAGCTGGAGAAGATAACAAAATACAAAGACTTGCAGAACAACTGTGGCAAAAGTACGTAGTACCAATAGTAATAGGTGTCTTAGGTGCAATCCCAAAACATCTGGAGCACCACTTGAATACCATCAGCATTGAAAAACTCCACCGTCAGTCAATGGCAGAAGGCAGTTTTATGGTACTAGGGATAACTTAGATACACTCAACCCCACCATACATTAACCATGATCTATCCCAGGTCCCTGGAAATGACCTGCTAGGTGAATAAAAAGGCCCAATCCATTTTAAACATCTGGCTGGCTGTGGGATGGATTTCAATGATAACAATAATACTTTTTTGCTCCTGCTGTTCTTGTTTTTAAGTCCAAAGGCCTCCTGCTTCTAACAAGTTTTTTAAAAAGAAAGATCTAAAACCTTCTCCTGGCTATTTCTTGCCAGGCTTGAGCAGGACTAGAAGAACTCTAAGTTCCCTTCCAACTCTATTTCTTAATGGAGGCCTTCTAGTCCTGCTCAAGCCTAGACCATTTCAAGCAGCTGTCCATTCTCTTCTTAAAAGCCTCCAATGATGGAGCCCCCACAACTTCTGAAGGCAACTTCTGTTCCACTGGTTAATTGTTGTCAATGTTAGGACATTTCTCCTTATTTCGAGGCTGCTTCTCTCTCCTTGGTTAGTTTCCATCCATGGTTTCTTGTCCTGCCTTCTGGTGCTTTGGAAAATAACTTGACCCTCTTCCTCTTTGTGGCAGCCCCTCAAATACTGGGAGACTGCTATCATGACCCCTCTAGTCCTCCTTTTCTCTAGACTAGCCAGACCCAAATCATGCAATCATTCTTCATCTATTTTAGTCTCCAGGCTTTTAATTATCTTACTTGCTCTTCTCTGCACTGTTTCCAAAGTCTTTTTTGTAATGGGGTGACCAGAACTGGATGTAGTATTCCAGGCCTTACTAAGGCTTTATAAAGTGATACTAAGACTTCACATGATTTTGATTCTTTGCCTCTGTTTATACAACCAAGGATTGTATGAACTTTTTTTGGCTGCTGCTGCACATGGCTGGTTCGTACTTAATTGATCATCTGCTAGGACTCCAAGATCCCTCTCACAATTACTGGCATTAAGGCAAGTTTCACTTAATCTGTACTTGTATCTTTGGTTTTTCCTGACAAAGTGTAAACCCCTGCTTTTCTCTGCATTAAATTTCATTTTGTTGTATAGGGATGTTCTGAGTAGAATACAGAGACAGATCTACTTTCTTGTAGGCTGAAAACATTCACATAATGCAGTTGGACATCAGGGTAGGATTGGCTTCAGAGCAAACTTTGAACCTTGACCATGTCCGAATGGTCGCAGAATTGGCAGCTCCAAATCTTGACTAATAAATTCTGTGTCCTACACATTGGCAATAAAAATCAGAACACCAAATACAAGTTGGACGGAAACGACCTCGTAGATGACCCCCCACTCTGTCAAGGACCTTGGAGTACTCACCTTAAATGATCTAAGCCCCAGAGCCCACTGTAACAGCATTGCCAAAAAGGCCTTAAGAAGTGTTAACCTAATTTTGCGAAGCTTCTTCTCCGGTAACATTGTATTGCTAACTAGGGCATACAAAACCTTTGCCAGAACAATTCTTGAATACAACTCGTCTGCCTGGAATCCACACTGTATATCAGACCTTAAGAGGATTGAGCGGGTCCAGAGGTACTTCACAAGAAAAGTACTCCACTCCTCTACTCACAATAGAATCCCTTATGCCACCAGACTTGAAATGTTGGGCTTGGCAATCTCGAACTGCACCACCTGCGGTATGATCTAAGCACAGTACACACCATTATCTGCTACAATGTCTTACCTGTCAACGACTTCTTCAGCTTCAATATTATTGAGCTTCAACCTCAATAATACACGAGCAAACCATCAGTACAAACTCAAGGTAAACCGCTCCAAACTCAGTTGCAGAAAATATGACTTCAGCAACAGAGTGGTCAACGCCTGGAATGCTCTACCCGAGTCCATGGTTACATCTTCAAACCCTCACAGCTTCAACCTCAAACTGTCTATCATGGACCTCATCTAAGAAAACATCTTCACCATCAGTGGCGAGAAGCCGAGAGCAAAAGAAGCGGCAGTGGAGGTAACAGGGGCGTGTGTGCCTCTGTCTCTCCGCGGTCCTCTCCTGGGTGAGGGCCTCACTGCCGCCTCTTTCCCTCTGAGGTTGCAGCCATTGGGCGGGGAGGAAACAGTGCCCGGTTCCATTCCCGGGACAGGAAAGGCGAGGAGCAGCAGCAGCTGCAAAGTTGGAAGTCTTGGAAGGGGGGAAGGGAAGGGAAGGGAATCTCTTCTGGGTCCTGGGGAGGAAGTTGGTCAAACCCCCCCTTTTTTACCTGCCTCCACATAAAGGGGGCTTTGTCCCTCTCTCCCCGCTTAGTCACTTCCCCATTCTTTGTCTGACCCAGCACTCTAACCGCGGCAGTCCTCCTGCCTGGCAGCTGCTTGCCGAGAAGCCCGTGGAAGGGCAGCCGAGCAGCACTGCCCCCCCCGGGAGTGAAAAGCCCCCTTTCTGCCTTTGTCAAGGGCTGTGCTGAGGCTCCTTAATTCCCAGGAACCCCCCCCCCAATACCTGGATCGTCTGTTTGTAAGGAAGTTGCAGGGGGTGATAGAGAAAGCTCAGGCCGTCTTTGCCCCCCCAAACCACAGGCGGCAGCATCTGGGCCAGGTGAGGTTTCGTCCACCTTGCAAGAGATACGCAAGATGCCGGGGGCCAGGAACCTCCAGCCCTTATTCAGAGACCGAAGCCCTGAACGGAGGAGTTTGTGGCTTGATGAGGCAATTAAAAGAAAGGCTGTTTTTCTAGACGTGAAGGGTCACCCCCGGTTCCCAGTTCAGGCTGCTCGGCAGGCAGCCTTTGATTTTGCCAGCCCAAGGAGTGGGAGAGCTACGGAGGACATTGCCCTCTCTCTGCAGCATCAGTCATGTGACTGAGGTGCCGCCCCACCTTGCCGTGAGTTATTTTGAGTTGACCGTTCCCACTCAGTCACATGACCACCAAGCCACGCCCACCAAACAAGCCACGCCCATAGAACCGGTAGTAAAAAAATTTGGAACCCAGCCCTATACACCACACTATCTCAACCCTGAAGTTTGCATTCTTTTTGCAAGTCGATTGGGAGTTGGGTTTCTTTAGTGCGGTTACTGAAAATAGCTGCCAATCCTTTTGCTTGCTTTTGTATGTGTTCTGCTGTAAAAAGAAAGAAACCAATCGGTGCAAACATCAATATCTTGTTTTGCTGCAGGATCCTCTGTGGTCCACAAGGCAAGAATGCTTCTCAATAGCCTTTGAAGTGTTATTGACTTCTATTTATGAAGGGAAATAAACTCCCCTCCCTAACATGTTAGCAGCATAACAGGATGGGTCCAAATGGAAATAGTATAATTGCATTAGTAATATCTTGTGCCAGAAGAAAGAAAGTTTCTTAATTACTTTTCTTCAAAGTATCTTTCACTATAATTTCTCTGCAAGGTGCATAATTGAAACACTTCTATCCCAGAATTTCTTGGTCTAAAGTTACTTTTTGTAATGCATGGCTCTGAGAGGCAAGCTATTCCATGGATTGATTGATTAATTAATTATTAATTTATGTATTTTTTTTATTATTCTCACTGTCAGGAAGTTTCTCCTAAGTTGGATTTCTCTTTGGTGAGTTTCCATCCATTGTTTCTTGCACTTTCTTCAGGTGTTTTGGAGAATAAACCAACCCCCTTCTTCTTTGTGGCAGCTGCTCCTGTCCCCTCAATCCTCCTCTTCAATAGGTGAGATATGGCTAGCTCCCTCAACCGTTCAACAACCGTCAGATGGCTAGCACCAATGGACATAATCAAAGTTGGTGCTTATGACCTTTATCAACATTTCATGATCCTGTGCATTTATGATACAATAATCAATCAAAATAACCTGTTTTATTTGCATAACCACGGAAGTGGCACTCAGATGGATATACAGTAGGAACAAGGGAGAAAATGTTCTTTTATTAGATCCAGGGAGCGTAGGAATTAATTGTAGTAGGTGAGTTCTTCCTTTCTTGCATGTCCTATTTCACAATCTTTTTCTCTATAAATCTTCTTCTCTTCCTTTTTCACAAAAATCACCCTCCTACTTTTCTCTACGGGTGTAATAACAGCCAAGAAAGACCCGATACATTGGCCAATAATTTAGAAAGTTAGATTCAGATGAGACCACAGCTGGTCATCCTACTTTATTTTTATACTTTAAAAGTTTAAGATTAAAGAGTGGCAGGCCGCTGCCCCTTCTTGAGGATAATGTTTCTGTCTGCTTCTGAAAAGAATCTGTCATGCAGAAGCTGAAGCGGCTGTTGACTGTAATCCCGTCTTAGAAAAACAATTTTCAAAAGTCTGTCATTCTGACCCACGCATAAGAATAGTCTGAATGAAAAATAAAAAGTTTGGCCAGAACTTTAAAGCTGGCATTGTTTTTAGCACATGTCCTCTGCAATTCCATCAATTATGGCATCTTCAAAGAACGCATATCTTCAAACAAGCCATAACTTATTGTGATGTGTGACTCTTATTCAGTGTTGTAGAAATTGAGATGGGGTGAAAATGACCCAATTCTTAGATTAATCTAATCTGAATTAGATTTGGATCTAATCTAAAATAGTCTGTGTCTCATGTGCAGTATGGTTAATTTTTCCAGAGTGAAGATGCAAATTTTCTGGATTCTTGTTGGAAAAGGAAGTGCTGTTTTTTTTTTTTTTTTACTGTTTCCCAGGGAGGGAGGAAATCCTGACCCTTTTAATTTGCTGTTTTTAACAAGAATTTGTGTGTGTGTGGTGGGGGCGGGGATATATGCAGTCTTGATTTTTGGAAAACTGCTTTTGGCTGTAGGTTCACATTGCTGTTTTAAAACATCTGAACTGTATTCTGCTTATCTAGGTTTGTTCTTACAAAATCCCCTTTTAGTATATTAAACATCTTAATTTAGTTAAATAAAAACTGCAATTGACCCTGAAACATTTTGTCAATATGAAGCATTTTGATGTGTTCTGGCCTTAAATTCCTCCACATATTTGTATTTTAAGAAAAAGGGCTGAAGAACACCAAAAAGAAAAACAAGACTCATTACTTAAAACTTTTGCTTTTAGATGCTATATATTTAGTCTTCATTTGTAAGCTATCACTGTTATGAAAAGTTTGAGCTTCTTTTGAGATTTTCATTTTTATTCTCTTAATATTTTGATATTGGGAATTGTAAATTTGCACAGACCGAGAGAGCTTCCTAACCTTTAAAACGTTAATTTTCAGCGTATCAGGAATATGGTAGCTAAAATGTCCCACTTGCAACACTGGTAAGAGAATAAAATGTATCAGTGCATAAATATTGTAACTTGCTATATTGTCTCTTTAAATGAATTTATTTATTATTACCAATTTCGTTTTTCTAGATTTAAGAGAAAAGAGGATACAAAATTACCACCTTAATTTTCTTACCACCCTCACAACCTTAGCTTGTGTTTCCCAAAGTTTTCACATCCTTGTTGCTCTTAGATCACCAACAAATTAAGTACCATACTTTTCGGAGTATAAGACACACTTTTCCCCCACCCTAAAAGAGGGTGGAAATGGTGGTGTGTCTTATATACCAAATACAGCCATTTTTGGCCTCCCCAAACCCCACCCCGTGCGCCCCGTTTTTGCCAAAAACATGTCCATTTCCCACAAAAACAGGATGCACAGCAGGTTTGGAAGGCCTGCAGAGTGCTCCTGGGGGCTGGGGAGGGCAAAAATGCAACACGTGGGGGGTTTGGGAGGCCAAAAATGGGCCTGTTTTTTGTGAAAACGATTCCGTTTTCATGAAAAATGTGAAAGCGGGGTTTGGGAGGCCTGCAGAGTGCTCCTGGGGGCTGGGGAGGGCAAAACCCCCCCTTTTTTTCTTGTTTTCCTCTTCAAAATCTTGGTGCATCTTATAGTCCGAAAAATATGGTAGCTTTCAATAGTCGGGTACTGGTATTCCAGTACCAACTACCACCCGTGCTAGTTGATCAAATACGATCGTTAAGTAAACAAATTTATTTTGTGATGACCTTGCTGAGAAAGCAACTTGGGTGAAAAATTAGATTTGCGAAAGTCAAAGTCACTTAGGAAGCTGGAAATTAGGATTTATTTGTTTCTATGAATGGAGTGAGTGGTTACAATTCCTTCCGAGACTAAACATAGTCCATCCTCTATTTTAGGCGTTCTTGTAACCTGTTGGGTGTCTTGCTAATAAGGAAGATTTAAAAACAGGGAAAAATAAGATGAACTGAAAGCTTACAAGTTCCATACACCATCATTCATAGCCACTGCATCCTTCCCTCTGCTGGTGCTTGTAAATATCACAAATCTATTATTCATTAAGCATAAAGCTGAAGCACTGTCACGTAGACATCCAGACAAAAGAACAAAATTGGAAAGAACCTTGGAGGTCTTCTAGTCCAACACCCTGCCCAAGCAGGAGACCTCACACCATTTCAGACAAATGGCTGTTTGGGTTCAGTCTCTTTTTAAAAACCTCCAGTGATGGAGCAACCACAACTTCTGGAGGCAAGCCATTACACTGGTTAATTGTTCTGACGGTCAGGAAAATTCTCATTTCTAGGTTGCTTCTCTCCTTGAATTAGTTTCCATCCATTGTTTCTTGTCTTGCTCTTCTGGTGCTTTGGAGAAGAGGTGCTCTTCTCTGAACTCTTTCCAAAATTTCAACATCTTTTTTTATAACAGGGTGACCCAAACTGGATGCAGCATTCCAAGTGTGGTCTAACTAAGTCTTTGCAAAGCCTTAGTAATTCCATTCTTTTCTCCCCACAATTACTCAACCTGGATTAATTGGCAGTAATACAAATATTTTTGGGCAATGGAGAAAGTTGACGATCACAGCCTGGCAGCTGCTGATTATATCAGCCCAGAACCAGAGGCAAGATGGGCTCTTTCTTTGGAAGCTTTGTTTGTGGTGTGCAACTTTGACACCAGCGGTCTCTCTCAGTGGTGGTGCACTTTGAAGAGAAGACAGTGGTGTAAAAAGTGTTTAAAGCATCTGGGTTGTGGATTATCTCCTTTCTTCTCTGGAAATTTGAACTATTACTCCCCCAGAAGAGTGATGGGATGGGAGAGCTTCACTGATTCTGTGATAAGATTGTACAAACATATTCCCCCACAGCTGGCTTTCTGCAAAGGTAGGCATCTACTTGGGCTTTTTGGGACAGTTATCTCTAGCCGAAACTCACATGCCAAGCAGCACATGCCAAGCTGACATTAAAGGGGAGCTTCTTAAAAATCTCAACGGGGAAGATATTTTAAACTCCAGAAAGTTGGATGACATCTCAAATCTTCCAAAAACAGACTCTGAAATCTTCATTGCATCAGATCGGAAATTCACTAGATTGACTCCTATCTTAGAGGAAAACAAAACTGATAGTACCTCATGATTTAATAACAACAAATATTATCATACCTTTCAGCAAAGCCCGTAGCAGGAGACCTGTTCAAAGCAATTAAAACACAGTAAAATTACAAAAGTTATAAAAACATAACAAATTTACAAAGATCAAAACAGCCGTATCTATTAAAGTAGCAACCTATACCTTTCTAGTATTGTGATTTTAAAAAAAACAATTAGCTAAATTTATGAACAATAAAATAAATGTTGACATTGTTATCTGTTTTGATAATATGACTTTAATATGGCTTTTTGCAAGATTGTCTGGCCTGTTGTAAGTACCTTCCATTATATCCATGTTAAATATGTTAAAATTAATTGTGATCCAAAGAATGGATTACTGGAGATCTTATTCCAATCAGAATAGAGATGGAAGGGACCTTGGAGGTCTTCTAGTCCAACCCCCTGTTTAAGCAGGAGACCCTCTACCATTTCAGACAAATGGCTGCCCAGCCTCTTCTTCAAAGCCTCCAGTGATGGAGCACCCACAACTTCTGAAGGTGAGCTGTCCCACTGATTAATTGTTCTCACTGTTCAGGAAATTCCTCCTTAGTTCCAGATTGCTTCTCTCCTTGATTAGTTTCCATCCTTTTTTTCTTGTCTTGCCTTTTGGTGTTTTGGAAAATAAGTTGACCCCCTCTTCTTTGTGGCAGCCCCTCAAATACTGGAAGGCTGCTATCATGTCATCCCTAGTCCTTCTTTCCTCTAGACTGGCCATGCCCATGTAACCGTTCTTCATTTTTAAGGGCCAAGTCCTGAAGAGTCCTTAGCTGTGAAGAAACTGAAAATTTATCACTTATCAAGGAAAGATCCAATCTGGAGCTACGCAGAAATTTCCTGACAGTGAGAACAATCAATCAGTGGAGTGGCTTATCTTTGGAAGTTGTGGTTGCTCCATCACTGGAAGCTTTTAAGAAGAAATTGGATAGCCACTTGTCTGGAAAGGTACAGGGTCTCCTGCTTGAGCAGGGGGTTGGACTAAAAGACTTCCAAGGTCCCTTCCCAACCCTGTTATTTTATATTCTATACTATTCTCTTTCAATGTGTATTGTACTGACCTGGCTCCCAAACACGACAAACCCTCTGTAGCTAAATCATTGATTCCTCTATTAGGAGTGTTTCAAAATGTTTCTCTCTCACATCAGGCTAACAAGTCTGTCTGTCTGGGAGATGAATAGTTGTCTGTCACACCTATTCATCTCCGCCCCCTGCCTTTTATCCCCAGAGCTAGGGTGGGGCTTCACTAGCAGTGGTAGCTCCTCTGTCCCAAGGATCGGCCCATAGATTTCCACTGCTCTCCTCTGCCTTCTGCACATCTGTGATTCAGGCATTGGGCCTAGATGTTCTTCCTCTTCCTTATCAGCCACCTCCAGACCTGAGGGCTCTTGACTCACCATCTGAGGGCTGATGGACAGCCCAGGCTCCGCCTCTGTCTCTCTCTCTCTCTCTCTCTGACATGTCTATTCCCTTCCCCCACTTGGAGCTCTCAGGTTCCCTTGATGCTGGCCCTGACTCCCATGCCTCCTCCTCCTCTGATTTGGCTGCTGGAGGGGCCAGCGGCTGACAGGCCACATGTATTTCTATTTGGGGGCAGATGCCAGTTGTACACCTAATTGTAGTAGGTGTAGCCTCATATTTATTGTTACTCTGTTTTGACAAACATATAGACTTGGAGTCCTCTGTCCTCTGTCATTCTTGGAATCCAGACTAGTACTTTGTTTTCAGCCCTACCTATAAAGAGCACCCTTTCTCACCCTCTCCCCACAAATCTGGCTGAGAATCTGGAAACTCATCGACAAATATTGTTTGTTTTGTGAATTAGAAATTGTGGCTGGCTGCGTTTTGTCTTCTGTTCCCAGCATGTGATACCCCAATGGTGAATCCGTTCTTGTATGCATAATTTAGTATTGGAAAGCGTAGATCTTACTACAAAGAAATGGATATCTCCAAAGAGAACAGATTTACATATGGGCTTCACATCATCTTGTGTCCCTCGTGTTTAGCATCGTTTCCTTATAGTAGTGGTTCCCCTTGAAGATCAGCTAATTATGCTACTGTTCTGTGAGAAGTTGCATAATTTAAGACCCAGATGAAAGCCTGAGAGATCATCTATCCCATTTTTCTGAGTGTGACTTTTATTACTTCTGCTTCTCTCTTCCAAAGAATTGGGCCTCAAAGCTCCTCTGGTTTCTTCTCCTGTTGCAAAAGCATAAATTCCTATTTTTGGACACATTGTCCATCTCCTGAATGGACTTACAAGTGACTGGAATCGCTCCATTTGTTTAGTTCCTTTCAAGTAAGAAATTACACAAATCCTGTTTGCCATTAGGCTATGCAAGGAAGCCATTGTGAGTAATTGAATCAAGGCAATTGGGGTGGGTCAGGAAAGAGCTTTTGCCCTGTCAAAGAATTAATCATCCTTATAAGACTGATAATACAATAATTGTTGCTTGGGGTTACGGCTTCTGGTTCTCATAGCTCAGAAGTAGATTTCCCTGACATAGAAATTTGGGGTCATGATTCCCATCATCCTTGAGCAAATCGGTTTATGAGGATTTCAGCCCAAAATATCTTTGTTCTGCATCGTTGTTTAGTCGCTAAGTCATACTCAACTTTCGTGACTCCATGGGTCACAGCACGCCAGTGCCCCCCCCCCCCATCCTTCACTGTCTCCTGGAGTTTGCCCAAATCCATATACATTGTGTCAATGACACCATTTGACTATCTCATCCTCTTCTGTCCCCTTCTCCTTTTCCCTTTCGTCTTTCCCAACATCAGGGTCTTCTCCAAAGAGTCCTCTCTTCTCATTTGGTGGCCAAAGTATTTGAGCTTCTGCTTTGATATCCATTCTTCTAAAGAACAATCGGGTTTGATTTTCTTTAGGATCGACTGATTGGGTTTCCTTGTAGTCCAATGGATTCTCAAGAGTCTTCTCCAACACAAAACATCTAGTAAGGCTCAACTTAAATGCCATTCTGGTATTAGGCAGACCCTTAGGCAAAATAGAGTGTTAATGAACAGGATAAGTTGTGGACTGACAACTGAAGATACATAGAATCCTCAGATTTCTTTGTGATGCTTTTCTGAGTTCAGAGTTATTCGTGGGTGAAGGGTGATGAACCTACAAACCTAAAAAATAAGCTTTCTCTTTTTCTGGTGTTCTACAATGAGGGGAAAGATGAAAATGTGAGAGAACATTTCTCTCTGCTCCAAAGAGCATCCCATAATACTTGTTTTAGAAGGAAAATGGGTGTGTGTGTGTGTGTGTGTGTGTGTGTGTGTGTGTGTATGCATTTCCCCTGAAGGAAATATCTCTCTGTCTCCAGGAATATAATAATAGTAGTTTAGGTATATACAGGTGCTGTTTGAAAAAGGCAACTGGTTTTGATTGCAGCTTAATATTCATGGACAGCGTTATTTCTAATAAAAGGCTACTCTGTTTGGGATATATGCTATCTTTATTGCAAGGGTTCGCTCTAAAGTACTGTGTTATTTATGCAATATCAGCCCTGCAACACTCTTCATATAAACTACTGATTGCTCCAATTCAGCACAAATTGCCTACAAAGAGAAATACATTTCCTCATGCAAATGTTAGCAGTGAAAATAAAGGATTGACATCCATCTAAATATATGTGAGACGTGCATTTAAGGACCATCACACCCTAGCTGACAGGTGGGAAGTGGAAGAGGGATGCAGCCAAAATTTTAATCTAAGGACCTTTGGCAGGGAAGAGCAATCCATTAAACCCAAATGCCTATCAATTTGAGATTACGCTTCATAATGAATACAGTTTATATCATTTGCATTGTTAAATCACATCCATTTGTCCAAATTGCATCAAATTGATATAAAATAATGCAAAAAACAATCCATTATATCTTGGGCAAATGATGTAAATGATGTCAGTTGTCCAGAGAGACTTCAGAAACAGACTTATCTATAATTTCAGAGGTAAATTCCAAACACAGATTTGATCCATTGCATCTGAAGTCCAAGCAATGAAACCTTTCTCTCTGTTAAAACTATTTGCAGCGTAAGGTTCTAGGCGTCCAACTAGCAGTTGAGGTGAGTCTATCAATGACTGTCAAGTTGCAATTTGCATCATCATCATCATCATCATCATCATCATCATCATCCTTCTAGCCATGGTCTATCCACTGCAGGATGAAGGCCTCTTCCGCCTGTTTCCAATGCAGACGGTCCTGAGTTTTTGTTTGCCAATTGGGCCCACCATATTTGCTGATGTCTTTGCCCCATCTTGTTTAGGTCTCTTTCTTGGATGCTTTTGATCAAATGGGATCTGCCTTGGTCCACCCTCCCTCAGTTCTTCTTGCTACATGACCTGTTTCCCTTTCAATTATATTCTCAAATATGCAACATTTTGAAAAAAGGTTATCAATATTGATTGTGACCCTGGATTAATATTTTGGTAGTGGTCATGGAGTTGGAACAGCCACTCAGCACTTAATGACAAAAGGCAGATTGATACTGTGTGATTCTGCCATATTCATATATGTATGAAGCATGAAGATATAAGATAAGAGTATAAGATAACATAGGACATATAATATAATGACCAATCTCCTTTTTGCTGTTCTCATCATGTTCAATTCTCACAGCGCTGTCTTAGCCCTAAACACTCATGTAGTACGGCTGTATTGCTGTTCTCATCTTCTCATCTTCTCCTTTCTCATCTTTTCTCATCACAAATGCATGCATTCACACACACACACACACACACACACACACACACACACACGCGTCTGTTTATTTTTGCAAAAAAAAAAAAGTGTTGCTTGGATTAAAATATGGGCACTAGGCATGTGAAATATAAAAATGATGGTGTTGCAAAAATGACTAGATCATATTAGTCAAGAGCCGTGGTGGCACAGTGGTTAGAATGCAGTATTGCAGACTACTTCTGCTGACTGCCAGCTGCCAGCAGTTTGGCAGTTCGATCCTGACAAGCTCCAGGTTGACTCAGCCTTCCATCCTTCTGAGGTCAGTAAAATGAGGACCCAGATTGTTGGGGGCAATAGGCTGACTCTGTAAACTGATTAGAGAGGGATGTAAAGCACCGTGAAGTAGCATATAAGTCTAAGTGCTATTGCTATTGCTAATTGGCAACCCTCTCCTTAAGACGAATAAGAAACACTGTTCTTCAAGCAGAAGGAAAAGAGGGAGATGTCTTTGTGGGGTCCATGCTGCCCTCTGAGCTTGATTGTTTTCTTGAAAATGTTTCATTACGTAGCTAGGTAATGTCATCAGTGCAAGAAGGCAGTGGGGTTTGCTCTCTTTTTATATAGTACTGGCTTGCCCTGCCAGTGTTAATTTCCTGATAGTTCCTTAATTAGGCTGTTTACTGTTAGCTTGTACGTCTACCTTGGTAGTTCCTTGATTGAGGTATTGTTTCCTTCTTGATTGTTGGTCTAGTGTTAATCTTTGTGTTAACTTACAAATTTAGGTGTTGATTGCTGGTGAGAAGGTATTTGGTCTCACTGTTTCCTTTGGGCTTTTTAATGGTCTCTTTTGAGTGGTATGTAGATGATGTTTAGCTCTATGTGCTTGTTGATGGCTGATTTGTCTGAGTGCCAGCCCTCCAGGAATTCTCTGCCATTTCTGGATGCTCACAGTTTTCCAAATGTCTATGGAGATTCTCAGTTATCCAGGTCATGGTTGTTCCAGAGGTGCTTTTTTCGAGAGGTTTTTCTTTGAAGACATTTCACCTCTCATCCAAGAAGCTCCTTCAGCTCTGAAGCTTCTTGGATGAGAAGAAAAATGGGAGTCACATTTTTCCAGTTGAAATTCTGGTTGAGTCTGTCCATGTCTCATGCAGTTAAGGAGTTTTCATCATCATGACTACTAGTTGGTGTTCCTGAATGTGCTTTGCTAGTCTTCTGCCTATTTGTCCTGCACAGAGGCTATTAGAACTGTATCTACCGCCTATAAAGTGTGCTACAAAAACTGATCAGTAATTTGGAGACTCGAGACTTTCTTCAGATTTTAAAGCCATCCTATGCCAAAATAACTCCACCAGAGTGTGTGTTGAAATTAGATTTGTTTGGAGTGAGTTTAATGTGACCCCCTCTGTCTAGAAGCAGAGGACACCGAGGGATTTAGACCGCAATATGTACTCTTTGCAAATGAAAGACCTACCTTAGATTTCTCCACAGTCTATTCTATCATTAGCCTTCCTGCAGTCTGACACTGGAAGCAGAAAGCTCATAAGTTGAGACGCAAGGGCACAGCTGTTTTATTGTAGCTGCTGGAACAGCCATTAATATGAAGAAAACCAGCAAGTGCAAATGATAAAACTCATGCCAGTTATATAGCAGAGCCAAGGTTAAAGTATTATGTCTTTATCTCCTACGTGTGCATTGTAACAGGCTGAAATCCACTTGTTATTTATTTTCAGCAAGAAGATCAATTGATACCTGGACATTGTTCATATCATGGTCTATCTATCTATCTCAGTCTCTTTGCTTTTGACCTTTCCTTCCCATAAATTAAGGGATAATCCTTCTACCCACCCACAGACCAAGAGGTACTCCTCTACAAGAATTGGTGTGACTTGTAAAGCCTCCTTCAGGTTGAGCTCGGTTTCCGGTGACTTCATCTGCAACTCCACCTAGAATGCACACGGCCTTTTCTACTGCCTGGTTTTCAGCTTCTCTATCTAGCTCGTGACCTTGTGATTTTACGGTGTTTTCAAAGCTTTGGGATTTAGAGTGTTCTCTCATCTAAGCCACATATCTTTTTGAGTTCAGTCAAGGTTTGCTGGGTGTTACCACCGAGCTGCAAATTCCCCAACACTGCATACACACAGTGAAATAATATGCCATGTAGAGGCAAGATACACGAGAGGTTCCAACAATATGCCCCTACTAAGAAATAATATGTCCCATTGCATTCTGTCCATAACACCATTCGCAGACTGGTAGACTTTTTTTATTACAGCTGGGTGTGCAACAAGGGGGGGGGGGGGGAAAGAAGAAGAAAGTCATATGATGTGGAGTTGGTATATTAAGGTTTCTTGGCTTCTTCCAATTGACTTCTGGAAGTACAAGGGTGGGTGGGGTTTTTTTGTTGTTTGTTTTTTTTGTTTTGTTTTGTTTTTTGGTAACCTAGTTCAGACAGGAGTGATTTGTTTGCTCAATCCCTAGCAGTGTTGCAGAGTGAAACCGAATCACACATCTGCAAAGGAGGAAGGCTGTTGAATCTCTGCATGTTCTGAGATGGTTAGATTCCAGTCTAGAAATCAATCAAGAAACACCAGGAAGTAGACTTGCTTATGAGACAGTAACGTTTGTAGATTCGTATCTTTAAAGGTGGGGTCCTTAGTTGTGGGGATTAGTTTCCATCCGTTGCTTCTTGTCCTGCCCTCAGGTGCTTTGGAGAATAGCTTGACTCCCTCTTCTTTGTGGCAGCCCCTCTGACACTGGAACATTGCTATCATGTCACCCCTTTCACTAGACTAGACATACTCAATTCCAGCAAACATTAATATGTTTCAACCTCCAGTCCCCTAATCATCTTCCTTGCTCTTCCCTGCACTATTTCTAGAGTCTCAATGTCTTTTTTGTATTGTGGTGACCAGAACTAGATGCAAGTGTGGCCTTACCAAGGCCTTATAAAGCGGTATTAACCCTTCATGTGATCTTGATTCTATCGCTCTATTAATGCAGCCTAGGACTGTGTTGGCTTTTTTGGCAGCTGCTGCACATGGCTGGCTCATATTTAAGTGATTGTCTGCTAGGACTGCAAAATCTGCATAATTATTAGAGATACCTTTCAAAGGGCTGGGAAGGGATGCACCTTCACTCTGCATGTTAAAGATCTGAAGTTATGTTGTCTCTCTGCTCCCTGGGAAAGAGCCCCTCCCTCCTGGGACTGGACTGCATTCTACCACAAAAGGTGTACATAGGATAAAATGTGCTGATGTTGTTACTACTACTATTACTGATGCCATAATAGCAGAAAATTAGCTTATGTTCTTTCCAAATCTTTACAGTCCGTGACTTTTATTGCTCTGCAGGATAGCTAAGTATATTTCATCAGCACGCGGACCATAGCAGTGAT
This sequence comes from Arizona elegans, assembly GCA_022577455.1. Lineage (NCBI taxonomy): Eukaryota > Metazoa > Chordata > Lepidosauria > Squamata > Colubridae > Arizona > Arizona elegans. The sequence goes on from JAKOOJ010000005.1 coordinate 102,890,248, forward strand.
GATAAGGGCAATCTTGTAGAGCATTTCATCAGGGTATAATTTAAACCAAACATTTAATATCATCTTCATTTTAACTGGAGAGATTGAGAAATGAACTATTTCCTGATGCCAAGGTCTATGAATAATTGAATTTGATGGATTTGGAATTGGCGGTTGGCCTTGGAAATGAGAGAATGGAGAATTCCTGTGAAAGTGATTATCAGGTAAGTGTAACTGCATTCCCCAAGTGCTTCTCAGAAAGGAGAAAAGAGCGGTGGGCCCTGGGCCAGATGGCTTAGTCAGATTCTCCTTAAGGACCAAGCCAGCTGTTTACAGAAGCCATGATAGTCCCAACCTCTATTGCAAAATGGGAGAGACCATAGTTAGAAGACAGACGAGAGCTGTGGACCTTAGTAGAATTGTCTTTTCCCTCAACTGGCACAGGATTTTCACAACTTCTGCTTCCTTTTCAATGTACTCTTTGTCTGCTCATCTGATGCTTTCCGGTTAGTGATGCTCCCTGCTTCTCTGGACCAGGAAGAATTCCTGCCGGGCAAAGCTTGGTTAGCTGATGCACAGCACTCTCCTCCACGTCTACAAAATCAGTCTTGCAACCTGGTTGCACTTCAACCTTAAAGCTCTAGGAATGTATGGTAAATGAATGAATAAAGGAACGAACCCACTTATTTACCAAAGCACCTGAAGGCAGGACAAGAAACAATGGATGGAAATTAATCAGGGAGAGAATCAACCAAAAACTATTAACAATGAGGACAATCAACCAGTGGAACAAATTGCCTTTGGAAGTTGTGGCTGCTCCATCACTGGAGGTTTTTAAGAAGAAACTCGACAGCCACTTGTCTGGAATGTGATAGGTCTCCTGCAAGAGCCCAGGGTTAAACTAGATAACCTCCAACCTCCTTTCCAACTCTGTTACTGTGAATGAATGAATGAATGAATGAATGGATGGATGAATGAACAAATGAATGTTAAGGATCTTGTATTTCCCTTGATAATTTGAATGCTTCTATTTATGGCTTCATCAAGCAACTTAAGAAAGTATTTTACCGTTGCTTTCATGAAAGTTTTTGCGGAAGCCTAATCTAGTCCATTAATTTATTTGGTCTGTAACTGTTTATTCAAGAAATGCTTTCTAACTTTGCAGAGCTCTGTGTACCTATGCTCTCTTTAGTTTCAAATCAGTATATTTGAGGAAAAAATTAGTATCCAGGCATAAAGCATTAACATTTATGGCAGACAGTGAACGTGTCTCTCTGTACTGATTTCATAGGTTACAATATATTTCAGCCAGCCTGGACTGGTTCAGGAGAAATCAAGGATGTTTGAGAGAGAATAAATATACATGAAAAGATTCCTATTTAGTTTGGTGCTTTTGAATAACCATGTTTGAAAGTCTCTTCATCTTGCCTTGAAAAGCTTCTCCTATTTATCTGAAAGAATTCAGTGTCAAAGACTTTGCCCTTGCATTGACTATCCAAATGCAGCAGATGGAAACTCAATGGCTTTTTAAAATTTATTTTTAATATAAGCCACCTTTTGGAAATGCAATCTCTGGCAGTTTCCCCTGCCATCACTGCTACTAGAATTAAAGTTCCAGGAGTTTTACTTTTCCCTCCCTCCCTCCCTACACCAAGTAACGTGAAACTTTTTTATAACCTTTTATTAAAATGAAACATAAATGTCCTTGGTATGTTAATATCATTTAATTAGTCTATTCCTCCCCTCCTCAGTTCCTTAGCTAGTTTAATTAAAGAAGAAATGTTTGACAGATTAATTTTATAATGATTTTAAATCCAGTAAGAAGTTGTATCTGTTCCTGGGAGAAATAGCTGTGTGGGTATTTAGGTTAGTTTACATATTATTTATTAATTTTCCTTTCAAGGTCTCCCCATCCTCCAACCCTCAAAGGACTGTCATCCTTAGCAATCATAACACATTTCTTTGCATTAATTTTAGTGGCAATGAGTTTCTTTAATTGAACTGATCAGGGACCAATGTATATACATTGTTCCCCAAATGGAAAATCCCACTGAGTTTGGCAAATTTCCTGTTATGTAACCATCTACCATAATATTAATTTTAGAATAACTTCTAATCCAGACAAGTTGCAATGAAGGGTATCAAAGAAGAGAACCTCAAAATGGAGCGTATCCATTTCCTCCATGGAGGAGGGAAGTCAAGATTATGTCAGACTAATAAGTCCCTCTTTCTTCCTCCCCATATGAGGTTATTTCATAACTTCTGACCTACATATTTCTGAAAACCCAGGCAGAATTCGATAAAAAGGTTTTGCACAGCTCTTTCACCATTCCCTTCATTGAGCTCCCATGAATATGTATGCTCTCCTATGAACTATCGTTCACTGCATTCAAAAAGCACCTTCCACCCCAACCAACCATTTGGAGTTGTTACCACTGAACGATGTATTTAAGAGTCACGATCTGCTTGTAGGCAATTTCTAAGCAAATCTTTGTCTTTTCCCCCCCTTTTTCTTTTGACTAGAGCTGAATGAAATGTCAGCTTCAGGCTTCCCTTTCTCTGTTGAATTTCTTTATATATATATAACTTTATTGATTTTCAAAGGAAAAGTTCAGCATTAACAAATAATAAACAGGAAAATTTATTTTAAAAATAAAAGAAAGTTCAGGAAAGGGATGGAGTAAATGAATGCAGAGGCGATAGCAGTGAACAAAGAAAGATGGAACAAGAATGACTGCTGACTTACCTTGGTATAGATATGTCGGAAAAAGAGTTCAGAATTACAAATTTATTGTTCAAGTCTCTACACGGGAATCTAGATAAGTAAATCTAGATAAGGTTCAATGGCTTTCAAAGAGGGTTGGACTCAGGGGTGGGTTCTACTTACCTTTACTACCAGTTCGTAAATGGGAGTGTGCGCAAGCACTACTGCTCATGAACAGATCATCAATTATGACATCCGGGCGGGTGGGCGGAGTCTCCTGCCACTTTTACTACCGGTTCTAAAGGACTGGACAGATCCGGGAGCAACCCACCACTGGTTGGACTTCACCCTCTTGTGACTACGTAAAGAGTCTAAATGGATTCCCTGTTTGACTCCTTCCCTGGCAGAAGCCAGTCTCTCTTCTACAGATATAGTTAAAGAACAGACATCAAACTCTTAGTCTAATAACATTTGTCTACTTTATTTCCATAGTCTCATATAATTCCAATCCTCAAATCCTCAAATCAATTTTTCATTTATTTCAGTTTCTTGCAAAAAGTCCAAAAGTGGTTTCCATATAAAAATAAAACTTGTCAAAGTCTTTTCTTTCAACAAGGCTGTGAATTTCACCATCTCTGTCAATCCCAGCAGCTTCACCATCCATTGTGGGTCCATGCAATATTTAAGCAAATCCTTTTCTTTTCTTTTTGATTAGAGTTGGATGAAGTATGAGCTACAAGCTTCTCCTCTGTTGAAATTGCAACTATCTTATAAATGTTAAATTAAGGAACTAAGATATGTTCTACACAACTAGTGTAAGGTGGACCTCCACAAGAGGTCCTGGAATAACAAAATATTCTAGAAATTATTATAGAAACACTTCTCTGCAACTTCTCAGTTGAGAGGGAGGCCTCTCTTTCAAAGGAAAGAAAGAAAACAAACAGGTCTCCACCCAAATGTATTTTTTATAATATATTGGTTTTAGCAGGAAAATAGTTCACTTGCTGGTAATAATGATAATCACTGAGAGCCAGTTTGGTCTTGTGGCTAAGACATCAGGCTAGAAGTGAAGGGATGGTGACTTCTAATCCTGCTTTAGCCGTGAAAGTGCTGGTGACTTTGAACCAACCACCAGGAGACAGTGAATTCTAGTCCCACTTTAAGCATGAAAGTCTGCTGGGTGATATTGGGCCAATAGTAGGAGATGGTAAGTTCTAGTCCTGCTTTAGGCATGAAAGTCTGTTGGGTGACTTGGGCCAATCACTAGGAGTGAGTTCTAGTCCTGCCTTAGGCAAAAAGCCAACTGGGTGACATTGGCCAATCAGCAGGAGACAGTGAGTTCTAGTCCTGCCTTAGGCACAAAAGACAACTGAGTGACCTCAGGCCAATTACCAGGAGATAGTGAGTTCTATCAAGAGTCGTGGTTAGAATTCAGTATTGCAAACTGACTCTGCCGACTGCCAGCAGTTCTATTCTCACCAGGCTCAAGGTTCTTCCATCCTTCCATCCTTCTGAGGTCAGTAAAATGAGGACCCAGGCTGTTGGGGGCAAGAGGCTGACTGTATGAACTGATTAGAGAGGGCTGGAAAGCCCTGTGAAGTGGGATATAAGTCTAAGTGCTATTGCTATTGCTATTCTGGACATGAAAGTCGGCTGGGTGACTTTGGGCCAGTCCCTCTCTCTTAGCCCAATCCATCTCACAGGGTTGTGGTTGTAGGGAAAATGGGAGGAGGAAAGTGTGTTGGATATGTTCGCTATGTGAATTATTTGTAAAAATCATAAAGGTAGGATACAAATAAGTAAATAAATAAAAGTAACGTAAGAAGAAACCACCTACCTTACAGTGATTAAACATAAATTAAACCCGAGCCAGAATGAAGACAAAAAGCAAGGACCAAGCTAAGAAAAGAAAGGCTCTTGAATTATTAGCTGTTGTTCAGAATGTTGAAAGTTTAGGGAATTATTTCCCTAGCAAACAGAGGCAGAATTGAGCAATAAAGATATGTAAGCAGAAATGCTGGGAGCTGATTTTAATCCTTCCGGTGGAAGGAGAACCTACAACTGAGCAATCTGTGAAGAATATTTATTTTGAAGGGTGTTGATATATCATCAGGAATGTATATTGCATCTGCCAAAGTGGTCTCTGAGCTTCGTCATTTCCTTTTTCCCTAGGCAGGAGGGAAAAAAAGTTGTTCTTTTTTCTTGAGAAATCCATCTAGAAATGAGCGTATCCATTGAAAGTATCCATAGAATTCAGATCTTTTTAAAATAATGCAATAATTCCCCCCACCCCTCTCTTTTTTTTGCCCAAATTTACACAGCAGAATGAGATGGTTCAATGGGCTCTTTTAGCAGGTAAAATATGGTGGGTGGGGTTTTTTTTTTGGCTCAGGCTTATTTGTTTGTTTTAAATGTTATTGTACATCATATAGTTTTATTCCAGCTCTAGATTTTCTAGCTATGTGAATATGAAACAGATATTTTCTGTTTGTGTGTGTGTATGTTTTAATCGAGGCAATATATATTATGGGAGCCATAATTTCATTCTATTTTGGCTGATTTAAATGAACCAAGTATAACATAATCCTATTGTGAGGTATTGGTTACCAGAATCTCAAATATCACCTCTCTTAAATCCAAAAATAGAATGGAATAGTTACCATTCTTACCATACTTTTCAGAGGGTAAGATGCATCTTCCCCCGCCCCTAAAAGTGGGTGAAAATTGTGGTGCACCTTATACACCAAATGTTGCCGAAGCCCCGCCCACCTGCCAGCCCCCAACCTTTAGCCATTTTCAGCCTCCACGTGTCGCGTTTTCGGCCTCTGCATGGCCCGTTTTTGGCCTCCGTGCATCTCATTTTTGGCCGGTTCCAGGAAGCATGGATTGCCACCGCCAATCCCCGCCATCTTGAACCAGCCAAAAACACGACGCACGGAGGCAGCGTTCAGCAGCAACGTGTTGTGGTGATCCCCACAGCCCAGAATGGGTCTAAAATGGCGCATGCGAAAGCCAAAAATGCAATGTGCAGAGGCGGTGATGGGCTTTGGTGACCCACGCAGCGAGGAACAGCTGATTGGTGGTATTCCGGGAGGCCGATTTAATCACCAATCAGCTGTTCCTGCTAAATCAGGCTGTGATAACCTGCCGAAGCTGACCAGGCTTTTTTGCTGTTTGCTGCAAGGATGCTAGCCAGATGAATACTGATGGATGCTGGTAGGCAGAGGCAGAATTCTTTTTTATAGTTTTCCTCCCCAAAAGCTAATGTGTGTCTTATACGCCAGAGCATCTTATACTCCAAAAAATATGGTATTTATCGCAAAGTGGCAACACGGCAATTTAACCTGAATAATATGGTTTTACTACCAGTGGCGGTGTTCAAATATTTTAACAAGTTCTTCCTAATGACCGGGTGACCATGGCTGAGGGGTGTCATGTGACTGAGTGAATGTAGCCAACTCTATATCACTCATTTGGGTGGTGTCTGTATGAGACAGGCAGGGTTGGGGAGGGAATCCAGGGGTCTCCAGTGGGTGGAGAGGGGAGTGGGAGGAAAGAAAGAAAGATCCCAGCTGTTTGTGTGTGTGTGTGTGTGTGTGTGTGTGTGTGAGAGAGAGAGAGAGAGAGAGAGAGAGAGAGAGAGAGAGAGAGAGAGAGAGAGAGAGAGAGAGAATACCGCCATCAGCCCTGATATAACTCTTTGAGATTGGATCGGATCTATCTCTCTCTCTCTCTCTCTCTCTCTCTCTCTCACACACACACACACACACACACAAACACACAGAGAGAGAGGGGGGTTAGATTGGATCACTTTCTCTCTCTCCTTTCCTGCTTTAGGCAGGCTTAGAATGTCTGCCAGGCCCAGCATGCTGTGGATGCCCCTCGCTCACCCCTTTGCCCAGCTTCCCTCCTCCGTGGTCTCCTTGGTGCTCGCTCACCTTCTCCCTCCCCAGTCTAGCTTGATGCAGACGGCAGTGCAGTTCACCTTGCCCTTTCCAAGCCCTCTGTCAGTGAAGCTGGGCGCTGGTGAGGGCTGATTTTTTGTGTAGCTTTGTCTGGCTGTTTGTGGGGGGGGGAATGGATGGGGGCCTGTGGAGCAAGCCTGCGTCAAGCTAGACTTGGAAAGCTGGCTGTGAGAGGAAGAGAAGCCGGGCGAGCGGGGGGGGGTGTCCCCTTGCCCCAGAAGCAGCAACCTCACATTCTCCCCTCTCTACTAGCCCCCTTCTTCTCATGGGATTGCCCAGCAGTGGGAACAGAGAGGGAGGAGGGGGTGGCATTCCTACATGCTCCCATTTCTGTGTGGCACTCTCCCCACAATGCTAAAGGCCACTGCTGTCCCCTTCTTCCTCTCCATTCCTGCTGCTGGGTGAAATCTCTCCCCCACGTCCAGACACCAGGCCAAACCACCTCCAATTCAACCCCCATCCTAGCTCAGTGCTTGGGGGAAGACCTCCAGATCTCCGAAGGGAGATTGTCCCAAAGGGCTGGGGGGGACATGCAGAGAAGACATCCCTCTGAGGTCTCATCAAGGAGGCAGCGTTTAAGAGAGGGCATCTGGAGCAGACCCGCCTTATCTAACCTATTACAATGAGCAGGGAGAGGCTGTCCTGCCAGTAAGCTGGCCCAGTGGTGAAATCCTTTTTTTTTTTACTACCGGTTCTGTGGGCATGGCCTGGTGGGTGTGATGGGCTTGGTGGGCATGGCAGGGGAAGGATACTGCAAAATCTCCATTCCCACCCCACTCTGGGGCCAGCCAGAGGTGGTATTAGCCGGTTCTCTGAACTACTCAAAATTTCCACTACCGGTTCTCCAGAACTTGTCAGAATCTGCTGGATTTCACCCCTGAGCTGGCCCTCTTTTAAAGTAATGCTGTAGAAATGTCTTTGCTGTTCTTCTTTTCCTTTTGGGATTCAGACATAAAAGAGCCAAACAGCCAGCAAAAAGATAAAAGGAGTCAAAATAACTGTTTTCTTTTTTTTCTTTTTCTTTTTCTTTTTTTTAAAGCGTAAAATGAACGATGCATTGATATCCCTATATGAAGGTATTTTTGACAATAATGCTGCTTGGTTCCATATTCTCATATTATTAGGATGTCAGAATGATAGATGCTCCAGTGAATAATAATTCTTTTGACAATCTTCCCAGGATGAGGGAACCAGCTGAGAGTTGGAATTACGTTATTTATCTCTATCTTTCATTCCACGAAGCCCTACATCCTGACCTACTTCTCTTGTCTTTCTAGAGTAAGAGGAAAATACAACGAGGTTTTATTTTTAGCAATTTTTTTTTCCAGTTTAGCACTGCTCTGGAATTCGATTGCATGCCCAGGTATCTTTGAATGACAAGTAAAAACACGATAAGGGTGGAAAATATATCAACATTTATTTAGGAGTATGTTCCTCTCAAATCGGCAGGGCTTATTTCCAGATAAAGCTGTCTGTAATTATTCTAGAGAGGGAATAAGCTGTTCCAAATGATTCCTGTGCATGCTATGTCTATTTTCCCCTCTAATCCTCACGGTATTTATTGACTTATATATATTATATATTATATATATTATATATACTATAGATATGTTACGATGTCTGCTTTGCACGCTCACTTTCCCATATTGCCACTGTTGTTAAGTGAATCCCTGCATTTTTTAGGTTAGTCACATGATTGATAAGTGAATAAGTGAAGGTCAGAAAAGGCAATTGATCATGTGACCCCAGGGCATTGCAACCATCATAAATACGAACCAGTTGCCAAGCCTCTTTTTCCAGTGACGTTGTAACCTTAAACAGTCACTAAATGAAGTTGTAAGTTGAGGACTACCAGTACCTGTAATTATTTTAGAGTTTGGGGTGCTCCTCACTCCCCCCCCGTCACTCCCCACTGTCCTTTTGACTGTATTTGTATCAAAGCCAACACAGTTGGGGAAAATCAAAGCAGCAAGAACGATACAAATTTTGGTCAGGTATCTTTAACACCCTCTGGGTATAAATGCAGAATCATGGACAGTGTCATAGGAATCTCCCAGGTTCGTTTATAGTGAGGTGCTTTGCAATCTCTGACAACGTATTGAAATATATACTTCCTGCATGTTTCCCCATCTAGCCTAAGTTGCCATTTAGAAGAGAAGCTGCCAACTGATTTGACTTCTACATCTTAATTGTTTATCTCTGTGATTTTTTTCTCTCTCCAGAGTTCCTACAATCTTTCATTGCCTTTAACTTGGAGGGAAAAAGTAGCAAAGCATGAAAGGCATATATTTTAACTAGATTTAAACTAGTACGGTCGTTTTCTCCCATATTTTCCCCCCTGCTAAGCCAAGCTTGGTTCTTCTTTGTCATCCAGGAAGTATCTTCAGCTTCAAGATATTCTTGAGATGTTATTTAAAGCAGTTGTTAGGGAGGAAATAGCTGTTTTTCCAAGAGTTATTGATAAAGAAGGAGATTTGATAAGTGGTGGCATTGGATAAGAAAAACAATGATGGCCATTTTTTATTGGTTCATGTTCCTATCTGCTAATGTCCTTTGCTAGTATTTTAACTTTGAGCAGATGTTGTAGTAATAGATGCTCTGTCTAGGACATAAAAAAGTACAATTGCTGTAGATATCTGATGTATTGTGTTGCATTTTGAGAACTTCACTGTTTCAGCGATGATGATCCCAGAGGGATCGTGCTGCTGGTTGTCATGACCAAACAGATTATTCAACCTTTATATTTCTTTTAACTCCAGAGCTTTAGAAAAATACCAAACCCTAGGAAGAAGTCATAGAGACAACAGTGTAGTCTATATTGCTCTTGACCTATTGTTGTTGTTCGCTCGCTGGGTCATGTCTGACTTTTCACAACTCCATGGACCACAGCATGCCAGCCTCCCGTCTCCTGTAATTTCTCCAAATTCATGACCTTTGTGTCAATGACACTGTTTAACCATTTCCTCCTCCGTCATCCCCTGAGTGACAGAGTTCACAGAATGAACTGAGTGAACTTTCCCTTGGATTTGAGCTTCATGGCCTAATACCGTCTTACAATATTTCATGGGTAAGCGTTATCTATTCTCACTAGAATCTATCCCATTCCTGTTGCTCCTTCCTATGCCATCTAGTACCTCCTTGGTCCTGTTCCACGTGTGTATCACAGGGTCCAGGAAACATGTTTCTGGGACCTTAAACCTAAGTCAATTAGGTTTAAACGTAATGCTCAATGAAGGGAGCTATAGGCACGGCTCATGGCTGAGAAGATAGCTGGTGATCTATGGAACAGAAGTGGGAGGGAGAGTGTCCATAAGAAGAATAATTAAACCAAGGTAACTCATAGTAAAATATCATAGTAAAATATCAAGAACATTAATATTGATAAAGAAACATGGCAGCCATCCAGTCTCACCACTCAAAGGCAATATTAATGCTCATGGGTTATAAAATATTTACTTCCTTCTTTTTTTGAAAGGCAGAACTTGAAGGTGTATTCCCCGTGTTTTGAATTTCTTCGCCATGAATGTTAAAGTGGCAGGTCTGCAAAACTTTGGAAAGAGAGAAGGGACAGGCAATAAAATTCATATTCAGCACCACTTGGCCCACTAATTAAGAAGAAAGAAAGCATCTCTTCCATTCCAGTTGGATTGGTGTACATATAATTGTTCTTAAGTTGTCCCCTAATTGCAAAGCCAACTTGCTATTTCCTTTGAGAGGTGAAACAAAATTAAGAAATCTTTGCAGTCCCAAAGGAGCTTTTTCCAAAAGGCAACTAGACTTTCTAGGGTTTGTTTTTTTTTTTTTTTTTTTTAATGTTTTGCTTCTCATCCAAGATGCTTCTTCGGTCCCAACGGACGGGTGGGCTAACAATCTTTAAAGACATCTAGTTATAGGAAGGTTTCTATACTAATATAAACACTGATAATAAATAATAAATGTATTTATTAACTGTTTTTAGCTCTGTTGTATGTCGCCCAGAATTGCTTGTGAGATGGATGGCTATATATACAGTATTGGCTGAAGAAATACATAAGAAAGATATTTAGAAAGGTTTAGGTATGTTTCCTTTCTATGTTGACTACTTGGAAATCATGGAAAGATATATTTGAGATGAAATTATGCAGAATAATGGGTTAAATTATGGGAGGTAAGAGGATCTATGAGGAAATGCAGAATATCAATAAGAACAATGTTACAATAAAATGACTTTCCCAGAATATGTTCCTTCATTTACTGAAAGCCTTATATACAGCTTGTCAAAATAAAGATTTCCCCAGACAGCTTTCAAAGTATCTTTAATAATATTTTAAAACCAATCCGTATTGCTAAAGGAGCAGCTAACAACTAAACAGAAGATTACACATTAGTGCTAAAAAAAAACAAAAACAACAATTTTAATCATTTTAACCAAAAATAGGTTGAAAACAAAAATGGAAGTTGCTAAATGCACTTTTCTGAAAGAATCACACAAAAAGAGTTGACATTTGCAATGCCTTCTGCCAATAAATTGTGAAAGAAGGAAATATTTAAATATTTTCAAGAACATGGTAAAAATGAACTTCCTTCAATATTCCGGATTTTGTCCTTTGTCGGTCATGATGCAGCATGAAAAAAAAAAAAAAATAGAAGAAGAAAAAAAAGGGAGAAAGGGTGCTTGTAGCCCTGAATCAGTGGTGGGTTGCCCCCGGTTCGGACTGGTTCACAAGAACCAGTAGTAAAACTGGTGGTAGGCCCCGCCCACCACCCCAGATGTCGTCATCTGTGATCTGCTCATGCACAGAGGCAAGGCAAGGTGAGCAAAGCAAGCGCGTGCACGTGATCCCGTTCTGAACCGGTAGTAAAGGTAAGTAGGACCCACCCCTGCCCTGAATGTGTATTTTTCATACATTTCAGAGGTGCGAAGTACAAGTTACGCGTAAGGTGACATCCAAGCCCCACATGAACCCTATGTGAAGAAGCTATAGAAGAATTTTCCAAAGACTGTAGATGAAACTAGGCAAAGTCATATTTCAGTTGAGTTTCTTCTTGTATTTCTGTATTTCTGGTTTTGTTTTGTTTTCTGGAGAAAAATTAAAGTTCTTATAGAATTGACTGAGGTGACAATCACATACATATGTTAGGAATTTATACTTCAATTGTTGTGTCATTTCATTGTCCTAAAAGTGAGTGTCAGCCAGCCTGTTGTTCCTAGTAAAAGTACTTCTCTCTAAATCCATGGAGCCCAGGAGTTTTCTTTCCTAGGAAAGGAACAGAGGCAGCCCTGACCTTGAGTTGGTTTAATCAACCCAAGTGGCCACAAAGAGGTTACAGGACAACCTCAACTTAACAACCATTTGTTTAGTGACCGTTCCAAGTTACAACAGCACTGGAAAAACAAATGACTTCTAAGTTCCTAGAGTGACTTTTTCATCCTTATGACCGTTGCAGCATCCCCGCAGTCACATGATCAAAATTAGGATGCTTGGCAGCTGGCACATATTTATGATGGTTGCAATCCTAAAAACGGGCCCTTTGGAAGCTTCTGGCCAGGAAAGGCCACGGGGAAGCCAGATTCGTTTTACAACCGTATGACTAACTTAACAACTGCAGTGACTCACTTCACAATGGTGACATGAAAGGCCGTAAAAATGGGGCAAAGCTCACTTAACAACTGTCTCACTTAGCAACAGAAACCTCAGTTATGGCCATAAGTGGAGGATTACCTGAGATACAAGGACAGAGTAAAGTTGTATTGGAGAGATCAATGTGCCTTTTTGGTTCTAATGTGAAGCTTCTTCCGTTCCCTTCTATGGATTTGGGCCATTTTGAACTTCATTAAGAAATTTGCATAGAGATGGACAAATAAATACAAGAGGAAATTGTTCATATTTTGCTGATGCTAGAAATGGGACCATTTGTATTCAGCGATAAGCAGATATGTTTGCGTCTCTAGTGGTAAATGTCACACACAGCTATAACATGTGAAGTGTTATTACCTAGCTATATTTTCAGACCTGGGCGTTTTTTTTCTTTTTCTCTCCTAGTGGCATTAAGCACCCTCTGTTTGTGTGAGCACAATTTCTGCCTTTAATGCTTGTTTCATATTGAAGGGAAGGACTGAGAACCAAGATTAATATTTATGGGCTGAATAATGGAGACATGTCAGTCATTTAGTCTCAGGGATCAGTTCTCATATTGTGTTTTAATATTTTAAAGTGTTAGTACAGTAGGTGTGAATCACATTTGCACCCCAAGCAGAGGAAAAAGGAATTTGAGGGCGACAATTGTAGCTTGGATTCCTGTTGATATCTGAAGTCAGTTAGAGCCAGTTTGGTCTGGTGGTTAAGGCACCAGACAGAAATGGGAGACTAGGGGTGACATTATCTGATATTGGGGTCTTCCAATATCTCAGGGGTTGCCACAAAGAAAAGGGGGTCAACCTATTCTCCAGAGCCCCTGAAGGCAGGACAAGAAGCCTTGGATGGAAACTAACCAAGGAGAGAAGCAACCTGGAACTAAGGAGAAATTTCCTGACAGTGAGGACAATCAACCAGCGGAACCAGATGGCCACCAGAAGTTGTGGCTGCTCCATCACTGGAGGCTTTTAAGAAGAGACTGGCCAGTCACTTGTCTGAAATTACCTAGGGCCTCCTGCTTGAGGCTGCAGGAGGCTGGACTAGAAGACTTCCAAGGACCCATTCTATTCTATTCTATTCTATTCTATTCTATTCTATTCTATTCTATTCTATTCTATTCTATTCTATTCTATTCTATTCTATTCTATTCAAAAGAGGCCAATCACCTCCTTCTCATTTTCTGCATCAAGATGGGCCCTGGAAGACTATTAGCCAGATAAGCTAATTAGTGCACAAAAGAAAAGCTGAATATCATTTTTTTAAAAAACAAAGACTTTTGGAGGAAGAAACATGAAACATTGATAGATGTTTACCCGCCCAATGCAGCAACGTCCCTCTATAAATACCTAAAATTTTGCTTGTCATAAGTCCTTTCTATGGAAGGGTGAGAGAAGAGGTTGCTCAGAAAATGGCATTTTTGCTGCTGTCATCCTATCTCTTTAAGCTCTCTATAAAAGCGGTGCTGAAGGAGAGAGAGAGAGCTGTGTGTGAAGGTTAAGCAACTAGAAGGAGGATTTTTCTCTATACTCACAGGGAGTCCTTGGAATAGCAGTGGAAAAGAGGGGAGTAGTGATGAGGAGTGAGTAATAGCTGTGAAGACTGTGTGTGTGTGTGTGTGTGTGTGTGTGTGTGTGTGTGTGTGTAGGGACATGGTGTTGTTGGCTCTTTTGTTTTTTGGAGCCCACTAAACGGGGTCTAGTTAAAAGGACCCATGAGAAAGTAGTGGTAGAAGTGGGATATTCATTTTAAAAAACTGGAATATCCAAAGCAGGATGGCAACCGCACAAGTGGAATTGGCTTAAACTCAAGGAGTTTGTTTATTTCATTATTTGTAAAATTTATACGCCGCCCAACTTATCTTAAGGTAGCTTGTAAGATTGTAAGGCGGCTTACAATCATAAAGATAAAAACCTCTATAAATTAAAAACATAAATAAGAACTTATTAAATACTCCATGAAAGGAAAACAAGCCTTAGCTGCAAAAAGGAAGGGAGTTTGACTCTTGCAGGAATAGCCAACATCCTGTTGTGGCCCGCCAGCGGCCTGCGTGGATCGTGGCTAATCCTGACGACAAGGAGGCTGGTGTGGGGTCGCGCCAGCAGCCTGTGCAGCTGGCGCTCGCGTCGGACAGCGAGGAGGCTGAAGAGGATGTGGTGCCAGAGGCAGAGATTCAGCCAGGGACTTCAGAACCTCCAGAGGTGACTTCAAGTGTAGAGAGTGAAGTGGAGGAGCCTCTCCTCAATGCTCGAGCCAAAAGGCAGGAGTGGCTACTCAGGAGGAGGAGGTCTCCTCGAGAGTAAGGTTTGAGTATAATTGGCCATTTCCTTAGCCTATTTAAGTCACACGCAGTTAGTAATTTCTTGCTGAAAATAACATGTAATTATTACAGAGCATTTTGGAGAGTGAGTGTCTTATCATATCTTGTTTTCTGGGCTGGTTGCCAACCTTTGCCAGACTTTATTTATTCTTGGTATGTTATAACTTTGATAAGGACCGTTGGTGTGTGTCACAATCCTTGGGAATCCGGACCTGAGGCAGAACACATCCTGACTTCAGAAGGCAGACCTCTTACCAGACCTACTAACAGACCTAAAGTACCTACACCACACAAATAGATGTGGAAAAGGTAGAAGAGAAAGAGAGAGTCCCCCTTAGAGACTACGGCTTCGGTAGAATTGAGTATCTGTCCGTCCCCCCCATGCCTATAGCTAACTCAAAGAAGACAGTCAACTGTCAATTTTTAACATGACACAGGTAGTCCTTGACTTACAACAGTTCATTTAACGAGTGACCTAATTTACAACGGCACTGAAAAAAGTGACTCATGACCGTTTTTCACACTTACAACTGTTGCAGCATCTCCATGTGATCAAAATTCAGATGCTTGGCAACTGGCATGTACTTATGACTGTTGCAGTGTCCTGGGGTCATGTGATCCCATTTGGCGACCTTCTGACAAGCATAGCCAAAGCCATGCTAACAACCGTGTTACTAACTAAGCAACTGGGCTAGTCACAAAATGGGGCATGATTCGATTAACAACTGTCAGTTGTGGTCATCAGTTGAGGATTACTTGTATTCACTCTATTGATTCATTCACATTTTCTTCCTAGGCTTCCTAGGACTATAGGAACAACACCACACACTATAAGGTTAACACTAACACCTAAATACGTTTCAAGCTAAGACGTTTGCCTACCAGTTTTATGCACCACTTGGAAGAGGCCACAATGGTTGGGGTTTCCTCCCCGCCCGCCCCAAGTAACTGAAGGTGTGAGCATTACTCATGAACTACCCAATCATCCTACTTTTTGTTCCTAGTTTTATTTAGTTGATTAGCTCAAATCTGCTCTGAGCACATTTCACAGAGAAAAGAAATGATATCCATCCATCCATCGCCACAAGAAGCCACATTCATTGCCACTAATAGTGAAAAGCTGGTTCTAAGGACTCATAAAAGAATAAAGGAAGACAGTCTCAATGCATCTCAGGTTCATTTGTTCCTCTGTCCTTTTCCACTTTATGAAGCCCAGTTTAGAATAAGGTGCTGGCAATTTCACTTTCTTAATAAATAATTTTTATTGTACTTTAATGCTTAATCTTTTGCTGATCTCCAGTGGATGTCAAGTTGACTTCACTGCATTGTTATTTGAAGGAGTTGTAGAGAATTTTGCAATCCCTGCTCATCTCACAAAATAGTGGTGCTTCCCAAATTTGGCATGATTTCTTATAGCCAGGAGCTGGGTTTCCATCCTCTCCCTTTCTCTAGCAATATCATAGAATACCTGTGGGGTCCTTGGTGCTCTCTGAGCTTGGTGTTTTTCTTGCAGACGTTTTCATTACCAAACTAGGCAACATCATCATAGTTTGATAAGAAAATGTCTGCAAGAAAAACACCAAGCTCAGAGAGCACCAGCGACCCCACATTTCAACCCTGAACTGCAATATTCTCTTCTATTGGTAGAGTGTATCTATAAAAAGAAAATGGTTGGAGGAAATGTAATCGAATCAAATGGGACCAATCATTGTACTGTATGTTATCTATGTGGTGGTATGAAAGATCTGCTTAAAAATTAGAATGTAATGTATCAACATTTGGCTCCGTGGTGATTGGATAAAGGATAATTAAAGGCTATCTCCACCTACAGAACAACATTGATTTAATAGAGAATGATGATCAGGCCTAGCTCTCACTGAGAAGTACAACGAAACTGTTCTGAGGCTGTAAAAACTAGAATCAGAAAGTTCAAAGAAAATAATTTCTTTTATTTCCATCCTATTCCAATGATGAAAGTGTGTTGTTTCAGCTAAGATGAACCCAAAATTCTTGCTTTGTGTAGTGTTACACAATACCTCTGATATACTTGCAAATGTCCTAGAATCTAATTAGGGCAAACTATTTTGGACATGCTGGAATGCGTGTGAGAAACTGAGCCAGAAAGACAAGACGTAGAGGGTGCAAAGAGGCTTGGGTTTTGTTGATTTTTTTAAAAATATAAATGGAAATAAAGAAGCTTGAGCATTTGACTTGGATTCTGGACTGTTAGGCCTTGAGGGCAACAACTGGATGGCTTCCTTTCTTTTCCTTCCACACCTATGGTTCTATTTCTTTGTGGGCTACAATATTGGATTACATATTGCTATTCAAGATGAGAATATTGTGGAGGTAAGGTAACATGATATTTATTGCTAAGCAGCAGAAAGCTGCAACATTTATGATTTGTGTGTGAGAAGTACAGGTTTATTTGGGCTACCTTAAGAAATCCTTTCATCCTAATATCTATCTACTATCTATCTATCTATCTTCTTTCTCCATCCATACCTACCTACCTACCATATCTATCTATCTATCTATCTATCTATCTATCTATCTATCTATCTCTATCTATCGATCTATCTCTATCTATCTATCTACCTATCTACCTATCTATCTGTATTATCCTATATCTATATATTTTTATCCTATATATCTATATACTTTTTATCCTAATATCTATATATCTATATATCTTTTATCCAATAATATTTTTATATTATCCTAATATCTTCAAACCTAATGCATTTTTGTTGGTGAGAATGGAAGCAAGGAGAAACTCAGAATATTAATGTTTTAATGGAAATAATTACTTGCAATTTGGGGAATATGGAAGAAGTCATGATTCAGGAATGCTTGACAGAGAAAAGAAGGGTCTCTCCAACCAGGAAATAATGAAATTCATGATAGTTGTCAGCCAGATGGAAACTATAAATACAGTATAAAAGTAATAGGTGAAGATGAGATGGAATCAGTTAGTCTTGATGACACATTTTAAGCATGTCTCTAAGATTTGGCATCAATCCCTACTGAATTTCAAAAGATGACATCTCTGATGCCTTAGAAATCAACCCAGAGTTAATTATTATACAGCTGACATCCAATAAGATTCCTTCCAATAATAGGAAACCCTTGCAAGTTGTCTTATAGTTCATGATTCTAGATGGAAAATTCACATTCTGATTGACAGAGATGAAAATGAGGAAATTGTGGTTTTAATAGCTCATGCATTAAAGGTGAAAGGGCCAGTCTGGTCCCCGGCATCTTATTCAATGTGAAACTTCAGAGAGATTCAAACTGATGAGAGTGGAGATGCAAGCTTCTCATGTTCCACTTCTCCATCATTCTTTCAGAACCAGTGACTGATGTTAACCTAACCATCTCTCTGTTTCTTAAATACATAATGAGAACAATAATCAGTGAGAACAATTAACCAGTGGAACGGCTTGCCTTCGAAAGGTATGGGTGCTCCATCACTTAAGGTTCTTAAGAAGAGCCTTGATAGCCATTTGTCTGGGTCTCTTGCTTAAGCTAGGGGTTGGACTAGAAGACCTCCAATGTCCCTTCCAACTCTATTGTTCTATGTTCTACAATGCTTCAAGAAACATCATAGAACCAATACTAGGAACTATGATAAGAGAAAATTAGAATCTCCTATTTCTTTCCATAGATCTGAGGGTATATCCCTAATAGCAATACACCTCATACCAAACCAATCTTGTTTCATTCTCTAACATAGTGACTAAATTAGTAGACCAGCGAAATACTGTGAACATAATATTCTTAGACTTCAGGAAGGCATTTGACAAAGTAGACCACAGCCTACTTCTTGGTAAGCTAGAAAAAAAGTAGGATAGATAGCTTCACCACCAGATGGATTTGCAACTGGCTGGCATCTCCAAATACAGAAATTATTTTGAAGTCTAGAGTGACAAATGGTGTAATTTCCATCTCTGCTCAACCCTCCTAGCTGAGTCTTTTTAAAGTAAAAGTTGATGGTCCGTGGGAATAATATCTATTATTTTAAAATGTGTTTTTCCTCCATTCTGTTTTTTCCTTCTCTAGATACAACAACCTATTCCATTGAACAATCTGAGCACTTTAAGCCATGCAAGGATAAGGATCTTGCATACTGTCTTCATGATGGCGAATGCTTTGTCATTGAAACCCTAACAGGATCTCACAAGCACTGCAGGTAAGACATTTTTTTATTTATATAAAAGGTTGATCATTGTGTTTTTTTAATCATGGCAACATTCAGATGCACACCCATGCCCAGATTAAAACAAGCACAATAAATATACCTGATTTAAAATATTACTTTAAAAAAAACAGCAAGAAGGAAATTGGATTAGATTTCATGTCTAAAGCTCGTGACAATTGGTCGGTAAAGATTACTGATGGTACCTGTGAACACCCCCTATCAATGAATAATGAGGATGGGAATGGTGATTCTCATTAAACTGATTTCCCCCAAACTCAAGATAATTTGTTGTTGGAAAATAGAAGCTGATTAGAAGGTATGCATTAGAGATGGAAGTTGTTTTCAGTATTTTATTACTAGGTGATTTTTTTTTTTTTTACTTCCCTTTATATGTGGAGGTGGAAAAAAAAGAATATTGATGAAGGGCCCTCAGATGTTCAATAAAAGTTTGCTGAACTACTGCGTAATTGAATTAATGTTTGAGGAAATCATTGCGTTTAGGATTGAGGGACTTATGGATCGGGACCATCGGTGGTGCATGCAAGAATGCTGACCAAGGATATAACATCTAATTAACATTTCGTATTACCAAATGGGGGTTTCCTATACCAAAGGGATGCTTATTATTTTATCATTTGGGGAGAATTTGGATTCAGAAAAATCACAAGTTTTAGTCTGTGAGTTATTAGATGTTCAGGGGTTGTTATACAAAATGCTTTGCTTATTGTTATAGCAACTTTCACATATGTATAAGTTTTATTCACAAATGGGTTTATGCTTAAATTTCTGAATGTAACCGAAATACAGTAAATCTAGAATGAAAAGAATAGTCACATCAGCTTCTTCAGATTACTGGCTCCATCCAATCTCATTAATATTTATTTTTCTGCCCATATTATGTTTTATTAGATTTCTTTTCTCATCTGAAAGTTGGCAAAGTTATCCCCAGTTAGGGTTTTTTTAGTTCTTCCTTTGAAGTGATTGCGTTCTGCCGTTATTTAATAGTATTCAACTATAATGCCCAGGCCTGTTTTTAATGCATGGATTCTATAGTTGTGAGCCTTTACAAGGCTCTCAATTTATGATTTTGAACTTGGTGACTAATTTCACAGCAGCCTCCCAGGAACCTCAGAAGTAAGTAACTCAAAAAGGACGAATGTCCTTTGGGCTCTTGACTAAATGACCTCAAAAATGGCTCGCTTTAAGTCCGCATTAAGCCCAGTGCCCAGATTCATCTTGGCCTATACCAATCGAGTGATTTGGCAATAAATCTTCAATAACCTCTTTGGAAATTCCCTACCTGAGGCTGTTTGGTTTGGTTGCTTCAGCGGGCAATGAGCTAGATCTCAGTTGCCGTATTTATCACTGTGTTTGCACTGAATTGCTTTCATCCTCTTGCATAAAAGGGAAAATGAATCTGTCTAAATTTGGATGCTAAAAGTCAAAGATAGGCAGATGACATGCTGTTGATCGGCTCTGTCCCTGAAACAAATGTAGTATGGCTATTAATAGCCATTGCAGAGTGTGGCCCTAATTTTATTCATTTGTTTATCAATTTGTTTGTTTATTAAATTTCTCCCATGCCCATCTCACTTAAGGGACTCTGAGTGATTGGTAATAGATACTTGCTTAGGGTATTTGAATCAGGGATGGGTTCTAAAAATTTTTACTACCGGTTCTGTGGGCATGGCTTATTTTGTGGGTGTGGTTTGATGGTCATGTGACAATTATTTAGGATTTAGCAGAGGTACTGGTCTACCAGGCTTTTAACTGCTTGCAGAGCTGTACCTGTCTAACCATTTGTTCTTGGAGCGTTCCGGTCTGCTCATTTTTTGGGGGGAGGCACTGGTCTACCCATTTGTTTTCCGAGTGCTCTGGTCTACCACCACACTGCCTTTTAACACTGATCAGCTGTAGGGTGGCCCTTTGAAGCCCCGCGGCAAGAGTTTAAACAGTTTTTTTCCTTCTAGCCGATCAGCTGGGACTCAGGAGGTAGCGAATAGATTGGGGGCGGGGCCAAATAAAAGATAAGAATAAGGGGGGGCAGTTCCCGAACAAAGAGAACTGGTTCGGTGATGTCATATCATCACCGCACCAGCTCGGCCGAACCGGGCCAAACTGGGAGGAACTCACCACTGATTTGAATGATTGATTTACTCATTCTGCCTAAGTCAAGTCTTCTCAAACTATATTCTTTTATCTTCAATTGGTCTGTATCTGTTAGACCAGTGTATTCTCAGCTTTGTGAACTTTAAGAGGTGTAGACTTCAAACTCCCAGTCTACACCTCTTGAAAGTTAACAAGACTAAGAATACTGTCAACTCTGAAGCGAAACTGGCTGAAGCCATCTTGTGCTACCTCATAGTTGCCACGAAGCCAGAAAGGGGGAAGGGAGGGAGGGAAGTGGATAGCCAGGCTCCAGTCAAAACAAAATGCTTTCTTGTGGTAACCAAGGTCATTGAAACAGGTGGCCATTGAAAATGGAGAAGAGCCTGCTTCCATCTTTATTGGACAATGTGACCGGTGACACCTGGGAGGGGGGAGTTTGATTCTTTTAATTAGGTGAAAACCGCAGGAACTGTCAGAGTTGGTTTTCATTGGCTGTGCCAATATGATGTATCCAATAAACATATGCTTTGAGGAATCTACCTGCCTAGGAGTTATGCTTTCAATAGGTGCATTACTCGGAATGCTGACAAATACACTGTGTTAGGTGATGTGAATTTTTCTTAATTTATGGCCCAACTTCCTATGACAAGTCATTTTAAAACACACTTCTGAATTCTAGAGCCGTGTTTAAATATTTGGAGTAAAACAGGGCTTCTGAGCCGACAGACACTCCCCGTTTACATTCAGTAGCACTCCAAAAATGTTTGCCAGTCCTCAAATCCATCAATCTTAGAATAGTCACTGTCTGCGTACTGAGTTGCTTTTCTTTTTCCTTTCAATCACATACGCTTCACGGATCACTCACTGCTTCCCCTATTTACTTTTTCCTCTTATGACACCCTTATTAAAGTAATTACTCTCAATCAACCCAGTTTGTAGATTTATGACAATAACTTGCTGAAGCTATTTAAAACTTTCTAGATGAATAGGGAAGTTCTTCTGCTAGCAATCAGGTGGCTGTTTCTGAGCAATGGTGTGCATGTGAGAGTATTTTGTGTGGTAAAACAAAGAAAAGAGAAAGCAATGCCCGTAGCGGTAGAATTCCTTTGTGTGTAGGTATAATTGAAGTCTGTCAATCAATTTCTAAGGCCAGGGATCTTGGGGAACAGGGCCCCCAGGATGGGCCATACAAAGGAGATGAATTGGAATGCCAGTAGAGTTTCTTTTTATCAGCAAGGTCTTATTCTGGTCTAAAAAGCTAAATGACCAAACTGATTTCAGCTGAATTGATCTCTCTGGTTGTTTTATTGGGGGGTGGGGGTGGCAGCGGCACAATGGCTCAGCAGTTAAAGAAGCTGACAGCCTGGGTTTGAGACCCGAGTCTGCACAATGGAGTGGGGTCCCATTATTTGTCCCAGCTCCTACCCACCGAGCAGTTCAAAAGCATGCAAATGTGAGTAGATAGATAGGTACCACTTTGGTGGGAAAGTAACAGCGTTCCATGCCCCTCAGTGTATAGTCATGCTAGTCTGTGACCACAGAAATGTCTTCAGACAATGCTGGCTTCCCTGGTTAAGAAACGGAGATGAGCACTTCTCCCTAGAGTTGGGCACAACTGGACAAGGGAAACCTTTACCTTTAGTTGATTTATGTCAAAAAGAATTTTAGTTGTTAGGATTTGAATCCCAAAATGCTTGGAATATTTGTAGGTCAGTATAGATGTACAAAGTAGGATGGACTATCAGAAGGTCAACTAACTGAAAATCATGGCCTCCTTCCACCGGACAAGGTGGACTGAGAAGGAAGCAGACAGATTTCCTTGAGTCTGTGAATTTATAGAGGATCAACAGATTGGGGAAAATTTGATGGAGCCCATCAAAAGAAGGATTTCAGAAATGATACAGCACTTGGAATAATGAATATGAAGGGCATTTTAGGATGCGCTTTAAAACTGTAGAGATGAATGGCCTTCAAAGAGTATTTTGCCTCCAAAGGATCTCAGTTTCTGCCGACATTTCTCTTAAGGACAGTTGTGGGAGTCAGGTTGATGGCCCAGCTGAGAGTGATACACACCAAGATTGTAACAAGCTTTTCTTGCTAGATTCATTCCAAGGTGATTTGCTCAAATCCACCTTTAAGTTGAATTTTCAGTATAAAAGCAATTGAATCCAGAAGCTTCTACCCTTCCAAGCCCAACTGGAATTGATGTCTGGGATCCAGTTCAGTGTTTCTGAATTGAATTGGCAATGAGGAGGACTTTTGTGGAAGCTTGTTACTGGATCAAATTGATGGTTCAAATAGACAAGAATTCGACCTGACCAAACTCATCAAATGGATGAATGTGAATCTCAGGTAATTTTCAAAAACAAATAATTATTGGACACGTTGAGATCTCAGATGCAGAGGGAGGTGTCCTCAGAGATAGGATTGGCAGGATCTGGAATAGATCTTCAGTGGATATACAGTTGACAAGAATTTCAAGAGAAGTCTTTTTTTTTTTTTAACCACTGGAGACACTCCTGTCAACCCTCGAAGACCATTCATGGGTCAGGCCACCTGGTTTGCAACTGAATATTCAGAAGTTTAGGCGGAGATTTCTAGCAGGTTTCACCTAGTTTAAATAGGTCATGAAACATTATGGTGTTCTGAACACCTGAATAAAGCTAGTATGTCAGAGACAAGGGAATATTTGTGAAAGAAACTTGCATTTAAAAAGATCTGCAAATAATAAACATAACTTATGCCATAATTATATATTTGGGTGAAGAAATACAGGTAGTTCTAGACTTACAACAGTTCATTTAGTGACAGTTCAAAGTTACAGCAGCATTGAAAAAAGTGACTTATGACATTTTTCACAGTTACAACCATTGTAGCATCCCCCTGGTCACGTGATCAAAGTTTGGACGCTTGGCAACTGGCTCATATTTATGACGGTTGCCGTGTCCTAGGGATGATGTTGTCAGACCTGGAAGCCATCTTTCTACCTTTGTGCCTTCAGACTTCAGGCCTGCCACAAATCCTACTGTGGGGAAGTGGGAGGGGGGATTGTATGGAGTGAAGAAGATACATAGTCAAAATAAAATTATTTATAGAAAGTCAAGGCCATGGATGGGGCCCTGCGGCTGTGGTGAGAAGAAGAAAGAGGTATCTTTTGTTCCAGAGGGTACCTGATTGGATGTATGGTGGACATGTGGATGAGGGGCAAGGCCTTGAACTTTCTTTTGGGTGTGGAAAACCCAGAAGCTCTCAGATTTGGGTTTTCACAGATGTGCCAATATGACATCTCTAATAAAAGTTAGCTTTGAGGACATTCAATCCTCGGAGTTTGATTCCATTGCGGGGGAGGGGGGGTTACTTGGAACCCTGACACATGTGATCTCCTTTTGTGACCTTGTGACAAGCAAACTCAATGGAAAGCCAGATTCGCTTAACAATCATGTTACTCACTTAACAACTGCAGTGGTCCACTTAACAAATGAAGGCAAGAAAGGTTGTAAAATAGAGAGAAATTCACTTAACAACTTCTTGCTTAACAACAGAAATTTTGAGCTCAATTGTGGTCGTCCATTGATCTGTACTACCCATACAGATCTGACAGGAGTTTAAAGAAAGGATAATAAAATTATCCTTATTATAGAATACCAACCATTTTTTCCAATGCAAATAAAGGATTGTAAGAGGAGTCTCTAATGGAATTTTAAATGTTTTTAAAGCTATACAGGTATTTTAAAAGTTGATGTCTAGTAGTTTTCAGCTCCTTTGAAAAGAGGAGTAAATTCACACAGATCCTTTCAACCGTTTTCATCAAAGAGAGAAATGCAGGTAGGTGGTGCTGTATGGGTAGGAAATGATTAAATAAAAATGAATAATGTTATTGTGTATTTGGTCAGTAAATATGATCTATTAGCAAGTACTTGACACAGCTTATATTATTAATAAAAGTATGGATTCTATTGACTAACTGCCAGCAAGGATAAATATCAACTATGAATTGCCTTTTATTTGCTGTATTTTCAAGGCTTTTAGACTTCAGTTTCCCCTCAAACGTCTAGTCTGTTCACATAGGGATTTTTTAAATGGTGGACATAGTTAAATATTGGTTATCAATTGGCACAAACATAATACTATTATTGCTAACATAGTCCTGGATTAGGTTCTTGCAACTATGGTTAGTGCTGCACCATAGTGAAGTTGAGTTGTATTTAATTAAAAAATACGGCAAGAAGTTCATAGAATCATAAAGCTGGAAGGGATTTGGAGGTCTTCTCGTCTTTACCCTGATCAAGGCAGGAATCCTTATAGCACATGGTGCTATAAGCACATTGAACCAATGGCTGTCCAATCTTTTCTTGATTAGGGAAGATATTACAGATTACAGATTCACAGAGTTGGAAGGGACCTTGTAGGTCATCTAGTCTGACCCCCTGCCCAAACAGGAGACCCTACACCATTTCTGACAAATGGCAGTCCAATCTCTTCTTGAAAGTCTCAAGTGATGAAGCTCCCACAACTTCTGAAGGCAACTTCTGTTCCACGGGTTGATTGTTCTCACTGTCAGGAAATTTCTCCTCCTTTCCAGGTTGAATCTCTCCTTGTTCAGTTTCCATCCATTATTCCTTGTCTGGCCTTCGGGAGGGCTTTGGAGAATAGCTTGACCCCTTCTTCTCTGTGGCAGCCCTTCAAATATTGGAAGACAGCTATCATGTCTCCCCTGGTCCTTCTCTTCACTAGACTAGCCAGGCCCAGTTCCTGCAACCGTTCATTAGGTGTTTTAGCCTCCAGTCCCCTAATCCTCTTGGTTGCTCTTTTTTGCACTTTTTCTAGAGTCTCAACATCTTTTTTTTTTTTAAATTTGATTTATATGCCACCCTTCTCTGGAGACTCAGAGCAGCTTACAATGCGTTAAGCAATAGCCTTCATACTTTTGTATATTTATACAAAGTCAGCTTATTGCCCCCACAAACTGGGTCCTCAATTTACCTATCACCTTTATAGTGTGGTGATCAAAACTGGATGCAGTACTCTAGGTGTGGTCTTACTAGGGCTTTATAGAGTGGTATTAGTACCTCACTTGACCTTAATTGTATCCCTCTGTTAATGCAATTTAGGATTGCATTGGCTTTTTTTGGCTGCCGCTGCACACTGTTAGCTCATATTTAGCTGATTACTAAGACTCCAAAATCTCTTTCACAGTCACTGCTATTAAGCCTGGTTTCCCCCAGTTTATATATGTGCTTTTGGTTTTTCTTACCTAAGTTTACTTTTCTCTGCATTGAATTTCATTTTGTTAGATAGGACCCAGTGTTCAAGTCTGTCAAGCTCCAT
This sequence comes from Arizona elegans, assembly GCA_022577455.1. NCBI lineage: Eukaryota > Metazoa > Chordata > Lepidosauria > Squamata > Colubridae > Arizona > Arizona elegans. The sequence continues at coordinate 102,916,466 of JAKOOJ010000005.1, forward strand.
CTGGATCTTGAGCCTATTTTCTAGGGAGTTAGCTATTCCTGCCAGCTTAGTATCATCTGCAAATGTGGCAAGTTCCCCCTCTATTCCCTCATCTAAGTCGTTTATGAAGATATTGAAGAGTCCTGGGCCTAAGACAGAACCTTGTGTCACCCCACTGCTTACTTCCCTCCATATGACCATGGAAGTTACGGAAGATGAGCTAATCAAGGGCCTGTACTTATAAAATGCTAAGCTATGTTAACCAGGGTTTATAGTTTAATAAGCAAAGATCTGAATGAGAAGTTCACATGGACATATAGACTTCCCAAAGCCACCAAATTCTCTAAACTGTAAAAAATTTTACTCTTATCTCATTCAAGGCCAAGATAGTGGTTGAGTATAATCAAACAAATCAAAATTTTTAAGCCAACACCAGACTCTGGGGTATTCAGCCAATTAATCTTTCTGGCTTATTTAAGCTCTTTAAACCAACATCATAGATTTATATGTCATGAATTGTGGCCCATGTGAACTAGCACATTGCCTGTTAACTACTTGAAACCCATGCATGATTTCCAAAGCAAATATTTTTTAAAGGTCTGAAATGGAAAACAATGCAAGTGTCAAGAATCAGCAAAAAAAAAATAAAAGGGTTTAATACAGATTTTACTGGAAGAGATTTTTCTGTTAGTTTGTGTTTATGTCAAAGGGAGGAACTAATGATGCGCAGAACAATTGCGCCAATATAGCTAATATGAAGTTAAGTGAGATCTGAAATAACTTCAAGTGACATATTTTAAGAACCGTTCTCATTTAACACCTTGAAACAAGCTGAAATATCTCAGATAGCAGGCTTAACATTCCACTATTAGCTGCTGCTTTGCACTATTATTTGTATTATATCAGACAAGCATGCAGCACTGGCTGAACGATGTGGTTGTTACAAGAATTATTTCAGGAAAGGAGAAGAGTTGTGTTAAGCAAACCTTCAAGAATGCCAACTTGGACTAAAGAAGCTTCATACTGTCCACCCATATTTATTTATGCTGATTTTTTAAAAAAGCAGAACTCTACTATGGGCTGCGATGAGTTGTTTAGTTCCATAAAACTGAATGTTCTACTTGATTACCCCCCTAAATTGCTATTTGGGTTCTTTGAAAAATCACTAAATCTTTCTAAGAAAACAAAATAGCCCAAATTACAATGAAGATTCTCAGTTGTTGTCTGGAAGTTGAGGCAACTGGACTTCTTTTCTTTTTTATGACCCACCTGAGAGAAGGATTTAGGAGCAACTACTCTTAATGACTCTCTGCCCAGTCACCTAAGGAGCAGATTAAGTGAGAAATGAAATTACCTGGAGAACATGTATGAGATCCCCCTAACCAGACTGAAGAAGTTCATGGAGATTCTCAGCCATCCAGGTCCTGGTTGTCCCAAAAGTGCTTTTCCAAGAGGCAACTGGACTTTCTGGATTTTTCTCTGAAGCAAAACGTCTTCAAAGAAAGTCCAATTGCCTCTTGGAAAAGCACCTTCGGGACAGCCTGAAGAAGCTACTTGGATAAGCAGTAAAATGTTTAAAGCTAAAAAAATCCATTTGCCATGACTCAACTTCCTGAAAACAGCCCAAACGCATTTTTGTGTTTGTGTTCCTTGTGATCTTGTAGCTTGATTTTCTCCCGCTCCTTTTGCCATGGCTCCTGTTTGCGTGTTTGCTGATCTTTATATCGGCAATGAGCATCTTATCTTGCTGGCCGAGGCGAGTGGATGGAACCATCTTTATATCCATGAAAGTGGGGAAGTCACATCGTCACACGAGGACAAAATCCATCTGGCTGTTGTGGTTGCTGCCGGCATATGTAGCTTGGCTGACATAGGTTTATGTTGGTGATGACGATGAGGTCATTGGTTTTGGAAAATTCCTGGACTTGCTATCCACCATCATTTCATGAACTATAGCCATTATTACTATGACAATTGTAGCCCTCCAGGACACGTCTGTCATGACTGTTTTTAGGTTGCTGCAGAAAAGAAGCAAGTCTTGTTGGGGACATGTAACTACACAATCTTGTAGTTTCATTCAAAGTTGTTCTTTCTCATCTTTGTCACATCCAGTTATGGGGTCATAAGCCAAAAATGGATAATCAATAGGCAGCAGGATCAATAACAGTTCATATGAGGTAGTTATGGTATGCTGGACCTCAGTGGCATGGCAGATCAGCACGTACTATGATAACCACAGCGTTGTGGTTGGACACACCATGGTAGATTAGTTCATATCCTTCATCCCTATCACAACATTTCCAATGTTCCAACACTTGTGCATGTGATGTCCACCCTGTGGTAGCATTTTGGCAAGCTCACAGCTGTGTCCAGTCAAAGTCGCCAGACAATGTCAGACAATGTCGGCTGGCGACCCCCAGGGGGAGAGCCTTCTCTGTGGTGGTGCCCACCCTCTGGAACAACCTCCCCCCAGAGATACGTACAATAACAGACCTCCGGATTTTTCCTCGGGCCCTGAAAACCTATTTATTTCAACTAGCTGGGCTGGCTTGAGTTAAATTTTAAATTGATTTTAAATTGGATTGTTTTAATTTACGGTCAAAATATTTAATTATTTTAAACTGTTTTTTAAATTTTGTATGTTTTGTTTTTTACTTCGGCTGTTCACCGCCCTGAGTCCTATTTGGAGAAGGGCGGTATAGAAATGGAAAATTAAAGTGACAATGTTCAGTATGGCGGGGCATAATTGAGATGCTTTTTTCTTTGGCTGGTTCCACCCGTCCCATTAGTTGCAATAAAAATTTATCGCTTGCAGGAGGGCATTTGTCAGTGGTACCAACAAGGAAGAGTAGATCTCACTGTGAATCACTTCCATATTGTTGCCAAGAAAACATTTTTATTTATTTATTTTAGAATTCTTTATCGGCCAAGTGTGATTGGACACACAAAGAATTTGTCTCTGGTGCAAAAGCTCTCAGCGTACATACAAGCAATGAGGGATAAATAGTGATCATAATCATAAAATACAATCATCATAAATCATAAGAAACAGTGATAGTCATAGTATACTAAACAAGCAAACATAAATTGTAATAGGACACTAAATAAAGGCAATCAACATAAATCATGAGATGTGCTGTTCCCTTCCCACCAAAAGTGGTCCCTATTTTTCTACTTGCATTTTTTACCTGCTTTCGAACTGCTAGGTTGGCAGAAGCTGGGACAAGTAACGGGAGCTCATTCCATTACACGGATTCGAACCGCTGAACTGCCGACCTTCTGATCAACAAGCTCAACATCTTACCCACTGAGCCACCACGTCCCTAAAATATGAATATAAATGTTATAATTACATTCCAGATATGTATCAGAAAGCACGCAAATGGGACATGCCAGATGTTCAGATATAAATCCAAATATTGGCCAAATGTTTAATGTATATGCAAATATTCTGAGGAATTTGGAGATTAATCTGGATAAATATTCTGAATAGTGCACATTTAACTGTTTTAAAGGAGGATCTGCTCCATGTAATTATTCCTTTTACAGAAACAATTAAACCATGTTCTCCCTCCCCCTATTTAAGCAAGACCAAAGAATGAAATCAAAACAGTGCTTGGCTTCTTTGCAAGTTCAACAAGCAACTTAAACTTGCATTTGTAAGTCAAGATGAAATATTAGCAGCAGATAGAACAAAGTGATTTAAATCTTCATTCGGTTTCCCAAGCATTCTGCTTAAGCTGCTTAACTTTGATTAGGAAATTAGATTCAAAAGAGTAATAATATATAGTAGCTTTGCCTTTGTTTTTCCAACTCTTTCTACATGCTTGAAAAAGGAGATGAAAAGTTGTATAATCAGTTCCGATTTAATTTTCTGAATAATATTCCCAAGGTCTAGATATTTACCTTTTAAAACAACATACAATATTCAGTTTCATAAGCTAAAAAAGAAAAATTTCCTTTGAACATTGACGAACATGTTCTGCATATCTTAAATGTCATTTGTTGTTTATATTTGCAGCTATTCTCACCTGCATATAAATAGTATAACATTATAAATCTTAATATACATTGAGATGGAAATGATGATGAGGTTGAGAAGGACTCTGCTTCAAATATTAAGACAAGACAGGCCATCAGAGGGCAACCAATTAGATTTGGTGGGGAATAAAATGAGTGTCAAGTATAAATGAACATAGGAATATATTTGCATACAATGTTTTTATTTTCATTGTTGAAGTGTAAAAATATACTTATATAAGGAAAACAATAGAATTTTCCTTGATGCTTCTGCACAGATTAGCATTTCAAAGACAAAGCTCAGTAGCATCAATTTCTCAAGATTTCTATTCCGGTTAATTTCTCTTCTACTCCACAGGTAGATATTTCTGACTGTTATTGATGAGAAATTCATTCCCTTGGAATTTTTATCCAACGTTATGATGAATTGTACTTTGGAGAAGTTATAGCAGAGTCAGCACCGCAGGAGAGCTGAAATATATACTTCGCTGTGCAGCTCTCAGCCAACACACAAAAGTCATGCATTTTGAAAGGCATATCTTCAAGGGGAAATAAAAACTCCCCGTTGGCCTTCCACGAGAGCCTTAAAATCTGACTCTACCAAGTGGGACACTCCATGGTCAGTGGATTAATAGAATAGTCTACCTCTGCCCCACTATCTATTGCTCCTTCCTTAGCTATCTTTGTTAATTCTAATGGAAATATTTATGGTTTTATTTTTTAATATTTTATATTCCCATTTCTAGCTTGTTGCAAGTTGCCTAATGTTGCTTGGGGGAATGATGGGCAGCATATATATTTAATAAATAAAATAAAAGTGTAGGGAACAACACAATGCCTTATAGAAGATGGCTGAGAGACATATAGTAGGATGTACTCATTATATTTGTTCATTTTTTGGTATAAGCAGAGAATGAGGTTGGAGAGCTTAATATCAACCCGTTCAAAACTCCTTTCTGTTCCTTATATCCTAGCATAGGCTCATAGGGCTGGAAGGGACCTCAGAAGTCTTCTAATCAAATCTCCTGGCCAGGGAAGAAGTTCTTATACCATGCCAGACAAATGGCCCTCCAATCTTTTCTTGAAAGCCTCCCATGATGGAGCACCCACAACTCCAGCAGGCAAGCTATTCCAATGATTAATTGTTCTCACTGTCAAAAAAAAAAATCTTCTTATCTTCTAGATTGGATCTCTCTTTAATGATCTCCCAGCCATTACTTCTTGTCCTTCCCTCATCTGCTTTGAAGGATAAGCTAGCCCCCATCTCCTCTGGGACAGCCTCCCAAGTACTGGAAGATTGCAATCATGTCACCCCTAGTTCTTCTCTGCATTAGACTTGGCATACTTAGTTCCCTTATATAGTTTAACCTCCAGAACTCCTGTCATCTTTACTGCTCTTCTCTGAACTCTTTCTAGAATCTCAGCATCTTTCTTGTATTGTGGCAACCAGAACTGAATGCAGTATTCCAAGTGTGGCCTCAATAGTGCAGTATAAAGTGGTACCATCAGTATAAAATTTATAAAGCAGGGATGGCGAACCTTTTTGGCACTGAGGGCTGAAAAGGGAGCACCCAGACGCTTCCCACTTCTGTGTGGCACTCTCCCCTCCATGCTAGCGGCTGCCACTGCCCCCTTCTCTCTCTCCATTCCCGCTGCTGGGTGATCCCATGCGAAGAAGGGGCCTAGCAGAGAGGGGAGAGGGTAAGGTTGCTTCTTCTGGGATGAGGGGACCCAGGAGGCATCTGGGTCTGGCTCACCTGGCTTCTCTTCCTCCCCAGGCCCCTGTCCATTTCCCCCCCGACAGCCGGACAAAGCCAGACAAAAAGCCAGCCCTTGCCAGTGCCGAGCTTCACTGACAGCGGGCTTGGAAAGGGCAATGTGAGCTGCACTGCTGCCTGAGTCAAGCTGAGAGCTAAGAGAGTGCCAGTGAGCCAGTGGTGCTTCCCTCCAGCCTTTGCCCAAAGCCCCACGCCGCACCAGGAGGCTGAGGTTGGAATTCCTGTCCCCCTCCGACCCACGCATACCTTGGCAATGGGACTGTCTCTCTCCACCCCCTTTTCCTGTTTTGTCTGCCAGATCGGCATAGGGGGATGAACTAGCTTTGCTGCCCATGGCGGCTAGGAATCTCAAAGCCGAGAATGAATGTTTGCGTTGTAGCCAGCCTGGGTGCTAGATAGGCTCCCTGAAAACTCCATCTCTCAAGGAGCCCGGCCAAACTTTTGCACCTCACTCTCTGAGGCGGAGGGTGAGGTGGAGCTAATAGGTGTCCAAGCTAAGTGCCTGAAAAATCCCAGCTGGCCAGCGAGGAGGCGGGGCATCCCAACACCAGCAGCTCTGCAGGAGCTTTTTGCCGAGCCAATGCAGGGTCACATTGTGCTTCAGGAGGAGGACAGGATCCCATCTCCCCCATTGTGAAGTATGCAAGTGAAAAAGTTCACTCAATCAATTCAAACTTTGCAAGATCTTTTTTCTTTCTCCAGAAACTGGAATTGATTGAGTGAAACCAGATGGAAAAATGCGATTGGAGCTGGGCTGGGGCAACTGCACGTGTGCCCACAGAGAGGGCTGGCATGTCTGCCATAGGTTCGCCATAATGAACCTGTATCGTTTCAGACAAATGGTTGTCCAATCTCTTCTTAAAAACTTCCAGTAATCACAACTTCTGGAGGCAAGTTGTTCCACTGGTTAATTGTTCTCATTGTCAGGACATTTCTCCTTGATTCTAAGTTGCTTCTCTCCTTGATTAGTTTCCATCCAAAGTTTCTTCTCCTGCCTTCGGGTGCTTTGGAGAATAGCTTTACTCCCTCTTCTTTGTGGCAACCCCTGAGATATTGGAATATTGCTATCATGTCTCCCCTAGTCCTTCTTTTCATCAATCTAGACATACCCAGTTCCTGCAACCGTTCTTCATATGCTTTATCCTCCAGTCCCCTAATCCTGTTTGTTGCTCTTCTCTGCACTCTTTCTAGAGTCTCAACTTCAATTTCCTTGCTCTTTCCTTTCCTCTCCATCTCCTTCTTTCATGCCTTTTGTGATTCAATGCTCATTCATTTTCTCTGTATATTCAAATCACTTCCAAACATTTTCCTGCTGCTCGCTTCTTTTTATACTCAATCCACTTTCATTTAACGTCCTTTGAGTCTTGATATCTTTTGACTTTATTTATTTATTATTTATTTTTGCGATTTATATGCCGCCATTCTCCCGAAGGACTCAGGGCGGCTTACAACAACAATCAATAATACAAATCACAAAATAGTAAAACAAGTTAAAAACCCCTTAAAACCATATTTAAAATCATTACAGTTTGTGCAACCCCTAGCAGATCAAGTTATTTGTGACTTTGCCACACAATTCTTAAGTGCCCATTCCCACTGCATTCAATGTGCTTTGAATTTTCCCCTTATGTGTCCAACTCACTCTTCCGTAAGACGAAAGTGGGCCAAAGCACTGACTTATGCATTCATTGAAATGAAATTTGTATAAAATGTTCAAAAATGTACATAGGAAAATACACATAATCTTACATGCGATTACTTGTGTGTTATAATTTTATTATTTTCATTTGTTATTATTTTATTTTTTAAAAAGCTAAGATATTGGAAGCAACTTGAATTTATCAGATTCTCTTTGTTTTTACTTAAAATCCCTACTTTACCCCTTGAACTGAACATGAGAAATATTTGTCAAATAGAATATAGAAAATGTATTATTCACAGTTCAATATTCTGTTGTCTCACATCTTCTTACAGCTCTCTCTTGTGAGATGAAAATTCATATCCCAAATTTTAGTAATCAGATTTGTTTTCTTTTTTTAAGTCCTATTAGCATGTTTTCTCCATCTTTAGGGAGAGATTTTAGACTTGCTAGGGAGAAATAACCAAATTATTGTGTGTTTATGAAATGTGATCTTTCCGGGCAGTGTGGAATTATTTCAATCCGTTTGTGGTATAGTTTCTGTCCCAATCAAGCTTTATAAGTGACCTGCTTTAGTCTGAAAGAGAAGTTTCAATCTATATATGGTATAATTTGGATTCTGCCTGTTTTACAAATAAATATCATATTCCGTGCTTGGATGGAAGAAAGATCTTCCCCATTTTCTGTGCATAATGCTTGCTCAGAGATAAGAGAAAGCTCTGAAAAACAAGCCTGACTTTCTGTAGACGTTCTCTAGAAGTTTGCTATTGATATGTAATCAGTGTGAGATTGAAGGACTATCAGCCACACAAGCAGCACCAGCAGTTCTACTTTGAAAATGCATTTATTTATCAAATGCATACACAACAAAGAGGATCTTGCAGCCTAATTGATCCCACAAGTCTGAAGGTGTGTATTCCAGTGGTGGGTGGTCCCCAGTTCAGACTGGTTCGCAAGAACCGGTAGTAAAACCGGCGGGAGGCTCCACCCACTGACCTGGATGTCATCATAGGCAATTTGTTCATGTGTGTGCATGCGGGCATGATGTGAAATGGTAGTAAAGATAAGTAGAACCCACCCCTGGTGTATTCCCACCTGGCTATCACACAGATCTAAATATCTTGTTCAGGTTTTGTGGTCAAATAAGGTGGTCAATTGTACCCCAGTAAGGCAATACTAGAAAACCTTCTCAAGAGGAATATTAAATCCTCTTCTCACTAAGAGCCCTTTCTTATTTGGATGGATATTCATTTTATTGACTCCCATTTAATCCATTGCCATAGCAACTTCTGATTCAGCATCTCTACCTCCTCATTTATGCATGATGGATACTCACGTTCTCCGTCGTGAAATGGTCTCACTCAATATTTTTATACACAGAGAAAGCTGGGCTGCAAAAATTTGATGGTCACTAGATGGCCTGAAGAGTTAGAATTTTATAGGGTTTTTGCTTCTGCTGACATCTAGTGGTTGTTCAGAGTTTTGTACTCAGACCTGCTAGCCTTAGTATGAAGAAACTTCATCATGGAGCAAAGCACACACACTCTTCCTGGAAATGGTCACTAAAAAGAACTGGATTTCTGCAAAACAAATTGCTAGAAACTCCCTGACTGAGTTAATCTTTTCAGGAAGAAAGCTCTGGTGCTGTTATTTTGACTGGGATGCCATTAGCGTGGGATGTACAAGCATCTGTCTGTCAGGCTGTGTAATGATGCAGAATTATGCACCATTGCACTGCTGACTATGAATTTGTGAAGCAGTACACCTTGGGAAGAAATGAGGGAAAGAGAATATGTGAGTACATAGGGAAAAGGGTTTTAAATGTTGCAGGATTCTAATATTGACCTATATTTTTTAAAGTGGTTTACATTTATGTTTGTTTGCTGCTCCCTGTCCCTCTCTCTGCACTTCCCATATACACACAGAAAATGTACATGAGCTGCTTCTAGAATAAGATTCCCTGCCCCCCCCCCATATTTAGTTTGTTTTCAAGCCACATCAATTTCTCCATTTCACCCTGTCTCCATTCCACCCTGCTTTTAGGTCAAGCATAGACACGCAAGGGTTGTTTCTAGGGACCCGTTCTCTTGATGTAAAGGTAAAGAAAAAAAGCTTTTTACCATTGACTTTGACTCCTGCTTATGACATGGAAGTGTTGGATCTATATGTAACTGCACAGTTCAGAAGTGGTTTTCCATCACCCAATTTGGAGATTTATTTTGACTTGCCCATCTGGCCTGCAGCCCCGGAATTTCTTGGACGTCTCCAATTTAAGTATTAGCCCATCTGACTCTACTTTAACCTTCTCACAACCTGTCAACATCATTCATCATCCAGATGGTTGAGCTGGTGCATCTTCTCACAAAACACATACTGACAGATAATGTGGTGGGTTTTTTTAAAAAATATGCGAACTCCCTGGGTGAGGTGTAAACTTTCCATATGTTCAAATGTTCAAATCGAGTCCATCTGGGAGGTATGAATCACGTTCCTTTGTCAGAGTTCAACATGTTGAGCTCCCCAGGCATTCCTCGTGGCTGTTCCGTTTACATGCAGCCAGATACGACATGCAAGAATTAAAAGCCGATTTTGTGTGCATTGTGAACAAGCAGCCCAAGGTTTTTCTAGGGACTGCAGGGGGCTGGGCTGGAGGAGGGAAGGAAGCGGCTTTTTCCTATCCTAAACAGGTGTTGGACTCAATTTTCATTGTGTCTAGTAGTTTATGTAATGAAGCAATTTTACTTCCCAGTGAGCATCTTCAGAGAATCTGCTTTTGCTAATGATTTCCCTTTGGACAACTTTGTTTACTAAACATTTTAATTTGTTGAATCCCTTCCTATTTTCGCATGCACTGAAGCTTACACAAACAGCCAAGTGTATGTTATGAACTGGCAGGGAAGGTAAAATTTGCCTGCTGGAGGTTTATCTTAAAGCTGCAGCATTTTAACGGTGGAGCAGAATGCGTAGAAGTTTTAATTCCAGGTATAGCTCATTTAGACAGTTAAATTGACTTGTAATGCCCCTAAGACAGGAGGATTCAGAACCTTTTTTCTTTTTTCTTTCTTTCTTTCTTTCTTTCTTTTTTTTTTTTTTTTTTTTTTTTTGGTTACTTATTGCAAGTAGTCACCCAGATTAATAACCTCAGAAGAAGACCTTGGGGATTTAAATTTATGTGCATTTCTAAGAAAAGGATTTTTCAAAGTGCCTGGAATATATAATGATTATAAGAAGGAAGATTTATCATTTGAGTCAAGAAAATTGTGGTAGTCCATAATCCCCAAGCCATGTCTCCCAATGAAAATCTGGGGTTTCTGCAAATTGGGGACATTCTTTGGTACATTTTAAAACTTTGTTTAGGCAACAGAAGGATGCTGATAAAAGGCCACAAGGTGTTTTGTATGACTCAGTTTGTGTGGTTGTGCTGAGTAATTGCAGAATCAGGTGCTTGTAGGCAACAAGAAATATGTTGGTATTACAAGGGGAAGTTTTCCCCTTGATTGGCAGAAAGGTTTCTCTCTCTTCTTCCAAGACATCATGGGCAATCTCATTTGAAATTTCTTTTAAATATTATTTTTTTTTTAAATTCACAAGATTAAAATTACAAAATCTAAAGAAAAAAATTAACAAGGATAAGACAAAACTAGGCAAAAGCATTAAAAATGTGAATTAAAACAAAACAAAACAAAATCTGGGAAACGTTTGAAAAAAGGCTGCTCTCCAACTTACAGGCTATATTTGGAAATATAACTAAAAATCTGATGGCTTCTTGGATGAGAAGTGAAACATCTTCAAGGAAAAATGAAGTCCAGTTGCCTTTCGGGGAAAAATACATCTTTGGGACAACCGTGACCTGGATAGCTGAGAATCTCCATAGGCAAAAGTCTGATGGGTCAACAAGGGCTTTGAATGAAACCCAAAGACAAGATCCAAAAACAGGAAATAACAGTTGGACCTGATTTGCAACTTGATGAATTGGAATCTGCTCTGTTGCTGCCAGATGTGAAGGAAGTACTTCTTCCTTTGAAAAGTATAGATCTGTTAGAAAAGATGGCAAGGAATATGAATACAAGAAATTCCAAGATCATGGAATCAATGAAGGATGAGCTGGGCTTTCATTTAAAACTTTTGAATATAGTTTTGTGAATTTAGGGGGTATCCGAAATATCTTTAGAAAATGATTTATTTGAAAAAAACATGTGACACTTTATATTTCTTGAAAATGCTTCTAGTAATACTTTTATTAGTTAGCAACTATTTCACTATTAAGAAAAAGTTGTTTTCTAAACTTTTTCTCATGAGTGCAAAAATCACCAGATAGTTGATGAGAAAATTTGGATTGATGGATGGATACACAGCATTTTGCCCTGTCTTCTTCACTGAGAAGCTGCTTTATACACATGTTTACATACATACACTTTGGAGAAAGTATATAAGCAAATGCAAAAGTGATAATGGAGGGAAAAGAATGAAGTACTATAATACAGACAAATAAACCAGGGATGTAAAATTATCACGAAGGCTATTGATTTCTAAAGTGCCATTAATTAGTTGTGAATTATTTGTACTGTGTCATGTTCAGTGAGTGTTGGCTTCACTAGGTAGACCAGACTCTACAGAAAGATGTGAAAATCTGGTTTCTTGAGATTCTGGCTGTGGAATTCTGGGAGTTGAAGTCCAGAAGTCTTAAAGTTGGCCAAGGTCGGACTCCCCTGCTATAATGGAAGAATCTGTTAAGTCGGATTGTGCGGTACATAACCCTTCTTACCAGTGGTGAAATCCAAAATTTTTTACTACCGGTTCTGTGGGCGTGGCTTGGTGGGCGGGTGTGGCTTGGTGGGCGTGGCAGGGGAAGGATACTGAAAAATCTCCATTCCCATCCCACTCTAGGGGAAGGATACTTCAAAATCCCCATTCCCTCCCCACTCCTGGGGAAAGGATATTGCAAAATCTCCATTCCCACCCCACTCTAGGGCCAGCCAGAGGTGGTATTTGCCGGTTCTCTGAACTGCTCAAAATTTCCACTACCGGTTCTCCAGAACCTGACAGAACCTGCTGGACTTCACCCCTGCTTTTTACATTGCAGTGAATCAGGGATGCATTTCCTGAGCTACTTCCGAACACTATCTTATTCCCAGGACATGTCGATGTTTCACCCAAGTACTGTACTTCCTTTGCCTAGCTAATGGTTTGTGCCTATTTCTGCCAAGGTCCTCTCCCTTGCTCTCTACTAGGACTTAGGATCACCACTGAATTTAACCTAAGGATGAGTATCAAAAATTATGGTCAACACAACCCCCACCCCCGAATGGAGGGGAATGTTGTAGTAAAGCCCAATCCATATTTCTAAAAGTCTATTCTGATTTTGGCAGGTGATGAATTTGAAGTATAGATAAATCCAAATATTGGATTCTGTACCAATCCATGCTTCAGATTATCATCTAAGAGTAGCTTCTGGAGTTCTGATTCTTTTTTCTTCCACTTTTTTTAATAAATACATCTGAATAAGCTTTTGTTCTCGGCATCTTTTCACAGCTTCAGCTTTATCTGAACTTCAGTTCTTCTTAGAGTCCCAAGCTTCCTGTCTGTATTTTGTATATGCTCTCGATTTATTTAGCTCCTCATTGCTGTCTTTGTTCTCTCTCTCTTCTCCCCCTCAAAAAGTTCATGCCACAATTGTTTGTGATTTGCTTTTACTATCTCCTTTTTAAGATTTTTTTAAAAAAGAAACTTATTTTAACAATACTTCAATATATTTTTGCTTTTTGCGGTCTATATATCTTGGGAGTCAAAAGCTGCTGGGTGGGAAAAGAGATGTTTGAAGGTTTAAGATGTAAAGATTAGAGAGGAGTAATCAAAAAAATATGTGTTTACATGGAATGTTTCTTAGACCTCCTGATTCCACCAGGCTGACTTAAAATACTGTAGTTTCTGTCATCCACGTTGGACACCAAAAGGTTTGTGACACTTCAAATCCTAAACACGAGAAAAGGGATCAATACTGATTCTAATCTGAATGAATGGTGCTATCTCAAAGCTCTCTCTCTCTCTCTCTCTCTCTCTCTCTCTCTCTCTCTTTCTTTTTTTTCCAATATCAGACAGGAATAGTCATTTCACTCAGCTGTGGTGGTGGGCTGTGTGCAGAGAGCATGGGAGCAACAGTTTTGAACTTCCACACTGAGATGTTATTATGTAAATGAATTTCTGCAGAGTAGAAAACCCAGTGCTTATTTTCATTGTTTTTATACCCCCACTGTCCTTTGTTTTATGGCACCATGTTTTTGGAAAACACTATTAAGCTTTACTGTTCAGTAAGTCAATTTCCATACTTCCACTGTTTTGGTATCATAAGCCTGAAAACTACTCGAATCTCTTCATGAAACCACCCCAAATTAAACTTGACTCAAAGGAGGCTTTACAAGCGGATGCAACAACGGCCATCGCTGTAATTCCGAGTTGCTTCTAATTCTGCATGATATTCTCACCAGGCAACCAAAGGAACACTTTTTCCTAGCTAAACTCTTTTAGGGGCCCATCAACTAAAAGCTTATTTTGAGCAATGGCCCCTTTACTTCATAAATCACTTGTTGTGTTGCCATAGCATTCAGGCTAGGAGTGTTAAATCAGTTATTATTACCGAGTGGAGGAAGAATACATTACAGCTTTTCAGGCAGAACATGTATCAGTGAGATATTGATCTGCCCATGATAAAAAAAAAAAAGAAGAAGAATTGTGCTGAATGGGTTTGGAAACAAAAAGGGGCATTATCTCTGTCCTGCAGTTTGTGTTAAAATAAGGCTCAATCTTAGAAAAAGACCTGAAGTTGCATCTCACTCTGTATCTCTGAGACCAGTGACCAGACACTGATTCAGAAGACAGTGCTCCCTACATCCTAACGGCCTCATCGTTTCATTTTAACAATAATGGCACTTAGGGGATGGACTGAATGGAGTTGACATCCCTGGGCAGAAAGAGGTTCCAATACATCGGTCCCAAAGGCAACTGGACTTCCTTGATCTTTTCTTTGAAAACGTTTTGCTTCTCGCTGAAGAAGCTTCTTGGATGAGAAGTGAAACATTTTCAAAGAAAACACCAGGAAGGTCCAGTTGCCTTTTGGGAAAAAGGACTTTTGGACAACCATGACCTGGAGGATGGGGAATCTCCATAGACATGTCAGGCAGAACAGAAACACTTGGATAGGCCTGCTCATAAGGTGAACCTGCCTTGAACTCCAGCAAATTCCTGAACTGCATGATGCTTGTGAAGCCCTTGAGGCTCTCTGAGCTTGGTAGTTTTCTTGCAGACGTTTCATTATCATATTAGGTAACATCCTCAGGGCTTCATTCAATGCTGCAGGAGAGAGAAACAGGGGCAGAAGATGAAATCTGTGCAGTAGATCCAAACCTTGTAACTTATGCAGGTATATCCAGTGAAGTATAAGTTTGAGAGATGATGTCTTAAAATAGTCACCATTTTCTTGATATATATTCCATTTTCAAGCTTCAGGCCATGGGACGTTTGAAAAATCATGTCTATTATGTAAGAAAAAGTCATCATCATCATCATCATCATCATCATCATCATCATTCTAGCCATTGTCCTGGAGGATGAAGGCCTCTTCCATGTGTTTCCAACCCAGCCGGTCCTGAGCTTTTTTCTGCCAATTGGGCCCACCATACTTGCTGATGTTGTCCATCCATCTTGTTTTGGATCTTTTTTGTGGACACTTTTGATCAAGTGGGATCCGTTCTATGACTGCTTTGGTCCACCTGCCCTCAGTTCTTTTTGCTATGTGACCAGACCATTTCCATTTCCATTCTTGTACTCTCTTAATGGTATTATATACTTCTGTTTGTTCTCTAATCCATGTGCAGGCCTTTCTATTTTGTCTTGTGATGGTGAGTTTGTATCTTTCCAAGGCTTCTTTTTGTCACTCGTAGCTTTTGTATCGATTGTGAGGTTAGTGTCCATGTTTCACCAGCAGATAGCAGACACTAAGGAGGAAGGAAAAGTAAGGAAAGGTAGATGATTAAGTTTGGAATTTATAGATTCATCCAAATATTTACTCAAGAACCTTTAAGATGTGGCGACACTGTCCTGGGTAAAGCATCATTTGCAATTGCTTCTTCTTACATAAAGTCCTAGAATTGTCCATTTTAGGTCCTCTTAATATAGAAATCCAAATTAAGCATCATCAACAGATTGGGGTGGTTTCACTTTGAACAAATTCAGTGAAGGAAGCCCACGGCTCTTCTGGAGAACTGGTTTTACAGTCAAACTACTTTTTCTAATAAGTTCCATGTCAAACTGTTCTTAGTGTAGGACATTATTTTTTTTTTGGAATTTGGAATCTGTGTTCCTGTAAATTAAATCCATTATTACTGGAATGACAGAGATGTATTGACCTTTTTCTGCAGGACAGTTTTTCAGCTCAGTTGTCTTTTCTCAAAAGTAAAAAAAAAAAAAAAAGTAAAAAAAATATTTCAATCTTTCTTCCCAGGACACAGATTTTACTCCTGACCTCCTCCCTATCTCTCTTCTCTGCATCTGTTCCAGAATCTCTGCATCTGAATCCTTCCTAAATTGTGTAGCCAAGATAAATAAAGGATCAATACAATATTTAATAGCATATATCATATATGAACTTGTCCATCAGCACCTACTTGATGGCTGTGTGAGTGTCGGTCTGGCTCTCTCTCTCTCTCCCCCTGTGTGTGTGTGTGTGTGTTTGTGTGTGTGTGTGTGTGTGTGTGTTTCTGTCTTCAAGTTAGAGTTGACCACATAGATTTTTCCATGATGAACTGTCACTAACCTGGTCCTTCAGATCTTCCAATGATGTGTCCATTCCTGCTCTAATTACATCATTCCACCTTGCTATTGGTCATCCTCTTATTTTTCTTTCCCATCATTGGATCCTTCTCCAGAGAGCTCAACTAGGTCTTCATATGATATGTCCAAAGTCAGATAATTTGACTCTTCTGATTTGTGTCCATTGACAGCTCTGACTTGATGGTCCAATGATCCATTTGTTTCCTTTCTTGGCTGCCCTTAACAGTCTCAAATATTTTCTCCAACATTAAATTTCATAGGCATCAATGTTCTTTCTATCCAGCTTCTTCAAAGTCCAACTGTGGCTTCCATTCAGTGTCATAGGCTCCACTATTGCCTGCAGGATTCTGGTCTTTAGACATAGATAATGCCTTCGAGTCAGTCTTGACTCCAAGCAACTATTTGGAGTAGTCCTGCAGCTTTCTTGGAAAGATTTTCTGAAGGGACTTGCCGTCGAGATCTCCCAGGGTTGAGAAAGTGATTGACCCACAAATCACTCATCTTGCTTAATCTGAGACTGCAACTCACAATTTTCTGGTTTCTAGTGTTAACCACAGCTTCAAATTGGCTCCAAATATTATTATTACTCAAGCTGTGACATTTCCATAACAACATAAATACAGTATCTAATTCAACATTATGATATTCAGGTGTGTTTGTTTTTAAATGCAAGCTATAAAGGATTCACTAAAAAAAAATACTTGCTTTACTAACCACAAATTTCAAAATGAATTCATTGCCTTTAAATGAGAAAATCCTTTTTTCACTGGTGCTCCCTTGGAAAGCCTGCTTACAGGGATTGGCATTTCTGTGTATTTCCATGTAGGCTTACCCTGATTACTGCTAAAGTGGCATCAGTTACCTAAAGTGGTTCATTCGAGACTCTACCACTTTCTTCAGCTACCCAGAGAAATTGAAGCTCATGAGTCATACAGGAACAGCATGGGAGATCTCTCAGCCAAGATCTACTGCATGAGACAGTATTGATGTATGCAATGTGTTCGGTGAAACCGGATTTCATGAATTTTAGATAAAGTGCAAAGCCAAAGCCTGTTGCTTCTCATGCATGATGGATAACCAAGTAAAAGCAATTGAAAGAAGTTCTCCATATCCCTGCCTCTTAGAATAGGACGATTTTTAGTTAGTGGGGTATTCATACTTGCCTATTCCTCTCCTCACCTCAAACAAAGCAATAGCCGAGTTTATTCTGATGTGCAATTAAAATGAGAGAGAACTTTTGGTGCCTTAAAGTAGAAATAAACCTATTGCCGAAAGTTTAGTGCACTAACAAGGACATACTGAGTAATAGAGACATAGAAACATAGAGAACTGAAGGCAGAAAAACACCTAGGGGTCCATTGAGCCTGAGGTTTGAATTTATTAGTTTTTTGTTTTCTTATTTATGATTTTAATTATTATTTTTATATTTTATTGCATTTTTTATTGTTATTTTTTCTCAGATGATAAAATGGGTGACGCTTACACGTTACATAGTCAAATTTTCCTACTTTTAGAAAAAAAATAAATTTATCTTGATTGTTTCATTGATAGTGCCAAATAAAGTATTAGGAGTGTGCCAGAAAATTTAAATAAAAGAAGACTAGTCCACAAATGTCTCTGTAGAACTGACAATACAGAAGAAGATGGGTTGTAGTTTTGATGGCACCCATCTCATTTTCCCTATATTTCCTCTCCAGGACAGATCTACCTGGACTGCCATAATTTATATCCATAAATTGAAAGGGGGATGGGCTAGTTTTTGCTTTGTTTTCCATTGTTTAATGGTGGTAGGGCTTTAAAAAAAAAAAAAGTTCACCCCACTTCTGGGAGTGGGGTAGGATGTGTAACTCACAGACACAAATGTGAAACCTTGTATGTTTTCCAAAGGACTATTGGACACTTGTTACCCTGTGCTTCAGGATTTTTCATCAGTTTTAGTTGGTGTATCTGGGAAAGTTCCAGATGATGGTCCTTACTGTTATCCACAGCTGCCCATCCATAATTTGGATCTGTTTCCTGAGGGGAAAAAAGAGATTTTTGACATAATATGGAAAGTAGTCGGGAAAGGTATTGAACAAACCATTCTAGAGGCAGAAACTAACAGTTAAGCAACTGGTATGTAAGCTAAGGAGAAATCAGCAGTGTGTGCAAATTGATTTCATGTTATTTCCTATATGTGGAAGGCAAAAAAATCACTAGCTCACTACACCTTGATGCACACTTTTGTTACACCAGCTCATGTTGTTACTTTCTGCAAATGATCAGGGAAGCCACCTTTTACTGGGTTTAAATTCTTGGGGTTTTTTTCCGTCCTTTAGCAGAACTCCGTTAAGAATGAGGTGCAGGTGGCTTTTCTGTTGTTGCTATGGACATGTGGACTATAATGCATTTGTCCCACACTGCATATTTTTGCTTAGTATTCCACATTCATAGCCTCCTTTTTTAATATTTAAAGAAACCCACATCTGTTTTCCTAGGCAGGTTTGCCCGATTCAGGCAGTCTGCATTCCTAACACTCTGCTTCCTCCATGCTTTTAAAAAATCCCATGCCATTTTCCACGCATATCTTAATCTACTATTTTGCAGACAAAGGCCCAGATTGAATAAATTATTTACCTTGAAAATACCAGCCGACAGCAGACTTAGATCTTTATGACACAATCCAGTCAGTATTGGCATATCACATAATTTGTCTTACAAATTAATGTTGCTATTTGTGACACCCTATTTATTTTGCTGTGAGTCTCCATTACTGCAGCATTTGGCTTGCTTGCATGACATATCCATGTGGCTATCCTCACAGGATTTCCACCTCCCTCCCAAGACTCTTAGATTCTTTTTAACTCACATTGTTACGATATTTTCAGGATCAGACTCAATAAGTAGTTTAAGAATTAGATATTCAAATAAAGCACTGTTTATTTACAGAAGGCATTCTATATACACTGAATATTCACAGATAGAAGCACAGAAGGAAAGCATACAGCTCCTTATATATACAAGGGGTGGAGCTAGATATAGGAGTGGTTAAGTATGAATATATTAAGTAGTGAAGAATAAGTTAACCCCTGATATCCTGGTCATGTACTATTTATATAATAAAGAATAAGGCATTTACTTGTGACAAATCCCCCTCTAAATGCCGATTCGATATATTACAACAATTACATTCAGATTCAGAACAATATAAAACTTGTAACTTAGAAGTCAAGTATTTATGCTGCTTAGAAGGCAAAGGCTTTGTCAATATGTCAGCTATTTGCTCTGATGTTTCGCAATGAACTGCTTTAATAAATCCATCCTGAGATAACTGCCTCACATGTTTGAATTTTATATCTATATGTCTGGACCTTTGTCCAATAGCATCAGATCTAGATATTTCAATAGCAGCCTTGTTATCTTCGTGTATGATAAATGGTAATGAAGGTTTCTTCCAAGTGTTTGACAATAAATCATTAAACCATACGAGTTTATTTGAGGCTTTAGACAAACAAACATATTCTGCCTCAGTCGTTGAGGTGGGTACTAAATCTTGTTTACCAGTGTACCAGTAAACTGAACAATCGTTAAAGAAAAATATATAGCCAGATGTGCTTTTTCTACATGTGGTATCACCAGCCCAATCCGCATCGGCATAACACGTGAGGATGGGCTCTTTGACCTTATTAGGTTCCAATAATAAACAGAAGTCTAAACTATTCTTTAAATATCTTAATATTCTCTTGACAGCTTCCCAATGATATAATAATGGTTTGCTGACGTGCCTAGACAACAAGTTGAGAGGCAAAGCAATATCAGGTCTAGTCCAATTGGAAATATATAGAAGGGAACCGATGACTGATCTGTAAAGTGTATTATCTTTAAATTCAGGGGATGACTCATCTGTGTTTCTCAAGAAATCAGTTTGCATGGGAGTGTCACATGGCTTAGCATTATTTAAGTTACATTTGTTCAGAAGATCTATAATCTTATCTCTTTGAGAAAGTTTGAATCCCCTTTTTGTTTTACTAATTTGAACTCCAAGATACTTATTTACCTTACCTAATGACTTCAAAGAGAAATGTTCATTTAGTTTCGTTATAAATGTTTCTCTCTTCTCTTTGTGTTTACCTATATACAAAATATCATCCACATAAATTAACACGAATTCTAAAGAGTCATCCTCTTTTTTAACAAAGAAACAGTTATCAGCAGTAGTGGCATTAAAATTCATAGTTTTGAGCACTTTGACTAAACATTCATACCATCTTTTGCCAGATTGTTTCAACCCATATAAACTTTTATTTAATAACCACGTTTCATTTTTGTTCGTATATTGACTGTGAGGCGCTCTTACATATATCTCTTTATCTAATTTTGCATGTAGATATGCAGTCTGTATGTCGTATTGGAATACATCAAGGTTAAGTGCTGATGCTATGACCAGTGCAGTTTTAACACTCTCAGTTCTTACTGTGGGAGAGTATGTATCCGTGTAATCCTCGGGATATTTTTGTGCATAACCTTGAGCAACTAGTCTAGCTTTGTATAAGGTGTTGCCTCCTTCTAAGTTTTTGATTTTATATATCTACCTAGTACCAATAACAGTTTTATCTTTAGGTGCATGTGTAGGTGTGAATACATTTAATTTCTGCAAACTATCCATTTCTTTAGTCATGGCTGATTCCCACTTTTCCTTTTCTTCAGGGGGAAGTTTTAGCACTTCCTCGTATGTGTTTGGTGTTGATATTTCTCCATCCGTATACATTATATAATCTTTGTATTTGTTTGGTATTTGGTTTCTGTTATTCCTGATTGTTCTTTTTGGTTTACTATCATTGTCATGTAAATACCTAGCTTCCTTTTTTGTTAATGAATCTGTCTTTATTTTGTATTGACTGTTTGTCCATGTTCTGTTTTTATTTTTATGTATGTTGTGATTGTATTCTTCTCCAGTTCTTTCCTCTTGGTGTTTAGTGTTTGTATAGTTGTTTGGGAAAATTTCATTAAGATGTATTTTAGACCAGTTGGCCTGTTCATGGAATACAGCTGTTCTGGATACTATAAATCTGTTATTATTATCGATAAATCTGTACCCTTTTGTGCCTGTTTCGTAACCCATGAACCTGAGTCTCCTAGATACGTTCTCACCTTTACATCTTAATTGCTTAGGTATGTGTACGTCTGCAGTGACTCCAAATATGTGCATATGAGCTATTTTGGGTTTCCTATTATACATCATTTCATATGGTGTCTTGTTAACAATGCTGGACCAAGTTCTATTTTGTGTATAATTGGAATATTGTAACGCTTCTGACCAGAATTGTTTTCCTAAGCCAGCATCTTCTAATGTGCATCTAATCATGGTTTGTAATGTCGAGTTCTTTCTCTCTGCCACTCCATTTTGAAATGCAGAGAAAGGGCTAGATGTGTAATGCAACATCCCTTTGTCTTTAAGCCATTGGGAGAATTCTTTTGACATGAATTCACATCCCCTATCTGTCATAATTTGTTTTATTCTAATATTATGTTGTGTTTCTGTACGTTTGTAAAACTCCTTAAATTTCTGAAAAGTTTCATCTTTGTGCTTTAGTGTATAGACAAAGCCATAACGACTATAGTCGTCCACAATGGTTAGGAAATAACGTTTTCTATATGTGATTGATGGTGTTAATGGACCAACTAGGTCCATGTGTACCAAATCAAAAAATTTGTTGGTTGATCTTGTTGACTTTTTGGGTTTGGAGCTAGTTTTGAGTTTTGTAGATTTACATACTGAGCATTCCAAATAGTTTTTACAATTTTTTATTTTAACACCTTCAGCATGTTCAGTCATCTTTTGAACTACAGGAAAACTGGCATGTCCTAATTTCCTATGTAAGACATGAGCACACTCATCATGAATTGGTTTACCAATATTAGGTATTTTGTTGTTGGGTGTGTCTTTGTGATTATGGATAATCTCATGTTCCTCATTGTCACTATTGCTACTGCTTTCGTTGTCTATGTTATTGTTATCTTCCATGTTGGAATCAATGTTGTGTAACCATTTTTCTTTTGTCATTAGATAAGGTAGACCTTCTTTAATAATCACAGTACCTATGTTTGTTCTGTTTTTCTCTAATGTTGCTTTTCCTTTCGAGAACACAATATTTATGCCAGAATCTATGCTTAGTTTTATTGCACTAAGTATGTTATGAGGTATTTCAGGTATTAACAATACCCCCTCTATTTTTCCTAGGCCAGGTAAGGTTATATTTCCTCTTCCTATGACTTGAACCTTCTCTTGATTAGCTACCTTAATTACGAATTTATCCTCTACAAATGAAGATAGTATATTTTTATTATTTGTAGTGTGGTTGGTTGCTCCAGAATCGATAAGCCAATCATTGTCCCCTGTCTGTTGTATGTTAGTGCTGTCATGTTTGTTTAACCCATTCAGTGAACCAGACTTTCTATCTTTTGAGTTATCTCTGCCCCCTCTATGTTCCCTATAGATGGGTGGACTTCTATATCTATGTCTATCAATTGATGACTGTCTGTTTTGATACCTATTTCTGTAGTCAGGATTTTTTCTATTTCTGAGGAGTTTTGGACAGTCTCTCCTATTATGTTCTTTGGATCCACAGTTGTGGCATCCTATTGGTTCATGATATCTTTCTTGAGAAACTACCCTCCTATATTGTTTACGTTCCATGTGATTGTTACAACGACTTCTCCTTGAATTATCTTCAAATATTAGCTTGTTAGATAGACTTTCTATGGATAAATATCCTAAATTGATTGTGTCTAAATGAGATATATAGTTATCCCACGATGGGTCTAGTGAGTTAATGATAACACTCTTCATTGTTTGATCTGAAATTATTTCCCCCCTTAAATGCAGTTCTGTTCTAATTTTGTTTAAAGATATTAAATGTTCACTTATGGTAACCCCTGGCTTTATCCTAGCTGAGAAGAAATCTTTAGACATTCTTGTTGTAGTGGCTACACTTTCACTGTGAAACAATTTAAACATGCATTGAATAATTTCTGATACAGTTAGATTTTGCTTAATACTGTGGTACATGGCAGGAGATATACTGGAAATTAATAAGAAAAATGCCCTATGGTGCAGACAGTCTAATTTTAGAGTCCAAGGTCTTTTTGGGGGATTAGTGATAAAAAAATAATAAGTTTTCTTTTAGAAAGACAACCTGGAGCTGCTGACACCATTCTTGCAAATTAATGCCATCTATTCTCAGTTTTGGGAAATCATTGGGCAAATTCCCAATATTGTTGGATCCATTACTTACAACTGGAGGCAGTCCGTGGTCTTGCAAATGTTGAAAGTTACAAAATGGTGTGGGTATGCTTGCGACGATTCTGAATGGTTCTCTCTGTTCTTCATGTCCCCCGAAGTTGTCTGTGTAGTCTTGCACATACGCGTTGTTCATTTCGCTCCTGAAGCTGTCGGGAGAGGTTCTCGTCGCTGCAGCTCCCTCGTAGCGCTCTTCTTCCGATGATTCAGTCTCTGGCTCGATCTTCGGTGTCCAGGCGGCGGCAGAAGCTCGTGTCTTTCTGTTGCGATGACTCTTGTTGAGATAACTGTTTTCTGACATCGTCTGCGGCGTGGGGTGGTATTTGCAAGGTTCTCTGGGCTCAGGTGTCGGTGCTCTCGTTGATTGAGGAGAAGCGGGCAGGCTCCGAGACGTTTGCTTTCTTGCTTGTTCTCTCCCTGTTTCTCGATTGCCATCTTTTGTCTGTTCTTTTGTAATTTTCAGTCCTGGACCGAATGTTGTAAAAAGAGTTCTTATAGCTGATTTGACTTTTAGTTCGATAGGTATTTCTTCTGAGTCTGTATCAGAATTTTCTGAAAAGTAAAGTTTTTCTTTTTTATATTATGTGAATCCTTTCGCGCCAAAGATTTTGAATGATGTACTATGATTGACTCTGCTTCGCTCTTTTTTGTGATCGGTGGAAAACAAGATGGCTGCCATTCAAAATTTTGAGCGGGACCGTTGGTCTTTCTTTTCATTATTCCTTTTTCTGTAGATGATTCGCTCACCATTTTTGGATTTTTGGGATCATCTGTTACGATACTCCTTTTTTTCGCTGTTCCGCTGTTCTTTATTACGTTTTGGAATTTCGCGTTGAGTTTCAGCAGTTTCAGTACCTCTGATCCGAGGGGGCTGCCTTTCAACTCGTTCTCTTTTTGTTCATCTATTCCATCAATTATTTCCTCGTTGTTTGTAGTGTAGTCTTCAGTTTCTTTTGGTGTCATAGTCGTGGGTTTATCGATCTTTTCTTGATCTGCTTCCATTTCTTTACTGTATGCCCTGGTGTTGGGTCTTTATCTTTTGTTTCTGGAGTTTTCTCTCTCAGACATATTTAAAGTTTTATTGAGTCAATCCAACCATCCTCTGCTACCAAATTGTTACGATATTTTCAGGATCAGACTCAATAAGTAGTTTAAGAATTAGATATTCAAATAAAGCACTGTTTATTTACAGAAGGCATTCTATATACACTGAATATTCACAGATAGAAGCACAGAAGGAAAGCATACAGCTCCTTATATATAGAAGGGGTGGAGCTAGATATAGGAGTGGTTAAGTATGAATATATTAAGTAGTGAAGAATAAGTTAACCCCTGATATCCTGGTCATGTACTATTTACATAATAAAGAATAAGGCATTTACTTGTGACACACTTTTTTTGTTTTGTTTTGTTTTGTTTTGTTTTTTTTTAATTTCTATACCGCCCTTCTCCAATATAGGACTCAGGGTGGTGCACAGCCAAAGTAAGAAACCAGACATAGAAAAATTAAAAACTGATTAAAATCATTAGATAATTTGGCCATAATTAAAAACAATTCTAATTTAAAATAGTTTAAAAATTTGACTCAAGCCAGCCCAGCTAGTTGGAATAAATGGGTTTTCAGGGCCCGACAAAAAATCCGGAGGTCTGTTATTGTACGTAACTCTGGGGGGAGGTTGTTCCAAAGGGTGGGCGCCGCCACAGAGAAGGCTCTCCCCCTGGGGGTCGCCAGCCGACATTGTCTGGCGGACGGCACCCTGAGGAGGCCCACTCTGTGCGAGCGTACTGGCCGGTGGGAGGCTATTGGTGGCAGAAGGCGGTCTCGTAAATATCCCGGCCCTAAGCCATGGAGCGCTTTAAAGGTGGTCACCAACACCTTGAAGCGCACCCGGAAGACCACCGGGAGCCAGTGCAGCTCGGGCAGGAGAGGTGTCACATGGGAGCGCCTCGTCGCCCCCATAATCCCCCGCGCGGCCGCATTCTGGACCAGCTGGAGCCTCCGGGTGCACCCCAGGGGGAGCCCCATGTAGAGAGCGTTACAGTAGTCCAGGCGGGAAGTGACGAGTGCTTGAGTGACTGTGCGTAGGGAGTCCCGATCTAGAAAGGGGCGTAACTGGCGTATCAGGCGAACCTGATAAAAAGGCCCCCTGGCCACGGCCGTCAAATGATCTTCCAAAGACAGCCGTGCGTCCAGGAGGATGCCCAAGTTACGAGCCCTCTCCGTGGGGGCGAGTGATTCACCCCCAATAGCCAGCGATGGCATCAGCTGGCTATATCGGGACGCCGGAAGCCACAGCCACTCGGTCTTGGAGGAGTTGAGTCGGAGCCTGTTTCTCCCCATCCAGGCCCGCACGGCCTCCAGACACTGGGACATCACTTCAAGGGCATCATTGGGGTGGCCTGGGGTGGAGATGTACAGCTGGGTGTCATCAGCGTACTGATGGAACTCCACCCCAAAGCCACGGATGATCTCACCCAGCGGCTTTACATAAATGTTGAACAGAAGGGGCGAAAGGACCGACCCTTGTGGCACCCCACAAGCAAGGTGCCTCGGGGTTGACCGTTGCCCCCCTGTCAACACAGATTGCGACCTGTCAGAGAGGTAGGAGGAGAACCACCGCAGCACGGTGCCTCCCACCCCCAACCCCGCCAACCGGTGCAACATGATACCATGGTCGATGGTATCAAAAGCCGCTGAGAGGTCTAACAGGACCAGGATAGAGGAACAACCCCTATCCCGGGCCCTCCAGAGATCATCCACCAATGCGACCAATGCCGTTTCAGTGCTGTGCCCAGGCCGGAAGCCGGACTGGAGCGGGTCTAGATAGACAGCTTCATCCAGGTACCGGGGAAGCTGTTGCGCCACCACACTCTCAACAACCTTCGCAATGAAGCGAAGGTTGGAGACTGGATGATAGTTAGCCAAAACAGCCAGATCCAGAGAGGGCTTCTTGAGGAGGGGCCTCACAACCGCTTCTTTCAAAGCGGCCGGCAGGACCCCCTCACTCAAAGAAGCGTTAACAATCTTCTGGAGCCAGCCTCGTGTCACCTCCCGGGAAGCCAGTACTAACCAGGAGGGACACAGGTCCAATAAACATGTGGTCGCGTTCAGCCGTCCCAGGACCCTGTCCATGTCCTCGGGAGCCACAGGATCGAACTCCCCCCAGGTAACACTCTCAAGACCTGCCTCAGTCATCCCGTCTGGACATACCCAGTCAGAGGCCAGCCCTTCCCGAATCTGAGCGATTTTGTCATACAGATACTGCACAAAATCCTCAGCACGGCCCTGCAAGGGGTCATCCCGCACCTCCAGATGAAGGAGGGAGCGGGTCACCCTAAACAGGGCGGCTGGGCGATTATCTGATGATGCGATAAGAGCGGCAAAATAACTCGTTTTCACCGCTTTTATCGCCACTAGGTAGGTCTTAATATGAGACCTCACCAGTGTTCGGTCAGATTCGGAGCGGCTGGTCCTCCAACTACTCTCCAGGCGTCTTTTCCGGCGCTTCATCTCCCTAAGCTCCTTGGAGAACCAAGGAGCTAGGTGAGTTCGGTGCCGGGTCAGAGGCCGCAAAGGCACGACTCGGTCCAAGGCCCCGGCAGCCGTACTATCCCAGGCGGCTACCAGGTCTTCAGCCGAGTCATGAGCCAGAGTCTCAGGAACTGGCCCAAGCTCCGTCTGGAACCTATCAGGGTCCATCAGGCGCCTGGGGCGGAACCACCTGGTCGGTCCCGCCTCCCTGCGGCGGGGTGCAGCGGTCAGAAAGTCCAGTCGAAGGAGCGAGTGGTCAGACCATGACAAGGGTTCGATGGCTATATCCCCTATATCAAGGCCACTCAACCACTGACCAGAGACAAAAACTAAGTCCAGAGTGTGTCCCCCCGTGTGAGTGGAGTCATGAATTAACTGATTAAGGTCCATGGCCGTCATGGAAGCCATGAACTCCCGAGCCACCTCAGACGTTTCACCGATAGATGGGAGGTTGAAATCCCCCATGATGACAAGTCTGGGGGTGTCCACCGCCACCTCGGCTATAACGTTAAGCAGCTCAGGCAAGGCCGCCGCCATGTGGCAGGGAGCCAGGTACGTGACCAACAAGCCCATCTGTACTCCACGACCCCACTTCACAAAGAGGGACTCACATCCGGCTATCTGTGGAACAGTGGTCTCCCTTGGATCCAAACCTTCCTTTATAATAACCGCCACCCCCCCCCCGCCCCTGCCCTGAGCCCTCGGCTGATGAAATGCGCGGAAACCTGGTGGGCACATATCCACAAGGGGGACTCCCCCCTCCTGGCCCAACCAGGTCTCCATAATACCCGCCAGGTCCGCCTCCCCCTCCTGAATAAGATCGTGGATGAGGGGGGCTTTATTAACAACGGACCTGGCATTGCATAACATCAGCCAAAGGCTCTGGCCCTGAGAATCTGGACAACCTGGGGAACAAGAAAAGCATTGGGGACCGGAGTGCGCAATCGCTCTGAGATAACGAGTGCGCATTCCCCGAACATGATATGGTCCCCAGCTTCCGCCATATCTGCCCCTCCCACTCACTATGCTGATGGAACAGCCCTCTTCAAATCGAACTCCACCCCCCTCCCCGGTTCTATGTCCCTAATGTCGTGGCCCTTCGCTAAGGCTGGTCTTGAACCCGGTGGATTTCCCCCAGAACCCACCTTAATCCCCCCCGAACCCCTTAAAATTTTTGTTAAAAACCCACTAA
Source organism: Arizona elegans (assembly GCA_022577455.1). NCBI lineage: Eukaryota > Metazoa > Chordata > Lepidosauria > Squamata > Colubridae > Arizona > Arizona elegans. Next base: position 102,944,711 of record JAKOOJ010000005.1, read on the forward strand.
AAAACCCACTTAAAAAACCCCTCAAACTCTTCTTTGCTGCATGCCACATTTTCCAAGAACTTTTGATTTTGGTATCCAGGATGGAGTTTTGTGTTAGGTAAGTCTCCATAAAGTTGTGAAGCCCCTCCAAGAACCTTTCCCCACACCTTCAAATTGAAGATGAACAGAAGCATTGCAGGAGGAATGTTCCCTGCCTCAGTTGCCTTTGGGCGAAGCACACTCTTGAGACTTTGTTGTTCTTGTTGGTCAGTCGCTAAGTAATGTCTTACTCTTCGCAAGCCCATGACCGTAGCTCACCAGGGCCTCCCTGTCCTCCACTGTGTCCCAAAGTCTGTCCAAATTCATGTTCATTGCATTGATGACACCATCTAACCATCACTTTATTGCAGCTGTCACCAAAGAAGACCTGCTATTACCAGCCACCGTGAGAGGGTGGCTTGGTCACTGCTCTCCCGGGACTGTCCTCTCGTGAGAGGACAGTGGAGCCCGGTTGACCCGCGCCAGAATGGTGAACTTTCTCTCCCGGACCTTTTTCTAATCAGCACCATTGAATCCTTGGACTCGTTCATCTTCCCCAGACAGACTCTAGGATGTATTCACCAGCTGAGCTCTTCGTGCTGCAGGACTCCCCCCTCTCGCAGGCCTGGCCCTCCATGTTATCGAGGGCCTATCTTGATGACGGATTTTGGAACCCCGAGAGATGGCATGCAGCAAAGAGGGGGTTGAGGGGTTTTTTAGCTAAATTTTTAATGAAAATTTTAAGGACCCAGGAGGAAGGGAGGGGGTTGTAAAAGTGGACCTGGGGGGGTCCAGATAGCGACTGAGTGGGGTGATGGGTTGATTGGCTGCAGCAGAGGGGTCGTGAAAAGAAATTTAACCGGGGAGCAGGGGAGTGACAGGAAGGGCACTGTAATTGAAATAATGAGTGGGAGGGACAGGTATGACGGACGCAGGGGGCCATATGTGTCGGGGGTGTGCACATGCTGTTTATGAGCAATTACGCACTCCGGCCCCCAATGCGCGACTTGTGTCCTGGGTTGCGCAGAGTCTCAGGCCCAGGGTCCGCGGCTGATGTTGTGTAATGCCAGGTCGGTTGTTAATAAAGCCCCCCTCATTTGTGATCTTATTTTGGAGGGGGGTGCGGACCTGGCAGGTATTGCGGAGACCTGGTTGAGTCAAGAGGGGGGTCCCCCTCGTTGAAATGTGCCCACCAGGTTTTCGTGCATTTCATCAGCCAAGGGCCCAGGGAAGGGGTGGGGGAGTGGCGGTGATTATTAGGGAAAGTCTTTGTCCGAGGGAGACCACTGTTCCTCAGATAACCGGATGTGAGTCCCTTTTTGTGATGTGGGGCTGTGGGGTGCAGATGGGTTTGCTGACTACGTACCTGGCTCCCCGCCATGTGGCAGCGACCCTGCCTGAGCTACTCGACGTCATTGCCAGGGTGGCGGTTGATACCCCCAGACTTATTGTCATGGGGGATTTCAACCTTCCATCTGCAGGTGAGACGTCAGAGGTGGCTCGGGAGTTCATGGCTTCCATGATGGCCATGGACCTGACCCAGTTAGTTCAAGGCCCCACTCACATAGGGGGACACACTCTGGACTTGATTTTTGTCTCTGGTCAGTGGTTGAATGATCTTGGTAGAGGGGACCTAGATATCAAACCCTTGTCATGGACAGATCATTCGCTCCTCCACTTGGACTTTCCTACCGCTCTCCCCTGCCGCAGGGAGATGGAACCGACCAGAGGGTTCCGTCCCAGGCACCTGATGGACCCCGAAAGGTTCCTGATGGAGTTTGGCCATTTCCTGAGACTCTGGCACATGACTTGACTGAAGAGCTGGTGGCCGCCTGGGAGAGTGCAGCTGCCGGAGCTTTGGACCGCGTTGTGCCGTTGCGGCCTCTGACCCGATGCCGATCTCAATTGGCTTCTTGGTTCTCAGAGGAGCTGAGAGAGATGAAGCATCGGAAAAGATGCCTAGAGAGCATTTGGAGGACTAGTCAATCCGATTCCGACCACACACAGGTGAAAGACCTACCTAGTGGCGATAAAAGCGGCAAAATCTAATCATTTTTCAGCTCTAATCGCATCTGCAGAGAACCGCCCAGCCACCCTGTTTAGGGTGACCCACTCCCTTCTTCGGGGGGGGGGGAGTGCGGGAAGATCCCTTGCAGGGTTGTGCTGAGGATTTTGTGTAATTCCTGCATGATAAAGTCACTCAGATTTGGGATGGCTTGGACTCTGATTGGATGAGTCCAGGGGAGGAGACGAGGGTAGGTCTTGAGAATGTTATCTGGGAGGAGTTTGATCCTGTGGCTCCCGAGGATGTGGACAGGGTACTGGGTAAGATTAGTGCTGCCACATGTTTATTGGACCCGTGTCCCTCCTGGTTGGTACTGGCCTCCCGGGAGATTACACGAGGCTGGCTCCAGGGAATTATAAGTGCGTCTCTGAGTGAGGGTGCCTTTCCTGCCACCTTGAAAGAGGCGGTAGTGAGGCCCCTCCTCAAGAAGCCTTCCCTGGACTCAGCATATCTAAAAGATCGCTCACAAGAGACTTATGAATGGGAATGGAAAAAGTGGATAGATTATGTGCAGAACAAATATCAAACTAGGAAGTATCAAATAGCTTTTCACTGAAAGTATTATATAAAGATAGAAATATTTGAATTTTGTGAAGATGAAAAATTATATGGGGGAGTGGAGGGGTTCAAGTTTTATAAAAAGGGGATTTTGATGGGATTATATTCTGTGGAAGTCAGGGGGAGGGGAGGGTTAGGGGGGTTGGGGAGGGTTAGTTTGGGGGGCTCGTGGTGGGTTGGGGGGAAAATGGGGTGAAAATGTAATTGTAAAACTTTTGCAATAAAAAAAGAAGAAGAAGCCTTCCCTGGACCTGGCTGAATTAGCCAACTACCGTCCGGTCTCCAACCTTTGTTTTGTGGCGAAGGTTGTTGAGAGCGTGGTGGCATGACAGCTTCCCCGACACCTGGATGAAGCTATCTATCTGGCCCGTACTAGTCGGGCTTCAGGCAGGGGTACAGCACAGAAACAGCATTGGTCGTGTTGGTGGATAATCTCTGGAGGGCTCGGGGCAGGGGTTGCTCCTCTGTCCTAGTCCTATTAGATCTCTCAGCGGCTTTTGATACCATCGACCATGGTATCATGCTGCAGCAGTTGAGGGGGTTAGGAATAGGGGGCACTGTTCTGCGGTGGTTCTTCTCCTTCCTCTCCGACCCCTCGCAGTTTGTGTTGGCAGGTGGGCAGAGGTCGACCTCGAGGCACCTCGCATGGGGAGTGCCACAAGGGTCAGTCCTCTCACCCCTTCTGTTCAACATTTATGTGAAGCTGCTGGGTGAGATCATCTGTGGTTTTGGGGTGAAGTGTCATCTGTTCGCTGATGATACTCAGCTGTACATCTCCACCCCAGACCACCCCAACGATGCCCTTGATGTGATGTCTCGCTGCCTGGAGGCCGTGCGGGTCTGGATGGGGAGGAACAGGCTCAGACTCAACCCTTCCAAGACCGAGTGGCTGTGGCTGCCGGCGTCCTGATATAGTCAGCAGGTGCCATCGCTGACTTTTGGGGGTGAATCTTTGCCCCCCACAGAGAGGGCTCGCAATTTGGGTGTCCTCCTGGATGCACGGCTGACTTTAGATGAGCATATGACAGCCGTGGCCATGGGGGCTTTCTGTCAGGTTCACCTGATTCGCCAGTTGCAGCCCTTTCTGGACCGGGACGCTTTGCGCACAGTCACTCACGCCCTTGTCAACTCCCGGCTGGACTATTGTAATGCTCTCTACATGGGGCTCCCCTTGAAGAGCACTCGGAGGCTCCAACTGGTCCAAAATGCGTCCGCGTGGGTGGTTATGGGCGCAACTCGTTGTGCCCACATGACACTCCTCCTGCGTGAGCTGCACTGGCTCCCAGTGGTCTTCCGGATGCGATTCAAGGTGTTGGTCATCACCTTTAAAGCGCTCCATGGCATAGGTACCTTCGAGACCAACTTCTGCCACCAGTAGCCTCCCACCGGCCAGTTCTCTCCCACAGAGAGGGTCTCCTCAGGGTGCCATTGGCCAAGTTATGTCAGCTGGCGACACCCAGGGGGAGGGCCTCCTCTATGGGAGCCCCAGCCCTGTGGAATGAACTGCCCCCGGAAATGCGTAAGATCTCCGACCTCCGGGTATTTCACTGTGCACTCAAGACCCTGTTGTTCCGCCAGGCCGGGCTATCAACATAATAATTTTAAATTGGGTGTTTTAAATTTCTGGGGTTTTAAATTGAGCCGAATTATTTAATAATTTTAAATTATTTTAATTAATGTTTTTCTTGTGCTTTTAATAGGCTGTACACCGCCCTGAGTCCTTTGGGAGAAGGGTGGTATAGAAATAAAATAATAATAATAATAATAATAATAATAATAATAATAATAATAATAATAATAATAATAATTTGTTATTGTTGTTATTATTATTGTTGTTGTTGTTGTTGTTATTATTATTATTATTATTATTATTATTATTATTATTATTATTATTATTATTATTATCTCACCCTCTGCCGTCCCCTTCTCCTTTCACCTTTCATCTTTCCCAACATCTGGGTCTTCTCCAAGAAGTCTCCTCATTCCGTGGCCAAAGTATTTGAGCTTCAGCTTCAGGCTTGATATTTAGTCTAGACAAAAAGAAAATGGAAGTTCACATATGCCCCTGCTAGCTGTCCAAGTGGATCCTCCTACTTCACCCCATAATAGCCACCAGGATTATATCAGACATATTGTTGTCATACAAGTGATGACATGAAGCATTTGGCACCATTGCTCTTCCATAGACTCTCCCAAAGAATGCCTTCACTCTTCTTCTCCAATTACCCATTTCTACATAACATGTGCGTGTGCATGCATGTGCAAACACACACACACACACACACACACAAACGCACACTATTTACCAATCCGCTGACTAGGACTGACTGATTTTCTTCTGATTCCTAATTCATCCAAGGCCCATTTTCCCACTGGAATGTCTGTCATAATAAACTATGCAGCTCCCATTAAAGGAACTTACATATAAATATGATTTTGAGAAAGTGATGTTGAAGGGAGATCATTAGGGATCTTGTATTTTTTTTATCCTAAAAAAAAGCATATTCCAGTAAACTTCCAATAAAAGTGCATGTCCTTCATCAAAGAGTCACTAGGTATTGAACTAGACTAGAACGTCTCCGGGAAAACTTCAAGGTCTGTTCAGAAGGTTCATAGATCAAAATCTGTTCCGTGCATTCTTTCCTCATTTGGGGTTTGTTTGTTTGTTTGTTTGTTTGTTTATTTATTTATTTATTTATTTATTTATTTATTTATTTATTTTTAAATTTATATACCGCCCTTCTCCCTGAGGACTCAGGGTGTTATACAGCCAGAATTAAAAAAACATGAAATACAAATATTAAAAAACAATTTAAATATATATAAATTTGGCCCAGAATTAAAAATACAAACCAATTAAAACATTTAAAATTTCTTCTTAAGCCAGCCCAGCTTGCTGGAAAAAGTGGGTTTTAAGGGCACGGCGGAAGGCACTGAGGTCTTGGATTCTCCTTATCTCTGGGGGCAACTGATTCCAGAGGGTAGATGCCCCCACAGAGAAGGCCCTCCCCCTGGGGGTCACCAGCCTGCATTGATTGGCTGATGGCACCCTGAGGAGGCCCTCTCTGTGGGAGCGCACGGGACGATGGGAGGTCGTTGGTAGCAGCAGGCGGTCTCGAAGATAGCTAGGCCCTATGCCATGGAGCACTTTAAAGGTGATGACCAACACCTTGAAGCGCACCCGGAAGACCACTGGGAGCCAGTGCAGCTCATGCAGGAGCGGTGTTACATGGGAGCGCCATGTTGCTCCCATCACTACCCGCGCTGCTGAATTCTGGACCAATTGGAGCCTCCGGCTGCTCTTCAAGGGGAGCCCCATGTAGAGAGCGTTGCAGTAGTCAAGGTGAGAGGTGACAAGGGCATGAGTGACTGTGCACAGGGAATCCCGATCAAGAAAGGGCCACAAGTGGCGAATCAGGCGAACCTGACAAAAGGTCCCCCTGGTTACAGCTGTCAGATGTTCCTCCACGGACAGCTGTGTATCCAGGAGGACTCCCAGATTGCGAGCCCTTTCTGTGGGGGCCAAAGACTCACCCCCAATAGTCAGTGATGGAGTCAACTGACTATATCGGGATGCCAGGAGCCACAGCCACTCAGTCTTGGAAGGGTTGAGCTTGAGCCTGTTCCTCCCCATCCAGATCCGCACAGCCTCCAGGCACTGGGACATCACTTCAAGGGCATCATTGTGGTGGCCTGGGATGGAGATGTACAGCTGGGTGTCATCAGCGTACTGGTGGTATCTCACCCCGAAGCCACGGATGATCTCACCCAATGGCTTCACATAAATGTTGAACAGAAGGGGCGAGAGGACCGATCCTTGTGGCACTCCACAGATGAGAGGCCTCGAGGTCGACCTCTGCCCCCCTGCCAACACAAACTGTGACCGGTCGGAGAGAAAGGAGGAGAACCACTGCAACACGGTGCCTCCCACCCCCAACTCTTCCAGCCGGTGCAGCATGATACCATGGTCGATGGTATCAAAAGCCACTGAGAGATCTAACAGGACCAGAACAGAGGAGCAACCCCTGTCCCGAGCCCTCCAGAGATTAACCAATGCGACCAATGCTGTTTCCGTGCTGTGCCCAGACCTGAAACCCGACTGGAACGGATCTAGATAAGGTGTTTCCTCCAGGAATTGTGGGAACTGTTGCGCAACCACACTCTCAACAACCTTCGCCATGAAGCGAAGGTTGGAGACAGGACGGTAGTTGGCCAATATTGCTGGATCCAGGGACGGCTTCTTGAGGAGCGGCCTCACCACTGCCTCTTTCAAGGCAGCAGGGAAGTGGCCCTCACTCAGCAAAGCGTTGATAACACCCTGGAGCCAGCCTCGTGTAACCTCACAGGAAGCCAGTACCAACCAGGAGGGACACGGGTCCAGTAAACATGTGGCCGCACTAAGTCTCCCCAAAATCCTGTCCACATCATCGGGAGTCACAGCGTCAAACTCCTTCCAGATAACATTCTCAAGACTATTCCTCGTCACCCTGCCCTGATCTACCCAGTCAGAGTCCAAATCCCCCTGGATCTGAGCGATTTTGTCATACAGGTATTGTCCAAAATCCTCCGCCCTGCCTTCCAAGGGATCCTCCCACACTTCCGGATGGAGTAGGGAGCGGGTCACCCTAAACAGGGTGGCCAGACGATTCCCTGATGATGCAATAGAAGCAGAAAAGTAATTAAACTTTGCCGTCTTTATCGCCACTAGGTAGGCCTTAATATGCGACCTTACCAGTGTTCGATCAGATTCAGCGAGACTGGCCCTCCCACCACTCTCCAGGCGTCTTTTCCGGCGCTTCATTTCCCTCAGCTCCTCAGTAAACCAAGGAGCCGCACGGGATCGGCATCGGGTCAGAGGCCGCAAAGGCACAACTCGGTCCAAGGCCCCACCAGCCGCCCGATCCCAGGCGGCTACCAGGTCCTCGGCCGAGTCATGTGCTAGATCCTCAGGAAATGGCCCAAGCTCCATCTGGAACCTCTCAGGATCCATCAGGTGCCTGGGGCGGATCCATCTAATTGGATCCACCTCCCTGCAGTGGGGGGCAGCGGTTCGAAGATCCAGGTGAAGGAGTGAGTGGTCTGTCCATGACAAGGGTTCCATGTCTATATCCCCAATAACAAGACCACTCAACCACTGGCCAGAGACAAAAATCAGGTCCAGAGTGTGACCTCCCCTGTGAGTAGGGCCATGAACTAACTGGGTCAGGTCCATGGCCATCATGGAAGCCATGAACTCCCGAGCCACCTCAGATGTTTCACCAACGGGTGAAACGGGTTACAGGTTAAATCGTATATGGCAGTGATGGCTAACCTTTTTGCCATCATGTGCCAAAAGTGGGGGGAGCGCGGTGGGGTCACACGCATGTGTGCCCACATCAATAATTCTATGCGCCCAGCCCCCCGTGCTCCCCCCGCTTTTGGCACGAGATGGCACGGTGGCCCCTGTAGGCCCGGTTTTTGCTCTCTAAGGCTCCAGAGTCTTTCTAGGAGCCTGGGGAGGGCAAAAATGGTTTCCCCCCCCCCCGAGGCCCTCTGGAGGCCGGAAACAGTGTGTTTCCTGACTTCTGGTGGGCCCAGAAGGCCTGAAAATCAGCTGGCTGGTGCACGCATGCGTGCCAGAGCAGAGCTCACGTGCCCCCCAATATAGCTCTACATGCCACCTGTGGCACCTGTGCCATAGGTTCACCATCACGGGTATATGGGGAGTGTCCAGTCTATATCCATCTTCAACTGGTGTATTTCAATAATTGGCTCCACTATATTGCTGAAATTTTCTTTTTAAAGGCCAATTGCCCTGAAAATAATTACTTATCAATAAGTAGTTGTCATTTCGGTGGAACTCCAGCTAAATAGGTATTTCTCTCAACCAATTGGAAGGAAGGGAGGGAGGGAAGGATACTTTTCCCCAAGCAACTAGAAAAAATAAAATATGCCAAATACACAATCTAATCATCTACTTCTCTCTTTCTCTCTTATAAACACAAAGGAAAACCCTCCGTTAGTCAACCAGATAGGAATGTTCCTTATCTTCTTTTAAAGAAATTTAAAACAATTTAAAACTGATATCAGCCTGGGCTTCCTGCTGTTTGGAATCCATTTCTTTCCAGAAGAGAGGACTGATCAAGACAATTCTGGGATAAGATCTACTGCTTTATGCTCTCAAACACCCATTGTACCAGGAACTTTAGCTCATGAAGATCTGTGCTTTAATTAACCTTTTATACAGTTTTACAAAGATGACTAAAATTAAAGCTCAACGGCAGATCGCACTTGGGGGGAGATCGTGAAAAGAGGCTGTGAGAATGCAAAAAGCTGATAGTGAAGACTCAAATCAAGAAGTCAAAATCATACTGGAAAAATTAATTTGGCATTCAGCATAAAAAATACTTTCCTTCTCTCCCTCCCTTCCTTCTCAATTTAGTCTTCAGCCCTAGGTTTTCATGTTGCTCCTTGTCCAAGCACTAACCAAGTCTATCCCTTCTTAGTTTTTCAAAGTCATCCAAGGTCAGTTAGGCTAGAGGTTCCCAACTCTCTGACCATGGCCTGGCACTGGTCTGCGGCCCTCCAGGAATTGGTTCGTGCAAGTGAGAGAAGTCCATCCATGCATGCATGGGATCCATGCAGGGTGCAAAACCATGCCTCTCCCCCTGCCCCCCATCTATAGAAGACCCAGTCCCCAAAAGGTTGGGGGCCACTAAATTAGATGTTGACATTTCTTGGCTGATTCATTGATTGTAATAGCCAGCCGGTTGTCTTCATGACCTTTGGTCATCTTCCTCTGCTCCTTTCTATGGTGGGCAATTATGATAACTGTTTGTTTTTTTTTAAATCATAGTAGGACCAGATTACATGGTCACAAAGACATACTGATATATCTCCCTTAGACTCACCACCCTTCATCCCATCCTCTCATTTCCTTCTTAATTGAGTGGGTGAGGGCTAAGAGAGAATGACTGACTCAAGGTCACCCAGTTAGCTTCATGCCTAAGGCAGGACTAGAACTCCCAGTCTCCTGGATTCTATCCTGATGCCTTAACCATGGCACCAACTTGCTCCCAGGAATTATTTTACTCTTTGACAAAAGGACTCCATATGCAGCAAAGGTCATAAAAGTTCCATTTGAATGGATTTTCCCAGGAAGAAGCCTGAACAACCCACACAGCCTGGAATTAGCACAATATTTGTAAATATTACAAAGGTACCTCCTGCACCCCACCCCTCCTAAAGATATTTCCACATTTTACATCCACGGAGAAGATACTGCAACTCTTATTACAAACAGAGAAAATAGCTCTAGAGAATTTGCCCAGTAAACCACATCTGAGTGATGCTGAAATTGTTATCATCTAGGAAACGAAGAAATCAATCTTTGTAAGAGTGTGTTTGCAAAATACCAAAATAAGACAGACTTTGCTATCTTGCCATAAAAAAAAATATTTAGGAAGACAGCCAATGCCTGTCAAAATGAAAGGAGAAGGACTTTTTTATATATGCAACTTAGTGCACAAAACCAACATAAGAAGTTTTAAATTGTCATGTATTTCTCTCCTCCAGTAAAAGACCTTTTTAAAAAAATGTCTCCAGGTTTGATAAACCATGAATTGCATCGAAATAGGCTGCATCATTAACTACCTCTGGGACTTGAATGTCTTGTGTTTGTTCACTGCTTTTATTTGTTTGCTTAAATAAATATTATATTGTGTGGGACGCATTTCCTACAACCTTTTCAGTTATTTGCTGCCAGTGAATACGGTGCACTCTATCAACAAAGCTTGTGAAATTTCTGTAAGAGAAACACCCATTTCAGAGCATTGTCTCTGGCTTAGGCAAAATAATGTTCCTGACGAGAATCATTAAGGAGTGCAACTTGCTTCGGGGGCCTCATTAGAAAGAGATACCCCCCCCACATACTTGTCTCCTTTAAGGCAGAATCGGTAGCACAACTTCAGCAGCCCTGAGTTCCTGGATGGGTGCCATCAAACTGCTATAAGGAAAGAAAAAGCTCAGTCTCTAACCATTAATAACTCCTGTTATGGAATTTGGTATTGGCTGATTAGTAGGTTTGCCTTCCTCCTCCTCCTCCTCCTCCTCCTCCTCCTCCTCCTCCTCCTCCTCCCCCTCCTCCTCCTTACTATTATGAACATAAGACAATTTTTTTAAAAAAATTGATTTATATGCCGCCCTTCTCCGGAGACTCAGGGCGGCTTACAGTGCGTTAAGCAATAGCCTTCATACTTTTGTATATTTATACAAAGTCAGCTTATTGCCCCCACAAACTGGGTCCTCAAATTCAGCAGCTGTTTGGCCAATAAATGAGTTTCAAGCCAAGATCAAGATGGCGTGTTTATTAAATGCAGATGTTAACTTGTAATTGCTATGTATAGCAGGGAAAACAAAAGATTAAATCTAAAATGGAGAGCTTTGGAAAATCCCCATCCTATCCAGTAGAGGGCACAATAACCTCTGAGAATCTCAAAAGGTCAATGGACTTCCTTGAAATGCAAAGAAGACTCTTCAAACATTGACCCACTAAGTTTGCAAATGAATTGACCAACCTACCTTCTACTAAGTTTTATTCAGGCCGATTTTTTTTATCTCCGTCCTTGATTGTGAACCTTCTGGGAAACAGTCCCCATCCAAGACTTCCCAGGCAAGAAGAGTCTGAAATCAGTCCGTGCCTGATGGGGCTGTTTTCGCTTCTTTTGAGCCCTGCCAGACAGCGCCAACTGCAAAACGCAGGTGACGTAATTGCTGATGGGTCTGAAAAAGGGCATACTGTGAGCAAAAGTCTCTCTCTCTCATCATTTTCAGCTCCATTAAAGATCCCGCCTGCAGCTTACAAATAGGAGATCCATAGGCTGAATAGGCTTCCTGATTTATAGCTAGCACCTTTCCAGAGTTCCTTCGCCAGAGACTGCATTGTTTAATCATATGCCAAAAGCATTTGTGAGCTCTGACATAAATGAAGGTGAGTTGCAAGTTTTGGCTGTTGTTGTCAAGAAAATTTAAGGTCCATGAAATATTAATCAGCAACCAAAACAGAAAAGTGGGGGAAATGTTGCAAGCTGGACCAGAAAAGGTTTCCCCTTATTTTTCTTCTTGAAGTGCAAGTTATTAATTTTTATGTGTTTACATATATTACTTCAGTATCTGTTTATGTGTGGGCCATTAAAATAAACTCTATAACACATTTTCTATGGGCTGCATATAATTTTCGTAGAATAAATTAGTACATTCATATGATTAAAGGCTCTTGGAGGCACGAAAGCTATTTGAATTAATGACTCTGGTATTTAAATAGATGTTTTCAAACACATTTTTCACAATGCCTACCTTCTGGAGCCTTGTGTGTTCATCTGTATGTAGACAGGGGAGGCCTTGGTTTTCAATCCTTCTAAAATTTTCTCTCTAATAACAAATCTTATTCTACTCCATTGAAGGACGAGATTACCCTAGATTTGCATGGTGTACGGTGCCATGCAAAGATATGATTTTTGGAAGTGGGTAAGGTTGTGCATGGATAGGTTAAGATACCCTTTCTGACCCCTGAAAGGCAAAACAAGAAAAAAAAAAGAGGAGACCAACACCTGAGGTCTGATCTAATTTGAAGGAGGTTCAAAAGCAGTGATGGTGTAGGAGAAGGACAGACAGAGCTGGGAGAGGAGTCAAGAGAGTCATCAGCCTAGAGTTATTACATTGCCACAAATGGTCTAAGCCCAACCCCTCTTGAATGCTGTTAATGTCTCTTATATTGTGCCAATTTAGTGCTGACTGTTAGTTGACTAGATTGTCAGGCATGAAAAATCAGGACCACATGTTAAGCTGATTTATTGCTCATGCCTTTGCACAAAAACCTAGTCCACTAATGGTCAACACTAAATAGTCACTAGATAAGGGTCAACAGAATTCAAGTAGAGTTGGACCTGGGTCATTTATACTCTTTTGACTTTACCTGTCCTTCTCCTACAGACGGTGAGACATGTAGTCTGTAGATAGTGTTTGTGTACTTCTGACACACAGCCATGGATCTCCACCTCTTTCTTGTGTGTGCATTATAACAACGGCCTAGGGACAGATAATACTCCAGGACCATACTTCAAGGTGGATTTCTCTTTTCTCAGCATTTCAGCCACACCTCAGTTCTGTTTTTGGCTTCCTTTGTTTCCTCCTATTTCCCAAAGGGCCTCTGAGTTCCTCTCTGTGCTAACTTAAATTTGGTTGTTCTGTGTATAACATCTTGTTCGTTTCTCTTCCTCGGTGCCTGCTGCCCATTCAGTGAATTCCCTTCAGACCCTGAAACATCTAGCTCCTTTCCCCAACTGTTAAAGTTTGCTACCTCATAACAAGCATAGAAATACAAAGAAAGATAAATAGCTATGTTAGCTATTTTGGTATATGCCAGGATTGTATCAAGTGTAGTCAGGTCTTTATCTTGGAGATATCTATATCTCTGTATCTATCTCCCTCTCTATATCTCTATCTATCTGTCTATCTGTCTGTCTGTCTATCTATCTACCTACCTACTTACCTACCTACTTACCTATCTATCTACACTTTTGTAAAACCAATTTTTTTTACGTGCCTGGAGGCTGTGAGGGTCTGAATGGGAGTCAACAGACTCAGACTTAACCCAGACAAGACCGAGTGGCTGTGGGTATTGCCTCCTAAAGACTATGTTGATTGTCCATCCTTGGTTCTGGGGGGAGGGGAGAGAAATTGTCCCCCTCAGAACAGGCTCGCAATTTGGGTTTCCTCCTAGACTCACAGCTAAGATTAGAGCAACATCTGTCAGCTGTGGCTAGGGGCATCTTTGCATAAATTTGCCTGGTGCACCAATTGTGACCCTACTTGGATCAGGAGGCTCTCTTCACAGTCACTCATGCCCTTGTCACCTCACGGTTAGATTATTGTAACACGCTCTACATGGGGCTACCCTTGAAAAGTGTTCAGAGACTACAGTTGGTCCAGAATGCAGTCGCGCGAGCTGTCATGGGTGCACTTAGATACACCCACATTACACCAATTCTCCACGAGCTGCACTGGCTCCCTATTAGTCTCCGGTCACAATTCAAGGTGTTGGTTATTATCTTTAAAGCCCTACATGGCTCAGGGCCAGGTTATCTTCGAGACCGCCTTCTAGCGCATAGCTCCCAGCGACCGGTAAGATCCCACAGAGTTGGTCTCCTCCAGGTCCTGTCAGCTAAACAGTGCTGGCTGGCGGGCCCGTGGGGGAGGGCCTTCTCTGTGGCTGCCCCAGCTCTCTGGAACCAGTTAACTCCTGAGATCCGGACCATCCCCACCCTATTGGCCTTCTGAAAAGCGGTGAAGACCTGGCTTTTCCGGCAGGCCTGGGGCCGTTGATCTCACTGTTGCGATCTGGCAAGATCCGGCCTTGAATGGTGTGAATGGGTTTTAATTGATTTTAATTGTTTTAATTTTTAATGTTTTAATTTTTAATGTTTGTAAATGCATTGTAAGCTGCCTTGAGTCTTCGGAGAAAGGCAGCATACAAGTTGAACAAATAAATAAATAAAATAAATAAATTACAATTTACCTCTGGATATAGAAGGTAAAAAAATATCACGAAATCTCCATATCATATTCATGTTACAGTTGAAAATACCTAACCTACTATCTGTAAATATGTGTGCTTGTGCATATGTCATTGTGTGATGTCATTGTGTTCCTTACCATTGGTTACTACTTACCATTAGCCCCGCCTCATCTGTATATAAGCTTTCGCTCTTCTCAGATTGATAGCTGTCTAAATGTGTTCCTGAGGAAGAAAATAAATATTATTATTACAAGAAAGTCTACAGTCTCTTATATTGGGCCTAACCAGGATAACCAACTAGCAACAAATTGGTAGCAAGAGGATGGTTTGGTAGGCCCAACCGAACATAAAGATGCAAGACTCACATAACGACAAAAGAAGACCTGCCACCAGATACATAACGAAAAGAATGGCAGCTCAACTAACTCCTGACAAATATACACCACTTGAAAATATTAAGAAACAAACGCAATTACAAGAAAATGAACTGCTAACACAAAACAAACAACCACTAGCTGGAGCAGAACAAACTTTCTCAACACCAAACAAAGAAGATGAGGTAAAAAGAAAAATACTAGAATTAATAGAAACAACTACAGTTGAATCAAATCTGCTTGTGAAAATCCGCAGCATGATAAACGAAAATAACAAACAAGAAAACTGCAAGGTAAGAAATTTAACCCCTGACTTCAAAAATGACACCGAAGATGGCGACAGCTTCCCGCCTTTTTCATGGCAGCCATCTTACCCACCTAATACCTCTAAAATGCCCGACCAATTACTAAAAGAATTCCAAACCTCAAACTATGAAATAAAAAACAAAACCTACCAAGAAGATGTCTACCCGAGTCCAAAAACAAATAAAAAACAATTATTTAAACAAAACAAAGCTCAACCTACTGAAGTAGAAATAGACAATGCTATACAGGTGCTGACTGCAGCACTCGGGACTAAACTAACAATACCAAACAAACAACCAGAAAATGAAATAGAAAATTCTAAACTACCATCTACCAAAAGCCAAAAAGAAATAGACTGT
This sequence comes from Arizona elegans, assembly GCA_022577455.1. Lineage (NCBI taxonomy): Eukaryota > Metazoa > Chordata > Lepidosauria > Squamata > Colubridae > Arizona > Arizona elegans. The sequence continues at coordinate 102,959,945 of JAKOOJ010000005.1, forward strand.
CTAAAGAAAGGCCTAGCCACCCAAAGAAAGACAAGCTGGCAATCATACTTACCTACCGAAGAGCAACTCCCTGAACAACCCGGCTCCATTGGCAATGGCGGCCTGCCTCAAGCTCCACTTACTGACGACCTCAGAGAAGACTCCCCGACGAGCAGAGCAGCACCCCAGGCATTCTTCAGTCACCAGAGGCCCTCCGGAAACAAAGCAGAGCAACAGAAGGCCGTCTGGGACTTCACCCCAGGAGCTGCAGACACAGGAACCTCCCTCGCCGGCTGCTGGAGAAAAATGAGGACTGAGCATGCCCAGAACGAGCCTGCAAAGAAAGAAGAAGAAAACATAAATACAAGTCAGTGCAACATAGAGATAAGTAAATACAGACATGCATCTACCATACCCAGGCCTTATTGTGAGTATACTAAGGTCTTAAATCATGGACAGCTACTAAACATGAATAACACTTCACAACGCTCAGGGACAATACCTTCAGACTTTATAAAGTTACGATTAAATGGAAGCAACTTAATGAAATGGAACCAGTGTTTACAGATTACATATTTGAAAGAGAATGTTTTATTTTTTATTGATAACCGACCAGATAAGCCTTGGACCTATGAAATAGACTGCCTCCATCACAAAGCATATTATATATTAATTGCCTCTATTTCTCCAAGTATACTTCCCAGTATAGAGCATAATTTAACTGTATTTGAAACATACCAAAAATTATTCAATTTGTTCTATAGTAAAAGTGTAGCCACCACCACAAAAATTTCTAGGGAATTCTATTCTGCCAAACTAAAACATGATACCTCCTTGAGTGAACATATCTTGAATCTAAACGCTGTAAGAGCAGACCTTATTCAAAGGGGGGAAACCATTTCTGATAACATCATGAAAAGCATTATAATTAACTCATTAGATCACAGCTGGGATAACTATATTACCTTAATAGATAACCTAAGTATAGAACAAATTACTTTAGAAAACCTCACCAATAAGCTTATTACTGAAGATAGACTTAGAAGAGAGCGATATAAACAACAAAGGGAAGGTAGAAATCAAAGAAGAACTGATTTTAGGGTCAGAGTTAGGTACCCACATGAATGTCTCATATGTGGATCTGAAAGACATCAGAGTAGAGATTGCCCCAAGAATGCAGGATACAGTGACTCATATCAACACAAGGATAGGAGAATACACTTCTTAGACAGAACTTCCCCAGATTACAGGTATAAGCGAAGAGAATCACCACACCCTAGAGAAAGACAAATGTACAGAAATAACCCTAGAGAAAATAAGAAAGGATCACTATATGGAATAAGAAACGATAACATTTTGATGTCTGATTCACTCAACACTTGGCTCATAGATTCTGGAGCCACATGTCATACAACTCATAATAGAGAAATATTAAGCAACTTCACTGAAAAGAAATATTACATTAAAGTAGCAAACCAAAATAAGGTCCTAGTGAGAGGAATAGGAGACACGCATATAAAGGGTATAGGGAAATTAGAGGGGGTACTATTTGTGCCCGAAATTCCAAATAACATATTGGCAACCCTAAAATTAAGTATAGAGAATGAAATAGAAACCACTTTCAGAGGTGGAAAGGTATTTATGACTAAGAACAACAGAAACATAGGTAAACTATTTACAAATGATGGACTAACATACCTACTGCCACAAGATAACGAACTAGTCTATGCAAACTATCAATTAAGAAACAAAAAGCCAAATTCAGATAGCCATGATGAAAGTAATAATGATAATGCATCAAATACTGATACTAATATGTCTGAAAATTTAAACAATGGAAGACCTATTCACGATAATTGTAGTCACTTACTCCACAGAAAGCTAGGACACGCAAGCTTTCCCGTCATACGAAAAATGTTAGAATGTTCCGAAGATTTAAAAATAAAGAACTGTAAAAATTACTTAGAATGCTCTGTGTGCAATTCATCCAAAATTAAAAACAAACCAAAACCCAAAAAAGCCACTCGCACCACACAATCAATTTTTCAACTAATTCACATGGATGTAGTAGGTCCATTAAAACCCTCAATTAAATATAAAAAAAGATACTTTCTAACCATAGTCGATGACTACAGTAGATTCGGTTTTGTATACACCCTTAATCACAAAAATGAGGTTTTCAAAAAATTTAAGGAGTTCTTTAAAATGGTAGAGACGCAACACAATACTAAAATTAAACAAATAATGACTGACAGGGGGTCGGAATTCCTATCCAACGAATTTTCAAATTGGCTAAAATCACAAGGAATATTGCACTTTAAATCTTGTCCGTTTTCCCCATTTCAAAATGGAGTCTCTGAAAGAAAAAATGGTTTGCTACAAACCATGGTTAAATGTGTGTTAGATGATGCTGGCTTAAACCAATCATTCTGGGCTGAAGCCCTTACTTATTCCAATTACACTATAAATCGCTTATGGTCCAGTACAATCAACAAGACCCCATACGAACTCATGTATGGAAGGAAACCAAAAATTGGGCATTTACACGTATTTGGTGTATCTGCTGATGTATATGTCCCCTCACAATTAAGGCGCAAAGGAGAGAAAGTATCCAAAAGACTGATATTTATGGGGTACGAATCAGGAACCAAGGGATATCGCTTCATTGATAAAAATAACCATTTCATTGTATCCAGATCTGCTGTGTTTCATGAACACATGAACTGGTCAAAATTACATCTCAACGAAATATATCCAGAATCAAAAAATATTACACACACGCACACAGATCATCATACATCAGATACCAATCCCAAAACCACAACCACGAACAGAATTAAATGCCCAAAAACAATTAATGATGAATGGAAGAAAGGACACCCCACTTTGAAGGTAGACCAATTAACTGAAAAAGAAGCTAAATATATGCATAGCGATGAACATCCCCAGAATAGGCCCATTAGATCCAATAGGGGCACAATTCCTAAAAGATTAGATGATTATGTACTGTCTATTCAAGCTAAACACCTGACTCCCAACACGTATGATGACATACTTAAGTTACCTCCAGAAGAAAAAAGTAAGTGGGAGGAAGCAATGAAAAAAGAGATGGACAGTTTAAAAGAACTAAATGTATATACACCAACAGATCTACCCACTGAGAAGTCCCCCATTGGCACTAGATGGATCTATAAAATCAAAGAGCTAGAGGATGGTAAATTCTTATACAAAGCCAGGTTAGTGGCTCAAGGTTTTGCTCAAAGGTTTCCGGATGACTATGAAGACACATACTCCCCAACCGTTAGATCAGAAAGTGTGAAAACAGCATTAGTATTAGCTTCCGTTTTAAATCTGGAAGTATATCAATTTGATGTACAGACAGCCTATCTGCATGCTGATCTCGCTAAAGAAATTTATGTAAAAGCACCCCCAGGAAAAGATACAAAAAAGGGAGAAATTTGGCTATTGAATAAGAGCCTTTATGGACTAAAACAGTCCGGCAAACGGTGGTATGAGTGTTTATCAAAGATACTTAACGATATAGGCTTTGTGGCTACTTCATCTGATTTTTGTTTTTTCACAAAAAGAAATAATGATTCTATTGAATATGTTTTGATTTATGTTGATGATATATTATATTTTGGAAGTGACAAGGTTAAATGTGATAATTTCGCTGAACAATTAGGCAAAAATTTCAACTTAAAAATATTAGGAAAGGTAAATAAGTATTTAGGAGTCCAAATTGACAAAACAGATAAGGGTTTCAAATTATCCCAGAAAGACAAAATTATAGAACTCATAGAAAAATGTAATATGGTTAACTCAAAAATTTGTGAAACTCCCATGTCAACTGATTTTTATAGGAATGTGTACAATGAATACGAACCATTTAAGGATAACACTTTATATCGATCAATTATTGGGTCCTTATTATACATATCTAATTGGACTAGACCTGATATCACCCTTGCCGTAAATTTGTTGTCAAGACATGTAAGCAATCCTAACTTATACCATTGGGAAGGAATCAAGAGAATTTTGAGATATCTGAAATCTAGCATTAATGTATGTCTATACCTAGAACCATTCATTTCTGAAAAACCAACTTTGACCTGCTACGCCGATGCAGATTGGGCTACTGATTCAAAAAGCAGAAAAAGCACTTCTGGATATGTTTTTCTTATAAATGGTTGTGCGGTGCACTGGTACACTGGCAAACAGAACTTAATTGCCACCTCTACAGCAGAAGCCGAATACGTTTGCTTATCCAAAGCGGTCAATAATCTAACTTGGTTCGATGATTTATTATGTAATGTGTGGGATGAACCTATTTATCCAATTATCATCAATGAGGATAATAAAGCAGCGATAGATATATCAGCTTCCGAAGCGATAGGTCAACAATCTCGACATATCGATATCAAATATAAACATGTGAGGCAACTGTCATGTATAGGATTCATTAAGGCTGTTCATTGCGATACTAATGAACAAATTGCTGATATCCTCACTAAGCCATTAGCAACCAAACAACATGTGTATTTGACTTCCAAACTTAATGTACATATATAAACTTAATAAGCCACCATTAGTTAGGCATTTTAGAGGGGGATTTGTTACAGTTGAAAATACCTAACCTACTATCTGTAAATATGTGTGCTTGTGCATATGTCATTGTGTGATGTCATTGTGTTCCTTACCATTGGTTACTACTTACCATTAGCCCCGCCTCATCTGTATATAAGCTTTCGCTCTTCTCAGATTGATAGCTGTCTAAATGTGTTCCTGAGGAAGAAAATAAATATTATTATTACAAGAAAGTCTACAGTCTCTTATATTGGGCCTAACCAGGATAACCAACTAGCAACAATTCATTACCGGTAATCGTTAATCCTTGCTGCATTTTATCTGGATCAATGTTATTTTATGCAAAACTAGTTCTATGGGAGTTTATATTTTATGTTTATATAAATATATATTTATATTTTTCCAAAGATGGTAGTCAGTATTTTTCTTCTTCTTTATTTTGCGCTTGAACAGAGCTAACAAAAGATCTTTTACCTTCTGTGAAATACATTTAATTCTTCAATAACTGTCTTTTTATATGCATTTTGTATTATGTGCATTCCATTATATATGCATGAAGTATATGTATTCTATAAAATATATCTGCTTGAACCTCTGTATCCATATTAAAATACATATTTTTACTAATGTTAATAACTAACCAACACCCCATTCATCATTTATTTTTCTATTTTAATCAGTCCAATAAAAGATTATTTTGTGTACATGATGTTTTAGTCTGTAACATGTTTCCATCTGTTGTATACATTTTTGTAATATAATTTGGCCTTTCATCTTTTCTACATCTTTGGATCTGCCCTTTGAAAATAATAAACACCAATCTCAAATATAGGCACCTCCAATCTCTATCCTTAAGTGTCACAACTACCTTCTGAGATTTAGCTTAGTGAACTTTGTATATTTTTTTAATATTTCTCAACGTTGTACTGAAATTAAAGAATTATTCCTTAAACACAAAGAATTGATCAAAGCTGCACAGTCAAATAAAAAATACACACAACAGCAAAGTAAAATGTAATTTAATATTTTACATATTATTATAATATATTTGATGTTTTGAATTTTAAGTAAAGTTTTGAAGTGATTATTTTAATACGCGTTAAAATGTTTGTAAGAAAATATATAATTTAATTGTAATTTTTTTTTTTTACTACTTAACCCCCACCACCACCCCCGCTTGTCCGCTATTTTTTGGAAGCAGACCTGGCAACCCTATTTGCTGGTATATTTCACATGTACATCAGGGAGAGAGTGACACCTGTCTTCACATGCAACTGGTTTCTTTAATTTACTCCTCTTTGTCTATTACAATTTCTTCTAAGAAGTACATCTCAGACTATTTGCCCACAACCCCTTGTAACCAACCAACACAAAGCCTCAGGATTTGAATTACTTTTTGTGTGTTGGTATATTGCTTGAAGGATTCTTCCATAGCTTTTCTTGATGGATTGGTTTCTATTTTGTGCACATATGTTTTCCTGCGTACAAATAGATTTGGTTCTCTTTTCCATTTCTGAGGATGGACCAACAACAGTGTAAACAGTTTAAACAACGTTTAAAACGTATTTTAAACGAGGAATGCTGATGTCTGTAATCCTTCTGTGAAGGAGAAAGGAGATTGGCTAACCTATCAAACTCTTCCGACTAGCATATCCATTTTAAGGCTTAAAAATAAGGAAGCAATGTTCCCCAGGCTCTTCAGTTATAAAACTGATTTCAGAATCTGATTTTTTACAGACTGGTTTCCATGTGAATTCTACCTACCGACTGTTTAGTTGAAAATTCTTTGTCTGTCTGTCTGTCTGTCTGTCTCTCTCTCTCTCTCTCTCTCCACTTTTTAAACAGACGTGTTTCATTGCGTTTACATTGTGAAGAGCGAGGAGACATAGAGTTTTAATTATGTGCTGTAAAGCTCAGCAAAAGCTGTTTCCCTCTTCATTTGTATTCAGCAGCAGGAAAATCAGGGTTGGCAGAGAAGCAAGAGATGTAAAACATACTGCATAAAATTATTAGCCAAATCGAAGCATTGTTGGTAGAAACTGTCCATCATCTGTTACAGCAGACTCTGATGTATATGACTTATTGTCAATAGTATGTAGATGGAATTCAGAATTATCTTTCTTCCTGTCATTCTTTAAAACAACAGAATATTACGCTTATTAATCAGGAGATTTTAACTTCAGAATGTACAGACATTTCTTTGTGGTTTTGATTGAATGCAAAGAGATACCAGTAGGGAATACAGTGTATAAGAGTGCAATTATTATTCTTATTTTCTATTGAGTTTATCGTTGAACACAAATGTTATCACATTCAGTACAAAATTAGCATATATGCTTACCAATCAGGGTGCTTCCCTCCCAACAGCTCATAGACACTAGACTTTGAAATAACCAAAACTATTTTTTTCCCCAAATATTGGCATTTTACTCCTATTTCAAAGTCCTTTCAGATTCAGGAATAGTGTCTCCACTTCCTCCTTCTTCAACAAATCTCAAGAGAAAACTGGAAGATGCAATGTTCACTTTCTTGTGGCTTTCATGACATCTGATACCTCCATTCCTGAATCTTGATAACAGCAGAACATACAGTATGGCCAAAGCAAAAAAAAATCTACTACCAAAAAAATAATAATATCAAAGCTACTCATCTTTCCCATTGTTTCAATGCTGTTGTAAGAGAAGAACAGGAAGAGCTGGTGGGTGGAGTTAAGCCCATCATTAGCTTAGAATTATTGCATTATCACAAATGTCCCTGGTCCAACCCCACCTGACCCTTATCTCGTGTCAATTTAGTATTGACTATATTTTTGTGTATAAGCTTGAGCATTACATCTTTGCTCTTGACAGCTCTTTCCTGTTCCTCTTTCCCATTTTTCTGTTCTTTCCTGTTCCTCTTTCCTCTTTCCTGTTTGTTTCCATTGAGGTTTCATCTCAGTGCCATCCCAAATTTATTAACATAATCTCATTTTTAGTTGGATCATTTGTTGTTGCAACCAGTTGTCCATGGTTATCCACACATGAATTTATATCTGCCTAAGACATCATCCCATTGGACACATTTGTTATGATGTTATTAGATCATGCCTGGGACATCATAAGCAATAGGACAAGGCTCTTCTGTAAATACATCACTTAGAGCAAAGAAAATGCTAGAAAGTGGGGAATACAGAGTTTTCATTTGATGCACCTGATACGGTAGTGCAGAGATGGAGCTGAAATGATGCAAATATATTGTGGCATGTGGATAGGCCTAAATTGAAGAGTCCATTCAGCTTTGGGCTTAAAAAAAGGAATTATTGGAGCTTTTCAGGTAACATCTTACCTTATTACCATTATTCTTTGGAATATTTTGTATAATACTAGTCAAAGAACATGCATGGCTTCCATTAAACTTTCCCACACTCATTTTATACTTGCCACAATTTTATATTTGCTTTTAGGATGCACAAATTCATTCAAGGGATGGAGAGCCTTCAGAGAGCAGTGGGCCTATCCATTTTCCATGTTTCACATAACTAAATGAATAAATGACATTTCCATTTGTTCAAATTGAGGAGCAGATAAATAATGAATATCCCAAGTGATCATTAATATACATTCAGCCTTTATCGAAAATCCTCAACCTTTACAGACAATAGACAGAAATTAATGTTTATGAAGACGGTATATCCTACAATTAGATCTAAAATGGTACTTGTTGCTAGACCTTAGTACTACAACATGCTTTAATACTACATTTATGTAAATTTAGTGTTTATAATAATTCCACCTCTTTCTGTTCCTTCATATTCTACACAAGTTTTAATATTAGGAAACCAATAATATGTAGACACTACTTTTTAAAACCCTTTTTCTTTTTAAAGAATTTTATCAAGTTTCAAAAATTAAAACAACAACAATACAAAGTTACAGTGAAAAAGTTTAAAAAGTGATATAAAAACCCAGCAAATAATAATAATAATAATAATAATAATAATAATAATAATAATAATTTACTCCAACAATACGAATACAGATATAAGATAAAATACACTCTTGTTTTGGTTTAACAAAAAAAAAAGCATTACAACACTAAAAATATAAAAGATATAAATACCAAACAATATATAATATCATACTGTCTTAGTAAATAAAACATATAGCTCATAAATGCATCATAATATCAATTCCTCAAATAGACATGTTATTAAATATTTCTATTGCCAAATATCTATAAAAGATCCTCTCCTTTAAATTAAAGCAAGTACATAAAAATCTAAAATAAAATGTATATCGCTTAAACTCCAACAGTACAAACACATCTAATCATTAAATCTCACAGTCAAAACTCCATTTTTATCTTTCTAATCTTTGAGTAAAAAGTCCAAAAGTGTTTTCCATATAGAACTGAAAGCAGTCTGTTTTGCCATTAACTATTTCCTTAAAGTCTTTTCATACTTTGTCAAATTAACTTAATTATGAATAGCGAAGCTTTGAACGACTGACCTAGAGGTCAGCAGGTTTTGGAGCCTGCTAGATGAGATGCAACATTCAGCAGAAGAGAAATATGGGGATTGTTTTTATAAACATCTGCTTGTGATAAAATGCCAGCATGTTTGAGAGTCTGTAACTTACCAGGAGGCATCTGATCAGGGTCATGACTGAGACATATAATATATGGTATGGACAAAGGGATCAATGAATAGGACCAGACTCCATTCAAGGAAGCTGGTTGGAAGGAAACAGAACCCATAAAAGAAAGTACTTTATAGCATGCACATTTTTTTTTCTTTTAATGACCCTGTAATCTCTTCCATTGGGGTTGGTGTTAGGGCAACTGAACAGAGCTGAGGGTTTACTGGCCAAATGCCCTTCCTGATGTCTATGTGGAGTTCACAGCAGACAATTACTCATTGTGCCCAGAGAGAGAAACATCTGCCACTGCTTAGGATCTAACTCACAACTGCATGATTGTGAGGTGACAGCTCCACCTCTAAGCCACCATGCTACTCCTTACAGCATGCACAATTAAACTGTGGAATTTTGTGTCATAAGTTGTAATAATGACCATCTATCATGGGATACCATAGCAGAAGGTACATGCAATGGACAGGCTTTGGATGAGATGCTCTCCTTTGCGTATTTATTATCCTGCATTTCTGTCGCTTTTGATGGTTCAAATCTATGCTAGGATTGGGCATTGTATGGGATGGATAATTCAATTGAATTTTTGGCAGGCTTTTATAGGAATCTAGGTAGCATATGGAGATTGCCTCTATCATCACATAATGTGGCTCATTCAGCTACTGAACAATTTATTGTACTCGTCGTTCAACAGGAAGCTGTTTACGTTCTTTTCTTCAACTTTCTTGACAGGGTTGTAACAGCTGACAAGTTTACTTTCTCGCTCTTGTTCCTCCTGGTTTCCTCCCCTGCTGTCTTATTAATATGAATGCTAACTACTACAAGGGGAGTCTCTGAATGTACACCTGAAATTTCAGAAGGCTTATCTTAGTTTTCCTCCTCATTCCACATTTGTTTTTTAATTTGAAGTGGACCACTTGGGATCAGTGTAAGTTCTCAGCTAAAAAGAGGCTCTTGAGCTAATGTACAAATCCTGTCAACTTATCTTCCCCCCCCCCCCCCCCCGGAGTCTCACATCCTGCAAGCTTTGCTTATCACATTCCTGTTTCTTTGTGAATCCGTCACAAGTGGAATATTCTGCGAGGAACCGGAGGACAAGCCTTTTAATTCCTTCTCGCCGGCTGTCCTGTCTCTCACTTTGATGGTATTGAAGTTAAAGGTATTTAAGAAATGGATTGTGGTTGTGTCCACCAAAGACAACTGATTCCAAGTCCTTATAATTAAGAGCAACTGTTTATGGAGATCTTCTGGCTACATGAAAATATTTCTTGTCATTTACTTAGTCAAGTAAAACCAACATGACGGACAAAATGCAGTGGCAGATTGTTGTCTATTTTAGCTTTAGTAACTTATGAAGAAAGGAAAAAAATTGTAAAAACAAAACAAAACAAAAAACCAGTAACACATTGCAGGAAAATAACCCCAAAACTTTTTACATGATTCTGTGAAACAGTCAAAATTACTCCAAGAAGGGATGTTTACTTGAGCTAATATACAGTATATGGTCTTCAATCTAAAACTCACAATGACCACCAAGAAGGATGTCTAAAATGTGGTTTATCTATGATTCAAAATACACGTTCATTTAAGATGCTTTTTGCTTCCACCAACAATACAAGATTTGTTCAATATTTGAATGATTAATTAGATATTTGAATTGATACTATTTGAGTTCCAATTCAATAGATAGAGGATAGATAGATAGATAGATACATCTAGATGGACAGACAGACAGAGATAGACAGAGAGAGAGACATAAAAGATAGACAGACAGACAGATAGACATAGAAGATAGATAGATAGATAGATAGATAGATAGATAGATAGATAGATAGATAGATAGAAAGATAGAAAGATAGATAGACATAGAAGATAGATAGACAGACAGACAGACAGAGACAGCAGACAGATAGATAGAGACATAGAAAGATAGATAGATAGATAGATAGACAGACAGACAATAGATAGATAGATAGATAGATAGATAGATAGATAGATAGATAGATAGATGAGAGAGAGGGAGATAGACTGACAGACAGAGATAAACAGATAGACAGAAAGACAGAAAAGATAGATAGGTGATAGATAGATAGAGAGAGAGACAGACAGACAGACAGAGACATAGAAGATGGATAGATAGATATATAGAGAGAGACAGACAGACAGAGACACAGACAGACATAGATGATAGATGGATAGAGAGAGAGAGAGAGAGAATATATACTTATATATTTCAGAACCCAAATCAGTGCAAATTTCATTTAGTTCTTTTTTCCTATAGTAAAAAAGCTCTTGGAGAACTAAATTAAAATCCTAATATTAAGTTGACTTTGTATAAATATACAAAAGTATGAAGGCTATTGCTTAACGCATTGTAAGCCGCCCTGAGTGTCCGGACAAGGGCGGCATATAAATTAAAGCCAAAAAAAAAAAAAAAAAAAAAAAGTCCAGAATTTTAGACTTTGGATGTCTAAATTGGATGTTCTACTCATTTTGGATGAGTAGAAACACCATGGATATGGAGAGCAGAAATTTCTAAATGGTCTAAGAAGGGTCAGAACAATGTTTCTCCAACTCGGCCACTTTAAGACACGTGGACTTCAGATTCCCAGAATTCCCCAGTCCACTTGTCTTAACATTGCCGAGTTTGAAAAATGCTGGCTTAGCGTGTAATTTCTGCCTCCAGAGGGTGTGGTACGATGTGTACATGGGGGGGAGGGAATGCTTCTGGACTTGCAACTGCTGAATGATGAAACAGAAGCAACTCAAAGAGCAGATGAGTTAGGCGAAACTTCTTCCTCGCAACTTAAACTTGTTCATTGCTGTGTCGTCACAAACTCCTCTACTCGGTCTTTTACCCAGTGGTCTTTCAGATGCTTCAAGACTTCTCTCTTCCCCTTCTCCTTCTCCCTCCCCCTCTCCCTTTCCCTCTCATTATCAAGTCCTATTGTAAAATTTTAAGTGTAAAAATCCAGAAGAAGATTTCATATAAAATACGGAAAGTGGCAAGAATGTTGCAACTTTGAAGGAAAATGATTGTGTCCAGTAGAGAAGAGGAACGTTCTCTAATGTCTCTCAAAGCTGCCTTTGGTTTCTGACCTCTTTAGTCATAGGTTGTGCCACTCTTTATCATATAAACTCTTCTATGTTTCCCAATCAAAGTAAATGAAGCCACTGGTAGCACAAAGAGGGAAATATATTGATATCCAAGATTGTTATCCATGCCAGGCTTCTATCACTTTCAGACGTCTCAAGAGCAAGCCTTCCTTTCATTTGACACATCTAGGATGGATATTTAGCAACCAGAAGCTGATATAAGTGAATGGCATTTAGCCTCTTGGCACTGTCTGCATTGCTCCGGGAGAATTAAATCAACCACGGGCTCACATTTTAATCTTTCCCCATCAAGACGAATAGATTTTCTTACATCAATAATATACAAGTGACATGTAGCGAATCTCATCAGGCTTACTGAGGATAAATCTCATCTCAAAAAGTTGAGAAGTAATATTTTATGAGAGTAGAATCCATCTTTTAAAAAATGAATGCAAGAGAAAGATGAAAAATCATCCATTGGCATAAACAAGCCCAGAAATGTTTCATTTTCACCCAACCATTCACCTGGCAGCAGGGTGGGCCTTTTAGAAAATATTCGTAGTTATTTCATTGAAACTAGTAAAGTGCCTTTTCTACATTGGGAGGTAATGAGGACTTGACATCTTCAGTATGAATGTGGGGTGATGAAAGTTAGCCTAGTCACCTGTCATAACTAGGATAAGTGGGGTACAGGCTCATGGGTGGTGAAGATCTTTCATTATAGCAATAGCAATAGCACTTAAGTTTATATACTGCTTCACGGTGCTTTTACAGGCCTCTCTAAGCAGTTTACAGAGTCAGTCTCTTGCCCCCAACAATCTGGGTCCTCGTTTTACCCACCTCGGAAGGATGGAAGACTGAGTCAATCTTGAGCCTGGTGAGATTTGATCTGTCAAACTGCTGGTGATCAGCAGAAGTAGCCTTCAGTACTGCACTCTAACCACTGCGCCACCACAACTCTAATTATTTGCATTTTCTGGGTCCGGGTGTTGCATAACCATCAGGTGTGCTTCCTTCAAAGTCCAGGAAAGAATGACCCAAACTCCATTGTTTATAGAGAAAGGTACCTTTACTAGAAAATGAGGTGAACGCAACCAAAGGAAAGCGGAATCTAAGGCAATACGCGCAAAAATTGCATATAGAAAGCATCCCCTCCCACTGTCCACCGTAAATCATCCAATCCAAAGGTCTCCCAGGGGTCAGGTGGAAGCACACATCTGGCGGCATCATCAATCAGGAATGCCACAACCGTTGGCCTGACGGCAGCTTCAAAGATCCAGTCTGGTGGCTTAACTATCAGTTTCGATTCCTCCAGCACGCTTCATGCTACCTAGCTCTTCCCCCCTCCCGTTACTATGGCAGCCAAAGCAGTAAAGGTGGAGGCTGACAATAACCTCTACCAAGATCATCAATCAAATCATGGTTCAAGTCAGAACAGTCTCTAAAACCAAATATAAGTTTGGCTCCATCCTATATCTGGAGTCTCCAGGGACCCCACAAAATGTGTGAAACTTCTGGGCAGATATTTTATATCCTTACTTTATCAACATCTTTTTTGTGCTAATAGAAAATTCTCCTTTTCCTTTTGACCCAAAGAAAATAGAAAACTAAAAAAGAAACAAAAAGCCAAAGATATAATGAATAAACAGTCTACAAATAAATATTTATTTATTTAAAGAATTAATAAATATTTATTTATTATAGAAATTAAGGGATTCCTTTTATTGAAGCAAAAAAAAAAAGTTGATTCAGAAGTGGCTTCTTTTACCCTTTCCTCCATGTTTAGATGTCAGGATCATTAAAACTGGTTTAGTCTGCCTTTTTCATGCTTGACATGTCAGTTTTAGTATTTGTAGGTCTCTATTTTTAGCAGAAGATTTATCCAGCTTCTATTAACAGGTGTAGACTGGGGCTAATTATGCATTTAATTTGCAACGATAAAGTGACAATGCACAATGTTGCTGAAAGCTAAACCCCAGCCACCTACAAAACTGTGGGAAGCCATTTGACACTCATCTACTTTGAAGCAAGTTTAATGAACCTATTTTTCAATAATTTTATTTAACATATTTCTGAGTGAATTTCCAAAGAGTTTGGGACATCCTGGATGTGTTCACACCCCTTTCACCTTTGCAATTCATTAAGGCAGCCCCATTTAATGAAGATGGTTCTGAAATCCACAGTATTATCTTTTTTTTCAGATTCATAACAAAGCTAGAAGCAAAAGGGGTCTCCTTTAATAAATCATTTCCATCTGAGCCTAAATCAGTTCTTTCCAATCATTTGCAAAGAACACACAGCTCTCAATTAGAATAAAAAGGAATGATTGTTTTCCCAATTCTCCTGTTCCATGGCATTTTCTATGGAATTGTCTATGTTTTTTCTTCTGTTTTTATGACCCTCTGCAGTATGACAAGGTTACACTTCCATATCAGCCTAAAATAAACGGTAGTTGGAAATGGAGAAACACGAGGCAAGGACCGAATTAATTAGCTCCAAAGGATTTGCAGGAACTTCAATCTCTTTGGCCACGCAATGTTCTTTTACATACATCTGAGCTGCAGAAGCCAAATGACCTCTAGATGGTAGCAAAGAGACAGTTTTCTCCCTGTTCCTACCACCATCTGCTGGTCTTACACATGTTTTCACCTCCATTACCTTATCTCTACTTGCTCTTGAGGGTGATGCATGTTTTTCAGTTATGACTATGGTACAAGTAAAAAAGGGTTTCAATTTTTTTTTAATGTGCAATTAAATTGCATGTGAGCAAATTTCAGTAAAGTAAATGCATCAGTTAGTATTTCATATACATTGTCAAAAATCTTCAGGATATTATTCACTTGGTTGAAACAAATAAACTTGCTTGAATGAGAAGGAATCTGGATTTTAGACAGCTATTTTCCATCAGTATTGAGATATAGGAGGTAGCTCTGAAAATGGCACAATGAAATCAAAATTTGCTTTCCTTTTTATCTTTTTTAAAAATTTGTTCTTAAATAGCTAACTACTTAAAAACAGGCATCAAAAACAAAATAAAATATTATTATATTTATTATATTAATGAGATTAAACCCTGGTGGGACCAGAATGGCAAATGGGCCATTTTCGGCCTCCGGAGGGCCTCTTGGGGGTGGGGAAGGCCATTTGTGCCCTCCTCAGACTCCTAGAAAGGCTCTGGAGGCTGGGGAGAGCAAAAAACGGGCCTACCGTGACATCACGTGCCAGGAGCAGGGGGAGTGCGGGGGTTCGTGTGTGCATGCGTGGGGGCAAGGCACATAGAATTATGGCTATGGGCCAGTGGTGGGTTGCCTCCGGTTCAGACCAGTTCACAAGAACTGGTAGTAAAACCGGCGGGAGGCCCTGCCCACCGTCCTGGATGTCGTCATCAGCGATCTGCACATGTGCAGAAGCAAGGCGTGTGTGTGAGCAAAGTGAGCACACACGCGCGATCCTGTTACGAACCGGTGGTAAAGGAAAGTAGAACCCAACCCTGGTGTGGGCATATCTGCGCATGACCCCCCTCCCCGGTCCTGGCACGTGATGGCAAAAAGTGTTAGCCATCACTGTCCTAAGGCTTTGTGTCCAGCCTTTGAGGATGAGATATTTTTTTCTTTTTAAAATCCTCAAATCCTCTTTTCAAAATCCTTTTTTTCCTAGTACTTTTCAAGTGTTGGACAGCTTTTTCCTGCTTGAATTTAGCAGTGTGATCCAGAAAAAAATGGATTTGTCGGTGGAAATTCTGAGACCCATTTTCCTTCTTTATTAATTATGATTATTATTTTTATCATAAAGTTTTTTGTTTTTTTATTTTTTATACATTTCATTGCCTGAATGATTAGATACCTGGGTTAGATACCTTTCAATACAAATAAACATAACAATATTATTCCTAATAATTTCATTTTCATTTCTAATTTTACTAACACATAAATTCTACTATCATCCTTCAGTTCTAAACCTTCTCATAGTTCTTCCATGTGTTATATCATCTTAATATCTACTTTTACTATTTCCCCCCTCTTATTTCTACTTCTCTTTTAGCCCCCTTTTTCCCCTTCACCTATCACTCTAGTAATCGAAGCCGTGGTCCTTCCCTTTTTCTTTTTTTTTCATATTTCAGTATGGACTTCTAGCATCAATCATAATTTCTTTCAAGTATTTAATGTATATTCATTTGCATTTCCAATCCTTCAATCCTTATAATTCTAGTAAAATATATCTTGCTTTTGTTTAATCTCAAATTGCTTAATTCTAGTTTTTCACTATTACCCACATTTTTAAACATATTTAATAATACAGATTAACAGAGTTGGAAAGGACCTTGTAGGTCATCTAGTCCAACCCCCCCCCCCGCAAGCAGGAGACCCTACACCATTTCTGACAAATGGCAGTCCAATCTTTTCTTGAAAGTTTCAAGTGATGAAAGTCCCACAACTTCCGAAGGCAACTTCTGTTCCATGGGTTGATTGTTCTCACTGTCAGAAAGTTCCTCCTCATTTCTAGGTTGGATCTCTCCTTGGTCAGTTTCCATCCATTATTCCTTGTCTGGCCTTCAGGTGCTTTGGAAAACAGCTTGACCCCCTCCTCCTCTCTGTGGCAGCACATCAAATATTGGAAGACAGCTATCATGTCTCCCCTGGTCCTTCTCTTCACTAGACCAGCCATGCCCAGTTCCTGTAACCGTTCTTCATATGTTTTAGTCTCCAGTCTCCTAATCATCCTTCTTGCTCTTTTCTGCACTTTTTCTAGAGTCTCAACATCTTTTTTATAGTGTGGTGACCAAAACTGGATGCAGTAGTCTAGGTGTGATCTTAATAAGGCTTTATAGAGTGGTATTAGTACCTCACTTGACCTTGATTGTATCCCTCTGTTAATGCAATTTAGGATTGCCTTGGCTTTTTTGTCTGCCGCAAGCACACTGCTGGCTCCTATTTAGCTGGTTGTCCACTAAGACTCCAAGATCCCTCTCACAGCCACTGCTATTAAGCTTGGTTTCCCCCAGTTTATATGTGTACTTTTGGTTTTTTCTTACCTAAGTATAAGACTTTACTTTTCTCTACATTGAATTTCATTTTGTTAGATAGGGCCCAGTGTTCAAGTCTGTCAAGCTCCATCTGGATTTTGAGCCTATTTTCTAGGGAGTTAGCTATTCCTGCCAGTTTAGTATCATCTGCAAATTTGGCATGTTCTCTTTCTATTCCCTCATCTAAGTCGTTTATGAAGATATTGAAGAGTCCTGGGCCTAAGACGGAACCTTGTGGCACCCCACTGCTTACTTCCTTCCATGTAGACTTAGACCCATTAAGGACTACTTGTATTTGTACTTGTACCAATTCTATTTGTCTAATTTACAAAATAATTTTCCAATCTATATAATTCTAATAATAGTATACATTACATTACTGCATTACTGGTATATATTCAAAAATAATGTTCATCTCTTAGACTACATACAATGCAGTTCTAGTATTCATAGACATTATTAAAATATTTTCATCAAATATTTTGCTTTACATTCCTTTTCTTTTCCTTTTATCTCACATCTTTCACCCGCATCCAAATTTTTAGTCTCTTTTTTAGGGGGGTTGTCTCCCATGCCCTTCTTTTAATTCTTTTATTTCATCTACTCTTAAATCTATATTTTGACTATAACCTCTAGCTTTCTCTCCCCTCACCATTTTTCCCCACTGTCTAATTCTACAGCTATCTGTTCCAACCCCGTTTTCTTCTCCCTAGCTGTCTCCCTGTTTCTCCCATTTCCTTTTCACGTCTTTTAAAGTATTTTCCTTCTGTTCTGATCCCTTATTCACTATCAGTTTTAATGATATCTTCTTGTTGTCTTCTTCTTCTTGTTGCTTTCCCAATTCTGCTGTCCTCCGCTCCTTCTAATAGTTCCATTCTTTCCTCTTTGTCCTGGTCTTTACTTGTTGTTCCTTGCATTATATTTTCCAATTTTTGATCTATACGATCTATACACCCAAATATTTCCATCATCTCCTTACGTTGTTCTTTTATGAAATCCTTAATTTCTTGGTACATCAGCTCCATTTCATTATCCCCACTTACTTCCATTTTACAGTCAATCCAATTTAAGAAAACCAGGGGGTTATACACACCTCCTCCAATCATTTTTATTTGCTCAACAATATTCAAGGGTCACTTGGCTAAAGGTCTTGTTCATTGTATAAATCTCCAATAATTTTAAAGTAAATACTTATAGTCCAGCAAATGTGGAAGATCCCAAAGTTGCACAGTTCTCCTTTTAGCAGCAGATGGCACTCAGACTTCAAGTTGCTGCTTGCTCTGTGTAATGCTGATAGTCCACTTTTAGTTGTTTTAAATTATACATCCAAGATGTGGGCAGAATTAATAATAATGAAAAACAAGCTCCAAATCGAATTCCAGTATTTTTTAAAATACCTTTTCAATCCCATGTCACATCTGAAAATTGAGAGTTCATTTTTTTCCCTTAGTTTTGTTTTTTAAAAAAATTCTCTTCTTAAATATTCTGATTTTTTTTTAATGTGCTTATTTCGCCACTAGCAAATAGTTCAAATATACTTCCCCCTTAACTTTCTTGGGATTAATTTTCAATAGCAAATATTCTCTTACCCAGATCACACACCACTCACTTTCTTCACTCCTGCACAGTTTTATGTATTCAGGCTGTCTTCGGCTTCATGGCAGCCATGTTTGCTGCCACTACTCCTGTCATTGGCAGAGGGGGCTTTCTTAGTCAGGGAAGGGAGATGTGACTCCCCTCTAACTGCTAGGCACTCCCCCTTTACTTCACCACCTGTCCAGGGTGGCTATGGTCCCGATTTGGACCCTCCGATAAGGAGAGGTCAGAGCAGGTCGTGGAGCTTGGAGTCCAGGTTTCCAAAGATGCCAGAGGTACAACCAGAAGTCCATTAATTATGATTATTGTTGTTGGTCTCTCACAGTCAGCCAATTGTTTAGACTGGATTTGGGACTTTTGTCTTCCTCTCAAGTCCTACTCAAGGATCTGATGTTGTTTGATTGCATTAAAGGTATTGTCACAAGATGTAAGCAATTCCAAGTATGATTATTATTATTTATTTACTTAAAGAAATTATATAGCTGTCCTTCTGATAATCAGCTCTTACTAAAGTTTGCACTTTATGGGCATGTATATGCTTTTTCATAATGGAAATAATGAATTGTGGGCATGATTTGGCAAAGGACAAGAACAAACTTTCTTTATTAAAATTCTGTTTTCACTTTAGATCTACAGGATTGTTTGCACAGTAGCTACATGCTTCTTTTGATAAAGTTTGTTTGAATATTTTTAAAAAAATGTTTTAAAAAGATACAAGACACAATTTAATCACTGGAAGTGTGTTAGAGTTATTTTTAGGTTCCAATATTTTCATTCATATCTTATCATGCTCGCATAATGTATGTGCAACTTTAGCCTGCAGCTTCATCTGTTTTCTCAAAAGTAATTATCACTGAGTTTAGCGAGGCTGACTTTCAAGTTAGATGGGGATGGAATTGCAGAATTAAGGTCACCTTTTGCGGCTATGCAGAAATGTTGGCTTCAGAAATCAGAGAACTACAAAACAGTTGCAAAGAACCCGGTTTAAATGGACCCCCCTCCTCCATCTCAAAAAGCCCATTACTGCCATCATACCAAGCCTTTTTTGGCAAAATTGAGGATGGCGTTGAAAATAAAGCTGAAGCTATTTTCCAATGTCTTTTTCCTTTATTCAGAAGTCCCCTGATTTTATCTCTGCCACTTTCCTCTGGTAGAGAATGTTAGTCCCTGTTGACAACTTCTGTTTTCTCACCTTCAACTTCACAGAAGCATGACTGGAAATCCGGTGAAGTCTATAAAGCAGTTTAGTTTGCTTGTCTGGCAGGGAATTAACATCATTAAAGGCCTTTTTACCTGGTATAAAGTGTTATATTTTAGATGTGTTCCGAAGCAATGGCTCTTTTTATTGCTGTTCAGTCATTATGTCTTGACCAACTCTTCATGACCTCATGGACCACAGCACGCCAGAACCCCGTCCTCCATTTTCCCATAGATTTTGCCCAAATTCATGTTCATTGCGTCAATGACACTATCTAATTGGTTGGATTACTGTAACGCCCTCTACATGGGGCTGCCCTTGGGATGCACCTGGAGCTTCAGCTAGTCCAGAATGTGGCCGTGCAGGTTGTTATGGGAGCCTCTTGTTACTCCCGTGTAACACCTCTCCTGCGCGAGCTGCACTGGCTGCTGGTGGTCCTCTATGTTCGTTTCAAGGTGCTGGTGCTCACCTATAAAGCTGTACATGGCTTAGGCCCGGAGTACTTGCAGGGCCATCTTCTGCCATCCTCCCATCGTCCTGTACGCTCTCACAGAACGGGCCTCCTCAGGGTGCCATCAGTCAGACAATGTCGGCTGGCGCCCCCAGGGGGAGAGCATTCTCTGTGGGAGCGCCAACCCTCTGGAACGGTTTGCCCACTGTGCTTAGGACAGCCCCTGACCTCCTCTCCTTGTGCCGCGAACTGAAGACATGGCTTTTTCATCAAATGGACTGACCCGTTGAGGGGGTTGTTTTACATTGTAATAATTTTAATTGGATTTTAATTTATATTTAATTCATATTGTTGAATTTTTATCTTGTAAGCCGCCCTGAGTCCTTCGGGAGAAGGGCGGCATATAAATTGCAATAAAATAAATAAATAAATAAAATAATCGTCTCATCCTCTGCTGTCCTCTTCTCCTTTTGCCTTCTATCTTTCCCAACACCAGGATCTTCTCTACGGAGTCCTCTTTTCTCATCAGGTGACCAAAGTATTTGAGCTTCAGCTTCAGGATCTGTCCTTCCAAAGGACAGTCAGGGTGGATTTCCTTTAGGATTGACTGATTAGATCTCCTTGCAGTCTCAAGAGTCAATTCTTCAGTGCTCAGCCTTCCTTATGGTCCAACTCTAACAATCACATATCACTATTGGAAAAAAAACCATAGCTTTGACTCTACAGACTTTAATCAGCAAGATGATCTCCCTGCTTTTCAATATGCTGTTTAGGTTTGCCATAGCTTTCCTCCCAAGGAGCAAGCATCTTTTTAATTTCACGGCTGCCGTCTGCGTTGATCCCAGAACCCAAGAAAATAAAACCTGTCAAGCTTCCATTTCTTCCCCTTCTATTTGCGAGGAAGTGATGGGACCAGATGTCACAATCTTAGTATTTTTTTAATGTTGAGATTCAAGCCAACTTTTGCAGCCTCATCAAGAGGTTCTTTAGTTCCTCTTCACTTTCTGCCATTAGAATGGTATTGTCTACATATTTGTGGCTGTTTCCAGTTTATAGCATTGTATTAGATTATAGAATAAAATACAAAAATACAAAAGCAAAGAGAAGGACACAGAGGAGAGGGGAAGGGGAAAAGAGAAGTGAAGACAAAAAAGGCACTGACTTCCATCTTCCTCTGTTGCAGTAGAATAAAGCCTTAACATCGAACCTCAACCTTTTACTTTTCCATAATAGTATAAAATAGCCATTTCTATAACAACAAATCAATCAAATCAGTAAAACCCAAAATCAAAGTTTCATTTTTTTCCACCCCCAAAGTCCAGAAGCAACGAAAGCAGGGGTGATATGCTCCTGGTTTGGACCGTATCGCCAGATCTGGTAGTGATGGAGGCGGGTGGTTCGGAGAACCGGTAGCAAAAATCCCTGCCCCCCCCCCCATGCCCAGCTGAGCTGCACAATCATCAGAGGCTTTTTTTTTTTTACTTTTAAAAGCATTTTTTCTACAACCTCTTTGCCCCAAAAAATAAAAAGAAACCCCTCTCTGATGATCACGCGGCTCAGCTGGGATCGTCAAAGGCTTTTAAAAGAAAAAAAAACCCTTTTTTCCTTAAATGCCTCTGACGATCCTAGCTGAGTTGCCTGATCGTCAGAGGCATTTAAAAGAAAAAAAGTCTATGCCGATCAGACAACTCAGCTGGGATCGTCAGAGCCTTTTGAAAGCATTTTTTACAACCTCTTTGCCGAAGAGGTTGTAGAAAAATGGTTTTAAAAGTAAAAAAAAAAAAGGCCACACCCACCCAGTCACCCCTCCCCCCACCAAGCCATGCCCACAGAACCAGTAGTAACAAATTTTAGATTTCACCACTGAACAAAAGTACTTACATATTCTTTTCTTTGATCAAAGCGGTCAGTTTAGCCATCGCTGCCAACTCCATCAGCTTCTGCAGCCATTCATCCATGGTGGGAATCAAAGTGTCCTCCTATTTGAAGTGGTTGATATTCAGTGATTGTCTACAGTTCTTCTAAAATGAAAAGGGACCCCTTTTGTTCCATGAAGCCCAAACATGCCTCTTAATGGCCATGTTTGTTTCATAATCATGGCACAAAATGTGAGGCAAAGGGTCAAAACTCAACAGAATTAAGACGTGCTGAGAATCTGACTTGGAGCATCACACGGTTCCCCCGAACTGACCTACGCAATGTCCCCCTTGGTTCAGCCCAGTGGGGCTCCATGTTGTCCTTCTGCCTCCATCGGTAAAGAAACCTCTAATGCAGATCATTGGGAGGAATTGAAAAAAAATTCCCAAAGGCATGCTAGGAGGCTAGTGGTTCCAGTTGCTCAGAGAGAAAAGGGAAGTGATTCTCCCCACTGAGAAAAGGACCAGCTTTCCTTAAAAGGGGAGAAAATTGAGAAATAAAATAAAGTCAAATAAAATGTTCCACTTCTACTTCTTCAAAGGAAGTAGCTCTGCTTTGAAGCAAGAAAAATGCAGGGAGGTTTTGCCATCAAATCCAAAAAATAGATGCTTTTATGAGTATTAGAAAATTCCTAACTAACCCACCAGGCTAAAACTGTTTCTATTCATATTCCAATGAAAATTAGGACAAAGAGCCAACTAATATTAAGAGACAGAAATCATTAGCTGGATTCCCACAACACATTCTAGCTAATGATTTTTTGCTCATTGTTTAATGAACAATGTTTAAATAATTGTTTAATACAATGATTTTTGAGCTTCCGTGACCCAATCTGCTAAGGGATGTAAATCAATGATGATTCTGTTATATACAGATACTCCCCCTCTAGTGGTTGATATTCCTTTCAAAATTATGGTTTTGGGGAATTATTTGCTGTTTTTTTAAAGTCAGTAATCAAGTAAATAAACTCCTAGATCTGCAAAGTATCTCTTCTGGATCTGAAATGGCAAATCACTGATGTTCCATTTATTTAGAGGTGACATTTCCTTTCCTAAATCGTTGAAAAGACAGGTTTGGGTGGATTTTCTTCAGAGATTTAGAATCAGAATAGAGCTTCAAGGGACCTCAGAAGTCTTCTAGTGCAGCCCCCACTCAAGCAGGAGACGCTATACCAGTTCAGACAAATGGCTGTCCAGTCTCTTCTTCAAAACCTCCAGTGATGAAGCGCCCACAACGTCTGAAGTCAAGCTGGTTCCATTGGTTAATTGTTCACTGTTAGGAAGTTTCTCCTCAATTCCAGGTTGTTTCTCTTCTTGATCAGTTTCCATCCATGGTTTCTTGTCTTGCCTTCTGGTGCTTTAGAAAATAAGTTGACCCCCTCTTCTTTGTGGCAGCCCCTCAAATATTGGAAGACTGCTATCATGTCTCCCCTGGTCCTTCTTTTCTCTATACCCAAATCCTGCAATCGTTCTTCATATATATGTTCATATATATGTTCTATAATGATAGAACATGTAAAATAACATAATCCTTTCCCTCACTTTTTTTTTTTTTTTGGCTTTGTGAAAAATAAGTTTAGCCAACAGAGAAAACAAACCTTGGTGCTATGCCAGGTTAACTCCACTGTATTAAGCAGAGGCTCTTCTTGCAGCTGATTATCCTCAATTATTCAAAGATTTTAGCTTCTCTCACCAGGGCTAACAGAGCTCTGATCTCTCTTTAAGAGATTCAATAGATCTCTCGATTTCCTGCTGGTTCTGTCCCTTTAATCTTTTAATTGTTCCAGGCCATAAATTGCCATTCTATCTATTGTTCTTTCAAGAACCAGGTGTAAACATCAACTTGGAACCCTGGTAGTGCAGCAGACTAAAGCACTGTTATTAACATCAGCTGCCTGCAATTACTGCAAGTTCAAATCTCACCAGGCTCAAGGTTGACTTAGCTTTCCATCCTTTCTAAGGTAGGTAAAATGAGGACGCATATTGTGGGGGCAATAAGCTGATTTTGTATAAAATATACAAAAGTATGAAGGCTATTGCTTAACGCATAGTAAGCCACCCTGAGTCTTCAGAGAAGGGCGGCATATAAATCAAATTTAAAAAAACAAAAAACTTAAAACTGAGTATTCAAATGAGTTCCCTTCTTTCCTTCCTCCTCCTTCCCTCCCTCCTTCCTTCCTCTCAAGCTCCCTCCCTCCCTCCCTCCCTCTCTCTCTCTCTCTCTCTCTCTCCATCCCTCTCTCCATCCCTCCCTCCCATCCCCACCCACTAAGTCCATGTCATTTGTGGTCTTGATCATTAATCTCCTTGAAGCATTGAATGCTGTCAACCTTGAAAGATAATCCAGACAAGAAGCATACCCAGATTTATTTATTTATTTATTTATTTATTTATTTATTTGTTTGTTTGTTTGTTTATTATATTTCTATACCGCCTTTCTCCCATAGGACTCAAGGCAGTGTACAGTCAAGAAAAATATAGATACACAAACATCATAAAATTGCTAATTAAAATTATTACTTAGTTTGGTCAATTAAATAAAACCCAGAATTAGATAACATTTTTAAAAATCATTCACATGTTCATATGTTTAGCCCCGCCTGTTGGAACATCAGGGTCTTGAGGGCACGGCAGAAAGCACGGAGATCAGGGATATTCCGTATCTCTGGGGGCAGTTCATTCCAAAGTGTTGGAGCCGTCACAGAGAAGGCCCTCCACCTGGGAGTCGCCAATTGGCATAATTTGACTGACGGTAACCTGAGTAGTCCCTCCCTGTGAGAACGAACTGGTTGGTGGGAGGCTATTGGTGGCAAAAGACGGTCTCATAGGTACCCAGGTCCTAAGCCATGGAGCACTTTAAAGGTGATAACTAACACCTTGAATCGCACCCGGAAGACCACCGGGAGCCAGTGCAGCTCACGTAGGAGAGGTGTTACATGGGCGTAACGAGCTGCGCCCATAATCACCCGCGCGGCTACATTCTGGACCAGTTGGAGCCTCTGAGTGCTTTTCAAGGGGAGCCCCATGTAGAGAGCATTACAGTAGTCCATACGGGAGGTAACTAGGGCATGAGTGAGCAAGGCATCCCGATCCAGAAAGGGACGCAACTGGCAGATCAGGCGAACCTGATAAAAGGAACCCCTGGCCACAGCTGTCAAATGATCTTCTAAAGATAGCCGTGAATCCAGGAGGACACCCAAGTTGCGGGCCCTCTCTGTGGGGAGCAAGATCTCATCCCCTATTGTCAGTGATGGTACCAGCTGACTAAACCGAGACGCCGGAAGCCACAGCCACTTGGTCTTGGAGGGGTTGAGTCTGAGCTTGTTTCTCCCCATCCAGATCTGCACGGCCTCCAGGCAACGGGACATCAGAGCAAGGGCATCATTGGGGTGGTCTGGGATGGAGATGTATAGCTGTGTGTCATCAGCATACTGATGAACACTCACCCCGAAACCATGGATTATCTCACCTAGTAGTTTTACATAAATGTTGAACAGAAGGGGTGAGAGGACTGACCCTTGCGGGACCCCACAAATAAGGTGCCTCGAGGTCGACCTCTGCCCCCCTACCAACACAAACTGCAAACAGTCAGAGAGGAAGGAGGAGAACCACCGAAGCACGGTGCCCCCTATTCCTAACCCCTCCAGCCGGTGCAGTAAGATACCATGGTCGATGGTATCAAAAGCTGCTGAGAGATCTAATAGGACCAGGAGAGAGGAGCAACCTCTGTCCCGAGCCCTCCAGAGAACATCCACCAATGCAGCCAATGCCGTTTCCGTGCTGTATCGTGACCTGAAGCCCGACTGGAACGGATCCAGATAGACAACTTCATCCAGGTATTGGGGTAGTTGTCGCACCACCACACTCTCAACAACCTTCGCAACAAAGCGAAGATTGGAGACTGGACGATAATTTGATAATATAGCCAGGTCCAGAGAAAGCTTCTTTTTTTTTTATTGAAAAAGTTTTTCAAATACAGATTTTCCCCCCTTTTTTCTCCCCCCTCCTCCCTAACCCCCCCTCACTACCCCTCCCCCTGTGACTTCTTCAAAGTAAGATCCAGATTCATAACAGATTATATAATACTTTACCATCCCCTTACTCCATCCCCCTAATACTGACCCTTTCTTTCTAATAATATTATTACATCCCCCTTTTACTATACATTTCAAAATAACATTCTACTATAACATTGTATAATAACTTCTGATTTAGCATAGTAATATTATTATAACTCCCAGTTTAGCAATAATCTACCCTTTTTCTCCTCCCCCATACATATATCTGTATATTAATATAACATTTCAAAACAACCTTCCACTTTAAGACTATATAATAAATCCTAATTTAACATTTAATCTTTTGTGTATATTAATATACCATTTCAAAGCAGCCTTCCCACTATAAAACTATATAATAAATCCTAATTTAACATTTATTCAACTCATAGTCTATCCATTTCCTCCACTTCCATAAATATATCTCTTAAACATCCCTTTTCTTAAACTAAACAATCAATAAACTAGCCTGTCTCCACCCACTTTCCTACAAAATTACCATACATAACAATTCTTAATATCTTTACTCTTCTGCCCACCCTACTAAAAAAATATTCCCTTATATAGATAAAATCAATAACTTTAAATTTATAATCCATATAATGTCTTCTTTGATGTCTTTCCACTGGATTGTTAACTCCATAACCCATATTAGGGTAACATAACATCCTGATTGCAACAGAATGTTCAAAATCCTCAGTTATCATCTGCCCCCATCAGTAATAAATATCTTCATGTATATAAAAAAAGAAAACAACCACCCGAGTGACATTATAATTGTATTCCATATAATATCTGTAGTAGTGGATTTCTTCAGGATTATTAATTCCCACCATCCTAATGGGGTAACAACCAGATCTTCTGCATGCCCCAGCATAGCTCTCTTGCCATGTAGCTCAGCATAAACATGATATATTTATCAAAAAAAAAAAAAAAAGTCCAAAATAGATAATTCCAATCCAACAGTTTAAGGCCATTTTCACATCCCAAAATTACAGCATTGCAGAGGTCTGTCACTCTCCTCAGGATAATATTAACCAATACTTCGCCTCAACTATCTTTTCATGTATTCAGTCATCTTTTAAATAACTGGCTTCACTGTTGCCTAATTTAGGAATTTTTGTTTTTGCGAGATCTATTTCTTTTTTTCTTGATTTTTTGTGGGTTTGATCTCCATCCTAATCTCCTTTCTAGAAGTTATATATCGACTGATCGGTTTTCATTCTGATTTATAACTTGATCTTGTTGGTTTTGCTTTTGTAACTCATATTTCTTTTCTATAAGTTGTATATCAACTAATTGATTTCCATGCTTGTTTGTGACTTGATGAATCATCACGTTAGAATCCGATACCACATCTCTCTTATTTATAGATAATCCAGCTGAGGTGTCTAAAAAATCCAAAGGCGATTCATCTACAAAGGCCTCTGTAGCTCGATGTTTTTCCTTTATTTCCAACTCCTTCTGCTTATCTTGTGTTGTGCATAAAGATGTTGAGTTCATTTTCAAAAATTTTTGGTGAAATTCTTCCGCTTTTTCAACAGTATTTAATTGGTATCTTTCTCCTTGATATCTCAATATTATACCAACTGGAGCATCCCACCTGAATAAAATATTTCATTTTTTAAGCTCAGTCACCAGAAAACCAAATTTATTTCTTTCCAATAACATCTTAGGCGGTAATTCTTTGTATATCCAAATCTTCCTTCCAAACAGTTGCAAAGTAGTATTAAAAAATGTTTGCACAATATTATTTCTTATTTCTTTATCTGTAAAATAAATCACCACATCTCTAGGCAGTTGTCTTTGCTTTGCAATCCAGGAATTTATTCTATAAACTCTGTCAATCCTACAAAATACTTCCTCAGGGTGAGCCTTTAAGATCCCAGCCAGAATTTCAGAAGATATTTTCCTTAAGTCAACTCTGTTGTTTTCCTGTAATCCTCTCAGTCTAATCGCTTATTCTGTGAGATTGTATTGCATCATTAAAACTTCTTTTTCAATCCGTTGTTTTATGTTTTTTGCATTACAAGTCTTTTGATCAGCTTCCATTTTAGGTTTTTCTTCTAAGCTATTGTCTTGAGTGTTTATCAAATCATTTTCAATTCTTTGTATTTTATTGTCCAAATTATCCTCAATTTCCTCCATTTTAGACTCTAATAAATTAATATTTGTATCCAACTTCATAATAATTTCTGAAAAACCATTAGTCACTTTTGCAATCTTTCGTTGCAAAGTATCAAACTTTAATTGCACCAATTCTTTAATTTCCTGCTTAAATTTTTCAAAGTTCTGATTCACAATCTCATCCCTTCTTACAATCTCCTCCAAGAGAAATTCAATTATATTAAAATCAGTTTTCTGAGTCTGTAGGTTTAGAACTTATTCATGTAATTTATAGATGGGGGAATCCCCCCCCACTGCTTGTTTGTCTGGCTTTGTAAGTCTAAACGCCATATTTCCACACAGACAAACTCTCTTAAAAAAGAAAAGAAAAGCAAAGAAAGAGAAAAAAAGCTTCTTTCCAGACAAGATCAATATGAAATCTCCAGGAAAAAGAAGACATAAAAGTAGAACTTTTGTAGCCAGCAGTGTTTATTCTGCTACTTTGTAGCTTATTAAGAAACGGAAGGACTTTCCCTTTCAGCCCCTTCTCAAGCCTCGACAGTCGCCATTTTAAAAATTCTTTTTTCCTTCTTCAGTAACTTTCAGTAACTTTTATAAAATAAATGAAAATACTTGCGATTCAGGGTTACAGGTCCAGATCTCATCCTCTTTAATTAATCTGTTAGTTTTCTTTAATAGGCTTGTTCTCGTCGCCTGGCTCTGCATTCGGCAGAGGTCTCCCAAAGCCCGGAGCGACGGCGAGGGAAATAGGGAGCCTCATCTGCTTCATCCCCAAAAGTAAAAAAAACTTTTGGGGCTTCGCAGAGAGCTCTACCTACTCTCGCCGGCTCTATCTCGCATTTCCTCATGGAAATGGAGTTTTTCAAGCCGCCTTTCCATTGTAAAGGCGGCTCTTTACAGGCGATGGGGCTGGCGGTCCCGAGAGACCGTCTGGCAGCGACAAGGAGCAAATCGGAAGAAGCTTCTTGAGGAGGGGCTTCACAACCGCCTCTTTCAAGGCAGCGGGAAAGACACCCTCACTCAGAGAAGCATTTATAATCCCCTGGAGCCAGCCTCGTGTAACCTCCTGGGAGGCCAGTACCAACCAGGAGGGACAGGGGTCCAATAAACATGTGGCAGCGTTAAGCTTGCCCAGAATCCTGTCCACGTCCTCAGGAGTCACAGAGTCAAACTCTTCCCAGATAATGCTCTCAAGACCTGCCCCCATCTCCTCCCCTGGATCTACCCAATCGGAGTCCAGGCCTTCCCAAATCTGAGCGACTTTATCATGCAGGAATTGTACAAAATCCTCAGCTCGACCCTGTAAGGGATCTTCCCGTACCCCCACCTGAAGTAGGGAGTGGGTCACCCTAAACAGCGTCGCTGGGCGGTTCTCTGCAGATGCAATAAGAGCGGAGAAGTAGCTAGACTTTGCCACTCTTATCGTCACTAGGTAGGTCTTAATATAAGATCTCACCTGTGTTCGGTCAGATTCAGATCGGCTTGTCCTCCAATCACTCTCCAGGCGTCTTTTCCGACGCTTCATCTCTCTCAGCTCCTCGGAAAACCAAGGAGCTAGACGAGATCGGCATTGGGTCAGAGGCCGCAAAGGCACGATGCGGTCCAAGGCCCCAGTAGCCGCCCTGTCCCAGGCAACCACCAGGTCCTCAGTCAAGTCGTGAGCCAGAGTCTCAGGAAATGGCTCAAGCTCCATCAGGAACCTTTCAGGGTCCATCAGGCGCCTGGGACGGAACCATTTGGTTGGTTCCGTCTCCCTGCAGTGGGTGGAAGTGACTTGAAAGTCCATGTGAACTTAGATGAACTAAGTCTACTTTATTGTAAGGTTACATGGACAGAATCTTGCAAGTGTGAAAGTGCATATCTTCGTCATCACCTTTACATCCGAAAAAACTAGAGAGAGTCTCTTCTGAGATGAGCACACACCTGCTGCAGGCTAAGCTGTTGCTCTGGCTACACAGCCCTTCCCCATCTCCCAAGGCCACCCCCCTCCCCCCTACAGTTACAGCTGTTGAATGCTCACATACTTAACAAGAGATAGATATGTAAAACAGTAGGGATTTGGATTTATTGCAAAAGATACTTGTTTTTATTGAGAGTTTAAAACAAATTAATTTAATGTCTATCTAAGTTATACTTCCTCTCCTATTCCCGGGAAAAGATAGAATCATGCATTGGTGGGATTCACACAAATGAGTCTCCTTTATCCCAAAAATAGAAGAAATTGTGGGCACTCCATCACTGGATGTTTTTAAGATGAGTCTAGACAGTCACTTATCTGAAATGGTATAGGCTCTGCTGCTTGAGCAGGGGGCTGGACTAGAAGACCTCCAAGGTCCCTCCCCACTGATTCATTCTATTCTAAATAGAAAAGTTTATTCTACAATTTCCCTCCTGGAAATATTGCACAGCAGAACCTGCACATGTGAGCAAGTTCTTCTTTCAAGAACAATTGGGAGAGAGTAGAAAAGGCTAAGGGGAAAAAAAATAAATGAATGGAGGCTAAATATTGTGCAGAAAGGAGAAGAGGTTCATATTTTACCGACAGCAGCTCAGTCTGGCTTGCAAAAAGCTCAGGAAGAAGAGATTTCAAACTTTCCAAGACACTCCCCCCCCCACCCTCTCTACTGAAAGAACTAATAAAGGAGGGGCAGCAATTCCTAACATGCTTTTGTGGAGTCTCTCCTCTCCTCCTAATCCTTGCCTGAAAACATTTTATTCAGGTCTGTGCTAATCCCACTTGCTTGATTAGGAAATGCTTTGAGGAACTTGACAGCCATTTTAGAGTTTCTAACTAGACTGGTGACATATTATATTAGACATACACTGCAATTTTACATTATGATGTTGCATTGTGACTTCTTCTTCTTCTCTTCAATAGAGAAGAGCTAATCAACTAGACATGACATTATGCAAAAAGGCCTTTAGTCTGATAGAAAAAGTTTGGGATTAGCAATAACAAAATGAGGACTGAAAAAAGAATTTCCATCCCCTCCCCCTCCCGACTGCTCAAAATTCTTTTTGAGAGACCATGTGTGAGTTTTGGAAACATGGCGCAGCAGGTCTCATGAATACCGTCTATTTGCCAGGTACGTCTATCTGAAGAACTGTGAGCTGAAGCTCTTGACAGTTCCCCAATGATTTGGAGAGATGAGAGTTGGTGGTGGCATAGATCTGTACAGAAGATGGATTGACGATCAAGATTAAAAGAGAAATATTCTTCCCTTATCCAGTCTGCACTACTGAAAATTAATATCTCTCTTTTCCAGTGCCTTGGATTTTAGGCTGCCATGCCATGTTGGGTTGTTATGCAAAATTTCACAAGCGCTCCTTGAAGATGGTGAAGGGTTTTTGCAGCAGACAAACAGGTTTTCGTTTTTGAAGTTGTGACAAAGCTGTGTTACACTGGGACTGATTTATGTTTTCGGCTTTCTTGGGGAAACATTAATCAGTGCTACTATATATCTTTTGTTTTCCAATATGTTCCTTTTGTTCAGTTGCGATCTGAATTTTGAAAAGTGTCAAAATTCACACAACATTACTTTTCTAGAATTATGGCTATTTCTACCTTTCCCTACAGATTGATACTTTTGTAGAAAACAAAATAACTCAACTTCTCAGAAACAGCAAATGAGGCTGCGTGTTTCTTAGGCTGAACATGGCCTAACATGTCCCAAAGTTGTTGTTGTTTTTTTTAAGAAGCAATTGGACTTCCTTTGTTTTTCTTCAGTTTTTCAGGGCTGAAGAAGCTTCTT
Organism: Arizona elegans; assembly: GCA_022577455.1. Classification (NCBI taxonomy): domain Eukaryota; kingdom Metazoa; phylum Chordata; class Lepidosauria; order Squamata; family Colubridae; genus Arizona; species Arizona elegans. The sequence continues at coordinate 102,992,353 of JAKOOJ010000005.1, forward strand.
GGATGAGAAGCTAAATATCTTCAAGGAAAAACTAAGGAAGTCCAGTTGCCTCTTGAAATAAATACTTTGGGGAAAACTCTGACCTGGATGACTGAGAATCTCCATAGACATGGCCTAACATGTTGCAACAAAGAGAGACATTTGGATGTTTCTTTCTTTCTTTTTCCAGAACTAATAAAGCGAGATGGAAGAATTCTCCAAAGTTTGCATTAAGGGCTGAATTTCCACTTGCCTTTCTTACTGCAACAGTTCAAGGTTCATTAAAAGTTGGCATCTTGATATATGTGTTCCAGGTTGGAAGGTTAGATGAGACATTTGCTCTTCTGATATAAGCCTTAGTGGCACAGTGGTCAGAATGCAGTATTACAGGCTAATTCTGCCAACTGCCAGCAGTTCTATTCTCACCAGTTCAAGGTTGACTCAGCCTTCCAGCCTTCCAAGGTGGGTAAAATGAGGACCCAGATTGTTGGGGGCAATATGCTGACTCCGTAAACTGCTTAGAGAGGGCTGAAAAGCACTGTGAAGCGGTGTATAAGTCTAAGGGCTATTGCTATTTATCAAAGTGTTTAGCAGAGACAAAAGCAAACATGTTAAGGGGCTGTCTCTGATAACATGCTTAACTAGATTAATGGGAAGGGAAGAATGGCTAATATGTTATGCAAAAAGGCCAAAGGACTTAATCAACCAAGTTAACCTCCAAAAAGTTAAGGATCCAAACAGACTCAATTATGCACAGGATTAAACTAATTGAAACCAATTAGTCATGCTAGAATGTGTTACATATAGTTATTAGTTAACAAACATCCTGCTTAGCAACTGCTCGAACGTACAATAGTGTGTTCAAAGGAAAATTGCTGGAGAGAAAGAATGGCTCAAAAAAGCATAACTCTCCATTATTGTCAAGGCCTGGAAGATCAGAAAGAAAGAAAGAAAAGGGGGGAAGGAAGGAAGGATGAAAGGAAGGAAGGAAGGAAGGAAGGAAGGAAGGAAGGAAGGAAGGAAGACTGGCTTTTCTCATAAAGCCTTATACAATATATTTATTTGTTTGTTTGTTTGTTTGTTTGTTTGTTTGTTTGTTCAATTTATATGCCGCCCTCCTCCGAAGACTCAGGGCGGCTTACAATGCACTTATAGCAATAGCCTTCATTCATTTGTATATGCCTGCTTACTGTATTAGGGCTTTTGGCCCCCCCATAAGCAGTGTTTCTATAAAGTCAGCTTATTGCCCCCACAATCCGGGTCCTCATTTTACCTACCTTGGAAGGATGGAAGGCTGAGTCAACCTTGAGCCTGGTGAGATTAGAACGCGCACTAATTGCAGGCAGCTGGCAGCTAAGTGCTACATAACAGCACTTAGTCCGCTGCACCACCAAGGCTATTAAAATTATTTATAAGACCAGTATGCCGCTTAAACTCTTCCATATATTGTCACTACTAATAAATAAATACCTTTTTTAATTGCTATTTCACAGGCTACCACATCAGACTGGAAAAACCAGAAAACACTAAATCTCTGTACCATCCTGTAGTCCTCTCGATTTTTACCACTTCAATATGGCAAGCCCTAATAATTTTCCCTTATTAATTGTTAAAATTGTTAAGTGAACATCCTTCTAAATGCATTCCGTTGAAGTGCATTTGGCACACGTTCCTTTTGTGGGGCTGTATGCATGGGTGTGTACCTCCCTGCTTCAATGCCGCAGTGACACGATGATAATGTCTCTAAGGAAAGAGACTTAACTTCCTTCTCCCAAAGGCAATTCTGCATGATTTCCAGGCTTCCCTGTCATATGCACATCTCGGCCTTTTACGGTTCAATGCCTCTAGGATTTAATCCTTTAAAAAGAATCTCGTTATAGTCCATTCTCAGGGCCGGATTTAGATGAAAAGAGGCCCTAGGCTATTCCACTTATGAGGCCCTTTCACCTATAGTGAAAGTGTAATTTTAATTCTGCTAACAATTTGAATGTAGGCCCCTCTTGATCTTGGGGCCCTAGGCTGAAGCCTAGTTAGCCTATAGGAAAATCCAGCCCTGTCCATTCTCTTTGGCATTTTCAAAGGAATGAGAGAAGGAGGCTATGAAATCACTGGGTAGTTTATTGAGGTATTAACTAGCTGAAAATGGGAAGTGAGCAACTGCAAGTAGGTAATTGCTAGAGAGGAAGACAGAAAAGAAGATATTGCAGTTAAATCCAGGTGTACAAATATAAGATTCAATCCTAAATGTACTTACCTGAAGGACTCAAGGAAACACATGTTCATGGGTCAAATTAGGCTGAGTAGAACTTCCTAAGGGTTAGGAGGATTAGCCCTTTCCATTATGAGATTTCCATAATGATAACAATAATAGTTTATAATAATTTTCCATAAATAATCCTTTCCCTCATTCCATGATCACTTATCCTTTCCTGGTTTAGAATTCAAATATCTAAACAAGCCTTGCTGTTGTGGGAACTTGGTATGTCTGGTGTAGTGAAAAGAAGGACTAGGAGTGACATGATAACAGTCTTCCAATATTTGAGGGGCTGCCACCGAGAAGAGGGGGCTCAACCTATTTTCCAAAGCACCTGAAAACAGGACAGGAAGCAATGGATGGAAACTAACCAAGGAGAGAAGCAACCTAGAATTTAGGAGAAATTTCCTGAGAATGAGGACAATTAACCAGTGGAATGACTTGCCTCCAGAAGTTGTGGGTGCTCCAAGACTGGAGGCTTTTAAGAAGAGACTGGACAACCATTTGTCCAGAATGGGATGGGGTCTCTTACTTGAGCAGGGAATTGGACTAGAAGGTCCAAGGTCCTTCCAATTCTATTATTCTATTGTGTTATATTCTGATGTTTGTAATCAGTAGCCTTCATGTAATATTTGCAATCCCAAATGTTCCAACTGTCTACTTCAAATGTAAAGCTTGCAAAGGAAAAATAAATGTAGAAGAAGAAAAATGTGGTTTTCCTTAAAATCCCAGGAATTAAACTAGAAGGCTAGGACTGAACATGTGGTTATTTTTATCCCTTTAAGAAGCTAATACCTTTCCTCTGGAAGCATGCTAGGCATACTGATTTTGTGTTGGCATTAGAGCCACATTAATTATCAAGCTTCAATTAGAAGGTGGCAGGTGGCTGAGAACCCTCTTTGTAAGTTTCCCATCTGTCTGTCCATCTTCTTCTGCCTTTCAAAACATTTGCCATTTTACCGCTCTAGCACTTAACTGAAAGTCAGAAGTCACAAGGATGAAATCCTGTGCAGATTTAGGAAGCACTGCCAATCTTGTCACTGGTTTGCAGTGTTACATAGTCAAAACATTGGGGGGTGGGGGGAAAGTCTCAGAGGATGGTTGGGTAAAAGAATACAGTATATGCCTCACAGTTCATTATGTCCGTTAAACCAAACCAAACCTCATGGCGGCCCTAAAGCTGGAGTCGGATACGAGTAAAAGAGATTTATAGGTGAAAAGAACAGAATTTTGCACAAGCCTTCAGACTCAGGGAGGTCTACCCCTGGTGCATGTAGAGGCACAGAAGTGAGCAACCCAGAGGGAGGACTCCACCAAGTCAGCCTGATCAGGATGTGTCCAGGGAATTTAGTTGATGATGTCTGAGTTTATGAAGTTGCGTAAGAGCCAATTTGGTTTAGTGGTTTTAAGGCACCAGGATAGAAAACAGCAGATTGTAGGTTCTAGTCCTGCCTGAGCTATAAAAGCCAGATGGATGGTGACCTTGGACCAGTCACTCTCCCCTCAGCCCAACCCACCTCTCAGGGTGGTTGTTCTGGGCAAAAGAGGAGGAGGAAGGTGTATTGGATAAACTTGCCTCCTTCAGTTACTTGCAAAAATAATAAAGGCAGGGTATAACTAAATAAATAAAATACAATGGAATGATTTCACATCCTTTTGCAAGATCCTACAAAGATCTTGTAGGTCCTTAACAAGTATTACAATGGCTTTCAGAGATTCCTTTACAGCTGTATTATTATTATTGATATTAAAATATTTAGATTCTCCTGGAAGTGAAGATAGGGTATGTAGATGTCTCGCCTTCCAATTTCTCCCCAGGAGAATAACCCTGTGAAGTAGGCTGAACTGGCAGTGTGTGACTGGATCTCCCCAAGCCTCCTCCATCTCTCCGTCTTTGCACAGTGGTTGCACTGGGTTTTTGGAGAAACTGAGAATGAAAGGAACCAGATGGAGAGAAAAAGAACCACAGGTAGTGTAGTAGAAAGGAAGGTTAAATGTGCAGGAGAGCGAGTACAACCATGAACACAAAGAAGGTACTGACAGAACAAATGTGCAATGGGTGAACATGTGCGTGCACGCGCACACACGCGCGCACACACACACACACACACACACACACACGGACAGGAAGGAAGTCAATGTACTTATAGGTTCAGGAGACGAAGAGGCTCGCTTAATTTACAATTGCTTTTCTTCCAAAACTAAAAAATGCAATAAATTGAAAACTTCTGAGAAAATGCCATGAAGAAGAGGCAGCTGAGGGAAAAATATTTGAGGGAAGTTCATTACAGGGAGCCCTTGAATTACAACCACAATTGGAAAAGGAAGTTGTTAAGAGAGTTACATCCAATTTTACAATTTTGCCATGGTTCTTAAGTAAAACACTGCAGTCATTAAGTGAATTGGCTTCCCCAATTGAGAGTAGCCAGGTGGGAAGGTGGCAAATGGTGATCACATGACTCCAGGTGGATGCTGTAACCATCACAAATACATGCCGGGTGCCAAGCAGCTTAATTTTGACCAGTGGCAAGGGTTGTAAGTGTGAGGATGGTTGCAAGTCTTTGTTTTCAGCGCATGTTGTAACTTTCAACAGTTGCTAGACAAATAATTAGAAACTGGGGACTGCCTGTAATTTCCTACAAATTTTTGCCTAGAGCAAAACGCAAAACCAATGCTGAGTTTCCTCCTCAGACAGAACGAATGAATGAGCGAAAAGCTCCAAAGAAAGTTCAAAAGAAATGTGGGGTTTTTTTTTCCCAAGTTCAAATACGCACTCAACTGATGGCCATGTTTTTATAACGCCCGTGGGTGATAGTAAGGCCCCCAAACCGTTCATATGACAGAATCTTGGATAAATCTCTGTGTTGGGATAAATGGCTGCTCTGTTCAATCTACCCCAAAGGACTTGAATGGATTGAATTGCATTAAGCAACATGTAGTTTGCTGACAGGCACTGATGTGTCTTTTCTCTTGATTTTCTACAAAAGAGGAAGAAGAAAAAGAAACAAGAGGAGAGCAAATGGAATCTCCCAAAATATAAATGGATTGTATCAGCCAATCCCCATTCAGACCAAGATCCTCAACATCCCAGTTGCAGATGATGTCATTTTGCCTCAACAAAAATTCCCATGGAATTACTGCTATATAAATTCATGCAAAACAGAGAATACCTTTGATGTCTTTCATGAATGGGACCTGCAACTTTTCTCTTAGCAGATCCAAGAGCCTCTCCAATATAGGGAACTCATCTCCAAACTCCATTCACAGTTTCCAAGTTGTGGTTTTCCTTCCAGTGATGGAAACTAGAAGGAAAGTGTTGTCCAAAATGTTTGGTTTATGAATTTCATAAACAGAGAAAATATGGATTTGTGATGATACACAAAATGGAGAGAGAGGGGGGAGAGAGAGAGAGAGAGAGAGAGGATGATAAAGTTACATAGAAATAGCTTGATAGTTGGATGGATGGACAGACAGACAGATGAATAGCAGAATAACAGAGTTGGGAGGGACCTTGGAAGTCTTCTAGTCCAACCCCCTGCTCAAGCAGAAACCCTATATCATTTCAGACAAATGGTTAAGTCTTCTTAAAAACTTCCAGTGTTGGAGCATTCACAATTTCTGGAGGCAAGTTATTCCACTGATTAATTGTTTTCACTGTCAGGAAATTTCTCCTTAGTTCTAGGTTGGCTCTCTCCTTGTTTCCATCCATAACTTCTTCTCTTGCCTTCAGGTGCTTTGAAGAATAGAGTGACTCCATTGTCTTTGTGGCAGTCCCTCAGATATTGGAACACTGCTATCGTGACAGACAGACAAGACAGACAGACAGACAGACAGACAGACAGACAGACAGACAGACATGCGAGAAAGAGATGTGGTGTTAAACGTGCAAATACTGAGAATAATTGGTTAAACAAAATCAAATCTTCCTTTTAAAAATGCTAATTCAATTAGCTTTGTATATGTTCTACTTGGAAGCTTGCTTTGGATGCAGATTTGATTTTCCCATCTTTCCTTTTCTGACAGCCGTAAGCAACTTCTGCAACAGATCCAAATGACATTAACAGATGGGACATATATTCCGGGCCTATATATTATCCATTTGAATTAACGATTCTTTGTCAGCAAGCTACATTTGTAGAAATTGGAATAGGCAATATGTGGCATAATGTGTGAGCATTGCTTCCCATTTATTACTTGGGCATTGTACGGGCACTATTTTAATTCCATTCATTGCATCTCTGCTCTGTCAAGAACCCCAATTATATCTCATCAAGAGAGATGTGCATTTTTTCCTGGATCTTCCTTCCTTCCTTCCTTCCTTCCTTCCTTCCTTCCTTCCTTCCTTCCTTCCTTCCTTCCTTCCCTCCCTCCCTCCCTCCCTCCCTCCCTCCCTCCCTCCCTTCCCCAGAGCTTGCAAATGATTTTAATTTCTTTTTATTTGCATGTGAGCACCGTAAATCATCATTGAGCGAGAGCTAAATCCACATTGCAAAGGAGACCATAGAAGGGTTACCATGAAATCTACACTTTTCTTCAATGGATGCCTTTGAAGTCTTTTTGCTCCAAGGCAAATTGTGATTAGTGCACATTAAAATCAGGGTGCTTCCTGAGCATCGCTTGGTCTCTGGCAACATGAATGGGAAAAGTTAGGTCATATTATTGGGACAGACAAAAAAAGGGACTCTAATTGTCTCAATGTGTTTGAGGTTTATCACCAACAGAAACACCCTTTTGGCAAGTAAGAAGCATCCTATTTCAACCTGCATTCAGCCCAGAATGATTGTGAGAGCAAATGGTCTGTCTGTATGATTTATGGTGTTAATTTTACATTCATCATTCATTGCTCTGAATCCTCTGGGGTGGGGGGTGGCCTAGAAACAGTGTTTGGGGGAGAAATGAAAAAAAAAAAGCAAAAAAAAATAATCTTAGCTGGATTATTTTCTTGGCTCCCTGGCTCTGCAAATTCAAAATTCAGGTCATGCTGATACTGAATTCACACTTGAATGCTCTCTGGCAGTGAGTGTGAGGCTGGTGAGTCCCTCCCTGTGGAAAATCAGAATGTCACCAGGATGAAACCTTGAGTGAAAACTCGGTCTTCAAGATATTCCTTAAGGAAGAACAGGCCTGTACTGACATCTTTAAATTTTTTATCATTTGTAGGTGAAATATTCATGAGGTGTGTTTTGTAATCCACTCTAATTATAGGAAGATCTTCAAAATACCAAATATTTTGTTGCCGCTGAGTAAGGGTCAAGTTAGAGAGCTAAGTCTCGCATATTATAAAATATGAATCTGGAATTTTGTGAATGTAGGGCAGCAGCAAAATGGAAAGAGCAAAAGAATTTCGGCCAGGGTTAAGTGTTATGAAATCCTGTTTGTCTCAATGGTAGAATAGAAGTTCTTCAGATGGACAGCAAACTTACAACCCCTAGGGCACTCTCTGCTCCACTTAATGACTGGCACAACTGTTTAATGGTTGCATCAGGGAGAATGGGGGTGGACATCATTAAGCCATGGTGTCTTGCATAAAAGCCTTCACGACAGTTTCTCTGTATCAAGGACTAACTGTATTCTAACATAGTGGCAACTAAACTAAAGAAAAGAGTGAAGAGAGAGAGAGAAGGGTGGAGCTTGTATTACTAACCTAGAGATGGAGTTGGAACTCAATTCTTTCTTTTTATTTTATTCATGTTTCTTAACCACCCACCTCCCTTGGGGGGGGTTTTCTGAAGGAGGGTTCCAGAGGGGCAACATCTGTTATCAAAAGGAAACCGGTACTGAGAAGTCCTTGGTGCTCTCAAAACTTGGTTGCTTTCTTGCAGATGATTCAAAGTAGGTAACATCCTCAGTGCTAGCCCCGTTTCTTTCTTTCCTTTTCTCTTTCTTTCTTTCTTTCTTTCTTTCTTTCTTTCTTTCTTTCTTTTTTGAATTTTTTTTATTTATTTTTAAAACATAGAACAACATCTTTTTGGAGCAAGAGTTTGGCCCAGTATAATATAGGTATAAATTCCCAATTTCATCCATTAACATCTTAAAACAAACAAAAAACAAAAAAAACCAAAAAAAACAAAAAAACAAATCTAAACCCAATTTTTATCATTCAGTCTAACATCTTATTCTAACATTTAAGTTTCTATTATGTAGTCACCCTAACTCTTAAACTTCAAATCCAAACAGCACTTTATAGTATTCATTTATCATTTTAAAAATCAGTATTTCATATATTTTCTGTACTTCAAAGACCCAAATCAAGTCAATGTTTCTTTTAGAACACATCTAATAACCAATATAAAATATTTCATTCCTCTCTGAAAGACATTTTAAAGTCAATATCCATTATTCAAAAGTATCTCCTTCATTCCTCCTGGGTTTATTTTTAGCTGGATTGCAGCTTGGTTAGCTGGTTTCCAGGGATGCTTTCCTCCACTCCTAACCTTATTTATTGGCTGGATCACAGTTAGTTTTAACTGCTTCCAACATTTTCTCCTTCACTCCTCCTAGGTTTATTTTTAGCTGGATAACAGCTTTTCAGCTGTTTACCAGGGATGCTTTCCTCCACTCCTAACCTATATTTCGCTAGTTCACAGTTTAGCTTTAACTGCTCCCCAGTATGTCTCCTCCTCTCCTCCTAAGTTTATTTTTTGCTGGATCACAGCATAATAAGCTGTTTTCCAGGGATGCTTTCCTCCACTCCTTACCTTATATTTAACAAATTCACAGTTTAATTTTAATCATCTAATTCCCAAAATCATACTTTTTTAGCAATTTAAAATAGTAATACGTTTTGAAATATATCTTCTCTCCTACTCTCTCCCAAATTGTTAATTCTCCCATTTCCTATTTGTTTCTCTTCTCTATAAAACAACATTTTAAACCATTTATAGGCCAATTCATCATATTATAGAATCTATAAACAAATCTTATTGTTATTCAAGAATTAATTCCCATTCTCTTGTTTGCTATAGAAAAACAACATTTTAAACAACTTTCAAATCCATTTTCTATAACCATTAAAACACTTATTAATATTTTTTAGAGAATTCTTTCAAAGTATTCACATTTTTTCTATTAATAACTTTTCTCGCTTTAAAAATGAGTATGTATAAGTAGTTCTTAACAATATTCAAAGCTTCAATTACATTTTCTTATTTTCTATAAAGAACAATATTTTTAACCATTTTAAAGAGACAGTTTTCTGGGATTGTTAAATCTATCAGTAATTCTTATTGGTAATCAAAGATTTATTCATAACCTTCATATTTCTTATAGCTTTTAAACCACACTTATTAATAAAAAATGGGTTTTTTTAAGAAATTTCTTTCAAAGTATCCACATTTTTTCTATAATAATATTCCTCGCTTTAAAGATACATCCATTTTAATCAAACTATGGTGTTTTTCTCATTCTGTCCAAACTCTTTCTTCTCTTTTTTTTTTCTCCTTTTTTCCAGTTCCAATATCCATAAAGTTATAAAGACTAACAGATTTAGTTCTTTTGTATTCCATATATGGTATCATTATGTCCTCGTATAGGGGTACGCCCTTCTTCTTCATTACAACACCATTAATCAGCAGTTTTAACTGTTCCAAATAGCTTCTTCTTCCCAACTGTCCATAAGTAGTTCAAAAACAAATTAAATACATCCAAAATCAAACCTCCTTAGTTTTTCCTCAATATACTCCAGTTCTAGAAATAAGAGACAAAGTTTCTTCTTCAAACAGCAAGGAATACACAATTTGCAGTTTCCACTTTCACTTCTGTTAACAAGCATCCATCTTAAACTCTCTCCACTTATTATTCTCATAGCTTTTTGAAAAAGACATTGTTTCCTCTTCTCCTTCTTTCTCTTTACAGCTAATCCATTCTCCTTAATTACCAAAAATCCATCTAGAAAAACATTTAATTCCAAAAGCAGATAGTAGGTATTATCGTCCTTTAAAGGGTCTTCTCTTCTCCTTGTTAATTATTTTAAATCTTTCGCCCAAATAATTCTTAGCCGCTGTTAGGGCCAGGGCATTATTAGTCCCAAATATTTGAAAGATGTTCCCGCCTGGGCTGGTCCTACTCACCCAGCATTCAAACAGCTTGCTCCTGCCTCTCCTCCTGCATTTCGCTTGTACCATGGCTGCCTCTCCCACCGCCACCGGCGTAGAAGGTTATCCTCCGGCCTTGAGGAACCTGTGCATTCCTCTTGGCCATCCAAGGAGGCCCCTCTTTATCCCCCTGTCTGCAGACCTACCGGCGGGGGCTTGGCGGACGGGATTTTCATGGGGCTCTGAAGAGCCCCGCTATTTCCACGTCCGAATAGCTGCGGCACCAACCGGAAATTTGCCCCCTTTCTTTCTAACACTGATGATGTTACCTACTTCGGTCATGAAATGTCAAGAAAATCACCCAGCCCAGAGACCACCAAAGATCCCACAGCTCATCCCTGAGCTAGAAATATTGTCTTCTGTCAGAAACTTGTACTTTTGAAAAGTAGAAGTACTCCATTAGCAACAGGACAAATGAGACCAGGAATCTCTATTTCTTCACCATCCTTGCATGATAGACCTCATCGAGTAGCCAGGGCCTCATTGATGCAGCTCCTACCATATACTCCTTGTCTCAGAGTACAACATAAACTCTTGGGTGCCTGTGCAACACACACACTTCTCATCATAAAACATCCTCCATCGAACTAACATTCAGTATTATTATTTAGTTCCAACGTAAACATGTCTGATTTAAGGAAAACAAGCTTTTCCCTATAATGACATTATTAACCTGGTTGAGGGGGAAATGATACATAAAATAGGATGGTGGTATAGCCCTGAGAGATCAGGTTTAGAATTTCATTTCATTTCATTTATTCATTTTTATTTTTTATGCCCAAAGTGATTTCATATTCTGTTACATGCCTCTGCCAATATATTGACTGTAACCTCTCTGGCTTTATGATAATTGAAGATTAGAACATTGCTAAAGTATTCTGAGCAGCAGATGACCTTATGAATGCAGCATTATAGCCTTTTGTCTTATTGCACTGGGCACGGTTTGAATCGGTGCAAGCTAAAAAGTTAATTAAAACAGCACCTTTTATTTATTTATTTTTCCCCATTGCAGGTTTGAGATCTAATTAGGAGCTTATTTTTGGGTCCTGCAGAGAGCCGTCCTTATAAATAGGGATGGATGCCATATGAGATTGCTGCTATTTACCACAAGATTGGTAGGCTTTTCCTCAAAATATTTTACAGAAGATCGATTTTTTAAAAAAACCTTTATTAAATAACTATATCAGGGTTGAAATGCTCCTGGTTCAGACAGGATCGGGTGATCCGGTAGGGATCGTGGTAGGTAGTTTGGCGAACCGGTAGTGATGGCGGTGTGAAGCTCCACCCACCCACCCAGCCATCGTTACTTCCTGCTTTTACTTCTGGAGAACCGCTGGTAAAAAAATGCTTTAAAAGTAAAAAAAAAGTTCCGATGATCAGCTGAGCAACACGTGATGGTTGGTTTTTTGGATGGTTGTTGTTGTTGTTGTTTTACTTTTTAAGCATTTTTTTTCTACCGGTTCCGGAGAAACTAAGCATTTGGCTTCTCCTCCTTTTCACTCACCCCGAGCTTCCTGCTGTGGATTTTCACGCCTTGCTTCACGCGTCCAGGATTGTCGCCCTCGTCTTCTTCTTCCTCCTCTCCATCTTCCAAGTGGAAAAATGCCAGGAGCAAGTGCAAAAAGAAGTGCTTGCTTGCTTCTGGCGTTTTTCCATTTGGAGGAAGCTTTTGTACCTGTGAAGGCAAGTCTGGATTCCTGCGCTACTCACTAAAAACCTCACCAGTACTGCTGTGTGTGTGGCTTGTGTGTGCGGACTTCGGGCATGGGCTGCTGTGAAAGACCGGGAGCAAAGACACACAGACACAGAGAGAGGGGCTTTAAAAGACCTTTAGAATGACTCGGGGCTCCTTCTGGTTGGCCTCCAAGTTTATGTGGCAAGGAAAAGGAAGGCTGCGCACACGCACTCCCCCAAGTTCCATGCCGTGCCCTGCCTTTCCCTACCTCAGCCCCGGATCATGTGTGCCAGGCTGATCCTGTATTCTGGGGGAGGGGGGGGCAGCGGCAGGAGTGAGGAAGAAGTGGCTATGAGCGTAGGACAGAGTGGCAGGGAGAAAAAAGTGGGAGGGGACGCTTTGGTAGCCCAGGGAATTGATCCCTCTATCAACTCTTGTTAATTATGAACCAGTAATTGATCGCCCTGTGATGAGGGCACGGTCGCTCACCTCCCAAACACACAAGCACCCCTCCTCAGCAGCCACCCAACACAATCTTCACTTTCCCTTCCTCTCGCTCCCCCTCATGGGTGAACTTCAGGTGACTGACCATGGCTTTGACAGATATACAGTTCAGCCTGCCGACATCTAGTCCAACCCCTCAAGCAGGAGACCCTACACCATTTCTGACAGATGGCAGTCCAGTCTCTTCTTGAAAGCCTCAAGTGATGAAGCTCCCACAACTTCCGAAGGCAACTTCTGTTCCATTAGTTGATTGTTCTCACTGTCAGAAAGTTCCTCCTCATTTCTAGGTTGAATCTCTCCTTGGTCAGTTTTCAACCATTATTCATTGTCTGGCCTTCAGGTGTTTTGGAAAATAGCTTAATCCCTTCCTCTCTGTGGCAGCCCCTCAAATATTGGAAGACTGCTATCATGTCTCCCCTGGTCCTTCTCTTCCCTAGAGTAGCCATGCCCAGTTGCTGTAACCATTCTTCATATGTTTTAGCCTCCAGCCCCCTAATCCTCTTTGTTAATATTCTAGTGTTAATCTTGGTCTTAATCTCTGCTCATGAGAGTGTTGATTGTTGGCAAGGAGGTGTTTAGGTCTTTTTTTTCTTTTTAGCTGTTTGAGTGTCTCTTTTGAGTGGTATGTAGATGTTGTTTGTCTCTTTGTGTCCGTTGATAGCCAATTTATCTAAGTGCCAGGCTTCTGGGAATTTTCTGGCATTTTTGGACTTGGCTTCATCTAAAATGCTCACAGCTTCCCAGTTGACATTAGGATTGACTCTGTCCACATGAAAATAATAAAAGAAGGATACAGATGAAACAGATACATAAATTCCAATAAAGTTAGATTCATTGTGATCTGGACAGCTTTATCTATGAGATTAATACATAAATAAGTATAACATCATTCCAGTCCCATGGGGTGAAGAATATTGCCCTGTTCTTTCTAAAAAGAAAAATGCTAAAAATATCCTTGTGTTGTCTGTTGCAACTTGCTCGCGATATCATGACGTAAGTCTGAAAACTTGCAAGATGACTTCCTGGTTTGTCATTTGAGGGTCATCAACACTAGATGCAGATGCCAAAGGGCAAAGCATTATTCAGCAGATCCTTATAATCCCCTTTAGTAAATGTTCTCAGAAATTGTTAGTGGGCCTCCTCAACTCCGCAATGGGTAGACAAAGTAAAACATGACATTTTCTTTGTGAGAAATGGATGTAGCTACTGACTGGGACCAGTCCGCACAGACCAGAATCACGGTTTAGTTCAGTTCCCAGGGCCCAATTCATACACGTGTGTTTATTCATGGGATCAAACCAGGCAAGGGCCTGGTGGCTCAGCAGACTGATAGCATTGTGATTAACACCAGCTCCCTGCAATTACTGTAAGTTCAAATCTCGCCAAGGCTCAAGGTTGACTCAGCCTTCCATCCTTTCTAAGGTAGGTAAATTGAGGACTCAGTTTATGGGGGCAATAAGCTGACTTTGTATAAATATACAAAAGTATGAAGGCTATTGCTTAACGCATTGTAAGCCGTCCTGAGTCTCCGGAGAAGGGCGGCATATAAACCAAATTAAAAAAAAAAAAAAAAGGAAAACTCACTTATGGAACTAAGCAGAAATGAGAAATGCAGGCATCCTTGTTTGATTGGATCGAACCTTCTGAGTAGGCAAAGTGTGTCATAGAGCAACTCTCCCAAGCCTGCATATTTTTTTTATTGTACTCCATCTGATGCCTTCAGCACTTTTGTGCCGTGTGTCTCCTCTCTTACAGTCTTCATGTGAAGAATTCCAAATAAAGAATGCAGTGTGAAATGTAACAGAATTGCATATTATATGCAACAGACGTTTCCCATTAGAATACACAGTCCTTGGAATTATTTCAGTTCAAGTTAATTTTTGCTGCCAAGATTCATCTCTACATTATATATTAATAGGTTTCCTCCAAGCTGAGCTTAGCTTCCAGTGATCTGATGACATATCAATGTTGTTTGTCATTCTAGCAATGTGGAACTGGTCTCTCTCTCTCCCTCCCTCCCTCCCTCCCTCTCTCTCTCTCTCTCTGTGTGTGTGTGTTTTTCTATTTTTTTCATCTTTCTCTCTCTCTCTCTCTCTCATCTTTTTTCTTTCTCTCTCTGTCTCTGTTTTTCTTTCTTTTTCATCTCTCTCTCTCTCTCTCTCTCTCTCTCTCTCTCTCTCTCTCTCTCTCTCTCTCTCTCTCTCTCTCTCTCTCTCATTTAGTGACTGGTTAAACTTACAACAGCACTGATAAACTTACAAACAGTTCTCACATGTATGACTGTCACAATATCCCTATGGTCGCGTGCAAATGGCAAGGGTCCTAGCATCACGTGATCACCCTTTTCTACCTTCCCAGCCAGCTTTCAATAAGCAAAGTTAATAGTCAATTTAAGGATCTAACAATTTAGCAATTTAACAACTACAATGATTCACTTAGCCACTCTAGCAAAAAAAAAAAAGGTTGCAACATTGGGTATGGCCACTGAACAACTATGTTGCTTGGCAACAGAAATTCTGTTTCTAATTGTGGCTGTAAGATGAGGACTGCCTGTATTGAGCTGGTCTGAATCTATAAAGATTTTCTGAGATAATCCAAAATCATCTGGGTGCTACACCGATTGGATTTTTATTTATTTTAATGCAGAAGCAATGTCTTCATCTAAGAAGCTCCTTAGCTGTGCTAAGGTGTACATGTCTATGGAGATTCTCCGTCATCCAGGTCATGGATGTCCCAAAGGTACTTTTTCAAGAGGCAACTAGAGTTTCTGATTTTTCTTTGAAGACATTTCGCTTCTCATCCAAGAAGCTTCGTCAGCTCTGACAGGATGGTGGGGAATTGAAAGATTTGCAGATTTGTACACTGGGAAAACAAAACAACCACTTCATAAGTGCATGGCACAACATAGGAGAATAAACCCATCAGGCTAGACGCAGCAGTCCATCTGCATTCCAAAGGCAAAGGCCACTCTTTTGAAGACAACAAAGTCCATATTTTGGACAGAGAGAATCACTGGTTTCAAAGAGGGGTCAAAGAGGCCATCTAGGTCAAAATTGAACAGCCCTCTCTCAACAGAGAGGGAAGGATATGACATCATCCATCTCCAGTCTACAACACAGTTCTTTCAACAGTTCCAAGAAGGTTCCACATCCATTTACACTATTCAGGTGACTCTGAGGACATAGACAAACCTCCAAGTGGGCTCAGTGACTCTCTAAAAGGATGCAAATGATCAGCTGTCTGCAAGGAATATAAATTCTTCCATCCCCCACTATCCAGTCAGAGCTGAAGAAGCTTCTTGGATGAGAAGCAAAATGACTTCAAAGAAAAAACAGAAACTCCAGTTGCCTCTTGAAAAAGCACCTTTGGGATAATGTGTATGTGGATATGTGCTTGTCTATTTCCACTCATTAGCCAGGTCAGATTATTAAAGTTATTAGCCAATAATGGTTATGCCATAATTTATATTCCTGATTAACTTTTTAAACAACTTTTCTATAACCCAGATCTTTTAAACTGTTAGTTAAATTCTTCCTAAATTTTCATTGCAACTTTTTGTGGATTTTTCACCCCCTTAATAAACATAGCCGAGTGATCTTTTTAATCCAGGTTTTGAATTCTTTGCAGATAAATTGAACATAATTCTGTTGTTTGCACAGATCAGCTATTCTGTAAAAAAAAAGGATGAACAACAGCATTTTTTTTAAAAAAAATCTTTTTAAAAAATAAGATGATTTAAAACATGAATATTATCTGAACAAATATGTTATTTTTTTAAAGAAACCTATATTCTTTTTTTTCTCTCTTCTGAAACAGCAAATTTAGAAGAAACCTGATCTTATGATTAACTGCATTCACCATTAGGCTATGCTGATGTTTTAAAGTCAAAACGACTATTTCAAGTATTCAGATTTCTAAAGAAATGTCCCCATGTTGCAATAATGTGCTTTGACAAAGGTCAACATTTGGAACAAAACTGCGTCAGAATTTCAGGAAATGCTATGTTGGAAAGCCGCCTTGAAATGAAACAAGGATGACCTTGAAATGGGCCGCTTCCAATATTCTGACTTAGAATCAAAGCATTCAGGCCCCAAGAATTTTCTTCCAAGGACAGAAATCCTTGAAACATCCTGAGTTTTATTCTACTTGCATGTTTCAAAGGAGGTGATTTTATTGGAAAACTGTTTATTGTTGTGTGGGAGCAGTCCTTGAGTTCTCATCAGGTAACAAAGATGTTTAGACTGCAAGAAAATTACTTTTTTGAAAGTAACCCTGTAAAACAAAGTTAGGCTTCCGGTTTTTCACTGATTGTCCTTAAATGAGTTAGATTGAAGTTAGATGATTACTTTGAGATATCAACTTTGTATGGTGAAATAAATAACTGTAGGCTCAGAGATGAGTTTATCCTCCTTGATATTATAAATGTTGTATTTCATATATGTTATAGTTGTTATGGCAACCAATTAGAATATATGTTTAGTCAAAGATATTGCACATCTACGTCACTGCTTTGAGTAACCTTCATTTAAGAAAATCCAAGCTGATTTCTTTAACTGTGCAGACAAACCAGGAACAGATTGCACTTCTGTTCCCCCTTTGGAATGAAACTTAGATGGTTTGCAAATAAACCATTTTCTCTAGCAAATGAACATTTCTGATAGGCAGGTAAACTGCATGTTTACATGTGTGTGTAAACAGAAAGAAAGAAAGAAAGAAAGAAAGAAAGAAAGAAAGAAAGAAAGAAAGAAAGAAAGAAAGAAAGAAAGAAGAAAGGAAAAAAAGAAAGAGGGGGAGGGGAGGGGAGGGGAGAGGAAGGAAAGAGAGAAAAGAAGAAAAGAAAAGAAGAAAAAAGAAAATAAAAGAAGAAAAGAAATGGATTAAAGTAAATAGGGCTGAACAAAATGGCTGCCAAAAAAAATGTCAGTTCCATTTTATGCTGCATTTGGGAGCATAATTTCCAAATTGTAGGAAGTCAGTTTTCCACTTGTTTATAAAATGGTTAGACTTTTCTTTAAGAAGAATTCAGACAAATGACAATCGATTCATAGAAGGAAGGCCACCAAGTTGACCAGAGGGCTGGAATAGAAGATGGAGGAGTTGAGCATTTTTAGTTTGATGAAGAGAAGGCTGAGTGGGAATCACCCTTGAAATAAACCCACGAAGGGATGTCACTCAGAAGAAGATCAAAAGCTGCTCTCCATTATCCCAGAGCAAAGAGCCTGAAACAACACATTGGAGGCTTTAAAAAGGCACACTTGGAATAAAAGTTAGAAAAAGGCAATTTTTTCAACATATTAGGGCAGTTACCCGTTTCTGGAAAAGTGAGATTTAAAAATTCCAGACTCTTGCTTATAATTGCTAGGTATCACACAAAAACATTAGAAATTTCAGTTGAGGAGCCCTGTTCACCCTTTCCACCATCCAAACTGTAAATTCACCAACTTTTGTCAGTGAATGGCATCTAACCATCAAAACAGCATTGCAGAGATAATTCACAGGTATTTACAGCCAAATGTATGTGATAATGGTGTTTCAATTTATTAGCTCCGCTACTAGACTCTTATAAGGACTGCCATTATTGTTACTTAACAGAGAAGCTTCTTATTAGGAAAATTAGTAAAGGTAAAACCAAGGTGCGGTATAAAGACAGGAGACAACAAATGTGAATTTTTTTCTATTATGGTTTTGCCTTATACAAGCAATTATATGTAGCCCTCTCTTGCTTCTGCCCAAGATAATAAAAATGTTAATTAGCAATCTGCTACTTGGTTTCTTCCATCTTGACCTTGCTTTGATATTCCTAGGAAGTGAGTTCCTTTTAATGGGAATACTTTTATCAGCAGTGAAAGCTAACTGAGAGATATTCTCAAAATTATAACTGCCTTCCTATAATCAAGATAGCAAATCTGTGTCCCCTTTTGCATTATGGAAAGAGATAAGCATTAACAGGGAGAATACATTTTAATTTAAACCAAAAAAAAAAAAAAAACCTTCTGAAATAGCTTACACACTCTTAAGATGCCTACAAAGAAGATACTAGAAGAGAATCAATAACAAAACCACACGAGATTATTTCATAATACTTAAAATTCTGTGGGCCCCCAGAAGGTATGATCTTGGTTTTGAGAACATGGCTATTATAGTTGGGTGTGATTATAATGTGTCAAAGAATGAAAATTTTGCTGGAAGCTATGGAATAAAGTGCTTGGAAGATATATGTAGGTCTTTGGTTATCTGGGTTTTGTCCTGTGTAAAATTGGAAGTACTTTGGCGACGTTTCGACGAAGTCTCATTCGTCATCTTCAGGCTGGTGTCTTCGGCCTTGTGCTTCTAGGAGCAAGGTACTTCCAATTTTATGCGGGACAAAACCTGAATAACCAAAGACCTACATACAAATACCCACAAAAACCTCAGAAAACAAATATGTATGTATGTATGTATGTATGTATGTATGTATGTATGTATGTATGTAAAGAAAGAAGCAGACATCCTGGGAGCTCCGGAACTTAAAATTTTAAAATACTTAAAATTTTATTTAACTAAGCTTTTGTCAGCCATCTGCTGACATCGTCAGAGTATTAAACTACCATTACAGAGATCTTTGCCTTTATATGCCATTAATCAATTTGGCCCTTGCGTGTGTAATAGGCCCTTCCAGCTGTCTCCCACTTGTAATCAGCTGTGTTGTTTTTGCTGTCCTCATGCTGGATGATGGAGGCTTAATTCCTACTGTTTCCTCCCTCCTAGCTTGCTTATCTGTGGGGGATGATGTTAGCCTGTCAGCCATTGCAATTTGCTGCCTTGTCTGTGACCTCGTGATAGGCCAACCAATATATAATTTACTTACGTGTTGAGTTTATTTTCCACCCATCTTGTTCTGAAGCAAACCTGGGCAGTTTACAGCATATGGGAGTTTTATGAGTCTCATAAAAAGTCTCATATAACTTTTCAAGAACTACGCAGAAGTAATTTTTAAAGCTCTATTTGCAAACTAATGATGATATTTGATTTTATATTCCCTTCAGCTTTATTGCTCCATCAGATGTATTGAATTGTGATTTCCATGCAGCTAATTATATTTTATTCCTAATTCAATTTTCTTGTTACATTGTATTGATTTGTCAGCCGTCTAGCAGAAGAGAAGGAAAATTGCATAGCTTGGCATAATTTGCATGAAGGATAGACCAAGTATGACTTATTACCCAATGATATGAATTATTTTAAGCTTATCTCTTCTGCATCACTCCAGAAGTCTCATTTTTCAATGTAAATGTAATGAACCTGCAGGTCACCCAACAACCTCATTTTCTGCACATATTATTGAGTGGGGAAGAAGATCTTTATAAAAAAAAATAGTGTGAAATGATTAAAAATGGATTTAATGGAGGAAAATACTACATACTATAACAACTTTGGTTAACAATGGTTGAGGCCGCCAGAAGAGCAAGAGCCAGAATTATCTATCTCCCTCAATATCCAAATCAGTAAAAGAGGAAATGAAAGAGGAAAGGGAAGATAAAAGGAAAGGAAAGGAAAGGAAGGGAAGGGAAGGGAAGGGAAAGGAAAGGAAAGGAAAGGAAAGGGAAGGGAAGGGAAGGGAAGGGAAAGGAAAGGAAAGGAAAGGAAAGGAAAGGAAAGGAAAGGAAAGGAAAGGAAAGGAAAGGAAAGGAAAGGAAAGGAAAGGAAAGGAAAGGAAAGGAAAGGAAAGGAAAGGAAGGAAGAAGAGAAAAGCGAAGATGAAAGGAAAGGGAAGGAAGGGAAGGGAAGGGAAGGGAAGGGAAGGGAAGGGAAGGGAAGGGAAGAGGAAAGAGGAAAGAGGAAAGGGAAGATGAAAGGAAAGAAAAGGAACAGAAGGGAAGGGAATGGAAGGAAAGGGAAGGGAAGGGAAGGGAAGAGAAGGGAAGGAAAGAGGAAAGGGAAGATGAAAGGAGAGAAAGGGAAGGGAAGGGAAGAAGGGAAGGGAAACAGTGAAAATAATGAAGATACCAAAACCAGGAATCCTGAATATTGGGAGACCTAACAGTCCTTAAGTCTGGCTAATCTAAAAGCAATCTAGCGGACAAACAATTATGCAGAAATAAACCAAAGTTTTCCAAACAGGGCTGCATTGTGCAGAAGTTCAAATGAGAAATCCACAATAACATTAATGAATTCATTATAGGAACCGATTGCAGCAATAACTGATACCATCACCATCTGGAAAGCATTGCAAACAATTCTCTTCTTTCCATCCACAAGGCAGGCAACTACAATGACTTTTGAAGCCATCTTCAAATTAAGCACCCATTTTAAATTTCTTCTCTTGTAAAGAATCGGCTGGAAATTTTTTCCCCAGTGATATCCAGAGTAATGGATTATTCTTTGCTTGTTTGCTTGTCCATTTTGTTAATGAGCTAAAGCAGCCAGGAAGATTTATTTTTTTCCCCAAGGGGGAAGAACTCTGCAATAAGGACAAAATTCCTCACTGGTCTCATTTAGCATGAAATGCAACATTCTTCTCATTTAAGCAGAATATCTACCTCAAAGCTACTTTCCTGCTTCTGACTGCCTGAATAATATTTTAAAATCTTCTTCTTCTCCATCCTCTTCTTTCTACATTCCATTTCTGTATAAGATCCCTTTTCCTCTTGTCTTCATTTGAGCCGGGTTTCTATTTTCAGACAGAAAAGTCTCTTTTCTCAAAGAACTCTCTTCACTCATCAATCTTGTGTTTCATTATACATATTCTGACCCACAGTGTACATCATAGCTGATCTTCGATTACTATCTTTTGAAACGTCTCCCAACTATTTCACAGAGATTTGATTCTTCTCGAACTTTGGGGTCCTTGATGCTTTTTCAGCTTCATGCAGACATTTTATTACCAAACTAGGTAATATTATCAGTGCTAGTAGGGAGTGGAGTGTGCTCTTATTTTTATATACTAGTAGCTTCCCCTGTTAGTGTTGGTGGGAGTGTTCTTGTTGGTTCCTCGATTAGGTTGCTGTTCGCTATTAGCTTGTTGGTCTGTGTTTGGTGGTTGTTTACTTCTTAATTGTTGGTCTTGATGTTAATATCTGCTCATTGCTGGTGAAGAGATTTTTGGTCGTTTTGTTTCCTTTTAGTCTTTTTTTATTGTCTCTTTTGAGTGGTATGTAGATGTTGTTTATCTCTATGTGCGGTTGATGGCCAATTTGTCTAAGCGCCAGGCTTCCAGGCATTCCCTAGCTAAATCCCTTTGGATTTAGCTCGATCTAGGATGCTCACAATTTCCTGGTTGAAACTATGGTGAAATCTGTCCATGTGTTGTGAAATTAAGGAGTCTCTTAATCAACAGACCCCACAGTGTCACCCTGAGCTATTCTTTTCTATTTTATCAAATTCTTTACCAGTTCTGGCTTTTGAGAAATATTTTCTTTTCAAGTCTCTCTGTTAGCTTCCTTGGTCCTTCTTAGTTGCAGAAACATTGAATTGCATAACGATTGCTGTTTTCAAATCAACAAATCATGAACATTTTTGTGTACCACTTCGGTTTAAATGAAAGGTCACATTCCCTTTTGTTAGTTCCAGTAAACTACTCATTCTATGAAAGAGTGGTTTAGAATACCTGGGAATTTCACCTCTTTGTCATAAACGGAATATATACTTACCAGCCCAATTGTGAGTCATTGAAATAGTGCAATCTTATTGCAATACTTTTTTTCCTTTGGTGGCCTCTCTGATTTCATTCTGTTTTGGAAGCTCATCGTAAGCATTTTGATCTTGAAGCAATTGTGTGTCTCCTCCACACAATTACTTTGGAGGCCCAATCTCGTTGCACACAGCAATTCTGCAGAGAAATTTAACTGTTTGGGAAAATTCAGCTTGTTCATCTCTGTGTCACCTCTGATTTACCAGGAGCATCAGTTTGAATTTCCATTTATTTCTGATAAACGGTAACCTCAGACTTTTCTCCATTCCAAAAATGCCATGGATTTTTGTTTTGAGTATTCGGTCACCCCATCTTGGACTAATATTACTAGATTATAAACAAGAGTTAGATTTTCCTCAAATGGTGGAAAAATGCTTTAGAGTGTAAAGAAAATTTGTTCTTTAAAAACACATGAGTCCTGAAATTGAACAACAGCCTCATTATTCTGAAGAAAGATGCAGCTGCTTTAAAGTATTGCTGAGAGATGCTAATATCCACAACCCCAGAGTAGCTTCTTTGGAAATCCAAGTGCTGTACAGCTTTAAATCAAATCATATACCATCTTAAGAAGGATGGAATACAATCAATGAATAATCCAAAAAGCTAAAATATATAAAATATATAAAGTTAACATTTTTAAAACATAAAGTGTACAATATATTTTAAAAAATCTTTAAAAGCCTATTAAAAGGGGCAAAAACATTAACACAGTCAGAAACCCTATAAAACTTAATACATGGCTAACTAAATCTATCACAATGCAACACACTCTTAACTAAAAAGTTAAATACTCATTAAGTTTCAGGCACAGGTCATCATCTGATGGATTTTAATTGTTGCTGTGCAAAACCCGGCAACACTGTGTGTGGTAGCAAGACTAATGTCTACAATGAACAGGGAGGTACAAATTTATCCTGTCTGCCCTCAGTATTTATAGAGCAAGGCTGGGATGAGGCTAGGATGAAGGTCTCTATGCAGCCCTGTAAATCATTCTTTTTTCTGTATTCATCTGTGTGTGCCCCATTTTTCCTATTCTTAACTTCCTTATGACAATTAACCTCAATTTATTAATTTATTTATTAAGAAACAAAGATCATTTAAATAATAAGAAGCAAATCTTGTTCTTATAATCAAATACTGTTTAAATACTACTATAAATACTAATATTGAAAAGAGTATTGGTGTTCAAATCTCTCTCTCTCTCTCTCTCTCTCTCTCTCTCTCTCTCTCTCTCTCTGTGTGTGTGTGTGTGTGTGTGTGTGTGTGTGTATTTCTCCCTAGATATTTGACCCCTTCACTCCTTCACTTTATTGTGCTGATTTTTTGCTTGTGGCAGAATCCTATCTAGTCCCAACTGGGCTAATCAGAGAATATATCTATTCATTCCCTGGAATTGAGTCTTCTAAAAATGGAAATCCATTTTTAGGGAATATTATTCCCAATGAGGGAATAGGTCATCCATGGGCAGGAGAGAGTAAAAACAAAAAAAGTCAAGAGGGCAAATCATAACCATGTCATTGAAGCTCTTCTTCAATTGCATGTCTGTGACCACCATCTCACACACACATCTTTACACACATACACTCTACATGCACACATGACAGTATTAATACTTCATTGTAAATCTTTCTATCCTGCTTATTGTCTCACTCATGGGATGGGATTGTGCCCTAGTGAAGATACATCTCCGTCTAGAAGTGGTTTGATGGACATCTATGGACAATTGTGAAGGTTGGCTGTAGAATAGAAAAGCATAAATAATTCTTAACACATATTAAACGTCATCGGGTTCCAATATTAATTTCCCATTTTAATTCAGGAAAGAGTCTCCTTGAATAATATTGAAACAGACACAAGTAGATTAGATTAACTTGATTTTAATGCCCTAGACTCACAAGATTTGAATGGGTCATTCATGAGAGAGGAATGAATTGTAATACCTAACTTCTTGACCCAGGAATTTAAACTAAAGTTAAGCAGCTTAAACTAACTAGAAATGGAGAAACCACTGTCTGGATTTCTGCTTTGGCAATGGTGATGGCTTCACATTTTTCTGGGCCATCAGAAGAACCATAGATCCTGATTTGTGGCTTCTTTACATACCTTACTCTGCCAGAAAACGATTTGCTTCTCTTTCATTGGGTAGGTCTTTGAAGACACATGGTTCCCATTCATCTTTTGTTTGATCCCTTTCATCTGTGTTGATTCCCTCATTACTTGACACTTTCCAGTCTGAGTCAACATCAGTGGATAAGTTAAAAGTGATATAAAATGAACAGTTTTATGTTTGCAGCAGAAAAGAGAAGATTGCAATGGGGAAAGAACTGGTATTCTTCGTGTTGCTGTTGAGGCGGTTGGGGAGACACAAAAAATGAAAGTTTGCCAGCTAGATAATTGCTTCTGCTGAATTGCTAATAGAGGGGCCAACTGTGCTGGTAGAATTGGGCAAGCTGAGCTTTGGTGAGCATGAAATTTATTAATAAGGCCAGGTTAGTGCCTAATGAGATTCTTCTCCTCTCAGTCTCAGCTGAAAGTGTTTCAGATAAAGACACTGCCTTGCCGTTCTGATCCAGAGTAGGATTGGTGGCTCCATAGAGAACAGAAGACCTGGCCACAGACCTAAAAGAAGGCAGACGGACAGCTACTTTCAAAAGCTTGGGCCAACATTTTAATGATCTGGAATGGTCCAGAAAACAGCTCATTGTACCTGTCTCAGAAAGCCCACCTTCCTCCACACACATATGGGAACTCAAAGGGCTCCCCCTTTCTTGGGGATGCTGCAATCAAATTTTGAGGAGGAGGAGGGCATTCAGAATGACAGAAATGGGCAAGGAAGCTGACTTTATTCATGCTTTGAAACATTTCATGTTGCTTCTCAGTGTCCCTGCTTTGCTGGGTAGAATAAAGTCACTGGAGTTGGAAAGACCTGTGACTTTCAGCTCCTTGGTTTCCTCCACTGAACATCAGATTTCTCCTTCTTTGGCTGATTGTTGTGTTGCTGCAGGATGATCTAATCTTCATTCAGGTGCAAACTGTCCTAATGAAGAACTAACAAGCTGTACAGTGTGATATATTTTTGCTCTTTAGATCTATACTAATAGATCTGGTGTGTTCTTTATTTATTTTTTTCTGGCCCTGAGAAAAACAGGCCAAGATTTATGCCATGGACTGGACCATTGCTTTTCCATAGGCATCAGAAAGACAGTTTAGACCAAAAAAAAAAAAAAAAAAAAACATTGACCCAACACTGAAGAAATGGCACTGGGTAAAAATGGGCAGAACCGAACCAAAGAAACTTCCTTGGTTAGAAATGTTCTTTCTAACCATCTTTCATGATTGTTTGCATTGCTAATGATGTCTTTGCAGCCTTCTGGAGAATTTAAGCCTAATCTGTTGAGAACTAAACCCCCTTTGTTCCATGAGACTTACTCCAGCTAAGGAACTGTAGCAAAAATGGACAGCAACTGTTCTATCTGGCAGCCACACAGCAGAATAACAGTGAATAACAGGATAGCAGTGACAACAATTCACCAGTGGAATGGCTTGTCTCCAGAAGTTATGGATGCTCCATCACTGGAGGTTTTGAAGAAGAGATTTGTCTGAAATGGCACAGGGTCTCTTACTTGAGCCGGGGGGGGGGGGGGGAGGGTGGACTAGAAAACCTCCAAGGTCCCTTCCAACTCTGTTATACTGTTATTCACATATAAATTTGCAATCTTTACTTTATGAAAGAGACAAGGAGAAAAAAAAGCAATTTTCTATCATATCTTGTGTGATTTCAGAAGCCAAGGAGAGACAAGGCAAATTAATACAGGGATGGGAGCTCATTGAACAATCCCAAGGGTAGATTGGGAAATTGAAAAAAGACATTAGAAGAAAGCAAGAATGAAACATTTTAGTTATGTTGCCAAATAAGAAATGCCCAAGAATGAGATGCCTGTCTGTCTAGGACTCAAGCTCATGGTAATTTGAAGGAAATGAAGCAGGAACTGTGAGCTTGACTGGGGTAGTTCTCTCTTCTTAAAGGCAGAGCAGAGCAGGAAGGAGTGCAAAATCTGGACTCGATGGGAACAGATGCTGCTATAGCCATGTTTCATTTGGAGGCTATCAAACATGGCTTCGTAGACAACGTCTTTGATGTTGTCTCCCCAGCTTCATTAAAAACACAAATGTATGTTGCTGTATCCATTTCTCTGCATGGGGTACCTTCCAAGATGAGATGCAGCAGAGAAGAGTAACTAGCATCACCTTGGTTCTTTGGTCACAAAAACATTTGTTTATGTAAAAAAATACATAATTTCTGTCTAGCAAGAGGGCATCAAAGATATCATAATGTACTGCCCTAATCCAATATACCTCATACTGCTTAATATTTTCATTATAAACATGTTAAGATGGAATCTCCTACACCTTGTGCTCTATTTGCGATTGTTCAAAAAATAATTAAGTTGTTCTACTGACTTGAGAAAAGCTAATTCACCAGTCATCCTAAATCTTTTGGAATTCCTTTCTCATCCTTCTCCACTCCTTTTGCTTTGCTTTGCTTTGTGTTTGTTGTTTTCCTGAGAGAGGGAAAGGAAATATCTGCATTTAAATAGCAATATTTACAGAAGATAACTAGGATTGTATTTCACTAGCCTTCCGAATACCTGGAGGGAGGTTCTGTACCCATTGTAGCTTTTGCATGTTAATTTTCTAATCTTCTAGATGGCTGCTGGCCTTTGCTGTTTATTTTTCATCACGAATAGGCGGAACTTTCAAGCTATCCCCCTGTTCTTCAGTTGGGAATTGGCTATTGCCGCAGCTGCTCATAAATATACATAAGGGAAGACTGGATTTTTCTCCTACATAGATCCTCATGAATCACTCTGGCTTGGAAATGATGCGCTCTTACAGGTTGAAATGACCAGTACCTTAGACTTCTCATTTTGGGTGCCATCTTTCAGGCAATCTTCTTGCTGATCTCAACCTTTTCTGAAAGGGGAACAAAATGTCAATGCGTTTTATCAATCCATTGGGTAATCAGAAACCAGGATCTCACAAAAGAAGAAGAAGAAGAAGTGATACAGGTGAACCTCAACTTATAACTACAATGGAGCAAGGAATTTCTACCACAGATCATGATGGACATAAGTGGAGGCAACTATGTGACCGATTTAATTTTAGGATTTGTCTGTGCTGATTGTTAAATGAATGCCAGGGTTATTGAGTAAATTCTGTGATTAAGGCAATCCAATTATTTCTATGGGCATTTTCATACTTCTGTGGTTCACTGCAATCAATGAAGTTGCAAAGTGAGCCAATTGTCAACACCTGAAATGCAACCATGTGACCGTAGGGTGGCAGGAGTTTCTGGCCATCACAATTCTGAAACCAGGTCATAAGCAGCTTTTTGGGAGGAGTGGAGGGTCCACCATAAGCTTGAATGGTTGCTAATTAATTGGTAGTTAAGCATGGAATACCTGTAGGGGTGTGTTTGTGTGTGTATAAATATGTATAATATTTATACACAAACACACAAAATTGTGTATAATATGAGCCAATAGTGTGTGGCAGCAGCCAAAAAAGCCAATAGCAATCCTAGGCTGCATTAGTAGAAGGATATAATCAAGATCACGTTTTACAAAACCGTAGTTAGACTACACTTGGATTACTATGTCCAGTTTTGGTCATCGCAATATAAAAAAGATGTTGAGATTCTGGAAAGAGTGCGGAGAAGAGCAACAAAGGGGATTAAAGGCCTGGAGACTAAAACATATGAAGAATGGTTACAGAAATTGAGGATGTCTAGTTCAATGAAAAGAGGAAGTAGAGGAGACACGAGAGCAGTCTTCTAATTTTTGAGGGGCTCCTACAAAGATGGGGGGGGGGTCAAACTATTTTCCAAAGCGCCAAAAGGCAAAATGAGAAACACTGGATGGAAACTAACTAAGGAGAGAAACAACTTAGAACTAAGGAGAAATGTCGGAATATCCAAAGCATCTGTTTACTATTAGGGTAGAACTTACTTAAGGCCTGAAATTGACTCAGAGAGGACCCATTCAGAGACAATTTAAAATCATCCGATAAAGCAAAAATAAGATTATTCTTCTGAAATTAGCTTACTGGAAACTCAGAAGATAAAATACAGGGCAACGTTCCTCCTAAATTCATAGTCACCTGGGAGAAAAGTCCACCTTATATTGTATTTATTTATAGGGTTCAGGATTCATGCATAAAATCAAAAGCAGCAGAAAAAGGAGAAACCACAACTGAAACCAAATTCAGCTTTTCTGAAGCAGAGAAGGCAGGAGGGACCCCTCAAAGGAACAGACACCACAATAAGGTGATCAGAGTAGCTGAGGTGACTCTAAAGGTTCCATTTTTTGTGTGCAAATTTAAGTGAATTCCAAATGAGACATTTGTTCAGAACAGTCAGTAGCCGGATATAATTTATTACTTGAGAAGCTGGAGTTGATTATTCATTGGTGGTAGGTAGGAAGGGAGGGAGGTAGAGAGGGAGGGAAGGAGGGAGGAAGGGAGGGAGGGAGGGAGGGAGGAAGGCCCCTAAATATCCCACCTCTGATGAGTCCTACATTGCAAAGGACCCAGTTATTTGAGGGGCCACCTGTCTCCTGCATTTTCTGCCCATCCCATATAATCTGGTAGAGAATACTTGTAGCTCAGGATTGAACTGTAAAGTCCTTGCTGCTCTCTGAGCTTGGTTGTTTTCTTGCAGGGAAGAGGAAGAGGAAGAGGGGGAGGGGGAGGACTGTGGGGTCCTTGGTGCTCTGACCCTGTTTTCCTGCAGATGTTTCATTACCCAACTCAGATGTTGATGTTTCCTAAACACTGAGCACCCCACAAGTTTTTGAAAATCTGGCTATTGTCCCAGGCTTTAGGGTAGGGAGGATGGGACTCCCCTGTTTGTGAAGTTTTGTCTTTTAATACGTTGCCTCATTTGCGATGCATCTTGTGATGATTTTGTATTTACTTTCTGTAATTTGACCCAGTCAAATTCATTGCTTTCGGTTGTTTTTATGTGTGTCCTTTATTTCTGGGAGCCACCCACAGCTTGGATGGCACTAGCGTTGAATAAATCCATTCCCAGAGGTATCCGAATAAATATTTTTCATAATAACTTTGTAAAAGAAGGTCAGTATCATGGCATCCTACTGAGTGGGTGGAGGTAGGCTGAAAAAGAGCAGTCAAGGAAAATTGCCTGTACCCGTCCCACATGTCCCACTCCTGCCGATGACACAGGCTCAGGTAACGGAGCCACAACACAAATGCAGTGGCATAGAGACCTTAAATTTGAACAGTCTACTTCAGTGGAGTGGACAATAGATTATGCTGCAGTTGACTGGCTTTCTAATTAGGTTTTGATTATTGTGGTAATTAGCTACAACCTGCACAATTGGAACAGAAGCTTTATTTGGATAAGGAGACCTAACGATATTTCCAGTTATAAATAACCGGGATTTGATGGCTTGATGCCAGAGATCGATGTTAACAGCTTTTCTATCACTTAATTGTTCATAGGATCCAGGTATGAATGGAAGGCTCACACAATCAAAAGTTCGTTTTGGAGTGTACGTAATCTTAACTGCATTGTCTGTGTCAGGTGTGCTTCCTTCAAAGTCCAGGAAAGAATAACTCAAACTCCATTGTTTATAGAGAAAGGTACTTTTACTAGAAAATGAAGTGAACACAACCAAAGGAAAGCAGAAATCTAAGCAGAAATCAACAAGCGCGAAAATTGCATATAGAAAGCATCCCCTCCCACTGCCCACCGTAAATCATCCAATCCAAAGGTCTCTCAAGGGTCAGGTGGAAGCACACATCTGGCAGTGTCGTCAATCAGGAATGCCATGACCATTGACCCGACAGCAGCTTCAAAGATAGAGTCCAGTGGCTTAAGTATCGCTTTTGATTCCTCCGGATTCCTCCAGCACGCTTCCCCCCCCCTCACACACACACATTACCTAGCTCTCCCCACTCCCATTACTATGGCAGCCAAAGCAGTAAAGGCGGAGGGTGACATTCGGCCCCTCTGCAGAAGAGATGTTAGTCCTAAAGGAAAAGAAAAACAACACAATACAGAAATTAGGGTTTATCAGGATATTTGGTGTGAAACAACTGAACTTTCTTTGACGCCTGGACATCACGTTTATTCACCCATTCAGCTTGAGATACTGGGAAATGCTTCCAGGCCACCAGATACTGCACTTTACCGTGATGCTTCCTAGAGTCCAAAATTTCCTTAACTTCGAAATGTTGTTCCCCTTCTATCAGTATGGGGACCAGAGGAGAGTTCTGGTTCAGACATAAAGGGGACGGATGTTCCGGTTTTAGCAAGCTAACATGAAACACAGGGTGGATTCATCTCAAATTTTTTGGTAATTCCAATTCAACTGTGACTGGGTTGATGAGTCTAGTGATCGGGAAGGGGTCCAAGCTTTTTTGATTTCTGGGAAGTCTGTAAATATTTGGTGGAAAGATAAACCATATCATCCACTTTGTAAATGTGTGCCGGGCACCTCTTTTTGTCAGCTTGGGCTTTATGTGCTTGGTGTGTGTCATCTAAAGCTTTTCAAGTTACTGCCCAAGAACCCCATAGTTGTTTGATCCACTCAATTAAAGAGGGGTTCTGTGGGTTATCCTGTGGTACCTCTGGAATTGGCACAAACTCTTGGCCAGAGGCCACCTTAAATGGAGTGAACCCGGTGCTGCTATGTATGGAGTTATTATATGCCACCTCTGCAAATGGCAATAAGTCCACCCAGTTGTCTTGCTGGTAATTTATGTAACATCTCAGGTACTGTTCTAACACGGCATTGGTTCTCTCACAAGCCCCATTTGTCTGGGGGTGATGGGCAGAGCTTAACCCTATTAACCCTAAAAACTCCTTCCAAAAGTTGGAGGTAACTTGCACACCCCTGTCTGAAATTGTATGTTTTGGAGCCCCATGTAATTGATAAACATGCTGAATAAACAATTTTGCAAATGTTTTAGCTGAAGGAATTTTAGAACAAGGGATGAAATGCACTTATTTGGAAAACAAATCCGTTACTGCCTCCGTATCTCTTGGGGGCCGCTAGTCGACACTGCTTGGCTGACAGCACCCGGAGGAGCC
Source organism: Arizona elegans (assembly GCA_022577455.1). Classification (NCBI taxonomy): domain Eukaryota; kingdom Metazoa; phylum Chordata; class Lepidosauria; order Squamata; family Colubridae; genus Arizona; species Arizona elegans. The sequence goes on from JAKOOJ010000005.1 coordinate 103,023,643, forward strand.
CCTCTCTATGAGCGCGTACCGGCCGGTGGGAGGCTGTTTGTGGTAGTAGGCGGTCCCATAAATAACCAGGTCCTAAGCCATGGAGCGCTCTAAAGGTAGTAACCAAAACCTTGAAGCACACCCAGAAGACCATCGGGAGCCAGTGCAGCTCGCGCAGGAGGGGTGTTACATGGGAGCACCATGTCACTCCCATTACCACCCGCGGGGCCGCACTCTGCGCCAGTTGGCGCCTCTGGGTGCTCCTCAAGGGGAGCCCCATGTAGAGAGCATTACAATAGTCCAGGCAAGAGGTGACGAGGGCATGAGTGACTGTGCGTAAGGAGTCCCGATCCAGAAAGGGATGCAACTGGTGAATCAGGCGAACCTGATAAAAAATCCTCCCAGTCACAGCCGTCAAGTGCTCTTCTAAAGACAGCTGTGAATCCAGCTGTGCGCCCTCTCTGTGGGGGCCAATGATTCGCCCCCAATAGCCAGCGATGGCACCAACTGACTATATCGGGACGTCGGAAACCACAGCCACTGGGTCTTGGATGGGTTGAGCCTGAGCCTATTCCTCCCCATCCAGATCTGCACGGCCTCCAGGCACCGGGACATCACTTCAAGGGCATCATTGGGGTGGTCTGGGGTGGAGATGTATAGCTGGGTGTCATCAGCGTACTGGTGGTACTTCACACTGAAACCATGGATGATCTCGCCCAGTGGCTTCACATAAATGTTGAACAGGAGGGGTGAGAGGACCAACCCTTGCAGCACCCAGCATATGAGGGGCCTCGGGCTCGACCTCTGCCCCCCTGTCAACACAGACTGTGACCGGTCAGAGAGAAAGGAGGAGAACCACTGCAACACAGTGCCTCCCACCCCTAACTCTTCCAACTGGTGCAGCATGATACCATAGTTGATGGTATCAAAAGCCGCTGAGAGATCTAACAGGACCAGGACAGAGGAGCACCCCTTGTCCCAAGCCCTCCAGAGTTCATCTACCAATGCGACCAATGCCATTTCCATGCTGTACCCGGGCCTGAAGCCCGACTGGAATGGATCCAGATACGTCGCTTCATCCAGGTGCTGGGGGAGCTGTTGCGCAACCACACTCTCAACAACCTTCAACACAAAGCGAAGGTTGGAGACCAGACGATAGTTTACCAACATTTCCGGGTCCAGGGAAGGCTTCTTGAGGAGAGTCCTCACCACTGCCTCTTTCAAGGCAATGGTACAGACCGTACCATTGGTCTGGTACCATTGGGGGGGGGTAGCACATCCAAGGCCCTTTCACTAAAAACTTCTCAGAGATCCCAATACTTCTTTGGAATCTTTTCCTCCCCTTCGATGTGGCCTATTGCCACTTCCGCCCTTTCGTGTTCTTCTCCATCTTCCAGGGGGTTTTCTTCCCTCTCTAGTCTCGGTTTTCCGGTGCGAATGCTCAAACCCCCCATTTTCCAGTTAACACGTGGGTTCCATCCACGGAGCCAGAGCAGTCCAAGTATGAGGGGTCATTCCATGCCAGGGGCCACAATAAACCTGAGGGTCTTTACATGATCCCCCAATTGCATTTCAATGGGTTCAGTCACAAAGCTGGCTGGGCCTCCTCCTGCAATTGATCCGTCCAACTGGTTTCAGGGAGCGAACTCAACTACTTCTCCTTTCAGGACGGTTTCACGAGCTCTTGCGGGTGCTTTGTCAGCCTTCCTTGGCCCCAAGCCAGTAGATTTTGGCACTGGCTTGGAGAAACATTTGGCGGCCCGATGACCTTCCTTTCCACATTTGAAGCACGTAAAGGGCTTTGATTTGGGTTTGAATTCCGCTCTCCCCGCGCCCGTCTTTGGCGCTCCTTTGCGGTAGAAGGAGGATGACGGGTCCCCTGCATGGCCCCCTTGGAGTCGGCTTCAGGCCAGCTCGATCTCCACATCCTCAGTTACTACGTACCAACTCTGCAAGTCTTTGGGGACCCCCCGTGCTCTACAGTCTTTGTATATGTCTTCATTTAGTCTGTCCTTGAAACTCTCCAGTAGGGCCGCTTCTGACCACCCTGTCATGTAGGGTGCCAGTTCGTGAAGTTCTTGGGTGTATTCTGCCACTGATCTCCAGCCCTGCTGGATACCCTTCATCCTGAGACTTGCTTTCTGCTCAGCTAGGTGGTCTTCAAACCGCCTCCTAAGAGCCCCCATGAGCAGGTTGTAATTCCTCAGCAAGGGGGAGTTATTATTGTGGAGGACCATCATCCATTCAGCTGCTACTCCCTCTAAGACATTCATGATACATCTCACTCGTGCCACATCTGATAAGTAGTCCTCCCCCCAGTCCTGCATGTGGTTCCACACTTGGGTCAAGGAAAGCCCCAAGGTCTTCAGATTCCCATCATATTTTCCGGTTGGGGGAGAATTTTTGGTTTTTGCGTCTGCGGGGTGGGGCCTGCAAGGCTGGGGGTCCCTGGGCTGCTGCATCCCTTGCTTGAGCTCCAGAAGCCTGAGATGTTTCTTCCCCAGCTTCCTCTTCCTCTCCCCCACAGGCTGTCTCTTCTGGATCCAGCCTGGGGTAGTCTCCTTCCTTCCCCACAGGGAATACATAAGACTCACAGTTTTTCCGGCTTTCCTTGGCATTGCGGAGGAGTTGCATCACCTGAGCAATCATGAGACTCTCCTTTTGCTCTTGCAGCACACTGCCTCTCCCCTATGGGGTCTGGAGCTGGTTACTCCTTGGGGGGTCCGCCCCAGGTCCAGCAACCTTCCTACTCCCTCGACCATCTAGCTTCCTCTGGCTCCTCTCTCAGCTGAATTTTTTCCATTCATTCCATGGCTTCCTTCTCCGCTTGAAGTGAAGTCATCGTAGAGCCAGAAGTTCCCATCTGGTCTCCTTCACTCTTTTGATCAGACATATTTTGGGTTCAGCCCCCTTGGTGTTTATCCGGGATGGCTGGAGGTGAGATTCTGCTTAATGTCAGGTGTGCTTCTTTCAAAGTCCAGGAAAGAATGACCCAAACTCCATTGTTTATAGAGAAAGGTACTTTTACTAGAAAATGAAGTGATCGCAACCAAAGGAAAGCAGAAAACTAAGGCAACAAGCGCGAAAATTGCATATAGAAAGCATCCTCTCCCACTGCCCACTGTAAATCATCCAATCCAAAGGTTTCCCAGGGGTCAGGTGGAAGCACACATCTGGCAGTGCCATCAATCAGGAATGCCATGACCGTTGACCCAACAGCAGCTTCAAAGATCCAGTCTGGTGGCTTAACTATTGGTTTCGTTTTTCTCCAGATTCCTCCAGCATGCTTCCCCCCTCCCATGCTACCTAGCTCTCCCCCCTCCCGTTACTATGGCAGCCAAAGCAGTAAAGGCTGAAGTTTGTTTCTGTTTGATCTAATTGACTTAGCAAGTTCTTTGTGGCTGAAGATAAATAAGTGGCATGACAGTCACCACTACTATGACCAAGCTTGAGTATCCTCCATGATTTAAGGTTGGGCCAGCGGTGAAATCCAGCTGGATCTATCCGGCTCACTTGAACCGGTAGGGCTGGTGGTGGGAGGCTCCACCCACTGGCCAGGATGTCATCACATCCTGTTTTTGATCTTCTGTGCATGTGTTCACATTTCCAAACCGGTAGCAAAGTAAGTGCATTTCACCTCTGGGTTCGGCCATTAGTATCCTATGGGGTCCTTGGTGCTCTCTGAGCTAGGTAGTTTTGTAACAGTGTTTCATTACCAATCTAGGTAACATTGCTGGTGCAATGTTACACTGATGAGTAATGAGTAATGAAACATCTGCAACAAAACCACCAAGCTCAGAGATCACCAAGGACTCCACAATTTAATCCTGAGCTACAAATACTCTCTTCTATCATTAATATGATAGTCAAAATTTGAGGTACGTTTACATATGCTTTTTGACTGGATGCCTAGAACACTTTTCATTCTACATTTGTGTCCGTTATCTCCTAATCAATGCTAAATCAGGCAATCCAAATGTTAAAACTATAAAACAAATATTTTCAGGCTACAAAGATACAGAAAATGAAGACTAAGGCTGCAGATTGAATCTTTTTAATTCAAATTCTGTGGAGCCCTTGGTGCTTTCTGAGCTGGGTTATTTTCTTGCAGACATTTCATTATCCAATAGATAACACCTTAGAGGTAACCGAACACTGTGGTAGCAGTGGTAACTTCGGCACTGATGATGTTACCTAGTTGGGCAATGAAATGTCTGCAAGAAAACAACCCAGCTCCACAGCTCAACCCTGAGCTACAGAGATTTTCTTTGATTGGTCTCAAATTCAGCTAAAGATTGTACAAGCAATTTGAAGGTCGAAAAAGGTTCAAAACTTAAGCCCACGAAGCTCTTATGGCAAAACAAATAGAGAGCTGTTACTGCATTTTTCCACCAGATGGCTTTCTTCAGTTATCGTGCATCACAGTTTACAATTCAGATTGTAGGTCCCTATTTGTTGTCGAAAAGTTCAAACTTTAAGAGCATAAGCTCATTGTCTGTGTAGCGAATACCTTTAAAAATAATATGAATAAATCTATAGATGTTTCCTTCCATATTTTCCTTCCTCTTTAAGAGGACAACACCTCTTTCTTTATCCGTGTCAGAAACACCTATAGATTCCAAGTATATAACATTCAATGCTGAGCAAATAAAACAGATATAAAATAGGTCACGGAAATATAGCAGATGTTAAAAAAAAAAGTATGCAGAATAAGGAAGTGGGATTAAAATTAAATGACATTTGCCCAGCATTTCAACAGAATTTCCTCTCGCCAGCCTGGGGTCTTCCTTGGTATATGTTGAAGGATATTGCATGCACCGTAGCATCTGTGAGATGGACATATAAGAACTTAAGGGGAGCGGCAGAGGTAGAAGATCTGGCTCACGTCCTATTTGATTGTTGCCTGTATAAGAGGGTGAGAAATGGGTACATTGTTCCATTGAATGGCCCCATATCAAAATAACTTACTTTATGTGTGGCCAGAATCCAAAAACAACATTTAACACAGCACAGTATTCAAGCAAAATGATTTGGTTGAGATCGGCATAAGTGGGACTTGTTGGGGTAGATAGTAGGGGTGACACCGAAATATAATTTTATCACATTTTATTTATCTATATATTAAATTATTGTATTTTATTCCAATTTCATTTAAACTGTATTTTATTCCAATTTCATTTTAAATCGTATTGCATTCTAATTTCATTTTAAATTGTATTTTATCCAATTCCATTATAAATTGTTTTTTATCAGATTTTAGTATAATTTGGGTCTCAAACTCCGCACTTTGATATGGTCCAAGGGCTAATCAATAAAGTAAAGTAAACTGAATTTAAGGGGGAAAGAAGAAAAGTCATTTTGAGGCATTGTTACTGCTGAGCCTAAATTATGCAGTCCTGTGGATCTTCTCTTCCTGACAACCTTACGATGGCGTGAATAAAGTAGGAATTGGGAGCTTGTAGGATATGAAGATCTCCATTATTCTCCAGAACAGTGTGATACTTAGGCCTTGGATAACAAAGAGGCAAGATCTTGTTTTGATTTAAGATTTACATGAAATCACCCCTTCGAGGAGAGAAAACTACATGTGCCCGTTTTAAAAGAGCAAAACAGCTCCATATTGTTTTTGGGTTCTTTTGTTTCATCCTTCGTCCCGTCTTGTAAGTATTGACAAAATCGGGAAGATTATTTTCCAGAAGAATTGTGGCCTCTTATTTTTTGGATATGTTCAAAACTAAAGGTTGAAAAGTCTCCCATCCCCCCTCGGCATATTTTAAAATAGATTCCTCCACTGAGCATAGAATTCAATGGTTCAAATAAGAATCTTTCCAACCCTGAGGATTTTATCAAAACAATAGCGACATTGTAAAAAGAGTCGTTTCTTACTTGATATGCTCAACTTAATCCTGGAGGTAATTTTAGAGAATACTTTTTCCCATTTATACATACTCAAGTTTTTAAACCCCACCCCCACCCCCACTTTTGAACCACAGGATCAGCGGTGGGTTCTACTTATCTTTACTACTGGTTCGCAAGGGGGCCACGTGCGTACGCTTGCTTTGCTCACACGTGTGCTCTTCTGTGCAAGCACAGAAACATCTGTTCTATAGAACCGGTGTGAACCGGGGGCAACCCACCACTGCACAGGATGGATAGCTTTTAAAACATATCAGTCTGAACATGGACATCAGAATAAAGTTTGTCTAATTCTTTGTCTGTCAAATCTCTGTCTATTGTTACTGTGGTCCGGATCTGGCATATAACAATGTATTTTGTAATATATGTATAACATATTCAAGTTATCTCTTATTCTGGCTTTTTTTTAAAAAAAATCTGGCATTGTAAATTGTACAGTTCCATTGTAAATGGATGATTGTTGTTTTGTTTCTAGTCCAAATAATAGATCTCTATTTCACATTGGTAGCTGACATAAATCGTCCGGTACTCATAACAAGTGAGATTGATTTACAATAAATTATTGGAATAAATTTCTTTACTTTCAAGGCTGAAGATATAAAGATCATGGTGTCTAACTCAAAATGAAAAGAGAAGGAAATTTGAAAGCAAACTCGATATTGGTATTAAACAAAAACAAGATATTGGTGACAAATGTTATCTGGGAACAAAGTTGGATTTTGGGCTATGGACAAACTCAAGAATATTATTGATTACTAATTATGAACACCACTTAACAATAATAATATCAACAACAGTAATAGTAATGCAGCACAACTGAAACCACACAACAAATTCAAAAGCCAATCTAAACATAAAAATATCCAAGAGTACAACCATTACAAATCTTAACTACATCAAGTTGATACAGTTAAATTAATCTTAACTTATTCTTAACTAAAATTCCTTAACTACATTCTTGAGTAGGTCAATAATGGGAAAATATGAATGCCACCCGAAGAAGCAATGGATGGAAACTAATCAAGGAGAGAAGCAACCTAGAAGTAATATAAACTTCCTTACAGTGAGAACAATTACGGTAATCAGTGGAATGACTTTCCTCCAAAAGTTGTGGTTGCTCCATCACTTGAGGTTTTTAAAAAGAGATGGGCCACCATTTGTCTGAAATAGAATAGAATAGAATAACAGAGTTGGAAGGGACCTTGGAGGTCTTCTAGTCCAACCCTGTGCCCAGGCAGGAAACCCTACACCACTTCAGACAAATGGTTATCCAACATCTTCTTAAAAATTTCCAGTATTGGAGCATTCACAACTTCTGCAAGCAAGTTGTTCCACTTATTAATTGTTCTAACTGTCAGGAAATTTCTCCTTAGTTCTAAGTTGCTTCTTTCCTTGGTTAGTTTCCACCCATTGCTTCTTGTTCTACCCTCAGGGGCTTTGGAGAATAGTTTGACTCCCTCTTCATTGTGGCAGCCCCTCAGATATTGGAACACTGCTATCATGTCTCCTCTAGTCCTTCTGTTCTTTTCATTAAACTAGACATACCCAGTTCCTGCAACCGTTCTTCATATGTTTTAGCCTCCAGTCCCCTAATCATCTTTGTTGCTCTTCTCTGCACTTTTTCTAGAGTTTCAATATCTTTTTTACATCATAGCGACCAAAACTGAATGCAATATTCCAAGTGTGGCCTTACCAAGGCATTATAAAGTGGTAGTAACACTTCACGTGATCTTGATTCTATCCCTCTGTTTATGCAGCCTAGGACTGTGTTGGCTTTTTTGGCAGCTGCTGCACATGGCTGGCTCATATCTAAATGGTTGTCCACTAGGACTCCAAGATCCCTCTCACAGTTACTACTATTGAGCAAGGTACCACATATATGGTACCTGTGCATTTTGTTTCTCTTCCCTAAATGTACAACCTTACTTTTTTCACCATTGAATTTCCTTTTGTTAGATAGCGCCCAATGTTCAAGTCTGTCAAGATCCTTCCGTATCTTGAGCCTATCTTTTGGCTATTCCTGCCAGCTTGGTGCCATCTGCAAATTTGATGAGTTCCCCATCTATCCCCTCGTATAAGTCATTGATGAAGATGTTGAAGAGTACTGGGCCTAAAACAGACACTCGTGGTACTCCACTGCATACTTCCCTCCATGTAGATGCAGTTCCATTGAGGACTACACATTGAATGTGGTTGGTCAGCCAGTTACAATTCCATCTGGTGGTGATGCTGTCTAACCCACATTTTTCTACTTTATCTAGTAGTAGGTTATTGTCTACTTTATCAAATGCTTTACTGAAGACCAAGTAAATTTTATCAACAGCATTCCTCTGGTCCACTAATTTTGCCACCGTCAAAGAATGCAATGAGATTAGTCTGGCATGATCTGTTTTTGACAAACCCTTGTTGGCTTTTGGTTATTACTTTGTTTGCTTCTAGGTGTTCAATGATTTGTTGCTTGATTATCTTCCCTGGTATTGAGGTCTGTAGTTTCCTGGATCTGTTTTTTTCCCCTTTTTTGAAGATGGAAACTACATCAGCTCTTTTCCAGTCCTCTGGCAGTTCCCCGGTGCTCCAGGATCTTTCAAAGATATAGTTCAGTGGTTCTGAGATCTTGTCTGCCAGTTCCTTCAGAACCTTGGGGTGTAATCCATCCAGTCTTGGTGATTTGAACTCATCTAGGGTAGACAGGCATTCACTTACCATTTTCTTCCCTATTTTAACTTGTGTTCCTAATCTGTTTTTTGTGGTGCTGTTTTTGATAGGTTGGACTGTTTTTTTGGTTTGTGTAAAGGCAGATGCATAAAATGAGTTAAGTAGTTCTGCTTTCTCCCTGTCGCCTGCTTGCCACTTTCTCCAGCAATGGACCAATTGTTTTCTTGACTTTTTTCTTGTTTTTAATATGTTGGAAGAAGCTTTTTTTTTGTTATTTTTTACTTTTGTTGCAAGCCTTTGTTCATTGTGAGCTTTAGCTTTCCTCACTCCATCTTTACAAGCTCGGGCTATTTGCTGATATTCTGTCTTGGTTATTTGCCCTTCTTTCCACTTTTTATACTTGTCCTTTTTATCTTTCAATTTGTCAGATAGTTCTTCATGCAGCCATGCTGGTTTCTTCTGAGATCTATTATTTTTCTTCTTCATTGGTATTGTGCTAGACTGGGCTTTTATAATCTCACTTTTCAAAATTTTCCAAGCTTCTTGAGTTGTTTTCTCCTTGAGGATTCTCATCCATGGAATCCTTTATAAGCTCTCTCTAAGTTTATTGAACTTAGCACTCTTAAAGTCCAAGACTCTAGTTTGACTTTGTTCTACTACTTGTGTTTGCATAATGTTGAATTCCAATATTGCGTGATCACTTGCTTCCAAGGTTCCTGTAGCTTCAACACCTTCTATCATTTCATCTCTGTTAGTGAGAATTAAGTCCAATATGGCTGATCCCCGTGTTCCCTCCTCTACTTTTTGGGAAACAAAGTTGTCTGCTAGGTTTGTTAGGAACCTGTTGAATCTTCCACTTGGTGCAGAGTTTGTCTCCCAGTTGATGTCAGGGTAGATAAAATCCCCCATTACTATTGTGATGTGCTTCCTATGTACCTTAGTTATCTGACTAGCAAAAAATTCATCTACTTCCTCTGTTTGGTTGAGTGGTATAGTATATAGTATAGACCTATGGCAATGTCATTCCCCCCCCCTTTAATATTGACCCAAATGCATTCAAGATAATTTTCATCATTGTTGTGCTCTATTTCTGTAGAGATGTAATTATTTCTTATATATATAGTGCAACTCCACCTCCGCTTTTATTTGGTCTATTTCTTTTAAATAATTTATATCCCTGTAGCTGTATGTTCCATTTGTGGGTTTCATCCCACCATGTTTCCATAATGGCAACAATATCATATCTGCCTTCATTTTTTTTTTAAAAAAATTAATTTATATGCCGCCCTTTTCCGGAGACTCAGGCTGGCTTACAATGTGTTAAGCAATAATCTTCATACTTTTGTATATTTATACAAAGTCATCTTATTGCCCCCACAATCCGAGTCCTCATTTTACCTACCTTAGAAGGGATGGAAGGCTGAGTCAACCTTGAGCCTGGTGAGATTTGAACTTGCAGTAATTGCAGGCAGCTGATGTTAATAACAGTGCTTTAGTCTGCTGCGCCACCAGGGCTCTGTTTTTACTTTTTCTTTTACTTGAATTTCTAATCATCCTGTTTATTCTTCCTACTCTGTGCATTTGTGTATAGACATTTGAGTCCATTTTGATTGACCCAGTGTTTACTGTCTACCTATAAATGGTATAGGGTTTCCTGCTTGAGCGGGGGTTGGATTAGAAGACCTCCAAGGTCCCTCCCATTACCTTGTTATTCTGTAATTTTCTGATCTTTGTACCATGAATACTAACCAATTTATGATCCTGGAAGCATATTGTGGATATGATGTTTTATATTTCTTGCCAGTTACTTTCTGTGTACAGTTGAAGTTATTGCTTTTGAACTCTGAAGCCCTAGATGGCTTGTCATTCAGCTCACCTAACACTATAAATCTGGTTCATTAGAGTTGCAAGGAATAAGTAGTAGAAATCAAGGTTCTAACAAGGAAGTCTGATGATCTAGTTCTAAGGGCTAAAGTGCTAAGAGTGACAGGAACAGTTGTCAACTTCAGTGCAAGGTTGATTAATTTATGCCCTAAATATCCAAACCTCCTTGACTCCCTACCCAAGTGAAGCTGAAGCTCAGCAATCCTGATTTATTAAGGTCAGCTTCTGCAAACCATGACGGTTTGCTTACTGGGTTCTTACTCTTTTCATGGTACCATCAATGCTCCCAAAGGCCTTGTCTCTCAGGCCTGTCTTCTTTATCACTGGCCCTGTGGTGGAATCTGGTTATCGGAAGGAGAAGTCAAGAGAAACCTCAGTCTTGAATCATTGTGGGAAGTAGTGTAAAGGAATCCTCTCTAATTTCTTCTCTGCATTTATCAGTTATGCAGAGCTTTAGTCTGGCAAGATTTTGTCTATTGGCAACCAGCAATAAAGAAATTGCTTTGAGCTTTTACAGGTGTCATTCTTGTGCTTGACTTAAATCTTCCATACTAAAGCACACTCTGCATTACTATCTGATAAATCATCTCCTCCTCCTCCTCGTCCCTTTCCCCTCCTATATTGAGAGATATATTATCTGATAAATGCTACAAGGAAATTAGGGAGGATCCCTTACTTCCTGCATAGCAATGATTCAAGGCTGATGTTCCTCTTTACTCTTCACTTCCCATAACTCAGTGCCAAATATAACCACTCAGGTTTGTCTTGATGGCACCAAAGAACAATACAGAGAGACTGATAAGGGCGAATATTTTCAAGCAAGTGGAATTGTTAAAGATTTGGGTGGAATGAGAAATAGAAGTGGTTCAAGAATGATTCAGACAACATGCCAGTCATAAAATATACTTTATGCAATAGTGTGAATGAACCCAGTTCTGTGTGTGGACTTGCAGGTGTGCTCAGATTTTTCTTAGTTTTATACAGTTTCTGAGTTTTTGGTTAAAACAAAATCAAAGTAGGAATAGAGCCATATATAATCTTGGACTCTAGATAAGGATCGAAGCTGAAACCAGAAATATATTCCTTTTAATTTCCAATAGTTTTGCCCCAAGGTTCTTTTTCAACAATTTCCTATTGTTTTGGTTTGGCTTTAATGCCACAGAAAGAGCAATGAATTCTCACCTACTTCAGCAATGGTCTTTGCCTAACAAGATGGTAAAGAATGCAATGATGAAGCAGTTAAAGCAAACCTCTTTAACACATTTTTTGGCTCAGTCTTTGTAAACAGCAATGGCTCTTGCCCAACATTCTCTAGTCATACTACAAATAACTACAACGATCTCATACAAATAGATTTCACAGAAGATAACGTTGAAAAGGCACTTTGCAGACTAAAACCATCTCTATCTATTGGACCTGATGGACTATGTGCATATTTCTTAAAAAAGCTGTCCACTGCTATAGCAGAACCCCTAAGCATAATCTTTGAAAAATCCTTCAGGACCAGCTCCCTACCCAAGCTATGGTCACTAGCCATGGTCATCCCTATCTTCAAAAAGGGAGAGCCCAGCCTAGTTGAAAATTACAGATCAATCTCTTTATGCTACATCACCTGAAAAGTCATGTAATCAATCATTAACCATTCCATTACCCCCCACCTAGAAACAAACAACCTACTCTATAATAAACAGTTTGGTTTCAGAAAAAAATTATCCTGTAATCTACAACTTCTACACTGCAAGGACTACAAATCTCGATCAGGGAAAAGCAATAGACACAATTTATATAGACTTCTGTAAAGCCTTTGATTCAGTGATACATGACAAACTACTTCTAAAACTAAAATCCTATGGCATCTTCAGACCCCTACATAATTGGATAGCTGCGTTCCTGTCAAACAGACAACAAGTGGTCAAAATAGGGAGCACCCTATCAAATCTTGCACCTGTAAATAGCAGTACAAGGCAGTGTTCTAGGACCAACACTCTTCATACTATACATAAACAACCTTTGCAATTATATTATGAGCAACTGCGTTCTCTTCACCGATGATGTAAAAGTATTTAATACCACCGACAATGCGGCTACCTTTCAAAAAGACCTTGACTTTGTGTTGGAATGGTCAAACAATTGGCAACTCCAAATCTCAACCAACAAATGCTCTGTCTTAAACATTGGCAAAAAGAATCAGAACACAAAATACAAACTGTGTGGACATGACCAGTGACTGGATATATCATTCTTACTTTTTGATGCCCATGCAATAAATAATCTTAATTAAAGCAACTGTAGCATTAGAGAACGATGAACAGAAATTTAATAATAACTGGGAGAGTAATGATATAGCTGGATCGGATGGGTGGGTGGGTGGCCAGGCAGACCGGCAGGAATGCACACATACTTTACTGTGGTCTTAGACTCAGATAAGAAACGAATACAAAATGGCACATTATTTCAAAAAAGCAAAATAGGTTTGCATTACTGTCTGTGTGCATTATAACTAAACAAGATGGAGGAAGGTAATTTGTCAGGGCTTCAGAACAAACACACTGACTTTTAAACAGGAGAAATAGATGATGTGGAATTGTGGTGCTGCAGGTTGAAAACGATGATCATAAATATCCCAGAAAATTCTTAAGTCAGAAATGCTGAGTCTCTTTCCAGCAAATCTACTTAAGAATTATTAAGCAGAAGAAAACCTTTCCCTCTGGAGCCTCTGAGAATAAACTACATCACGTCTTAATGGGACCATCTCATCTCAGAGTCTAACCCTTCTAGCCTTCTCAGCAAAATATCTCGACAAATAGATTAATTTATGAAAAGTCAGGGAAAGTAGTGAACTGTGCTAGAATCAGGCAAAGATTTATTTATTTCTACACTTTTTGCTTCGCTCTTTTGAGTGGATGACAGATTGAAAATGAGATAAAACCTCAGCTCTGTCAGCTACCTATAAAAGTGTGCATTAATCAAACAGAAATGGAAACATTTAAAAGTGGCTAAACAGTTTTGCTTTTCTTCAATGTATAAGTGTGATAAGGAATCATTGATTTAACTCAGAGATAAATCCTAATGCAAGCCACCTGCACACAAACAAAATCTCACAGAAGTGGAAGGAAGTTTCAGAGTATTTTGTGAATGTAAGAAAGTTCAAGCCAAATGACATCAGATGATGTTCATCATGGCATTGAATGGGTCTGTCTTGAGCAGTGCAGGGCACCTGAAAACCAGCACCATTTCAATCCATGGATGAAGAGAATCCCATGTCAAGCTTTCCTGGAAAACCTCTGGAAACATCTAGTTCAGACTTGTCCCATGATGTTTCCCTGGAGATTGCTGTGTTCCTGTTGGAACCTTGATGGAAATATGCAAGAACCAAAGGCAGTCAAAAGGCTGAAAGAATTTTTGAAGTCCTGAAAAATGAGACAGTATTCAGACTGGTTGAGTTATAAGTCAGCCTGAGATATGAGCCATGGTGGCACAGTGGTTAGAATGCAGTACTGCAAGATACTTCTACTGACTGCCAGCTGCCTGCAATTTGGCAAATCGAATCTCACCAGGCTCAAGGTTGACTCAGCCTTCCATCCTTCCCAGGTGGGTAAAATGAGGACCCAGATTGTTGGGGGCAACATGCTGACTCTGTAAACCGCTTAGAGAGGGTGGTAAAGCACTGTAAAGCGGTATATACCCTGTTCCCCCCAAATAAGACATCTCCTGATAATAAGCCCAATTGGGCTTTTGAGTGCACGTCAATAAGGCCAAGCGCTTATTTCAGAGTTCAAAAAATATAAGACAGGGTCTTATTTTTGGGAAAACATGGTAAATCTAAGTGCTATTGTTCAATAGCAATAAAGAGGAGTTGATTTTCTGCTGTGTTCGATCTAGTGGGGCTGACATCAACTACATCCCACATTAAAGGAACGTAGCAACAACTTTGCTGAAAGAATTCAAAAATGCAAAAAGGAGGAGAAATAACGTGAACCTGGGAAAGGAGAAGACATGAAACAGCAACTCAAAATAACTCTTCCTGGATTTTGTATGGTATAAGAGGGAGTGTGGAGGTCTCTGACAGGCTTTTGAGAATCTGTCATTATATCCTACAGCAATAAAGTAGCCTTCCTATGATCCAGTGTTCAAACTTGGTAAATTTAAAACGGGTGGACTTCAACTCCCAGAATTCTCTAGCCAGCATGCTTACTCATGTTTATTCACACCCATCAAAATGGGCTAAAGGTAGAGGGAAGCAGAACTGCTTTTATTTGTCTTGGAAATGCAAGGAGTGTTCGGATCTCTCCCTGAAGGGAAAGACTTCCACACAGTGGGAGCTATCATGGGGAAGGTCCACTATCTTGTCCTTGTCTCATGAACCTTGGGAGGATGAGGAACTCTCAAACAGGCGATGAAGCAGCAGGGAGGAAAACAGGTTAGGAATATTAGGGATGAGTAGAAGAGAATATTTGTGGCTCAGGGTTGAACTGTGAAGTCCTAGGTGTTCTCTGAGCTTAGTGGTTTTCTTGCAAAGATTTTGTTATCAAACTAAATGATGAACGATGATGGTAGCTAGTAATGAAACATCTTCAAGAAAACCATCAAGCTCAGAAAGCACCAAGGACTCCATATTAGGCATCATTGGCCAGTTTGATATGACACATTTAAAGCCAAGCAACATTGAATTAAGTTCCAGTTTAGTAGACCTAACAGTTTCATGTTATTTTGGCCCAAGTTGACTTCCATGTGTGCTCAAAACTTCCTCAACGTTATTTTCCTGTTCTTTTTCTTTAGCTATTTTAATTATTCCCCTTTACATGAAGTAATTTTGAATTATACAACTATAGATATAAGCCTTCAAAAAAAAAAAAAGCTCCAATAAACATTTATATTTATGGGATAAAAAAAAAGACTTTGAGCTGTCTATTTACTAAAATAGTACATGGCCTCAGAACATTCACATTTGTTTATCTCATTCAGGTGTCTTCTTTTGGAAAAGTAACAAAGCCAAAACAAGTATAATGTACTGTATTTTCTGGTGTGTACAAACCCAGGAGTTATTTCCCAGGGCTTTGTCATGCCCTAGTTGGACCCAAAAACAGACTAACAAACAAGGAATAATCAGTCTGGATTTTGTATGCAGAAATAGATGCCATCAGCAACATTATTTCAATGACGATCAAACATCCAAACATTAATTGTTAAGTTTTCTCTTGAAATTACATGATGTGTGTTTTCATAATATGAAGGCTGTCATGATGGATTCAGTTTTAAATTATGCCTTTTAATTAGCCAAGATTAATTATTTTCTCTCGTCTCAGCCAAATATAGAGATGGAATGTTCTTGCAACTCTCCAAAGTTGAACTCAATTTGGTTCCCTGTTCATATTTTTTATGACAAATTAGAGAACATGGTGTGTTGTTATGTACCGCACCTCCAAATGGCACCATAGACAAAGTGATCTGTGTGCTTATAAGGTGCATGGAATCTGGGGAAGAAAGTTTCCCTTTTGTCATGATGAGCAAGTCTCCAGATATTATAAATAGCTTGTTTTTTGCTTTCTTGCTCTTTGACAAATTCAGAGTCAGTGCTTCAAGCACACAGATTTCTCTCCAATGCTAAATAATGACCTCTCTTCCCAACTCTTTGGAAAGGAACTGATGGCACATTTTTGACTTCTTGATTTGTCATGTGTATAAATCATTAGCTCTAGTGTTTGTCTTCCCCTCAGACTTTCACAAACTTTTAATAGGTGAAAAGGTGCAAGGAACACAAATCTTTATTGATGAGGGAGGGTTGCTTTAGTTCAGCAGACTCCACAGGGAGAGTCCAGAGGAGCAAGATGTTGATGGCAGCACCCACTGATCCCTTTGGGACACATATTGTATGGATGAGGCACATACCAAAGGGTGATGCTTCAGTCACGGTGCTTAAACCTGCATCTTGTCTCCAAGTCTCAACCTGAAGACTTAGAAAGAGGACATGAATGTTGCCATCTCATGCCATTGGGAGAATCTTTTCTCTGATGAAAGCTTAGAAGGTTATTCTGCTCCTGGATCACATTGGAAAGCAGCAATTAACTCTCTGAATGTTGTACCTATCATAAGGGCTGCTGTTGTTCCCTGTTTTTCTATCGTCCAGGTGCATGAACTTCACTTCCCAGAATTCCCAACTGGTCATGCCCTAGCTGAGAATTCTGGTGCCAAGATCCACACAAACAAACCTAGAATTAAGGACACATTTCCTAACGATGAGAGCAATCAACCAGTGTCACGGCTTCCCTTTAGAAGTTGTGAGTGCTCCAACATGGGAGGCTTTCAAGAAGAGATTGGGCAACCATTTCTCTGAAATGGTATAGAGTCTCCTGCTCAAGCATGGGGTTGGATTAGAAGACCTCCAAGGTCCCTTCCAGCTCTGTTATTCTATGTTCTATATTTCTTTTGTGCATCAAAATTCTTCGTAGAGCAAGCAAGGTCAATGGGGGAACCATGGCAAAAAAAAAGTCATAAAATCAGGTGTGATTCACTTAATGACCCCTTGTTTAGCTATGGAAATCTGGCCCCAGTTGGAGTTGTAAATCAAGAACTACCTGTTCTAGATCTAAATTCTTTCACTTGAAACAAGCTTCTGAGATAGCTTCATCCAGACCTTGGAATGATTTGTAACTCATCCTTGAGACATGAAAAGAACTGTAAAGGGTACAACTGTCAAGTCTGATGTCGCCCACTTCAGATTTTTCACAACTAAATTTGTTGCAACCTAATTTGTTTCTTATTTTTATATTTTAATTCAGAAAAGTGAAAACATCAGCAAATAGCTATGTTTTGGTTTGCCTACAGCTTTGAAAAGTGTGAATTAGCTTACTGAAGCTATACACAGACTGCAAACATTTTTATAAATTAAAAAAAAAAAGATGTGCAGGCTGAGTATAAGGCACGATTCATCTCATGTGCTTTAGAGCTTATTTTATGGAGCTTAAAATCTCTTAAATGTCCCGTCTCTTAAAATGTTGAGCCACAAGGAGTGGAAATAATTAGCCTGCTTTAGACCTTGTTACTGGATGCATTGGAGGCCATCAGAAAATCTCACCTTTGGAGGAGAGATTGGGGGGGAGGGATCCTTTAGAAGACAGTGATTTTTTTTCTGTGGTTGCTAAGAAGAACCACAGGAGCAAGTCCACGCTAATCGGAAAATTAATTTGAAAAAGTCCTGCCTTTCCATGTAAGAAAATAATTTCACAAAAAGAAGCAGAATTATCAGACAAGCGACGAGATCGGAGTAGGTGCTCTGTTTGAAGAAGGATGTTGGAGGAATGATCATAGGCAATTGGTGATTGTTGCAGCATGGCAATCATACTGATGCTAAGTGAGTATTAACTGTTAACTGTATTTGGGGCTAGTTCAATATTCCATAAATTAATTATGTCTCCTATTGAGGCATTCTACAGCACCTGATATAATAAGGTTCATTTTAGGCCTTCAGAGTGTGCAGCTAATAATTCATGGTGCATTTCTCTTAATGAAGTCTGTGTGATAAAAAAAATCAACTGCATTACTATGCAGCTGGCGACCTCAGATGCCCTGAAAGGTTTGATAGAGATACAGAGAAGCATAGCGAGTGATCAGCATAAAATGGGAAATTGCAGATGAAGGACTGAAATGGAGCTATTGAGTGGTTAATATAAATGATACAGAAAGTCCTACAAATTGCTAGGTCTTTTGAGCTGCTTCATGCTTTGGGGAGAATATTTCACCTCCCTTTCTTCTGAGCTTGAATGCTAAATCTCTGTGTCACATCCCCAGCAGAGTTTGGAGCTGCCCTCATTTCACAAATGTTATATGGACAATACCAGGGCTGTGAGAATGGGTGGAGCTGAGAAACAGTCCTTTGAACACAACCGTAGGGTAAACCATGTGACCAAGCATCGGAAAAACTCTTCATGAAAAATCCAGGATGTAGGAACATTGTGAAACCCAGCAAGAGTTTCAACAATGAACATTGTTGGTACAACAATGAAATGTTGTACCAACATTTGGTACAACAATGTTCTTGAAGAAGTATTGAAGTTGGCTTATTCTCCCCAATAATACCTGAGATCAGACCCAGTTTAATTGGATTCAGGGACAGAGGTGAAAAGGAATTGGGAAAAGAGAAGAAAAATGTCCAAGGTTCTCAAGATTAGGAAAGATGAGAAGACATGGTGTCCTACATAAACAGAAGGGTCATCATAATACAAGCAGAGATTGAAACGTCTATTGCATGCTAATGTATGCACCCATCCAATAAATGCAACCATTTCTTTGCACTGCTGGATTCATAGAACATAGAATAATAGAGTTGGACGGGACCTTTGAGGTCTTCTAGTCCAATCCCCTGCTTGAGCAGGTGACCCTATACCATTTCAGATAAATGGTTGTCCAGTCCCTTTTTGAAAGTGTCCAGTGATGGCGCACCCACAACTTCTGAAGGCAAGCCATTCCATTGCTTGATTGTCAGGAAATTTCTCCTTAGTTCTAGGTTGCTTCTCTCCTCGGTTAGTTTCCATCTGGTGTTTCTCATTTTGCCTTTTGGTGCTTTGGAAAATAGTTTGACACCCCACCCCACCCCACCCCACCCCCCGGTCTTTGTAGGAGCCTCTCAAATATTGGAAGACTGCTCTCGTGTCTCCTCTAGTCCTTGTTTTCATTAGACTAGACACACCCAATTCCCGAATTCAGAACTGAAGACTCTTCTTGTCTCACAGTCTTTGTTGCTCTTTTGGTGTTTTATAAGCTCCTGTTCTTGTCAGACTCAAAAGACACCCAATTGGCTGATTGTATTTAATGAAAGCATTTGCAGAGATTTGGTCTGATCATCCCACTGACATGGAAAATGGCTGCCTCTGGAGGTTAATGGATAATTCTGCCCTTCTCTCTTTGGTCACAGTATATAATAGCATACAATGTAACTGGATTAAAAAAAAATCAGTCTCTGCCTCTGAGAAAGAATATTACAGGGCTGGTGCTGGAGGGGTGATTTGTCCTGTCCATTCGGTTAGAATCCCAGAACTAAATCCTGTTCATTGATAGAAATGAAGCTTTCATAAATCGAGCTTTGCGCACTTAATTAATATCGGAAGCAGCAATATGAAAGAAATAATTAGTTACTAATCACAACAACTAGTGGGAATACTGCCCGTCACTTTCTTGCATCATGAAAAAGTACAATGCTATAATGGTATGTGTGAGAAAAACCTGGAGAAAACAAGACATAGAAATGCTGCCTATAGACTGGTCAGATAAGAGAAGGCATAGCCTGCAACTGTGAAATGGGTGGAGAAAGAGGTTTGGTTTGGTTTGGTTTGGTTTGGTTTGGTTTAGTTTATTATATTTATATACCGCCTTTCTCCTGAGGGACTCAGGGTGGTGAACAGCCATGGTAAAAACAATGTACAACAAAAATTAAAAGCTTATTAAAATAATTCAATCATTTGGCCAAATTTAAAACATCCAACTAAAATCATTTTAAAATCCCTATCAAAACCCAATTTAAAAACCTTTATCCTGTCAGACCAGGTTGCTGGAATAATAGGGTCTTCAGAGCGCGACAGAAGGCACGGAGGTCAGGGATCATCCGTATCTCCGGGGGCAATTCATTCCATAGGGCCGGGGCCCCCACAGAGAAGGCTCTCCCCCTGGAGGTCGCCAGCCTACACTGTTTGGCTGACGGCACCCTGAGGAGGCCCTCTCTGTGGGAGCGTATTGGTCGGTGGGAGGCTATTGGTGGCAGAATGCGGTCCTGTAAGTAACCAGGTCCTAAGCCATGGAGCGCTTTAAAGATGGTAACCAATACCTTGAAGCACACCCGGAAGACCACCAGAAGCCAGTGCAGCTCGCGCAAGATGGGTGTTACATGGGAGCGATGAGTTGCCCCCATTATTACTCGCGCAAGTGCATTCTGGACCAGCTGGAGCCTCCGGGTGCTCCTCAAGGGGAGCCCCATGTAGAGGGCATTACAATAGTCAAGCTGGGAAGTGATGAGGGCGTGAGTGACTGTGCGCAGGGTGTCCCGATCCAGAAAGGGGTGCAACTGGGAAATCAGGCGAACCTGATAAAAAGTCCCCTGGCCATGGCCATCATATGATCCTCCAAGGACAGCCGTGAGTCCAGGAGGATGCCCAAGTTGCGAGCCCTCTCTGAGGGGGGTAAGATCTCATCCCCAATAGCCAGTGATGGTGTCAGCTGGCAATATCGGGCCATCGGGAGCCACAGCCACTCAGTTTTGGAGGGGTTGAGTCTGAGCCTGTTCCTCCCCATCCAGATCCACACGGCCTCCAGGCAGCGGGACATCACGTCAAGGGCATCATTGGGGTGGCCTCGGGTTGAAATGTACAACTGCATGTCATCAGCATACAGTTGACACTTCACTCCAAAGCCATGGATGATCTCACCCAGTGGCTTCACATAAATGTTAAACAGAAGGAGCAAGAGGACCGACCCTTGTGGCACCCCACAAGTGAGGAACCTCGAGGTCGACTTCTGCCCCCCCGTCAACACAAACTGCGTATGGTCAGAGAGGAAGGAGAACCACCGTAGCACGGTGCCCCCCACTCCCACCCCCTCTAGCTGACGCAGCATGATACCATGATCGATGGTATCAAAAGCCGCTGAGAGATCTAGGAGGACCAGGACAGAGGAGCAACCCCTGTCCCGGGCCCTCCAGAGATCATCAACCAATGCGATCAATGCCGTTTCCATGCTTTAACCTGCCCTGAAGCCCGACTGGCACGGATCTAGATAGACAGCTTCATCCAGGAATCGAGGAAGTTGTCCCGCCACCACACTCTCAACAACCTTCACCGTGAAGCAGAGGTTGGAGACAGGACGATAGTTAGCTAATACAGCCAGGTCCAGGAAAGGCTTCTTGAGGAGGGGCCTCACCACCGCCTCTTTCAGGGCAGATGGGAAGACCCCCTCACTCAATCAAGCGTTGGTAATCTC
This sequence comes from Arizona elegans, assembly GCA_022577455.1. Lineage (NCBI taxonomy): Eukaryota > Metazoa > Chordata > Lepidosauria > Squamata > Colubridae > Arizona > Arizona elegans. The sequence continues at coordinate 103,045,042 of JAKOOJ010000005.1, forward strand.
CTGAAACCAGCCTCGTGTAACCTCCCGGGAGGCCAGCACCAACCAGGAGGGACACGGGTCCAGTAAATATGTGGTAGCGTTAAGCCTCCCCAAAATCCTGTCCACGTCCTCAGGAGTCACATGGTCAAACTCTTCCCAGGTGACACTCTCAAGACTCACCTCCATCATACCATCCGAGGCTATCCAATCGGAGTCCAGGCCAGCCCGAATCTGAGCGATTTTATCATGCAGGAATTGTCCAAAATCCTCAGCTCTACCCTGCAAGGGATCCTCCCTCGCTCCCACCCGTAGGAGAGAGCAGGTCACCCTAAACAGGGCAGCTGGGCGGTTCTCTGCAGATGCAATAAGAATGGAAAAATAGTTGGATTTCGCCACTCTTATCACCACTAGGTAGGTCTTGATATAAGACCTCACCAGTGTTCGGTCAGATTCGGTGTGGCTGGCCCTCCAAGCTTCTGTTAATATAACCGTACAAGGAGTAGAAGCAGCTCATCTGGTCTCTGTTTCCTGTCCAGGTGTCCTGGGAAGGCTGTGTTAGTAGATGAGCTGAGATTACTACAGGTAGTCCTTGGTTTATAACCACAACTGAGTCCAAAATTTCTGTTGTAAAGCAAGGCAGTTGTTAAGTGAACTTTGCTCCATTTTATAACCTTTCTTTCCACAAGTCTCTAGACGTTCTCAGTCATCCAGGTCATGGTTGTCCCAAAGGTGCTTTTTCAGGAGGCAACTGGACTTCCTTGTTTTTTCTTTGAAGGCATTTTGCTTCTCATCCAAGAAGCTTCTTCAGCTGTGCCTGGATGGTGGGGAATGGAAGGATTTATATTCCTTGCAAACAGCTGGTTATTTGCATTTGTCCCTGAGGACACAGATAAACCTCCAAGTGGCCTCAACGACCCTCTAAGAGGATGAAAATGACCAGCTGTCAGGAATATAAATCCTTCCATTCCCCACTATCCTGTCAGAGCTGAAGAAGCTTCTTGGGTGAGAAGCGAAACATCTTCAAAGAAAAAACAAGAAAGTCCAGGTGCCTCCTGAAAAAGCACCTTTGAGACTTTCTTTCCACAGTTGTTAAATGAACCACTGCAATTGTTAAGTGAGTAACATGGTTGTGAAGTGAATCTGGCTTCCTCACTGACTTTGCATGTCAGAAGGTCGCAAAAGGGGATCACGTGACCCCGGGACATTACAACCGTCATAAATAGGAGTCAGTTGCTAATCATCTGATTTCTGATCACATGACCATGCAACAGTTCTAAGTGTGAAAAAAGTTCATAAGTCACATTTTTCAGTACTGTTGTAACTTTGAACGGTCATTAAATCAACTGTTGTAAGTTGAGGACTACTTGTACTTTTGATTTTTAAAGGTCAGTTTTAGGATGAGGAAACTGAGACCAAATGAGAGGAGTCTTTTGGCCTTGGACAAATGATGTCCTTGAAGAAATCTAAGGGACATCTGCTTGGTCATCTTTTGTGCCAGATAAAGGCATGGAGATACGTTTGACATTTTCTGAGATCTTTGCTTTAAAATGCCACTGTACGCTACCAAGGCCTAACTGGGCTCGTCTTCTGTAAACTAATGATTTAATATGTTTATTTATCCTCTTTAATATTTTAAGCCACATTTCAGGGGAGAAGGTTTCCCATTATGATAAGGCAAAGTCGTGCTTTATTCATACCTGAATTCTTCTTGTGTTGTGACAAATCCCATGGAGCAAAAATACAGCAGGGCATTATTATTGTTATTATTACTTTTGTAAGCAAGTAAGGTTGCTAATAAGTGTGTTGCACATGCACAGATTTTGTTATCAAAACGGGATGGGGAAAGTTCCTGGAGTCCCAATCGGGTCCGTTATAGCTTGTTGATTGTTCTTCACAAAAAGTGTGGTGCGCAGGGAGGGAAGAATTCAAGTGACACCAGGGTGGAAATGCATTTGGTCCGACTTGGCTGTGCTCCACACAACAGAGTCTAGTTCTCCTTTGTTTTTGTTTTTGTAGGAAAGGGTCCAGGACTGCCAGCATGGAGACGTCTGTTAATATTGTTTAAAAAATAAAAATGCTTGTTTTGGAGAAAAGCAGTTTCAATATTATGTTCCCTGAAAAAGAAGTATTTATAGGAACAACTGCTATGCATGTTAGTAGACCTTTTATTGTATTGATAAAGGAGAATATTTGTAGCTCAGGGTTAAATGAAGGGTCCTTAGAGTTCTTTGAGCTTGGTTGTTTTTTTCAGACGGTTCATTACCAAACTAGGTGACATCATCAGTGCTAATAAGGAGTGGAGTTTGCTCTCAGTTTATATTCTAGTGGCTTGCCCTGTCGGTGTTGGTGGGGGTGGCCTTGGAGGTTCTTTGCTTGGGCTCTTAGCTGTCAACTTGTTTGGCAGTTCCTTGATTGAAATATTATTTACTTTTAGATTGTTGGTCTGAGGTTAATCTTGGTGTTAATCTAAACTGGCAGGGAGGTGTTTTGATTTTTTAAATTTAAATATATTAACACCAAGATTAGAAATCACAATCTCCTGTTTTTTAGCCTGGTCATTCATTCATTTTCCAGGGTCAGCTTAGCAGTGGTTTGGATGCAAATTATCCAATTAATTGTCATAAAAATCAGAGAGCTCACTGATCTCCATAGACTATTAATAGAAGAGGATTAACAAAATAGATTCTATAAGCATGTGAACTAACCCTTCCTCATAAGTCATTGAAAATAACAAACCCCATCAAGATCGACCCTTAGGCCTCTTGTTTGCGGGGTGCCTCAGGGCTCGGTCCTCTCTCCCTCCTATTTAACATCTACATGAAGCCACTGGGTGAGATCGTCCAACGATACGGGGTGAAGTATCAGCAATACGCTGATGATACCCAGCTGTATATCTCTACCCCATGTCAATTCAGTGATGCGGTGGATGTGATGGGCCAGTGCCTGGAGGCTGTGAGGGTCTGGATGGGAGTCAACAGGCTCAGACTTAACCCAGACAAGACTGAGTGACTGTGGGTATTGCCTCCTAAAGACTTTATTGACTGTCCATCCTTGGTTCTGGGGGGGAGAAATTGTCCCCCTCAGAACAGGTTCACAGTTTGGGTGTCCTCCTAGACTCATAGCTATGATTAGAGCAACATCTGGCAGCTGTGGCTAGGAGGACCTTTGCACAGGTTCGCCTGGTGCACCAATTGCGACCCTACTTGGATTGGGAGGCTCTCCTCACGGTCACTCATGCCCTTGTCACCTCACTGTTAGATTATTGCAACGTGCTCTACATGGGGCTACCCTTGAAAAGTGTTCAGAGACTACAGTTGGTCCAGAACGCAGCCGCGTGAGCTGTTTGGGGTGCACCTAGGTACACCCACATTACACCAATTCTCCGCGAGCTGCACTGGCTCCCTATTGGTCTCCGGTCACAATTTAAAGTGTTGGTTATTACCTTTAAAGCCCTACATGGCTCAGGGCCAGGTTATCTTCGAGACCGCCTTCTACCGCATAGCTCCCAGCGACCGGTAAGATCCCACAGAGTTGGTCTCCTCCGGGTCCCGTCAGCTAAACAATGCTGGCTGGTGGGCCCGCGGGGGAGGGCCTTCTCTGTGGCTGCCCCAGCTCTCTGGAACCAGTTACCTCCTGAGGCCCGGACCATTCCCACCCTATTGGCCTTCTGAAAAGCGGTGAACACCTGTCTTTTCCGGCAGGCCTGGGGCCGTTGATCTTGCTCTTGTGATCCGGCGAGATCCGGCCATGAATGGTGTGAATGAGTTTTAATGTTTTTAATGTTTTTTAATTCTTAAATGTTTTTTATAATGATTTTAAATGCATTGTGAGCTGCCCTGAGTCTTTGGAGAGGGGCAGCATACAAATTGAATTAATAAATAAATAATAATAAATAATAAATAAAGATGATCAAATGCTTGGAATATATCTTATTGCACTAACAGATATGTTACTCTTGAGACTGTAATCCACTTCATTCAGAAGAAATCTGGATTTGCAACTAACATTTTAGAGAATTATTATGGCAGGTAAGAGAAAATAAAATAACTTGGATTGTTAAACTTAGAGTAACAAGTGGATCTTTGAGGTCCTTGGTGTGCTCTGAGCTTGGATTCAGACATTTCATTACCCAGCTAAGTAACATCATCAATGCTAGGTGAATCTTTCTTGGGGGTTGACTTTTGCTCTTTAAGGTTTCTTGTCTTTTATGAAGATATTAATTCAAATTGACAAGGTTTATTAAAACAACAACTAAATGAAATTCTCATTTTCCCATCTGTAGCAGCTAATTTCATTAACCACCTCTATTTCCTAATTCAGCATTCTAAGTATGATTGAATACTCTGAAATTTCAACCCAGCATTCAGATTCCACTGCCAGATGGCAAGCTTTGCTTTCATTGCATTTCATTAAAAAAAGCAAGTTATTTTTGCTTATTCATAAAGAAAGTTGCAAATTTCTGTATACATAAACTGAAACCCACACCCTCCATAACAACTTAAAGTTATAGCACACTTATGGAAGGTGATGTTTATATCTAATTAGTTTCTAAATCAAATTAATAGGGAATTGTAACCTTACTTGGAATATATATGCAGCGGGACCTCTACTTAGCATTCTGAATGCTCCATTTTCTTTTCTTAAAAAAATATGATGGTGTAAATGAAAGAGAAGAAATTATGAAAGTTTTATTGGGAACATTGAATATCTCCATTCACCATGCAATATTAAAACCTGAATGGGATGCAGTACAAAATGCAAAAAGAATAAAATTTTGTACAGAATTTTTGTACAGTTGGAAAAGGGGTTACCAGATTGTTCCTAATTTTTTGCTACACTGGGCTAGCATTTTCTCCTCCTATATTGTCCAATTCCACTTCAACGATGTTGGGAAAAATATGCAAACAATGTTTACCAATTGTGTGCTTTTTTTGGAGTAAAAGTCTTTGCAAATGCAGCCCTCATTAAATCTCTGAAGACGCCAGCAAAATAAATATTTGTGGACATGAAACGTTTTATATAGTTGGAAGACGAGACGTCATTAGATAGAAGGGAAAGAGTTTGAGCAGATCAGTGGAAGAGCTTTGCCTAAAAATTATGGGAAATTTCTCTCCCCACAGCAGACATACCGTCTCTTGTGGCAGTGATCATCCAGGAAGGGAAAGTCACCTAAATGTAATTTTTTTATCCCGTATTTCAAAAAATCAATGTTGTTTTTATCCCAATGTTACCCAATGTCCTCTGTATGCCAACAGTGTCAAGAATCTTTCTTCAAGAAATTGCATTTTTGTGCTGACTCGGGTCTTACTGCTTCTTATATATTTGTGTTTATTTTATTTTTATTTTTTTTAGCCTGGGGTGTGTGTGGGGGGGGGGGGAGTGTTTTGACATGGTATTTTACTTGGCCCACCAAGACCAAAATGTCAGGATTATAATCTTAGCTTGGTTTTGCTCTGTGTAGGTCAGAGAGGGTATCTCATTCTTTTCTATGCAATTTAAATTCCTCTGAACATTACTGCATCTTCTACAAGTTTATCTAGGTCCAAAGAATTCCACTTAAATTCAGAATAGTTTTGAAACCATGAGGGCATTATTTTGCTACCATCCTTAACTCTTTACAATGAATATTGCATTGAATATATATTCCCTTTAACATTGCATAATGACCGTAAGAACAATAGGAAAATGCAAAATGTTACAATAGCAATATTTGGTTGAATAGAAATTAGAGACTTTGATAATATCCTCTCTCCAGAACTGATAAGGGGGGTCAACTTTTACATGACTTTTCCCATTGTTTTCTCTCGCTAGGCTTAAGAAAACATTATAGTCCCAAAAGTGGAATATGGACTAATGAACAATTTGTGATTGGAGCTATTTTGGTTAACTACCGCTCTTCTATTATTGCTACTTTTATATTGCCACTGCAGTCCTTTTACATGAGTTTAGCTGCTTGCAGAAAAACGATAAGGTTAAACAATTGTGCTTTAGCAAAAGATAGAACAGAAATTGGAAAACAAAGTGAGTCGCTAAAGGTCAGTTAGTGTGGAATGAAGCTTAGTAGGTGCATCATGGCACCGTTATTATTAGTTTTAGCATCCTTTCCTCCCAGGAATGCAAGGTAGTAAAAATATATTCTCCCCATTTAATCTTCACATCAGCAATGTGACCTGTGCAATGGTGAAAAGAGAATGTGATTAAATCAAGACTGCTTAACAAGATTCACAAGATCGATGTCACCACGATGGCTCTGCAATTCTTGAAATCTAGCAGTGTTCTGGCTTCACTCTGACCTACAGTGGGTGAAACGGTGGGCCAACATTACACTTGTATGCTCGTTTAATGTGACATCCTCTAACCAATCTTGTCTGGATGTAGAAATTAAGCATCTGCGTATCTGGCAATACTTCCAGGGAATCTGGCGAATGGAAGCTAGACTGGAAAGCATAATAACATCAAGCAAGGCAAGGGTGAACAACTTCATAGGATGCTCAAGAAATTGCACAAATGTAATCATATTGCCATCAGAAGTCAAGCTTGACTTGGAGTGTTATCCCCTTTTTGTTGTTTTGTTGTTACTCTACATTCCTAGAGTAGAATGTAGTCTGAAGTTACAGGAGGGAGGGGCTCGTTCCCAGGCAGCAAAGAGTCTGGTAGGCAGAAAGAGGGAAAGGATGGACTCTCCCTAGCAGTTCACAGAGTTTGCCTATAGTTATGGCAGATAATCATGGCTTTAGACTGGCACGATTCTGTTTGTAGGTGAAGGAACTACTCAGCAATAACTTTCCTTGCATTCTTGATTTTTTGGGCCTGATAATTTCTGCCATTCCAAAGTTAGATAGCAGAATAGTAATTCTTCCCATCATTCTGTTCTGTTCTAGTTCTAATTCTATCCTATCCTATTCCCTATCCTATTCCCTATCCTATCCTGTCCTGTCCTGTCCTGTCCTATCCTATCCTATTCCTATTCCTATTCCTATTCCTATTCCTATTCCTATTCCTATTCCTATTCCTATTCTTAAATCCAAGCCTTTGGCTATCTAATTAGATAGTTCTAATCCTATCCTATCCTATCCTATCCTATCCTATCCTATCCTATCCTATCCTATCCTATCCTATGCTCATTTGCTAACAAGAGGGATGAAATACTCCTTTTAAACAGCTGCCACTCTGATTTTCACAGTGCAGCTGGCCTATCCTTTATTGAAACCTGGTTACATGAGGATATTGATGACAGCAGCAGGGTTTCAGATACACAGAGCAGACAGAATTGCAGAATCATCAGGTAAAAAGAAGGGAGGAGGCTTATGCTTATATATCAACAACAGCTGCTCTCAGGATATAACTATAATATATAAATTCTGTGATGAAAACTTTGAGTCATTACTTATCAACTGTAAACCATTTTACTGTCCACGCGAGTTCTTCTCATTTCTCCTTATTGCTGTTTATGTCCCTCCACAAGCCTGTGTAAACAAGGCATTACGAACTCTGTCTGACCAGATTATGGAGGCTGAAGCCAAATACCCCCATTCACTGGCCATTATTTTGGGAGATCTAAACAAAGCAAATTTAAGGAAAGAGCTACCAAAATACTTTCAGCATGTCAATTGTCCCACTAGAGGCAAGAACACTTTAGACCATTGCTACACAACACTAAAAGATGCTTATCGGTCTTTACCACGAGCATCTGTGGGATCCTCTGATCATTGCATGATTCACCTTGTACCTGCTTACAGGCAAAGACTTAAAACCACAAAACCAACCATTAAATCAGTGAAGACCTGGACGGAGGAGGCAAAGTTAAAGCTACAGGCCTGCCTTGACTGCACTGATTGGAGTGTTTTTGAAAGTACCTGTGCAGACTTTGATGAACTCACAGAGACTGTAACATCATATGTCAGCTTCTGTGAAGACCTATGTATACCCACCAGGAACTTGCAAATATATAGTAACAACAAACCTTGGTTCACAGCTAAACGTAAGCAGCTACATCATTCCAAAGAGGAAGCCTACAGAAAAGGTGATAAAGTGCTGTACAATCAGGCCAGAAATGTATTAACAAGGGAGATCAGAGCAGCAAAAAGAAGCTACTCTGAAAAGCTAAAGAACCAGTTCTCAACAAATGAACCAGCAAACATGTGGAAAATACTTAAAAATATCACCGGCTACGGCAAACCTCCTTCCCAGGCTGAAGGAAATCAGCAACTGGCAGAGGACCTGAACGTGTTTTACTGCAGGTTTGAAAGGAAACTACAGCCACCTATCTCCAAGCCTCTTACAACAGACAGCATCCCATTGGGTTCACAACCCCTGGTGATCACAGAAAAGGAAGTGCAAGACCTATTCACAGACAAAAGCCAGGAAAAGCTCCAGGCCCAGACAAGATAACTCCTTCTTGCTAAAAAGTCTGTGCTGACCAATTGGCCCCCATCTTCACCCGAATCTTCAATAAATCGCTAGAGATGTGTTATGTTCCTTCTTGTTTCAAATGCTCTACTATTATCCCAGTGCCAAAGAAGCCCTTCATCAAGGAACTGAATGACTACAGACCAGTTGCTCTAACATCTGTAGTCATGAAAACCTTTGAAAGGCTAGTACTGTCCCACGTGAAAACCATCACGGATCTGCTATTAGACCCCCTGCAATTTGCATACCGAGGAAATAGATCAACAGATGATGCTGTTAATATGACTCTGCACTACATCTTACAATATCTTGAATTTCCAAAGACCTACGCAAGGGCCCTCTTTGTAGACTTTAGTTCAGCATTCAACACCATCATTCCATACACTCTTCTAACTAAGCTAAACCAGCTACAGGTACCTGAACACACTTGTAAGTGGATCATAACCTTCCTAACAAACAGGAAGCAGCAGGTAAAGCTAAGCAGAATCACATCAGATACCTGTACAATTAGCACAGGGGCCCCCCAAGGCTGTGTGCTCTCCCCACTTCTCTTCTCTCTGTATACCAATGACTGCATCTCAAACGATCCATCTGTTAAACTACTGAAGTTCACAGATGACACAACAGTGATCGGTCTCATTTGAGACAATGATGAATCCACATACAGACAGGAGGTTGAACAACTAGCCTCACGGTGCGACCAGAACAATCTGGAACTGAAGACACTCAAAACCATAGAAATGGTGGTAGACTTCAGGAGAAACTGTCCCATACTTCCACCTCTCACAATACTAGACAACACAATATCAACAGTAGGGACCTTCAAATTTCTAGGTTCTACCATATCTCATGACCTAAAATGGACACCCAATATCAAAAATGTCATCAAAATAGCACAACAAAGAATGTTCTTTCTGCTCCAACTCAGAAAGCTCAAGCTGCCCAAGGAGCTGCTGATCCAGTTCTACAGAGGAACTATTGAGTCTGTCATCTGCACCTCTATCACTGTCTGGTTTGGTTCTGCAACCCAACAAGATAGTTTTGTTTAGTTTAGTTTGATTTGATTTGAATACCGCCCTACTCCCGAAGGACTCAGGGCGGTGAACATCCACAAGATAAAAAACATAAATACAAAATTTAAAACTGAATAAAATTGAATTATACAATTTGGCCGAAGACAGATTTAAAACACCCCAATAAAATAAAAATGAATTAAAATTTATGTTTTAAAAAGGGAAAAAAGGGAAACAGTTAGGCCAGGCCAGCCTGATGAAATAAAAAGGTCTTGAGAGCGCGGCGGAAGGTGCGTAGATCCGGGATAGGATCTACGCACCTTCTAAGATAGACACAGACTTCCATGGATAACTAGAACTGCAGAAAAAACAATGGCTACCCATCTGCCTTCCATGGAGGACCTGCATACTGCATGAGTCAAAAAGAGGGCTGGGAAAATATTTACAGACCCCTCACATCCTGGACATAAACTGTTTCAACTCCTACCCTCAAAACGACTCTATAGAGCACTTCACACCAGAACAACTAGATACAAGAACAGTTTTTCCTGAACGCCATCATTCTGCTAAACAAATTATTCCCCCAACACTGTCAAACTAGTTACTAAGTCTGCATTACTATTAATCTTATCATCGTTCCTTCCACCCATCTCCTCCCACTTATGACAGTATGACTGTAACCTTGTTGCTCGTATCATTAAGATTTATATTGAATGTTTCCTAATATGATTTGATTGCTTATATGCTCCCTATGACTATCATTAAGTGTTGTATCTTATGATTCTTGATGAACGTATCTTTTTTTTTATGTACATTGAGAGCATATGCACCAAAGACAAATTCCTTGAGTGTCCATCACACTTGGCCCATAAAGAATTCTATTCTATTCTATTCTATTCTATTCTATTCTATTCTATTCTATTCTATTCTATTCTATTCTATTCTATTCTATTCTATCCTATCCTATCCTATCCTATCCTATCCCCTATCCTAGTCCTTATTCTATACTATTCTTTATTTTCTCTATTCTATTCTATTCTATTCTATTCTATTCTATTCTATTCTATTCTATCCTATCCTATCCTATCCTATCCTATCCTATCCTATCCTATCCTATCCCCTATCCTAGTCCTTATTCTATACTATTCTTTATTTTCTCTATTCTATTCTATTCTATTCTATTCTATTCTATTCTATTCTATTCTATTCTATTCTATTCTATTCTATTCTAATTTTTATTCCATTCCATTCCATTCCATTCCATTCCACTCTACCCTACCCTACCCTACCCTACCTCCCTACCCTACCCTACCCTACCCTACCCTACCCTACCCTACCCTACCCTATCCTATGTCAGGCCTGGAAGCCATCTTTTGCATTGGGCCTTCAAGCCTGCCACATTTCCTTCTCTGGGAAACTGGGAGGGGGGATTGTATGGCGCATGGGTGATATATAGTCATAATAACATTCTCTTTTCAGAGAGTCAAGGACATCTTGCCCTGCATCTGGAGCGTTGGAACTCGGAGGCCTCTCCAGTTGGGATGGTGCTTTGATTTGGTCGTGCAATGGACTTGTGGGTGCTGGGCGGGGACTTGAACTTTCTGCTGGGTGGGGGAAACCTGGAAGCTTTCAGATTCACGTTTTCCCAGATATGCCAATATGACATCTCTAATAAAATGGAACTTTGAGGAACTTCAAACCTTGGAGTCTTCTTTCATTGGGGATGTTATTTGGAACCCTGACATTCTATTTTTTCATTTTCCGTGTAAGAATCTCTTTTTCCATGGATGTGATCGCATCTACTATGGGAACAAACATAGTTTGACTGCCTCATCTATTCGTTGTGAAAAATAAATGAAGATTATGGAGGATATAAGATATAGTAATGCTATTTCTTTTGCAGTTTTTTTTTTAATGATCGGATTCATTTGAGTTTTAAAAATAGATTTTTCCCCAGTATTAAAAATTCTCTTTCCTTTAAAGAAATATACTGTCACATTGAATTAAAGTACTTTGTTACGCCAGTGTCAGCTTTGGCAAGCAAGTTTGGATTTCAAGGTGATAATTGGAGGTTTCCCACAGCTTTTTTTTTTCACATTGCAAGATTATTTATTCCATTCCAAGCAAACAGCAGATAAAAAAAGGGGAAGAACATTTGAACAAAAAAAGATAGGTAGCAGGAACATATATTAGTTTTACTAATATTTTAGAAAGTACTAAGCGGCCGGGTTTTTTTTTTTTACATTTTTTTGTCTAAAATGTACTTATGAATGCTATGGAATACAATAATGTATCTTTTGAATTGTTTGGTAGGCAATACCAAGGCAAAAGTGGCATATGGTATATATAGTATAAGTGGTTTTCCTGCACAATTTACTGCAAAGATCTAGATCATCCTTAGGGAGTGGTGCCGTGGTCTAGATGTGGAGCTCTCACCTCACAATCAGGAGGCTGTGAATTCAATCCTAGGTAGAGGCAGATATTTCTCTCTCTGGTGCTCTGAAAATATATTTGCTGAAGAAAACTCTGCATTGGTGACAGGAAAGACATCTGGCCATTAAAACATTCTGCTAGCTCCATTCAGTTGCCGAGACTCCACCCTGCAAAGGGATGATGGGGTCGATGATGATCTAGATCATCCTTAGCAGCATCTAGAACTCTGCCAACTATTGGCTGCTGGGATTTTTGCAACTAGGATAGGCTGGTTCTATTATGGAGCGAGCATAAATATGTAAAACATTGTTTAGCGTGCAATCGCTACCACGCTGAATGTATGCCCACAGGAGTTATCTGTTCCCAGCCACTGTGCACAGACTTGCTTGTTCAAATTAGCATATTAATCTGCTTCATTTCCTATAGCCAATGCTCCAGAACATCACAAGGGCCCTCTCAGATTACTAGCTGTTTTCCAGATAGGCAAAACTAAGTAAGTTTTTAAAGGCAAGAATGCTTTAGCAATAGGTTCAGGTGGAAGAACTAGCAATTTGATGCTCCGGTAACTCTGACACATTCATTCCTCTGGCAGCTCATTCCCCCTCCCTTTCGTGCTAGAGGCGTTTGCACAGGTATGTTTAAAGTGAAGAAGAGGAAGAAATGAGCTCTCTTAATTGGAATTGCTGGTGACTTTGAGCACAAGGCCACTGCTTTTCTTTAGAGGGTGGGATGGGCAGCTGTCTGACTTGGCAGACCCAACAAGAAGACTTGCCCTTAGGATGTTGTGTTATTCAGCAGTCCAAGACCTTGGGGGTCACCTAAGACCTTGGGAGGACCTAATATTCCAAGAGTTTCTGGAGTTGTTGTATTTATGCTGGAAGACTAACTAGATGGCAGCAATGCCTACGTTTTCTTACCTCTTTGCTTCCATCTAGTGATGGCCGCATTCCCTTGAAGGGGAATGTATTCCAGGAATTCCTAGGCAAAGACAAAAGAAATTTGGCCCAAATGTGACAGGCATCAATCTCTATTAGAATAGTTCCAGAGGCTGGATGGGACTGGCCACAAGACCATCACCATGCTAATAAATTGTGGGTGATAATGCTTGAAAAAGCCGTGTAATTTCTATAGTGCAAAATATCTGTAGCCTAGAGTTGAACTGTTGGGATCTTCAGCTTGGTTGTTTTCCTGCAGATTTTTCATTATCAAACTAGATAAAGTCATCAATGAGTGGGGGAGTGTTGTCTGCTGGTTGTTTTTATACAATTTACATATAGTAGCTTAACCCTCCAGTCAATTGGAGTATGATTTCTTGACCATTTTTTAAAATAAGAAAATTATTTCCTCCCTGATTTTTTATACGGTCCTATTTCCTGCTTATCCTACACACCTCAAACAACCTCCAGATAATTTGGATAATTTGGACCCATTTCAGTTGGGTTTCTGGGTTCAGAGGCAGCATCGATCTGATAAGAAGAAAAATATTCTTCAAATCCTGGTAGAATGTTTGAATATTTCCAGTTTCGCCACTGCTGATCCTTGTAATTGAGAGGATCATGATTAGATCATCTGGAGTTTGCAACACTGTGTGTTGCACTGTTCAGCTATCATTCTCCTTAGAAACTTTCATTCTGAAAAGTAAGGGGTTGGCTGGAATTCCCAAACTATCACATCTATCACAAAGTATCTGTAAGCGATCTCTTGAAAACTCTGATAAGAGCTGCTGGCAGAATAATGGGGGGAGAAGAAGAGGAAGAGGAAGAGGAAGAAAGACTCCAGAAAGTGAAAGAGAGTTACAAGGGGTGTCACTTGTAACTTTTGTAGTTGCTGAGAAATTAATTGTGTTCCTTGCTGGCCAGGAAAAAAAACCTTTTTTTTCAGCCAGTAACTGCCAGAACTGGCTGCAACCGGCTTCTGCTGGGCTATATTTTGGCCAGCAAGAAATAAGTTAAAGCATCTTTTTAATTTTTTATAAACAATTCTAACCTCCTTTAGGCTTGTTTTTTTTTTTTCTTCAAAGTCCTGGGATCTGTTTTATGTCAATTCTTCCCTGGCTATGGTGCAGGCATTCCAGGAGTATTAAAAATAAAAATAAAAAAGAATAGGGAAGTGCCAGGTGTGAAAAATCAGGTCCACATGTGAAGGTTCAATTAAACTGATTTATTGTCACTCAATCTTCCCAACCAAAGGTCGGCATCTGCTAGGAGTTAGATAAGGGTCAATGGAATTCAAGGGAAGTTGGACTTATTTTGCTTGTAACTACGTAGGGATCTGAGGCTGATCCCTCTTTTGACTCCACCCCAGATTCTGCCATTCCTCCTACAGGAAGGAGGCAAGACAGCTATAATGAATTCCAGTGAAGTGAGAACAATGCTTCTCAACAGTAATCGGATCCTTCTGTTCTAAAGTAAATCAAATCATCTATGATTAAAACAAGCTGACTTGAGCTTATGTTTGTAATCTTCATGCCCAGTTAAATCATAAACAAGAATAACCACCTTAAAGCTTTAACTTATAGAACTTTATAGCTCCAAGTACTAAAGCTTGGGGGGGAGGGGGGGGCGGGGGAGAGAAATGCTGCCATGCAAGCTAATAAAATATAATGACTTTAAAGAACATTATGTTTTAAATACTCAGGCTGTAAAGGAAATAGAACCATCTAAACAGTTCATGCAAACAAAATAGCAGTAAAAAAAATCAAATTGATCTGGAAAATCAGATCCGCGCGGGTTGTTGTGCGAGGGACCCGATACTCCCATATTGCACCTCTCCTGTGCGGCTTGCATTGGTTGCCGATTGCCCTCCGGGTGAGATTCAAGGTGCTTGTGTTAACCTATAAAGCCCTTCATGGCTTAGGCCCAGGCTATTTGTCGGACCACCTGCAACCAGCGTCAACTTCCCATCGCCCGGTGCGCTCTCACAGAGAGGGCCTACTCAGGGTGCCGTCGGCTAGACAATGTCGGCTGGCGACCCCCAGGAGTAGAGCCTTCTCTGTGAGCGCCCCCACCCTTTGGAATCAACTTCCCTTGGGGCTCCGGTTGGCCCCTGACCTTTCCACCTTCCGCCGTGAATTGAAAACCTGGCTATTTATGTCCCCCGGCCTGGAGTGATGGGGTAGTATATTTTAAAATTTTTTAAACTTTTCATATTTTTTGTGTATATTTGTTGATTTTAACAGTTGCTTGGTCGATTGTTGTTGTGAGCCGCCCTGAGTCCTTGGAGATAGGGCGGCATACAAATTTTATAAATAAATAAATAAAAATGGATAGCCTTTTATAGGCTTCAGAAAGGGGTTTGAGATTTGGTTCCCAAATACAGCCCCCCCAAAAGACATATAAGAATGTGAGGGGACAATACAAAGATAACATTGATGATACTGACTCAAAGAGAACCAGCTGTGCTGATAAGACCACACTTGGAATATTGCATCCAGTCTTAGTCACCAGGATACAAAATAAGATGTTGTGACTCTAGAACAAGTGTAGAGCAGAGCAACAAAGATGATTAGGAGACGAAGCTGGAGGCTGAAACTTACTTTTATTGGAAAACAAAATTATAAACTTTGTAAATTGATTAAAGTGGTGGTTAACAATGCAAAACCTGTATAAATCTAATTTTGTATCTTTGGAAACTACCATTATCTTCCAGTAATTTTAAATTATAATAAATTTCCTTTGAGGTCTGCAATGCTTAATGATGATAATTCAGTGAAAGCCTGATTATCACCCCTATTGTTTGAGTGCATTGTCTAATAATAGGGATGTGTAAACCTTAAAAAGAGGGATGGGTGGGAGTTTGCATCAGGCAGAGCTGTTTATGGTGTTCTTCATTTTGAAATGTCAACGCAGCTACTACTTTGTCTGCAAGATTCACGCAGGTGTTTCGGAAGAAGCTCCTGGCTATCTCAATGAGCCTTCCCAGTCACTGTCACTTCACTAGAAAGCACCAATGTGGCCATGTTAATCAAAAGAAAACGCTGTCCCTGATGCCCTGCATTGCAACACACCTCTTTTGAAGTATTTGTGGGAGAGATGACATTCCACATGAAGTACTAGTACCGCTTTATAAAAACCTAGTAAGGCCACATCTGGAATACTGCAAACAATTTTGGTCCCTGTACTACAAAAAAGATGTTGAGGCTTTGGAAAAAGTTCAGAGAAGAGCAACTAAGATGATCAAAGGCCTGGAGACTAAAATATATAAAGAAAGGCTACAGGATTTGAGTTTGGCTAGTCTAGAGAAAAGAAGGAATTAGGGGTGACATGATAGCAGTATTCCAGTATTGGGGGGCTGCCACAAGGAAGAGGGGATCAAATTATTATCCAAAGCAGGACAGGAAGGCAGGACAAGAAACCATGGATGGAAACTACTTGTTATGTATTTAATTTTGGAGGGAAAATTAGAGCGGGAAAAAGCTCGATGATCATTGGCTAACACACTTGGCAAGTAGCTATATAAGGAGAGCTGTTCTACTGTAAAGTTGCTGGATTCTCACTGTGTATTAAAGAGTTGTTGTTCACTTCGACCTGTCTCCTGTCTCCTCACTCGCCTGATCTAACACTACTCAAGGAGAGAAGCAACCTGGAATTGAGGAGTAGCTTCCTAACAGTGAAGACAATTAACCAGCGGAACAGAAGTAGCCTCCAGAAAGCATGGGTCCTCCATCACCGGAGGTTTTTAAGAAGAGATTGGATAGCCAGTTATATGAAATAGTATAGGGTCTCCTGCTTGAACAGGGGGCTGGACTAGAAGACCTCCAAGGTTCCTTCCAGCTCATTCTATTCTATTCTATTCTATTCTATTCTATTCTATTCTATTCTATTCTATTCTATTCTATTCTATTCTATTCTATTCCATTCCATTCCATTCTTTTTTTTTTTAATTTGATTTATATGCCACCCTTCTCCGGAGACTCTGGGCGGCTTACAATGTGCTCAGCAATAACCTTCATTCTTTTGTATATTTTTATACAAAGTCAGCTTATTGCCCCCACAAACTGGGTCCTCATTTCACCTACCTTAGAAAGGATGGAAGGCTGAGTCAACCTTGAGCCTTGGAGAGATTCGAACCAGCAGAAATTACAGGCAGCTGTGTTAATAACAGGGTGCATTAAACCACTGTATCATCAAGGCTCTATTCTATTCTATTCCTTAACTAATTTTTAACTGGAATTTTATACTGCTATTGATATTTGTATCTCTAAGTTATTGCCTATGGCTTGATATGGATAAGCACAAGGGTATTTTACAATAAACAAGAACCAGTTCTTAAGGCACCAGGCTAGAAAGCGGGAGACTGCGAGTTCTAATCCCAACATAGCCGTGAAAATCAGCTTTGGGCCAATCACCAGGAAACAGTGAGTTCTAATCCTGCTTTCGGCATGAAAGCTGGCTGGGTGTCCTTGGGCCAATCACCAAGAGAGAGTGAGTTCTAGTTCCACTTTAGGCATGAAAACTGGGTTGGGCCAGCCACTCTCTGTTAGCCCAACTACAGACCAATCACCCTAATATCAATACCTGGGAAGATACTGGAAAAGATAATAATAATAATAATAATAATAATAATAATAATAATAATAATAATAATAACAACAGATCTGCCAACATCTAGAAACAAGTAAAGTAATAACTAGCAGCCAGCACAGGTTTGTTAAAAACAGATCATGCCAAACCAATCTTATTTCATTCTTCAACATAGTGACTAAATTAGTAGACCAGCAAAATACTGTGGAGATAATAGACTTCAGCAAGGCATTCAACAAAGTACAATAGTGGCCAAAATTGTGGAAACCTTTTGGGAAAAGTGTATTTTTGAGGTTTGATGGCTAATAGCACCACTTTTTTTGGGAGTTTCAAGATAATTTTTAATTATTTGTATTATCTGTATTTTATCTTGGCTGTTCACCGCCCTGAGTCCTTCAGGAGTAGGGCGGTATAGAAATTTGATAAATAAATAAATAAATAAATAAATAAATAAATAAATAATCATATTCCACTGCTGGAATGGCCTGGGAATAGCCCAGATCTTAACCCAATTAAAAATCTATGGAGCCGATTAAAGAAACTTGTTAATCAGAAGTGACCGAACAATAAAACCCAGTTAATAGAAGCAATGATTCAATCTTGGTTTCATATTATAACAGCTGCAGAACTAAAAGACTTGGTTCACTCCATGGGAAGATGTTGTAAGGCCATAATTCATGCTAAAGGTTACCCAGCTAAGTATTAACTGACGTGAAAATTTTTGTATATCTTGTTTTTTCCTATGGTGATATTTTTTGTATTTTTTTCTATGTTTCACTTTTCTACTTTATACTATAACTGCTATTCTAATAGCAAATCCTTCATAAAAGGTATTGCATTACATTCTTGATTAAATTATCTTTCCATTGATATACAATTTTATGGTACTACTAAAAAAAAGTGGTGTTATTAGCTAGTTTTAAAAAATGCATTTTTCCCAAAAAGTTTCCACAATTTTTCCACTACTGTAGACCACAACCTACTTCTTTGTAAGCTAGAAAAAAGTGGGAAAGATAGATAGCATCAGCACCAGATGGATTCACAACTGGTGCTGACAAACCGTCCTCAACGAGTAGTCCTTAATGGGTCTAAGTCTACATGGAGAGAAATAAGCAGGGGGGTGCCACAAGGTTCCGTTTTAGGCCCAGGACTCTTCAATATCTTCATAAACGACTTAGATGAGGGAATAGAAGGAGAACTTGCCAAATTTGCAGATGATACTAAGCTGGCAGGAATAGCTAACACCCCTAGATGATAGGCTCAAGATCCAGATGGATCTTGACAGACTTGAACATTGGGCCTTATCCAACAAAATGAAATTCAATGTAGAGAAAAGTAAAGTCCTACACTTAGGTAAGAAAAACCAAAAGGACACATATAAACTGAGTGAAACCCAGGCTTAGTGGCAGTGACTGTGAGAGGGATCTTCAAGTCTTAGTGGACAACCAGCTAAATATGAGACAGCAGTGTGCTGCGGCAGCCAAAAAAGCCAATGCAATCCTAAATTGCATTAACAGAGGGATACAATCAAGATTAAGTAAGGTACTAATACTGCTCTGTAAAGCCCTAGTAAGACCACACCTAGAGTACTGCATCCAATTTTGGTCAACACACTATAAAAAGGATGTTAACACTCTAGAAAAAATGCAGAGAAGAACAACCAGGATGATTAGGGGCAGGGGTGAAATCTAAAAATTTTCGCTACCAGCTCTGTGGGCGTGGCTTAATTAGTGGGCAGGGCTTAGTGGTCAGGTGACTGGGTGGATGTGGCTTGTTGGTGAGGTGGGTGTGGCCAAGTTGACGTCACTTCTTTACCCTTTTTTAACCTACAAAACACAACACAACACAACTGGCTCACCCACAATGTAAAAGCTGCTGTGCTAGACCCAAAATGGCCCCTGCAACAAGCAGGAACCTCACACAGCCACAAAAAGTCCAAAAAACCAACTTTCACACTTTACACACACAAAATTCCACATACAGCTTTGTGAGATTTTGTGTGTTCGTGTAGTTAGAGTGAAACACTACAGAAACACACAAAATCTCAGAAAGCTGCACAAATATTATTTTATTTTATTTTATTTTTATTTTTATATAAAAGCAGCTAAATTTAAAACTTCCTAAACTTTAAATGGCTAGCTCTAAAAAAAGAACGACTAAAAAAAACTCCAATTAACCTTTTTTTTTAAAGCTCCCAAAGGGAAAAAAAAACTTACAGGCAGGCAGGCAGAAAGAGCTGCTCACTGATGAGCTTGATTGCAGACAAGGAGATTCAGTTGCTTGCTGATGCAATGGATTGCAGGGATTACAGCAAGTGAAGCAAGGCAGGCGTGTGAAGGTAAGCAAGCTGGAGGCTGCGGGGGTGGGGGAGGCCCGAGCCGGTCCAAACCGGGAGCATTTCACCTCTGATTAGGGGACTGGAGACTAAAACATATGAAGAACAGTTACAGGAACTGGGCATGGCTACTCTAGTGAAGAGAAGGACCAAGGGAGAGATTATAGCAGTCTTCCAGTATTTGAGGGGCTGCCACAGAGAGGAGGGAGTGAAGCTATTTTCTAAAGCACTTGAAGGTCAGACAAGGAACAATGGATGGAAGCTGACCAAGGAGAGATTCAACCTAGAAATAAGGAGAAATTTTCTGACAGTGAGAACAATCAACCAATGGAACAGAAGTTGCCTTCGGAAGTTGTGGGAGCTTCATCACTGGAGGCTTTCAAGAAGAGATTGGACTGCCATTTCTCAGAAATGGTGTAGGGTCTCCTGCTTGGGTGTGGGGTTGGACTAGATAACCTACATGGTCCCTTCCAACTCTGTTAATCTGTAAATCTGTAATGTGTAAATCTGTTGTGGGGAAAATAGGAGGGAGAAGGTATGTTGGATATGTTTGCTGCCTTGACTTATTTGTATAGATAATAAAGGGGAGATATAAATCAATCAATAAAATGAAAATAATAAAGATACCCCCTCCCACCTCTCTAAGCTCTCATAGGGTTTTGAAATATTGTAGTTGGCATTGAAATATTTGTGTTTTTTCAAAAAACGTGTAGGGCATTCTGCGTAACATCTCTTAAATCAGGATAAGCTGTCTTCTATCCTGAATGGATTACCTTGAAAGAATAGCAATAAACTTAAAATATATTTTGGCTCACTGATGTGTGTTAAATTTACAAAGAAAGAAATGCTTAACCAGCACTTTTGTACTTGCCATAACTAATTTTTGCAAACTGATCGTAAGTTTAACATTATGCTACCTAGTCCTGCATCATTTTTAAGAATTTGATGAAGCCACCATTATCATACTATTGTTGATTTTCTGCCTATTTTGCCTTGAAACACTGCCTTCCTAACTGTGCAACAGCTACAGTTTGTTATATAGATATAACTAACGGTTTCAGTTATATCTCCAATGTCCATTCTTAATTAAAGTTAGATGTTAGAGATAATTGCAGGCTTCTGGAGCATGGTGGGGGAGGGAGGGGTTGTGCAAGCTGGAATGTTTTAAGGGCAACTTAAATTATGCTTCTGGATTGTCTGGGGACATTGTAATGTTGAAGATTTTCAGTTGTTGAGTGCAGTATCCCTCGACCTGGGCAACTTTAAGAGCACACTTTTGGTCAACATGATACAAAAAAGATATTGAGAGTCTAGGACGAGTGCAGAGAAGAGCAACAAAGATGATTAGGGAGCTGGAGGCTAAAACATATGAAGAACCGTTGCTGGAATTGGAGATGTCTAGTTTAATGGCCTTGATAGTACAGTGGTCTACGCACCCTGTTATTAACACAGCTCCCTGCAATTTCTGCTGGTTGGAATCTCTCCAAGGCTCAAGGTTGACTCAGGCTTCCATCCTTTCTAAGGTAGGTGAAATGAGGACCCAGTTTGTGGGGGCAATAAGCTGACTTTGTATAAATATACAAAAGGATGAAGGCTATTGCTGAGCACATTGTAAGCCGCCCTGAGTCTCCGGAGAAGGGCGGCATATAAATCAAATTTAAAAAAAAAATAATAATGGGGGAGAAACAAGGGGAACAGATAGCAGTCTTCCAATATTTGAGGGGTGGGATGCCACAAAGAAGAGGCGGGTCAACCTATTTCCCAAAGCACCTGAAGGAGAAGAAGCAATGAATGGAAACTAACGAAAGAGAGGACGAGGGATGGGATTCAGCTGGTTTTAACCGGTTCGGGTGTACTCTGACAATCAGCTGAGAACGAACTGGTTGTTGTGGCCCGCCAGTGGCCTGCACGGATTGTTGCTGATCCCAATGATGAGGAGGCTGGTGTGGTGTCGCGCCAGCAGCCTGTGCAGCCGGCGCTCGAGTCGGAGAGCGAGGAGGCTGAAGAAGATGTAGTGCCAGAGGCAGGGATTCAGCCAGGACCTTCAGAACCTCCAGAGGCTCCTTTAAGTGCAGAGGATAAAGTGAGGAGTCTCTTCTCAATGCATGAGCACACAGAACTGCCAAACGGCAAGAGTGGTCCCTCAGGAGGAGATCTCCTTGAGAGTAAGTCTTGGGGCTAATTGGCCACTCCCTTAGCCTATTGAAGAATGCACACAGCTTGCAAAAAGCTACAGGAAACAACGTTCGTTCATTCGCTGATCATTGAGTTTGGATTTTTTCTGGAAACAGTGCTTCTGGGCTTTCTACCAACTCTAGTAAGACTCTATCTTATCTGTGAAATTTCTGGCAGGTTGTTAAGAACATTTTATTAACAGCCTGCATTTGCAAAAGACTGCGTTTTGAAGTAAACTGAGTTTTGTTCTGAGATTTATTTATTTATTTATTTATTTAATTAATTTTTATGCCGCCCTTCTCCTGAAGGACTCAGGGCGGTGAACAGCCAGGGTTAAAATGCATACAGTATGAAAATTAAAATAATTTAAAAAATAATTAAATCATTTTGGCTTCCCAATTTTAAAACCACTTACCCATAAAATTAATCAATTAAAATCTTAAGCCAGCCCAGCTCGCTGAAACAAGAAAGTCTTCAGAGCCCGGCGGAAAGTACGGAGGTCCAGGATCAGTTGTATCCCTGGGGGTAGTTCATTCCAGAGGGCGGGTGCCCCCACAGAGAAGGCTCTTCCCCTGGGGGTCGCCAGTTGACATTGCTTGACCGATGGCACCCTGAGGAGACCGTCTCTATGGGAGCATATTGGCCGGTGAGAGGTTATCGGTGGCAGAAGGTGGTCTCGTAGATATCCAAGCCCTAAGAGTGCTTTAAAGGTGAGAACCAAAACCTTGAAGCACACCCGGAAGACCACCGGAAGTCAGTGCAGCTTGTCCAGGAGAGGTGTTACATGGGAGCACCATGTCGCCCCCATAATCACTCGCGCGGCTGCATTCTGGACCAGATGGAGCCTCTGGGTGCTCCTCAAGGGGAGCCCCATGTAGAGAGCATTACAGCAGTCCAGGCGGGAAGTAACGAGGGCATGAGTGACCGTGCATAAGGAGTCCTGATCCAGAAAGGAGTGCAACTGGCATATCAGGTGAAGCTCATAAAAAGCCCCCCTGGCCATGGCTGTCATATGCTCTTCCAAAGACAACCATGCATCCAGGAGGACGGCCAAGTTACGGGCCCTCTCCGTGGGGGCCAATGACTTGCCCCCAATAGCCAGCAATGGCACCAGCTGGCTATATCGGGACGCCGGCAACCACAGCCACTCGGTCTTGGAGGGGTTGAGTCGGAGCCTGTTCCTCCCCAATCTCAAACAAAGGGGAAGTTTCCTGACAGTGAGAACAATTAACCAGCAGAACCAGATTGCCTCCAGAAGTTGTGGATGCTCCATCACTGGAGGCTTTTAAGAAGAGATTGTCTAAGCATTTGTCTGAAATGGTATCGGGTCTCCTGATTGAGCACGTGACTGGACTAGAAGACCTGTTATTCTGTAATTCTGCAAGATGTGTGGCTTCAATTCCCAGAGTTCCCCAGCCAGCCAGTGTTCCAAAAAATGGAATTCTGGGAGTTGAAGTTCTTAAACAGCTAAACATTGCCAAGGTTAAGAAATGCCAGTCTAGTGGTTGGAACTGAAAACCCAGCCAGAAGAGACTTGGAGCATTTTCCAAGTGTTGGTAAGAGGTCTCAAAATATGTGATCAAATGAGTGTGAATAGTATTCAAATGTTCAAATTATTTCAAATTTGGAAAGGCTGAAATGCTTTTTTTTTTTTTTTTTTGCTTTGAAGAGTTGTTTTGGCCTCACTGGGACAGTTTTTGAACTTGAAACCCATCTGGGAAGATGGGAAGAGCATCATCACACAAACGGAAGAAGCTGAGAATTTGCAAAACTGCTGATAAATGTTATCCTTTTCCAATCAGATCACTCTGCCCAAATTTCAACATAACATGGATTCAGAACAGCAGCTTTCACACTCCTAGTGACCCACAATTATAGATCATTACATTTTATTAATCAGGTCAATAATTGAACCAGATGGTTATTTTATACACTCAGGCCAATTCAAATCTGGCCAATAAATCAAGCAAACCTGCCCACATTTCTTAGTTTATCTCGCAATCTTGCAAATGGACCCCTTTGCATCTTTCACACCTGTAAAGTACCTGATGTCCACGTTGGACTCAAAATCACACGCTAAGAATCAGTGTCCCACCCGTGTGAATGGGAACCCAGCAGTGTCATCTGTGTGGCTTGTATCAAATTCTACTCTTCACATAATTTGCTCCTTGGAACTGGTAGAAAATTCCCTCCTTGACTCAACAGAGAGAAAGAGCATGTCTGTCTGTCTGTCTGTCTGTCTGTCTGTCTGTCTATGTTTCATATTTCCTCTCTCTCAGAGGGGCTTTTGGGCAGCATATAAGTATAATCACCTTATGAAACAGCATATTGAATTGATAACAAAATATTAAGATTAATTCAGGATTAAAATGTTAAAAATGATTAGATTATAACATTATAAAATTTCAAAGAAATAATAAAAACACTGAATAATAGAGTTGGAAGGGACCTCGAATGTCTCCTTGTCCAACCGCCAACCCCATCAAACATCCCCATTTGTTTATCCCGGGTACTTAGGAAGGACTTGATAGGTGGATAAAAATGCCCAATCCGGTCTGAAGGTCTGACAGGCTGAGCAGGAAACCAGAATAATTCATTTATTAGTGTTAATTTCTGGCTGGCCCTGCTGTAGGGATACTGCTATATGTAATTTGCACAATAGAAACATGTACAATAATTTAATCTATCTGTGGAAGAGCCATTTAAAAAATAAGGTGTTGGTCATTGCAACACTGTTGATGCTATGCAACATTTGTACGTGTGCACATTCAGTTGTGCGACCATGACCAAAATCCTTTTTTTAAAAAACCATACTGTGTGCACTCGTAGTTTCATATTTCAGTTAAATGTTTCAGAAGTATTATTTCTGCTTTTTGTAAATCCAATATACTTCATTTTCTGCCTGGGGGTTTCTCTTTCCATTACATTGATTCGGTTTTGTAATAAAACAGTGAAATGAACTCACTTGCATGAAGAAAGGAATAAAATGGGTAATTACCAGAACCGTATGAATTTCCACACCTTTATCTGTTAATCTCTGAAAGGTATGAATTAGATCACTCTGGAAATCTCCTTTTGTCTTTATTTTAAAAGACACCTTTTGATCACCAACGCTCAGCCAAGAAGTTGAGAAATAATGGTCAGAAGGAACAATATATAATTATCCCCCCTCCCCCAATTGAATAGAAGAGGAAGGAAAAGCAAAGCTTCCTTTTCATGAATTGGTTGAAAAGGTAGATGGATTGATCAGAAGGTGATTTGTTAATGAGCAAAGACCATAGCAGGGAAATAGAAAGAGAGGGATTTAACTATAACACCAAAAAGGAGTATATTGTCAACAGACTAGAGCAAAGGAGAAAGTGAGAAGATAGAAGTTGTGCAAAGCTCAGATTAACTAATATCTATCTGTCTGCCTGCCTGCCTGCCTGCCTGCCTGCCTGCCTGTCTATCACAATAAATACATGATGATATGTCTGACATAGAACAGAGAATAGAGAATAATAGGACTGGAAGAGACCTTAGAGGTCTTTTAGTCCAACCCACTGCTCAAAGCAGAAAACCTACCACCCCAGATGAAGAGTTGTCCAATCTTTTCTTGAAAACCTTCAAACATGTAGCAGCCACAACTCCTGGAGGCAAGCTGTTCCATTGATTAATTGTTCTCACTGTCAGGAAATTCCTCCTTATTTCCAGGTTGGATCTCCCTGTGATGAGCTTCCACTCATTGCTTCTTGATCTGCCCTTGGATACTCTGGAGAATAAGTCAACTCTTATCTGTGACAGCTGATAAAGGGCAGCTATCATGTCACCCGCTGGCGCTTCTCTTTGTTATAGAACCTAGCTCTTTCAATCATTCATTTTACACAATTCCTAGAACCTTTCTGAAAAGAAATCTTGTTTTCAGCCTTGATAATTTTTGTTTCTGCTCCATCGCTTGACTCCCTGGATCGAGGACAAGAAGCCATGGATGGAAACTAATCAAGGAGAGAAGCAACCTGGAACTGAGGAGAAGCTTCCTAACAGTGAGAGTAATTAACCAGTGGAACAGAAGTTGCCTTCAGACGTTGTGGGTGCTTCATCATTGGAGGTTTATTAAGAAAAAGCTGGACAGCCACCTGTCTGAAATGGTCTAGGGCCTCCTGCTTGAGCAGGGGGTTGGACTAAAAGACCCCCAAGATCCCTTGCAGCTGTATTCTGATTGAAAATGATAAAACTATACAAAACCTATTGACCATACAAATAAAATAAAACTGCAACCGTATCTGGTGGACTGTTATTCATCCTACTACATAATAAGATTTAGGGTACTGCCCTTTACATGGGGCTAAATGAGCTGGAAATGACAATTGTTAGAACAAAACATAAAGTTTGCTTTGTTGGCTGCTGTTTGATGATGGTGGCTGGTGGATGATCGATGATGTTTAGCACTATTGTGCTAAAATAAAATCAAAAGTTGGTTTGATGCATTTCCCAATCTAGCTGGCTAAAATTTAAAATCTATTTGGTCTGGAGAACAGGGCAATAGTGATTTCCAGGGCAGCGTCTTTGCTGGAACAATTAGGATGCTTTAATGTCTTTTTGGAAGAGAACATTGAGTTTGGGGTGACAACAAACTAGCTGTAATGTGATTAGCTCTGCAAGGGATAGGAAGCCATTGGCAGAGAGTATTAAAATTGTAGTTTGAGCAGTGGAGAGGCACATGAATGAGAACAGGGAAAACAACTTTTGCTTCACCGTAGGAATAAACAGAATGACTTGCAAACGAGTGAAGTGTAAAGTGAATGGGTTGCATAGCTAAATATATACATGGGCATGGTGGATTATTTATTTCAAATTATTTCAAAGTATTTGAAGGCAGAGTAATCATAACTTTAAGAGCAGAATTTGCATCTTAACAGCAGAGAGAGATGCATAATGGCCAAATCAATCTTGATCTCTTTGAGCCAAATATAAATTTTGTATCCCTTGTTGCCTCCAAATAGGCAGGCACCTCTAAAGAATGGTGGTCATTTCTCTTTCAGCCAGAAGCCGTATGTGTGATGCAAATGTCCCAGGTTGCTGCATGTTGCTTAAATGCCCGGGAAAAAGAACATTTAAGAAAAATGCATATAGTATACATTTGGGTAAAAAATAGTGGTGGCATTACAATGGATGTTGTCAGTGACGTGTGGAATGAATGTCTAACACCAAGGAGATCTTTGCTTGGGCTCTTGGGAGAATAGAAAATCTTGTTACCCATTTTTTGTGTCATTAATCTGGCCTCTCTAAAATAGACCAAATGTAAATTTCAGGCAGCTTCACAGCTTTAAATCAGATTTATTGCAGCATCAAGTCAGTCATTGCTGTGCTAAGCTCTCAGTGACTTATAAAAGGGGTAAAAGAGCAAAGCAAACTTCATCTAAACATATTAAGGAAAGCATACAGGTGTGCAAGGAGAAGCAGGATGGATTCAAAGCCCAATCCTGCTAGATCTGTGTGAGGAGGGGGAAGAGGGGAAACCCACCGAAAAGGAAAATCCACTGGTGTAGCCCTTCATAATATTTAGCATTCAGATCTTCAGATCACACAACATCAGTGCCGAAATGTTCACAGAAGAGGCCCTTATCTTTATCTCAGTGAATCCATCAGATATCTGATCCTCCTTTTTTTCCATAGGAAAAGAGCAGGCAGAACCTGGGTGGAGTCAAGACCTCTCTTCAGCCTAGAATCATTACGATCCCACAAATGGTCCAAGTCTAACACCTCTTGAATCCCATTGACTCTTATCTAGCGCCAATTTAGTGCAGACCATTAGTTGACTAGATTCTTGTGTATCGACATGGGCAATAAATCAGATTAACTGGAATTCAGCGCATGGTGCCGATTCTTCACACCTGACATGCTCCCACTCAATCATTTCTACTATGACTTTTTTGCTTTTCTAGTGTGATCTACTTCTTATTTAAATCAAATATGGAGGAAATGGTCTTGGATTCAATTTTATTTTATATTTTTGTAGATTTGCTCCATTTCCACAGATTCTGTATTCACAAATTCACAGCAGAGGTCACACCTAAAAATAGATGATAGCGCTTATCTTAAAGCAAAAAGTTAAAGATAAATGTATGTGTGAGAAGAAAATAGGCACCAAATTATAAACTATTAAGTGGAAATCCTTCATGTGAAGTGTGGAAATTACAGAAAAGGCAACATAGATCAGAAAAGAGAGATTGTTTTCTTTTGTTTTACAAAAAATCATAAACCAATGGAGAAATAAACCTACGTTTAGGAAAATGTAGAATTGGATAAAATTAGATTCGCCCATTGTGAATTTCCCCCACATTTATACTTCTTTCTTTGTCTCTTTGTTGCTTTTGTTCATTCATTCATTCATTCAATCACTCTTTTATTATGGTCACAGACATAATTATTCATTATTTGCTGGTCCTCCATTAAATCTATCCTATTTTAAAGCATCTAAAGCAACCAAAGATAATCTGTCTAAACTGCTCCCTATTATTATTGATGTTGCAACTCTTCCTCTAAATGATGATGATGGTGATAAACTTTCATTCATTAAACATGAAACTCAGTCAACTGAATATTTAAAAATGTTATCACAAATACCATTGACTGGTGCTGATGGTTGATACGGGTTGCTGCCAGCATCCTAGGTATCAGCCAAGTACCTTCTTAAGATGTACTTAAGATGTTGTTGTTGTTGTTGTTGTTGTTGTTGTTGTTGTTGTTATTATTATTATTATTATTATTATTATTATTATTATTATTATTATTATTATCTGAAGCCTATTTTTGATCAAGAACTCTATTTTTCCACATTCAATTAATAATAAATGTTTATTTTTTGTCTGGTGCTATTTTTGTTACTCTTTTATAATAGCCTTAGTCATTCTTATTATCATATGATAAATATTTGACTTAATTAGGTCAGTGATGACACTGTGGAAACAAAGTGCAGAACTGAAATGGGATTTAGGTGACTTCACTCCTGGGTACCTGTGGAGCTACTGCCTCTCACCAAATCCATCTTTTCTCTCTCTCTGGAGAACAAAACCGTTAAGATTTTATTTTTTCCAATTTGTAATTCTTGTATGCCACCCAAAGTCATTGGTAAATTGGTGGCCCTAAAAAATTTAAATAAATGTGTTTATGTCCAGGAAATGAACAGGATTGAAGCTTGCAGGCTTCGATTATTTCTCCATGACAGTCCCAGACTTCTGGACTAGCTTCCCTTTGGAAGCAAGATTGCCTCAATTGTTTTCCAGAAACCAGTTGGAACATTTTCCAGAAACCAATTGGAACTGAATTATTCTGGATGGCTTTGGGTGGGATTATGTCTGAGTAATTAAATAATGCCATATAATTTTAATTTAACTACATTTTAATTTTATTCTGAACATGTAATTGTTGTGTTTTGGTGTTTTGGTATGTGAATGGGTGAATGGATGGATGGATGGATATTAGATAGATAGATAGATAGATAGATAGATAGATAGATAGATAGATGAGAGAGAGAGAGAGAGAGAGAGAGAGAGGGAGGGAGGGAGGGAGGGAGGGAGGGAGAAAGAAAAATGGAGAGAGATTTCCCTATTATTATAGAGGAAATATTTAACTGTGGAGATGTTAAAATACTGCAAGCAAACTGCAAGTCAAATGTTGTTTGGCCTATCCAGGAGACTTCTGCTGCTCTCAGGCCAGCTGAAGTAGGTAATATGAAAATTGTTTTTAATAACATTCAAAATAATCCCAACAAAACCTTTGCTTATTATACATTTAATTTAACTGCACCTGTGATCCCCAAAAGTTTCATTTAAACAAACAAAACCCCAAAAAAACCAAAACACCCTGTTATTTGAAATGCTAAGAAATACAGAAAATACACTTGCAGCCCTGATCTCCTGCAGGCTACACAGTGACAAAATCCCTTCACAAACACACACACACACGTACAGAGAAACAACACCTATTCCTGGCAGAAGGAAATAAACTTCTCAGAAGGGCTGGTCCTTGCCAATTTCAAGTGTTTTGTCAGGTTGACTGAAAGGAAGTTTCAGAGCCAATGGCTTGGCATTCTCCTTGCAGAGCCCGAAGCCAGAATGAGACAAAAATCCTCTAATGGGGTTATTATTATGTCCTAATATCTCTCTTACTCTGGATGATTTCAGCTCTCTTGCAGTTCAGCCAAAAAGTATTCAGCCTCTGAGCTCAGCTGGCACTGGGACTTTCCAACTGAGGCAGAATCCCATAAGTCAGATTTGCAAGCTTGAGTTGACTATATATCGGTAGCAGAATATCAGTTCCAGAATAAGAGCTGGAAGGGACCTTGGAGGTCTTCTAGTCCAACCCTCTGCTGAAGCAGGAGAGCCTATAACATTTCAGACCAATGGTTGTCCCATCTCTTCTTAAAAACTTCCAGTGATGGAGCACCCACAACTTCTGGAGGCAAGTTGTTCCACTGGTTGATTCTTCTCACTGCCAGAAATTTTCTCCCTAGTTCTAGGCTGCTTGTCTCCTTGATTACTTTTGATCCATGCTTCTTGTTCTGCCTTCAGGTGCTTTGGAGATTAGGTTGACACCACTCTTCTTTGTGGAAGCCCCTCAAATGTTGGAAGACTGGTATGATGTCACCCCTAGTCCTTCTTTTCATTCAACTGGATATAGCCAATTCCTGCATATAACTATTCATTATATGTTCAACCTCTAGACCCCTAATCATCTTTGTTGCTCTTCTCTACACTCCTTTGAGACATCTTCCACTAGAGTTAGACCCAACAGGTGAAAACATTTGGCTGAACATGAAGATAACAGATTTGAACCTGAGTGTTATTTGGTGGGGAAACCATCAGTGACTATATCCTCGACTGGGACCTCCATTAAAAAACAACAACAACTTAAGAAAAGGCGGAATAAGAAAAAAATAACTAATTATATCCTCAAAGGAAAAGATTGTGCCTGCTAACAGTACTCCAGTTTTCTATTCACTTGTTTCTGAAAACGACACTCTCTTAAAAGCACCTTAAATGCTAATTAAGAGCTACCATCAATTGTACAGGTTTCTGGTATTCTTTTGACTTTGGAAACTCAAGATTGAAAAAGATTGAAGTGAAAAGGTACTGGAACAAAATATTAAATGAAGGGAGAACACATTAAATTCAATTCCCTTTGACTCAGAAAGAGTCTTTAATTGATTTTAAATAGGGTGTTAAGAAGTCGGCTGAACATGCTGTTAATTCGAACGAATGAAGCCCTTGCATTATACTGCATCAAAACATTTCTAGAGGAGGGGCATGAAAGATGGGATTAAGATTCCAACATTCTGATTTAATTTCGTTGCGGGCTTCAAGTGATGTACTTTTCCTTGCCTACTAGAGTTATACCAACAATTGTAGCTATTCAAGCAGTCACAAGTTTGGGGTGCCTAGGATAAGAAATAAAAACTCAGTGACTTTTACTCAGTTAATTTTTGGTTTGCAAATTGACTTTTGAGATGCTTACCCAAAAATGTTTACATGTTTACCCTATTGAGTGCTCTAAATTATTTCCCATTTTCAAATCCTGGGTTGCTTTACCAGACTGTGTGCCCCTTCCCTCCAATTTTGCATAGATTTTAATATGAAAATGGCTCAGCTGTAGATGTTTATTTTGTAATTATTATTATTCTCTTTTATTCATTAAAAATGAAACTCAGTCAACTGGACATTTAAAAATATGTCACAAATACCATTGACTGGTGCTAATGGTTGATACAGGTTGCTGCCAGCGTCCTAGGGATCAACCAAGTACCTTCTTAAGATGTACGACGTTCCGAGTAGCAGTTTTTTGCAGTTCCACTGGTGTTATTGCAGGAAGCTGCAATTTGTTGATATATTTTATAAAATTCTTGGACATGGTACCAAGTGCCCTGATAACAATGGGTATCACCATGACATGTTTCATCCATAGTCCTGTAGTTTCTATGGCCAGGTCGCGATATTTCATGATTTTTTCCAGTTCTTTTTCTTTGACTCTGGAGTCTCCTGGTACCGCGATATCAATAAATTGTACGTTTCGGTTTTCGACAACTGTGATATCTGGCGTGTTGTGTTCTTCTTCTTCTTCT
The DNA here is from genome assembly GCA_022577455.1 of Arizona elegans. NCBI lineage: Eukaryota > Metazoa > Chordata > Lepidosauria > Squamata > Colubridae > Arizona > Arizona elegans. Next base: position 103,077,007 of record JAKOOJ010000005.1, read on the forward strand.
TCTTCTTCTTCTTCTTATTATTATTATTATTATTATTATTATTATTATTATTACAGTGTTTTCCCGAAAATAAGACATCCTCTGATAATAAGCCCAATCGGGCTTTTGAGCACATGTGCTAAAATAAGTTCCTACCCAAAAATATTTAATTGCATGCGCAGCTGGTCCCCGCCATTTCCTCTGGTTAGGGTTAGGGAGACAGAGCTGGAAATCAGGTAAGACAGCAAGAGGAGCCCCTCTTGCTCCACATGCCCCAAAATAATACGACCTCCCTGAAAATAAGGCCAAGCGCTTATTTTGGGGTTCAAAAAAATATAAAACAGGGTCTTATTTTCAGGGAAACATGGTATTATTCTCATCATTCTCATCATTCTCATTATCAATCAGATTTTTATCCTGCTGTTATTACTTTATAAGAAGCAAAAGGAGGTGAAAATACACCATGTCCCTTCATTCTCCTCCTCTTTTCCCCCACAACGACAACCCTGTGAGGTTGGTTGGGCTGAGAGAAAATGATTGGTCCAAATTCACTTAACCAGTTTTCAAGGTTTAGATGGGACTAGAATTCCCAGTCTCCTGCTGATTGGCCCAAAGTCACCCAGCTGGTTTTCATGCCTAAAGCAGAACTAGAATTCTCTGTCTCTTTGTCTCTCTACTGGTTTATAGCCTTAACCGCTGCACAAACTGAGTGTCCCATTTGTATGCTGCAGATGTGTGTGTCTTCTCTTTCTTTGACAATTTTGCTAATATGCTTTTTGGTGTGTTTTCTTCTCTGTGTCTGGGAAGCAAATTAGTTTGGCATGTTTGATGTTAAGGAATGGACACTTTTTAACTTGTTTATAAATGATCAAGCATTAAGGGTGAGCAGTGAGCCATCCAATTTTGCTGATGATACTAAATAATTCAGGGCAGACAAACCAAAAAGGCATTGCAAAAGGGAAATGGGCTTGAAAACAGTGGATACGGTTTAATATAAACAACTCTGGGGTTCTTGGGGTTTTTTGCCCATTGGAGCGAAAAAAATCCAAACTTGGTATATATAGTAATATGATTTGGTTGTAAGTGACTGATCAGGAAAGGGATATTAAACTTGGCAATAACAACTGGCCAAAAAATGTCATTTCAGTGTATAGTTGCTTTAAAAAGAAGCAAATTTCCTGCTAGGAATCATTGGGAAATAATAATCTCTGTATGCTAATTCCCTAATTGCAAGTTGATTTGGAATTGCCCCCATGAACCCTCCTTTCCAGATTTGGGGTCAGGCCAAACACAGAGGGACTACATCATTAAAATTTTTGACTGATCTTGGGAGGGTGTGAAGTCCATCTAACTGAATGTCAAAGCTGTTACAGGGCAAAAGCAGCTATGTGTTACTGTGTGTTAATACAGGTGGCTTAAATCAGTCATGCTCCTGTTTTCTTGCAGAAATAGTAATAAAATGTTAATAGTGAGTTTGGTCTAGTGGTGAAGGCCTCAGGCTGGAAAGCGGGAGATTGTGCATTCTAGTCCCACTTTAGCTATAAAAGCCAGCTGGTGACTTTGGGCCACCAGGAAGTGATGAATTCTAGGTCCTGCCTTAGCGATGAAAGCCAGCTGGGTGATTTTAGGTCAGCCACTTTTTCTCACCTCACAGGGTTGTTGTTGTAAGGAAAATGGGAGGAGGAAAGGGTGTTGGATATGTTCACCACCTTGAGTTATTTGTAAATAAATAATAAAGTTGGGATATAAATAGATAAATAAATAAGACGTTTGCCCAAGGAATGGGTAAAGTGGTTAATTTGACCCCATGATAAATGGGCAGGTGAGATATCCTCACCCCCATTCCCTTGCTGTAAGGTCCTGCCTCTACTCCCCAATCAAGAAAGTACAGACTCTTCAGGCAGCAGCATTTCAAAAGGAACCTTTTATTGAAAGGGGGTGATTGCAAGACAAAAGCAAAGCAGGGTCTGAGTCCCCCCCCCAGGCAATTCCCCCCAGAGTAAAGTGGTTAGAAACCCCTCCTCTCCGTTGGATGTTGAATGAACCAATCCGCAGGTGTGAAGATGTGGTGGAAGTGGTCATCCTGAGAAAGAGAGAAGGATTCGTTCCCATGTGTTTCTTCTGTGAGGCTTCCAAACTGAAAGAAAACAGATGGCACTCCCCCCCCCCCCTTGTACGTCCCCCAAAGTAAATCCAAGCACAGGCAGAATAGGTGACAGGGCAAAAGTTATAAACTAGGGAATTACAGGATAGGTAGGAAAACTGGATGAGAGCAATAAGTGAGTAAAAGAATCCGGGGTCCCCTCCCCACTTGAATGGCAGTATCACGATAGGGATCGGACACTTGCCTTCTGTTATCAATGTCGTCCAGGGCTGGGATTCATCCGGTTCGGACCAGTTCGGGCAAACCAGTAACTACAGCTATCCTGTCTTATACAATCACCATGTTTTTGAAGCAGCGCGCATCTGCGCAAGGCACGCTCGCTCATTTTCAATTCTGGGTGAACCAGTTATTAAATTATGTGAAGCCCACCTCTGATGCCGTCTTTAGCACAATTCCAGCATCCTCAGATTGGCTTAGCCGCTTTGCCAGGCATTATATCTTCTTATGGAATATACGCGCATAAAGCGATTTCTAACATGTTCCACTTCCAGTGAAATGTCAGCTAAGGGTGTCTGCAAAATGCAATTTGAATATTTCCAGGATATAATCTTTGATCAGATTATTTGTTATTGGATAATTGGATGTCGCCTTTCCCCCAGATGATGTTGGAACTAGGAACTCAGTAGATTCAAGACAAGGGCAGACATCAGTCAAACAAAAATGACACAAGGGCATGTCAGCTTTCCTACTTTAAGGCCAAGGAGAATGACTAGATTTTCAATAATTTTTTGAATATCAGGGTGGGAGACATACACTTTTGGGGAGTGGGATGGGGGAAGCAGATGTCATCATATGCTGTTCCTCAGGGCATGGACCACAATACAGAACATTTCCTAAGGTCCTAAGAGGTGATACATAGACTCTCAACACATACTAGTTTGCAGTTATAAGATTCTGCCAACTAGCTATAAAAGGGCAGCTGGATTTTGCTATTTCTAACCGCTGGTGGCACAGTGGTCAAAATGCAGTATTGCAGGCTAACTCTGCTAACTGTCAGCAGTTCGATCCTGACTGGCTCAAGGTTGACTCACCCTTCCATCTTTCCGAGGTTGGTAAAATCAGGACCCAGATGGTTGGGGGCAAGAGGCTGACTCTGTAAACTGCTTAGAGAGGGCTGTGAAGCACTCTGAAGCAGTACATAAATCTAAGTACTGTTGGTACTTTTTCTAATCTTAATTTTATTTTGCCCATATCTGGATTAGTATTTAATTCATCAAAACATGTGTGTCCCAGATATATACAAAATTTATATTTAATGCAGCCCAATATAATGATGGTATATTATTTTCACAAATCAATGGATTTTGAGCCGCTTTAGCAAAAAGGACAACAACCCTGTGTTCTGATATCTTTTGTTGGAAAACTGCAATTAAGAAAACCATATTGATGAAATAACAACGGTTGTTATCTGAGGAGTAGTTTCGGAACAAGAAATTAAGGATGCATAAAGAATTTCAATGATTATCCTGGATTTTGAGTGTAGTGTCACATGGCAACAAGGTTCAAGGAACAGCAGTTGCTAGGCAATGAAAGAATCAGGAACGCAGGGGAAGGGGAGGTGGGTATATAAAAACAGCTTAAGAAGAGAAATAATAATAAAATTAAAATAAAAGTTGAAGCCCAAATCACCAATATGGGGAAAAAAATAAAGTGAATGAAAGTAATAATAAAAAAATGAAGTAAAATGAATGAAAATTAAAATGAAAAAGAATAAAATGTTAAGATGAAAGACGAATGATTTGAGAAGCAAATATTGCAAAAACAAATCAGCCAGAGATGTAGCAGAAAGGATTAGCAGCAGACTGTAGCCAAAAAGCACCATGCAGCTTTCAGAGCAACAACTGATCTTCAGGCTGCAAAAGTTATGCCACCAGTGGGAAAAAAAAGCCCTTTAGCAGGATTTGCCTCTAGGTCTCAAGTGCTGCCTGATGTTTTTTTATTTTTTTTTAATTTGATTTATATGCCGCCCTTCTCCGGAGACTCAGGGCGGCTTACAATGTGCTAAGCAATAGCCTTCATCCTTTTGTATATTTATACAAAGTCAGCTTATTGCCCCCACAAACTGGGTCCTCAATTTACCTACCTTAGAAAGGATGGAAGGCTGAGTCAACCTTGAGCCTGGCGAGATTCGAACCTGCAGTAATTGCAGGCAGCTGGTCTTAATAACCAGCTTAATAACAGGGTGCTTTAGACCAAGGCTCTTGTGTTTACAGATGGCCACTCAACATTCGAATCAGGAATCTGGCTCTCTACCAGAAGGAAAGGGAAGGAAGGGAAGGGAAGGGAAAGGGAAAGGGAAAGGGGAAGGGGAAGGGAAGGGAAGGGAAGGGAAGGGAAAGGGGAGGGGAGGGGGAGGGGGAAGGGGAAGGGGAAGGGAAGGGAAAGGGAAGGGAAGGGGGAAGGGGAAGGGAAAGGGAAGGGAAGGGAAGGGAAAGGAAGGAAGGGAAAGGAAAGGAAGGGAGGGAGGGAAAGGGAAAGGAAGGGGGGAAAGGGAAGGGAAAGAAGGTAAAGGGAAGGGAGGGGAAAGGAAGGAAGGGAAAGGAAAGGTGACAGAGAGAGAGAAGAAGGGGAAAATATAGGAAAGGAAAAGAGAAAGAGAAGAGAAGAGAGAGGAGAGGAGAGGAGGAAAGGAAAGGGGAAAGAGAGAAGAAGGGAAGGAGAAAGGGAAGAAGATAGGAAAGAGAAGGAAAGGAATTGAATCTCAAATAATTACATAAATGGAAGGCAATGTTATTTATATCCATCTATTTGCTTTCTGAGTATTTTGAGGAAAGACAGTAACCAAAATGAGACAGTTCTGTGTTAATTAGCTCTACATTCTCATGCATGTTAACATTTTTACAAAACATAGTTTCTCATGTATACAAACCAGTTTTTAAATCTGTTTAAGTTTGATTAACGTTATATTGAAGATGTGTCGTGGATCATACAATTTAAAATATAAAGAAAATAACAAAATTACAATTATTTGAAGGAATCAGCAGCTGTTGTATCCTCACCACTGCCCAGCCACTGATGGACATGATCTTTTTAGGGAAAAAAAAATAAGCAAATGCACCTTTCCGTCTTTTAGACCTTTATTAATGAAGGGGGACATTAAAAAGCTTGTTAAAAGAAACCATCTTAGAGAGCAGCAGTGATTGATCTTGAATGCTGCTTTGGTTGAACGGTTTTTGATGGCGCCGTCTAAATTACCGTCTGCAATGCGAGACAAATGCTTGCCTTCATTTTTCTGAGATACCATCCCAAACAGTTTCAGAAGAAAAATAGAGAAGGTAGCTTTTTTACTGTGGGAGTTTAAAAATACTTAGTCATTTGCTTTGTCACACCAACTATTTCACTGGTGCAGACAGGATGTTAGCTTAGAAGGCTGCTTGGACATCAGTTTCTCTGATCTAAGCATAAATTGCAGAGAAGCCTTAAGCTCTTGAAAAATGCCACTGCAGACTACAATGCACAAGCAATTGATGTAGTAACTTATTTTTGGATCAGAGCATCTGGAAGAAATATTTAGTTTTTGCCCTTTTAAGCACTAAGTGCCGAAAAACTATTCTGCTTCACAACTCAGGCTAGATTAATATTTATAAAATTGGACGCTGCATAAACTTGAAATCATAGCACTTCACTTCTGGTCAACATCCTTTAGAATGTAAGCACATTTTAAAAAAAAAATAGCAAAGGAAAAAGGATGGTAGCATGATGCACCTGCAGTGGTAAGGCTCTGGCTGCAGCAGAAAGAAACCTAGAATTGACTCAGTTTTAGTGTGTGGTGGCCTAGTGGTTAAGACTCTGGGCTTGTCAATCAGAAGATTGGCACTTTGATACCCAAGGACTATGTGATGGGGTGAGCTCCTGTTCTCGCCCCAGCTCCTGTCTTCCTAGCAGTTTGAAAGCACTCAAAGGCAAGTAGATAACCAAGTACCACTTTAGTGGGGAGGAAGAGCACAGTTCCGTGTGCCTTGATGTATAATCGTACTGGCTCCATGATTGCAGGAAATGTCTTCAAACAACATTGGCTCCCTTGGCTAAGAAATGGAGATGAGCACCACGCCAAGTCGGACATGACTGCACAGGGGAAGCCTTCACCTTTATTGGCCAAATAACTGCCTGGATCAACAGATAGTAGTCCAGGGCTTTTAACATGTGGACTGGTTACCTCTAATCCTGATGTCATTCATCAGTGGTAGAAGACCTTCTTAAGAACTTTATGGTGCAAAGACTACCTTAGTCCCAGCTGTGAGTGATAAACTGAAACCTGAAGGTTCTCCAAACAGAAATGTCCATCATGTCAACAATCATCAGTCACTCAATTTCAAAACCACTAACTGCAGGGCAAAATATCCACTGAAGTGGGAAAAGGTTTGTAGAAATGGATTTCTACTGCTGGATCTATGAGAGGAGAATTGCACCCTCCAAGGGATGAAGAGAGACAATTGTTCAATATTGTTCCTTTCCATTTTGGGACAAAGATGCTTATCTATCCATACTGTTTCATGTACCTGAGACATTTTGGTCAAGTCTAAGCTTAGCAGCAGACGCGGTGGCTCAGTGGCTAAACCGCTGAGCTTGTCGATTGAAAGGTCGGCAGTTCAGTGGTTCAAATCCCTAGTGCTGCATAACGGGGTGAGCTCCCGTTACTTGTCCCAGCTTCTGACAACCTAGCAGTTTGAAAGCAGGTAAAAAATGCAAGTAGAAAAATAGGACCACCTTTGGTGGGAAGGGAACAGCGTTCTGTGCACCTTTGGAGTTGAGTCATGCTGGCCACATGACCATGGAGACGTCTTCGGACAGCCCCCTAGAGTCGGGAATGACTAGCACATATGTGTGAGGGCAGAATGGGACTTTTCAGCTTGAACACTTGGCCCTGCCTGTTTCTCCTCCAGGGTTTCGGCTCCACGTTATTACACTTTGGCACTTTGGCCTGCGGCCCCTCCGTCCCAGTCCCTTTGCTGCTACCCATTCGTCGAAGTACAGTTCGCGTCAGGCTTTTGGGCACCCAGGACAGTTCACAGCCAATCGGTGCAGGGGCTCAGGGGCTTTTGGAGTAGAGTGGGGGCTGCAGTTCAGAGGGAGGATCTGTCAGTTTGGAGCCTCCCGAGGCAGCCAAGAGCAGCGAGGGGGAGGGACCCAGCCACAAAAGACAGGGGAGGAGGACTGTAGAGGACGAGGGATCCATCAGGTGGGCTCCCTGTGGAAGCGGGGGCTGGGAGAGGGCAAAGGTATTTCTACCCCGACCAGGCTGCCTTAGTTAGCAGCGCTTCTGGCTCTGAAACCACCCTTGCCATGAGCCCCTCGCCTGTCAGTTCGGAGCCTCCCAAGGTGGCTGAGAGCAGTGCGGGGGGAGGGGGGCTATAGAGGATGAGGGATCCATCAGGTGGGGCTTTTGCAACCAGCTGGCAGGAATGGCTGGCCTGATCTTTTGCTTTTCCTTTCCCTGGTTTCTAAAGACCCATCTGTCTCAAGAGCCCTGCTTTATTCTAACCCCCATCCCCACCTCTTTGTTCCCTCCCTGGTTTCTGGGAGTGCCCAGCTGGGCTCACAGGTATACCACCAAATATTTGCCAGTGTCCTTTCTTGAGGTTATTTACCCTGGGCAGGCTAGCTCATGCCATACGCCTGTCAGGAGCAACAGACCCTCTGCCTTTGGCCCGGCTTGGTCAAACCCGCCTCTCCCCACTGTTTGCCAGGCTTCCCCTGTATGGCAGGGCTGGCAACAATGCTGCCCTCTGGGTGTGCCATGCCTGGACTTCAGTGGGAAGCCTGGCTGGCATGCTGGAGGGAGGTCCAGTAGGCAACCAAACATGCCAGCTGGACTCCCCCTAGAATTCCAGGGAAAGACCGTCCATCCTGACCGGGGGCTCTAGCCAGGGATGTTTGGGGAAAGGAACGTGAGCAGAGAAAGAGAAAAGGATAAGCGATTGGAATTAGTGTTGCTCCTCACTTCTCTTCATTTCCATCCTTGCAAGCAGCCTGGCTTTGAGCCTGTCCTCCTCTATGGCCAGCGGAAGTAGCTGACCTCCCTGATGTAGCCTCTGAACAAGAGGGGGACACAAGAAGCCCCACAGCCAGACCCCAGAATGGTTGAATGAATGGGTGGCTCTCCTTCAGGGCAGGGGGCAGCGGCCCCCCTGGGCTCCTCCAGAGAATGCCACCCCAGTCTTCGATGCTGAGGGGGCGAGGCTTGGCACACCCAGAGGGCAACATGGGTGCCAGCCCTGCCATACAGGGGAACCCTGGCAAATGATGGGGAGAGGCGGGTTTGACCAAGGAATCACGGGGCAAAAGCAGAGGGTCAGTTGCTCCTGACAGGCGTGTGGCATGAGCTAGCCCACCGAGGGTAAATAATAATAATAATAATAATAATAATAATAATAATAATAATAATAATAATAATAATAATAATAATAATATTTGATTTATATGCCGCCCTTCTCCAGAGACTCAGGGCGGCTTACAATGCGTTAAGCAATAGCCTTCATACTTTTGTATATTTATACAAAGTCAGCTTATTGCCCCCACAAACTGGGTCCTCATTTAACCTACCTTAGAAAGGATGGAAGGCTGAGTCAACCTTGAGCCTGGTGAGATTCGAACCTGCAGAAATAACCTCAACAAAGGACACTGGGCAAATATTTGCTGGTATACCTGGGAGAAGCAGAGAGGGAATGAAGAGATGGGGATGGGTGTTTCAGAGCCCCAAGCACTACTAACTAGGGCAGCCCTGGTTGGGGTAGAAATACATTTGCCATCTCCCAGCCCCCGCTTCCACAGGGAGAGGCCCTGGGAACTCCACCTGATGGATCCCTCATCCTCTACAGCCCCCCTCCCCCCATCTTTTGTGGCTGGATCCCTCGTTCTTTACAGCCCCTCTCCCGCCGTCTTTTGTGACTGGATCCCTCTCGCATGCTGCTCTCGGCCACCTCGAGAGGCTCCGAACTGACAGAGCCTCCCTCTGAACTGCAGCCCCCGCTCTACTCCCAGAGCACCCAAGCCCCTGCACCGATTGGCTGGCTGCGAACTGTCCTGGGCGCCCCAAAGCCCAACACGAACTGTACTTCAACGAATGGGCCACAGCGAAGGGACTGGGACAGAGGGGCCATGGCCCAAAGTGCCGGGGCATAATAATGCAGAGGCAAAACCCTGGAGGAGAAACAGGCAGAGCAAAGGATTTGAGCCGAAAAGTCCTAGACCTGAGAGAGGGGAATCTTTTCCTTTACCTTTAAGTTTAGCAGCCAAGTTAAATTCAGGAGTCTGACATTTACAGCTGTTTCCTGGTCAAACTGTGAACAGTCTAAATAGAATACACCTCATTAGGGAACCATCAAATGATTTTTCTTTTAATCTTTCTCTTTGAGGGTTTTGCCTTGCCTATTATATTCTGAGTCTCATCTCTGCATTTTCTTACTTAGCAATACCTTACTTGGTACTGCACAAAGCAATAAACAACAATAAATCTTCCTAATGGGATAGGGATTCTTGTCACTGATTTCAGTAGAATCTAAATATACAAGAAGTTATGTTGAGGTTGACATTAGAACATAGAACCCATGTGACTTTAGAAGATTATCCAATATATTTAAGAGGGAGGGGGGAGGGAGGGAGGGAGGGAATTCAGAGGACACCCTTAGAATAGCTGTATTGCAATATCAATTGTTAGTAAGAAGAAGGTAAATACAAATAATCTGTATGTATTACTGTGTTTCCCTGAAAATAAGACCCTGTCTTATATTTTTTTGAACCGTGAAATAAGCGCTTGGCCTTATTGCCATGCACTCAAAAGCCTGATTGGGCTTATTATCAGGAGATGTCTTATTTTGGGGAAAACAGGGTATATATAATTATATTATGTGTAATCCAACTTTTATTGAATGGCAATCAGGTGATGACCATTCCGTAAATTCTAAGGGAGCTGTTTTGCCACAAATGGTTTCAGTATTAACTATGAATAATTGACCTCCAAAATATGAAATTAACACTGTTGCCCGTATGAATTATGTATTTTGTTCAGTATTTTTTCCAGACTACGCAATATTTGGGCAGAATTCTGAAATAAGGTATTGAGGAATGAGATTATTAAAGTTATGCAATTGGAATGACAGTGTTTCCTGTTGCCAATCACTGTGAGTTGTTGTCTCAAAAAAATTAGCTGACAATTTAGTGCAGAAAAGACAATCTTTAAGATGAATGTTGCATTCCTGGAAAATGGAAAAAAAATCTTCCCAAAAATGTGTAGCTTGAATGTATAGTGTGTGCTAGAGATCTGTGTGTGATTGTGTGTTGTGTTTGTCTTTATGTATAAGGAACAATTTCTGTCCTTTTTAAACGGCACGTGAACCCATTGCGAACCGGTAGTAAAGGTAAGTAGAACCCACCCCTGCTCTGGATGTCATTGTTTAATTTCTCTTCATCAAACTACCGAGGGAGGGAGGGAAGGAGGGAGAAAGGAAGGAAGGAAGGAAGGAAGGAAGGAAAGGGGGAGGGAAGAGTTTTGCATCTCAAAATATAAATAACGGGCAATGCTATTTATCCATTTAATTGTTTTCTGAGTATTTTGAGCAAAGATAGTAACCAAAATGATAGTTTTGAGTCACTGTGTTAATTAACAATATGTTGTAATGTATGTTACAAAACACATTTTTCATGTGTTAAGGGAAGGGAAGGGAAGGGAAGGAAGAAGAGGGAATAGAACAGAACGGAACAGAACAGAACAGAATAGAAGTACCACTGTGAAAAATAAATTATTCCTGCCATTTTTGGGTTGAAGAAAGAGATCTACCAATTGCATTTTCTTCTTAGTGCTGTTCTAGATGGTCTAGAATGACCCTCTCTCGTTCCCCTCTTCCCTCTCCGCTTGGCTTGGCACCACAGAACAGAGAGGATGTGAAACAGGAAGGATTGAATACTGACTCAATTATTGCGAAGCTGTTTATCTTTCATTGCAGGCTTCTTTTGCATGCCTAGTTGAGTCTGTCTGCAAGGCATTCTGAAGTACCGTGTTTGCACAGGCTGAATGCTTGCCAGGCTGCTGGCATACATCTATCTAAATATGCCATGCTGGGTGGGCAGAAATGCTTGTGCAGAGATACCGTTGTATTGCAAAAAGCAGAAAAAGAAAGAAAATGACATCTGCATTTAAAAGATAACTAGGGATCAATGGACCATCCTATTTCCGGCCTGGGTGAGATTTGTACATACCCATTTGGAAGTTTACGCCATCTTGTTTCAAACGTAATTTGCATAAACATTCAAATCGGAGTACATTTTGAAAAGTAGCTGGTTTCAATTGCAGACTGCATCGGGCCAATACCAGACTATAATACAATACTATTTCCTTCTCAAGGTGCCTGAAGTTGTTTTATTTCCAAAATATATTTTTTTCTATCGACTTGAAGTGAAGAACAGAATCACAAACATGCTGAAAACTGGTGGATAACTCTCTAATAACTTGTATATTTTTTCTAGGCTAGAATTTATTTTCAAAAGAAGCATCTGGCATTCTTTCAATAGACCATAAGAGGATTACAATTATAAATCCTAGTACCTGGCTTATGTTGTACAGACTGGGCAGGCGAACAAGTCTTGGACTTATTTAGTAATTAGATAGGAGTCTATCGGAAAATCCCACTGAAGTTAAAATGGGCCATACTTTGACATAATTAATACTACCAATCTAGAAAATTGACTAGCTGCAATATAGGATGTGGTGTTTTTGCCTTTCTTTCTTTCTTTCTTTCTTTCTTTCTTTCTTTCTTTCTTTCTTTCTTTCTTTCTTTCTTTCTTTCTTTCTTTCTTTCTTCTTCCTTCCTTCCTTCCTTCCTTCCTTCCTTCCTTCCTTCCTTCCTTCCTTCCTTCCTTCCTTCCTTCCTTTATTATTTTTATGAATAACTCAAGGTGACAAACATACCGTATTTATCGGCGTATAACGCGCACTGGCGTATAACATGCACCTTAATTTTAAGAGGGAAGTTTCAGGAAAAAAAGTAAATTTTAAATAAAGAACTTTGAAGCATAACAAAGGTAGTTCAAAACTTTTTTTAATTAATATTTAAGCACATATAAAGATAAAGAACGTAACATGGAAGTAAAAACTACTGTTTTACCGAATAAGCTTTGATATTACTGTGATTCAGGTGATTAGGGCACCTGAATCACAGCCACAGTCACAACGCACTGCACACAACTGGCTCACCCACAATGTAAAAGCAGCTGTGCTAGACCCAGAATGGCCCCTGCAACAAGCAGGAACTTCACACAGCCACAAAAAGCCCAAAAACCCAACTTTCACACTTTACACACACAAAATTCCACATACAGCTTTGTGAGATTTTGTGTGTTTGTGTAGTTAGAGTGAAACACTACAAAAACACACTAAATCTCAGAAAGCTGCACAAATATTATTTTTATTTTTATATGAAAATTAAATTTAAAACTTCCTAAACTTTAAATGTCTAAGTCTAAAAAAAGAACAACTAAAAAAACTCCCCAATTAACTTTTTTTTTTTAAAGCTCCCAAAGGGGAAAAAAAACTTACCCAACAGAACAGGGGTCTCCAATCTTGGCAACTCTAAGACTTGTGGACTTCAACTCCCAGAATTCCTAAGTCAAGGCAGGCAGGCAGAAAGAGCTGCTCACCGATGAGCTTGATTGCAGCCAGGGATATTCAGTTGATTGCTGATGCATGGATTGCGGTCGTCATGCAATCAGCAACTAAGGCAGTGTTTCTCAACCTTGGAAGCTTGAAGATGGGTGGACTTCAACTCCCAGAATCCCCCAGCCAGCAGCGCTGGCTGGGGGATTCTGGGAGTTGAAGTCCACCCATCTTCAAGCTACCATGGTTGAGAAACACTGAACTAAGGTAAGGAAGCCAGACCATTCGTTCTTTTTACAGTATTTTTTAATACATATCGGTGTATAACGCGCACATGCGATTTCCACATTATTTTCAAGATGAAAAAGTGTGCGTTATACGCCGATAAATACGGTATCTAATACTCCTCCCGCCTCTTCCCCCGTAACATCAACCCTGTGAAGTGAGTTGGGTTGAGAGAGAATGAAGAGACCCAAAGAGCCAAAGCTGGCTTTCATGCCTAAGGCAGGACTAGAAATCAGTGGGGCAGACCAAGGGGGCAAACCAAGGTAGTACAGCCCCTAACAAAAGTTGTGTGGTGAATTCTTCTGTGCCAAGGAAACTGAAAATCCAACTCTTCCAAATTCAAGATAATGTTTTGCATTGTCTGATTTTTAAATACTCACAAGCAGCATTCACTGTTAGTTTAATGTAATAATTTGCACAACAGAAGAAGCAGGTTCCAAGGTTCAGCAAGATGTTTCATTTCAGCAAATGCTTCCAAGCAAAGTGTCCCTTCCAAGGAAAACTATGTAAATTGACTTAGATATATGTTTATTGAAAAGGGTCTTCAGCCTGCTGTGAAAACTGGAAATCAGGGTCTATTTGCTTCTGTCTTTCTAAATGATAGTTGAAATCGAGGGGGAGGGAGGGAGAGAGAGAGAGAGAGACTCAGTCTTTTCAAATCGTCATCAAAGCTATTTGTATACAAAGAAAGCACAAGAGCGATGCATCTTCAGTGCTTCTTCTGCATGGTTGGTTCCCAGTGCTATTGAAAGAAAACATTACTTGGAACATTTCCTCTTCACTTACTTAAAGGTTTTGTTTCTTTGCTTGTTTAAAAAGGATGAAAGGAGACATGGGGTGGAAATGATATGAAGATACAAGAGCAAAAATCTATCAATTGACTCTCAGGGTATATGTTTATAATTTCCATCAGAATATGTTTGGTTTGCTTCCTGTCATCATTGCTTTAGTTCTATAATGTATATGACTAAAAAAATAGTTTCAGGTTTTTCTTCTTGGCAACAGTTCTTTTCTTATTCTCCCTTTTAAAATGTTCCTTATCTACAGGAACTGAAGAACAGAATGAATTTCTAGCCAGATGCATGTTCCCAAGGAGAGGATAATTGTTCAAAAAGGTTTTCTCGTTGCCGGAATAGGGGTACACGATGTGTTGATTAGGAGTGTTCAAAACTTCAGTTAAATAATGATTTAATCAACTCACCCTTTCAAGTCACGTTTCAGCCACTTGTTGGTCATTTGTCTAGAATGGCATAGGGGCCTCCTGCCTGAGCAAAGGGTTGACTAGAAGACCTCCAAGTTCCCTTCCAACTCTGTTATTCTGTTATTCCAAATCAAGTCACCAAAGGAAAATCTCAAATCAAACCAGGAGGTTTCGAATGGATTTCAAGATGCCAGAACATCTCTGGGGGAGATGTGCAATCTTGACTGCAGTCAGGTTGATTGGATGAATTAAATGGTCCATCATTTAAGCAAACAGGACTCTGAATAAAATGCCAAAACTGAATGGTCTCCAAAATCCAAATCAAACCGCCCATTCAAAATCAGATTTTCATTCAATGTCGCTTCCAGGGGGCTTCATTTCTTGATGTTCTGTCATCACCTGGCCACCTTTGAGACCTTTGGCAGTAATGGAAACAATATCTTTATTTCTTGTATAATCAATATTGCTTTCGTAATCACACATGGCCACTGCTTGCCTGCTGTGGAAACGATTTGTTGTGTTTTGAGCTGTGAAAAGTTGAGCAGCCTGAAAGTAAATTCTTTTGCTAATGGGATTGTTTCTGTAGCAAACACTTCACAACTGATGGAGTATATTTTACAGTGTTTCGTAGGATTGGAAGGGACCTTGGAGACCTTCTAATCCAAACCGTTGACCTTAAAGCAGGAGAACGTATTCCCTTTTGGACAAATGGTTTTCCAATCTTTTCTGGAAAAGCTCCAAGGATAGAGCACTCAGAGTCTGTAGGAGGCTAGCTGTTCCTTTGATTAATCATTCTCCCTGTCAGGAAATTCCTCATTTCCAGGTTGGTCCTCTCTCCAATGAGCTTCCACCCATCGCTTCTTGTCCTGGCCTCAGGCACCTGGGATAACAAATGGATCCCCTCTTCCCTGTGACAGCCCCTCGGGTAGCTGTAGCATGAGGTGCTACCCAGGCAGAGCCTTCTTTTTGTTGGGGTAAACTTACTTAATTCCCTTAGCCATTCATACCTGCCTCCAAAACAGTCTTTCCCAGTCTCAGCAATTCAAAGATGTGTGGACCTCAACTCCCCATCTGGCCCCTAAAGTTATTTTTAGGCCACAGCAACTTTCTTTAGTGTTTCAAAACCTATAAAAGGACATATTGAGATGAATGAAAATGTAGAAAAGCAAAAGGTAGATTTGAATATTTTGAAACTGCAGCAAAAGAGCTGGGTACTGTGAAATTATTCAAGCGTGGGAGTTCTACCCCTCACTCCTGTTTGACCAGTCTGATTAATTAATGGAAGTTTCTAATTGAAATCAATGCAATATAAAGTGCAGAAAGTTTTATGGTTCCTAAATGGAATTTAACCCACCCTTTCAATTACTTTTTAATCTGCTGTCAAAGCAGAAGCACCCTAGCCTTTTGCTACGATGCATTATCTGGGGGATGACTAAATTCAGAGTCATAAAGAAATATTGCCGTGGACAGAAATAGTCCTGCCAAGACAGATACATCAGAAATTGGAGAGCCCACCTACATAAAAACTTCAGACTGTCTCCAGCTTTTGCTCAAGTTCAGCTGACAAAAAGGGGGAGCCTTCTAATGAAATAAATTGTATTAAAATCAAGTAGTTATTTTAATGGGGGGGGGGCTCATTGTGTTGAGTGTATACAGTTATTCTGTTGGTTGCTTCTATCTTAGGTGGAAGTCCAAGATATTCTGGATGATGATGTTTGTAGCTATTTCTGGAGTCCCTTTAGGGGTTCAGTGTAGGTTAACAAATGTCTTCCTCTGGACAGTTACTGTGTTGACCAGAAGACAGGACTACTTGTTTTTTTCTAAATGATTGTCCATAAAGCAGAAGAGAAGACAGAGAGATAAGCTGTGAGATAATATTAATATGGAAGTCCTGGTGTTGAGAAGAAGGAGAAGGAGGAGGAGGAGGAGGAGGAGGAGGAGGAGGAGGAGGAGGAGAAGGAGAAGGAGAAGGAGAAGGAGAAGGAGAAGGAGAAGGAGAAGGAGAAGGAGAAGAAAAAGAAAAAGAAAAGGGGGTTGATTTGTTCTCCAAGGCAAACGACTGGACAGGGCAGGACAAGAAGTAATGGGTGGGAGCTTGTTAAAGAGAGATCCAACCTAGAAGGAGACATTTTCTGACAGAACAATTAATCAATGGAACAGCCGGTGTTATGGGTGCTCCATCACTGGAGGTTTTCAAGAAAAGATTGGACAACTATTGGTCTGGGATGCTATAAGGTCTCTTGCCTTGGTCAGGGGTTGGATTAGAAGACTTCCAAGGTCTTTTCTAGCCTTATATTTCTATGTTCCTGTTCAGTTTAAACAACTGTCGATGGGGTCAGGATATCTTAGTTCGTAGAAAGGAGCAGAGCAAGTCCCAAGGCCCATGGCTTCCCCTTCCCATTTGCTTGATGTTTAGTTGGTTTTAGATCAAGGCTTCATCAGCAAAGACTCACTTATGGCAGTTGAAGGTGTCACAGTCCAAAATTTACTAGCCAGTCGTTCAGCCCAAAAGGTTCATATTTAAAGCCTGCTGATTAGTTTGGTGGTTTCTCACTGCTGTGTGCAGACAGTTCCCCTTGATTGAAAATGCCTAGCTCCAAGGCATTGGCTGATAAAATTGAATTAACACATGCACTGCATCCAAATGCTATCAGTACAAAAAAAAAAGTGGGGGGAGGGAAAGCTTTGCAAAACAATCCAGCAATCTGTTCCAAAGTAGTCAGCTACTAATGGAAAGTCCATAAAGAACTTCACAACAGCTTCCATTCGTATTCCCAACAACTCTGATCTAGTAGTTTACTTCTCTGTTAATGAGATAAAGCTAAAAACTTCTTTGAAACAGCTTGAATCCTGTTGAGTTTCCTACTTAAGTATTGACCTGGTTTAGTCCTTATTATCTTCTCCAGACTGGTCAAAGCTGGCTGTTGTGGTCCACCAGTAGTCTGTGGAGTTGGCAACGGAGTCGGCCAGTGAGGAGGCTGTGGAGGAACATGGGCCAGTCCTGGAGTCTGGGGAAGGCCCTGATGAAGGCTGTGCATCAGAGGCAGAGAGGGGGCCAGGGCCATCTGGGAGTGATGTGTGGAGCCTCCAGAGTCGGACAGAAGAGAGGCAGAGGAACAGGAGGAGCCTGTTCCTAGTACGTGCATGCGCAGAGCTGCCAGAAGGCACGAACAGTTAAAACAAAAGGGATGACTCGGGAGTAAGGCCTGGAGATGATTGGCCCCTCCCATAAGGCTTAAAAGAGGAGCAAAGGCACATGGGCACTTTGCAGGAAAGCAACGTTGTTAGTTCTGTTCCCAGTCGGCATCTCTGTTTGATTCTGGAATCCGTGTGGCTTTGCCAAATAGGTCTTCGGCAGCGTGTCAAGGGAGATAAAGGTTGGTGTTTATCCCGAAGGACTTCTCCCAAAGGACTTTTGCAACTAATTGGGGCTCAGCTGTGAATGAACACAATTCACAGCTTTTGCAATAAAAGAGGTTTTTGGGACTACACACGTATTTTAATGATTCAGGAAGCCTAGATCACAACGCTGGCTAGGTACTACTACTACTACTACTACTACTACTACTACTACTACTACTACCACCACCACCACCACCTGTATTACCTTATAATTTTGGTGGCTGTAACTGTCATTGCTTTTTTAAAACTCTGTCCACGTTGAGGGCCATCACTATCTGTTGTAGTAAACTGTTCCATAAATTGGATGTGGTTTATAGAAGCCTTTCCTTTTAATTCTTCTTGGACTCACCATTCAATTTTCTTTGATGATCTGAGGTCCAAGTGTTCAAGGGGAGAAGGAGAACATTTTTCTTCCAACAGTTGGGACAATTCAGTCTTGTGCTCCCCTTTTGTCCATCTTTCTCAATCTCAACTCAATCTGAATTCAGTTCAATTCCAATTTCCAATTTCCACGAGCTTCAAGCCTTTTAATCTTCCCTTTAGGCAAAGAAGTTCTAACATTCAGTCATTTGAATTGCCTTTATTTTCACCTTTCATATCAACTTCTAATTATGAGACTGGTTTCATTTTGGTTCCATTCATAATGGTCTAGGTTTAAAATTGACACCCAAAGTAGCTATCTGATAAAGTTGTACCTCTCATTGTTTCTACATGTAGTCCTCAACTTCCAACTTCCAACCATTCGCTTAGTGATCATTTGACATCACAACAGCACTGAAAACAGTGACTTATGATCTTTTTTCACACTTACGACTGTTCCTGCATCCCTGTGGTCACATGATCAAAATTCGGATGCTTGGCAACTGATTCGTGTTTATGATGGATGCTCTGTCCCAAGGTCACGTGATCCCCTTTTGCAACCTCCCCAACTGGCTTCTGACAAGCAGTCAATGGGGAAAGCCAGGTTCACATGATGACCGCACAATTCACTTAACAACTGCAACGATTTGCATAACAACCATGGCAAGAGTAGGTCATAAAATGGGGCAAAACTCACTTAACAACTTGCTTAACAAGAAAAATGTGGGGCTCAATTGTGGTCATAAGTCAAGGGCTACCCGTAATGTGAAGTTACAGAAAGTTTTCACCAGACAAAAATCAGTGTTAAAAAAAAGTCTGGCCTGATAGAGCTTCTTTATTGTGTCGATGTTCCATGGTGAAATGGAAGAGAAAATAAAATGAAAAGCATCACCATCCTTCTTGGGTAATGCAAGAAAGACAGCAAGAGCAATAGAGGAGCAGGAAATTACAGCAGAAACATTACTGTCCCCAAATTAACTGGAAGCACAACATTTCTCTTTGTCTTGTAAATGTTAGTACTATCATTACCCAGAAGGAAGATAACTTTCCCTCCCTCAAATTATCTTTGAATTGAAAGAGAGAGAGAGGGAGGGAGGGAGGGAGAGAGAGAGATTGAGTGTTCAGCCGTCTTCATCTTTATAGGAAAGATTCCTGTCCAGGATGACTCCAAGATGTTTAGGATATTTATTGTGATTGAGTCAGTCAGTTTCCCTTGAAATGTATATTAAACTCTCTGCTTGCTGATCTATTACAAAGATGGAAACACGTTACTTCTATCTTGGTTGGCTTAGATCATAGCCTCCATTTATGAAAGTACTTATCTAATATGTCTAAGTCAGAAGTGAAGAAATCTTCAATTATTAAGAGTCATGGTGGTGCAGTGGTTTGAATGCAGTATTGCAGGGTAACTCTGCCCACTTCCAGGAGTTCAATTCTGAATGGCTCAAGGTTGACTCAATCTTCCATCCTTCCAAGGTCATTAAAATGAGGACCCAGATTGTTGGGGGCAATAGGTTGACTCTGTAAACCACTTAGAGAAGGCTGTAAAAGCACTGTGAAGCAGTATATAAGTCTAAGTGCTATTGCTATTGGTATCTCAAAAGATTTATGTTGGTTGGCTAAAGCCCAATCATTTGCATAGCCAAACTTCCTGACCTTTGTATGAGACGTATCAGCTATGTATAAACTGAAAAGAAGAGGCACAAGAACTGAACCTTGAGGTAGTCCATTGTTTAATATTTTAGGAATACTAATATCCTCTCCCAAATGCAAGACCCGAAATGTAAACTGCTTTAAACTCTGATTCTGTCTTGGATACTTCAGCAATGTTTGAGGGGATGGCAGGGAAGGACACTGACCCAAACTTTCCAGAGGAGAAGCTTCAACGTTTAGTTTTTGATAGCAGAGAATGGGTGAAATTGATTGATTTGAGGCCCTTAATGGCTAAATCATCTTAATATCATCTAAGCTTCCACAGTTTCTGCTGGTTTCTTCCTCTGCTGACTCCGAGTTTTCTTTTCTTGCCATTCACTTCCAACATTGTTAGAGTTGCATACTTGATGCCACTCAATTGTTTGAGTGCACCATACACATTTATTCAGCCACATTGATTCCTGGATGGAAGCATTTTTTAAAATTAATTCATTCCACTGGGAAAAAAAAAATCAAAGCCACTGTAGCCAAGAATGAGTTTTCCTGTTTTATTTTGTTTTTTACTTCTTACTTCTTTAAAGTTAAAATTCTGGTTCCCTCAGTGGTAATTTGCCATTCTGGTGTTGGACAATATCCTATTCTCCATTAGAGGACTTCTGTGTAAAGTTGAATTGAATTGTTATAAGTTTCTGCTTCAGGTTTAACTCATAGCAAAATTCAAAAACTTGGTTTTGAGTAAACCAAACCTTTCATTCTTTGGCAAACCTAGAGGATTCATTTTTGTTCCTGTTTCCAATGAAGATCTTTATCTAGTATAACCAAAAGCAAAATGCCTATTCTGAAGGGTCCTTGGTGCTCTCTGAGCTTCCTCGTTTTCTTGCAGACATTTTCTTCTGTGATGGGCACTGATGATGTTACCTACTTTGGTAATGACACCTCTGCAATAAGACAACCAAGCTCAGAGAGAACCAAGGACCCCTCATTTCAACCCCGGGCTACAACTATTCTCCTCTGCAATAGTGGAGAATATCTGTAGCTCGGGTAGAGTTATGAGCTCATATTCTCCTTAATTGGTAATTCCTATTCTGTCCCATGTCCTTTAGCAGTATCTTCTAGCATAGCATCCTTTTTGATCAGTGAACACCGGATTTAGGCACGGATGTCACAGAGCTTTGTAATTCCTTAGAACAAGATATAAAACATGGCAATTCACTCACCATGCTGAATTCAGATGCAAAGAGAGAGAGGGGGGGGGGGAGAGGGAGGGAGGGAGATAGATAGATAGATAGATAGATAGATTGATTGATTGATTGATTTAGGTTTCCCAAAGTGCTCTCAGCTTGGTGTGAGTCAGAAGGTTTCATTTCATCTGGGAATCCACACAGGACCATTACGCACCAAAGCTCCACATACAAAAATAAGAATTGAGACATCATCTGAGTGTAAATAGACGTTCAGTATATCAAACCAAGGTGACAGGCAGTAGCACATCATGCTCAAATAAATGTAGTAACACAAGTCAAGGTAGCATGACCCATAAAAGTTTCTGCAGTAGCATGGTGTTTTAAAAAAATCAGAATATTCTTCACAGTTAGTATGCAGGTTTTGTCATTAACAGACCTGCTCCAGGGCATAGTTCATATTTTAAAATAAAATAAATAAATAAATAAATTTATTTCTATACCACCCTTCCCCCGAAGGACTCAGGGCGGTGTGTACAGCCAATTTAAAAACACAAGACACAACAATGATTAAAAATTAAAATAATTAAATAAGTTTGGCCAGATTAAAACCCCAAAAATTTAAAATACCCCAATTAAAATTATTATGTTGATAGCCCGGCTTGGAGGAACAACAGGGTCTTCAATGCGCAAGGAAACACCCGGAGGTCGGAGATCTTACGTATTTCCGGGGGCAGTTCATTCCACAGGGCTGGGGCTCCCACAGAGAAGGCCCTCCGCCTGGGTGTCGCCAGCTGACATAACTTGGCTGATGGCACCCTGAGGTGACCCTCTCTGTGGGATCGGACTGGTCGGTGGGAGGCTATTGGTGGCAGAAGACGGTTTCGAAGGTACCCGGGTCCTATGCCATGGAGCGCTTTAAAGGTGGTAACCAACACCTTGAATCGCACCCGGAAGACCACTGGGAGTCAGTGCAGCTCACGCAGGAGGGGTGTCACACGGGCACAACGGGTTGCGCCCATAACCACCCGCGCAGCCGCATTCTGGACCTGTTGGAGCCTCCGAGTGCTCTTCAAGGGGAGCCCCATGTAGAGAGCATTACAATAGTCCAGCCAGAAGGTGACAAGGGCATGAGTGACTGTGCGCAAGGCGTCCCGGTCCAGAAAGGGCTGCAACTGGCGGATCAGGCGAACCTGATAAAAGCCCCCCCTGGCCACGGCCGTCATATGCTCTTCTAAAGACAGCCGTGCGTCCAGGAGGACACCCAGATTGCGAGCCCTCTCTGTGGGGGGCAAAGATTCACCCCCAATAGTCAGCGATGGCACCTGCTGACTATATCGGGACGCCGGCAGCCACAGCCACTCGGTCTTGGATGGGTTGAGTCTGAGCCTGTTCCTCCCCATCCAGACCCGCACGGCCTCCAGGCAGCGAGACATCACATCAAGGGAATCATTGGGGTGGTCTGGGGTGGAGATGTACAGCTGAGTATCATCAGCGTACAGATGACACTTCACCCCAAAACCACGGATGATCTCACCCAGCAGCTTCACATAAATGTTGAACAGAAGGGGCGAGAGGACTGACCCTTGTGGCACTCCCCATGCGAGACGCCTCGAGGTCGACCTCTGCCCCCCTGCCAACACAAACTGCGAGCGGTCGGAGAGGAAGGAGGAGAACCACCGCAGAACGGTGCCCCCTATTCCTAACCCTCTCAACCGCTGCAGCATGATACCATGGTCGATGGTATCAAAAGCCACTGAGAGATCTAATAAGACTAGGACAGAGGAGCAACCCCTGAGCCCTCCAGAGATCATCCACCAACGCGACCAATGCCGTTTCTGTGCTGTGCCGCTGCCTGAAGCCCGACTGGCACGGGTCTAGATAGATAGCTTCATCCAGGTGCCTGGGCAGTTGTCATGCCACCACACTCTCGACAACCTTCGCCACAAAACGAAGGTTGGAGACTGGACGGTAGTTAGCTAATTCAGCTGGTCCAGGGAAGGCTTCTTGAGGAGGGGCCTCACCACCGCCTCTTTCAAGGCGGCGGGAAAGGCGCCCTCACTCAGAGAAGCAGTTATAATCCCCTGGAGCCAGCCTCGTGTAACCTCCCGGGAGGCCAGTACCAACCAGGAGGGACACGGGTCCAATAAACATGTGGCGGCACTAATCTTACACAGAACCCTGTCCACATCCTCGGGAGCCACAGGATCAAACTCCTCCCAGATAATATTCTCAAGACCTGCCCCTGTCTCCTCCCCTGGACTCATCCAATCGGAGTCCAAGCCATCCCGAATCCGAGCGACTTTATCATGCAGGAATTGCACAAAATCCTCAGCGCGGCCCTGCAAGGGATCTTCCCGCATTCCCTCCCGAAGAAGGGAGTGGGTCACCCTAAACAGGGCAGCTGGGCGGTTCTCTCCAGATGCGATAAGAGCAGAAAAATGGTTAGATTTCGCCGCTTTTATCGCCACTAGGTAGGTCTTGATATAAGACCTCACCTGTGTCCGGTCGGAATTGGATTGACTAGTCCTCCAAATGCTCTCTAGGTGTCTTTTCCGACGCTTCATCTCTCTCAGCTCCTCAGAGAACCAAGGAGCCAATTGAGATCGGCATCGGGTCAGAGGCCACAAAGGCACAACATGGTCCAAAGCTCTGGCGGCTGCACTCTCCCAGGCGGCCACCATCTCTTCAGTCGAGTCGTGTGTTAGAGTCTCAGGAAACGGCCCAAGCTCCGTCAGGAACCTTTTGGGGTCCATCAGGCACCTGGGACGGAACCATTTGGTCGGTTCCATCTCCCTGCGACGGGGGAAAGCGGTAGGAAAGTCTAAGTGAAGGAGCGAATGATCTGTCCATGACAAGGGTTTGATGTCTAGGTCCCCTCTACCAAGATCATTCAACCACTGACCAGAGACAAAAATCAAGTCCAAAGTGTGTCCCCCTATGTGAGTTGGGCCTTGAACTAACTGGGTCAGGTCCATGGCCGTCATGGAAGCCATGAACTCCCGAGCCACCTCTGACGCCTCACCCGCAGATGGAAGGTTGAAATCCCCCATGACGATAAGTCAGGGGGTATCAACCGCCTCCCCAGCAATGACGTCGAGTAGCTCGGGCAGGGTCGCTGCCATGTGGCAGGGAGCCAGGTACGCAGTCAGCAAATCCATCTGCACCCCACGGCCCCACTTCACACAAAGGGACTCACATCCGGCTATCTGAGGAACAGTGGTCTCTCTCGGACAAAGACTCTCCCTAATAATCACCGCCACTCCCCCACCCCTCCCCCGGGCCCTTGGCTGATGAAATGCACGGAAACCTGGTGGGCACATCTCAACGAGGGGAACCCACCTAATGCTCATACTCAATAAGTGGGTTTTGAAATTGGACGCTGAGTGGGAGGGGGGGTGTTGAAAGAGTTTGCATTGATACAGACCAAAAACTCAGGATCAAAATATTACAGTAATTTCTTTGAGAAAGAAAAAAAGGACCATTGTTTCTTTGGGTAGGGGAAAACTTGGAAGAAAGCGTGTTTTCAACCTTCCACTCATCCCTCCCCGCCCACAAAAAAGACAAAAGAAGATAACAAATGTGAATACTTGTTTCAAATAGGGAGTAAGCTCTGTCTCTCTGTCTGTCTATATCTATCTATTTATCTATCTATCTATCTATCTATCTATCTATCTATCTATCTATCTATCTATCATCTATCTATCTATTATCTATCATCTATCTATCATCTATCTATCTATCATCTATCTATCTATTTCCATTTTCTTTTTAAAGACCATTTTATTGCAACTATGATTTAATTCTCCTCTTATATTTTAATTGTCGCTGACCAACATCCATTTTTATTTTTATATATTGACATTCTCATACACTCAGGTAGACCCAATTAATACCTCAATATTTCATGGATGGAATGCCAGTACTACAGGCTTAAAATATTTTTACTGATTAATTTCTCACTTTGTTTCTATTAATTAGGGTCTATTCATGTATTCACTGCACTGTTATATGCGTTTTATCAATATTTTGCAGCATTCTGGAAGTTAGGTGATTTTATTCTTATTTTCCATATAATGTTTATGGGTTTTTTTCTTCCAATATCGTGGCTCCTGGGGGTCTGTTCTGTTATGTTTTCAAGAAGCTTATAGTTTAATTTGCAGCCCAATAATCATAATAAATATTATATATTTACTTTATCTGTTCTGCTTCGGGAAGAAAAGTGGTGCATGTTTTGTTTGAAGGAATAATAGCATCTCTGTATAGACAAAACTGGAAGAAATGGGTAGCTTTTCTTCCTGAGGCTACCTGAGTTTGATTTGCCAAGGTGTACATTATCTGTGTTTGACCCTTGCTAAATGGTTCTCTTTAATAGGATCTCTAAAACTCCCAGCAGTTCAGAAAGTATCACCAAAGTTTATTCGTTTTTATATTGTTTTGTTTGCATCTCAATTCATGAACAGCTTTTTTTCCCTAAATTACCATGTTTCCTTTGTGACACTATAAATGAACAGTGGAGGAATGGTAACTGAGGATAACTACATTAGAAGCAGAAATCCTTGTTTGCCAGCAAACCATAGTTAACTACTTTTATCAAGAACATGTGAACATATTGAGTGTAACACAGCTGCTGATGGTCCCAGAAAACCTCAACTTCCCCGCTGCCCTGAAAGAGGCGGTGGTGAGGCCTCTCCTCAAGAAGCCGTCCCTGGATCCGGCAATATTGGCTAACTATTGTCCTGTCTCCAACCTTCGCTTCATTGCGAAGGTTGTTGAGAGTGTGGTCGCGCAACAGTTTCTGCAATTCCTGGAGGAAACATCCTATCTAGATCCGTTCCAGTCGGGTTTCAGGTCTGGGCACAGCACGGAAACGGCATTGGTCACGTTGGTGGATGATCTCTGGAGGGCTCGGGACAGGGGTTATTCCTCTGTTCTGGTCCTATTAGATCTCTCAGCGGCTTTTGATACCATCGACCATGGTATCATGCTGCACCGGCTGGAAGAGTTGGGGGTGGGAGGCACTGTGTTGCGGCGGTTCTCCTCCTTTCTCCCGGCCTGTCGCAGTTTGTGTTGGCAGGGGGGCAGAGGTCGACCTCGAGGCCTCTCATCTGTGGAGTGCCACAGGGATCGGTCCTCTCGCCCCTTCTGTTCAACATTTATGTGAAGCCGCTGGGTGAGATCATCCGTGGCTTTGGGGTGAGATACCATCAGCACGCTGATGACACCCAGCTGTACATCTCCACCCCAAGCCACCCCAACGATGCCCTTGAAGTGATGTCCCAGTGCCTGGAGGCTGTACGGGTCTGGATGGGGAGGAACAGGCTCAAGCTCAACCCTTCCAAGACTGAGTGGCTGTGGCTCCCGGCATCCTGATATAGTCAGTTGACTCCATCACTGACTATTGGGGGCGAGTCTTTGGCCCCCACTGAAAGGGCTCGCAATCTGGGAGTCCTCCTGGATAGGCAGCTGTCTTTGGAGGAACATCTGACGGCTGTTACCAGGGGGACCTTTTATCAGGTTTGCCTGATTCGCCAGTTGCGGCCCTTTCTCGATTGGGATTCCTTGTGCACAGTCACTCATGCCCTTGTCACCTCTCGCCTTGACTACTGCAATGCTCTCTACATGGGGCTCCCCTTGAAGAGCACCCAGAGGCTCCAGCTGGTCCAGAATGCAGCAGCGCGGGTAGTGATGGGAGCAACATGGCCCTCCCATGTAACACCGCTCCTGCGCGAGCTGCACTGGCTCCAGGTGGTCTTCCGGGTGCGCTTCAAGGTGTTGGTTATCACCTTTAAAGCACTCCATGGCATAGGGCCTAGCTATCTGCGAGACCGCCTGCTGCTACCGACGACCTCCCATCGACCCGTGCGCTCCCACAAAGAGGGCCTCCTCAGGGTGCCATCAGCCAAACAATGTAGGCTGGTAGCCCCCAGGGGGAGGGCCTTCTCTGTGGGGGCTCCCATCCTCTGGAATCAGTTGCCCCCGGAGATAAGGAGAATCCATGACCTCAATGCCTTCCGTCGTTCCCTGAAAACCCATCTTTTTTAGCAAGCCGGGTTGGCTTAAGAAGAAATTTTTAAATTCTTTTAATTAGTCTGTGATTTTTTAACTTTCGGGCCAAAATTTATATATATTTTTAAATGTTTTAATATTTGTATTCTATGTTTTTTATCTTGGCTGTACACCGCCCTGATTCCTCAGGGAGAAGGGTGGTATATAAATTGGAAATTAAATTAAATTAAATTAAATTAAATAATTAAATTAAATTAAATTAAATTAAATTAAATTAAATTAAATTAAATTAAATTAAATTAAATTAAATTAAATTAATTAAATTAAATTAAATTAAATTAAATTAAATTAAATTAAATTAAATTAAATTAAATTAAATTAAATTAAAAATTAAATTAAATTAAATTAAATTAAATTATTAAATTTCTCACAAAAGCAAGCAAACCCTGATTGATTTCCAGCCAGTTGCTTTGGTGGATTCCTCCTGGTTCTGCCCGGTTCTGCCGAGCTAGTATTGGTGACGATATGACGTCACCGAACCGGTTCTGTCCCCCCGCCCCCCGCATTATTCTTACCTTTTATTTGGTTCCACCCCCAATCTATTGCTGTCTCCTGAGTCCCAGCTGATCGGCTAGAGGGAAAAAAACTGTTTAAACTCTTGCCACCCTACAGCTGATCAGTGTTAAAAGAAAACAAATGAGTAGATCGGTACAACTCTGCAAGCAGTTAAAAGCCTGGTAGACTAGTACCTCTGCTAAATCCTAAAGAATTGCCACATGACCATCAAGCCACGCCCACAAAATAAGCCACGCCCACAGAACCGGTAGTAAAAAAAATTAGAACCCACCCCTGATCAAAATGTGTAGCCAATACTGTGTGTACATCTAACCCACTGCTCTGTTATTAATGGCCTCCTTATTATTGGGTGTTAGGAAGTTTGGGTGTTATGGAATTTAAAGAAACCAGCAATTCAGCTTTCCTGGATTAATGCTTTGGTGCTGCAGCATATCTTGGCAAGGTGTTTGTGCAAATATATATTTTGGCTTTGTGGTAATGTTGTGCTATCTCAGTGATTTCACTAAGAGTTCATTTGGTATTCCTACACTGTTATTATCACATTGGGTCTTGGAAGTCAAATAAGAAATAGAAAAAGTGATGTTCTTGATGGAATGGATTTTCATCCCAGTTGAGCTATGGATAGAAGCTGTGGATATTGGTAGCTCTGGGTTGAACTATGGGGTCCTTGGCGCTTTCTGTGCTTGGGTGTTTGCTTGCAGACATTTCATTACCCAACTAGGTAATATCATCAGTGCTAGTAGGCAGTGGGGTCTGCTCTCATTTTATATACTACTAGCTTGCCCTGTCAGTGCTGATTTTGGTGGTTACTTGATTGGGTTGTTTACTGTTAGCTCCTTTGGCAAGTCCTTGATTGGGGTATTGTTTGCTTCTTGATTGTTGGTCTAGTGTTAATCTTGGTGTTAATCCCTGTTTATGTGGGTGTTAATTGCTGGTGAGAGAGATTTTGGACTTTTTCTTTCCTTTTTGGCTTTTTGATAATCTCTTTGATGATCTCTTTTTGTACCTATTGATGGCCAATTTGTTTGAGATGAGTTTATATTCCAATTCCGAAGAAAAGCAATGCCAAAGATTGTTCAAACTATCGCACCATTGCACTCATTTCACATGCTAGTAAGGTTATGCTTAAAATCCTACAAGCTAGGCTCCAGCAATATATGGATCGAGAACTACCAGAAGTACAGGCAGGATTTTGAAGAGGCAGAGGAACTAGAGATCAAATTGCCAACATACGCTGGATCATGGAGAAAGCTAGGGAGTTCCAGAAAAACATCTACTTCTGCTTCATTGAAGTAGAAGCCTTTGATTGTAGCTAAAGCCTTTGATTGTATGGATCACAACAAATTGTGGCAAGTTCTTAAAGAGATGGGAGTACCAGACCATCTTATTTGTCTCTTGAGAAACCTATATGCGGGTCAAAAAGCAACAGTGAGAACTGGACACGGAACCACTGATTGGTTCAAAATTGGGAAAGGAGTCAGGCAAGACTGTATACTGTCGCCCTGCCTATTTAACTTATATGCAGAGCACAACATGAGACAGGCGGGGCTAGATGAATCAAAAGTTGGAATTAAGATTGTTGGGAGAAATATCAATAACCTCAGCTATGCAAATGATACCACTTTAATGGCAGAAAGTGAAGAACTAAAGAGCCTCTTGATGCAGGTAAAGAAGGAGAGTAAAAAAGGTGGCTTGAAACTCAATGTTAAGAAAACTAAGATCATGGCATTTGGCCCTCTCAATTACTGGCTTTTCTAGATGGGGAAGAAATGGAGGTAGTGACAGATTTTATTTTCATGGGCTCCAAATTCACCGCAGATGGAGACTGCACC
Source organism: Arizona elegans (assembly GCA_022577455.1). NCBI lineage: Eukaryota > Metazoa > Chordata > Lepidosauria > Squamata > Colubridae > Arizona > Arizona elegans. Next base: position 103,106,237 of record JAKOOJ010000005.1, read on the forward strand.
CAAGAAATTAAAAGACGCTTGCCCTTGGGGAGAAAAGCTATGGCAAATCTATACAGTATACTAAAAAGCAGAGACATCACAACAAAAGTGGTATAGTCAAGGCTATGGTTTTCCCAGTTGCAATATATGGCTGTGAAAGTTGTACCATAAGAAAGGCTGAGCGCCAAAGAATGGAGGCCTTTGAACTATGGTGCTGGAAAAGATTCCTGCTAGTCCCTTGGACTGCAAGGCGAACAAACAAGTCAGTCCTAGAGGAGATCAACCCTGACTGCTCTTTAGAAGACCAGATCCTGAAGATGAAACTCAAATATTTTGGCCACCTAATGAGAAGGAAGGACTCACTGGAGAAGAGCCTAATGCTGGGAACGATTGAGGGCAAAAGAAGAAGGGGACAGCAGAGAACGAGGTGGCTGGATGGAGTCACTGAAGCAGTAGGCGTGAGCTTAAATGGACTCCAGAGGATGGTAGAGGACAGGAAGGCCTGGAGGAATGTTGTCCTTGGAGTCGCGATGGGTTGGGCATGACTTTGCAGCTAACAATAACAACATGATCTATTTCAATTTCAATTTTCAATTTAATTCAATTTATATGCCGGCCCTCTCCGAAGACTCAGGGCGGCTCACAATATAATACAATATTTCTTTTGGTCCTTCTACTTACTCTGGATTCAAAGCTCTCCATCTAATTTTTATTGTCCCATGATTGAGTGGTTCTCAAATATTTGAGACAATAACTTTCCCTGCATTATATTCTGTTTCTGCATTTATTTTCAAAATGTATGCATTGCCTTTCAAGTTAATATCCATTTTAATACCTTTTAAGTTACTGAGAAATACATTAAAGATTTGGACCGAATGTTCTCAACAGATTTGGTGCTTGGAAATTTTATTTGAATTAATGCCCTGCATTATTTTCCGAATATTTGAATAATTGTGCAACGCTTCTTATTTCACACAGCTATTACCCATCCATCATAAACCAGTAATTTATTATTATTATTATTATTTTGAGATAAATGTCAGATAAATTTATTGAAAATATGCCCCTGTTGTGCAGACTTTAATAACATGATGCTTTTATGCAGTCATGCGAGAAAGCACTTTTCGGGCACTGAATGCTTCCAGCAGAAGAGGATAACATAAACTTAAATAAATTTACAATTATAAATTTAAGAAATAAATAAATCATGCCAGAGGGGAAGCATCAGACAAGATACAGCATTTGATAAGATGCATTTTATCAGATGTGTTTTCTATAGCATAGTAGTTTAGTGCTATGTTAAAAATGCACAAAAGCTTTCAAAATTTGACAATATTTCAGTATGGACTGTAGTTTTCTGCTGAGGATATGCCATTGGGCTACACTATTGCTGTTCTGTATTTATTTGTTTTATTTAAGAAAATGTATATGGTCACCCAACTCACTCTCAGGGACCCCAGGAGGCTTACAATACAGGAACAGTAGAAAATCAATAGCCCCACCCTCTGTGGAGACCACAATCAAATGACCCATTTGATGTATGGCGGGAGCAGGGTATGGCGGGAGCAGGGGGCCGTATCATGTGGTGGGGACACGCACTTGCTATCTCCAAGCGATTGCGTGCCCCGGTCCCTTTAGCTCTTCCCGTTCCCCAGGTTGCTCAGAGTCTCAGGTCCTGGGTCCATGGCTGATGTTGTGTAATGCCAGGTCCGTAGTAAATAAAGCCCCCCTCATTTGTGACCTTATTCAGGAGGGGGGAGCGGACCTGGCAGGTATTATGGAGACCTGGTTGGGCCATGGGGGGGGGTTTCCCCTCGTGGAGATGTGCCCACCAGGCTTCCGTGCATTTCATCAGCCGAGAGCTCAGGGCAGGGGCGGGGGGGGGGGGGTAGCGGTCATTCTAAGAGAAGGTCTTGATCCGAGGGAGACCACTGTACCTCAGATAGCCGGATGTGAGTCCCTTTTTGTGAAGTGAGGTCGTGGGGTGCAGATGGATTTGTTGATCACGTACCTGGCTCCCTGCCACGTGGCAACGACCCTGCCCGAACTCCTCAATGTCATAGCCGAGGTGGCGGCTAATACCCCCAGACTTGTGGTCATGGGGGATTTCAACCTGCCATCTATCAGTGAAACATCTGAGGTAGCTCGGGAGTTCATGGCTTCCATGATGGCCATGGACCTGACCCAAGTAATTCACGGCCCTACTCACATAGGGGGACACACTCTGGACTTAGTTTTTATCTCTGGTCAGTGGTTGAGTGGCCTTGATACAAGGGATATAGATATTGAACCCTTGTCATGGTCTGACCACTCACTCCTTCGACTTGACTTTCTGACCACCGCACCCCATCGCAGGGAGGCAGAGCCAACCAGGTGGTTCTGCTCCAGGCGCCTGATGGACCCTGATAGGTTCCAGATGGAGCTTGGGCCATTTCCTGAGACTCTAGCTCATGACTTGGCTGAAGACCTGGTGGCTGCCTGGGATAGCGCGGCTGCCGGGGCTTTGGACCGGGTCATGCCTTTGCGGCCTCTGACCCGGCACCGAGCTCACTTAGCTCCTTGGTTCTCCGAGGAGCTGAGAGAGATGAAGCACTGGAAAAGACGCCTAGAGGGCCAGGTTGGAGGGCCAGTCGTTCCGAATCTGACTTGACACTGGTAAGGTCTCATATTAAGACCATCTAGTGGCGATAAAAGCAGCGAAATCTAGCTATTTTGCCACTCTTATCACATCATCAGATAACCACCCAGCCACCCTGTTCAGGGTGACCCACTCCCTTCTCCATCTGGGAGCACGGGATGACCCCTTGCAGGGCCGAGCTGAGGATTTTGTACAGTATCTGTATGATAAAATAATTCAGATTCAGGAAGACTTGGCCGCTGACTGGGTTAGTTCAGATGAGATGACTGAGGCAGGCCTTGAGAGTGTTATCTGGGAGGAGTTCAATCCTGTGGCTCCCGAGGATGTGGACAGGATCTTGGGACAGCTGAACGCGACCACATGTTTATTGGACCCGTGTCCCTCCTGGTTGCTGCTGGCTTCCCGGGGGGTTACACGAGGCTGGCTCCAGGGGATTATCAACGCTTCTTTGAGTGAGGGTGTCCTGCCGGCCGCCTTGAAAGAGGCGGTGGTGAGGCCTCTCCTCAAGAAGCCATCCCTGGATCCGGCTGTTTTGGCTAACTATCGTCTAGTCTCCAATCTTAGTTTTATTGTGAAGGTTGTTGAGAGTGTGGTGGCGCGACAGCTTCCCCAGTACCTGGATGAAGCTCTCTATTTGGATCTGCTCCAGTCTGGCTTCAGACCTGGGTACAGCATGGAAACGGCATTGGTCACGATGGTGGATGATCTCTGGAGGGCTCGGGGTTAGGGGTTATTCCTCTATCCTGGTCCTGTTAGATCTCTCAGCGACTTTTGATACCATTGACCATGGTATCATGTTGCGCTGGCTGGAGGGGCTGGGAGTGGGGGGCACTGTTTTGCGGTAGTTCTCCTCCTATCTCTCCGACCGGTCGCAATCTGTGTTGACGGGGGCAGCGGTCAACCCCAAGGTGCCTTGTTTGTGGGGTGCCACAAGGGTCGGTCCTCTTGCCCCTCCTGTTCAACATTTATGTGAAGCTGCTGGGTGAGATCATCCGTGGTTTGGGGGTGGAGTTCCATCAGTACGCTGATGATACTCAGCTGTACATCTCCACCCCAGACCATCCCAATGACGCCTTGGAAGTGATGTCCCAGTGTCTGGAGGCCGTGCGGGTCTGGATGGGGAGAAACAGGCTTCGACTCAACCCTTCCAGGACCGAGTGGCTGTGGCTGCTGGCGTCCTGGTCTAGCCAGCTGACGCCATCGCTAGTTATTGGGGGTGAATCATTGGCCCCCACAGAAAGGGCCCGCAACTTGGGTGTCCTCCTGGACACACGGCTGTCTTTAGAAGAGCATATGACGGCCGTGGCCAGGGGGGCTTTTTATCAGGTTCGCCTGATATGCCAGTTGTGCCCCTTTCTGGATCGGGACTCCCTACGCTCGGTCACTCAAGCACTCATCACTTCTCGTCTGGACTATTGCTCTATGGAGCTCTATGGAGCTCCCCTTGGGGTATACCTGGAGGCTCCAACTGGTGCAGAATGCGGCCGTGCAGGGGATTATGGGAGCGACGGGGTGCTCCCATGTGACTCCTCTCCTGCGTGAGCTGCGTGGACTTTCGGGTGCGCTTCAAGGTGTTGGTGATCACCTTTAAAGCGCTCCATGACTTAGGGCGGGGTACTTACGGGACCGCCCTCTGCCACCAATTGCCTCCCACCGGCCAGTTCGCTCCCACAGAGAGGGCTTCCTCAGGGTGCCATCGGCCAGACAATGTCAGCTGGTGACCCCCAGGGGGAGAGCCTTCTCTGTGGTGGCACCTACTCTTTGGAACAATCTACCCCCAGAGATACGAGTGATCTCCGACCTCCGGACTTTTCGTCGGGCCCTAAAACCTTATTTTTTTTCAGTTAGCCAGACTGTCCTGATTTTATGGTTGGTTTTAAAATTTGATATGGATTTTAATTGATAAGTTTTAAATTACGGGCCAAATTTATTTAATTATTTTAAATCTATTTTTAACTTTTATGTATAAATGTTTTTTATTTTGGCTGTTCACTGCCCTGAGTCCAAAAGGAGAAGGGCGGTATAGAAGTTTGATAAATAAATAAATAAATAAATAAATAAATAAATAAATAAATAAATAAATAAATAAATGTGCTCCATCTCATTCTGGGGTCCCCATGGCCCATTGGCAAAACCAGGTCTTCAGGGCCTTGAGGAAGAATGTCAAAAGGGAGGGTCAATCTTATCTCTGCAAGCCATGATGTTCTACAGGGAGGGAGCCACCATGGAGAAGGCCTTTCTTTTTGGTCCCAGAGATGGACCTCCTTAGGAGAGGGGGACCCATAACATTCTCAGCCTTTCCCCACAGAAACTCTAGAAAACACAGAAAATGAAGAACTCTAGTTCTTCATTTGTTTTAGCCCTCCAGCCCTCTAATCATCTTCGTTGGTCTTTTCTGTACTTTTTCGTCCGTGGCATGAAGGCATGAACACAAACAGGATACAGACTATTGCTCCTCCAAGTTCATGGACTCATCAGCTAGCATTCGACTCTGTTCTGCTCAACAGAGTTCAATGCTAATTTAATGTTCTGAAAAGTAGAATGGTTTTGCTGCCATCAAAATGTTATTTGGGTGATCTCAAGCAGTACTGGAGAGAAACAGTTTGGTATAGTGGCACTAGGCCAGTTGCGTGACTTTTGGGCCTGAAAATGTTGCCAGGAAAACTGCAGGGTGAAATCCAGGCGGTTGCCAGGAGTCTAAATCAAAGGTACAAAAGAAACAATAAAAGAAAATAGGAGGAGGGAGGGAGAGAAGGAGGCAGGAAGGCAACCATCAACTAACTTAGTAATAGTCTAGAAACTCTGATGCCACAATATCCATGTGCCAACACACTATGTTTCCTCACAGTGCATGTTATGGGACAGAGGTGAATGGAAGCAAGTTTGCCAATAGCTTGAGTTGTACCCAGACAATCCAAGGCAAGTGGATGAGTGGACTAGTGTCTTGAATCAATTTTTATTTGCCTTGGCTCAGTCTGGGAGAAGTTAGAGCCAGATTCTTTTAAGGTCAATTGCTTAAAAGATGTTGATGAAGAGATGGATTGGAAAGCCCGAACCCTGGAAGGAGGAAAGTTCTGAGAATTCTTTTACTTCTTCTCTGCCCCTTACAAATGAATGTTTGTGAACCTAGGAAATTTTCACATCAATCATTTAATTAAAAACAAACGAGAAAATGAGCAACACAATTTCTTTCTGCATTACATTATTAAAGACTAGCTGAATACCCGTGCTCCACTACGAAATTATGTGATCGGGCTTGATAAATCAACACTTAGAGTTTGAAAATTAATGAGTAGTTATGACCAGCCTCTCATCTCCCCTTCTCTCCCTCAGGCTTGCCCCATAGATCCTCTTCTCTCCCCTTCTCTCCCTCAGACTGGCCCCACAGAAGCCTCTCCTATCCTATCCTCTTCTGTCCCTCAGGTTTGCCTCATAGTTCCTCTCCTCTCCCCTTCTCTCCCTCAGGCTGGCCCCACAGATCCTCTCCTCTCCCCTTCTCTCCCTCAGGCTAGCCCCATAGATCCTCTCCTCTCCTCTCCTCTCCTCTTCTCTCTCTCAGCCTTGCCCCACAGAAATGTCTCCTCTCCTATCCCCTTCTCTCCCTCAGGCTTTCTAGCCCTTTCTCTTCATGAGGCTTGCCCCACAGAAGCCTGTGCTATGCTATCCCATTCTCTCCAGAGTTATTTTCAAGTTGGGAGGGGGAGTAGAACATCTAACTAATTAGCATCAGAGCATGTTATAATAATATAGGACATACTAATGTTCTGATGGTCATTTCAAAAAATCATTCTTAGTGAGCACCTAGAAGCCAAGAGGAACACACATGGCAAATTTCAAGTTTGTAGGCTTTACAGTTCTGAAGATTTCATGATTAATGCATGAGTGGCTTTCGCTTTTATATATATAGATAAGGCAATTTATTTCAGAAAATTATTTGTACATTTATCCATCTACCCATGTACCTATTTACCCATTTACCCATCCACCCATCTCTATCTATCTATCTATCTATCTATCTATCTATCTATCTATCTATCTATCTATCTATCTATCCATTTATCCATCAACCCATCTACTTATCTACCCATCAAACCAATCTATCCACCTATCCATCTATTCACCTATCCACCTGTCCATCTACCTATCTATCCATCTACCTATCTATCCATATATCCATCTATCCATCCATCCATCCATCTATCCATCTACCCATATATCCATCTATCCATCCATCCACCCACCCACCCACCCACCCATCCATCCATCCATCTATCCATCTACCCATCTACCCACATATCCATCTTCAGTCTAGCTAGAACCCTAATCAACATTTGAACTTGTTTCCATTCAGAATGACTCTGCTGATGGTTGGGCTACTTTGAATATGTCTGAAAAGCCTTACCATTTTATGAAGAAATTAATAGTGAGTGAAATTGCAATAAAAATTGAAGTTAGCCAAATCAGTTTCACAGCTGCTGATGACACATCTACAAACATGCATCATAATGTTCCCCCAACCTGATAAAATGGATAATAATTCCTATTGCATGAGTTTTGTCTTATTTTTTTGGTTAAGAAATGGAAAAGGAATGAGTTTTTTCCCTTTGCCTAACCATTAAGCTAACTGATAATATATTGTCAGTTAGATAAATATATATAATATTCTGCTCCTACAGCAGTTGTCTATTGTTGTTGTTTTTTTAAATTTTCTGTGTTTTTCTTTTTATAATTTTGCCTGGACTTATGTGCTGATTGAATGATGATTAGAAAATGAAGTCACTTGTGGAGAAGACATCTGCCCAATGAACCCTCATCTTGGTGTGCCAGCTAAGGCAGACTGAACCTGGATCGCAATGACCTGGCAGGAAATCTGAAAAACACAACACAGCACAACACAACATCCATTCTGAATGTTCTCTTTTACAGTATATGGAGGAGAAGCCTTCTTGCTATGAAGCTTTGGGTCTCAATGACTTTTCACTTTTGGTTGCCAAACACAATAGATGCTCAACACCAAAGTTGGCTGTTTGCTGATCTCCTCCTCCTCCTCCTCCTCCTCCATCTCTCTATTCTGAACAGAACCAGCTTTTATATACAGGAGAATATGGAAGCCCATAGAATCTATAGTCCAGCATTTAAATAAAATATAGTATTTTCCACCTTAATGAACAGAAAAATGTTTTTCTCCTTGTGTCTCTGAGATTTACTCCTCATTATTGGTCCTCAGTAGAGGGCCAAAGCAGAGGAAATGTACAGCTAAAAGTTATTACAGCAAGGGGTAAATATTGCCGGATGAAGTATGTTGCATCATATTTTTAAAAATAGAATATTATGCATTGCTTGCTTTTTCTTTTCTCTTCTCCCAAATACATTTTCTCCAAAACCTATTCTTTTTCAGAAGTAAAGACTGGACTATCTTGGAATTGCTTCCAAGAAACATTTTTGCTTTGGGAAGGAAGGAGGCAAAGTTATAAGTCTGCCAAGTCTTGAAAGATGAAACAGTCTTTAAAAAATGTTAAGTAAACATCCAAGAACTCAGCTTCTTGAATGTACTTTACTGTTCCCTGTCTTGTAGTAAAAAAAAAAATGCTTAGGGAGAAAAATCCTGATTCTACCACAAGGACTACCAGCAGAAGGAACTCTGGGTGGTGAAGAATAATAAAATAAACAATACAATTAAAACTAAAATTATTTGTAACAAAAAATCATCAGTGAGATCCTGATAAACCTGGCAACTGGCAACTTGAATTGTACCTGGGAGCCTACTAAGAACCAGTGCAGTTCACACAATAATGTTATGTGGGTGCATCACAATCTTGGTAGCACAGTCTGCTACAATGTGTACTATTGCATTCTGAACTAGATGCAGCTTCCAAACGTTCTTCAAGGGCAGCCCCATGCAAGGCTGGCAGTAGTAGACCAACCAAGGCATGAGTGAGCTGGGAGCAGCACCTCCTGATCTAGAAAAGGGCACAGATTTATCACAACATGTATTTGTGCAAAGTCTGTCCTAGTCACAGCTACCACCTGCTCTTTTAGAAGGAGCCAGGAGTCCAGGAGAACCCCAAGATTACACACCAACTCTCCTTGAGGAAATATAACTACAGACAGAGTTAAAGATGGAAAATCGCCAGAAGAAAATCACCACCAAAGCACTCAGTCTTGTCAAGGTTGAGCTGAACTCCAGGCACCAAGAAAGCATTTGACAGTGTTACTTGGCTGGTCTGGGTTTGAGACACACAATTGAATAGATCACAATACTGATGGCACTTAATCCCAGGCTGATAGATGATCTTACCCAGCAATTCCATGAAGAGATAAATAGGAATGGGGAGACAACCCAGCCTTCTGACATCCATAAATAAGGGATCTAGGGCTGGAACTCTACACCTGTGAAATTTAAAATTCCCAGATGAGCGACTCAGGTGACTCCATGAACAATACAAAGAGCTCTTATTGTACCTTTTGCAAAAGGGACCACTTCGTGCTCATGTGAGACACAAAGAGAGTAAAGATTACTTATGATTATAGGTTTAAATACAGTTTCAGCATAAAAATCTCCTCGTAACGCCCCTTAATTACTTACATAAGATAAGTGTTTTGGCTAAATAACAACTGTTTTCCCAGATAAGAACATTCCCCTGATAATTTCCCAATTGTGGTCATAACAACATTATCAATCTCAATATGACAGCTTTCCTGCCAATGTTAGCCTGACGTGACATGGAATGTGCTTAATCAAATTATAGCTGTTATTCCCCTCAAAAGCCCTGTATTTCATAACTGCCTCACATCTGGGGTTTCAGGTCATATAAAGGATAAATATGGCTCCACTCTTGTTCTGTGTTCTATAGGAATAATCTATATTTCTCTCACCACCCTACCAACACGGAATGGATTCAGGTGGAATGGGAGGAGAACCAGTGAAGAAACACACTTCCAAGTTCTTCTCACCAATTACAAAAAAAAAAAAAAATGTATTACTTGGAACCATCCTATAATAATAATAATAATAATAATAATAATAATAATAATAATAATAATAATAATAATAATTCATTGACATTGCAATACCTGGTGATGCACGAATTGAAGATAAGCAGCAAGAAAAAATCACAAAGTACCGGGACTTACAAATTAAAGTTGAGCGACTGTGGAAAAAGAAATCGTGTGTTGTCCCAATTGTAATTGGAGCCCTCGGAGCAATACCCAAAGGGCTATCCCGCTATTTAGAAATTCTAAATTTGCCGGACTTGAACATTTTGACTCTACAAAAAAACCACCTTACTCGGAACAGCTTACATCCTCCGACGATACCTGAACAGTTCCTAGGTCCTTGGTTAGGACTCGAGCTGCTGAGCTATTAACCAGCCTCAAAGGCTGTGAATCTCACTAAAGTTTAACCAATTAATAATAATAATAATAATAATAATAATAATAATAATAATAATAATTATTATTATTATTATTATTATTATTATTATTATTATTATTATAATTTTATTTCTATACCACCCTTCTCCCAAAGGACTCAGGGCAGTGTACAGCCTATTAAAAACACAAAAATACACAGACATCAATTAAAAAATAATTAAAATTATTAAATAATTAAAACCCAAAAATTTAAAACACCCAATTTAAAATCATTTACACTGATAGCCCGGCCTGGCGGAACAGAAGGGTCTTGAGGGCACAGCGAAATACATGGAGGTCAGAGATCTTGCACAATTTCGGGGGCAGTTCATTCCACAGGGCAGGAGCTCCCACAGAGAAGGCCCTCCCCCTGGGTGTCGCCAGCCGACATAACTTGGCCGATGGCACCCTGAGGAGACCCTCTCTGTGGGAGCGGACTGGCCGGTGGGAGGCTACTGGTGGCAGAAGTCGGTCTCGAAGGTACCCGGGTCCTAAGCCATGGAGCGCTTTAAAGGTTGTAACCAACACCTTGAATCGCACCTGGAAGACCACTGGGAGCCAGTGCAGCTTGCGCAGGAGAGGTGTCATGTGGGCACAACGAGTTGCGCCCATAACCACCTGTGTGGCCGCATTCTGGACCAGTTGGAGCCTCCGAGTGCTCTTCAAGGGGAGCCCCATGTAGAGAGCATTACAGTAGTCCAGCCGGGAGGTGACCAGGGCATGAGTGACCGTGAGCAAGTCGTCCCGGTCCAGAAAGGGACGCAACTGGCGAATCAGGCAAACCTGATAAAAAGCCCCCCTGACCACAGCCGTCATATGCTCTTCTTACGACAGCCGTGCATCCAGGAGGACACCCAGATTATGAGCCCTCTCTGTGGGGGGCAAAGATTCACCCCCAATAGTCAGCGATGGCACCAGCTGACTATATCAGGACGCCGGAAGCCACAGACACTCAGTCTTGTCAGGGTTGAGTCTGAGCCTATTTCTCCCCATCCAGACCTGCATGGCCTCCAGGCAGCGAGGCATCACATCAAGGGCATCATTGGGGTGGTCTGGGGTGGAGATGTACAGCTGAGTATTATCAGCGTACTGATGGACTCTCACCCCAAAACAACGGATGATCTCACCCAGCGGCTTCACATAAATGTTTGTTCTGTCCCCGTCTCACACATGCACACAAACAGTCAGCCATGGGTTAAATAAAACTTGCAGACAATAAATTCCATCGATAACAGGATTGGCAGCAACCCAGTAGCTGCTTGCCAAGAACTTTACTCACAGAGGGAGGTGTTCCTCCTCCGTCAGATAAACCAAAACAAATACACAAAGTCAAAGAATTGTCAAGTCCAGTCCATATTAAATCCAAGGCAGGCAGATAACGTAGTTTCAGAGATACAATGCAACTCGCTAGTTGTTTAATTTTGTCCATCACAGAGCCTGAATGGCCACCACACCCCCTTTTATCCCCTGTGGGGTGTGGTCCAGTTTAATCTCTGGTACACCTCCTTTTCTGTTGCATGCGCTTGTCTCTCCGATGCTGGCGTGGATCCAGCCAAGACTTATCTCCATCACTGTCCGACTGCGACTGCTCAGAGATATCTGGCTCCTGGCCAATCTCTTCTCCTTCGGGAGACACATGAGGCATTGCCAGAGAGGAGGGTCCTGGAGAGGGAGGCCTGGCCAACTCCTCTCCTTCACTTTCGGAGCCTTCTCCCTCTGATAAGACGGGCTCGGAGGTCGGAGTCACAACAATGTTGAACAGAAGGGGCAAGAGGACCGACCCTTGCAGCACTCCCCAAGCGAGGCGCCGCGAGGTCGACCTCTGCCTCCCTGCCAACACAAACTGCGAGCGGTCAGAGAGGAAGGAGGAGAACCACCGCAGCATGGTGCCTCCTATTCCTAACCCCCTCAACCGCTGCAGCATGATACCATGGTCGATGGTATCAAAAGCCGCTGAGAGGTCTAATAGGACTAGGACAGAGGAACAACTCCTGTCCCGAGCCCTCCAGAGATCATCCACCAATGCGCCAATGCCGTTTCTGTGCTGTGCCCCTGCCTGAAGCCCGACTGGCACGGGTCTAGATAGCTTCATCCAGGTACCGGGGAAGCTGTCGTGCCACCACACTCTCAACAACCTTTGCCACAAAACGAAGGTTGGAGACTGGACAGTAGTTAGCTAATTCAGCTGGGTCCAGGGATGGCTTCTTGACGAGGGGCCTCACCACCGCCTCTTTCACGGTGGCAGGAAAGGCACCCTCACTCAGAGAAGCATTTATAATCCCCTGGAGCCAGCCTCGTGTAACCTCCCGGGAGGCCAGTACCAACCAGGAAGGCACAGGTCCAATAAACATGTGGCAGCACTAATCTTACCCAGAACCCTGTCCACATCCTCGGGAGTCACAGAATCAAATTCCTCCAAGATAATATTCTCAAGACCTACCCCCGTCCCCCCACTGGACTCACCCAGTCGGAGTCCAAGCCTTCCTGAATCCGAGCGACTTTATCATGCAGGAATTGCACAAAATCCTCAGCATGACCCTGCAAGGGATCTTCCCGCACTCCCCCCCGAAGAAGGGAGTGGGTCACCCTAAACAGAGTGGCTAGGCGGTTCTCTGCAGATGCGATAAGAGCGGAAAAATAGTTAGATTTCTCCGCCTTTATCGCCACTAGGTAGGTCTTGATATAAGACCTCACCAGTGTTCGGTCAGAATTGGATTGACTAGTCCTCCAAATGCTCTCTAAGCGTCTTTTCCGACGCTTCATCTCTCTCAGCTCCTCGGAGAACCAAGGTGCCAATTGAGATTGGCATCAGGTCAGAGGCCGCAAAGGCACGACACTCTGGTGGCCGCACTATCCCAGGCGGCCACCAGGTCTTCAGTCGAGTCATGTGCCAGGGTCTCAGGAAATGGCCCAAGCTCCATCAGGAATCTTTCAGGATCCATCAGGCGCCTGGGATGGAACTATCTGGTCGGTTCCATCTCCCTGCGGTGGGGGGAAGCAGCTGGAAAGTCCAAGTGAAGGAGCGAATGATCTGTCCATGTCTAAATCCCCTCTACCAAGATCATTCAACCACTGACCAGAGATGAAAATCAAATCCAGCGTGTGTCCCCCTGTGTGAGTGGGGCCTTGAACTAACTGGGTCAGGTCCATGGCCGCCATGGAAGCCATGAACTCCCCAGCCACCTCTGACGCCTCACCCGCAGATGGCAGGTTGAAATCTCTCATGACAATAAGTCTGGGGGTATCAACCGCCACCCCTAACTTCAAGTAGCTTGGGCAGGGTCGCCGCTATGTGGCAGGGAGCCAGGTACGCAGTCAGTAAACCCATCTGCACCCCACAGCCCCACTTCACAAAAATGGATTCACATCCGGCTATCTGAGGAACAGTGGTCTCCCTCGGACAAAGACTTTCCCTAATAATCGCCGCCACTCCCCCACCCCTCCCCTGAGCCCTTGGCTGATGAAATGCATGGAAACCAGGTGGACACATATCAACGAGGGGGACCCCCCCTCCTGGCCCAACCAGGTCTCCATAATACCTGCCAGGTCCGCACCCCCCTCCAAAATAAGGTCACAAATGAGGGGGGCTTTATTAACAACCGACTTGGCATTACACAACATCAGCCATGGACCCAGGGCCTGAGACTCTGTGCAACCCAGGACACAAGTCACGCATTAGGGGCCGGAGTGCGCAATTGCTCGTAAACAGCGTGTGTGCACCCCCGAAACATGATATGGCCCCCTGCGCCCATCATACCTGCCCCTCCCACTCATTATTTCAATTACACTGCCCTTCCTATCGCCCCCCCCGCTCCCCGGCCAAATTATCACTCATGTCCCCTCCGCTGCACTCAACTGACCCACCACCAGGTTCAGTGGCTATAAGGACCCCCCCTGGTCCACCTCTACAGCCCCCTCTCCCCCTTCCAGGTCCCCTTAAAATTTTCATTAAAAATTTTGTTAAAAAACTCCTCAACCCCCTCTTCGCCACATGCCATCTCTTGGGGTCCCAAAACCCGTCATCAAGATATTATAACAATATCTTAGGTCTCCTAGATACTCCTAGATATTCACAATGTCAGTCTGCTCAGAACAATCTGGGAGACTGTGTTAATAACAAGAAGAAAGAAGGCAGAAACAAATTACTTTCTATTGTTCTCGAGAAAGCAACATGGAATAAACACACACACACACACAAACAAATACTCAATTAAAAACAAAGCAAGCTGTACTTCTCCATGGAAACATTCAATGTTCAGTGTGACTCAATGCAGATGGTTTTTTTTGTTTTTTTGTTTCTTATTCATTCGATTTCTATAGCAGACCATCCCAGACCAGTGATTGATGGTGAACAATCATAAAATTAGTTAAAACCAAGTGCAAATTCAATACAAAAATAAAGCTTTACTTTCACCTTAGACTTAGACAAACATAGGATTGCTGTCCGGTGGCTGTTCTTGCATGGCACAGACCATAGTATATCTAAACCCTGGTGTTGTTATTTACTGTACAAATTCACAAACAGTCTAGGAGTAAAACTAATTTAGCAGATTGTCCTTTACTATGCGCTTCAAATTAATTAATAATTATTCTTGTTCAGTCCTTTTATGTCCTCTGCTCTGCCATTAAACTTGTAGAAATATGCTTAACGAGAGGATGGCTGGATTGCATGAAGGTAGATTGGCTTATTAGAATAGTCCTTTGTGTCTATTCAAAGTGTAGCTGCAGCAGCTGATGCCTGCCCCTTCCTTTTCTTAGAGGGAGAACTCCTCGCCAATTAAAACCTTTGCCATATGGAAACGTGGTCCTATGAACCTCCCACCATATGGAGGAGCTTAGCAATTCTGATGTACTACATTCTTTCCTTCACGCTCAAGCAGACAGCTGTTTCTTCTCCATGATTATCAGAAGAGAAGCCTGCATTGAATTAAACCAGGCCACAGCTGATTCTAGTCTGACTTTGTGAGAAGACTTTGCCTACAAAATAGGGATTGGTAGAAGATGTTGCCATTTGTTCTCTTTGTACTTCTCTAAACATCCAGTACTCTCAATGGGAGGGGTGGGTTTATTCCATGCATGAAGATTCTTTTGCAGGCAAGATTGAGATAAGCCGAATTAAAGGGAGAATTGGGAAGAATCTGGTGAGCATTCCTGTTGTAATATGAGAAGAACATGGTGCCTGGCCTCATAGACTTCTTGGGAATTAAGTAAATATTGTTATCAGGCATGGGATAATATTTCAAAGCAAGAGTTCAATCCACTTAAATCTCTGTAAATGTTACGAAATGAATTAACATGGTATTTGCATTTGTATGTACAAGGCCTAAACAGCTGAGCAGTATATAATTTCAGTTGGAGAGTTGACTGCAGCTTAAATCCTCATTAGAATATGTGCTCCTGAATATATTTTCCATTGGTTGTAAACTACATGGCGGTGGGGGAAAAGGGAAAAAAAACCTTATTGAAGACACTGAAAAATCACTTCTGTAACTTTGCCAGGGAAGAGGTACAATTCAGTGTCATTTTAAGAACATCTTTGCTGAAATATTTTCTAGGCTGCCTACTTTTTTGATTCTGTATGGGCAAAATGGAACAGAGCTGGTAATGAAATCATGTCAGGACCTTCCTGGTTATATGGTTTAAAATAGATTGAATGCTTCACACCCACCCCTTAAACATTTCTGATACAAGGGCAGAAAATAAGAATACAGGAACTAGATTCTCAAGCCAGGAAGAGTAATTAAGCAGACATTGAAGAGATGACTTTCAGTCTCAAGGTCAAGAAGAGAACATCTATCTTCCATTGAGATGAAAAGGCACAAGGAGAATGCTTAGAAATTAACCATGGAGCAGGCCCATAAATAGAACTTGGTTTCTACCACAGTATCTACCTACTATAGGCAGATCATCCCAAAGGTGTTGTTTCAAAAGGCAACTGGACTTTCTTTGTTTTTCCTTGAAGACATTTTGCTTCTCATCCAAGAAACTTCTTCTGTTCTGACTGGATGGTGGAGAATGGAAAGATTTATATCCCTTGCAGTCATCTGGTCATTAGTACTCTTTCTGAGAGTCATCACCTGAATCGTGATTTCTGAGAGGGTCACCTGAATAGTGCAAATGTGTGTGGACCCTTCTTGGAACTGCTGAAAGGACTGTATTGTATCTCCTGCTTACCACACAGTCCTTCCAGCAGTTCCAAGAGGGTTCCACACCCATTTGCAATATTGAGGTGACCCTGAGGGCACAGATAAACCTCCAAGTGGCCTCAATGATTCTCAGAAAGAGAGCTAATGACCAGATGACTGCCAGGGATATAAATCCTTGCATTCTCCATCATTCAGTCAGAACTGAAGAAGCTTCTTGGACAAGAAGCAAAGCATCTTCAAGGGAAAACAAAGAAATTCCAGTTGCCTCTTGAAAAAGCACCTTTGGGACAACCATGACCTGGATGACTGAGAATGGCTATAGATACTGTAGGCAGATCTTTTGCATACCTAGGGCCCTCTAGCTTGTCAGTAGTGAAGCAATTTATGCAGCTGTATCATGTCTTTGAAGCTTCTGCTCTAAGCAAGTTTCTGAATCTCGAAGTTTCAATAACACTAAATGGTAATATTCTCCAATAGATTTAGGGGGAGAATAACCCCATTATTCTGACTGAAATAACAACAATAACAATAACAATGAAGCAGTGGTGGTAATGGTGATCTGGATAATACTGAAAAATGGGCAGAGAGGCTTAAAATAATTGTGTAGGTTTACTCTTGTCCCACAAGGTTAATGCAATTCTTGCTCATAATCTGTTAGGTTTCTCAAACATGAGCAAATGAACCATGAGCAAATGGCCCAAGGGGGCTATTTCGGTTATTTACAAATTCCCCTTCTAGAGAGTGGATGGCATTTGTACTCCCTGGGATGCATTTTACATGAAAAGAGAAACATAAAAAGAGAAAAGAAAAGAAACTCAGTGTTTGCCTCTCTATGAATCAAGAAAAAACAGACTTCTTTGCTCTGAGCTGTCCATTTCTGAGCTAGGCTAAAAGAAGGGATATAACCAATTTCTGTCAACTCACTGCTGACATTTGTGGGGGGGGGGGGACAGTTATTTCTTCATTTGGACACATGGTGAATCAGCAAGCCTTATAATCTATGCCAAGGGAAAGCTAATTGTTGCTGGATTTGGATTCTTCAAGTGGGATTACTTATTTCTGTGAGAGGGTTGGTCATGGCAATGCTCACTCAGCAGAAATGTGGAATTTTTCGTTTCTGCTTGGAGAATGCAACAGTTCTTATCTTTGTCAAGGGTGTAAAATCCGGTGGGCAAACAGAGGCGGAGGCTTAGTTGCTCGAACTCAGCTTTATTAAGCAAGAAACTCATAACAAGAGAAGAACGCAAACTCACTTTGACAGCTCCTTAAATACCCGGCTGTCTAACTCCGAGAGCCAATCAGAGGGAAGCAATTTCCCTCCTTTCAGCTGCTCGCGTCTAAACCAATCAACACAGCCTGGTAACAGCTACAGGCTGCAAAGGTTGTAACTATGAGGACTTAACAAAGGGTACCACTATCAGGGTGGCATTTGGATACTCATGACTCAAAACCTAAAATATGGTACTCCATTTTGGCTGGAGTATTTAATCTTTTTTAAAAAAATGTTTCAGGGCGCATAGGAGCTCTAAACAAGTCTTGATCTGCAACAGCCTGAAGTAGCTGTCCTTTGATTCAGGCTTCTACATTCCTGTTCAGGTTGCCTTCTGCTTCTTACTGACCCACCCGAAGACCTCTGCCCTGAGCAAAGCTTCAGTTCAGAGGTTTGAAGGCAATTAACTGAATGTCTAAATTGAACAATTGTCTGAATTGGATCATCAAATCAAAGCAGTGAATTGAAATGGATGCCTTCTAATTCATTGGATGGTACAAATCATTTCTCTTCATTAAATTGCATCAATAATATAGATTGGAAGTAATATCCACAGAGAGGGGGGGCAGGCAATTAAAAGAAAAATCTCATTGCATTCATTGTGACATGTTTTAGGGATGGTGTTATGCTATGAAACATTCTTTGACAACTTGTGGGAAACACCACATTTTATTCTATTATTGTTAGGCAAAGCAGTTTATATATATAAATATATAATAGTTTGTTTATATATATACATACATATATATATATATATATATATATATATATATATATATACTGTATATGTGTGTGTGTGTATTCGTAGATTTTCACAGGTACAGGTATGCAAGTCTTGGTGTATTCGGGTCTTCTCCCATGTAAGATTGAGAGCACTTTGGCAACGTTTGGGCAGAATCTCATCTGCCATCATCAGGCTTCTGCAAGGGGTCTTCTGCAGCAACTGCCGTTACTATTTCAAATCTGGTGCTGGTAGTCTGCTTTGCTGGGATGGCCCCACCTCTTCGTTCTGATTGGTTGGAAATCCCAGTCTGTGTCTATTGGCTTGGCTTCGGGTGTATGGTCGGTTTTTCTCAAACGTATCATCTACATATCTGAGCCATAATTTTGGTTTACAAATAGTTTGTTCCAACGCCTTAATTTCTAATCCCTCCATGAACAGTTTGGCAATAACTGGGGAGAGCAGTGATCCCATTGGTGCCCCTTGCATTTGTTTATATTTTTGCCCTCTGTACGTGAAGTTAGGTGTTAGAAAGGCAATGCTCTGCCAATTTTATGATGTGGCTTGGTGGGTGGTATTTATTTTTGATCGTTGCTAGAGCTTCTGTAATGGGTACTTGGGTGAATAATGAGACCACATCAAAGCTTACAAGTAGGTCACCCTGCTCTACGCGTTGGTTTCTCAGAATTTCTATGAGATGATATGAGTTCTGCACATAAGAAGCAATCGATTCCGCAAATGGTTGTAGTTGTTTGGCTAAATACTTAGCCAAGTTTTGTAGCGGAGAGTCTATGGAGCTAACTATGGGTCTGAGAGGTATGCCCTCTTTATGTATTTTTGGGAGGCCATATAGTTTTGGAGTTTTCGATGACTTCTCTCTAGGGATGAATGTTTGTTGAACTTCTTTAACTATGGGACTGGTCTTTATCTTGGTTTTGGTAGTTTTTTCTAAATATATGGTTGGGTCAGTACTTAAGGTTTTATATGTAACGTCTTGGAGGAGCTCGAGTAACTTTTTGTCGTAATCCACCATATTCATTATCACTGTGGCATTGCCTTTGTCTGTGGGCAGTATGATTATGCTGTCATCCTTTCTTTTTTTTCTTTTTTTTATTAAAGATTTTACAAAAAAAAAAGTTTTACAAATATTTTCCCATCCCCACTCCCTTCCTTACACCCAACCCATCCCGAACTTCCCAGAACAAAATACAGGGTATAACAATTAACAATCATATACTAAACTAAGTTAACTAACTATGGATTCCTATCCCACCCCCCCTTCACACTTTAACTCCCCTTTTACTTAACTAAATATAAATACTCTTAATTTTTCTATTCATTCATAAGCTATTTGATACTTTTTAGTCCGATATTTGTTTTGAATATAATCAATCCATCTTCTCCATTCCGATATATATCTTTCTTGTGAATGATCTTTCAAATAAGCTGAAATTTTCGCCATTTCTGCTAAATTCGCTACTTTTAATGTCCATTCTTCAGTAGTAGGCAGATCTTCCTTCTTCCAATATTGTGCCACCAAAAGTCTAGCTGCAGTTATTAAATTTAAAATCAATTTAGTCTCTATAACCGTACAATCTGTGATTATACCCAACAGAAAGAACTGTGGAGTAAACGTTATCTTCTTTTTAAGAATATTTTGGATAATCCACCATATTTTAATCCAAAATGCTTTAACTTTTTTACAAATCCACCATATATGATAATAAGTGGCATCATCACAATCACATCTCCAACACTTAGATTGCAAATTCGGATATGTACAAGCTAACTTTTTAGGATCAAAATGCCATCTATAGAACATTTTATAAAAAATTTCTCTTAAATTTTGTGCTTGCATAAATTTCACATTTCTAACCCATATTTTTTCCCAAGTTTCCATCATTATTGGTTCCTGAATATTTTGTGCCCATTTTATCATACAATCCTTAACTAATTCCGTTTCTGAATCTATTTCTATCAGTATATTATATAATCTTTTTATATGCATTTGGCCTTGATCTCTAATTTGTTTTACCAAATTTTCCTCGTTCTGCATGATACCAATTCTCTGATCTTCTTTCCATCTAGCTTGCAACTGCCCATACTGAAACCAAGTTTGAATTATCCTTTCTTCTTTTAATGCATTTAAAGACTTTAACTGCAATATACCCCCTTCCATTTTAAAAAGCTCTTTATAGGTAATCACCTCTTGCTTTTGTTCTACACTTATATTCTCTATCACATGTCTGGGTATTGCCCATATAGGTATCTTATAATTTAACTTATATTGATACTTTTTCCAAACTCGTAACAAGGCGTTCCTTAATATATGACTTTTAAAGGTCTTATCCACCTTCTTATCATATAATAAATAAGCATGCCAACCATATAACAAATCAAATTCTTCAATATTTAATATTCTTTCTTCTGTTGAATTAATCCAGTCACTAATTATTGATAGGACAGCTGCTTCATAGTATAATCTTAAATTAGGCATTTTAAGACCTCCTCTTTCACGTATATCTTGCATTATTTTTAACTTTATTCTCGGTCTTCTCCCTGCCCAAACAAAATTATTAATACCTTTCTGCCATTCCCTCAAATTTTCATCTTTCTTGAGTATTGGTATCATTTGGAACAAAAATGAAAACCTAGGTAAAACATTCATTTTTATTGCTGCTATTCTTCCCAACAAAGATAATTGTAGTTTTCCCCAATTCTCCATCTCTTTCTGTATTTTTTGCCATAACAATTCATAATTATTTTTATACAATTTTACATTTGAAGCTGTAATATATACTCCTAAATATTTAACCTTTTTTACTATTTCAAATCCTGTTAATCTTTCTAGTTCTTCTTTTTGCTTTACTGTCATATTTTTAGTTATTATCTTTGTTTTTTGTTTGTTTATTTTAAATCCAGACATTTGTCCATATTGGCTAATTATATCCATTAAACCTGTAACTGATTGTACTGGTTGAGTTAAAGTAATAACCAAGTTACTAAGACAAGTTACTGCGAATGCTCTTAGTCTATAAT
The DNA here is from genome assembly GCA_022577455.1 of Arizona elegans. Classification (NCBI taxonomy): domain Eukaryota; kingdom Metazoa; phylum Chordata; class Lepidosauria; order Squamata; family Colubridae; genus Arizona; species Arizona elegans. Next base: position 103,127,443 of record JAKOOJ010000005.1, read on the forward strand.
CATGATGTCTAATTTTAATTCCCTTTATTTTATTTGACCCTCATATTTTGTTCAATAAAAGTTCCAAAGTTAAAATAAACAATAATGGTGATAAAGGGCATCCCTGTCTTGTTCCTTTTTCAATTTTAAAAGTTTCTGTTAAACCACCATTAATTATTATTTGTGCTGTTTGTCTCTGGTATATTGCCCTAATAGAGTGTGTAAAATACTCTCCAAACTGCATCTTTTCTATTATTTTCAATAAAAATTGCCAATTCAATTGATCAAATGCCTTCTCCGCATCCAAAAAAATAAGCACTGCAGGGACTTGGTTGTTTCTTTCCAAATATTCCAATAAGTTTACAATTTGTCTTACATTACATTTCATTTGTCTCCCACTTATAAATCCAGATTGATCATTATGAATCGTTTGTTGCATAACTACCATTAACCTATTTGCTAATATTTTAGCAAAAATCTTATAATCAGTATTTAAAAGCGATATTGGCCTATAATTTTTAGGTTGACTACGATCTTGGTCCTCCTTTGGAATCAATGAAATAAAAGCTGTTCTCCAGGATGGGGGTACATCTCCTCCAGCTTGAATCCTACTAAATAATTCCTTAAGCGGTTCTACCATTTCTAACTGCAAATTTTTATAACAAACAGCTGTCAGTCCATCTTGCCTGGAGCTTTACCCCCTTTTAACTGTTTAATTGCTAAAATAATTTCCTCCGAAGTTATTGGTTGGTTCAATCCTTCCCTTTGCTCTGGTGTAACTACAGGAATATTCTCTTCCTGTAAATATCTATCTATGTCTTTACCTTGAATTGTATCACTAGCATATAACTTTGTATAGAATTCTAAAAAAAGCTTCTTTAATCATATTTTGTTGATATACCCCTTTACCTTTGTATTCTATTTTTTCTATGGTACGTAGCTTTTGCTTTTTCCTTAACAAGTAGGCTAACCATCTACCTGGTTTATTCACATTACAAAAAGTATTATGTTTAGCATATTGTAAATTAGTTGCCACTTGGTCTGCCATCAACATGTTGAACTGCCCTCGCAACAAATTTATTGTTTCCTTTATTTTCTTATCTGTTGGATTCAGTATAAGTGCCTGCTCTTTCTTTTTTATTTCCTCTTCTAAGTGCCTTCATTTCTTTTCTTGTCTACGTCTATATTTATTATTCAAATGTATTAAGGTTTCTCTCATATATGCCTTACTTGCATTCCAAACCATTTCCATAGATGTACCCTTATGCATATTCATAACAAAAAATTCTTTCATTTGTTTTTTACATTCTTTCACATTTTCCTCATATCTAAACAGATTTTCATTTAGCCTCCAAGACCTTCTAGCTCCCTTTTCCTGCTCTAATTCCATCCACACCGGACTATGATCAGATAAAATTCTTGAACATATCTTCGTCTTCTTTACCCTAGAAAAAAAAATCATTAGTGATTAGTATAAAATCAATCCTAGAAAAAGATTGATGTCTATCAGAAAAAAAAGTAAAATCCTTTTCTTCAACATTTCGTTCCTGCCAGTTAACTCTCAGCTCCATATCATCCATCATGTCAAAAAAAGATTTAGGCAATCTTGCTTGATTTTGGGTATTTTGAAGTAATCCTTTTTTGTCCTTTTGAGTATCCAGTACTCCATTCCAATCACCCATTAATATACACGATTTATAATCCCATTGTATTATTTCGGTATGCAAAAGCTTGTAAAATTTTTCTTGCTGTTGGTTGGGAGCATATACTTCAATTAAAAGTGTTTTCTTCCCTTCTATTAGAAATTCAATTGCAATGTATCTTCCTTGAGCAACTGCCTCAATTAGTTTGGCTGTTAAGTCTGTCTTTAGGTATATAACTATACCATTTTTCTTCTCTGGAGCAGATGCAACAAAATGTGTTCCCAATCTTGAATTTATCAAATATTTTTGGTCTGTCACTCTAAATATGTGTTTCTTGTAGACAAATTACATCATTTTTAAACTGTTTCAAATAGTGAAATATTTTCTTTCTCTTTTGTGGTGAATTTAAACCATTGACATTCCAGGTCAAAAATTTAGTTGCCATTCTTGGGGCCTTGAAGCTTCAGAAGTGCCAGCTGAAGATCCTCCTGCACCTTTCTCTTTGGCCTTGCTCCTCCCACTGCTTCTGTTTTTGTGGCTTCTTGAGTTTTCATTTCGGCTTGCTGTATCTTTAAATCTTGTTCTTTTCATTTAGCTGCAGGTCAGGTCTGTCTTTGATCTTTTGGTTCTTCTCTTTTTTCTGCTACTTCCAAAGGTTGAACAGTACCAAAAAGTTGCAATAAATCTTCTTCAATAAGTGAGGTCTTTCCTGCAGCTTGTGGCTGTTTACTTTCCTTCTGTCCCTGTATTACCAGCTCTTCTTTTCTTCTCCTCATTTCCGGAGATGATGGGCATCCAGCCTTTAATACATTAGTATAAAAATCTCTTGCCTTCCAAATTGTGTTAAGGCGATGCCTTTCTCACCACCAGTCCAGCTGGAACATCCCATCTAAACTGAATCTGTCGATTTCTAAGTTCATCCACCAAAAAAGCAAACTCCTTTCTGCTTCTCAACATTTTTGGGGGGATTTCTTTCAGCACTATAACCTTTTGTCCTGCCATTTGAAGTTTATTTTTATAGAAGGCTTGTAAAATTTCATTTCAGGTCCTCCACGTTGTAAAATAAATCACAATATCTCTTGGCAATTGATTCTGTCTAGCAAACCAGGAACTAACGCGATATATTTTGTCAATTTGCAATGAAAGATCTGCTTGTTGCTCTCCAGTTATCTTTGCAAAAGCCTCTGCAAAGATCTCTCTCAGATTCTCTTGATTATGTTCTCTCAGACCTCTTACTCTCAGGGCAAATTCCATCACTCTATATTGTAACATCACCACTTCATCGTCTGCCCTATCCACCTTGGTCTGAACTTCATCCATTTTATTTTCCAAATTCACATTAGACTGATTAATTTCTTCTACTCTTTCATCCAACAATTCAATGTGTTTTGCCAGACCTGAAATGCCATTACTAGGTGTTCTCTTATTTCCTTATTCCGAGTTTGAATGACCTCCTTAATTTCAGCCATCTCATCAGACACTCCCTTAATTTTCCCCTCTAAAACAGAGGTTTGTTGCTTAAAAGCCTCCTGTAAAGATTCCTGTAGAGCTTCCAAAGTTAATATTTGTGGGTTTGAAGTAGACAAAGATTGTAGTTTTGATGGTTGTGCTGGCGATCCTCCAGCACTTTTAAGGCCAGATTTTATTTGCTTAGAAGCCATTTTAACTCAATTTATACTTCTTACAGCAACCAAATCAGTAAGTCCAAATGTTTTTAAATCTTTTGTAAGTATTATAGTTTATTTAAAGTCCAAACTCTAATCTTTCCACTTTAAATCTTTCTTTTTTTAGTATAGAATCCAATAGTCTTGAGCAGCCTTAGAAGCGCTAACGATGTTAACAATCACTTTCACTATAACTTTCACTTTTCCCACACCCTGTTACAGTTCAGGCGCCATTTTTCCTTTCCTTTTTGAAGATCTTAGAAGGAAGAAATATAGATACAGAGTTAAAGTTCAGTACTTGCAGTTACTAGGATTCCTGTTTTTGTTCTGCCTGCTTTAAAATTACTTTGAAGCTGAATGTTGATTGCAGGGGTGGTCACGGCATCTTGTTCTGCTTAAAGCAGAAAAGTCCTGGATCTGGAGCTCAGTCAGACTACCAGGGAGCTCTCACCCTCCAAGCCCCAGAATTACTCCTAGGGCTTTTGGGGAGCTCTACCTTTGTCCAGCTGCTCGCCTTCCTCTCTTTTCCCGAGGGGAAGGTTTCCAAACCGCCAGACAGCTGATTTGCACTGTCTTAGCGGTTTTAACGAGGTCGCAGGGCTGACGATCCAAAAGGAACATCTGCCAGTGCCTGCGGTGCCACCGGAAGTCGCTATCATCCTTTCTGGGCAGATTACTTTTTGGGGGTTTACTAGTGCAGATAATGTTAGCAACCTCATGCCTAATTTTATCAGCATCCTCAACATTAAGTTTTGTTAAGCTGGCTTCCACTTCACATATTATTGTTTCTATAGGAATTCTCTTGGGCGTTACTGGAAAATTAAAGCCTTTTGTTAAGATGCTTGTTTCTGCTGTAGTCAGCTCTCTATTAGAAACATTGTAAACTACCTTTTTCAGATGGTGCTGTGCTACTCTAGGGGGTCTCCCTTGATTTTTTAAGTTTTCAAATTTCTTTTGACATCTATTACTTTTGTAAAAGGTCTCAGTTTCATCCCTCCAAAGGGCCAGAAGTTTTATTTTGTCCCACAGAATAGGGTGAACCGTATTACTTATTTTCAAATGCAGAGTTAATAAATCCTTGTTTGTTTGATCTAATAAGAACCTTTTGTTATGGAGTTCATTTCTCAATAATGCCATTTCTGTTCTTCATAAAGTATGTTTAATAGAAGCAGACATAGGGTGGAATTTAACTATAAAACATGTTGGTATAACTTCTTGGTCTCGACAACGGCGTAGGAAACTTAGATCACATAATATTACAGCCCTTCTTACTTCTAACTTTTCATAGGTCCTAGTGAGTTTGTACATTTCCTCCCCGTAGAGGTGTGATATCTGTCTTCTTAAGTTTTTGCGGGTGTGTGTATGTAAAAAGTTAAAATCTCAGGTGTTTTCCCGCGTCATTATAAGTTTGTTAGTTAAAATGTTTAAAATCCTGGCTAAGATCCCCACTCAGAATCCTCTAAATTCCCAAACAAAAACCCTTTGTAAGGTCTTTCAAAAATTGAAAATTTTATAGAAAGACCTTACAAAGGGTTTTTGTTTGGGAATTTAGAGGATTCTGAGCTGGGATCTTAGCCAGGATTTTAAACATTTTAACTAACAAATTTATAATGACGCGGGAAAACACCCGAGATTTTAACTTTTTACACACACACCCGCGAAAACTTAAGAAGACACACACACACACACACAGAGAGAGAGTTTATATATATAAAAATATACATGAACGCGGTGGCTCAGTGGCTAAGACGTTGAGTTTGTTGATTGAAAAGTCAGCAGTTCAGTGGTTCAAATCCCTAGTGCCGGATAATGGGGTGAGCTCCCATTACTTGTCCCAGCTTCTGCTAACCTAGCTAGTTCAAAAGCACATTAAAAAATGCAAGTAGAAAAATAGGGACCACCTTTGGTGGGAAGGTAAGAGCGTTCCATGCGCCTTTGGCATTTAGTCATGCCGGCCACATGACCACGAAGATGTCTTTGGACAGTCTGGCTCTTCGGCTTTGAAACGGAGATGAGTACTGTCCCCTAGAGTCAGGAATGACTAGCACATATGTGCAAGGGGAACCTTTACCTTTACCTACATATTTCTAAGCTATGTGTAGAATGCATTACATCTTTCCCAAAAGTTACCTTCAGACTCTTTAGACATCTATGTCTCGAGCAGAAAATCAACACGGGCAATGCTCAGTGCTTATGTCATGTCTGTCATAAACGTTGTGTATTGCCAAATGGATAGTTAAACTACAGCCTTCATCCTTTCCCTTCATCATCTTGAATACAAGTTTATGTTGTGGCCCCGCTCTCTGAGCCTATCTCATCGGAGGAAGAAGGCTCCGAACATGAAGAAGAGGAGTCGGCCAGGCCTCCCTCTCCAGGCCCCTCCCCTCTGGCACTGCCTCAAGTGCTGGCCGAGGAAGAGGAGATTAGTCAGGAGCCAGGTGTCTCCGATGAGAGCGAGGGAGGTGATCTGTGGTTCCTGGATCCACGTCAACGAAGGCGTGATAAACGGTTGCAGCAATTAAGGAGGCGTGCCAGGGATTATAACTGAGTCACTGGACCACACCCCAGAGACTATATAAGAGAGTTTGGTGGCCATTTAAGACTCTGTGATGGACAAAAACTAACTCTGGCTAGTCAATTGAACAACGCTTAAAGCTGCCGAAAGGTTTCTTGCTTTGGAACTGGACTATTTGCAATTTGTATGTATTTTTCTCTTTATCTGATGAAGTAAAGCCCTTGGCAGCCATTGTTCGTATAGCTGCCAAGTTTTAGATAACAACCTGTGTGCGTGCCAAGTGCTTTCTTAACCCTCAGCTGACTGTGTTTGTGTGTGTGTGGAGACGGAGACAGAACAATTTATTTCTTGTATATGTATTTATGTCTTACTTTTGATTCTCTGGATATTATACGGAGATGCGATGTTCCATGCCTTCAGTTTGCCATCTGCCAAATGTCTCTTTCTATTTGTCTAGGCTAAAATGATGATTGTAATATGTCTGTAGATTAGTTAATCTAGGTTGTGTCCAGATGAAATTCAAGTAATAGTGGTAACCACTAGGGTACAGAAGAGTTCTTTAGATCTGATTGGACCTGGTTTCCCATGATTTTCACAAAATTATCTTGGTTTGGTTGGTAGGAGAAATTGTGGGGAGAAGACTCCATCCATATTACGAAATAGAAAGGGAAAGTGACATAGAGAAAAGAAGGGAATGTTTAGGATTCCTCATTTTTCAACCCAGGTTTGCAATTTCCTGATATAGACCAACTCCAAGACTGCAGTAGCTGGTTACTCATGAACTGACAACTCTGCATTCCTCTGCCCTTAATTACCATCATCGATCAATATTGTAGTGAATTCTGATTTATATCCCTGCTCATTAAAAATTGCTTGATGGTCTTTTACAAAAGATAACTCTATGTTTACCAAAGAATAACACTGAGAATTCATTGCTTGTTTTTATAAATAATCTTATCAAAAAGGTCTTAGGTCTTAAATTGTCTGAATAATGTCATTGATGGCTTTGTTAAGTAATGCCCTAACACATTATTTTGTTCTGAGAAACCTTGATGGGTTATGGAAAGGTTTTTTTTTAAAAAAAAAAACGGTTTTAGCATTTATACCAGAAGATATGAGATGTAGCAGAGAAATTACCCTGGAATACAGATATCCCATATATATTGGTTTTTTCCCCCTGCAATATAAACTTGCGAAGGATTATTTCTACATGCATAGAATAACACAGAATAGCAGAGTTGGAAGGGACCTCGGAGGTCTTCTAATCCAACCCCTGCTCGAGCAGGATGCCCTACACCATTTCAGTTAAATGGTTGTCCTGTCTCTTTTGAAAGCCTCCAGTGAATGGAGCAGTGACTTCTGAAGGGAAGCTGTTCCACTGGTTGATTGCTCGTGCTGTTAGGAGAGGTGCACGGCTGCTTTTCAAAGGCACGCTTATTAGCCCAAGAACCACTTCAACACTTCTTCCAACTGATTGTATGGGTGTCCTTCTGCAGGCCAAACCCACCTATCTATCCACCACACCGAATGAAGCCCTACATTGTAGGTCAGGTGAGTAAAACTAGGTGTAGGTCTCAGATATAGTTAGGGTAGCCAAATAAAAACAACTTGAACCATGTGCACCCTAGAACAATGCATTTGGTTCATCAGAAACTGTTAGTGGAATAGAAAATTGGGAAATAATTGCCCTCGAGCCTCCCGTTAGTTATGAATGGGTGGACTCCCTTGACACATAACACAATAACAGAAGAACAGAGCTGGAAGAGACCTGGGAGGTCTTTTATCCAACCTCCTGCTGAAGGAGGAAGCCCTATACCTTTTCAGACAAACGGTCGTCCAATCTCTTCTTTAAAAATTCCAGTTTTGGAGCACCCACAACCTCCAGAGGTGGGTGAACATTATGAACAATTATGTGCATTATGAACAAGATTTCCATTCAAATTATGTTTTGAAATTAGCTTGTTATTACCGCATGCATATGTTTGTCATTTCTTCCATTTTTCTCAGGTGCAAAGAAGGCTACCAAGGAGTCCGCTGTGACCAATTTTTGCCGAAAACCGACTCCATCTTGTCAGATCCAAGTATGTCTTCTTTTCTTTTCTCTCCCCCCCCCACTTCTTCTGTCTTTATTGCTTGCCAGAGGTTACATTTGCCATGAAAATGTGACCTTTCACTGAATGTCAAGGTCTCATCCCATCTCACTCTTAAGTCCTTGCGAAGTGTTTGGTGTAATGGGAGAGGGCTCTTCCTCCTCCTCCTCCTCCTCCTCCTCTAAACTAGGCTTCCAAGGAGGAAAAAGAGTTGCAAGGTGACTCAGTCTTCTGAGTCTGAATTGATGGCAAAAGTTTAGTCCCATGTGAATATTTATGTCCCTTTAGAAGAAGAAGAAGAAAACTTGATCGATTAAGTCAATGGACTGTATCAGACATAGAAAACTGATTCAAAAATTCAATAGATTCAAAGAAAACAAAATTTTGTAATAAAAGAGTTACAAGAGGGACATTCTTCTGAATCATTATATACCGAATTGACAGCAAAATTTGAGTCCCATTTATGTCCCTTTAAAAGAAGAAGAAGAAAAATTGATTGATTAAATGAATTGATCGTATCAAATACATAAAGCTGATTCAAAAATGCAAATAGGTACAAAGAGAACCAAATTTCGTTTTGATCTTTGAAACAAAGAGTCCAGTCTTACTGGTGATATGCAGGCTCATTCCATGAAATAAGTCAGATTGTTTCTCCTGGGTGCACCAATGTTTTTGTAGTTTTCAAATAAGGGTCTAAAAAAGAAGTTCTTTTTGCAGAGTACAATTTTCAGTCAAAGAAAATCCTCTTTAAAGAAAACCAAGGGCCAACTCTTTGAAGCATCAAAGCAAGAATCTTCATACATTGCTAAAATATTTTTAAAAATGGGTCACTGATTAACCGTAGTTTAGGATTCAGTGACCCCCAAATCAGTTATCTAAAATTAAAATTAAATTTGCAGAAGAAGAATGCACATAATTGACCATCAAAACTGGGTCTGAGACTTCACTGAGAAGATTCTACCATTGTTGAATTTAAAAAATTGTGTTGGGCATAGTTTATTTGAAAAGCGCCTTTGTGGTGATTGCTCCCCAACATGGAAAGTGAGGATAGTGTTTCAGATCAATGAAATGCAGATTTGAGTTGGCCTAATGAAGTCTGTATGGAGATTCTTAGTCATCCAGGTCATGGTTGTCCCAAAGGTGCCTTTTCAAGAGGCAACTGGACTTAGTTTTTCCTTAAAGACATTTTGCTTTTGAAGAGCTAGACTTCTTGGATCAGAAGAAGCTTCTTGGATGAGAACATCTTCAAGGAAAAACAAAGAAAGTCCAGTTGCCTTTTGAAAAAGCACCTTTGGGACCTAACAAAGCATGTTTGTCTATTGGCTCCTCTGAAATTTGTTTTTATAAACTTATTTCAGTTATTCATAGATCATAGGCAACTTGTCATATGTCAAATGAAGCTGAAAAATATTCTGTTGTCAACATTTTTCCTATTGTAACAATTCCCCAGACCATTGTGTTTTTCATAATCTCTCTCTCTTACACAAACACATATCCTTGTCTGTGTGATATGTTGCAAATCAGCATCAATTTATCCTTGCTATGAGATTCTATAAATTCTATATATTGCTTGAATGTCAGAGTTTTTTCTTTTGCAAACAACTGTTACATGTTCTTTGTGGTTTATTTTTAATACTGCCCTTTGCTCTGTTTGCAAGGATTATTGGGACAACAATGATAAAGAACACCTGGTTATTTTATTACATTGTTATTCTGGCTGTTGCTTTTTAATTTGGCATAGTTTTCCTCCAGTCTAATTATTAACATTAATAATTGTTGTCAAACGAGGCGACACACGAGCCTGCTTTTCCATTGTTTTTTTGTTTTTTTTAGAATGAACACGTCTGACTGCACACATAAATGAAAAGTATCTTTTCCTCAAGGTAGAACCATGTAAGAAAGTAGTAACCTTGATGAAGAAGCAACATTAGGCTTATCCAGTTCTGGAGTCACCATGCATACGATGATCCAAGCATTCAAAATATCAAAGTATCACTTGATTGCTCTAAAGTCTTAGAAGATTCCTTTTGGTAGGTAACCTGTACTGGAACCCACAGCTTCAGATCTAATTCACAGCATGGGTCCAAGGTTACTTGAGGGATCATCTCACCCCACTGGGGTTGGCCCGCCCCACTCGTGCCGGCAGAGGCGGCCTGCTGCGTGTCCCGTCAGCTCGATTATTCCGACTGGCGGGGTCCAGGTGGAGGGCCTTTTCTGCTGGGGCTCCTGCCCTCTGGAACATCTCCCTCCCTGGTGTGAGGTTGGCCCCAACCCTCCCAACTTTTCGTAAGGGCCCAAAGACATGGCTTGGGACCCCAGTGGGGGAACAGTGCAATGGAGGAGGCTGATCGAGTAACAACAGATTTCTCTTCCCTTCCCTTCTCTGCTTCTCATTTTATCTTATCTTAAATAAATGAAATCTACGTTTATCCATAAAAACTTTGGGTTGGAGCTTTATTCAGAACTGTGTCAGAATTATGGATGAAATTAGGCTATTTCTAGCATTGGAGAAAGTGGAGATCACCTCAGGGCACCCAAGAGAGGCTTTCTCCGAGATACGCAAGATTTTGCAAATGTTGCTTTCTCTGGACAAAATGGCGAAGCTTCGTCTACGTTTTCTTTACTCCATGCTGGAAACAAGTTCAGCTGAACTGAAACTTACGATGTTTCATAGGAAATGAAGTAAATATTTTAAAGCTTGCTACCGAGATCAGTTCCATTAAAGATGTCATTTAGGGACTGCAGTATTTACAAATGTTGGGAAGGGCTGGAAGTGTTTCCTTTTTAAAAATGGGCAGACATCAAGTGAAATATTGTACACAGACTCAAAGAGTATTATGGGGTTTATTAAAGGACAGATTCAGGACAAGCTCAGGAAAAACATCTTCACTTGAAGCCTTCCTCTTTTCCGTTCCTTTCAGGTGTCAAAGGATTATAAAGCCCCAAATTCTCAGTTCAGCGTGGTTTCCTTTGACAGCTTTGGGACATACAAAGGCATTAAAGAACAAGTTTGTGATAAAAATATCACCTATTGTTATCCAGGCTTCACTCAGATATGTGTAACAGACATTACTATGTGAGATTTTGCCTGCAATCTCCTGCTATCAGCCCTTAAAAATGGACCAGGTTAGGAAACAGACACTGCTGGAAATACCAGTACTCTAATTTTATTGATGTACACATAATTAAACCTTTAAAGACATGCAGTGTGTCTTTTTTCCTTTTTCTTAGTCTAAAGAAAGTGAAGATGGGGCAGTCTTGAGTTTCTTTATCACCCTTTCCTGTTTGTGGGGTTTGTTTTCCCAAAGGCTGCCCATACCTTCTTCCAGCCCATCTCTGTGATCCACTATACCTACCTACCTTCTTTTTCATCTTAGAGGCTTCTTCTGTCTTAAGAAGTACAATTTGGAAATTCTGAATTCCTTCCTTCCTTCCTTCCTTCCTTCCTTCCTTCCTTCCTTCCTTCCTTCCTTCCTTCCTTCTTTTCCTCCCTTTCCACTTCTCCTTCCCCTTTTTCTTCCTGTAGCTGTGTGGGCCCCTGTGTCCCCCACTCCCACCCCCATGCCAGGCTACACAGTCAGTTTTGACCCTTGTTTGGAAAGCCAAGAGATTTTGTTAGAATTGTTTCTTCCTGGTTCCTTCCTTGTGTTAGTATAAACATATGACTGTGTCTTATGGCCAGTCTTGTGCTTGCTGTGTTTAATAAGGTCATGTCCTCTTTTGCCCGGATGGACAAGCTAAAATTATTCCAAGAACTTGTCAGAATGGATTTTCTTGCCTGAAAGCAAGAAAGTTGAATATGTAAGCAGCTGTCATTCTTGAAGACCCAGGAAATAAACACAAGTAATAGAGGCCATTTTGGGATTACTACTTTACATTGTCTTAAATGACATTAGTTATTTTCAGGTTTCAATTTTGAAAACAGAGGTTTGAAAGAGTCAGCTTTTTATACTGTAAGTGCTCTAATGACCTCTTTCTAACAAATAACAAAATTATATTGTTGTTGCAGTCATCGAACTAGTGCATATATAAAAACTGACAGCAATGTTTTGTCATAGAATGGCTGGTAAACATCCTGTCTTAATATAACTGAAAAAGTTAAGGTGGGTCACAGACTTTAGTATTCTCTTTGCTCTCCAAGTTTTCAGCAAGACCTTGATCAGATAAATTGTCAGGCTTGCCTCCGTTCAAAGCTCAAGAACGAAAAACCCCAACTCCGTTTTTATAGAGAAAGGTACTTTTACTGAATTTGAACTGAACGCAGCGGGAGAAAAGCAAAGTCTGAGGCAATAAGCACAAAAATTACATATTGAATACATCCCCCATATCCCTCCCCCCACAGTCCCAAGGCAAATGTCCAATCCACATCTCCCCAAGGTGTCATGTGGGGTACTTCTTTAGGTGGCCCCATCTGTCTGGTATGCCGGAATGGTTCACCTTGGCAATTATCAGTTCTTCTCTGCAGCTGCTAAAGAAACAGCAAAAATATCTCTCCCTTTTCCGACATGTCTCCACCAGCTCACGTCTCCCCCTCCCAAATACCATCAATACCTCCCCCCTCCCATTACTGGCAGCCGAAAGCAAGCAAGCAGCATGAGGCTGACATAAATATACAAAACATAATAATCTGTACCTGTCCTTCCCACGCAGAGCTGAGCCCAAACAGGAATGTTAAACCTTTTTAAAATGTTATATATTATTATTATTAATATATATATATATATATATATATATATATATATATATATATATATATATATGTATACTGTAGTATTAAAACATAATAATTCATATGCCACTGGATATGACATTTGTATTGTATGCTACTGGCAAAATTGGCCAGTGAATGCACACACACATTCTCTCTCTCTCCCTCTCCCTCCCTCCCTCCCTCTCTCTCTGATAATAGAATAGAATAGAATAGAATAGAATAGAATAGAATAGAATAGAATAGAATAGAATAGAATAGAATAGAATAGAATTCTTTATTGGCCAGATACATTCATCAAGAATCATAAGGTACAACACTTAATGATAGTCATAGTATACAAATAAGCAATCAGGAAACAATATCAATATAAATCGTAAGGATACAAGCAACAAAATTATAGTCATACAGTCATAAGTGGAAGGAGATGGGTGGTGGGAATGATGAGAAGATTAATAGTAGTGCAGAATTAGTAAATAGTTTGACAGTGTTGAGGGAATTATTTGTTTAGCAGAGTGATGGCGATCGGGAAAAAACTGTTCTTGTGTCTAGTTCTGGTGTGCAGTGCTCTATAGAGTCGTTTTGAGGGTAGGAGTTGAAACAGTTTATGTCCAGAATGTGAGGGGTCTGTAAATATTTTCACAGCCCTCTTTTTCTTTCTTTCTTTCTTTCTTTCTTTCTTTCTTTCTTTCTTTCTTTCTTTCTTTCTTTCTTTCTTTCTTTCTTTCTAGCTATCTGCCTACCCATCCATCCATCCATAACTATCTATTTATCTAACAGTCATCTAACAGGTCAAACAGAATAACAGAGTTGAAAGGGACCTTGTAGGTCATTTAGTCCAACCTTCCACCCAAGCAGGAGACCCTACACCATTTCTGATAGATGGCAGTCCAGTCTCTTCTTGAAAGCTTCCAGTGATGAAGCTCCCACAACTTTCAAAAGCAACTTCTGTTCCATGGGTTTATTGTTCTCACTGTCAGAAAATTTATCCTTATTTCTCAGTTGAATCTCTCCTTGATCAGTTTCCATCCATTATTCCTTGTCTGGCCTTCAGGTGCTTTGGAGAATAGCTTGACCCTCTCCTCTCTGTGGCAGCCCCTCAAATCTATCTATCATCTATCTGTCATCTCTATGTATATGTATATGTATATGTATTTTGTTAGTTGCAAAGTCGTGTCCGACCCATTGCAACCCCATGGACAACATCCAGGCCTTCCTGTCCTCTACCATCCTCCAGAGTACATTTAAGCTCACGTCTACTGCTTCAGTGACTCCATCCAGCCACCTCGTTCTCTGCCGTCCCCTTCTTCTTTTGCCTTCAATTTTTTCCCTCATTAGGCTCTTCTCCAGTGAGTCCTTCGTTCTCATTAGGTAGCCAAAGTATTTCGTTTTCATCTTCAGGATCTGGCCTTCTAAAGAGCAGTCAGGGCTGATCTCCTCAACCCCAGTTTGATTGCCTTGCAATGTGTGTTTGTGTATTCTGTCTTTCTGTCATCTATCTATCAGTCATCTATCCTGTATTCATCATCTATTTATTTGTCATCTATATCATCTCTATATATCTATCTATCATCTATCAGTCATCTGTCAAGTATTTATCATCTACTTATCTCATCTATCATCTAACTATCGATTGTATACAGTCACTTTGCGGAGTGAAATGGGCCACATATAGATTTAATAAACAAGCAAACAAACAAACAAATGCTATGATAGAAATCAGTCACAACTGAAACATTAATTATAAGAAAGGTTATGCACTTAATAACCCTAAATAAAACCATGATGAATCACACACTTAAAACAAATGAATGGGAACATATTGACAAGGCCTCAATACTAAAAGCAGGTATTAAATTGGAACTACTTTCAAAGCAATGATTTTGTATGTACCTTTTCCAATGTATACTCCTCTTTAGGCACAACATTTTGAAACATCCTTCATTTTTTATGGTTGTGTTTTGAGCATGGAGAGATCAACATCAACATCAGCATTTGTGAGGCATCCATGCTGTGTTGGAGTTGTGGCATTTTTCTTCTATGGAGTTTAGTGTTGTATTTCTTTTCCATGCCTACTTGATGGTTCTCATATTCTGCCATCTCTCCACTTAAAAATAGAATATTTTAGAATAGAATAGTGTGTGTGTGTGTGTGTGTGCACACACACACACAAACACACACACACACACACACACACACACTATGCATATAAAATCTCAGGTGTTTCAACTGGCTCATTTGAATAGTACAATAAACTTTTGATGGGTATAAAGTGCTGCTTACATGAGTAAAAATAACAAATGAGTAAAAATAACATCAAAAGCACATTTGGTAGCACATAGCTGTCAAATCATCTTATCCTTACAACAGTGAGATTATTATGATGAGGGATCTCCACTTCTGTAAAAGGATCTTAATGAGATTCACAAGAGTCTGGAGATCTGAGCCTGCTTCTTCTGCACACCCCTCAATCCCTCTCTTCACCTTAGTACAGTAGCCTTCTAGTTTAAGATGGATTTGAAACTACCATTCAAACAAAACATTTGATAAAAAGGAAGGGAGGGAGGGAGGGAGGAGATGTATTTAAGTGGGGCCAGAAATTCGTAGCAAGCCATAAAATGAAAGATCTTGTAATGAATAACAAGTAAGTGAAAATTAACAAAAGAGGCCCAAATAATTATTCATGGAATCCAGTAATCAGTTGTTTGCTGATATCCATAGTTGCTGTACAAAACTTTCCCAACATCATTCACAATAAGAATTGTCTTATTTGATAAAAGAAGTGTAACATTCACTTTACTGCCTGGATCACAGGATAACTAGGAAAAAATAAAATTGCTTTTAATGTCCCAGTAGAAACAGCCATGTAAGAACACGTGAAGGATAGAATCCGTCTTGCCAACAGATTTTATGTTTGCTTCCAAATAAAAGTGCTGAATGAAGGATGGCATATCTCACTCTAAAGAGTAATGATGGTGGGAACAAATAATCTACTAAGGTATCTCCAGGATATTGTGTACTTATACATACATAAACACACAAACACAATGGTTTATGTTTTTCTTTTTCTCTTAGTATCTTCATGTATTGAACTGAATTACTAAAAGCATATGTGGGTGGATGGATGGATGGTTGGATGATAGCTAATGATAGGATAGATAGATAGATAGATAGATAGATGAGAGAGAGAGGGAGAGAGGGAGAGAAAGAAAGAGAGAGAGGGAGGGAGGGAGGGAGGGAGAGAGAGAGAGAGAGAGAGAGAGAGAGAGAGAGATGTTAATGAAACAACACAATACTAACCATGACATTTATCTTGTGAACAAAACACAGATAAATCCTCTTTAACTGTGGAAGGGGGATATCAAATGTTGTCAGATCCCCCAAAGCATGGATCCCAAGTTGTATAATAATTCTTGAGGTGAATTCCAAGCATGGACAATCCACCTTTCTTGATATCTTGATAGATTCAAACTTTGCTAAATGGCAACAAACTGATAAAGAAAGCTGTAGCTCCTTGCTGTCACCTATGATTGACAGGATTTTTTCCGTATGTGTAGTCCTGGATAAATCTTACAGATTATCTGAATCCTTAACAAGCAATAAACGGGTGGGTGGTTGTTGTTATTGTTTTTCCTTAATTGTGCCTGAATTTGGAATTTTGGTTTAGCCTTAGTTTTGCTTCTATAGCATTAGCTATAGAAGCAAAACTTCTATACTTCTGATTCACCGTTCAGATGGTGAATCAGAGAAGAAACTTCGCATATAGGAAACAAAGTTGAAGGCAGCCTAGGAATACAGTTGCCACTGATTTTTTGGCTTAAAAGAAATGTCAAGCTAAATTAAGCTCTTTTAGATCAGAGTAACGTTGAAAGAATCCTGGCAGAAGCAAACAAGGAGGACTTGGTTGGTGTATCAGGACATGTGAAACCTGTGAGCGTATCTTGGCTTATATGAGCCATGTTGTCACAGTGGTTAGAATGCAGCATTGCAGGCTGACTCTGCCCACTGCCAGCAGTTTGATCCTGATCGAATCAAGGTTGACTCAGCCTTCTGTCGTTCTGAGTTTGGTAAAATGAGGACCCAGATGTTGGGGGCAATTGGCTGACTCTGTAAACCGCTTAGAGAGGGCTGTAAAACACTGTGAAGCAGTACAGTATATACTGTAAGTTTAAGTGCTATTGCTATATGAAACTTGTATGCATAGCAAAGACATGAGTATTATCTCTTTCCAGTTTTTCATAAAAAAGCTGTGACAGAATCGATCATATTAGTGCCATGATTATCCTAATGATTTACTGATCGATGGTTTTCAAATACAAAGATTACTGTAATGGGCATACAGAAATCCCAACATATTGATCAATCAATTAATCAATAATATAGAGAAGAGAAGAGAAGAGAAGAGAAGAGAAGAGAAGAGAAGAGAAGAGAAGAGACTTTGGAGGTCTTCTAGTCCAACCCCCTGCTTAGGTAGGAAACCTTATACTATTTCAGACAATGGTTATCCAATCTCTTTTAAAAACTTCCAGTGTTGGAGCATTTGCAACTTTTGGAGGCAAGTAGTTCCACTGAATTTATTTGGTCAATGACCAGCAAAATTGAAAACAAAACACACAAAACCAAAGTGAAGTAAATAAACACAATAAAATATTAACAGCTAGCAAAATAACCAGAGACTACAAATTCACTCCTCTTACTATATTAATACAGTTATTTATGCAGGCAATAAATCTGAAATATTAATAGATATAGAATAAAAATTATATATGCCCTACAGTTAAAAAAATCTAGAAAAAGTTTCCGTGCCATAACCATACTAATACTTTTGCAAGCTATTAACTAGATGTATAACACGTACATCAGTTTTCCTGACTTGAAATCTATCATTCTGTACTTTACACATTTTAAATGTTGCTGTTTTTCAGACCTCAATGTTCCCCATTCATTTTGGGTCTTTTGCCCAAATGGACGTATGAACCATACACTAGAGAACTACTTATCCTGGTCCCAAAAGTGCTTTTTCAAACGGTAATTGGATTTTCTTTGTTTTTCCTCGAAGACGTTTCCCTTCTCATCCAAGAAACTTCTTCAGTTCTGAATGAAAGAAGAAGTTCTGAAGAAGAACTATGGAAGCTTCTTGGATGGGAAGCAAAACGTCTTCAAGGAAAAATAAAGAAAGTCCAGTTGCCTTGTGGAAAAGCCCTTTTGGGGCAACCGTGACCTGGATGACTGAGAATCTCCAGACATTTTGCTTATAGTGTATTATCAAAAGTTCCGCTCAATTGCATGAAAGAATCTCTGAAGACTCTGACTGGGAAAGTAAACCAGAGGATTCCTCTCCTCCCTCCCTCATCCTCCCCTGAGCTGCTTTACTACCCTGAAGATGTTCATTAAAGGGTGTTTCTTTTTTTCCTTCTACTGCCACATCTTATACATAAGATGCTGGTTAGATACTCATTCAAATTTGGGGAAATAAATTTTAACTTTTATTGTTACTTTGGGGGATTTTGATATAGCAGGAACCAAACAAGTTTCCTTTCTTGAGTGCGGATGAGACTACCTTTACATGTCCTGCTTTCCCTTCAGGGAATTACATGGATATTGAAATAATTAGTTCTTAATCCAGAGAGAGTGGGGAATTCTTTCAAATATCTTCAGTAGTGGACTGTGTGGAAAAACACAAAATCCAGCTGAATGATAAATTAGACATCTAAATATTTCATGGTTCCAAGTTTTGCAGAAATATTTGATGCTTGGAGCGAACAAGAAGTTCTCAATCTCTTTAAGTCTGAAGTTTGTTGGTGTGACTCTGATATGAATGATAGTGTTTCCCCAAATTTTGATTTTGGGGAATCAGGAGCATCATTTGTACCTCCTAACTTCAGAAAACTATCAGAATATCAAAGTTGGAAGGGATGGTGACAGCGCGTTTAAGAAGGGGAGCGGCTTCAGTAACTTTTGCTACAAGAAGTCGGCAGCCGCTGCACCTTTTGGCACAAGAAGCACCTCCAAGCGCACCAAAAAAATAGAGGCTGTGGCTGCAGGCATCTCGCGACAATGGGAGCAAGATTTGGGCTAGTGGGGAGCCCAGCGGCGATGGCTCAGCCCTCGCTTGCCTTCCCTGTCAGCCAGCCATGGGAGGAAGGTAAGGACATGTCATGTGGTGAAGGGAGAGTGGGCAGCAGGTGGCAAGCAGGCAGTGGCTCTGGGGCAAGGCTGGAACCAGGGAATGATGCATTCCCTGACCTGGTCAAGGCAGGTGGCAAGCGGGCGGCGGCTCTAGGGCAAGGCCGGAGCCAGGGAATGGTGCATTCCCCAACCTGGTTGAGGCGGGCAGCAAGCGGGTGGAAGCTCTGGGGCCTCGAGGAATCACATGTCCCTGGGCTCCAGCCCCCGACCCAAGATGAAGGGTGAGTGAGCGGCATGCATTGCTTACCTTTGGTGAGCTGAGCAGGGGAGGCGACTGGCAAGGCGAGTAGCTGGGCCGCATGGCAAAGGGAACTTATATAGGGCGGGAGTGGGTGGGTGGGCCAAGCAGCCGGAAGCACCGAGTGGCCGGAAGCAGTGAGCGAGCCGGAAGAGGGGAGCGGGCGAGAGGGCAGGTGTGGGTGGGGCCACCAGGGATGATTGCTATCAGTTCAGCGAACCGATGCCAATCATCCCTACCGGTTCACCCGAACTAGTCTGAACCAGTAGGATTTCACCCCTGATCCAATCTCTTCTTAAGAACCTCCAGTGATGGAGTACCCACAACTTCTGAAGGCAGGTTCCACTGATTACTCATACTCACTGTCAGGGATGTTTTCCCTTAATTCAAGGTTGGATCTCTCTTTGATAATCCTCTATCCATTGCTTCTTGTCCTGTCCTCATGTGCTTTGGACAACAGGTTGACCCCCTCTTTTCTGTGACAGTCCCTCAAGCATTGGAAGACTGCTATAAAATCAAATCAAACCAAATAGCAATAAGATTTAAGCTTGTATGCCACCCCATAGCATTCTCTGGGTGGTTTATAATGTCTAAGTATTATTTGCGTATTTCCCCCAACAATCTTATTTTTCCGACTTTGGAAGATGGAAGGTTGAGTCAACCTTGAGCCCCTTTAGGATCGAACTTCAGATTCTGGGCAGAGTTAGCCTGCAATATTGCACTTTAACCACTGTGCTGCCAGGGCTCTATGAACAAATGGTATTAAGCAGTGGTGAAATCCACTTACCTTCGTTACCGGTTCGGGAACAGGAGCGCACGGGAGCATGTGTGAGCTATGCAGAGATCCTTCTGCGCATGTGCAGAGGGTAAAAATGGGATGTAATGACATCCCAGTGGGTGGGTGGAGCCTCCCACCGCTGCGCTACTGGTTCGTGTTACCTGGATAGATCTGGCTGGTATTAAGATGGTGATCTGCGATGATGCAGTCATTGCTAAAATCCCAACCATTTTAACACAGAGGAGAGCTTCCAGTCCTGTTCAGAAAACGTGAAGGGAAAAGAGAAAGAAGCGTCTTTGAGGTAGGACTAGAGCTGAATGAACTCTTGAAATGGAGCAGAGAATACAGGTTGACATTTTATGGCAAGTTTGACCTGACATGAGTAAGAACTATTGACGGGCCTATACACACACCATTGATTCATCTGTTCCTTCGAAGAAGTCATCTGAATTAGTGCCTACCACTATATCTTCAAGCAATAAATAGCTTCCTGGTGTCGATAATTATTTCTTTGGTGTCAGGCTAGAATTTACTGCAAATTAGGGATCCCAGGTTCCATCTCTATATACCAACAAGCTTGATTGTGTATTCTGTTACACTTAAAATTAAATTAACCAGAAAGAAATCAGGTTGGTTGCTTGCAAGAGGAATGTGTGGGTGTTTCCAGACCTCTCATTCTGAAATTCCATTAGGGAAAAAGCACGGGACATTGACTCACTATTTTAAAAATTAAACTCATACTGTCCAAAGGAAATAGCTTGAGGTGATCTTTAAAGCTGGAAAATAATGACTTCTACACATACATATTCATTTTTTGCACCTTACAATTTCTCCTCTTTGATCCTTGTTCTATTCTGATATTAGTCTAATGAAAAGTAATCAGCCCTGAAATCAGAATTTATTTAGTGTGTGATGAGAACATGACAGAAGAGAAGTAAACATAGACACACAATCCACATAATTATATACAAAACTTCTAACGGGGCACGACAATGGCCTCCTAACTGGATGTCCAATTCAGCTATCCAGATCTCTTCTGGCTTTGCTTCATGCAGATCTTCTAAGGAACCAGAGGACACACATCATGGACAATCTTGCACAATATGTTTAATAGTTTGCACCACAATCACAACAAGGGGAATCTTTCCATCCCTGCTGATGCAGGGCAGATGCACTTCTTCCAGTATCACATTTAAAATTATTGAAAGAATTTAATGCCTAAATCCAGGTGTAAAGGTTTGTATTCCCAGTTCTAGTCCAACACCTACCCATAATTTTATTGTACGAATTAATCCCCTGCACTGTAAAAATACTAAGTTTGGAAAGCCAGATATCTTCATTCATTTAAAGCAGAGAAAAATAGGATGCATTTTTGTAACTAAAAATAAAAACCCCTCATTTCAGTGCACTTAATCTTAAACCAATGATCCCATGTGCTGTTCAAAAAGCATCTCCTGAAGAGAACCCTTGGGAAAGGAGATGGATGTTTTTATTAAGGGAACAATTTAAATTTATTGCGCAGGTATATTAAAAATTAAGGATTTCCCCTCATTGGTAGTCAAACAAATTCCCCATGAGTAAGCAAAGTGAGGGTAGAGGGGAAGCCATCTTCCTTCGAATGAGCAGGACTTCTCTTATAGCAACAGCATCAAAACAAGATTATTCTGACTTTCTTCTCCAGCAGTTTCTGGAATCTCTTTGTCAAGTCACATGTCTTCCTACAGAGTTCTCCCACCCTCCCCAACACCAGATCTTTCAAATTAAAAAAAAAATAATAGGGATGAATTATTATTATTTTTTTAAATTTGATTTATATGCCGCCCTTCTCCGGAGACTCGGGGCGGCTTACAATGCGCTAAGCAATAGCCTTCATACTTTTGTATATTTATACAAAGTCAGCTTATTGCCCCCACAAACTGGGTCCTCATTTCACCTACCTTAGAAAGGATGGAAGGCTGAGTCGACCTTGAGCCTGATGAGATTCGAACTTACAGTAATTGCAGACAGCTGATGTTAATCACAATGCTATTAGTCTGCTGAGCCACCAGGCCCTTAACAATCCTGATGAATCCTACTTTTATTCTACTTCCAACTTTCTTCATGATTCCTGTTTTGAGACAATCCAATCATTTTGCAGGAACCAGGCTCTTTTCTTCTGGCTATCAGTTCTTGCTAACATGATCATAATCACTATCCATCACAAAGATGCTGTGATGAGCATAAGTCACTTTCTAATAAATTGGGAAAGAGTCTACTTTTCTAATAGTAGAATCTATTGTGCCCTCATTAATTGATCTTGTGCTCTTTTCCCTACAGATCAGCTCCTCAAAGCTAAATGGGAAGTAGATTTATGGCTGATGGGCTTAAATAATACAACAGTACAGGATTATGTTTTTCAAAGCAACTCTTGAGTATAACTTATTTTCCTGGGAGGTACTCACACCACACCAGGAGAAACACAACTTCTTCACAGAGTACCAAGAGAAGAGAATATTTGTAGTTCAGGGTTGAACTGGGGAGTCCTCTGTGCTCTCTGAGCTTGGTGGTTTTCTTGCAGATGTTTCAATACCCAACAAGATAACATCTTCACTGCTGGAAGGCAGTGGGGTTTATACACAATTGGTTTGCTCTTTTAGTGTTGGTGGAAGTATTTTTTCTTAGTAGTTCCTTGAGTAGATTGTTTGTCTTTCTCATTCAAAAGAGACCATCAAAAAGCTAAAATGGAAAAAAAAAAAGACTAAAACACCTCCTCACCAGCAGACAACAACCAGATAAGCAGTGATTAACACCAGGATTAATACCAGGCAACAATCTCTCAGTAAATAACACCCCAATCAAGGAGCTACCAATTCAGACAAACAACCCAATGGTAAATTACAGCTTAATCAAGGAACTACACAAAAAAGGGGTGGGAAAAACTACTAGGATATAAAAAGAGGACAAACCTCCTTTCAAGCCCTGATGATGTCACCTAATTGGGTACTGAAACATCTGCAAAAAAAGCAATCAAGCTCAGAAAGCACCAAGAAATCCACAGTTTTTTTGCAGTTGTTGCTGACAAGTGTTACGTGAGCACCCCGGAATGTTCTTAATCATGACTCCTCTTCAAATCCAGAATTTTTCATAGCCCTGGAAAGTGGCTACATAGTTATTTCTGCCGTGCTGCTTGGTGGAATTTTGTTTATTTCTTTTTAATGCCAGTGAAAGATATTCCCATTGCCCTATGTGATGCATTTGAGCTAATTTCAGTTTTGGAAGCTGCTTTCAGAGGGAAGTCTTTGAGCCACATGTTACCCTAGTCCACTCTTGATGTAACCTTAGCATGGATAACGGCAATTGTGAGAGTTCCCATCAACCGATTAAATATTCTCCTTCTCACAGTGGGCTCATTAAATGTACATTTTAGTAAATTAATCCCTTTGGTGAGATGGTCTCACCCCAGTTAGGAAGGATTCGATCCCAGGATTCTGAACCCACCAGCTGATTTGGACAAGACTTCTATTTTGTACCATTGAACACCCAGCACAACTCCCTTACGGAACCTATTGCCACAAAAAGGGAGAATTCCCTCTACAGAGAAGACGTTATTTATAAAAGTTGCTAGGGCAACTGGTGGCAAACCATACCAAGTTGGCAGAGAAAATGAACAGGAGAAATTATGTGCCATTATTTTTATTTGCAGCTTAACATTCTAATAAATTCCATGTTTTCAAAGAATTTTTGCTGGCACAATCTCACAAGCTACATGAAACTCATATTTGTTAGGGTTTCCTCCTTATCCTCATTTTTTAAAAATTTATTATTGAATAAAAATCTGTTCGCCATCCTCCTCCTCCTCCTCCTCCTCTCCCCATCCCAAGAAATGCAACACTAGAAAAAAAAAAAAAAAAACCACTGCACATGCCTAAAGGCTTCAAGGAACTACAGGATATTTTCATTTGCAAACTTAAGCAGGGTGAATTATTTTGCTGGAGATGCTTACAACCTCCACGTCCGGTGCATCCCAGCAAGGAGAACCCACAGAAGAGGGCAGGAGAATTAGCCCAGAGCTACAGAAGGACTTGCTACTGAGATGCTTAAGAAAGCTTGTTTAGGCACGTGCAACATGGTATTTATGTTATTCCCCCACCCCCCACCCCTCAATAGTCCATAGTCCTTTATGCACTGTTTGCATGATGTCCTAAGAGAGCTAATTGATGATCCTATTTTCTTAAGTACGGAAATAATTATTGAAATGTTTTCTTTTGCTCAAAATTATTAGGGGAGCGAGATTACTGTGATTAACTAGATGATGGGGTTTAAAAGAGTGTTGGATTGATTTCCTATAAATTATTATCTGGCACAGAGGCAGAAATGTTCTCAAGCGCTTGCTTGCACTACGTAGCCTGACTTTTCATGCTCTGGGAACAGCCCAGGCAGACTTAACTGTAGAAAATTGACACAACTCAAATATGCATCCAAGGATTTCATTTTACACAATTGCAAACTTCTGCTTGGATGAAGGTTACTTTCATCATAGTTCTTGCATTCCTTCTCAAGATTGAACATATAAAATATAGATTTTGGGGGTAAGGGGACACTCAGACCCAAAGGGTTTCATTCATTTCCTGAAACCCAAGAGAAAACTGATACAAATAAAAACATGCATAATTGCTAACTCTGGATTCTGAGTCAAATGGACTGCCCAAATGGATGTGCTCCACGTACGGCACTAATGTGGTTTATTTAGTGTGAGCCCATCCATTGTTTAAGTCGTGGTTTATGATTAGTGCAATAGTAAATAAACCAACCTTTATTCACTGACTCTGCCTTAACAAGACGGGCAGCCCATGTCTATGTAAAGTGAATGCCTATAACACTGTAGTCAAAATGGACCCAGAGTGATTTCTTCCAAAATGCACCTTCATACTCTTTCTTTTATTCCAATTGCTATATACTGATTAGATGCCTCAGCCTCCAAGGTTTTAGGACTACACAATTATGCTTTCTTGGAGAGAGAGAAGGAGAAGGTTCATGAATTTTCCTACACCTTCAATGGAGCACAGAGATTGGATTCCTTTCATTCTTAACCCATTCGTTTCCACACACATTCTGTCGGGTTGGCAGACGATATCCCCGTTTTGCCTTTTGTTATTGAAAGCTATGAGACAATGACTTGTAACTGTTCACCCTGTGCCATCGCCGTCATTTAAATACAAGGGTCTCTGAAGTGCATTTCACTGAGCCTGTAGCAGGGGTGGGTTCTAAATTTTTTTTACTACCTGGTTCTGTGGGCGTGGTTTATTTTGTGGGCATGGCTTGGAGGTCATGTGACTGGGTAAGCGTGGCTAGCTGGTCATGTGACTGGGTGGCCATGGCTATGTGTATAGGGACTACTCAGAGGGCTGAAAAAAGTCATTTCTGACAGATCCTCGCACTTTTGACTGGTCCTCCCACTTATGACCATCCTCACATTTATGCCCGCGCAGCATTCTTAACAACCATGTCACGCATTTCACAACTGCTTCTCTTCACCATGGTGACAAGATAGGGCGAAAAACGTAAAATGTGAGGACAGTCATAAGTTTGAGGACTGGTCAAAAGTGCGAGGACCAGTCAAAAATAACTTTTTCAGTCCTCTGAGTAGTCCCTGTGCACAAAAGGATACAGCAATAGAGAGGGATGAAGGAAGGAGAAGAGAGATGGAAGAAGGAAGGAGAGGGAGGGAAGGAAGAGAAGGAGGGAAGGAAGAGAAGGGAAATTAAGAGTAGGAGTGAGGGTAAGAGAAGGAGGAAGAGAGGAGGAGAAGGAGAAAGGAAGAGGAAGTAGGGGGGAGAAGAAAAAGTAAGAAGGAAAGAAAAGAGAG
Organism: Arizona elegans; assembly: GCA_022577455.1. NCBI lineage: Eukaryota > Metazoa > Chordata > Lepidosauria > Squamata > Colubridae > Arizona > Arizona elegans. The sequence continues at coordinate 103,153,092 of JAKOOJ010000005.1, forward strand.
AGGTGGTAGGTTTGAGGAGAAAGATTGCTGTACAATAAAAAAGATGAAAGGGAAGAAAGGCAACCCCAAACAAATATAAAGATATTAAGATAAAGAATGAATAGTTAAACTTTAAAGAATAAAAGAGAACAAATATGAATAAACTATGCCCTCCCCCCCAAAAAAATTAGGATGGTTCCCCTCTCTTGAACTGGGCAGCAACTTTGCTCCCTGTTGTGGCTTGATGTAAAAGAGCTAAGCTGGTCTTCTTTCTCTCTTACACTTTTGTCGTAAGACTGATACTAATAAATAAATTAAGAGCACATTTGATATAACAAAGTTTCACTTCTTCTAACTGCAAAGCAAATAAAGTATAAAAGGAATGATTATTAGAATCGGGCAAGAGTAACAATATAGTGTAAAAATGAAGGAGGTTTATTTGGCTTTGTTTTTTGCTAGCTCATATAAAACTGTACCTATATTTTTACATTGCTATGCACCAGACCCACAATTGCAGTCTTTAAAAACCTGCAATGGGGCTTCTGGTTACTTATTTACGTAATATGCAATCATTGTGAAAGTCTTTTTAGATGTGTGGGTTTCACAAGGAAACTTCTATTTAAAAAAAACACCAAAATTGTGTTATGGCAAAGACCCCTTTTTATGGATATTGGCAGTTTTTAGAGGAGTTCTTGTCAACATATATGCCTAATCTAGAGCCATGGTGGCACAATGGTTAGAATGCAGTACTGCAGGGCTAACTCACTGCTCATTCCAGGAGTTCGATCCTGACCAGCTCAAGGCTGACTCAGCCTTCCCTCCTTCCAAGGTTGGTAAAAATGAGGACCCAGATTGTTGGGGGCAAGATGCTGATTCTGTAAACTGCTCAGAGAGGGCTGAAAAGCACTGTGAAGTGGTATATAAGTCTAAGTGCTATTGCTATTGCTAATCAAGTTACTGTACTTCACCAGGTGTGTTCTAAAATATTCATATCTTTCCTTGCTGTTGAGGTCTTTCTCCAGAGTCAACCTATGACACCCAGTGACATGTACAAGTGAAAGAACAGCCATAAAAATAGCATAGACTGTACCTGGCTGATGCCACGACACTGTGAAGAAATATCTTTTGAAACTGATTGCATGAGCAATTCATTGATAATGTCCCATCAAGTCAGTCTCAACTCTTAGGGAACACTTGGATCAGGGGTGTCCAACCATGGCAACTTTAAAACCTCTTCAACTCCCAGCAGGTCTGGCTGGGGAATTTTGGAAGCTGAAGTCCACAGGTCTTAAAGTTGCCAAGGTTGGACACCCCTGACATAGTTAGATCTTCTCTGGGATGGTTTTGAACCTGACTGCAACAGGATGCTATCCTTTCTCAGCCTTTTAACTAAGATCAAGTGCAGAATTTTATTGCACTGCTTTCATTTTCATAATTCATTTTCCTACTATGAAATATGCATGCTTCAAAACAGGAATAACAACACCGTATTTGTGAGGTGGAATGTCAGCCAGATTTGCAGGAGAGAGGGAGGATCAAAGAGATAAAGAAACTTGGGGGGGAGGGGGAAGAAAAGAACCCTCACCAGCAGTTTACGCATTATAGCCAGACATTATGGAGACAACTGCTTTAGTCAGGCAAGATTTTTTCTATAGATGAACATCAATGAAGAAACTACTCTGAAGTATCTCCTCAAGTTGTGCTTGGTTCCTTCGGCCTTGACACTTCGTCCCTTCAAGTAGTTAAGTTTATCCCTTCTTTCCTAGTTAACCGATAATTAAATAGCCTTGAGCAGCAGATATGTTCCCATAATATTCCTCTCTATCTGCTGAACCTCTTCTTCCCACTTTGTCATCTTCAGGACCAGAGTAGCAAAGAGTATTCTGAATCTCGCCTTGCCATCTGATGTTCATCAAGATTTGTGCAGCTCTGGTCCCAATCTTTTAAGCCCCTTATGCCCTAAATTGTCAAACTTATTTTACAGAATTATCCCTATAACATCTGCTTCAGCAGAATTCAAATAATTTTATTCAATTAAATGTACTTTTTTGCTGATGGTACCAATACCAAGGAGAAGCACTTGATGCTTCATTGACTTGCTGCATGAAGATCAATGAACCTTTATGCCATTCTCTCCATTTTGTGACTTCTCAGAAAATGCTATTCTTTATTAAGCTACACTGTATTTTATGAATTGTCCATGAAATAACTTAAAGATTTTGTACGTGCATGATAAAACCTACCAGATTTATGCTTGCTTAACAAAGAACTAAGGTTGAGTTGGTGTGGATATGGAGAGTTTCTAATTGGATGTAAAAAGGCTCAGTTTATAATCTGTAGGTTTGGTTCTTTGATATATCAGAACAAGAATATTCTGCAATATCTATCAGTAAACAATAAATAAATAAATAAGAAAGAGAGAGAGAGAGAGAGAGAGAGAGAGAGAGAGAAAAGGAAGGAAGGAAGGGGGGGAGAGATTGATTGATTGACTGATTGATTGATTCTGGAGTAGACGCATCTCTCCTGCCATTAATATAAAAATAATTTAACATATCTGTCAGCAGTCGCCTTATCCTTGCTGTGCTTTGCTGTCACGTGGTGACAGACTGCCATGAGCTGTGGAGAGGGGGATGAGGAGGGTGAGACTTGGGGAATTGAAAGTAGAAACTGTATCACCTCATGATGCTGCCCCAAGGTTATCCGTCTGTAAGAAAGAGGGAGCCGTATATCAGGCTGAGCTTGGACTGACCATTATGAAAACATCTTGAATGGACTTGATTGGTTACAGCAGGGTGGGCAATGAGGGACAGTTAGGAGGGGTAGAAAATAGAATTTAGGGATTTTGGTGCATGCCTCTCAGTTCTGGCTATGCGGTGCTGCAATACACTTGATTTCTGATAAATCCGAACCTTTCTCAACAAATGGAGCCAAGAATCATTTTTATTTGGAGCTTCAAGTTGCGGCAGGTCTGATAACATCTCTCAAGGAGAATTGTTGTTCAGACTCCAAGTCATGTCTGACTCTTCGCGACCACATGGACCATAGAATGCCAAACCCCTGTCCTCCACTATCTCCCGAATTCAAATTCATTGCATCAATAACACCATCTAACCTTCTCATCATCTGCTGTCCTCTTCTCCTTTGGCCTTCTGTATTTCCCAACATCTGTAGGGTCCTTTTTCAGTGAGTCCTCTCTTCTCATTTGATGGCCAAAAGTATTTCAGCTTTGGCTTCAGTATCTGTCCTTCACTCAAGGAGAGTATTCCATCCCAAAATTCAAAGATAGCAAATTATCCATGATTCCCCCACCCCCACCCCGTGTTATAGACATAGTGAAAGAGACCCTGAGGAGGTAAAGTCCTGAATTGGTTTTATACTGATTCGGTGGAGATTTGAAAGGAATGTGAGAGTATATATGCTTTGAGATACCTAAGAAGAATGTCTCACTATTACCAATTGAGTATGACTAGGCTGGACTAACCCAAGGGAAATCAGCAGAGAAGCTGATATTCAGGTAAACTAGTTGCAAATTATGAAATTCACAGGAAAGGCACCAGATCTGCCTTATAGGAAACTCTGTGCCTGCTTTAGCATAGCAATATCCTGAACCTGTAATGCTGATACGAAGTATGAGTCAAGGAAAACATATCCACCCTAAGTGAAAACTGACAACCAGATACCCAGAGTGTTAGTACTTTAAAATGTCCAGGGAGGCCATGTATTGTGTGGGCTTTGTGAGGAATTAATTGAAAGAGGAAAAAGTGAAACAGAGAATGCTAAACTACTGAGCCAGTTACATTTTACAAAACATAAGTTGTATAATGTATCAAGAGAAGACTTTATCCACAATTACGTCTACCAGATTTTTGCTGCAAAAATACCAAGAATCACCAGATGGTGGCAATGGGTTAATGTTTACAGATAGTCCTCAACTTACAAAAGGGACCAGAGTTTCTGTTGCTAAACAAGACGGTTGTTAAGTGAGTCATGCCAGTTAAGTGAGTACAGCTTGTCACCAGAAGTGTTGATGCTCCAACACTGAAAGTTTTCAAGAAGAGATTGGACAAACATCTGTCTGGGACGGTCTAGGGCAGGGATGGGCAATTGCAGCTCTTTCACAACCTGTGGACTTCAACTCCCAGAATTCCTGAGTCTAGGGTCTCCTGCTCGAGCAGGGGGTTGGACTAGAAGACCTCCAAGGTCCCATCCAACTCTGTTATTCTGTTAAAACCCTCAAATGCAGTTGAGGTGCTACTTACCTCTTGTCCTACCTCACAGGGAAGACAATGGGAATAATCAGTCCATGAAGGAAAAACTCACTTTTAGCTCAGCTCCCTATCTAGGTATTGGAGTGGAAATCCATGGAGATGGGGTTGAATAATTGATAATCCCTCACCTCAAATTGTCCCTTTCTCTATTGGGTTCCACCTGTGCTTTACAAGCAGGATCACAGCCCTAAAACTGAGCAACAAAAGAAGCTAAGTAGCAGTAAGTAACAGTAATGGTAACAGAGTTGGAAGGGACCTTGGAGGTCATCTAGTCCAACCCCCTGCTCACGCAGGAGACCTGTACTAGGGATTCGAACCACCTGATTGACAAGCTCATTGTCTTAGCCACTGAGCCACCTAGTCAGGAAATATAATTGGGAAAATCTAGTTCAGAACTTACAGGTCAAGGACACCCAGGACTGTTTAAATGTGTAGCTTCTTTATTTTTTTTTCTTCTGAATTGTTATGAGATGCCCTAAACTGCATCAGTTTAGAAGAGCACTGAACAAGGATTCCCGAGTCTTTGTTTCACTCTGTGAAGCCAAAAAGGGAAATGAGGGTTGTCCCCAGAAAATGATGGCTCCTACTGAGTGTATCATGCCCCCCCCCCCCACCCAATATCCTGAACCTAGGTGTCTGACTGCCCTGTTGTAGGGATCAGTTTCTACTGCTTTAAAACCAGCAAAATAATGATTAATTTTAAAAAGTTTAAGAGGGGACATGTTACTACCTGGAATTGATAAGTTCCTTTCTCCCAGAAAACATCTAAAGAAAATTTACCTTTCCAGTAAAATGTATCTACCTTAATTTGCCCATTTTAAGAACCGAAGACCAAAGATATTTCAGCACTTGTAAGAAAAAGGAAAGCGAAAAAACGACTTACAGAGCTGTGCAATCGCATCATTACGCCCTCCAAATGAGAGTTTTGATATTAGTTAATGCCATAAGTAAAATCAAATGACTACATAAGGTTTTATGGTTACTGCATTGACTACAATGAAACTGAAAATGAGCTACAAATATTTTCCACCATTTCCAAAGCTGTGCAATTTTAGCTTAATTGTTGTATCCCGATTCGGCTGCCTTGAGGGATACAAAAGCGTGTAGCAATTTAAAGTTAGAATTTTGGTTTGTGGGGAGAGCGCAAGAAGGAGATAGAAAAATGGGAGAGCATGGTCCTTCCTAGTCAGTTTCTAACACATTAATAAGTACCATGACTTAGTTGCAAAGATTTATTGATGAGTTAGCAGAAAAACGAAACCAGGCCACCAGAGAACACAGTGGCTGGACTCCGTCAAAGCTGATGCCAGCCAGAGCATAGAACAACTCAAAGAAACAGGGTAATATTGGAAGATGTGGAGAAACCTGGCCCATAGAATTGCCAAGGGTCGGTCATGAATGAATGGATAACATCTTTATTTGATGATGATGCAGCTTGGCAATGCTTTGACTCATTAGACACTTTCCTTAATTTGTTCCGCTTTAAAGTGGTAAGGACAGAAGGGGTAGAGCCTCCATTAAGCAGAATGGGGGCATCATCATCCAGATGTAGCTTTTATCACAGCATCCTTTTACGCTACCTTATGAACCAGAGATAAGAATTTCAATCAGATGTGAGGAAGGAAAAAAACATGTTGGGTTGAAACCAATGGGCAAGTTGTAACATCAATTTAAACATAGCAATAGCACTTAGACTTATATACCACTTCACGGTGCTTTACAGCCCTCTCTAAACAGTTTACGGAGTCAGCCTCTTGCCCCCAACAAACTGGGTCCGCATTTTACCAACCTTGGAAGGACGGAAGGCTGAGTCAACCTTGAGCTGGTCAGGATCAAACTCCTGATAGTGGGCAGAGTTCGCCTGCAATAGTACATTCTATCCACTGTACCACCGAGGCTCCCATCAAGCCTTTTTAAAACAAAAAATCATTTTAGTTGCTTTTCTGCAATGTCCAGCTTGGTGGGACATTGATGAATGATAACTTCTCTGTCCAGGTGGGTGCGAGGCCTCACGACCTCTGAAAACTGGGTTTTGAAAACAATCAACCAATGGAACAGCTTCCCTTCAGAAGTTGTGGGGGCTCCATCACTGGAGGTTTTCAAAAAGAGACCGGACAGCCATTTATCTGAAATGGTCTAGGGTCGCTTGCTCGAGCAGCAGGTTGGATTAGAAGACCTCCAAGGTCCCTTCCAGCTCTGTTATTCTGTAAAACATATTTGACGGAGAGCACTGAGAAAGTACAACAGGTGGAAGTGCAGAATGTGATCCTAAATGAAGCAAAACCAGGCTCAGAGTGTTCTCCGTATTGGCAAGAAGAATCCATCCATCATCTAAATGAGACTCCTGTCAATCTTGGCTTGAACTGAATGCTTGCCCAGATGACTTTGCAGCTAAACACTATTCACTTTGCAAGCTTGGTTTTCCCTTTTTAATTTCAACATTATTACAGGGCTACAAATCACAAAGGCACCACTGCCAACAATGTTAATTGGTTAGCTGTTGTGCTTGAAATTATGTATTTGCTAGAACAATATGCCACAATGATGGGGTGAAATATCGTAATGGAGTCCCTGTTTCCTGGGAATCCACATCCAGCCAATTTTTTAATGAATAAAATGAGAGGTTTGCAGGTCTCGTAGAACTGAACCTTATCAGCTAGCAAGCCATGTTTCTAATGAGGTGGAGTTTGCAGACAGCTTGAATTGAGAATGGATCTATGCCCATGTATATCCTTCCAACATGTATTTTGTGCCTTCCTGAGACTCCCTAAAGTGGATGAACCAAACATTTTAGCCCCCCCCACCTTTTTTTTTTTTTGCATTTTGTTAAAATTAGTTCTTTGAGGTCCTTCAGTGGATACCAATAGAAGAGAATATTTGTAGCTCAAGCTTGAATTGAGAGGTCCTTGATGTTCTCTGAGCTTGGTTGTTTGCTTTGCAGTTGTTTCATTACCCAGCCAATAACATCGTCAGTGCAGTGTGTATGGAATTGCTGTCTGTTTATACGCAGTCGATATTGCCCTGCCAGTGTTGGTGTGGGTCTGATTTTCTCTTTGCTGGGGTCTTGATCAGATCATTGTTGTTTGCCCTAACCCTGCTTATCTGGGTTGTTGGAGTGGATATACAGAACAAGATATGTTATTTTCTGTTGAGTTCTTTAAGCCATGTTGTAGTATGGCCCTTGATGTTCCACAAAAAAGTGGCAGCAACCCAATTAATTGAAATAGTGCAGTGCTGATAGAGAAAAGAAGGACTAGTGGTCACATGGTAGCAGTATTCCAGTATTTGAGGCGCTGCCGTAAAGAAAAGGGGGCCAACTTATTTTCCAAGGAGGAAAGCAAACTGGAATTAAGGAGAAACTTCCTAACAATTAGGGGACAATTAACTGGTGAACAACTTCCCTCCAGAAGTTGTGGTTCTTCCATCACTGGAGGTCTTTAAGAAGAGGCCGGACAGCCATCGGTCTGAAATGGTATAGGGTCCCCTGTTGAGTAGGGACTTGGACTAAAACACCTCTAAGATCCCTTCCAACTCTATTCTGATTGATCTAGTGCTACCTCAACAGTCTTAAAGAAGTCTTTACTAAACATCTTATACTCCTCACCTTTCCCAGTAGAAGAGTAACAGGCAGAGAAATGGGTCATCAGACCAAGACCTCTTAGTCCTGTGTTTTGTTTTTACAATGAACCACCAATGCTTCTGGGGTACTCGCAAGCAAGAGACCTGAAACATCTCCATCATTTTATCCTCTGAAACTGGTATTGGGAGACCTGTTGCCCCCAACCCAGAGTTAACTTCAGGGTCAAAAGCATTTTTCCCCATGAATTTATCTACTCCCCTTTTACAGTCCTCTAAATTAGTGGCCATCAATACGTCTTTTTGTTAACTCTTCTCCAAAGCTATTTTAACTTATAGATTTTAAAGTAAGTGTCTCTGTGTGAATGCATGTGTCCCTGTACACAACGCAATGGGTGGCAAATGTTAAGTGAATTAACATTAAGTGGAATTACAGGTGGAGGAGCATATGTGCCTTGCTAAACTTAGAAGGCTCCGTCATGTGTGAATCTTCTAATTTGGTAAATCTGCATGATTGATTCAACCTGTCTCGTGTTCTATTTTTGTGGGTAATGAATGCAGAACAGGCTGGATTGTACACTTAGAAACTGGACACTTTTTTGAGTCCTCCCTTCCTGAGATTTAGATCTCATGTAAAAATAATTGGAATACATGGATTTTATGCATCAAAAAGAAGTAGTAGTGAATGACATTATCAACAATCAGAAGTACAGGCATCCTTGACTTGCGACAATTCTTTTAATGACCGTTCAAAGTCACAGCAGCCCTAAAAAAAGTGACTTATGACCAGTTTTCATGCGTATAGCTGTTGCATCATCCCATGGAAGCATGATTAAAATTCAGTTACTTGGCAACAAGCCTGTATGTACAACTGTTGTAGCACTTTAGGGTGGTGTGATTGCTAACTGCGACCTTCTCAACCAGCTTCCAACAAGCAAAGTCAATGGGGGAAATTGGATTCATGGAATGGAATAGAATGGACTGGACTGGACTGGACTGGACTGGACCAGACTAGAATAGAGATGGGGTGGGGTGGGGTTGAGTGGAGCAGAGCAGAGTAGAATAAACAGAATGGAACGGAACAGAATAGAATAAAAATGTTATTGTCTCTTTAAATCAGTACACTAATCAGTGTACATTAAAATGAAATTTCTTTGTATTCAGCTCTCAAAAGATAACCATTATGCATTTACCCACATACACCCACATATATGACACAGAGAAACAACAAAGTCTACTTCGGATGTATTCATGGTGAAAAAACTGAATCTTGCGAGTTTACCAGATGGATGGCATAACGAACAAAGCTGTTACAGAATCTGGTAGTCCTGCTAGAAATACTTCAAAACCTCTTCCCAGAGGGGAGCAACAGAAACAGACCATGAAGTGGGTGTGTGGGGTCTCTAACAATGCTTGTGTTTTTACTTGGAGTTGTGGACTTTCTGGAACACTGACAGGTTGGAGCTCTAAGCACATAGCGCTTATAAGCAGTGCTCTGAATCACAGGGAGTGAGTTTCCTAAAATCTTCTCGGTTGTCCTCACCACTCTCTGTATGGACTTTCTATCTGAGGCACGGCTGCCACCAAACCAAACAGGCTGTTGACTCTGAAGCTGACATATGTGTAGTCATATTTTATTGTAGTCATTTCCTATTCTTTCTCTAAGCTTTTTCTAGGTATTCTGTAAGGGGATCTAACAAGGCCTCAGGCTCACCACATTCTAGCAGCAGGAAGGGGGGTTGCAGAGATAAGGGGGGATGGCTAGGCAGCATTCATTCCCGTGGGAACTGAGAATGTGCCCGCAGATGGCTGAAGGTGGAGTTTGGAGTCACTGGACAGTTGGACTGTGAGCTGATTGGAGAATGTGACTGTGGGGGGGAGTTTCAAACTTTTGCTTTTTACTGGATGCACTTCCAGGGTTTGGTCAGATCCAGAATTACACCAAGACCTTGTCAGTTTGATATGTTCCTAATAAATGGACTTTGATTCAATATGACTGCCTCGGATTTTTCATTCTGGGGACTTATTACTTGGAAGTTTGACCCAGGCATGTAGTTCCCAATGGTACCTCTGTAAAAAGGTAGGACAGAAGGAGAAACACATGCTCTCCTCATCCTTTATCAACTGTAAACCATTTTACTGTCCATGGGAGTTCTTCTCATTTCTCCTAATTGCTGTTTATGTCCCTCCACAAGCCTGTGTAAACAAGGCATTACGAACTCTAGCTGACCATATTATGGAGGCTGAAGCCAAATACCCCTATTCACTGGCCATTATTTTGGGAGATCTAAACAAAGCAAACTTAAGGAAAGAGCTACCAAAAGAACAAGAAGAAAGAGCGTAAGAGAAGGAGTGAGGGCGAAAGAAGTTAAGGAACAAAGGGAGATAAAAACGACTAGATTGACAAAACAAATAAATAAATAAGAAATGGAAGAAGAAATTAAAACACTAAAAGATGCTTATCGGTCCTTACCACGAGCAGCTGTGGGACCCTCTGATCATTGCATGATTCACCTTGTACCTGCTTACAGGCAAAGACTTAAAACCACAAAACCAACCATTAAATCAGTGAAGACCTGGACGGAGGAGGCAAAGTTAAAGCTACAGGCCTGCCTTGACTGCATTGATTGGAGTGTTTTTGAAAGTACCTCTGCAGATTTAGATGAACTCACAGAGACTGTAACATCATACGTCAGCTTCTGTGAAGACCTGTGTGTACCCACCAGGAACTTGCAAATATACAGTAACAACAAACCTTGGTTCACAGCTAAACTTAAGCAGCTACATGGTTCCAAAGAGGAAGCCTACCAAAAAGATGATAAAATGCTGTACAATCAGGCCAGAAATGTATTAACAGGGGAAATCAGAGCAGCAAAAAGAAGCTATTCTGAAGTGCTAAAGAATCATTTCTCAACAAATGAACTAGCAAACATGTGGAAAACTCTTAAAAATATAACCAGTTATGGCAAACCTCCTTCCCAGGCTGAAGGAAATCGACAACTGGCAGATGACTGAACATGTTTTACTGCAGGTTTGAAAGGAAACTATAGCCAGCTATCTCCAAACCTCCTACAACTGACCCAGGGGTGAAATCTAAAATTTTTCACTACCGGTTCTGTGGGCGTGGCTTAATTAGTGGGTGGGGCTTAGTGGTCAGGTGACTGGGTGGGTGTGGCTTGTTGGTCAGGTGGGTGTGGCCAAGTTGACGTCACTTCTTTGCCCTTTTTTAACCTACAAAACACAACACAACACAACTGGCTCACCCACAATGTAAAAGCAGCTGTACTAGACCCAAAATGGCTCCTGCAACAAGCAGGAACCTCACACAGCCACAAAAAGCCCCAAAAACCAACTTTCACACTTTACACACACACAACACAACACAACTGGCTCACCCACAATGTAAAAGCAGCTGTACTAGACCCAAAATGGCCCCTGCAACAAGCAGGAACCTCACACAGCCACAAAAAGTCCAAAAAACCAACTTTCACACTTTACACATACAAAATTCAACATACAGCTTTGTGAGATTTTGTGTGTTTGTGTAGTTAGAGTGAAACAGTACAGAAACACACAAAATCTCAGAAAGCTGCACAAATATTATTTTATTTTATTTTTATTTTTATATAAAAGCTGCTAAATTTAAAACTTCCTAAACTTTAAATGGCTAGGTCTAAAAAAAGAACATCTAAAAAAAACCCCAATTAACTATTTTTTTTTTTTTTGAAGTTCCCAAAGGGGAAAAAAACTTACAGGCAGGCAGGCAGGCAGGCAGGTAGAAAGAGCTGCTCACCGATGAGCTTGATTGCAGGCAGGGAGATTCAGTTGCTTGCTGATGCAATGGATTGCAGGGATTACAGCAAGTGAAGCAAGACAGGCGTGCGAAGGTAAGCAAGCTGGAGGCTGGGGAGGAAGGGATTTTTGCTACTGGTTCTCTGAACTGCCTGCCGCCATCGCTACCTATTCGCCCGAGCCGGTCCGAACCGGGAGCATTTCACCCCTAAACTGACCCCATCCCATTGGGTTCACAACCCCTGGTGATCACAGAAAAGGAAGTCAAGATCTATTCCACAGACAAAAGCCAGGAAAAGCTCAGGCCCAGACAAGATAACTCCTTCTTGCTTAAAAGTCTGTGCTGACCAATTGCCCCCCATCTTCATCCGTACCTTCAATAAATCACTAGAGATATGCTATGTTCCTTCTTGCTTCAAACATTCTACTATCATCCCAGTGCCGATCAAGGAACTGAATGACTACAGACCAGTTGCTCTAACATCTGTACTTATGAAAACTTTTGAAAGGCTAGCGATGTCTCACTTGAAAACCATCACGGATCTGCTGTTAGACCCCCTGCAACTTGCATACCGAGCAAATAGATCAACAGATGATTCTGTTAATATGACTCTGCACTACATCCTACAACATCTTGAATCTCCAAAGATCTACGCAAGGGCCCTCTTTGTAGACTTTAGTTCAGCATTCAACACCATCATTCCAGACATTCTTCTAACTAAGCTAAACCAGCTACAGGTACCTGAACACACTTGCAAGTGGATCATAAGCTTCCTAACAGACAGGAAGCAGCAGGTGAAGCTAAGCAGAATCACATCAGATTCTTGTACAATTAGCACTGGGGCCCCACAAGGCTGTGTGCTCTCCCCACTTCTCTTCTCTCTGTATACCAATAACTGCATCTCAAACGATCCATCTGTTAAACTACTGAAGTTTGCAGATGATACAACAGTGATCGGTCTCATTTGAGACAATGATGAATCCACATACAGACAGGAGGTTGAACAACTAGCCTCGTGGTGTGACCAGAACAATCTGGAACTGAACACACTCAAAACCGTAGAAATGGTGGTAGACTTTAGGAGAAACCCTCCCATACTACCACCTCTTACAATACTGGACAACACAGTATCAACAGTAGAGACCTTCAAATTTCTAGGTTCTACCATATCTCAAGATACCTAACATCAAAAACGTCATCAAAAAAGCGCAACAAAGAATGTTCTTTCTGCACCAACTCAGGAAGCTCAAACTGCCCAAGGAGCTGCTGATCCAGTTCTACAGAGGAACAATTGAGTCTGTCATCTGCACCTCTATCACTCTCTGGTTTGGTTCTGCAACCCAAAAAGACAGACACAGACTTCAGAGGATAATTAGAACTGCAGAAAAAACAATGGCTACCAACCTGCCTTACATTGAGGACCTGTATACTGTAGGAGTCAAAAAGAGGGCTGTGAAAATATTTACAGATCCCTCGCATCCTGGGTATAAACTGTTTCAACTCCTACCCTCAAAACGACGCTTTAGAGCACTGCACACCAGAACAACTAGACACAAGAACAGTTTTTTTTCTGAATGCCATCACTCTGCTAAACAAATAATTCCCCCAACACTGTCAACCTAGTTACTAAGTCTGCATTACTATTAATGTTTCATTGTTCCTATCACCCACCTCCTCCCACTTATGACTGTATGACTGTAACCTTGTTGCTGGTATCCTTACGATTTGTATTGACTGTTTCCTAATATGATTTGATTGCTTATTTTTTCCCTATGACTATCATTAAATGTTGTACCTTATGATTCTTGATAAATATATCTTTTCTTTTATGTACACTGAGAGCATCTGCACCAAGACAAATTCCTTGTGGGTCCAATCACACTTGTCCAATAAAGAATTCTATTCTATTCTATTCTATTCTATTCTATTCTATTCTATTCTATTCTATTCTATTCTATTCTATCCTATCCTATCCTATCCTATCCTATCCTATCCCCTATCCTAGTCCTTATTCTATACTATTCTCTATTCTGTTCTATTCTATTCTATTCTATTCTATTCTATTCTATTCTATTCTATTCTATTCTATTCTATTCTATCCCACACAGGAAATGCAGACACTGGTTTGTCACTAAGGATGATGTGTGGAGAGACCAGTTCAGATTGTTAGTCGTCAGATTTAACATTCACTTATTAATTTAACAACCATAGCCAAAAATCTTGCTTAGCAACAGACATTCTGGTCCCCTATGCTGTCATAAGTCAAGGACTGCCTCTATGTGGATATGGCCATTTTAGTTCTCCTATTTTCCATTTTCCTCACTGTAAATGCAGTTTGATCTGTTTCTATATCAACAGGCAAAACCAAATAAAACATGTTCATCTAATCATAAATATTGTTCCTAATATGTGTTCTTACATAGGCATCTTGCAGTCTGTGCATCTTTATTTTTTCCCATATACTGTCAATGACTACTTCAGCTTTAACCACAACAATACACGAGCAACTAACAGATACAAACTCAAGATAATCCATTCCAAACGCGATTGCAGAAAATATGACTTCAGCAACAGAGTGGTCAATGCCTGGAATGCACTACCCGATTCTGTAGTTTCTTCCCCAAATCCCCAAAACTTTAACCTTAAACTGTCTACTGTTGACCTCATCCCATTCCTAAGAGGTCTGCATAAGTGCACCAGCGTGCCTACCGACCCTGTCCTAATATTCCTTTTTACTTACTCTTTTCATATATTCAAATTATGTTTATACTTTATACTTTTATATGAATTTTCTGTGCATTTTTCTCCAATATGTTTATAGTATACAGTTATACAGTATGTGTATATTTTGTTTTCAGGCATCACATTGCAAAACTCTGAAAATCCTGAATGTTGACACACAAATCTGTTTCACTCTGCATAAATATTAGAGGCATTAGATCTGTCACCTAAGATTTTCTAAATTCATTCTCTTTCTAGTAAGTGCAGCTTTGGTTCCGTTTCAGGAATGAAATTGTACTTAGGAAACCCCAATGGATTTGCAAGCGAAGGTGAGATAGATCAAAAGTAACAGGGTCAAAATTTCTGCAGCAGCCAACCTGAAGAGCTGAAAATGTGTTTACTATTACTGTGAAAGTATATTGATTAGTGCAAAGGAAAAAAGGCTGGTATAAACAAATTTAAGCATTTTTATCCAAGCAGGCAATTCAAAAACTAATCATGTATCTCTGTTTCTTTTCTGGACCTAAACCGAGTTAACCTATTCATAAAATGCTTGTCTAGTACAACCCCTGGATTCTAACAGAATAACAGAACAGCTATCTATTCCAGCTCTTAGGTGCGTTCAATAGATTTCTTTAGAAAAATTACCATCGTGGCATTCTTATAAGCCTTATATTCTGCAATGACCGTATTTTTCAGAGTATAAGGCGCACCATGGTTTTTGGGGAGGAAAATAAGAAAAAAGCTGATTGGCAGGTGGATCGGCCTCCCGGAATACCCCCAATCAACTGTTCCTAGAGGTGAATTTTAGCAACAGGTTCCTTGGTTGTGAACTCTGTGTCTTGCTTTTTTTTTTTTTTTTTTTTTTTGCTTTTTTTCCTTGCCTCTGAGACTTCTGAAACACTATTTGAGAAAAAAAAAAATTCTGCCTCTGAAACAGCTTCAGAAAAAAAGCCTTTGAAGCTCTGTTTGGGGGCTTCTTTTCTGAAGCTTCTTTTCTGATGCTTTTTTCAGCCTCTTAAACCTCCGTTTGAGAAGTTGGGAGAGGCTACATTTGGAGTATAAGACTCACCCAGATTTTCACCCACTTTTTTTGGGGGAAAAGGTGCGTCTTATACTCCGAAAAATATGGTACCTCTGGTTGGGTCTAATGAGCTACTAAGGCTACTTTTTCAATTAGCTCAAAAATGTCTCAAGAAAATGTCTTTTCTCCGGGAGCGGGGGGGGGGGGGGACGGTAATTCAGTATGTATTTGGCTTAACATTTGACATTTATTGACTCCCAGCTTCATGAAGTAGCATCATCGATGCAGTGAACATGAATTTGGGCAGACTCTGGGAGACACTGAAGGACTGGAGGGCCTGGCATGCTGTGGGATTGTGATGGGTCAGATACAACTCAACAGCAACAACACATAAAATATTTCAGATAATTTAGTATGAAAACGTTATCTCTTGCAGTAGCTTCAGTCAGAGGCATCCCACCAGAAAGCTAGCTAGGTCACCCATAGGGAAGACTGAGTGTAGATAGTTCTAGATTCTCTCTAGAAGTAAGAGAGCTTTCACGTATCACTCCATTCGATTAATTGAAATACTTTACATGGACAGTTCTTATTTGCTGTCTTAACTTCCACTCACTCCCATCATGTTACTTTCAAAGTCGACAACATTATGCAATGTGCAGAAAAGGAATAAAAAAAAACATTAAAGAAATTAAGCAGGAAATAAGAAGAAGGAAATACTGATACCAATCTCTTCTTGAAAACCTCCAGTGATGGATCGCCCACAAGTTTCTGGAGGAAACTTCCATTCTACTGGTTCATTGTCCTCACTGTCAGGAAATTTCTCCTGAATTCCAGGTTGCTTCTCTCCTTGATTAGTTTCCATCCATGGCTTCTTGTCCTGCCTTCTGGTGCTTTGGAGAATAGGTTGACCGCCCTTTTCTCTGTGGCAGCCCCTCAAATATTGGAACACTGCTATCGTGTCCCCCTAGTCCTTCTTTTCACTAGACTAGACATACCCAATTCCTGCAACCATTCTTTATATATTTTATCATTTCTGTGATTTGATTGTCATTCATTTAATCTAAATAAATAAAAGAATCTCAGTATAATTACTTCATAGTATTCATTCACTAATATATTTGAGAGCATCCATTAATTTTTGCAGCCCTTCTGTTTCCAAACATTTACTTGGCCAGCCTTGTAAACCAGACACTGATCTAAAGCAGGTTTGAGTCCCCAAGATGTTGCTGAAAATACAAACCCTTGCAGCCAGACTCAGCACATTGCCAGTAGAGGAGGATTCTGGGTTATGTAGTTTAACAGAATCCAGAAGACAAACAGCAAATTCCCTACCCTTCAGCCAGGAGGATGTTCATTGGTTGGGAAAAATAAGGTCCAAAACCTTTTGGGTGCAGACTTATTCCGCTTGTGCAGTGATCTCTGGCTCCTAGCCATTAGCTCTCACCAGCAGTGACAATGCCTATTTATTCAACAGAGAAGAGAACAGCAAGAGACTTTGGGCCTGCTAAGCTGCTGGGTGCTTTCGTTATGCTACAGCTACCTGTGCTAGATATTTAGCGACCCAGTCAGAATCGCTAAGGGCTAAAATGGTCATAATCCTCTCAAGCAAGACTAGCGATGGACGAATCCTTCCTGGCAGGTTTATCTAGCAAAGGTGGAATCAGGGGAAGGAAGAGGGAAACAGCGACATGATAGCTGTTTCAGCAACATAGTAAAAATGAGACTCAGAAGCTGTTGGCTAGCTTAACGGAAAGAAAATGTAGTTCTAGATGTCAGGACTTTCTTTTGCCAAGAAAAGAAGGGATAAAGAAGAGAAACTAAAGAATTTGATATTTTCTTGATGTTTGAGACTCTAAAATGTGAAGCTAACTTCACAGAAATAAACAGTGGTCCAAGATCAATGTATGGATTTGGGCACAAAAACATGGCTCTAAAGATCAGGATTTTGAGCAGGCTTGGATGTTAACACGGGAATCGTGGGCAGCAGTTGCATTCCCTGAGTGAGGGTCTTCCAGAGATGTGACAGTGACAGGGTTCCAAGTAACACCCCCAGCAATAAAAGATTCTGAGGCTTGAGATTCCTCAAAGTTCCATTTTATTAGAGATGTCATATTGGCACATCTGGGAAAACCCAAATCTGAAAGGATTTCCCCACCCAAAGGAAAATTCAAGTCCCTGCCCAGCACCCACATGTCCATCACATGTCCCAATCATCCACCCTCCCATCTGACTCCAGGTGCCAGGGCAAGGTGTCCTTGTCTCTCTGAGAAAGGAATGGTATTTTGACTATATATCTCCCATACTCCATACAATCCCCCTCCCATTTTCCCACAGAGGACATGTGGCAGACCTGAAGGGCCAACATAAAAGATGGCGTCCAGGCCTGACAGACAGTTCTGATCCTGTATTTGCAATCCATTGAATCAGGGTCTTCCATTTGTGCTCCATTACTTTGCTGCTGTTGTATTTACACTTCTTTTCATTTCTCCATATCATTGTTGTAATTCACCTAGAAAGCCCCGTGGCAAGATAGGCAATGAATAAAATTTAACAGATAAATAATGAATTTGCCCTACTGCAAAGCAACACCCAGGGCAAACATCACAAAAACGTTGTCGTCCTGCAAAAGAGGCTTGAACATCTAGAGCCGTGATGGCGAATCTATGGCACGCGTACCCGAAGTGGCGCGTGGAGTCATGTTGCCTGGCACATGCAGCGTTGCCCATTCCTCTTCCAGGTTTCTGGCATGCATGCGTGTGCGATGATCACCTTTCCTTTTTGCGTGTGGCAGTGCTGGAAACGGGAAGAGCTGGTCTTCCATTTTCCCACATGAGCATGCACCCCGGCCAGCTGAGGGTTGCGCTTGATCTGTCCCCGTCGACACACACACACAAACACAGCCAGCCGAGGGTTAAGGAAACACTTTGGAGCGCACCCAGGTCTTATCTCCCACTTGGCAGCGATAGACACACCGTCTGCCAAATGCCTTTATTTTCACAAACAGAAAGATAAGATACTAACGTACAAAAAAGTCCAAGCAGAAATAATATTCCTCCCAGCAGTTCCGGACGAGGCTTTAGTGACTATCCAAGGTTTACTTTTGTTCGTCACAAGGATCCCTGACCACTACCCTCTATTATATAGTCTCTGGGGTGTGGTCCAGTGACTCAGTTCTAATCCCTAGCACTCCTCCTAAGCTGCTGCAATCGTTTATCACGCCTTCGGAGGCGTGCGTCCAGGAATGAGGTTTCATCGTCACTCTGAGACGAACCAGCCGTCTCCCTGCTGATCTCCTCTCCCTCGGCCGGCACCTGAGACAATGCCAGAGGGGAGGGGCCTGGAGAGGGAGGCCTGGCTGACTCCTCTTCCTCATGCTCGGAGCTTTCTTCCTCCGATGGGACAGGCTCAGAGGGCGGGGCCACAACAGCGCGCGCATGGGTGCCAGAAACCCAGAAGACTAGCCAGCCAGTGCGCATGTGCGCACCGGAAACCAGGAGTCCATTTTCGGGCATGCGCATGAGCCCTGGGCAGCTCCTCTTCCGGGTTGCGGCCCAGACGAGCACATGCAAAGCACACACACACACATGCTCCCTTTTCAGCACTTGGTGCCAAAAAGGTTCCCCATCACTGATCTAGAGTGAGATTGCTCCTTTCTCTATATGTTGTCTAGAAGGCAAACCAGAATGAAATGTGCTCTTTTCCATCTTAGTATGAGAGGCCAAGCCAGACCTTAGTTTTTGACTTGTGTAATCAAACCATTGAAATGTTGTTCAATAAGTCATAATTAAAAAAAGCCTCAGGTTTATGTGATGTGTGAATGTGATCTCTAGGCCCAATGTACTGAAACTAAGCTTTATTCGTAAAAATAGTAAAGGTGGGCTACAAATGAATGATAGATAATGAACGGATGGATGGATGGATGAATATAATGTGGTTATGCTTGGGGAGGGGTATTGAAGCCCCCTTGATCCATTATATGGATTATTTTTCTTTTATGTTTTTTCCCCACTCAGTTTTGTCCTTCTTGCCACCTTGAATCTTCATGTTTGTTTTTTGTGGTTTTCTGCAAGCCACCCCAAATTGCTAGAGATTGAGCAAGCCTATAAAATTACCTAATAGCAACAACAATCACAGCAATCATAATGATTCATATTTGCATGGGTGTTTGGTACATTGTGTTACTCAAGACACCCTGTTTGGCTAATCCAAGTTCCTGTGTATTGTGTGATCCCTCCGGACTGGGTTAATTCATTGCAAGGTTAAACATGTTGCATGCACATAATCATTTACAGTATAAGAAAGAAGTATTTAATTTTTTTATCAGATGGCAGACTTGCTGTCTTTTTCTCGTAGCATAGTTGAATAAGGCTAAGGAAGAAAAGTGATTTTTGTTTGTTTCCTCTAAAAAGGCTAATGAGCAGATTATGCAGCAATAAATGTTATTTTCATGGTAATGGGATAATTGCCATTGGCACATGCAAGCCAAACGCGGTGAATTTATTGTTTTCTATTGTCTGATTGTTGGAATGGTGAAGCGTCAAACCGGATGATACAATGGACGGTGTTTCTTTTAAAGCCTTTCTGATGGATTTTCTGAGGCTTTAAAATTTCTCTTTATTTACGTTAATCTCTTTAAGCACCTACTGGCTGCATTAAAAACAAAGTTGAGTCTGTTTTTGACAAGGTCTCAAGTCACTTGGTCTTTTGTTTTGATTTTAGCTATTTTACTAGTTCCATCGATGATTTTTTTTCACGTTCAGTTTCCACTGAGAAGTAACAGCTAAGTAAAAACAGACAACTCTCCCTCCCTCCCTCCCTCCCTCCCTCCCTCCCTCTCTCTCTCTCCCTCCCTCTTTCCTTCCCTCCCTCCCTCCCTCCCTCTCTCTGCATGTAGCTAAAGAAACATGTAGAATCAAATATTTCCCCTCAACCGGAATATTCAGTGTTCACATATATATTTTTAATGATCACTTGGACCAATTTGCAAAGTCTGACAAGGTAGGCTGAGAGTTCTTCTTTTGATCACTTCAGCAAAGAATCTATTTGAAATCTCTTAAACTGAGGATTTCTAACATGCCCCTTGTGTATTCATTATGCATTTCAACACGTAGCTACAAATATTACTTGGCAGAACTTCTTCTTCCCAATGTAGATGCTCATTGGTTACTAAGAATAGATATGGGGGTGGGTGGGTGTCTAAGGCTCAGTTAAAAAGAGACCATCTGTATTCTGGTTGTTTGGGCTTGGTTCTTTGCTTGCAGATATTTCATTACCTGACAAAGTAACAGCATCAGTGCAACCAAGGCAACCAAGCTCGGAAAGCACCAAGGACCCCTCATTTCAACCCTGAGCTACGTACAAGTCTATCCCGCTTCTATTGGAAGCCATAGTACTGCTCCTTAGGAAGTAAAACTGTTAAACAATGGGGGGGGGACCTGATTTTTTTTTTTTTTAAAGGAAAGAAGAGTGAAGCTCACTTTAAATTAAATTGCATCTGCCTCTTAAAGTCCATTCACCCAGTCAGTTCGGAGAGATATTTATGGGAACAATTTCTTCATTGTAAAAATGGAAATAATTTGGTGTTGATAGCAGGACTATTAGATCTGGAGTGGAAAGACCAGAAAGCCGCTAAATGGCAGCAAAGCGATCCAAAACTGGCTTTGCTACCATTTCTTGAACATCTGGATGCTTTCCACCCAGATCTGGTGACCTTAGTTCATTAGATAACTTGTCCTCTTTCTTCTGATAATGTCAGAGGCCAGAAGAAAAAATTGAACAAATTGTCATGCTCTGATCCCAATACTTACCCTAAGAGGCCTAGTCAGGTTTGTACCTACACCAGCAATTTCTGGCATCTTCTACCCATCAATCTAAGCACCTGTATATCAAGTGTTAAAGAATATTTTCAGATTTGACAAGAAGATAGAAATCCATTGTAAATAATCATAAAATCCATGCATCATTTACCAATTAGTAGAACAGGTTGTTTTTTCAAAAGTAGATAAATTACATGAGACCTGGATCTGATTATGAATATCTGGAGTAATCCAATTTCTTTTGATTTCTCAAAATTGGTCTCTTGGCAATTTCCCCGCTCCTGATATTGCCAAAGTTTCTGAAAAATATGCACATTTCTGAATTGGGGAAGAGAGTTTAACATGACTTTAATATCTTTATCATTAAGAGATTTCCCCATACATTTTCTTGTAGAATTATAGACTGATAGGGCCGGAAGGGACCTTCTACTCCAACCCTCTGCCCAAAGCAGCAGTGTGGATACTATCCTGGACAAATGGCTCTCCACTCTTTTCCTGAAAATGTTGAATGATGGAAAATTAAGATTAGGGTTATAGGTAACAGAATAACAGAGACCTTGGAAGGGACCGTGGATGTCATCTAGTCCAACTCCCTGCATGGTCAGGACACCGTATCCCACTTCAGAAAAATGGTTGTCCAATCTCTTCTTCTGGAGGCAACGTCTGTTCCACTGATTAATTGTTCTCACTTCAGGAAGTTTCTCTTTAATTCCAGGTTGCTTCTCTCCTTGATTAGTTTCCATCTATTGCTTCTTGTCCTACTTTGGAGAATAATTCGACCCCCTCTTCTTTGTGGCACCCCCTCAGATATTGGAGCACTGTTATCGTGTCACCCCTAGTCCTTCTTTTCACTAGATTAAACACAAGTTCCTGCAACCTATTCTTCATATATTTTAGCTTCCAGGCCCTTAATCATCTTTGTTGCTCTTCTCTGCACTCTTTCCAGAGTCTCAACATGTTTTTTATATTGTGGCGACCAAAACTGAATGCAGTATTCCAAAAATGGCCTTACCGAGGCCTTATTTTTTATTTTATTTTATTTTATTTTGCTTTAATTTATATGCTGCCCTTCTCTGGAGACTCAGGGCGGCTTACAATGCGTTAAGCAATAAAGCAATAAATTATAAAGTGGTACTAACTGATGCCACTAGCTCACAAGACCAAATCATATCATATGGTAAGACTTTAACCAAGAAAGTCATTGAGGTAGATGCCTTTAGTTAATAATGTGGAAATGGTTGATTTAAGGGAACAATAAAAACAGATTTGTTTCTGTGTGTGTACAGATAAATTTTGTCTTCCTGCAGCATTCTACATGTTTTCTGGAGTTGAGAAGGACTAGGAAGCTGAAGAAAATGAAGCCCCATTTACTTCCCTTTGCGACAAGCAGATCATGTTGCTTTGTGAAGCAGCTTCCAGAGGGAGCTTTGAAAATTAAATATACCTCTCACCATGAGGCCCCGGGAACAAATGCTCCAACAAATCACAGCTTTAAATGTTATCAGGATAGTAAAAACAGAATGTTATTCACTTCTGTCTCGGGTTTTCCTAAGGCAGAATCCCTAAAGTTGCTTCATTAGTTCTCAGAAGGGTACAGAATATCTCATGTTAACCTCCCTTGAAATCCCCTGCACAGCTTAATCTAACAAATTGGAACATAATAAAAACTTTGGTTCTTTTACTAACAATCCCACATTTGTCAATGTTCACCAAGGAACCCTTTTCTTTGATGGATTTTAACTGTCCAGGAAAACACAGCATTGTGTACTTCAGTCTAAATAAAATGTTGGTTTCGGATAAGCTCTTAATTATATTGTTGTTCATTCAGCACACATGCATTGTGGCTTTTAAATGTCTTTTCAAATGGCACTGTTAAAGTTGTCGAGCTTGACAACCGCTCAGTCTAAAGAAAGTCAGAAAGTTTCAGGCTTAGGCATCTTCAGAAATTGCACGGTGGAAGTTGGTGGCTTCTCAGTGGTGAGGAAAAGACTATTCTTCTTTTTGTGCCATATCCGTCATCGGACGTTGGCGATCATGTTGGCAATCCTATTTTTATCAACAGTCACATGACTGTTTTGTCCAACCAGTCCCTTAGGTTTTGAAGCCACGATGTTCTTCTTCTGCCTGGCCCTCGTTTGCCTTCAACCTTTCCCTGGAGGATTAAATGAAGGATGCCGTATATTTCTGGGTGTCGCATCACATGTCCAAAATATTCTAACTTTCACTTTTTAATGGCTTTGATGATTTCCCTTGGCTTTCCCCATGTGGCTTATCACCTCCTCATTTGTGATTTTGTTAACCTATCTTATACGTAACAGCCGTCTGTAAATCCACATTTCAAATGCTTCTTGTTTCTTCAAGTGGTTTTCTGTCAGAGACCAATTCTCTACTCTGTAGAGCAGGATAGAACAGATGTAACATCTGACAAGCCTGATTTTCAGTCTTAGGCTTATGTGGTGACTGCAGAAGACCTTTCTCATTTTGAAGAATGTTGTTCGAGCTTTCTCTATCCTTGTCTTTACTTCACTGATCATGTCCCAGTTCTCATGTAAATGAAAACCGGGGTGCGTGATCCTTTCACGTTTTTCTAGTGGTATTCCTTCCGAATTTATCAGTGGTAAATTAATGGGTTGTTTACTGACGACCATAATCTTGGTTCTTGAGGTGTTAAGCTTCAAGCCATATTTTTTCAGATATTTCTGAGACTCTGTTGATGAGGAGCTGAAGGTCTCCATGCTTACTGGCAAGCAGAGTAAAAGACTATAAATTAATTTCCCCTTGCAGATCTTTTGAGACAACTTACAATGTATGAGCTACACTGGCTCGGATTAAAAGCATTGCATACTTTGCTACTGATTTGAAGCCTCTGGGAACAGGACAGGGGCTGTGGAATATAGTCACCGAGGTATTAAATCTTCTGTATGAAGAGCAGATGTAAAGTTTACATCTAGAGTAGACAACTGTTGAACTTCACAGTGCTTGTGTGGCAGCCAAGCTTCATTTCTTTCATCCATAAAATTGTCTTCAATGGGCATAGCTACAGCACTCAGCAGACCAGGGCAGCAGTTTCAAGCCAATCTTATTCTCATATGGAAAGGGCAACATACACAGTAGGTTGATGTAGGTAGGTAGTGCATTTAATATATAGTTCAGGCCTATCCTTTACTGCTACAAACGCCTCTTCTTGTAACCTTGGTCCAGAAAAAGAGATGAACCCTAAAGATCCAACCTAGGGAGACTTTTCAGCCCTTTGCCTGAAATTGTCTAGGCGGGTCTCCTGCTCATGCAGAAAGTTGGACCAGATGGTCTCCAAAGTCCCTTCCAACTCTGTTATTCTGTTATCTATAACCTTAACGGCACTGGAAAAAGTGATTTGCAACTATTTTTCACACTCAACAACACGTTACAGCATCAAAATTCGGACAGAATTCTGTCTTGCTTAGGAACAGAAATTTGGGGTTCAGTTGTGATCATAAGTCAAGGACTTCCCGGACTAGCAGAACTCTCTCTGAGATGCTGAGATTTACTATCAAAATAAGAGCAATGTTGCACAATCCAATTTAACAAATACAGAAGTATCAGGAATCATAGTACCACCTCCCATTTAATTATTCCCAAATGGTGTAGGGATGAAATAGAGTAGGATAATAATAAAAGGAATGTCCTGAATAAAGTACATGTATCAACAAGTAGGGCCCTTCTTTGCCTGTTCAACTATCTGGTAAATGTAGAGTCAACTTACCCAAGTGACATTGTGTGTTGCTGAAGGCGAGAAGACATGACCGGATTAGGGGCTGACTCTAGGAGGGGCTGAGGGAGGAGTCCCACCTGCCCACAAGAGCCCACAAGTCTAACCCATCTTGCCTCATTCCGTTGACTCTTTTCCACCACCAATTTCCTTTGACTGTTACTACTTACAGATTCTTATTGAGGGCTAGAATGGAATAAATTTGTACTCATAAACCTGACACTGACTGAGTGAAATGTCATGCAACAAAGGCTAGTTCCCAGGGGGCTCTCTGAGCTCAGTTGTTTTCTTGCAGACGTTTCATGATCCAAACCAGGTAACATCATCAGTGCATCATCAGTGCAGTGGTAACCCCATTGTTCAACTCTAAGCTACAAATATTTTTCTTTGTTGGCTATCCGTTCTGGGATGCAAACATCCAATTGACTGCTAGATGGAAGCAAAACCTTAACCTTTTCTGTAACTGGAATTTGCAGAATTTTTGGCAACTGAAGTAGATATTAACAGGTTAACCGAGTTGAAAGGGACCTTACAGGTCATCCAGTCTAACCCCCCGCTCAAGCAAGAGACAAATGGCAGTCCAATCTTTTCTTGAAAGTTTTCCAGCCTGGATTCATTCAGAACGTTCGCAGTCTCACTGGTTAAGAAGAATTGTGGTTTTTGCAAGCCTGGGGAGAGGACCAGTTCAAATACAATAGACTAACTATTTTCACGTGCCTTTAATTTCCATTTTTATTCAGTTTTCCATAAAGCAATTTATAGTTGGCTATGAACATACTGAGCTGGAATTGGGTTTGGGCTAACTTAATACAATGATAATAATAAACTTGTTGGAATAAGTGGGGCAAGGCAGTCATAATTAATTAAGTATTTTATGTTCTATTATGATAATATACACACACAGAGAGAAACACACACACTTGAAGGAACTGTTTTTTTTTTAAATCAGTTCATGATATTTTACTAATGTTTTCCCTTCTCTTTCTTTTCTCCTTTGTTTCCATGCTTTCCTTGGTACAGCTCACCATTTAGGAATTGAATTCATGGGTAAGTTTCTCTTTTCTTTTTACATTTTGTATATCAGATTTGTTTCTTGCACCAAGCAAACCATTTTCCCAGGGGAGCTCAAATGACTGGGGGAGGGGGGGGAGATACCTGGGAATCCCCCCCTAATTATGCAGCCAGAACAATGGCTGTGTGATAGGATGCCTTATGTGAAAATGACCGACCCCAAACCACACAGCTTAGTTGTCAGCTGGTGTTCTCAATCCTTTAACTGCAAACATATATTGGCCATAATTTTTAAGATTGTTTATGTTTTATTTCATTGGTTTTTTTATTCCCGGATTGAAGCTAAAATAGTGCAGTGTTGAAAGAGAGGGAGGGTGAGAAAGAAACTCAAGATTTCTCTTTGATTCTCTTTGGTTTCCCTTTAGGCTTTCAAGATGCTGTTATTATATCTTCTATTGGTAGAGTTCCAGTGCGTTCCAGTGGCGGGGTTTGTTTCTTGACCTGGTCTATCTGGAAAGGCTCGTCTCAGTCTGGAAACTCTGACCAATTTTCTCTCTCCCTTTCTTATACCTATGAGAATCAAAGCAGGGCAAACGTCAACCTTTTTCTCACCCCTTCCTCTCTTTCAGAGCTAAGTTAATGTTTACATAGCTGCTCTTGCATTCCTTCTTCAAGATTGTAGATTGGATTGGATTGGATGGGATGGGATGGGATGGGATGGGATGGGGTGGGGTGGCGTGGCGTGGCGTGGCGTGGCGTGGGGCAGGGCTGGGGCAGGGCAGGGCAGGGCAGGGCTGGGCTGGGCTGGGCTGGACTAGTTGGACTGGTTTGAGAGATGTATTTTAGACAGGTTTGCTCTTGTTGCTGCTGCTGCGTGGTCAGATTTCCATTTTCTTTATTCATCTTGTAATGTTTTTTTATTTTTATTTTTACTTTACTTACCTTGTAAACTGCCCAGGTTTGTTTGGGAGTTGCGTGACACTATGAAGGAAGGAAGGAAGGAAGGAAGGAAGGAAGGAAGGAAGGAAGGAAAGAAAGAAAGAAAGAAAGAAAGAAAGAAAGAAAGAAAGAAAGAAAGAAAGAAAGAAAGAAAGAAAGAAATTCTTCAAGGTCACCTCCATAGTTCTTGGCAAAGGCAGTTTAAGAAGAATGTGGAGAACTCAAAGTGTTGCATATCAGACAGAAATATCAACTGTGTCCTCCAGAGGTCTAGTTCGGGTGGGTTTTTTTTTTTTTTTTTTGAAGCAGGGCTACATGGTCAGAGAATATAGGGCTTCTTTTTGTCATTGATTCAGCCACACACAAAAAAACGGAAGCAAAAATTAGAAAACAGTTGAACAAAAGTCTCCTTCTCTTTGTAACAGAAGTCAAAGGACGTAGCCCAGAAACATGATTTCTCTTATTTGAAAGTTGTCCCTCAAAGTCTCTAGTATCTTCACCATCTGCAGTGCACACAGATGGTGTTGTAGACACAAGCTGCTAGTGGTAGTGGTGAGGAACAGACACCTAGACTGCTAATGTTATTTGTAGGACTTGATGTTACTGGTAACACCCAGAAGAATGCTTTGTTCTTGCATTCTACAGAAGGATATCTTTTTAAAAGAAAACAGCATATTTTCCTACCGAAACTTTGGAAACAAAGATGTTAAGGCAAGCAACACATTAGCGAGTTATTCACTTTGAGAGTGATTCATTCAAATCACTCCGTCAAAACCAGGTCAGCAAATGATAGATCATTTTCGTATTGCATCCAGTTTAGATCATATGGGAAAGATATTCAGACTCTAGAAAGTGTGCAGAGAAGACCAGCAAAGATGAATAGGAAGTTTATTTATTTATTTATTGGTTCGATTTATATGCCGCCCTTCTCCGGAGACTCAGGGCGGCTTACAATGCGTTAAGCAATAGCCTTCATCCTTTTGTATATTTATACAAAGTCAGCTTATTGCCCCCACAAACTGGGTCCTCATTTTACCTACCTCGGAAGGATGGAAGGCTGAGTCAACCTTGAGCCTGGTGAGATTTGAACTTGCAGTAATTGTAGGCAGTTGGTGCTACTTAACAGCACTTTAGTCTGCTGTGCTACCAAGGCGCAGGTTGGAGGCTAAACTGCATTGTGAATGGTTGCAGGAAGTGGGCACGTCTAGTCTGATGAAAAGAAGGACTAGGGATGACATGATAGCAGTCTTCCAATATTTGAGGGGCTGCCACAGAAAAGAAGGGGTCAAACTATTCTCCAAACCTCCTGTATCAAGACAAGAAGCAACGGATATAAACTAATCAAGGAGAGAAGCAACCTAGAACGAAGCAGAAATTTGCTAATAGTTAGAATCATCAGGGCAACGGCTTCCCTCCAGAAGCTGTGGGTGCTCCATCACTGAAAGTTTTTAAGAAGAGATTGGACAGGCATTTATCTGAAATGGTATAGGATCTCCTGTTAGGCAGGGGGATGGACCAGAAGATCTCCAAGGTCCCTTCCAACTCTGTTATTCTCTTCTGTGCTTTACTAATCATCATAGCTTCAGCAGCTTCTCTGGGACTTTCATGATGTGTACACATGTGGAGAAGCCAGTGGTGGAATCTGAACCTGTTTACATGTGCATGTGCAGTGGGGACCACCCACCAAATGCAAGGTGCATGTGTGCAGCACACGCCAAAAGGAGGCATGGGGTAAATAGAACAGCGCACTGGGGGTGGGGTGTGATCAGCTGTGGTGCGTGATCTTTTTTTTTACTTTTAAAAGCATTTTTTTTTACAGCTATTCTGCCGAATAGGTTGTAAAAAAATGCCTTTAAAGGTTAAAAAAAGAGGCTCTGACGATCAGGCAGCTCAGCTGGGATCATAAGAGCCACTTTTTAAAAACTTTTTAAAAGCATTTTTTAAAAGAAGCGGCAAGCGGGCAACCGGGCGATTGGGTGGGCATTGTTGTGGCCCCGCCCTCTGAGCCTGTCCCATCGGAGGAAGAAAGCTCTGAGCATGAGGAAGAGGAGTCAGCCAGGCCTCCCTCTCCAGGCCCCTCCCCTCTGGCATTGTCTCAGGTGCTGGCCGAGGGAGAGGAGATCAGCAGGGAGACAGCTGGTTCGTCTCAGAGTGACGAAGAAACATTATTCCTGGACGCACGCCTCCGAAGGCGTGATAAATGATTGCAGCAGTTTAGGAGGCATGCTAGGGATTAGAACTGAGTCACTGGACCACACCCCAGAGACTATATAAAAGAGGGTAGTGGTCAGGGATCCTTGTGACGAACAAAAGTAAACCTTGGATCGTCACTAAAGCCTCGTCCGGAACTGCTGGGAGAAATATTATTTCTGCTTGGACTTTTTTGTACGTTAGTATCTTATCTTTCTGTTTGTGAAAATAAAGGCATTTGGCAGACGGTGTGTCTATCGCTGCCAAGTGGGAGATAAGACCTGGGTGTGTTCCAAAGTGTTTCCTTAACCCTCGGCTGGCTGTGTTTGTGTGTGGGGGGGGACGGGGACAGATCAGGCATGGGCAGGGGGGCAGGGATTTTCTCTGAACCACCCGCCGCCATCGCTACCGGATCAGCCGATCTGGTTCGAACCGGGAACATTTCACCCCTTGGAGAGGCCATTGGTTTCAAAGTATCTGGTTCAACACAACAGTTTCAGTGGATTTCCTGAGCACTAAGGCAGATGTTTGCATGAGGCTACAAAGCAGAATAGGATGGGATGGGATACTTTTCTCTACACTGAATTTCATTTTGTTAGATAGGGCCTAGTGTTCCAGATCCATCTGGATCCTGAGCCTATCATCTAGGTCAGGGGTGTCAAAATTGCGGTGTCATGGCGGTGTTACATGACTTTTCCCCCCTTCGCTAAACCAGGCAGGGGCAGCACGTGACACATTCGGCCCATGGGCCGCAAGTTTGACAGCCCTGATCTAGGGTGTTGGCTATTCCTGCCAGCTTAGTATCATCTGCAAATTTGATGAGTTCCCCTTCTATTCCCTCCTCTAAATCGTTTATACTCGGTGTCAATATAAGAACAAGCTAAGGTACTAAGCAATCAAGTCCTTGTTTAGGAATACTGATTAACTCACAGGACAGAGCAGCAATATTTTCTCCAATCAGGAGGTTGATCTGAGATTGTTAACAGAGATACCACAGCAACAGAACAGGAGTCTTCAACACTGCTTGTGCCAGGAAAAAAAAATTGGTTGCAGTGTGAATTACTGGCATGGGGAAATCTAATCAGCATGAAAAGAAATAGCAATGAACTTTAAAACAGGTTGTCAGTGCAAGGCTTTGGAAAGAGCGTGCTAAATGAAATGGATTCTGAAATAGTTTCTCCAGCAAAAGAAAAGGAAGTGTACATCTGGAAGGAGGGAGGGAAAAGCCATTTGGTTCACACATGCAATAAACAGCACTGGGCTGAATTGAGCAAGTCAAGAGCTGAAAATGAATGGATGGACTCTAAAAAACCAATACCAAAAATATACCGGAGATTGTGTTTTGTTGAAGGGAGGGGGGGGGAGGGAGGGAGGAGAATCGGTGCAGAAATGATCTTCTCCTGATCAGCAGAATCTTAAATAGGGTCTGAGCTGAGATCAGTCCATGGCTTCTCTGAAAGATGAAGACTTCATGGGTTCTTCTATTCATGAAGAGTCATGACAAGAAAGACAGTAGTTGTAAGGTCCTGCCTCTACTCCCCAAATCAAGAAAGTATGGACTCTTGAAATAGCAGCATTTCAAAAGGAACCTTTTATTGAAAGGAAGTGATTGCAAGACAAAAGCAAAGCAGGCTCTAAAGTCCTCTTAGGCAATTCCGTTAGGATAAAGGAGTTAGAAACCACTCCACTCAGTCCGATGTTGAATGAGCCAATCCATAGGTGTGAAGGTGTTGTGAAGACGGTCACCCTGGGAAGCAGATAAGGGACTGTTCAAAGGTGCTTCTCTCAGGAGGCTTCAGAACTGAGACCAAACAGATGGCCCTACCCCCTTACACATTCCCCAAAGGTAAAACAAAGCACAGGGCAGATAGGTGTCAGAGCTGGGGCTATAAATTAAGGAATTACCGCAGGGGTGAAATGTAAAATTTGTTACTACTGGTTCTGTGGGCGTGGCTTGGTGGTGGTGGTGGTAATGTGACTGGGTGGGTGTGGCCAACTTTTTTTAAAAAACCTTTTCAAAGCATTTTTTCTACTGCTTTGAAAAGCCTCTGACAATCAGGCAACTCAGCTGGGATCGTCAGAGGCTTTTCAAAGCATTTTTTAACCACCTCTTCGGCCAAGAAGTTGCAGAAAAAAATGCTTTGAAAAGCCTCTAACGATCCCAGCTGAGCCACGCGATCATCAGACGCTTTTTTTTTTTAACTTTTAAAAGCATTTTTTGTTGGAAGAGGTTGTAGAAAAAAATGCTTTTAAAAGTAAAAAAAAAAGCCTCTGATGATTGTGCAGCTCAGTTGGGCATGGGGAGGGGGCAGGGATTTTTGCTACCAGTTCTCCGAACCACCCGCCTCCATCGCTACCAGATCGGGCGATCCAGTCCAAAACGGGAGCATTTCACCCCGAATTATTGGATATGAAGGAAACAGGTAGAGGGTAATATTCACTTATTACCATTCTCCTGTTTCCAGGCTCCCCTCGCCACAGAAATTGCAGTATATATCTCTCTCTCTCCCTCCCTCCCTCTTTCTCTCCCTTCTCTCTAACTCATCTGTTATCTATCTTATCTATCATCTATCTATCTATCTATCTATCTATCTATCTATCTATCTATCTATCTATCTATCTTGCAAAATATATTATTTATTCTGGACTGCAGAAAAAAATAATTGTAACCAGCTTGCCTTCCATTGAGGATCTGTATACTGGAGGAACCACAAATACGGCTAAGAAAATATCTACAGACCCCTCACATCCTGGACATAGATTATTTCAACTGCTCCCCTCAGGACAACGATATAGAGCATTGCATGCCAAAACAACTAGACAATTTTTCCTCCTATGCCATCACTCTACTGAACACCTAATTCCCTCAGAACTGTCTTAGCCCTAAGAAATTTACCCATATACTAGGCTGCATTGCTATGATGATCTTTCTCATCTTCTCATTCCTCATCTTTTCAATCATCTTCTGATCTTTCCTACTTCTATTGATATCTTGCGATTGATCATTTGTTGTTTGTATCCTATGTTCAATGATTGTAGCTATGATTTATGACCTATCCCTTTGCTGTTTGCATGTACAATGAGAGCTTCTGCACTGGAGACAAATTCCTTGTGTATCCAATCACACATGGCCCATAAAGAATTCTATTCTATTCTATTCTATTCTATTCTATTCTATTCTATTCTATTCTATTCTATTCTATTCTATTCTATTCTATTCTATTCTATTCTATTCTATACCAGTCCAGTCCAGTTCAGTTCAGTCCTGTCCTCTCATAACCTATCCTATCCTATCCTATCCTATCCTACCCTACCCTACCCTACCCTACCCTACCCTACCCTACCCTATCCTAATGCAATAATAAATGGAAGGCAAGTTTGTGAGACCGAAATGTCTTTTAAAGAGAAAATTTTAGGTATGAGTAAAATAACTTTATGCATGTGTAAAATGGCAAATGCATTTTATCCATGCATTTAACATTTATGCTGGTCTATGGCTGTAATAAAAATTTGATCTGACGTGTGAAATGCAAAACGTGTTTTGCCCATTGCAAAACTGAAATCTACTACAGCAAAAAAACAATCTGACACCCAGCTTGATAGATGTCCTACCCTTTCTGGCTTTTTTTTAATTTTTTTTTTACTGAAGACAGGCCAACTTTTTCTTTGAAATAATGTTGCTTATCCTGTTGGATTGCAGAGAACAATAGCTGTGCATTTGCAACTCATGTGTTCTCACCATTCCTCCCTTTTCTGTTCTACTCATGTTGCCAATCATACAGCATGTATTGGAAAGCTAAACACAACTCGAAAAATCAATAATAGGATAGGATAGGATAGGGTAGGGTAGGGTAGGGTAGGGTAGGGTAGGGTAGGACAGACTAGAGTAGAGCAGAGCAGAGCAAAGTAGTAGGAGGAGTAGAGTAGTGGAATTGGAA
This sequence comes from Arizona elegans, assembly GCA_022577455.1. Lineage (NCBI taxonomy): Eukaryota > Metazoa > Chordata > Lepidosauria > Squamata > Colubridae > Arizona > Arizona elegans. The sequence continues at coordinate 103,186,095 of JAKOOJ010000005.1, forward strand.
GGACCTTACAGGTCCTCCTAGTCCAACTCCCTGCTCAAGCAGGAGACCCTATACAATTCTGGACAAATGGCTGTCCAATCTCTTCTTCATTGAGTGATGAAGCACCACAACTTCCAGAGAGAAGCCATTCCACCTAATTAATCATTTTCACTGTCAGGAATTTTTTCCTCAGTTCTAGGTTGGAGCTCTCTTTGATAAGTTTCAATTTGTTTGTTGGCTGAGGAAACCATTCTTTCTCGTCTTCTGTTCCTCTCGCTCTCTTCCTCTGTCATTCTTGCCATTTTTTTAAAAAAATAATGAATTTAGCTTTATCCTGATTCATGGCTCCCTCTACTGCCCAGACACAGGACAAAATTGAAAGTATCACTGACTTCCTTTTTGTACCAGTAAATTACTTCATTCATTTAATCTGAAATAAAGTCTTTCCTATACTTGCTCCTAACAAAAGTGTCTTAATAAGCTAATGATAGTTGTAAATATAAAATGATCAGTTTCATAATAAGTTTGGTTGAACCCTGCAGTTCCAGTGCAAATGCTAGTTTACTGTCCAAATAGACCATTACATATATGCCGAAAATGTGACGGGACCCACTTTTAGTCAATCATCTGTGATATAATTTGAAAGCAAGATTGAGTTCTTTTGCCTCAAAACCTGTAATTTTGGAGATATATTGCACAGAATAATTTCAGACGCAGTTTGAGAAACAGAGGAGTAAAGAGTGGAGAAGAATGTTACTTAATACTATGCATATAACAACATATAATAAAGCAAACCAGATGCCTTCACAAATCCATTTTGTGGGGAAAAGCTAAAATAATTACAACAAAAATGTTTTAAGTCACCCAGTGTTACATTGCATGAGATGTGTGGCAAACAAATTTGATAGATGGATGATGATGATAGCTATAGATAGATAGATAGATAGATAGATAGATAGATAGATAGATAGATAGATAGATAGATGGATAGATAGGCAGGCAGGCAGGCAGACAAGGTAGGGAGGGAGGGAGGGATGATGGACAAACAGACAGACAGATAGATGATGGATGGATGGATGATGGATGGGCTGACATATAGACAGACAGAGTAGAAGCTCCTTTAGAAGCAGAAGCTGCAGACTTTTTATCCCAATCCCTGATGTGACTATGCAAATTCATCTTTCTTTAACCTTTCTGAACTGAGGTTGGCTGGAACATTTTACTAATGGTTTAATTACAATTATTATTCAGAAAGGGAAACCTCCTAAATCCTTAATCAAATCTGTGTTGACAGCATAAGAGCATGACAAATGTTCCAGATAAAATGAAAAGCATAAAGTAGGCCAAGATTAATTCTCGTGGATGGTGTGTATGGGCAAGTGTCTCTATCAGCAAATCAGCATCTGGCATTCTTATTGTGTCATGATTACGGCAATCGTACTTTGGATACTGTATCAAAAACGCCCAAGGGAAGAAGGCTGGATGGGGATTTTTTGAGGCAGGGATTCATTTTCACTCAGTTCTCTAATATTAATAGTGATATTTGAAGGCCGATGCAAACTTCTCAAGGAAGCAATGCTACCCTAAGGGCATCTGTTTCCCAGTAATGAGATTATTATCCCTCTCAGTTCTCGTTCGCTTGTGTGTCTTTAAGTCAGCGTTGGCTATGTGTATGCTTTGGGAGGAGGGTGTTCACATTCCTGTTGTCGCTAATGGCCTTAGTGATATTTGAAGGTGAATTTCAATTCCACTCCACTTTCTTCAGGCTTTCTCCATTTGACCTCTCCATTAGCCTCATCTTGCCACCTGCTCTTGACTGCAAGTCAGACATGGGGATATTAGCAACACGCTTCAAGGTCCCCACTGCACTTTGCAAGGTTTCTATGGTGACCTTGAATTTTGTCCCCCATGGTGATGGTAAAGCTTTGGTTTCACAAAAGCAAAGAGTCAGTTCCGTGGGTGATTCTGTGAAAGCCTTCAAAACAGCAAGTGCTCCTTTGTCAAGAAAACTTAAGGTTTACTTCTACATTCCTGATTTGGTTCAGTTTCTTGACTAACATTTTTCTCTGAAGGGATCACTTATGAAATAGAGGTTTGCGCTAGAAAATCATGAATATTTTGTATGATTTTGGGAGGGGGTCTTGTTTGAGTCATTAATAGAATAGAACAGAATTCTTTATGGGCCAAGTGTGATTGGACACACAAGGAATTTGTCTCCGGTGCAGAAGCTCTCATTGTACATGCAAACAGCAAAGGGATAGGTCATAAATCATAGCTATGATCATTGATCATAAGATACAAAGAACGAGTGATAAATCATAAGATACCAATAGGAGTAGGAAAGATGAGAAGATGAGAAAAGATGAGGAATGAGAAGATGGGAAAGTTGGTAGTAGCCATACAGCCTACTACATGGGTAAATTTCTTAGGGCTAAGAATTCTGAGGGAATTAGGTGTTCAGCAGAGTGATGGCATGGGGGGAAAATTGTCTTTGTGCCTAGTTGTTTTGGCATGCAATGCTCTATAGCAGTGATGGCTAACCTTTTTGCCATCGCGTGCCAGGAGCAGGGGAGCGGGTGTCGCATGCGTACGTGCCTACACCCATAATTCTATGCGCCCTGCCCCCACGCATGCGCACCCAACCCCCCGTGCTCCTCCCACTCCTGGCACGCAATGGCACGGTAGGCCTGTTTTTTGCTCTTCCCAGTCTCCAGACCCTTTCTAGGAGTCTGGGGAGGGCAAAAACAGCCGTCCCCACCCCTCTGGAGGCCCTCTGGAGGCCGAAAATGGCCCATTTGCCAACTTCCAGTGGGACAGGAAGGCCCGTTTTTTGCTCTTCCCAGCCTCCAAAGCCTTTCTAGGAGTCTGGGGAGGGCGAAAACGGCCTTCTTCACCCCCCCCAGTGGCCCTCCAGAGGCCACAAATGGCCCATTTGCCAACTTCCGTTTTCCCCCTCCCCTGGGGACAGCAAAAAACTGGACTTCTGGTCTCACTGGAAGTTGGCAAATGGGCCATTTATATTGATATTGACTGTTTTCCAGTATGATTTGATTGCTTATTTGTACCCTATAACTATCATTACATGTTGTACCTATGATTTTTGATGAATGTATCTTGTCTTTTTATGTACACTGAGAGCGTATGCACCAAAGACAAATTCCTTGTGTGTCTAATCACACTTGGCCAATAAAGAATTCTATTCTATTCTATTCTATTCTATTCTATTCTATTCTATTCTATTCTATTCCATTCCATTCCATTCCAGTCCAGTCCAGTCCAGTCCAGTCCAGTCCAGTCCAGTCCAGTCCAGTCTAGTCTAGTCTAGTCTAGTCTAGTCTAGTCTAGTCTAACCATGCCTGCCTGATGTTCAAATCTTACCAATTTGTTAATTCTTTGGTTCTAGATAGGGATACTTTCAAAAGAAAAATAACAATTTACATCTGGAAAAAACAAACCTTTGGAAGATAATTAAATTTACCCTTGGCAAATTGGAAAGAATTTTATCTACCAAGCATTTTCTGCTAATTTACCTAATCTCACATTTCTTAACTATTTTCCATTAGCCATATGTCAATGATCCTTTGATTTCTTTTTTCTGAATTTTGCCATTCAGTTCTATAAAGCAAAATGTCAATCCAAATGCCTATTTGGTGGGGTGGGGGTGGGGTTGTACATAATATACAGATATGATTATATAGTTGTGTTGATCCCTAGTTAGGACATAGAAGAATAGGATTGGAAGGGACCTTGGAGGTCTTCTAGTCTAACCTCCAAGAGTCTAGTTTAATGTCTAGTTTAATGAAAAGAAGGAGTAGGAGTGATATGTTAGTCTTCCAATATTTGAGGGGCTGCCCCAAAGAAGAGGGGGGTCAACCTATTTTCCAAAGCACCAGAAGGCAGGACAAGAAGCAATGGGTGGAAGCTTGTTAAAGAGAGATCCAACCCAGTAGTCGTATTTACTTACCTTTGCTACCGGTTTGCAAATGTGAGCAAGTGGTCCACCTCTGTGCATGCACAGAGCATCCATGATGACGTCTGGGCAGGTGGACGGAGCCTCCCACCTCCACCACTACCAGTTCACCTCAACTGGTAGAATTCCACCACTGATCCAACTAAGGAGACGTTTCCTAATAATGAAAGCACTCAATCAGTGGAATAGCTTGCCTTCAGAAGTTCTTGGTGTTGCAACACTGGAGGTTTTTAAGAAGCTTGTTAAAGAGAGATCCAGGATGTGTGGAGTCCACACATCTTAAAGTTGCTGAGCTTCAGACCTCTGATCTAAAGTTAGAGAGTCCCATATATTCTTGCCTTTTGAGAAAAGGTGGGATATAAATATGAATGTGTATGCAACATGCAATAGTTAGCTGCAAGCCTTCTGTTGGCTTCCTGTTCACTTGCACTTCCGTAAAATATATGCATGTTGTTTCTGATATAATTCATCTCTAAACCATCAAATGAAATGACTAGGAGGTGTAGCTGAAGAACAAATCATCTGAAACTTATTGCAACAGACACGGGCAGATTTTGAAGAGTTGCTCCTTTGCAACTGGAATGGAGTTGTTGTTGCTGCCATTGTAGATGATATAATACTTGAAAAAGTGGGGCTGAAATACCAGTTAAAATGTCTCGTTCATGAAATATGAATGCCCGGAAAATGAATACACAAATGTTAAGCTAGTTAATCAGCTTTAGAGAAACCAAAGAACATTTTAGCTATGATAGGATGTGGCTCTTCAGGATATTAATGAAGAAATAACAAAAGCACCATTGCCGGTGTATCATGCATTTATTTATCCATTACTTTTGTTCAGCCAAGACAGAATGAAAGGCACGTGGGCTTACTTAGGCAATCCAAATGTAAGTATACTCTTAGTGCACTTTCCATTATTTATTGAATTTGCATCTTACCTTTCTGCCGAGTAGTAAATCAAGGCTACACAATAACTCCACCAGAAACATTGAACAGAGGCAGAGGAGAGATTTTTTAACCTCCATTTCCATCTATCTATCTATCTATCTATCTATCTATCTATCTATCTATCATCTATCTATCTGTAAAGTCCAGCCTCTCCCCCTTATTCAAGAAAGTAAAGACTCTTGAAACTTGGTATTTCAAAAGGAACCATTTTATTGAAAAGAGGTGATAGCAGGACAGACTCAAAGCAGGCTCTGAGGTCCCTCAGGCCATACAAATAGGATAAAGGAAATTAGGAACCCCTCCCAACAGTCCAATGTGGATTCAGCCAATCAGCAGGTGTGAAGATGTTATTGTACTGGCTACCCTGAGTAAGAGATAAGAGGACTTTCTCAGGGCCATCTTCTGGTGCTGCAGTCCACATGGCCCACCCTCCCCCTTACATTCCCCAAGAGGTGGCAACCATTATAAATCAGGTGAAAGGTTATACAAGAAGGCAAGGCAGGATATAGGATACATAGAAAGGAAAATAGAAAGTAAATGTATCAAAAACCAAATCCCCCACCCTTCCTCTGAAGAACGGCAGATACACAGATCTGACACAATCTATCTACCTACCTACCTACCTACCTACCTACCATTTATCTGTCTGTCTATCTCTTATTTCTTAACCCACCCACTTCTCTTGGATGTTTGCTTAAATGTAACTGCACATGAATTCTTTCTTTTTTAAAATATAATTTTATTTATAGTTTTTTCTTTGACATACTTAAGTGCTTAGTGGACAGTGTATTGTCTGGGTCAATTTACTTTATACACAATACTAATAACAATAATAATACTATTTAGGTATACATGGTAATAATCTTTCAACTTCTAACATTTACGTATGCATAGTAATTATAATATTTTATGTAGCAGTATACATAACATTTTCTCAATTTCTAATTTCAACCTCTATTTTTAAACCCTTAATAAAGCAAATCCCATATTAAGAAGTATACTGTATCTATCCATCATCTCTTGCCCTTTTTAGTATTTCAACTCTTATTGACCTTTTGACAAATCTCCCATGTTCCGCCCTTGGGATCTTGTATCCGCTTACATCACTCATATTTAGTCTAAGTATTTCATCTGTCTCTACATCTACCTGTTTATGAATCTTAAGCACTCAGTATAACAAAAAATGGTTCCCCTCCCTTCTATCATAATTACAAAATGGATTTTAAAAATAAATATTAAAAACTGAAACCATTTTCCCCCCCAAATTCCTCCCCATCAGAAAAGTAAACGGTCCTATCACATGCAGACTATTTTGGCTTCTGGGGATTTTGATTTAAATCACAGCACATCAGAATCTGTCCCTTCTCTGAGAAATTCACTTTGTTCAGATTTCTTGGACTGAGTTTTTCAATAAAATCAGTACGAGGGAGGCTGGACACTGTGACAATCAACTGAGAAAACATTGTAGACACACCAAGCCAAACTTCTCTGAAGGTTCAGCAAAATGCAGAGACAGGAAGAAATGGATTGCTTTTTGCAAAGCATTGTGCAATGCAGCTGATTCAGCTGGAACATCACCTAATGCTTTTAATCTGGAAGGGCGTTTTTAAATCCTTTTTGAGGGGGCTGGAATTGGATTGATGTAGGGTGAAATCATGAAAGGCCTGTAGATTCTGGAGAAGGATCGCAACTTTTGAATTCTTCAGGAGCTCAAGTTGTCGCTCCTGAGTCTATGAAGTTGCTCAACCTACTTACTTAGTACTTAGTAGTACTTTCTACCAGTGGTGGGATTCAATTTTTTTTAACAACCGGTTCTGTGGCCGTGGCTTAGTTGGGGGTGTGGCTTGGTGGTCATGTGACTGGGTGGGTGTGGCTAGCTGGTCATGTGACCGGGTGGGCGTGGCTATGTGCATGGGACTACCCAGAGGGCTGAAAAAAGTCATTTCTGACTGGTCCTCACACTTATGACCATCCTCTTATTTATGCCCGTTGCAGCATTCTTAACAACCGTGTCAGTCATTTCACCACTACTTCTCTTCACCACAGTGACAAGATAGAGCATAAAACGTAAAATGTGAGGACAGTCGTAAATTCAAGGACTGGTCAAAAGTGCGACGAACGGTCAAAAATAACTTTTTCAGCCTTCTGACTAATCCATATGCACATAGGGACTATTCAGAGGGCTGAAAAAAGTCATTTCTGACTGGTCCTCACATTTTTGACCGGTCCTCGCACTTATGATCTTCCTCACATTTATGCCTGTTGCAGCATTCTTGGCAACTGTGTCAGCCATTTCACCACTACTTCTCTTCACCACGGTGACAAGATAGGGCGCAAAACGTAAAATGTGAGGGCAGTCGTAAGTTCGAGGAGTGGTCAAAAGTGTGAGGACCAGTCAAAAATAACTTTTTCAGCCCTCTGAGTAATCCATATGCACAAAAGGATACAGCAATAGAGAGGGATGAAGGAAGGAGAAGAGAGGTGGAAGAAAGGAGGAGAGAGAGGGAAGGAGAGAGAAGGGAGGAAGAGAAGGGAGGAAGGAAGGGAAGGGAAATTAGAGTAGGAGTGAGGGTAAGAGAGGGAGGAAGAGAGGAGGAGAAGGAGAAAGGAAGAGGAAGTAGGGAGGAGAGGAAGTGGGGGGGAAAGAAAGTAAGAGGGAAAGAAAAGAGAGAGGTGGTAGGTTTGAGGAGAAAGATTGCTGTACAGTAAAAAAGATGAAATGGAAGAAAGCCAACCCCAAACAAATATAAAGATATTAAGATAAAGAATGAATTGTTAAACTTTAAAGAATAAAAGAGAACAAATATGAATAAATAGCAATAATTAGAAACACACATACAAACATACAATGTATTTTCTTTGAACAGAGTATTTGGCCGGTTCACAAATTTAAACAGTGTTTAGTCATTTCAATTAAATTTACAATTTCTATATTTCCTTTTTGCCATATTTATTCCTTATCTATTTTTTTAAAAAACCAATATTACCCTTCATCCTCATCTCTAATCTTAATCAAATTCAATTTTTCCCATCTATTCTATATTATACCCCTTTCCATTGTCATCTATTTTTATATCCATCCTCACATTGGTTAATTATGTAATATACAGTTGTTTAATATAAATTCAGCATTTTAATATAAATCAATTAGTTATATAACTATCTTTTTTGTATATTAATCAGTATGAACATGAATATTCCAATTATTTCCATGCAATCCAATTTCTTATAAATCAATTAATTATATTTACCAATAATAATAAACCAAATAATTTCCCCCATATATTCCTCCAAACCATAACTTAACCATTTCTGCTTTCAACACAATATACAATTAATAGTATCTCAATTATTACGATTCCCTAGTTAAATAGAGCTTTTTTTCTTTTGTGTTTTAAAATCTTGAACTCTCCTCTTTTTCCTTAAATTTCCCATTGTTTGCACCTACCTTTTTTGATGAGGAAAAAGAAAAGAAATCTGCCTGCCTAATTTTCCAACGTTGCAGCAACAGCAAAGCCAACAGCCTGCTTTACTTTCAGTTTCGCTTTTCAGCCTAGCTAGGGGGAAAAAATCTTCTCCAGCACTCTTTGCAAGCAAGCAGCAGAGCCCTGAGCAAAACAGCTGAGAGCAAATCAGCTGAGAATCAGGAGGCTGATCTAATCAACGGGCTAATTAGCCTATGCTGAAGCTCCGCGGGCCAATAAAATTACAAAAAAACACCGATCCATTTGTTAAATTGCTGGCTCGCCCGCCCCTTGCCCACCACGATTTATTGGCAATAAATAGTGGTGCGGAGGGGTGGGGCAAGGGGCGGGGTGGGCCAGCAATTTAACAAATGGTTCGGCCGAACTGCCTAGAACCAGCAGAATCCCACCACTGCTTTCTACTATCATTCCTCTTAAGGCTGGACACAGCCCTAGAATGGCAGTTGCTTTGTAGCCAAAATCAGGCCAGGGTGTTAAGGGAACTTTAAGGTTTGTAGAAATAATGAAGATGGGGAGATGGACAGATGGAAATGGAAATAAAGAGAAGGAAAGAGGGAGGGAGGGAGGGAGGGAGGGAGGGAGGAAGGAAAGGGTTTATATTTATTTATTTATTTATTTATTTATTTATTTATTTATTTATTGGTTTGATTTATATGCTGCCCTTTTCCAGAGACTCAGGGCGGCTTACAATGCGTTAAGCAATAGCCTTCATACTTTTGTATACAGTATACCTGCTTACTAGGGCTTTCGCCCCCCCCCCAAGCGGTGTTCTTTTGATACAAAGTCAGCTTATTGTCCCCACAAACCGGGTCCTCATTTTACCTACCTTGAAAGGATGGAAGGCTGAGTCAACCTTGAGCCTGGTGAGATTTGAACTCACAGTAATTGCAGGCAGCTGGTGTTACATCCTCATTATATATCCTCATTATATATCTGGCAGACAAGGAAAAGGAGCAGTAACACAACAATTAAATTGCTGCTAGAATGGAATGGAATCATAAAGTCAAGAGAAGAACTTAAGTTTATGTGAAGGAAAAATTAGTGAGCAGACAAGAGAAGGAGGGAACAGGACTTGGAGAGGTGAGGAACAGATCTGAGTGCAAAAGCTTTCTCAACACAGACATAAAAATGTTCCCCAGGATCATGCTTATGTTGCCTCTTCTTCGGTACCTCAAACCATCACTTTTCTCAATTCCCCATGCCGAAATCATCCCTAATATCATCAGGAGTGGTACATTTCAGCAGGAACGAGGGCCCCACAATCTGCAGAGATGAGGATTTCTGTGCAATAACAAAAGCTGCTCCGTTGCATGTATGCTTATTTTGTGATGTGTGGGAACACAGAGCTAAGTGGTTAACAGCATCTCCTACATTTCATAGTCCTGGCCCAATGATTGTAGGTTATTGTTGGCATTCCTTTTGAGAAGGCAGTTAATGCTTTCAATAATTTCTTGGTAATGGTAATGTAGAATTGAGCGTTGAGGCTTGCTAATGTTGATGGATACAGAAAGCTCAATTTCACAAAACATGCTGGGAAGCTTACAAAGTTATAACTTTAGTCTGGCAAGATTCTGTCCATTAAAGATAAAGGTTCCCCCACACATGCGTGTGCTAGTCGTTTCCGGCTCTAGGGGCAGTGCTCATCTCCGTTTCTAAGCCAAAGAGCTAGAGCTGTCTGAAGACATCTCCATGGTCATGTGGCTGGCATGACTCAATGCCGAAGGCGCACAGAGAGCTGTTACTGTAAGGTCCTGCCTCTACTCCCCAATCAAGAAAGTACAGACTCTTCAGGCAGCAGCATTTCAAAAGGAACCTTTTATTGAAAGGGGGTGATTGCAAGACAAAAGCAAAGCAGGGTCTGAGTCCCCCCCCCAGGCAATTCCCCCCAGAGTAAAGTGGTTAGAAACCCCTCCTCTCCATTGGATGTTGAATGAACCAATCCGCAGGTGTGAAGATGTGGTGGAAGTGGTCATCCTGAGAAAGAGAGAAGGATTCGTTCCCATGTGTTTCTTCTGAGAGGCTTCCAAACTGAAAGAAAACAGATGGCACTCCCCCCCGCCCTTGTACGTCCCCCAAAGTAAATCCAAGCACAGGGCAGAATAGGTGACAGGGCAAAAGTTATAAACTAGGGAATTACAGGATAGGTAGGAAAACTGGATGAGAGCAATAAGTGAGTAAAAGAATCCGGGGTCCCCTCCCCACTTGAATGGCAGTATCACGATAGGGATTTGACATGCTGACCCCCCGCTTCAAAAAAATGAGGGGATTACCTGTAAGAGAGAACAGAAAGATGGACATCATAGAGATTTAGTTTGGTTTGTTAGGATACTTCGAGTGAAACTTTTTCAGCAATGCAGGGACCCTAACATGTTTCTTATTTACCCACTCATTTTGTGAGGGAGGTAAGTGTCTCCAAGAGACTAGGTATTGAGTTGAACCCTGGTGGGCGTGGGAGTCAAGGATCTCTCTGATTTCAAAGTGTTGTTCCCCTTTGACCATAATAGGGGTCAGAGGAGCATTTTCTTGGGGCCTTAAAGGGGATGTAATTTCAAGTTTCAATAGGCTGCAGTGAAAAATTGGGTGGACCTGTCTAAGTGTCTTGGGGAGTGGTAATTCTATCGTTACTGGGTTGATGATTTTAGTGATTAGGAAAGGCCCTATGAATTTCGGTCCCAATTTCTTTGAGGGTTGTAAAGATTGTAGGAATTTTGTGGACAGGTAAACCTTATCATCTATTTTAAATGGGTTTGGTTCTGTCCTCCTTTTGTCACCTTGGGCTTTAAAAGCAGTTTCTGCAAAAGGCAGGAGATCAGTCCAGTTATCCTGTTGATAGTTAATAAAGCATCTTAAATATTGTTCCAGAATTGAATTCAATCTCTCGGTCGACCTGTTAGTCTGAGGATGATGACTAGAACTTACATCCTGGCTGGTTCCGAGAAGGTCCCCAAAAGCCTTCCAGAACTTTGAAGTGAATTGGACCCCATGATCAGATATTATCATTTGATGGGCCTCATGTAGTTGATAGATATGCTGAGGAACAGTTTGGCAAATGCCTTAGCAGTGGGGATTTTTTGGCAGGGAACGAAGTGAGCCTGCTTGGAGAAAAGGTCTGTTACGACCCAGAGAACAGTATTCCCCCCACTTCCCCCCACTTCAGGTAACTCCACAATAAAATCCATAGAAATCTCTCTCCAGGGTGCTGAAGGCTCGGCTACTGTCTGTAAAAGACCGGCGGGGGGGGGCGGGGGGTTCCCTTGTCTCCTCTTTGCTGCTGCACATATAGGACAATTGGCAACATACCATATTTTTCAGACTATAAGACGCACCTAAATTTAGAAGAGGAAATCAACCAAAAAAAAGCTTTTGGCCTCCATGGGCCCCATTTTTGGGCTTTTTTTCCAGGCCTTTTCCAACCTTTTTTGGGGGGCGATTTTCAAGGCTTTTTTCTGCCCATTTTTTAGACTTTTTGGCCCATTTTTGAGGCTTTTTTCAGCTGATTTTCCAGGCTTTTTTCAGCCCATTTTGGGGGCTTTTTTCAGCCCATTGTCTAGTGCCTTGGGTCTGGAAATCCCTCCCATACTCCTGCATGTACGTGAAGATATGCACCAGGAAAAACCCCAGTTGCTGTAGGTCACCATTGTACTTCACTCCAAAGTGTGTGTGTGGGGGGTTGGGTCTTCCTCTCCAGTTGTGGTGCTCTGGGCTGTCCAAGAATTATTGCAAGGGCTGGTGCTGCATGGGATGGGCTCACCTTTATGGCTGCTGGCCACCCTGCCACATCTGCTTGGCCTGCTGCTGCTGGATCTGGAGGGGCGTCCCTGGCCTTGTTGGTTGCTGCTGCCCCCTCACCCCCTCTCTGGTGTCAATCTAATTCCCCCCTGTTCTGAGGTTTTCAAGACCCTCCATCACAAACCACATAATATTTCTCTTGAGGTGGTCATCTCCGGCTGTTTCTTCAATCGGCTCTCCCTGGTCAGACAGGGCTTCCAGCTCACATTTCCAGCCTGGTTGTTGACTGCCCCAGGTGAGGGTAAATCCTCAGGTTCTTCCATCCCAGTTATCTTTCCTCCTCACTCCGATTAACCATCTGGGCTTTGTGGGGTCCCCCAAACCGGCTTTGATGTCTTCAATGGGGCAGAAGTAGCTGGCTTCTGGCTGAGTGGTGATGGAGATCTCACCCCAGCTTTCTCCCTCTCCTTGGTCACTGCTTTGCTTGGACATTGTGTGCAGGGTCCTCTCGGTAGAGCAAGTTTGCTTCTCTGGGTTGACCACTTTTGCAGACCCTGCTCTATGTAAGGTCCTGCCTCTACTCTCCAATCAAGAAAGTATGGACTCTTGAAATTAGAATGAATCCTGATATATATCCCAATAGGGATCTGACAGTTACCTTCCCACCAAAGTAGTCCCTATTTTTCTACTTGCATTTTTTTACATATTTTCAAACTGCTTGGTTGGCAGACGCTTGGATAAGTAATGGGAGCTCACCCTATTATGCAGTGTTAGGCACTTCGAATCTCACCAGGCTGAAGGTTGACTCAGTCTTCCATCCCTCGGAGGTGGGTAAAATGAGGACCCAGATGGTTGGGGGCAAGAGGCTGACTCTGTAAACTGCTTAGAGAGGTCTATAAAAGCACTGTGAAGCAGTATATAAGTCTAAGTGCTATTGCTATTTGAACTTGATTGGATTTCACTGTCTTATTTTTGGGCTTGGCTTAACAATTATTTTCAATAGGACTTATATACTAGGCTCTCCTTCATTGAAATTAAGAGTGTTTATTAACCTGAATGGCATAACAAAGCAATGATACAGTAAATAATTTTGATTCCTACATGATAAAGCAGTGTTTCTCAACCTTGACAACTGTAAGATGCATGGACTTCAACTCTCAGAATTCCCCAGCCAGCATGATTAAGAGATTGCACAGTCCTGAGCTAGATTGAGAAGGGGGAAAAGATTCAGAGGAGCCACACCCTAAAATCTTTCAGGAATATATCTAGTAGGTTAGAAGGTTAGTCTGGCAAGATTCTGTCCATTAGGTTCAAGCAAATAAAGGATTGATTTCAACTGGATCACACTGTCTTGTCTCTGGGCTTGGGCTTGATAATAGAGTGCCCAACTACCAGGAGTCTGTGCAAAACACCCTTGCCCTATACTGCCATTCCACAACACCCTCTGACAAGTTCATGGATTAAAGAAAAACAAAGGAGATGTTCTGTCCCCCTTCCTCACACAGGCAAACGTACTACCAAGCACGCCTGCCAATATTTTATTAGGTAAACAGATTAGAATTCTTGGCAGACCAAGGTTTTGGCAGCAAACTGCCAAATGCCTGCCAAGTCAGGTTTCACTCCCATAAAGCAGAAAAGGACTTATCTTCAGTCTGTTCCAGGAGCAACAAATTATCCACGAGACAAGAGTTTAGTCAATGTTCAGTCCAAAATATATCCAAGCTGAATTTCAGAGATCACGATGTGACTTTCAGGGTTTAACTTTGTCCATCACAAAGCCTGAAGAGCAATCCCACCCACTTTTATTCCTGGTGGGGCGTGGCTCCATGACTCAGCTCAATCTCTGGCCCTCCCACACCTTTTCTGTTGCTGCACACGCTTCTCCCTCCGACGCTGCCTGGGATCAAGCCAGGATTCATCCTCCTTGCTCCCTATCAATTGGTGCTCCGATATGCCTTCCTCCTGGCACATCCCAGGCTGTTCCTCCTGGCCTTCGGATGGAACCTGAGGCATTGCCAGAAAGGAGGGTCCTGGAGAGGGAGGCCTTGTCAGTTCCTCCCCATCACCTTCTGAGTCCTCTTCCTCTGTTAGGACAGGCTCGGGAGTCGGGGTCACAACAGGAGCCTAACCAGGTATCCAATGTGCATATTATACTGCAAGAAAGATGGGTATCAGCCAGTGGTTCTCAACCTTGGCCAATTGAAGACATCTGGCTGGGGAATTCTGGGAATTGAAGTCCAGATGTCTTCAAGTGGCCAACATTGAGAAACAATGGTATAAGCCTGTGATGGCACGCAGTGCCTTTTCTGTGGGCATATGAGCTGTCGCCCCAGCTCAGCTCCGCCTTACATGCATGCACACTTCCCGCTGACCAGCTGGTCTTCTGGTCTCTGCCATGCACATGGAGGCAGGGCACATGGGGGGGCAGAGCCCATGCACAGGGGGCAGGGCACATGCAAGGGGGGTGTCCGCATGTGTAGGGCACACATGGGGGTGCACGCACATTTGTGGGGTGGCAGGGTGCATTGCATTTGGGGTGTTTGGGGACACACACACACATTCACATTCACTCAGTCCGGAAAAGGTTAGCCATCACTATTATAAGCTATTATTATAACTGAATAGACTTCACCTTACTTGCTGCCATTCCCACCATTTTCCCCTGAATTGAATGGACCGTTATTATTAATCCAAAAATTACGTTAAGAATAGTCATTTCACATACAGAAAAGGGTCGAGATTTCAAGGTTATGCTTTTAGCAATTCATTTTGCATCAACAGTTGTTAAACTTTTATCAATCTTCGCCTTCTGATCTCACGTAATGTTCTTGGTGGAATCTCTGGAAATCATTTTATAATTGGTAATGTTAACCGTTACATTGAAGGCAACGCCCACACTTCACACAACGCTACATTTCTAACCCGCTGCAGATAGAGCTTTGATTTTCTTTTTTTTTTTTGGAATTGAAGAGTGGTGCTGTACTCGTGAATGCTGCTGCTTTTTGCTGCAAGCAATATAGTGTTTTTCATCATAAGGAATTCCATTTTCTACTCTGCGGGTGCAATCCAGATCTATTAAAATCAATGAGAGTGTTACCGTGTTAGTGTTACTCTAGCAGAATGTACATTGAACCCTAAAACCTGCTGTTGTGAAGTTCAGGATATGTAACTTCAAAAATGGTTCCCAGAAAATGAATTTGCTTTGCATTCAAAATTCTCAGCCAAACGGACGAATGAGCAAAACCTCCGTTTCCACCTTGCCATCTGCCTTAAACCGTGTTCTGTTTTGTAATGCTAAGATTTGTTTCAGAAATGCAAAGGGAAGTTTTGAAACCATTCCAAAGCTTTTCTAGTCTGTGATATTTTTTTTTCCTAATTTTTTTATGTATGGCACTACAGAATCAATTAAATAATCCATCCACTTCTGTCTAATTTGGGATTTAGAGACAACTGTGAATGAAATGGGTGAATTGTCTGGGGGAAAAAAGACAGGGAAGTTAATTTTGGATTTCCAGATAGGAAACTAGAGTATCGTTTACAGTTTTTCAGAGGCTCATTTTCATAGGCATATCCAATCTGAGTCTTGCAAAGTCTCACAGCTCTTCTCCGATGTAATTTTATTTCTGTATCTTTCAATTATGAGAGAATATCTTTAGAAAATTTTTCAGTTTATAGTGTACCCATCCTTTTGACGGTTCTTGGACTGTCGTTCGATTTATAATACCATGAACTGAAAAATATCAAATCTACTTAGGATCACAGGAAACAATCCTATCCCGATACAGACTACAGCTCAATAGCCCTGGCACATCTGTAGTTCTGATCTAACTGTCCCAGAAATTTTTTTGGCCTTCTGGAAGGCTTAATGTTCTCCCAAGCCTACAGATCTGTATCTTTCATACATAAATGTTGCCACTTTGGTTGTGTGTTTTTGTTTTGTTTTTTTAATTTGATTTATATGCCGCCCTTCTCCGAAGACTCAGGGCGGCTTACAATGTGCTCAGCAATAGCCTTCATCCTTTTGTATATTTATACAAAATCAGCTTATTGCCCCCACAACTGGGTCCTCATTTCACCTACCTTAGAAAGGATGGAAGGCTGAGTCAACCTTGAGCCTTGGCGAGATTCGAACCCTGCAGTAATTGCAGGCAGCTGGTCTTAATAACCAGCTTAATAACAGGGTGCCTTAAACCCCTGTACCACCAAGGCTCTGTTGGGAGTGTACTATTAGTATGTGCCCAGTTTTCCTCAACCAGGGTTGTTTTCCAGATGAGGTGGGGTTACAGCTCTCAGAATTTGTAGCCACAATGGCAGGGAAATCCTAATCATGACTAGAAATGTGAGATGAAAAGCTTTACAAAATCTCTAGATGGCAACATGAGATTCAGAGAAAGAGAGAAAGAGAGAGTGGGAGGAAAGAGAGAAGGAGAAGCAGAAAGAGAGAGAGAGAGAGAGAGAGAGAGAGAGAGAGAGAGAGAGAGAGAGAGAGAAAGAAAGAAAGAAAGAAAGAAAGAAAGAAAGAAAGAAAGAAAGAAAGAGAAAAATTTAGTCGTTCTCCAGATTGTCACAGGAATTGGTATTCTGAGTTCTCCTGTAGCTTATTATTCTTTCATTCTATACTCATTAATACTTCATGCATTTTTAGCAAATCACTAAATAGTTTACTGACTAAATATTATATGTAACAGCAGTTCATGCATGTATTTTAAAACAAGACATTATTTAAATCTAAAACTAGTACATTAAAATTTAAATCTTAAAAATATTTTAAATCTTAAAAACTAATAATAATATTGAAATGTTTTATCCTTTATGACTTAACACATAAAAAATGGGTAACAATGTAGAGGAGAAATTTTAGCATAATTAACCAAATTATTAAATATATATTTATTTATTTTGTTCTTTTTAATTCATAGGTTCAAATGTATAATACTTTTCTTGTCAGGGTTTTTTTCCTATGTAGCTCAAGATGTTTGTGTAGCCATAGTGGGGTGATATCTCAAATCACCACTTTCAGGCTTTATCAGACATTTTGTGTTGTCTGTTCTGAGACTTATGGGAGACTGGGATAGTACTATTTCTGTCTTATGAGACTTCTTCAGCCAGCCACACCCATATTTTAAGACTCCTGTGTGTATATATATACACATTAGAATAGAATAGAATTTTTTTATTGGCCAAGTGTGATTGGACACACAAGGAATTTGTCTTGGTGCATACGCTCTCAGTGTACATAAAAGAAAAGATACATTATTGGTCCCATCAGGCAGATTCTACTATTCCTTTTCTCCTTCGCCTGGCTGCCTTAACTGCCAAGATAGCAATTTTGCTGTGTCAAAAACTGGTTGGCAACCTTTAGGAGGACTCTGGATGGTGAACAAGGAGCAAACACACACACACACACACACACACACACACACACACACACACATTATAAGCCCATAGGTCAACCACACCAAAGCACATCTGAACATTTGATCTGAATGCTTGGAGAAATAGCTAAGAGTTCAATGCTTGCAAAAATATTAAATTCATTAGTTAAAGCATTTAATTATAATCTCCCACTCTTATTGTTACAATTTCATATCTTTTAATGTTGTAAACTGGCCAGAATAACCTTATTGCAAAATGGGTGGCAAATAAATTTAGGAAGGAAGGAAGGAAGGAAGGAAGGAAGGAAGGAAAGAAAACAGGGTTGGTGCCATCTAAATCTCCAGGGGATACTGATCAAATGCTACCATTGAGATGGTCCAACTCTGAAGAGCAACAAGAGGTCATGGTTTATTGATAGGAGCTGACCTTTGCCTTCTCTGATAGAGCTGCCCCATCTGATTTTGAACAACTGTATTCATCAGAGCCAGGAACAGACTGAAAAAGATGAATGTGTGTAATGGTCATATTCCTAGCTTAATATAATATTCCTGGATTGAATTTTGACTAGAATTAAAGTCAACACTTTAGAGGAATGTAAAACTTAGTCTTCTAAGTTTTAAAACATTTTGAAAATTGATGTTACAGATGACTTAAACTTTACATTCATACAAGCTAAGCTATCAGTATTGCCAATGTCTCTCTCGAAGATGACGTTTGATTTATCTCTTTTAAGCAAAATGTCCCATTTTTAGGTTGATTACTATCAATAAACAGGCAACTGGATAGATGTATCCACGGAAAATTTAGAATCAATTTTCTGCTGTTTCCATGACAACATGAACAGCAGATGAGGAAAGATATTAATGACCCCCTTTTGAAAAAGGGAAATCTTTTCCTTTAGACTTATTTTACCTATTCGCTCACTGGGGGATGTGCTTTCAATAGGAGATGACTGTAGAATAATCATAGTTTGCAGACCTTTCCTCTAGAGAGCCTGCAGCTTCAGTCCATAATCACATTTATTCTAGAGCAATCATCTTGACTACTCAGAAATAGACTGGCATAGAGGTTTACACTGAAATGATGTCAGTTACTTTCAGCCTAAATCCTACCTCAAAGATTGCTCAGGAGAGAATGGAATAGAATGCAGGAGAGGGTAGGGCAGGACAGAATAGAGTAGAGTAGAGCAGATTAAGGTAGAAATAGGAGCAAGAGCAGAATAGTAGAGTTGGAAAGACCTTGCAGGTCCTCCCAGTCCAACTTCCTATACCCTATACCTGGGATGGTGAACCTATGGTGCGGGTACCCGAGGTGGCACCCAGAACCATCCTTTAAGGCATGTGAGCTGTCGCCCAACTCACCTGCAGCTGCGCAGGTGCGCACGTCCCAGCTGGTCTTCGGGCCTCCGGTGCACATGCGCACAATTCAGGGGACCCAGCTGGTCTTCAGATCTCTCCTGTGGATGCGCGCACGTTTGCACATGTGTGCAAGAGTACAGCATTCGTACTGAGATATGGCATTCATGCACGTGAATTGTGGACATGGAAACCGTGTGCATGCAACAGATGGTGCAATTACACGCACAGCGCATGGGGGAGCCACGTGAAGCCATGTGTATGTGCAGATGGTGCGGTTGTGTGTGCAGCGCATGGGGAGAGCTGCATGAAAGCCACATGCCTGCATAGATGGTGTGGTTGTGTGCGCAGGGTATGGGGGAGCATGTGTGCAAAAGCTGTGTGCATGTACAGATGGTGCAGTTGCGTGTGGAGCACACAGGGGAGCCACACAAATGCCGTGCGCATGTGCAGATGGTGTGGCTGTGTGTGGAGTGCATGAAGGGGCACACGTGCGAATGCCGTGACCATGTGTAGATGGTGCAGCTGCGCAAAGCGCATGGGGATGAGCTGCACATTAGCATGAATAGAATATGTGCACACGAAGCGTCCAAAGCATGTACCTGTTCAGCACTCGGTGAATAAAAGGTTCACCACCACTGCCCTATACCATTCTGAACAAATGGTTATCCAATCTCTTCTCCTTTGAGTGATGAAGCACCACAATGAATAGAATAGAATAGAATAGAATAGAATAGAATAGAATAGAATAGAATAGAATAGAATAGAATAGAATAGAATAGAATTGCCAGGTAGGCCTCCTTCAACACTCAAGAAAGAAACGTCACATGGGGGGACACACTCTGGACTTAGTTTTTGTCTCTGGTCAGTGGTTGACTGGCCTTGATATAGGGGATATAGATACTGAACCCTTGTCATGGTCTGACCACTCGCTCCTTCGACTTGACTTTCTGACCGCCGCACCCCATCGCAGGGAGGCAGAGCCGACAAGGTGGTTCCGCCCCAGGCGCCTGATGGATCATGATAGGTTCCAGATGGAGCTTGGGCCATTTCCTGAGACTCTAGCTCATGACTTGGCTGAAGACCTGGTGGCCGCCTGGGATAGCGCGGCTGCCGGGGCTTTGGACCGGGTCGTGCCTTTGCGGCCTCTGACCCGGCGCCGAACTCACTTAGCTCCTTGGTTCTCCGAGGAGCTGAGAGAGATGAAGCTCCACCAAAGACGCCTAGAGAGCGGTTGGAGGGCTAGCCGTTCCGAATCCGACTTGACACTGGTAAGGTCTCATATTAAGACCTACCTAGTGGCGATAAAAGCGGCGAAATCTAGCTATTTTGCCGCTCTTATCGCGTCATCAGATAACCGCCCAGCCGCCCTGTTCAGGGTGACCCGCTCCCTTCTCCATCTGGGAGCGCGGGAAGACCCCTTGCAGGGCCGAGCTGAGGATTTTGTACAGTATTTGTATGATAAAATAACTCAGATTCGGGAAGACTTGGCCGCTGACTGGGTTAGTTCAGACGAGATGACTGAGGCAGGCCTTGAGAGTGTTATCTGGGAGGAGTTCGATCCTGTGGCTCCCGAGGACGTGGACAGGATCTTGGGACGGCTGAACGCCACCACATGTTTGCTGGACCCGTGCCCTTCCTGGTTGGTGCTGGCTTCCTGGGAGGTTACACAAGGCTGGCTCCAGGGAATTATCAACGCTTCTTTGAGTGAGGGTGTCCTGCCGGCTGCCTTGAAAGAAGCGGTGGTGAGGCCTCTCCTCAAGAAGCCATCCCTGGTGGCTCAACCCCTCAAGGTTGTTGAGAGTGTGGTGGCGCGACAGCTTCCCCGGTACCTGGATGAAGCTGTCTATTTGGATCCGCTCCAGTCCGGCTTCAGACCTGGGTACAGCATGGAAACGGCTTTGGTCGCGTTGGTGGATGGTGGATGATCTCTGGAGGGCGGATGATCTCTGGAGGGCTCGGGATAGGGGTTATTCCTCTATCCTGGTCCTGTTAGACCTCTCAGCGGCTTTTGATACCATCGACCATGGTATCATGTTGCACCGGCTGGGGGGACTGGGAGTGGGGGGCACCGTTTTGTGGTGGTTTTCCTCCTATCTCTCCGACCGGTCGCAATCCGTGTTGACAGGGGGGCAGCAGTCGACCCCGAGGCGCCTTGTTTGTGGGGTGCCACAAAGGTTGGTCCTCTCGCCCCTCCTGTTCAACATTTATGTGAAGCTGCTGGGTGAGATCATCCATGGTTTTGGGGTAGAGTTCCATCAGTACGCTGATGATACTCAGCTGTACATCTCCACCCCAGACCATCCCAACGATGCCTTGGAAGTGATGTCCCAGTGCCTGGATGCTGTACAGGTCTGGATGGGGAGAAACAGGCTTCGGCTCAACCCTTCCAAGACCGAGTGGCTGTGGCTGCCAGCGTCCCGGTATAGCCAACTGACGCCATCACTGGTTATTGGGGGTGAATCATTGGCCCCCACGGAAAGGGCCCGCAACTTGGGCATCCTCCTGGATGCACAGCTGTCTTTAGAAGGGCTTATGACGGCCGTGGCCAGGGGGGCTTTTTATCAGGTTCGCCTGATACGCCAGTTGCGCCCCTTTCTGGATCGGGACTCCCTACGCACAGTCACTCAAGCACTCGTCACCTCTCGTCTGGACTATTGTAACGCTCTCTACATGGGGCTCCCCTTGGGGTACACCCGGAGGCTCCAACTGGTGCAGAATGCGGCTGCGCGGGGGATTATGGGAACGACTGGGTGCTCCCATGTGACTCCTCTCCTGCGCGAGCTGCATTGGCTTCCGGTGGACTTCCGGGTGCGCTTCAAGGTGTTGGTGATCACCTTTAAAACGCCCAATGGCTTAGGGCCAGGGTACTTACGGGACCACCTTCTGCCACCAATAGCCTCCCACCGGCCAGTTCGCTTCCTGAGGGCCTCCTCAGGGTGCCGTCGGCTAGACAATGCCGGCTGGCGACCCCCAGGAGGAGAGCCTTCTCTGTGGTGGCACCTACCCTATGGAACAATCTACCCCCAGAGATATGAGTGATCTCCGACCTCCAGACTTTTTGTCGGGCCCTAAAAACTCATCTCTTTCAGTTAGCTGGTCTCTCTTGATTTTATGATTTTATGGTTGGTTTTAAATTTTGATATGGATTTTAAATTGATAAATTTTAAACTATGGGCCAAATTTAATTATTTTAAATCTATTTTTAATCGTACTTTATGTATAAATGTTTTTATTTTGGCTGTTCACTGCCCTGAGTCCGAAAGGAGAAGGGCGGTATAGACCCCCCAGGGGTCAATGGCTTCCAATGGCTCCATCTGTCTGGTATGCCATGACAATTGACCTTGAATGGTTATCAGCACGCCTCCCAGCTGCAGAAAAACACTGAGAAAAACTTTCTCCCATTTACTCCACCAGCTCACTCCCCCCCCCACAGACATCCAGACAGCTCCCCCTCCCCCTGTTACAATGGCAGCCGAGCAAGCAAGCAATAAAAAGGTGGAGACTGACAAGAACAGAACAGAACAGAACAGAACAGAACAACAGAACAGAACAGAATAGAATAGAATATGGAATAAGAATGGAATGGAATAGAATAGAATAGGCCACATGTGATTGTACACATAAGGAATTTGTCTCCAGTGCAGAAGTTCTCAATGTACATACAAACAAGAGAAAGGGGCAGTGATGTAGTAAAATGATACTTTAAAAGGTAAGATAATTCTATTTAAATTGAAATGATAAAAAACATGGAACATAGAGTCATAGGGATGGAAGGGACCACAGAGGCTGTTTAGTCCAAGGCAGGAGTCCTTATACCATCCCAGTCAAATGGTTGTCCCGTCTACTTTTGAACTGAACAGGACTGAACAGGAAAGTGTCAGGGGCCTCCCCTCTGGAGGGAGAGTGTTCCACAGGGTGGGGGCAACTGCAGAGAAGACTCTTTTCCTGGACCCCCCCAGTCAGAATTCTTTGGCTGATAGAATCCGTAACGTACCTTTGCTGGGATTGCACTCATGTCAGAAGCACTGAGGCGCTTCCGATTTGAAAGGATTAGCCAGTGATATGACCGTTGCCCAGGGGGTGCCCAATAGGGGGCTCCTTTCATGTCCCTGGCAGGAGCTGAAGGGAAGGACGAGAGCACAGCCCCGCCCCATGGCATCCCTTGGGTCTTGAACCTCCAACCCAGCATCCTAACCATGCGAGCCACTGATGTCCTTTCCTGAGTTGGATGGTCATTGTAACAGAAAGAGCTTGGCCCAGGCCATGTAGGGATTTAAACATCACAACCAACACCTTGAGTTGGACCCAGAAGCAAACCTGCACCCAACACAGCTTATGCAGAGAAGTTGTTACTTGCACTGTTCTTTGGGCACCTAAGACTGTCCATATGGCCGTATTTTGCACCAACTGAAGCTTCTGGATACTTTTCAAGTGTGGTCTCATGTAGAGCACATTGCTTTGAGCAGGAGGTTGAAGTAAAAGACCTCCAAAGTCTCCCCAAACTTTGTTATCCTGTTTCTGTTTCTGATTTTGTTTTGTCTGAATTTTGTTTCCTGCACATTTGACTCATCAAAAATCCTCATCTTGATCTGAAATCCTAATTCAAAGCACTTCTAGAAAATGTGCCCCTTGCCTCTCCCATCTTTCTGTGCTGTAGTGTTGCTGGAGACTAAACTGTGAGCAGGAAGCTTTGAGTGTTCTTAGAGGAAAGAGGAGGTTTCCCATTCAGAAATGTGTTCGCCCAACTTTACCTTAATTGTTCCCTCCAGCTCTTATATTAAAATTAAATTGTATACATAATTAAAAGTTGAAATTGGTTTTTTATTTATTCTGCTAATTCAAAGCCAAGAGACCCCCATGCGGTGGTGAGCTTGATAGCTTCCGTCTTATTGCCTGTCTCCACCAACGAAATGCAACCATCATTCAGTGAAATGCAGATTGAGCTTCCCAGGGAGATGGAGAACCAGAGAGGGTGTAAATAAATAACTTGTTAGTTAAATTAGGGAAGAACAAATGAACTTGATCTGATTACCTAATCAAGGGTTGTCGTTCCCAGACAGAGCTCTGTATTGGCACTCAAACGCATTGCCAGGCAGAGACGTTGGTTTAACAGACATGCCCATTGGGTTAGAGCACGTCATTAAGAGAAAGGTAGGTTTATAATCCTTCCTGATGCCCTTTTGTATAAATGTTCAATCTAAAACACACTGGGGAGCCTGGAGAAACAGTTCCCTACAGTCAGAAAGATGCTAGAGTGGATGGCTGGTGAGGTTCTCCAATGATGCATTCCAAATTAATGTTGGCCCAAAAGTGTCTCGAATTCCACCCCCCCCCCATCTGTTGTCTTCTGTTGTTCTGCCTTATTCTCAGAGAGCCTGAAAGTTTAACTTTTCTCTGGGTAGAGTTTTTTTTTTTAAAGAACTTGTCTAACAGCCAGAGGGAGCAGAGCGGTGTGTGTGTGTGTGTGTGTGTGTGTGTGTGTGTGTGTGTGTTTGTATCTCATTTGCACTTTACAGTTTGAAAAAGTCCAATGCAGGCTTATGGGCACAATTGGGACCATTGTTAAGGAAGGTGCTAATGAATTGAGTTGTGTCTGATTTTATGAGCTTTCTTGCCACGGTTGCTAAGCAAATCACTCCAGTTATTAAGTGAATTGTGTGGTTATTAAGCAAATCTGACTTGCCCCACGGACTTTGCTAGTTGGGAGCTGGCTGGGAAGATCACAAATGTGATCACATGAGCCCAGAACCCCGTAACTCTCGTAGCTTTATGTCAGTTGCCAAGAGCCCAAACTTCAGTCCCGTGCAGTAATTGTGGGGATGATGTCATGACTCTTTCGATTCCACTGAAAGGCAGAAAATCTGCAGCTCTGGGAGGATTATTAGCAGCTCAGAGTCCCCGCAAACCACGAGATGAGTGGCATATACATAAATGATAACTAAATAAAAATTATACAGTGAAAAAGAGGACATTCACACAGATACAGCACCAGCTTGGCTCCCTGCTAAGGAAGTGTAGAAAAACCTATTCCTTCCCTGTGAAAATTTCATCAAACTTCTCTTCTTGGATGAAATTTCGAAAGCAAACCCTCTTTCCCCAGACTCAATAAAAACAGACAGAATAAAATTCAGGAGGATTTTTTCTGCACAGCATTCAATTGCACTGATCTAAATTCAAGCTGCCACCAGTGTAGGTCACCATCTGTATAACCTGGCATGTAGGCTGAACATCTGTCCTTCTTTATCCCATTTAATAAGAGAAAAATGTCCTCGTGGCCAAAATGAACCTGAGATCTTAGTGTGAGCATTTATATGCTGGTGCAGTTCTCTACCACCTCCAGTCGAGACCAAACTTTCAGTCAGGGAGAGTAGCTTATCGTTACCCTTTTTTACATTTTTGTTGAAATTTATCGTCAGATAAAATGCAAATGAAAATAGGAAAAGGAGGAAGAGAGAAGAAAAGGAAAAGCAGTGGATCAGAGGGGAAAGGAAAAAAAGGGCAGTGACTTTTTAGCAATACTGCCCCTCTGCTATGTTATGCATTGTCATCCTAACAGACTAAAAAAGGGAAAATATGATGATTATACAACGATTAACCACAACTAGATTAATGAATAAATATAATAAATATTAAGCTGTAAATCTTGGTCGCCTGCCTGTATATCACCAGATTTCTCTTTATTGCACTCTTGATGAGAAGCTGAACTCGAAGAGACTTCAGTGGATTTGAGGCAATCTGCAATAATGTGATTATCTCTGTCTCTGGTTTACATGGACAATTATCCTTTCACACATGGAAATTTTTATTGGAAGATTAAATGGTATCTGTCGTTAATATCCTGCAAGCTCATTATCAAGGACTCTGCAATCCTACTCCTTCACATAGTACACTAAAAGTTGTGTTTATCCTTCTAACTGAAATCCCTTTATGATCAACTGAGATGAAAACTTAAATGATAAATAAGGGACCGATTCTGCTCCCTCAAAAACGGTGTCAGTGAATGATGGGCAGTTTAAGTCAACTACAGTTGGGAGTTAGGAGATTGATAATAAGATTTCAATCTTTCTGGACCATGGCTATATTTCAGTACATGTATTTCACCAAGAATGCATATAACATCTTTTTTTCCTCATTTATATATCATTGTGTTCTGCATCTCCATGATTTTTCTCTGTTGGCCAATATGTTTCATTTTGCAAAGAAAGTTTGACATGAATTTCAAGAAAAGACTGTCTAGCAATGATTCCTCATCCACAAGTGGAGTAGAAATAAAGGACCGAGATAGCAAAACATAAAGAGTGAGTATGCAAGATTTACTTAGTTCCTCTGTTCGCTGCAAATAACTAAATTGAAATTGATTTTTAAAAAATCACTAACAGTATGTGCTAACAATGAAGCTCCATTTCCCAGAGGTTCAAATTAGCAAGACGTACATGAAGGTAGCTATGATTGGTTTGTTAAATAGATGTCATGCTTCAGTGAAAATTTATGTTTAAGATAGCTAAGATTTTGGAGAGACTTAGTTGTGATGTTGGAAAATTCCATATTGATCAGGAGTCTAAAACGTTAGGTAACATGAGAAATTTAATGACTAATACAATGAATAATCTTGAACTAGATCACAGCCTGTATGGCTCTGCTATGAAATCAGAAAAGTAACCTTTAAAGATAATTATAATTTCTTTTTTTAAAAAAAAAAATTATTAAGCAAAAACATAAGACAAAAATACTTACAAACATGTATAGATAAAGACAATACAAAAAAAAAAGGGGGGGAAATAAACTAACTAACAACTAACATTATTTCAGCCTATCGGCTGACTTCTAAAAGACTGTTGCGTTGGTGATTATTTTCTGTTTCACCTCTATTTCTCTATTAGAGATCTATTTTATGTGCTTACTTATTTTTACTTTTTACGTGTCCAAGACTTAACTTTATACTCTATTTTTAAATTTTTCTCTATGAGTAAGTATCTATTACTTCTATACATCCTTCTAATAACCGTTCTGGTCTACCTCCTATGTGAAAGATAATTATAATTTCATTAGGTGATAAAAGCAGTCAAAATCAAAATACTCCAAAACGTATTGCAGTGATGAAAATACTCAGTCCATGTAAGTCCAATTGAACTCATTTGCATTACTATAAAGAAATTCTAAGCAGGTAGCCAATGATTTGATGAAATACGAAACAGGTTATGCTAAGGACTTTTGCCTTAATTTGAATAATCTGCATCAAATTAGTACTACTCATTCAGAACCCTTGATGGCTTCTGACCATTATGTCACACTGAATATTATAGTTATTATTGTCCTTGAATTTCTTCAAAGAAGAGAAACAAGAAAAGATACCTTGAGATAGAAAAACTATACAGTGGATTTGAGTTTAAATATATACTCTCTCTTTGTGTGTCTGCCTGTCCGTGTGCCTGTTCAAGTATAGATATATATACCAGCAAAGTTCAAATAGTGTACAAGACGCTTGTGATTTAAAATCAGTAGTGGTATCATAGCGGTGGTTAATATACTATTAAAACGCTCAAAGTTTGCTAAGAAATAGTTTATTGGTCTTAAGGGAGAAATTCATTGGTTATCTATGACATATCCATATCTAACAAACGGTGGACCAGAAGTCTCAACAATTTATTGTGTGAAAACCCGGATGATTTCAAACTACCGTGAAGG
The DNA here is from genome assembly GCA_022577455.1 of Arizona elegans. Lineage (NCBI taxonomy): Eukaryota > Metazoa > Chordata > Lepidosauria > Squamata > Colubridae > Arizona > Arizona elegans. The sequence continues at coordinate 103,213,625 of JAKOOJ010000005.1, forward strand.
AAATCACAGATGCCGATGGCCAGCTCTAGGAGTGTCATGAAATATATTTCCCAACTAACCAGTTCTGTCGAATGCAGTGCTGCAGAACTAGATGGTAGCAGGCTAAACATGCAGTTTTGCAACTTGGATATGTGATAGTCCTAATTTACATAACTCTTTGTTGGGCTCCTGAAGAGCTTATTCAACTGTTGATACCAATAGCTTCTATTGCAAGCCTAATGTACAGGTGGTCCTTGACTGATAACCGTTCACTGAACAATGGTTGAAAATTATAACAAAGTGACTCACAACCTGCACTTCCTGTCACCCCACGTTATGTCATTGTAATTCAGGTGCTTGACAATTGGCTCTCATTTACAACTAATTGCAACTTCCTGAAGTCAGGAGACCGTGATTTGAGAGTCTCTTTTTTTGTGTGTGCAATTTTCTGGCAAAAAACACCCACTGGGGATGCTAGATTCCCTTAACAACTGCATGATTTGCTTAATGACTTGTGATTCACTTAAGAACTGTGGAGTTTGCTTAACCACAGCCGTAAAAATTGTCATAAAATTGGATCTGAGTGAACTTACAAATGCAACAACTTATGGAAATTCCTGTCCCAGCTGTGGTCATAAGTGGAGGACATGATCCCATTGATCCCATGTGTGACTTGTACATTATGGATTAGCTGGGCAAGTGTACTTGAATGATACTGATTGATTTAGCGTCAAGAAAAAAAAAACACACCAGGGAACAGCATTTATTACATTGTAAGGAGCAGGTAATGAGGGCCAACAAACCCCAATGCTTTTGCCAGTGCAGAACCACGATTCCTAGCTACCGGAACGCTCTCCAGCAGATTGGTCTACAAGGGCTTTCTAGAAACCTGGTGCGATGCCTGCTTTGAAGTCTGAGCCACAAATTAAATGTGGCCTTTGCCGAGAGTCACGCTAGATGCCCTCCTCTCCACGGGCTTTTAAAAGTATAAAGGACCAGCCACCAAAACAGTGAAGCCCAAGTGCTTCAGGCAGGTCACTGGAGAGGAATGAATTTAACAAACAGCTGACAGCTTCCAAGAGAGGATTCATAAAGCAAGGGGGAAAGCTTCTGAGCTTTTGAGATGATAATTAAATAGTGAGGTGCTTTCAGCATCTCCCCATTGCCATCTATGAAATGTTGCAGGGTATCGAATTAACATAAGCAATTCTATTTTAAAAACATTGCAAAACATCTGTTGTTGCTGCTTTTTTTAAAAAAAGAAAAATCAAATTGGAATTATGTTGCAGCTGCAGTGAACCAGAACAGCCCGTTGTCGATGACAGCTCAGAAAACTCTGAATTTCTTGCTGCTTAATATTTCTTTGATAAGAAGCAAGATGCTGGCTAAGAAGAGGTTTGCTGTGGCACGCACAATGATAACAGATACAGGCAACTCTATGATAAGTCTGTGCGTTCAAAGAGAACTTGATTTTTAATTAAGATCTCCAGCTTCTATCCCAACCCAGTGACCAACATCCTGATTCCCACAACAAAAATAATGTTTTGTTTTCGTTCCTTTGTTTTGCTTTTACACAGTTTGCAAAAAATGAAATGAAACTTTTTTTAATCAGCAACAATCCTCTTCAGGATTGTTCCACGTTCTTGTCAAAAATAGGATCTCCAACCCTATGCAACTGGGAGAATAATTTCCTTGTCACTGGATGATAACCTTTTGGTGATAGAGAGGTACACCTCGCCTCTGTGTGTGTGTGTTTATTTCAGGAGAGGCAAGGTTTAGAGCCATGCACTAAAAGAAGCACATTTTGTGTTTCTTCCTTCAATATGGCAGGGAATTACACACTGCATAGGGTCACGGGGGTCTTCATAAGGGCATTTCGTTTTCCATTTCTAGGGCGGAAGATCTCAGGGATCTTCCAAGGGCTCTTAGGTATCTTCTAGGGCAGAAGATGCTTGGGCTCTTAGGGATCAAATGAAATTTGTGACTGTAGTGATCTACAGGCCCTAGTGATCTACAGTAAGGAAGGTGACCTTATCTGAAATATGCCACCATTGTTACTTAGGCAAAGGAGGCTAAACTATTCTTTCAGTGGGGTCCTTGGGGCAAGCCCCACCTCCTTCTAGCCCTGATGATGTTATCTTGGGGTCCATGGTGCTCTCTGGGCATCTTCCTTGCAGGTGTTCTCGCAAATGTCCAGTATCCAAATGGGCAATGGAACATCTGCAGGAGAACGACCAAGCTCAGAGAACACCACGGACCCCAAGTTCAGCACTGAGCTACAAACATTCTCTTCCATCAGGACTTTTCTTTAAGCGCTGAGATGCAAAAATGATATTCAGATGCATCTCAAATAAATATCTCCCTGAGTCACCGGGGCATAAGAAGGGTGAGGAGGTATAACCCAATCAGACTTGCAAGATTATTTTGCTAGAGCCATTGTCAATAAAATGTCATTCTGATCTTCCTGTGGAACTGATTTTCTGTGATCTGGTCCACCTGATCTCCCTAGTGGGATAGTCACCTGAACTACCTTAACAGATCTGTTAGTCGATGAACAGAGTTGGAAGGGATCTTATAGGTCATCTAATCCAACCTCACACCCAAGCAGGAGACCTTACACCATTTCTGACAGATGTAGACAGTTCAGTCTCTTCTTGAAAGCTTCCAGGGATGAAGCTCCCACAACTTCTGAAGGCAACTTCTGTTCCATGGGTTGATTGTTCTCTCTGTCAGAAAATTTCTCCTTATTTCTAGGTTGAATCTCTCCTTGGTCAGTTTCCATCCATTATTCTTATTATTATCCTTATTGGGGTATCTCCTGGCTTAGACAAAAGGAGCGTCTCTTGCTTGCTTCTGTGAAAAACCTGTGAACAGGTAAGATGATTCCAGACCAATGGACCAGATGGCGGTCCATTTCAAGGTTATATAAAGAAACCAACTGTCTGGGCCAAAAAGGGACATTTTAGTTCAGACTTCTCCTTGATACAGAAACACTGTGAGTCGCATCACTTTCCTGCTGCTAATACGTTCATGTATTCTTTATATATTTCTTCTATTAATCAAATTTATATAGCCGCCCCATCTCAGGGCAAGTGACTTTAGGCTATGTTCAAAATTGCAGCCTGAGTTTAAATTGTGGATTGAGGCCATCGCTCCGAGGACTTTTCTCAGTACATTGGATGAATAAAATGGAACAGGAGTTCAGATCCTTCTCTGATTACATGTCTTGTATTGCTTGCATTTTGTTACTTAATGCTCAAGTGGGGGTGGGGGTGGGGGGTGGGGAGGGAACTCCATTAAATTGTGAATTGTCATCATCTACAAAGGGGTGAATTCAAACACAGGAAACATTTTGACACTGCTGCTTTGTAGAACGTTTTCCTCTAATTTCTGCTCTTTTCTTAACATGCCAGGGAATTAATTGATCACACTGAGCCATGGATAAAAAGGGTCCATGTTGAAAATGCAATATCTTGTACTTTATTAATTAGCTCAGTCACATTACAGACTTCCTTTTTTTTTTCAAAATTAAAAATGAATTTTAAAAAAAATCCTTTCTAATTTTCCATTGAAGCATCTTGATGGCAATTTTTATTGCCATGATAATGGACGATATTGTAGTCAAACTGCACAGCAAAAGAGATGCATTATTGGAATTGGGGTACCTAATAGTCTCCCATCCAAATAGTAACCAGGTCTAACTCTGCTTAATTGTTTGAGACCTCACAAGATCTGCTTTGGGCCGCATGCTGTGAAACTTCATCCTGGAATTTATTTTTATTTATTTATTTATTATTTATTTATTTATTATTGAATTTCTATACCGCCCTTCTCCCTGAGGACTCAGGGCAGTGTACAGCCAGAATTAAAAAACATGCAGGACAAATATTAAAAATGTTTCAGGGTTCCGAGGTAGATATACAGTTGGCAGCAGAAGTACCCACAAAATTATGCGTGACATAGTTTTCTACTTGGGATAATTGATATGTGGTTAAATGTAGCATTGGCACAAATACAATTTATGCCTGCCAATTGGAACAAAAAGTCTGCAGAAACCCTTTTATTCTCTGAGGAATGGAATGGACATTTTTGAGATAGGCACAAATCGGGAAAAGGAGATACACATATGAAGAACGGTTGCAGGAACTGGGCACATCTAGTTTAACAAAAAGAAGGATTAGGGGTGACATGATAACAGTCTTCTAATATTTGAGGGGCTTCCGCAAAGAAGAGGGGGTCAACTTGTTTTCTAAAGCAACAGAAGGCAAGACAAGAAACAATGGAGGGAAACTAACCAAGCAGAGAAGCAATCTGGAACTAAGGAGGAATTTCCTAATGGTGAGAGCAATCAACCAATGGAATGACTTGTCTTCAGAAGTTGTGAGTGATCCATCAATGGAGGCTTTCAAAATAGATTGGACAGCCACTTGTCTGAAATGGTAGAGGGTCTCCTGCTTGAACAGGGGTTGGACTAGATCCATTCCAACCCTATTATTCTATAGATTTCTATAATGGCAGTAGGTGTAACAAAGTCAATTTCAATCAATAGGTACAGAAAATAATTACAATAACTGTGTGGAATAACAACAGGGAGTAATGTCAGCCTATACTGGACTAGCTTGGGAACAATCGGAGGTAAGAGAATTTGCAAAGGTCCTAGTCAGCAGATAACAGCTCTTCACAATGGCCAAGAAAACACCTAACTCGATCTAGATCAACAATCACAGAGCAGTATGGTAAGTGTTAATAATATGATACCTGGACATTTTGATACAATCTGTAGTTCAGATAGTCCTCAATATCCCCATGACCACGTGATCAAAAATCAGATGCTCGGAAACTGGCATGTACTTATGACGGTTGCAGGGGGGAGTCATGTGATCACCATTTGTAACCTTCCCAGCCGGCTTCCCACAAGCAAAGTCAATGGGGGAAGGCTGGATTCACTTAACAACTGTGTGATTCGTTTAACAACTCCTGTGGTTTGCTTAACAATTGTGGCAAAGAAGGTGACAACAAAATGGGGCACAACCCACTTAACAACTGTCTCGTTTAGCAACCAAAATTTTGGGCACCATTGTGGTCATAAACCAAGGACTGCCTATAATAGGCAAGGGGCAATAGGCCTCTTTCTTTTGTGTTCCTACAGCTGCCTGATAACAGTTGGATATAAACAGTTTAGGGAAGAGAGGAACTGCAAACACACAAGCACATATTTATTCAATCAACACTCAGAACAATAAAAGAGTTGGACAGCAAAATTACTTTACAGCAATATAGCGTAATAAAACCTTTTTTAAAATGTATGTAAAATTCCAGTGATATAGCTTGTAACATAACATACCCCTGGACATGGCGTTTATTCTTCCTTATCACAGATGTCATTCAGTAGAATTTTATTTTAACAGCTGCAATACAAAATTTGACTACATTATATGGAACGTTAGGCTTCTCTTCTGATAGCGGAGAAACAAGATTAAAAACTTATCTGATTGTCCTAGAATCTGTTCCAACAAGGGAGGGAAGAGAGGTTGATGGCTACCTTGAGGAACTCCTCTTCCATGGTGGCTTCTGGGAAATTCTGTCCTGGAGAACATCACTCTGATAAATATTATGTTAGAGCCTTGGTTGGACCTAGGATTGGAAGAAGGGAGCATTAAATTAATCTTATTAGCCAGGAAGAAGTTTAGTAAGAAATGCTATGAAGCTGGTGTGCAGTTCTTTACGGTGGTTCACCAACATCTGAAACCGAACAATGTACTGCTAGAAGAGAATATTTGTAACTCAGGGTTGAACTGTGGGGTCCCTGGTGCTCTGTGAGTCTAGTGGTTTTCTTGCAGATGTTGCATTACCCAACTAGGTAATATCATCAGTGCAGTCTATGTTACCTAGTTAATGAATTTAGTAATGAATCATCTACAAGAAAACAACTAAGCTGAGAGAACATCAAGGACCCCACCTAACATGGCCTTGTGCCAGGCTGTAACCATTCCAGACTCCACTGTCTGCCTGTCCTCTGGCCCATAGGAGACAGGAGGAAATCTAAAAACAGCCTCACTTAATTCCACAAGCTGACCGTGTTCAATTGAGAAACCCTGTGATTAAAACAGAATTCAGTTCTTCCATTTAACAGAATAACAGAGTTGGAAGGGACCTTGGAGGTCTTCTAGTCCAACCCCCTGTTCAGGAAGACAATCTTATACCATTTCAGACAAATGGTTGTCCAGTCTCTTCTTAAAAATCTCCAGTGTTGGAGCATTCAGAACTTTTAGAGGCGAATTGTTCCACTGATTAATTGTTCTCACTGTCAGGAAAATTGCTCCTTAGTTCTAGGTTGCTTCTCTCCTTGATTAGTTTCCTCCTTGTCCTGCCTTGGAAGGGCATAATTCTTCAGCATAAGGAAGTTCTCTTAAAGACTGACGAGTAAAATTTGAAAGCAAAACAGCAAAGAATAATTATCTATCTCCACAACTTTCCTTTGGACCTTCTGAAGTAAGATTGATTGGGATCTTCTTAGGTACGTAACACTAAAGAAAGAACAGTATTTCTTTGAAGGCATTAAATGTTTACAGAAAGAAAGATTTAGGGAGCTTTGTGGATTGACAACAAAATATCACCTTGAGGTAGTCAAATAATAACATTGTTTTCTACTTGATTCTTCCCCAGAAGCCATCTTGATGATGTGTGTTCAGGCACAGGTACATCAATAATATATTAAACAACAATTTATAATACAGACTATCACCATTTCATTTATGCTAAGAATCCTTCCCATCAAGGAGCATGATGGCTTGCTTGCTTGGTTAGGATGTTGGGATGGAAGTTAGGAAGCCCATGTTTGAGACCCATATGCTGCCATGGGGTAGGGTGAGCTCCCGTCATTCGCTCCAGCTCCTTCTGGGGACATGAAGGAAGCTCCCAACTGGGCATTCCCCAGGCAACTGGGATCTCACCAGCTAATCCTTTCAACCTGGAAGTCCCTCTGTGCTTCTAACATAAGTGCAATGCAATCCTATCAAGTAATTATCTTCTATCATGTAAAAATAAGTATTGCTTCATGTTTGTTGTCTTTCTGACATCCTGTTTGCCCCAATATTCCTTTCCAAAGATTCCAGAATGGAGAGTTGATTGCTCTGCTCTCTTTGGGGAATCAAATCAGTTAAGTAAAATGATGGACCTCTTCTCATGAGGACTTGGAGAGGGGCATGCTATACCTTTACAGTCCTCTACTTAATCATCTTGAAAAGCCAATCCAAAGAGGCAGATATAAATGTGTGTAACCTCTAACTTGTTGTCGTCCTTTTTTTTTTATGACATAATGCATCTGCACAAAACAACTCAGCTGGACAGTCAATTCATTCTTCCCCGCTTCATTAATGACTCAACTTAAACAACTTAGCCACTTCCAAAGCTAATGAATTGTGCATGTATTTTAATTATACAACATCAGGCAGCAAACTGTGAACACGATGAGTCCAAGAAAGGTGACCTACTTGTTCTCGCCAAGGCTTCACTTACACAATTCAACACAACAACATTTATAGCCTAGTAAGACGTTCCCAAAACTAGTTCCAATCTCAGATTAAGGTCTTTGAGTGCTCTTTGTGGCGAAAATCTGCTTTAATGTTTCCAGCCAAAATTCCATTTTCTCATTTTGGTTTTGTGGACCTTTTCTCATATGCTTGCCTGTGATGCTACTGGGTGCTCTCTAGAAGTTTAGGACTTCAGTTCCCACATGCTCTAGTCAACCTGAGTAACCACAAGCCTTCATGGGATGGGCCCAAATATCAGAAGATAACCACGTCAGCAGATTAGGATGCTTGTTGTCTAGTAAAAGTAAGCCATGATTGCATAAGAAGATAAACTGAAAGTGTTGTTCATTTCTAGACAGAAAAGGACTGTCGTATCAATTCTAATCTTTTGCAATAGGTTTAGTTTATAAAACCCTAATGCAGGAGATGACAGATATAAAATGAGGCCACAAATTCATGCAGGGCTCTCTCTTTTTTTGTGGAAAAGCACTTGGATGGAACTATAAGTAAATAATGCAAGAATGTACGCTTGTCTGATTGAATGGGAAATATGGATACAGCCAATACTTACTGGTAATCTATTTTCTCAATGTAAATGAATCATTTGATTTCAGCCTTAACTTTCAGGGACACACCTGTTTTCTGATTCATGACATGTGCATGCATCATCTGACTTTTCTGTGGGCAATCCTTGAAATGTACAATGCTTTTGTGAATCAAAATATTTCTTCTGTGGTGTTAACCTGATTTTGTATATACAGAATGCAAGCAATTGCTTTGCATTTGTGCAGGTGACTTTACCTGCTCTGGACATGTATTGAAAGTATTGTTGGCATTTCTGAATGTGTGGATGAGAAATATTCCTAGCTGGAATATTCATTTTCAAAGGTTTTGTTTTCTGTTTTAAATGGATGGAAAACAGTTATGGAATGAGGGATCACAGCCTTTTTTTTTTTTTTTTTTTTTTTTTTGAAGCATTTGATTCGGGTGAAGAGATTAGGTAGTTATTGGCTCTCTTTATCCATATATCATGGCTGCATCGGAGATATTTTTTAAAATATATGTGTAAAACAAATGAATGCGTCAGTTGTGTATACATTTGGAAAGGTGTATATTTTATACAAGTTAAAAACCAGACTTTTGCCAAATATCTCCACACAATGCAGAATGGCTCTATATGAATTTCTGTGGGAGAGTTCAACACTTGTTTCGCTCTTTCTTACTAAAATGAATCAGCCTGAAAAATAATTTTAGTTCATTCATGTCCCTTTGCATTATTCATCTTGACTAAGGACAAAACAACCATGGCAGAAAGCTCTTCCATGAATATTTATGTTAAATATTTAATTAAACTATTACTCTTTGCAGAGGTGTGTCAGTGAAAACAGCCAATCCTCTGAGTATTACCAGTACTTCATTCCTACCTTTGGGTTGGCTCTGGAAATGATCAAATATGCTAACACATGTCTTTCCAAGTTTCAATTCAATATTTACCCAGATATTTGTCAATATCCTTGAAGTTGTATGCTTGCTGCTCAGCCTTACTGTAATTAATTCTTGCATTATACATTAATGTACAACAGTATAATCCAGAGGAATGGAAAGACCAGTGAGAAGAGAAAGGCTTTGATTAAAATATTGAAATACAGCAGGGAATTATTGATTCACTTCTACTTTAGTGTCTCAGTTACATATGAATTGACCAGTAATTGTCTTCTTATCGTCTGGAGTGTTTCCTTCAGTGTTTACCATAGAATAGACATTGCTTTAAATAATATTTAAAAAATAAAAAATAAACAATTGCTAGGACAGTGATATTATATGCATTAGACTACATCTAAGATTACAGAAAGCCCTGACAGAATTGGCTTGTTTCCAATTCTATCAAACTGGAGGAATTTCTTTTGAGTTGGTTTTTATTTCTTTTTTTTTCCCCAGTGCTATAAAGTTTCAACATATGATATTGCTTCTTGGCTTGGAACTCAGTGAAACAATATGGAGGCTAATAACAATTGTGTAGTTAAAGGGCAAAACAAACTCCTGAAGCACAATAACAATTGAGTCCGTGAAAGAAATTTCTGTTACTTACTTATATGATTTTCTGAAGAAATGGGCAGCTATTGCCTGGGCTGAATACATTTAATTTTTATAATAACACGCTTCTAGATCCATGGGAACCATTAACAGAAACTTTTAAGAAGTTTCTTCTTTTTGTAGAAGCTGTTAAAATCAAGCTTTTAGGTGGACAGTTAAATATTGGGCCATAGGGACACTGGCCAGCTATTTAAAATAGCTTGCCATCTGATCTTAGATCCTTCCACATATGCCATGTGAAATGTAGGAATATTTCCATGTGATACCATACTCCCTGTAGGAAAATAGGTTGGTTAAAAGAGCTGAAGATCATGCAATAAGCCTTATTATGCATTATGAGGTCTTTGAGGATTCACGAAAGCTTCGTATATCGTGTTGGCCAACAGCTCAATGTCCCATGAAGCACAAAGCTCTTTGGCAATCTTTAGTCAAAATGAGAAGCACTTGAGCAAGGTGTTGACTACATTTATGCCTTTTTAAAAAGAAACAATTGCCGTAATTCTCAAGATGTCTGTTTAACGTTGTCGTTATTCTCAATTTTGCCATCCACAGAGAGCGAAGAGGTTTACCAGCGACAGGTGCTGTCCATTTCCTGCATCGTCTTTGGGATCATCATTGTGGGCACACTCTCTGCAGCGTTCTACTTCAAAACAAAGTAAGGCTCCTTAACTGGTCTCCGCCCTTCCTTCTAACCATCCATTGAATAGTTTATTTAGGCTCTTGCTCTGGAAAAAGACATAGCAGAGGCTTGTTTTATGCAGACTGTCTTTCTGAGACAATGCCCTGAAATTAAAATACACACAGTAGAACCACAGTTAGCTAGCTAGTGCTGAGCTAGTACTCTGAATCAATTCGGATCAAGTGGCATGGTTTTCTCCAAATATGCATGTATGTTTAATGGGACCAGCTTTTTTATATTACATTTATACGCCATCCATTTATCCATCTTACTCTGCAATGCAACTCTGCAAAATGTTGGATTATCTCCAGGTTCAAGTCAATATGAATCAAGTGCCTTGTCCAAGTTGATTCAATGTCTGCATTAAAGTGGATCTAATTTACGGAATGGAGTGGAGTGGAGTGGAGAGTGGAGTGGAGTGGAGTGGAATGGAATGGAATGGAATGGAATGGAATGGAATGGAATGGAATAGAATAGAAATAATAGAATAGAATAGAATAGAATAGAATAGAATAGAATAGAATAGAATAGAATAGAATAGGAAGGGTCCTTGGAGGTCTTCTAGTCCAGCCCCCAGCTCAAGCAGGTGAATTTATACAATCTCAGACAAGTCCAGCCTCTTCTTTAAAACCTCCAGTGATGAAACACTCACAATTTCTGAAGGCAAGCTATTCCACTGGTCAATTGTCTTCACTGTTAGGAAGTTTCTCCTTAATTCCAGGTTGCTTCTCTCTTTGGTTAGTTTCCAGCCATTGTTTCTTGTCCTGCCCTTTGGTAATTAAAAATAACCCATTTCTCTATGAATTATTCTTATATTATACTCAAGTATTATATTTTATATTTATATTATGATTCGTTGCGTAGTCAGCCAGATGTTTAAACTGGACTTGGTATTTTATCCACCTATCAAATCCTTCCCAAGGTCCTGAGATAGACAGATGTTATCCTTTGTCAGTCTTAAAGGTATGGTCACAGGATGTAAACTGTTCCAGTAAAACTGCCTCTTGCAATTGATGGATAGTGATTTCGTCAATGCCAAGGGCATACAGTTGTATTGGGATTGCACACAAGGCACCTATTGGTAATATTGGTATCTTTGTTTTCTTTTGCCACAATTTATAGTATTATTAAAATAATACATTGCACAGTCAGCCAGGTGTTCAAATCATATTTGGCATTTTTATCCTTCTATTGAATCCTACCCAAAGATCTGAGATAGACACAGGTGGATGTTTGATGGTGTTAGAAGTATTATTATACTCTGTGTACTATATGAGTAAGATTGCAAATAACTGTGGATCTCATGGCACCATAAGACTTCACTGGAAAGAGCTAAGATTTTCAATAAACAATTATCTCTTGTGAAATTGTTCTTGCTATCAGGAATGTTATGTCCTTTGCAAGAATAAAGTGCTTTGGCATTTTTATGCTACTCCCTCCCTGATCATGTTTCATTTTCTTCCCTTTGTGGTTTTATTCCTGGAAGCAAAGAGAAATATTTGCTTTCTTCAAAAAGACAAACAAACAAAAACAAAAAACAAAAAAACAAAAAAACAAAAAACAAAGAAAACCCCGACATTCTTCATGGGAAGCCGAACAGGTCAATTATCCTGATGCATAATATTGGTGAGTGAGAAAACTCACTGTACTGGGAATTATTCTGAGTTAAGTCCCATGGATTTCAGTGGAAGGGACTTTAAAACATTATTTGCCCATTATATTAAATTGGATTCAATCCAATGCCTCTTCCTTCCACGTATTTTTAAAATTTATTTTCATTTACTCTGTTTCTTTATTCCACTTACACACTATTCAATCTGTCATGGATTCACAGGCGTTTGCAGCAATCTGTAAGAAAAGGCAGTGAAGCTGAGGGGGAAGAAAGGGAGTGTATCAAAGCAACACTAACAAATGGCAGGTAGATGTTAAATACCACCTTTATCTTGGAAAATAGCTGTTGGCCCTTCAGTTGCCCACTCTAGGAAGGAAAAAAAGATCAAGCAACACCTAGAGACCTCACTATAATGAACTCATGGAGGACAGGAGTTTTGTTAATTCAGTTTCCAAGATTTGTAACTTGATATTAACCAATGATTGATCATTACCCATTACCATTGCATCCACTGCAAAAATTTATGGAGAAGGAAGAGAAGAAGGAGAAAGAGAGGGACAAGGAGAAGGGGGGGGGAGGAGGGGAGGAGGAAGAGAAAGAGGGGAAGAGAGAGAAAGAGAGAAAAATAGCAATAGCACTATAGCACTTATACTTATATACTGCTTCATAGTGCTTTTATAGCCCCCTCTAAGAGGTTTGCAGTGTCAGCCTCTTGCCCCCAACAATCTGGGTCCTCCTTTTACCCACCTCAGAAGGATGGAAAGCTGAGTAAACCTTGAGCCGGTGAGATTTGAACTACTGAACTGCAGCTAGCAGTCAGCTGAAGTAGCCTGCAGTGCTGCACTGTGCCACCTCACAGTGGTTAGAGTGAGAAAGATTGAGAGAAAGATTGAGAAAGTGAGAAAGACTGAGAGAAAGATTGAGTGAAAGAGAAAAAGAGGAAGAGAAGGACAAGGGCAAGTGTGAGGAGAAGGAGAAAGAGAGGGAGAAGAAGAAGAAGGACAAGGAGAAGGAATCATGATAGTCTTTAGAAAAGCTCTATCTTAATCAATACATGGAACTATATAAAGCTATAATTCTAAGAAAATGCTGTTCTACAAGGTTAGGCTACAACAAACCTAGGTTTACCTTACTTCATGAAAAATTGTCAGACTGTCATACTTTCAGGAATTCCCTAGCATTTATACTTTATCCAGAACGATTCCATGGGCCCCACCTGGCAGTCAGAAGCAATGGTGTAAATTTCTTAAGTTCTCAATGCACAAGTTCAACCACAATTTCAGCAAGGAAATGATTGACCAAGCCAAATCCAAAAATGCCAGGGAAATTCCTGGAAATGGAAGCACTCAGACAAATCAGCCATCCACAGACAAATACAGATAAACCATATCTACACACCATTGAAATGGCAGAATAAAAGGAGGAAATAACCTATCCAGAGCAGTGTAGATCTTCCCAGCAGTACCAGATGAGCAGTCAAGGGAGAAACAATATCCTAATCAAGGAACCATTAAGGAGGAAAAACCCCATCCCCACCAAGACTGACAAGCACACTACTATATATAAGCAATATATAGTTATATATTATAGTTATATAGTTACATGTTTCATTCTGGGGTCCTTAGTGCTCTCTGAGCTTGGTGGTTTTCTTGCAGATGTTTCATTACCCAACTAGGTAACATCATCAATGCAGTTTTATGTCACTCAGTTGGGGAATGAAACATCGGCAAAAAACCCACCAAACTCAGAGTTCAACCCTGAGCTACAAATATTCTCTCCTAAATTTCATTCTCCCATGCACTGATCTTGCTACCTAACCTGTTAACGAAACATCTACAGGAATACGAGCAAGCTCAGAAAAATACCAATAACCCAACAGTTTAATCCTGAGCTACATATATTCTGTACTACGAAATCCTCAAATCTCTATCTACACTCTATTGCCCTCTTGTGATCATGAGTTGCTGAGCAGTCCTTACTACTGGATATGTATCTTCCAACATGTTAAATTCTATGTGATGAAAGACTCACATTTATGATTCTCCAATGTATTATTATAGCAAAATGTGTAGTCTACTGACACTCTGATGTATAACCCAAAACCTTGTATTTCTACAAATTATTACTCCCTAATTATGCATTCTAGAGCATTTTTCCCAAATTAATTGATTGATAATCCTTTAACGTCCACTTTTAAGTTATTTTAAGTTAGAATTCTATGTTAATCTGAGACCAATTAAGTTATTGAAGAACACCGTGTATATAATTGTGAGAAATACTTTAAGAAATGCAGCCTGTTGCTTACGTAGCATTTTATTGTAGTAATGATTACATAGGTAACAATTTCTTACAAAAGGCATAGCAGTTCCTTTTAGAGATATTTTGTTAACACGTTCAATGACTGAAATTACAGGAGTCTGACTTTTTTCCAAAGAAAGTGCCGATGTTTAAATAGAACCTTACTGTCCCAGCATTATTTTTAATTCATTTGATAACATGTTTCTGCTCCAACATATTCAATGCAAAATAATTACTCCCATCACTTCTTTTTTTCTTCATCCTTTTCATTTATTTTATTTTATTTTATTTTATTTTATTTTATTTTATTTTATTTTATTTTATTTTATTTTATTTTATTTTATTTTATTTTATTTTATTTTATTTTATTTTATTTTATTTTATTTTATTTTATTTTATTTTATTTTATTTTATTTTATTTTATTTTATTTTATTTTATTTCCAATTTATATATCGCCCTTCTCCCTGAGGACTCAGGGCGGTGTACAGCCAGAATTAAGAACATGAAATACAAATATTAAAAAACAGTTAAAATATATATAAATTTGGCCCCAAAATTAAAAATCACAAACCAATTAAAACCTTTAAAAATTTCTTCTTAAGCCAGCCCGGCTTGCTGGAAAAAGTGGGTTTTAAGGGCACGGCGGAAGGCATTGAGGTCTTGGATTCTCCTTATCTCTGGGGACAACTGATTCCAGAGGGTAGGTGCCCCCACAGAGAAGGCCCTTCCCCTGGGGGTCACCAGCCTACATTGTTTGGCTGATGGCACCCAGAGGAGGCCCTCTCTGTGGGAGCGCACGGGTTGATGGGAGGTTGTCGGTAGCAGGAGGCGGTCTCGAAGATACCTCATAAGAGGGAGCCAGTTTAACTGATCTGTCCTTCCTCAATTAGCAAAATATGCCTCTGTGTTTGCGCTCTTAATCCCAGCCTTTTCCTAATCTGTTCTCCCTTGTGAGTTCCAAATTCTCAGTTGCCACGACGTTCAGTCATCCAATTCTAAAAACCAGGTTTATTTCAAACAATGTCAGTTGTCCCCTGTTCAATCTCATCACGTTGTGAGCTGCTCTGTATTCAGGATGCCTGCCCTCAACCCTATGACATTGTTGGCATGATGCCATCAGGACCTTGTAAGGAAGAACCCAATGCAACATGGTTGGATCTGTTCTTCCATTGCCACTCACTTTCGATTATCAGTGGGGAAAAAAGAAAAAGAAAGCGAATTGGAGGGTAACTAAACCACTTGTTTTTGTCTGTTGGTTGGTTGGTTGGTGTTTCTCTGTAGAAAGCAAACGAAGTACATCCAGGAACAGTTGAAAGAGATACAGAATGGGAAAACCTACAGCCTTAATGCTTCCAGCATCATGGCAAAAACAGAGGCCAGGGCCCAAAGCCAAGTCCAGCTGCAAAACGTGAGTAAATGTGCCACTGTTAATCTTTATTATGCTGTCTGAATGTTGGGATGCCGGTGGCACAGTCATTGTCACTTCTTCCTGTGTCCCAAAGCTGGCCTAGTTTGCACCTGTGGTCCTGGGGTGTAAAAGAAGGGAGAAGAGTGTCAGCTTTTGTCAAAGTTGGCCATGATGAATGGCAGCATTTCAATTGGCCTAGCAAGAGTTGAGTTGTTGGATTCAAATATGGTCCAAGGTGGACGCTTCCCCCACCTGCCACATCGTGAGAGGACGTGTACGTGGTGCTGCGGCCATCAACAATACTGCTCATGTGTTGTTTGATTGTCAATTATATGCCCCTCTTAGGCTTAGATATTTGACATCTCTACTTGAAATAACAGCAACACTAAGAACTGTATTGGAAATGGTCTTAGTTCCTCCTGGCTTCTAATCTATTCATCATCAGCAGCACTGCTAGGTTTATAGCTAAGCAGCTTGACCAAAGTACCCATTATTGGATTTACCTGGATATTGATTTTTTTTTCTCCTTAACACATATGTATTGTATGATTGGAAGGTAGCCCTCAACGTATAACTGTCCGTTGAGTGACCGTTCAAAGGCACAACAGCATTGAAAAAAGTGACCTATGACCTTTCCACACTTACAGCCATTGCATGAGTCATACGATCAAAATTCAGATGCTTGGCAACTGACTTGCATTTATGATGGTTGCAGTGTCCCAGGGTCATGTGATCCCCTTTTGCGACCTTCTGACAAGCAAAGTCAGATTTAAACAGATTCACAGAGTTGGAAGGGACTGTATAGGTCATCTAGTCCAACCCCCCACTCAAGCAGGAGACCCTATACCATTACTGACAAATGGCAGTCCAATCTTTTCTTGAAAGCCTCAAGTGATGAAGCTCCCACAACTTCCGAAGGCAATTTCTGTTCCATTGGTTGATTGTTCTCACTGTCAGAAAGTTCCTCCTCATTTCTAGGTTGAATCTCTCCTTGGTCAGTTTCCGTCCATTATTCCTTGTCTGGCCTTCAGGTGCTTTGGAAAATAGACTGACCCCCTCCTCCTCTCTGTGGCAGCCCTTCAAATATTGAAAGACTGCTCTCATGTCTCCCCTGGTCCTTCTCTTCACTAGACTAGCCAGGCCCAGTTCATGTAACCGTTCTTCATATGTTTTAGTTTCCAGTTCCTCTAATCATCCTTCTTGCTCTTCTCTGCATTTTTTCTAGTGTCTCAACCTCTTTTTTATAGTATGGTGACCAAAACTGGATGCAGTATTCTAGGTGTGGTCTTACAAGGGTTTTATGGAGTGGTATTAGTACCTCACTTGATCTTGATTGTATCCCACTGTTAATGCAATTTAGGATTGCCTTGGCTTTCTTAGCTGCCACTGCACACTGCTGGTTCATATTTAGCCAGTTGTCCACTAAGACGCCAAGATCCCCTTCACAGTCACTGCCACTAAGCCTGGTTTCACTCAGTTTATATGTGTACTTTTGGTTTTTCTTACCTAAGTGTAGGACTTTACTTTTCTCTACATTGAATGGTCAATGTAATTTGGAGGGGGGGGGTAATTGAATGTAAAAGTTAATGGGGAAGCCAGATTCACCTCACAATCGTGTGACTAACTTAACAACTGCAGCAATTCACTTAACATCTGTGGCAAGAAAAGTCATAAAATGATGCAAAACTCACAACAATTGTCTCTCTTAGCAACATAAATTTTGGGCTCAATTGTGGTCGGGAGTCAACGGCTACCTGTATTTTTCTTTTATCTGTTTTACCCTGGACTTACATCCTCTATTTTACTCTGCCCACTGCCAGGAGTTCAATCCTGACTGGCTCAAGGTTGACTCAGCTTTCTATCCTTCCATCCTTCCAAGGTTGGTAAAACCAGGAACCAGATTGTTGGGGGCAATAGGCTGACTCTGTAAACCACTTAGAAACGGCTGTAAAAGCACTTTTGCTATTGAACCGAATGTAAGAAGGAAAGTTAAAATAATCCTGTCTTGATTTTCTTAGTGTAACAGGGAACAGAAAGACACCTGGACAGAATTTCCCGGTTTTGATATTATATCCTAATATATCCAGGAATATTTCACTCCTAGAATCCTTCTTGTGTCTGTCTTTTCACCTAACCTACTTTGAAAGACTGACAAATTCTTTCCAGGCACTAAATCAACTCAAAACTTTAAACAGGACATGGTTCTATCATTTTGAGTTCTGTGTCAAAGGAAGGTTGACATTACTGTCCATCTTCAGACATTTAAGAAATGCTGTCATAGACAAATCATTTTGGCCATTATTTTCACATACGTGGAGGGAAATAAATAAATAATTAAAAAAAAACCCAATTATGCTGTCCAAGATCAACCATTTCACATCTAAATGTTTGGCAACATTATTTGGAGGTACCCTGAGGTTTAAAGTGATGACAAGGGGGCTAATGTGCCCCCTAAAATTTCTCTCTTTTAACTTATAGGTTTTTTTAAAAAATGTTGATTATCTGTTCCCTGTGATCATATTTATGTTCATGTTCCTGCTCTTTGTTCCTTTGTTCTTCAGAATTCTTGCATGCATTCTTGTCTTCCCCAAAAATCCAAGATATCAAAGCTGAAGCAGTTCATTCTCTCTCTCTCTCTCTTTTAAAAATAGGACATGCCTTTTGTTATTGTTTGCACCTTTTACCTGTCATTATGTCAATAAACAGTTCTCCTGAAATGGTGGCATTCACAGAGATTGTTTCCATCTCAGAGTTTTAATCTGTTTTTCCAGGGCTTTTTTCCTTCATTGAGAGAAAAGAGGAATGCATGCATTATTCATTGGAGGGGATGATCTTATAATGGAGGGTTACTCATTACTTTAAAGATACTTTGCATAAAAGCACAGGTTGAACTCTAACAGTGATTTATAAGACTAGATTTGGCTTAATCAAATTTTTACTCCCAAATCACAACATTGAACTGCAGCTATATGGCAGTATGAACTTGGTTTTAATCTCATTGAGATTTCACTGGGAAAAGCCTAGATATTTTGATATTCCCAAGGATGGGAAAATACTACAGGTAGTCCTTGACATACAACCTTTTGTTTAGTAACTGTTTGAAGTTACAACGGCAATGAAAAAAGTGATTTATGACCCTTTTCAGACATATGACCATTGGAGCATCCCCATGGTCACGTGATCAAAATTAGGATGCCTGAGAACTGGCATATTTATGATGTTTGCAGTGTCGTCATGGTCACGTGATCAAAATCCAGACATTTGGCAACTGGCTCATATTTATGACAGTCGCAGTGTCCTGGGGTCATGTGGTCCCCTTTTGCAACCTGCCAACAGGCAAAGTCAATGGGGAAGCCAGATTCACTTAACAAGTGCAGCAAGAAAGGTCATAAAACGGGGCAAAATTCACTGAACAACTGTCTCACTTAGTAACAGAAATGTTGAGCTCCATTGTGACCGTAAGTCAAGGACTACCTGTACTGCTGTTAGTTGTGAAGTGTTGACGGTTACTGAATTTATCCCTTACGTGAGCATTGTCATTTCCCTTTGGAAACTTTAGGAATTCCTTATTTTACTTGCTTATGTTTTTATTTATGTCACTTCAATCAACAAGTGACTCTATTTTCTTTTAGATTTTGTGCCTGAATTTATTTTGTACCGTTAGGTTGGACTTCCTCTACCCCCAATTGCGATGCACAGTGCAGAAATATATGTTATCGTCGCTCTTCTGCTTCTTGCTCGGGAGAATGTGATATGTAAATGTGAAGAAATAACTATAATTCTTCCACTTCCCCTTGTAGCTACTTATAATGCATTGCAAATTTGCTTTCCACTTCAGCCAGCTCATTTATGTTTTCAGCTGTTTGCCTAACTGCAGTTAGGAAAAATAATACATTCCTTCCCCTCTTTGTCACCTCTCTGAGCCAGCCACAAATTCAGTTGCTTGAAATACAAAAATAGTATGGAGAGCTAAAACTGCATTACAAAAATCAGGCTACAAGAGAGTGTGCTTTCAATATATTTGTATTAACACTTCACACATACTTTTAAGAAAAATAGTTTCTACTCCAAAATCTTCTTTGTAAGGTTTAATGAATGGAAATTCATGGAAGTCATTGAAAAGTCAAATGGTAAGACTTATTCTTGACTTTATACAGAAATATATTTAAAAAAATGACTGTAGCGGGATTTTTATGGGAATACAGGAGGTGATGCCTAGGAAATCCATTTCAAAGGTTCCATTCAATTGGAAAACAGGTCTGTTTGGAAATGTTTAAATTGATGATTATCATTGTTCTTGTTCTTATTTTAATGATCTAGTTGTGACATTTGAACTGGCATTTGAACAATTTGATTCAAGCAATCTTTTTTTTTTAATTAGTAAAAGATGTATATGGAAGCATCTGAATTTATCTGTATTCAATGGGATATATTTAATTTGATTTATCAAGTTAAATTGACCACCCGAATAGAGAACAATCAGTTTAAATCAATTTGAAAAGTCTAGCAGTTCCAGAGACCTAATTAATACATTTATCAGGTAAAAAAAAAATCAAGTTGGTTGCCATATTGGAGCACATGTGACACACAGAAAACCGTTAAGTATATATGAAAAAGTCTCTGAGATATTAGATAGTCCGAGCCATCAAAATGGAACTTTGTGTCTTAGACATGGATTTAGATTTAACAGAATTAGCCATGATCAAGATGTGACTTCCAAGTATCTTAGAAATGAAAAGAATAGAGACATTTTGGACAAATACAGAAATCTTCCAGATTTTGCAATGGAGAAGGGGGCCAGTCTGGGTTGACTTTTAGTTGAAGAGCATTTTTTTTTCTATGCCTGAATGGAAGTAAAGTTGAATACTTGAATTTTAATGAGATTCCGTATTTTCCATGCAGGACAGATTCTCAGCAGGAATGTCTATGTGTTTGAGAAGCTGTGCAATTATTTAACTGGGAAATTACAGAGGGGAGATCTGGAGGTTGGAGAGAATGAAAATAGAATGGTTCCCTATTTAAATTAAAATAGAATGTAGTGTATAGGTTAGTTTTCAACAAAAATAAGAGTTATACTGATAATTAAAATAAATGTATGCTGGAAGACTAGAGTGTGGATTTAAAGAATATATGCACTGAAAGAGTCTATATGCATATCTCACATCAAAGGAAAATACAGCACTTTCTAAGAAAATATTTTGTGTTTCTTATTAAGAACTATGAGAGATTGTCTTTTGATCCTCATCTTTAGGAAAGTGTTCATGATTTTATTTAGAGGAGAAACAATAGAGACACACTTTAAATTTTGATGTGATTTTGCGCATCTGCTTGACCCTATATGGTCTCAGCCAAAAAATGCAAATATTGACACATATGCAAAACTGTAATTGCATATTCAGTCATGTTCTTCATAAACCATTCACTATTTCAATTTATTTTGCTCTTTATTTAATGCTTATTTTTAAGCCAAATGGTATCACGTGAAAGAGCATATTCAGTCGTATGGCATTAAAAATCCATATCTGGATTGTTACTGAAATTGTATTGCATTGTACCTTAATCAACATTTGTACATTGTACTGGTATACACAGGGATGAAGGATTTAGTAGAATCTATATTTGGATTGTTATTGAGATGTGGATTATTTATTTTATTGCCTTGCACCTTATCATAATCAACTTTTGTACATTGTACTGATATACACAGGGATGAAGAAGTATAAGTAGAAGCTATATTAAAAATGAGTTACTCAATAAATAAAATATTAGAGGGGAGGTTGCCATTGCTTAGTAAGAAAGTATAGTGGAACATCTTCCAGATTTTTATTTTATTGTTGGAATCTTAAAGAACCTCAGTGCAAGAAACTGCTCTGGGTTTGGGCCAAGCATCTGTGCTTCTCAGGTGCAAAGAATCAGAACCACATGTTTTGCTTCAGGTAAGCTGATTTATTTCTCTGCCTATGCACAAGAATCTAGTCAACTACAAGCACTAGATTGGCATTAAATAGGAGTCTATGCCTAATCTAATCTACTCTACTCTACTCATTTTTTTAGTATAATAGTCCTCACCTTTTTTTACCCCCACTGGATATATTTAATTTGAGCAAAGACATGATGGCCCTCTATTGGTGATTAGAACTAAATTGAAGCTGTCTGCCAGGTCTACTGTACCATAATGTCCAGTTCTGAAAGCACCACAACGTTTAACATACTGCTTTGTATCCTTTCCTTCCTTCCTTCCTTCCTTCCTTCCTTCCTTCCTTCCTTCCTTCCTTCCTTCCTTCCTTCCTTCCTTTATAGTATTCAACAACAAGAAGACATCAAGAGCCAGTGATGGGGAAAATGATGGAATCTAGTTTTTCAGGCACTCAGTCCTTCCCTGAAGCTTTGTCTACAGACCGAGGAGACCAGGCTGCAAAGCCACATAGGTAAGGATGTGTTTTTTAAACTGGGTGTTTCCTTTGTGAGATAAATGCAAGGCAGGTGAACATGGTCACTTAGAAAACATTTGCAATCCGGAGCTATTTCAGAGGACCTCCGTTTGCTTGTTAAGCAGAGAGCGTGGGGAATCTTCTCTTATAGATGTCAAAACCATTATGTCAGCTGTTGGATTGCCATCTTTCACTCTTCTATAAAGGGCCTAGAGGAAGTATGAAACAAGAGTCACAGGCCAGCGAATAAGATAACTGTATTCCAGTTTATTTATTTATTTATTTATTTATTTATTTATTTATTTATTTATTTATTTATTTATTTATTTTTGAACTTATATATCGCCCTTCTCCCTGAGGACTCAGGGCGGTGAACAGGCAAATAAAAACATCAAATACAAATATTAAAATACAGTTAAAATATATATATAAATTTGGCCCCATTAATTAAAACAATAAGCAAAAACAATTAAAAACACTTAAAAAGAGTTAAGCCAACCCGGCTTGTTGGAAAAAGAAGGTTTTAAGGGCACGGCGGAAGGCACTGAGGTCATGGATTCTCCTTATCTCTGGGGGCAGCTGATTCCAGAGGGTAGGTGCCCCCACAGAGAAGGCCCTCCCCCCAGTTACATAGAGGGTTCTTTCCTCTGCCTACCCTCTTATCAATTCATGAAGTTAATGACCCACCAATCCAGAGGCAGGCTACAAAACTAACTTGTGCTGACAAATATGATTCTGTGTAAAGAAAAGGGTTTCTTTGCATAGTGCCTGTAACCAGCAAAGGCTGGTTAAGTATGGCTTTTCTATTGGCTGATGGGGACTGAAAGCAAAGAGCTTTCAGAGTGGGCCCATTTGTGCATATTGGTCATGATGTATCTCTCTCTCTCACTCTCCCTCCCTCCCCCCCCTCTCTCTCCATGATGTGGTCCATGGAATCGTGAAGAGTTAGACACAACTTAGCACCTGAACAATATCTATCTATCTGTCTGCCTGCCTGTTCGTTTATCTATCATCTATCTATCATCTACCCAGTTTCCCCCAAAATATTTCCCCAAAATATTATTTGATAATAAGCCCAATCAGGCTTTTGAGCGCATGGTAATAAGGCCAAGCACTTATTTCAGGGTTCCAAAAAAATATAAGACAGGGTCTTATTTTTGGAGAAACATGGTATCATCTATCATCTATCTATCTATCTATCTATCTATCTATCTATCTATCTATCTATCCATCCATCCATCCATCCATCCATCGTCTGTCTGCCTGTCTGTTTGTTTATCTATCATCTAGTTTACATGCTACTCATCTATCAAGCAACTCTGGGCAGCTTGCAATGCCATAAATAACAGTATAAAACAATTTCAAGCTTAAAAACATTAAACACTGAAATTTAAAAGACATTAAAACTGACAATAGTCAGTCAGACACAAAGGACCATATATTGTCTGTCTGTCTATCAGAAAATGACCCTGTTTCTTTGCATGCTCTTTGTGACCACAAGATATGATTATCAATCAGACAAAGATAAAATGTTTGAGATTCACCAGAATTTCAAAATAAATAATGAATAAGCAATCCAGAATTAAAAGAAAGACAGAAATCAGGCAGAATTTGGAAAGTCTTGACTGAAAATTGTGTAATGTGTGACTTACAGCATCGGCTGAATCTTATTGATCAATTGTTGGTGATGTGTGATTCACTAGCTGGGCTGGCTTGAGTTAAATTTTAAATTGATTTTAAATTGGGTTGTTTTAATTTATGGCCAAATATTTAATTATTTTAATACTGTTCTTAAATTTTGTATGCTCTGTTTTTACCTTGGCTGTGCACCGCCCTGAGTCCTATTTGGAGAAGGGCGGTATAGAAATTTAATTAATAAATAAATAAATTCAAAAAGTGTAGGATTGAACCGATGCAGCACTTGGACGCAGTAATAGATATGCAAGAATGGGAATGTCAGTGGAAGAGGATTATTAATTATTATTATTGTTTAGACTTCTATACCACTTCATAGTGCTTTACAGCCCTCTCTAAGCGGTTTACAAAATCAGCATATAGCATATTGCATATTAGCATATTGCATTAGCATTAGCATATTGCCCCCAACAATCTGGGTCCTCATTTTACCCACCTAGGAAGGATGGAAGGCTGAGTCAACCATAACCTGGTGAGATTTGATCTGTTGACCTGCTGAACTAGCAGTCAGCTGAAGTAGCTGCAGTACTGCACTCTCATTTTACTCTCAATGCTCTACTTACAGAGAAAATCCATCAAAGATGTTCTGTAGTTGGCATATTACCTTAGTCCTACCCTAGCTGTAAACATAATAGTTCATTTTCCAAATATTGCTGGGAAAGTAACATTTAGTTTGGATTGTTCCTTCTTATACGGTGGCACAGGAATTTTTGAATCTTAAAAGTTGAACTCCCTTTTCAATCTGTGACATTTTCACCAAAATGTACAAGCCTATATATTCAAAGAAAGTGTAGGGAATTAGCTTTGAATATCCTGCTGCAAGGATATTTTATGAGAAAGTACATTTAATTCCTTCTGAGGAAGAATGTGTAATTAAGGATACTTTGATGTGTAAAATAACTTTGCATCATAGAAGGAGACTTGACACAGAATTGAATTCAAACTGGAAAGCATTCAATGCAGTGATTCAGTGTATGGATTTGTACCACATCCAAAATTCGACCCAAAGGTGCTTGTTTTTAAGGAGGCAACTGGACTTTCTGGTTTCTTTGAAGACATTTTGCTTCTCATCCAAGAAGCTTCTTCAGCTCTGACTGGATGGTGGGGAATGGAAGGATTTATATTCCTTGCAGACAGCTGGTCATTGGCATCCTTGGAGGTTTATGAGGACTAGATTCAGCAGTCCAGCTGCATCTAAAAGACAAAGGCCACTCTTCTGCAGACAGCAAAGTCCACATTTTGGACAAAGAGTATTGCTGGTTTGAAAGAGGGGTCAAAGGGGCCATTTATGTCAAAATTGAACAGAGGGGGAGGGATACAACATCATATGCCTCCTGTTTACAACACAGTCCTTTCAGCAGTTCCAAGAAGGCTCCACACCCATTTGCACTACTCAGGTGACCCAAGCACACATATAAACTTCCAAGTGGCCTCAAGGACTCTCTGAAAGGATGCAAGGAATATAAACCCTTCCATACCCCACCATCCTGTCAGAGCTGAAGAAGCATCTTGGATGAGAATCGAAACGTCTTCAAAAAAAATCAAGAAAGTCCAGCTGCCTCCAGAAAAAGCACCTTTGGGACAACTATGACCTGGAGGACTCAGGATCTCCACAGACATCCAAAATCTGAGTTACTGTCTGCATAAAATTTATATTTTGATTTTACAGGATTCTTAAAATTAAAACAGACTTCTATGAGTATGGACAGAATTTATTAACCTTCAGAATTTTATTTTATGAATCATACTGTGTGCTGATTGTGATTCCTATTTATCCAATGCTTAGGCAACTTCCAGTCTTTTAAGATGATACAACAATTAATGATTAATTAATGATATTGTGAAATATTGTAATTTCTCCATTTGTAAACTTCTTGTTTATTCATTCATTCATTTCCTATTTTTTACCCTGCCCTTTTCTTATTTCGTTCTTTTGCCTTTTCACATTTGTTCTCTGTGAAATACCTTTTTTAAAAAATGCCTGGGCACAGATAAGTGTGCTTGTGTCTCTTAGATATAAAGTACGTTGATGTAGCTCTTGGTGGATGAATCATCTCCTGCCCTATCAAAAGCTTCAGGGGGTCATTTGAATTTAAGATAATGGGTCAAATCACTGCATTAAAACAATGATTTTCCATATTGATTGCATGGATTTATACTGTACATTTTTATCTTTTTACTCAAGGCAGCAATGGCATTTAAAATAAAAATGAGAAGCTTTTTTTTAATAGAATCAATAAATTTGAACACTTTAAAAAGTTTGGTGAAAGAAATACATTTTTAGCATTTTTATAAATCATGGGAGTGTGGGGAAACGTATGCCTTTTAGGATAATATTCAGGAAAGGTCTTAGTGGAAGAAGCCGCCAAGTTTGAGTTTTAACAATATTAAATACATTAAATTGTGCCCTGCAGGCAATTTGGAGGCAGTGCAGATCTTTCTTTCTTTCTTTCTTTCTTTCTTTCTTTCTTTCTTTCTTTCTTTCTTTCTTTCTTTCTTTCTTTCTTTCTTTCTTTCTTTCTTTCTTCCTTCCTTCCTTCCTTCCTTTCTTCCTTTCTTTTTCTTTTTTTCTCCCTCCCTTCCTCCCCTCTCCTCCTCTCCCTCTCCCTCTCCCCCCCTCTCTCTCTTTATTTCCATGTTTAATCAGACCCCTTTCAAGCCCCACATGAAGCACATCATAGCCACATGCATCAGGCTCAGGATGGTGTTCAAAATCACTATGAGTTTATTCCATGCTACCTATATACAAGAATCTGACATGGATCTCTTACAGGGGTGTAGTGACTACAAACTGATGATGCATTTGACCCCTTCCTCAGGCTCAGCTTGGCCATCTCCTACAGCATGTCCTGATCTCCTTCTCTAGCCCTTGAGTGGATTTCTGCACATGGAATGAATCCACCTGTGTCAAAGAAAGGCAGATGTGCAAGAACAAGCAGGGCTTAATGGTGCAGCACAAGGCTTCCAATGCTTTTCTTTGAGCGTTGCTAGAAATTAGTTAACATTGTAGACCACATCTAATTATTGTTGTTATTTATTATTTCACGTTTCTCCAAGAAAACAAAGCTACGTACAGTCCCCCCCCCCTCTGCTTTCTTCCCATAATAACAGCCCTCTATAATAAGCCGGATTTAGGTAGTGAATAATTGGCAGAAAATTGAGTTCCAGAGTTGAACTGGGACTTGAAACAGTCTCCCTAATTCAAGTCCAACAGTTTATCCACTGCGTGTGCTACATCATAGTCATAATGTTAGCCTAGTAATGTATAAACAGGTTTGAGTTAAAGAGATTTGAGCCTGAAGTGATTTATTAGGACTTGCTTTTGTACATTTTACAAATCAGATATTTAATACATCAAAGGGGGGAGAAATGGGGAATAGACTTCCAAATTTAGTGATTAATAAACTTCAAGTTGATATTCTCCATCATGTAGCTCCTTAAAAATTACTTTATGCTATTAGATGATGAGTGTTACACATAGGTGATATATTAGTCATCTGCCTGATTTCATATTTTGGTCCTGCATCACCACTAGAGTGACATATAGCACTTTTGAAACACATCTTGATTTATTGTTGCCCTACAGCATTTTTAAAATCTCGCACAGTGCGAAGTGCAAACGTTAGAATTATGACCGTTCAGGGTTCCTGAAGCCGAGTACTGAATATCTATTAAGCAAATCACTTACAGAAAGTCTGGGAAGTTTTTGAAAATTATAAGTTACCATTGATCGGTGAAGGAATTACGTAGGTTTATGTGATGTTGTGGGGTTTTTAACTGATGTTTTTGATAAACAGAATACAAATTAAACTAAAAGAATAAGAAAAAACGGACCTCCAGAGGAAGAAATGGTGGACTGATGTGCTAAAATGTGTAGCTGACCTTGGGAGAGGATTAAAATTAAATGTAAGAGTTGGTAAATCAGCCCTTCCTCTCCAGACAAAGAAAGAGCTGGGATTACCCAAAAATGTTCCAGACAGCTGCTCCTCATGAGAAGACAATGGGATAAAGGTCTCCAGTGGGTTTAAGCTCTGGGAGATATTTTGCTCACACCATGATTAGTACCTTTGCAAGGACATTAAGTACACATACTTGCTTTTCTAATCACTTCTGGGAATTACAAGTTAGTTGTTTTTCAGATATTAGGGCCAAAAACTTTTATACAACCAAGTGAGTTTTTTTCAAAGAAAGGAAAGTGGTAACTAAAAGTTTAAGAAGTTTTTAAATAAATAGCAAAAGAATGCTTGAAACTTTGATTTTAGAAACTTACAAAGAGACAAAAATTCCTGATAAATTTGAAATAAAATTTTGGAATTAATTATAAAGAATTCTTCCCATGGGAAAATGGTTTTGTTTTGATTTTTTTTAAAGAACATAAGATACAATTTTAAAATCTGGACAATAGGGGGAACTAAGTATTACAATTAAAGGAAAAGAAGATCTCAATTTGATTTACAATTACAGAGCAAAGCAAAGTATTCTGACATTGAACATATTGGAGGATATTTTTGAACAATGAACTCAGAGCCTAATTTTAATAGTGTCAACAGAAACATCTCCCTCTATGAATAGACTGCTTCTAAAAAATGTGGCGTGGAAATAAGTTCTATCTGAGAACCTCAAGACTGAGTTGAAAGTGGATTTACAAATGACAGGCTATAAGAAAGACATGGATAAAAAGTTACATTGGGAAGGAAGGAAGGAAGGAAGGAAGGAAGGAAGGAAGGAAGGAAGGAAGGAAGGAAGGACCATGGCTTAATAATCTAAAGAGATATAGAAACAACAAGAGAATGACCTGGATAATTTTCTCATATTGGATTTACAAAAGACGCTTGTTAAAGTTTTGAAGTCTCTTGTGAGAAGGAACAAAAAATGAGAAGAAATCAAATTTTGGACATCATTTGAATGGACTAAAGATTAAGGCTGTTAGAAATAAGAAGAAGGAATACAAAATTGGTTTATTTGATCAAGGTTAAAGTTGATGCATTGCTATCTTTAGTCCATTAATGGGTTAGTTAATGGATTTTTTATCAAGGCAAGACAAGAAGTAAAGCTTGTTAAAGAGAGATCCAAGTTAGAAATAAGGAGAAATTTGAAGAGAGTGAGAGCGATTAGCCAGTGGAACAGCTTGCCTCCAGAAGTTGAGGGTGCTCCATCACTCGAGGTTTTTAAGAAGAGACTGGACAAGCATTTGAGCCAGATGGTATAAGGTCTCCTGCCTTGAGCGGGGGGTTGAACTAAGACCTCTGAGGTCCCTTCCAACCCTATTATTCTATTTTCTGTATTACTGAAGTAGTACAACTTTCCTTCCAAGAGCTGAACTCTGATGGTTTCTATCTTTCTGTTCCTAGGAATTTTTCTTCGTATTGCAATGCAGGTCAGCAACCTGGAATGTTGCACAGAAATGCCTTTCGAAGGACTCCTCCTTTACCACGGGGTAGATTCAATGGCATTACAGGACCAGCATACCAACAACTAGAAGAGTCCAAGATCTTGGATCAGGATACAGGACCTTCTCAAGGGTAAGTAGGAGAAGACGATGGAAACCGGTCTGCTATTAAGAATTATACTGAAGGAAGGCATGTGGAAATGAAAGAATGAATACTTTTTAATGAAATCCACATGTACATTTGACAGATCTCTCTTCAAACTGTACCCATGATGGACTCAATTCAAACTTAGTTGCGTTTAGACTCAGTTTGCCAACATTAGTGGGACTGGATCTGTGACACTCTATTTTATTGATTTTACTTACATTTCGTAGTTTTTAACTGCCTATCTTCCTCAGAGGTTTTAGTAAAACATTACGAAGAAAATCCACTAATTAGTACTTACACACTAAAAGATATGGTTAGGCAATTCCATTATCAAGATCAAGTGAAGTGCCACAAAGCTTTTCAGCAGGCAAGATGTTATGCAATAAAGGGAAAAAAAGAAAAGAAAGTAGGAAGAAAGTCCCAAAATTAGATACTCCCATTAAGAAATTTGCAATTCAAAATAAGGTTTAGAATACAGTATGTTAGTATTTAAGTAGAATTAATCAAACTCAGATGGATCTTGGAATCCATTTGCTCTATCTAGAAGTTTCAAAACATGACTCTAGATAGAAAACATTCTAGAAAGTAGATCAATAGAGAATCACTGATTAATATTAATATTTGGGTTGTTGGTTTTCATGAGCACTGAGATTTCTCTTTGATCTTTTGTCATTGTTAGTCATAGTAATTGTTTGGAACCACTTATCTCAAAAACTACGATTGTCTAGATAAATCTATTTTCAATTAGGAAATCTCAGCATAATGCAAGTATCCAAATTTCAGTAGCCTCTACCTGAAGAATTGTCCCTAATTTAACCTAAATCCTCTGCCACTTTTCCATGGACCTTCCCCTATCTCTGCAGTAACTCTAGCTCTCTTAAGAGCTGCTGGGCAGATTCCCAACATGGTTATGCTCCATTGGCCTGCAGTTCTGACTTTTCCCTTTTCAAAAGCTGCAATGTTGCGAATAAAAACTGAGTACACCCAATGAAGAAACTTAATGGAATTATACTCCCAATAGCAAACATTTCTCCTTGCAGGAGGCCAACTAAGTTTGGAAGAATGAAGGTTTGCCATGGCCTGCCCACAATAGAGAAAGACAAGACATAAGCAACGAGGCAGATTGGAAATTCAATGGTTCCATTTAGATTTATGGTTTGGGATCTGGAGGTGGAAGAATTAAATTTGAGCCACTCTGCTTTGAAAACATAACTTCAGCTGCAGGATATAATGAGGGAATGATCAAAACTCCTGCAATTTCTTCATTTGTAGGGGAACAGGGCACAATAACAGCTGGGGTGGTCTCGCTTATAGGGGAATCTCACACCTGAAAAGCACCAGCAGGATGAGTGAAGAACTCTCGGGCTTCCCAAAAACCAAGAGCGACACATTGCAGTTCTTCTAAGGGATTTCCTTTATTGTTCCTCACTTCTAGACAGAAATCTTGAAAAACTAAAGCTGACTACTTGCAACCTGAAACATACACTCTAGGAACCATTAGGGAGGAACTGTCTTCGCCCACTTTTTCCCACACAATCTAAACTATGCTGTCTTTTGCTACTCTAAAATGCATTCTTTCTCTCCTGGGAAAATCCAGTTAGCAATTCAATCACAAGGACAGCCTAGCAACCTCCTAACTGTATAAGAAAGATTGTATAAAGTTCACATAATGAACCAATGCAGAAAATATCCCCCTTGTGTTCCGATTTAAAAATAACAATGATAACAACTGATTCAAAATAAAACTTTAGTTTTACATATTCTGAAGACATGGCCTAAAAAGACATACAGTAAAAAAATAATAATAATTGACTTGCCCAGGGTTTCCAAAACCTTAGTCTCATATATCTTCTACTCTCTAAGGCAGGGATCTCCAACTCTGGTAACTTGTGGATTTCAACTCCCAGAGTTCTCCAGCCAGCATGACTGGCTGGGGAACCCTGTAAGTTGAAGTCTACAACCCAGTAGTGGGTTCCACTTACCTTCGCTACTGGTTCAGAATCACTTTGCTCATGCACGGAGCTTCTGTGCAGGCACAGAACCTTCTGCGTATGCACAGAGCATCCGTGATGACATCCGGGTGGGTGGGCAGAGCCTCCTGCCACCGCCACTACCAGTTTTCCCAAACCAGGATGAACCAGTAGAAAGCCACCACTAATACAACCCTAAGGTATGGCTTTCTAAACTGCCAACCCTGACATCACTCTCTTGTTGCAATCATGCAGATGAGGCCAATCCTTGGTGGAACATAGAGCCTTGAGGTTGTGGATTGATGGCCCTGTTCTGTGTAAGAGAGAAGAAAGGTCTCATGGAAGGAGTTTGTTTCCTCAGAAATAATTTAAGGCAGATCAATACCAGCCATTTAGGCAAGTTGATTGGCATGGTTCCGTGTCTTCAAAAGATTCCCGAAGTAGCTCCTGAGAAGGCAAGTGTAAGCAGGCAAACTAAGAACCACAGAAAGAAACCTAGGTTGGTGCAGGCTAGTTGGCACAGAAAAAGTTTCAGAACTAATTGAAGCTGCCAAGTGGAGAAAGCTTGGCAAATGGCAACAGAGATGGTCCAGAGTCTGGTGTTGTGAAAGAACCATTCAGAGTTGAGTAACTATGCCAGATGGGGCAGGTGTGCAGCCTGGAAGCTGTAAAAGGAGCAAGACGAGACATTCATAGCCGTTCATTGGGCCATTTTGGCCAAAACCTGTTGGATTGCCACCACATGGCAGGCACAAAGGCCTGCAGGCTGGCCCCAGCAAAGAGGCACATGTGGACATACAAGCCAGCAGGGGTTTGGCAGGCACATGAGCAATGCATGTGATATGCATCCATTCAGCAGATTCCTTAGATCAAGTGCCCAGATATCATATTGGGCCAGACATGGCATGCAGCTGGAAAGAGGGCAGCCTTGGAAAGTCAGTATCACACAATATTTTTTAGGCCTGATTAAAAATACGGGAGAGTCCTTGAACCTTCAAGTATTCCTTTAGCCTGAATGAATAAAGTTGAATATTTGAAAACTGCCCCCAACTACATACATCGTAACAATCAGAGCTGCAATCCTGGAGCACTGTAGGGAAATAATTAAACAACTAACAAAAACATCAGCAGAAGCAGAATGAGGAGACTCGCTTGTTCTCAGGATTCAGTTTGGATACTCCAGACACATGAGAATTATTTCCAGAAACATGAGTTACTCCACTCACTCAAGGTCCAGGAAGCTAAAAGGCATCAACGTAATGTGGGCTCTGTTGGGCATTATCTCAGATGGATGGATGTTCTTGATGCTTGTGAGCAAATCTGGATTGATCATGCCATCTCAAGTCCTACAGTTCACATCTTCAGAGAGGTAAACATAAATAGATGTCCCATTGTCCCTGCTTAGTTACCCCAAACCTCAGCTAGAAAAGTCCTTCTTTCTGCGCTCATTAAGGAGAGAGTTTGAGATTTCTTCTAAGGGACCTTCTCTGACTTTAATTTCCATATCTGGTTAAGAAGAATCGCCTTCATTTTCATCTGTCACTCATCTTCTGTTTTCTGGAAAATCCTAACCAGCTCATCCTTCCATTACTGCAATAGGATACTGAATATTGTTTCCATTCATATTCTTTCAACCCAGGTTTACAGTGCCAGCCAAATGCATAAATGTCATCACGATGTCCTCCAGAAATGCAGCATAAACCAAACAAAAACTCCTCCTGCATCACAGGAGATATTCCACAAGAAAAAAGTATCTGGCACTAATCACTAATGAGCTTGGTGGCCTCCAGAATAGCTCCAACATGAAGTTGGTTATTCTACGTTGGTTTGTTCAGTGTTTTGTTGATATCAGTCTGCTCAACCAGACTGCTTGAGATGCTGCTGGATAGAGGAGCATCTGCTATAAGAACCTTGGTGGCTCAGTGGCTAGAGTGCAGTATTGCAGCCTACTTCTGCTGATTACCGACTGGCAGCAGTTTGGCAGATTGAATCTCACCAGGCTCAAGGTTGACTCAGCCTTCCATCCTTCCGAGGTGGGTAAAATGAGGACCCAGATTGTTAGGGGCAATAGGCTGACTCTGTAAACCGCCAGACAGGGCTGTAAAGCACTGTGAAGCAGGAAATAAATCTAAGTGCTAGTGCTATTGCTACACTGAACTCCACAGTACTCCAGCATCAAAGTCCAGAACTGTCTGTTTCTCCTACAGCATCCTACAAGATTTTGGATGATCCTGGGATATGTACTATTTCCTCTGTGTTCGTTGTAAAAAGATACCACTAGTACCTTTATCTGGGTCTATCAGATCTGGACTACAAAAATCATGGCACTCACTAGTGCCATGATTAAAAGCCAAGATAGATAAAATCCTAATGTCTTGTGGTCCTCTAATGGTTATCCAGGTTTTTGCAGCCCAGATCTGATAGTCTTTTTTTTAAAAAAATAATCTTTAATAAAAAAGGCACAATCTTAACAACAAAGATGGCATATTTACTGGGTAATCCTTTGGCTTCTAGCCATAATGAAGCCCAGATTTACTGTCATAAGTCTTGACTGTCATAAATCCAGGCACCCATATGACTGGCCCTGATGTTGTAAGGGTTTTTTTTTTTTTTGTAACGGTTGATAAATAAAGACTGTAACTGTTAAACGAATAAATGTATTCTTACGGGTGCTTTTTGCCAGAAGCCAGCTGAAACTGGCCAAAACATCCTAAATCGTAGTCATGTGACTGCCTCACACTGCAACCAGCCATACAGATGATCCAGGTGATCAGGTGACCAGGGGGTGGTGTGCAGTTGTTGGATCTCTGGAACTGGGTCGTTAACCTTTGGAGGCCTCATTGTAACTTTGAACAGTTGCTAAGCAACCAGTCATTAAGCAAGGAATACCTGTATAGACTAGACGTATTT
The DNA here is from genome assembly GCA_022577455.1 of Arizona elegans. Taxonomy (NCBI): domain Eukaryota; kingdom Metazoa; phylum Chordata; class Lepidosauria; order Squamata; family Colubridae; genus Arizona; species Arizona elegans. The sequence goes on from JAKOOJ010000005.1 coordinate 103,247,771, forward strand.
CTTGTGTCCAGCTGTTTAGTTTTAAGTAGTAATATATATCTAGTAACTATGTAAGAGAGAAGCAGTGGCTCAGAGGCTAAGACGCTGAGCTTGTCGACCGAAAGGTCGGCAGTTCAGCTGTTCGAATCCCTAGTACCACGTAACAGAGTAAGCTCCTGTTACTTGTCCTAGCTTCTGCCAACCTAGCAGTTCGAAAACACATAAAAAATGCAAGTAGAAAAAATAGGGATCACCTTTGGTGGAAAGGGAACAGTATTCCGTGTGCCTTTGATGTTGAGTCATGCCAGCCACATGACCACGGAGATGTCTTCGGACAGCGCTGGCTTTTCTGCTTTGAAACAGAGATGACTACCACCCCCTAGAGTTGGGAACGACTAGCACATATGTGCGAGGGGAACCTTTACCTTTACCTTTAGTATCTATGTACCCTACTTGCTATAAGGAGATATTCCTTCAGGAATCCTGCTCTCCGGCCATTTTGGTTGCCCTAGAATTAATTTTTAATTTCTTTGCTTTGATGTTTAATGCGAAATAAAAAGAAAGAAGAAGGAGATGTACGCACTGAAACTCAGCTTCTCTTAGATCAAATACACCAGAGTCTTTCCACCAGAGAAAAGCAATCCTCTTAGCTGAGGCTCACAGACAATGCATTTAAAATTCTTCATGCCTCAATAGATTCCAAATTTCTGGAATATAATTTAACATCACATTCACATCTTTGACCCTTATTTCTTTTCCCAATGCACTATTTACAACCTTATGAATATTAAATCAAAAGGTGTCAACATAGAGCAGGCCCTAAACATATTTTTTCAATTATACCATCAGACTTATATTTTGACCTTTATTGCTTCCTGGAACTCAAGCAATTTATTTCAAAAACCATTATGGGCACCCCTGGAAAGTTATTATCTTTCCTCTTTAATAGTTTAGCAGGGCCTTGGTTCTTATTTTACTCATAACTCAGTTGCTTTTCCCATATCAAAAGCTTTAAAACACATTTTGGAATCTGTTGAGAAGGTGAGTCAGATTTGATCTCATGAAAACTTGACATTATAAGATAAACCGACCCTGAAGATTGCTGACAAACCATTCTTCTGGAATTAATGGACAAAATAGACATTAACACTTTGGACCAGCTCATTGCTAATTAAAACTTTTTAATGTTTCCCAACAATAACTTGGATGATGTAAGGTTGTGAATGACAACAGATACAATTAAAACCCTTTGTTGCTGAATCTAGAGTTAATTTTCACTTTCAGTGGAAATGTTTATTAAAAGTTATGGTTAATTCACAATATGGAATTGGACTATCCTATTTCAAAATATCAATGGGCGATGGTCATTAAAAGACATTTGGAAATGAGAACAGCCAAGAAATTTTCCATTGAGCATAGAAAGGTTGCTGAAGTCAAAGTGATGGAATGACATGAAGGTATAGAATAGGTGGTACCTGGCTCAACAGTAGTGTCTGTGAGAGGGATCTAAGTGTCCTAGTGGACAATCACTTAAGTATGAGCCAGCAGTATGCCCAAAAAAGCCATGGTTTTGATCACTATGTTACAAAAAAAAGATGCTAAGATCCTAGAAAGAGTACAGAGAAGAGGAACCAAGATGATAAGGGGATCTGGAGGCTAACTCATACAATGAACAGACAAGGGAATGAAGTATGTTTAGCCTAACGAAAAGGAGTTTTAGGAATGACATGATAGCAGTCTTCCAGTACTTGAGGGGCAGTCACAGACAAAAGAAAGTTGACTTATTCACCAAAGAATGAGGGCATGACAAGACGCAACAGGTGGAAATGCCTCAGAGGGAGATCCAGTTGGCAGTGAGAACAATTAATCAATGGAATAGTTTGCTCCCAGGAGTTGTGGGTGCTCCATTGCTGGAGGTTTTCAAGAAAAGATTGAACAATCATTTGTCAGGGATGCTGTAAGGAATCCTGACTAGAAGATCTTCCACCCTATGATTGCATGATGTTCTAACATCAAAACACCTGCCATGTTGATTTGTCTCTTATAAACTAATGGTTCTCATATATTTTCCTTCTTAGGTTATCTCCTGGTTTAAAAACATCACAGAACGCTTCGATAAATATGCAACTGCCTTCAAAAGAAACAAGCTCTTACTTCAATAGCACGGCTCCAAGAAACATGGTGGGCTACTCATCGCCAAGAGCCAATTCTGTCCCCATCATCCCTTCAGTGGGCTTAGATGAAGCCTGCATGCAGACTCAAAACATTTCCGATATCACAGGCATCAAATGGTGCAAAAACTCCTATTCCACTGAAATGGTCAATATGAGTGCCCCAGCCAGCAGCTGTCTTATTGCAGAACAACAAGAAGTCAAACTATTGTTAGAAACTGTCCAGGAACAGATCCGAATTCTGACCGATTCAAGGAGGTCAGACAACTTTGACCTTTCCAAGGTCAAGGCGGAAAACAGTAGGAGTGGAAACACGGCTTTTCTGCCCATGAGCCCAGTGGCCAAATTGGAGCGAGAGGAGGCACAGTTTGTCTTAAAAAGTGAACCGAAAAGAGACTTGGCATCGATCAAGTGACTTTGACCTGCGGGGGGGGGAGATGGGGGGGAGGGTAAGATGGGGGGAGGGGGCTGTATGGTTCTGTGCATTTGAAGCTTTGCTAAACAGGAAAGAGAGGAAATTACAAATTATTTATATGCATTAATTTAAGAACATCTACTTAGAAGAAACCAAATAGTCTATCGCCCTCATCTCAGTGTTTTTTAACAAAATATTTTTTTAACGGAAAGAGTTACCAGGTGGTATGACCCTTAACTAGAAGTTCTTATGTATTTATTATTATTATTTCTGGTTGGTTTTCTTTCTTCCCTCTGTCCCTTTCTTTCAACTTCTGCCCATCTCTCTTCGTTGGCTGCTCCCTCCAAGCCTACATATTCTCCCCGACTTGGTTGACTGAATTGTCAGTGGGATGTTTTCACCTAAATGAAACCGCACTACAGCACAACTCTTAGTGTCACTAAATTCCCACTGATTTTGGAACGTTTTATCTGAAAGGTTTTCCACCACTTACAAGGAAGTCATGACTTGTAATCCAAATCTTCAAAGTTCCTCAGTAATAATTTGACTCCTTCATTCTCCAGATCTACAACGAACACATTTGCTAAACCTTAAGCCTTAGGCCACAAATTTGTAATTTTAAAACAAATACAAATGACAAAATCAATGAAATATAACTTTGAGTTGTTTTGTCCAAACCTCTCCAGATTCTATGATTGACACTTCTCACCCCAGCTAGCCATGTTATGTGGGAGATGATGATCAACCCACCCATTATATCTGAAGGAGAACATCAGAACATTGGCTTAAGCAGAAAACTAAACATTATAAAAGGAACATTTTCGCAAGTAATAAACTATTTGTCTGGGTTAATTAAATTTATTATGAGGATGGGTTGAAGGGAATTTGGAAAGGGTGTTTCTTTTGTCTTTTGCAAGTGTCTTTTCTCTTAAAATTTGAAGAAAATCCCAAAAGGTAAGGCTAACAACATTCCTCAGAATGTTCTTTCCCTTCATTAATGCAAATAGACTTTTCTCCTGTATGACTTTCACTGTTTATTGCCACGTCAAAATTCATGTTCTAATACTCTTAATAAATATAAATATTTTACAACTCCCTTTTCTAACCAGATCACTTGCGTTTGCAATTTCCCAAACTCAATCAGTCCAATGAAAGATGTTTTTTCTTTAAAAAAAAATTGTGAGTTATAATTTAACACCATCTAGACGATGCCAGATTGAGTAAAACTGTTTTACAATAGATTTTTCTTTTCTTTGTTCCTCTTTCACCTAGTCTGGAGAGCTTAATTCAAAAGAAGACTAAGTAGCAAAAATGTTTTATCTTTGGGACCTACTTCTGAGGATTATTATTCTGAGATTGTTTCTTTCACTCTTTAAATTTAAAATATATATCCTTTGCAAGGAAGGTAAAATGTGGCAAATATGTAGATTATATTTATAGATTATGATTTTTTTAAAAAAATTAAGAAGGTCCCTTAAGCTACATTATTTTCCAGGAAAGGTATGCTACTTTTACCATGTTGTTCCTACAGGTTACCTATGAACTCCAAGGAAATTGTTCAAATATATGCATTATCTGTTTTTTAGTTCTTACCCAAGATCCAATTTGTTTCTCTATTAAACATATATTTACAACTGTCAGTTCCATTTCTAATATTCCTGTTAGTGCCAGCTACAGACATGATCCAAAGCTGCTTCGGCCATGTCAAAAAGTAAAGCTTAATTTTCTCACATTATTCCTGATTGCCCTCATGAGGAATTTCATGGGATCCAAGAAAATGGATTAGCCTCTGTGGACTTTTCCACAAACATTGCAACCTCTCGTATATATTTGAAGTCTTCAGGCATTAATATGTGGTAGAAATATATGGTTTCTTGGGTGTAACTTAGAGACCTTTGGATGTCAAAACCAAGAAATACACTTCCTATGTTCTTTTCTCCTTTGCAAAGTCATTAGAAGAATTTACACATTTCCCCATAGAGGCCTCACACTAATTTAACTTCTGAGGTTATGAAAGCACAGGACGGCTAAGTACTCTCTGAAAATTGTAAGGTCCAGAGCTATCGTTCCGATTTGCCCTTAAAGACCTATAAAGTGGCCATTGGTGGTACCCCCAAATCTTAATGGGCCCATAAGCATTTATCTGTAGTTGGCTGCTAATTATACACTTTGGGCATTCTGCTGAGCCAAAGTGGTTTCAGAAAAAAAAGTATTCATTGGTTTGAGGGGATTTCTGGGTGAGCACAGGATCAAGTTCTTATTTTTTTAAAAAAACAATAAAAAAAGATAATTTGGGGTTTTCTTAAGCACTTGAAATTTATTTTGTATTGTTTTTATTTAACCACAAACCACACTATGGCATCAGAATAAAGAAGTTGTGTTCAGTAACAGCCTATGTATTAGTATTTTTTTAATTTTATTTTTAAAGAAACAGCTGGTTCAACTGTTATCTATCATATATCTCTCTCTGTCTCTCTCTCACACACATATACATCCATCTATCTATCTATCTATCTATCTATCTATCTATCTATCTATCTACCATCCATCTCTCCATCCCTCCATCCATCCATCCATCCACCCACCCACCCACCCACCCACCCACCCATCCATCCATCCATCCATCCATCCATCCATCCATCTATCTATCTATCTATCTATCTATCTATCTATCTATCTATCTATCCTCTTTAATGCAGAATCATATATCTTAAAATACATGAACAATGTAGATAAAAAAACATTTAAGACTCTGATTCAAAGTCAGAGCATTTGGGGAGGGGGGAAATAAATTGTGTTAGCATGATTCCATGTTTTTTCTATAAGTGGAGTCTCCTAATTCTGTTTCCAACCTGAATCCGAAGAAAGCAACATTTGGGCTTTTCTGAAATGAACTGGATAAAAAGATGTTGAAAAGTATGTTTTATTTTTCTCCCAGTTCCACAGCCCTCTGCTATAAGAGTATATATTTCTAAAAACAGAGTGCACAAACCACTTGTTTTCTCCCTTTTCAATGTTGACAAAGTATCTTGTTCACACAACTTTCTAAAGCTGAAATCTTGAACATGTGTTTTCAATAAAGCCACATTGGAGGGCAAATTTGTACCAGATCTGATATCCCCACAAAACAACAAGAATGATCTTTATACCAGGGCCCCTCTTCAGGCTGGATAATTCTTAAGATTTCTCTTGACAACAAATACTGAATTGGCTGGGATGCCTAAGAATGGACACATAAAACATTTTTTGCATCCCAGCTATCTATAAAAAAAATATTTTGGAAACACATTGAAGGATTTCTGTTGGGGAAAGAATTCTCTGTTTTAGGCTATGCCTGTCTTAAAACATAACACAGTTTTGCTTTTCTTGAATGCAGCAAATTTAGACCAGCAATGTATTAATGGTCCAATTATTTTTTATTTATTTATTTTGTTTAATTTTGTCTTTTGTTTTGAACTGACCTGAGAGTTGAAGATCTAAACAGGTGGGAAATCTTCCATTTGTGTTAGTATTGCTCTCTGTATCCAACTGAGGATGTGTGACTGTTATATGTTATCTGTTCTATTCAGTTTTTAGCATGTTTGAATAGAGAGACATTAATATTAACCACATGAAAGACTAATGTAGTTATTTGCTAAGAACGTAACGTCATTCTTCTCAATTCAATTAACGGGAAATCTGAAAGATGCTTGGATCCAGGGCATCTTTAATCTGGACAACAGTTTGGTTCCCTGATTTATTTTCCCTCTTAGACACTGAATACTTGTTCTGCTCTGGTTTGACATTTTAATTATGGAGATTGTGCATTTTGTTATATACATTCACTGCACACAAAATCCAGAGGTATTATGCTCTGCCTTATCTACCCTATGAAAGGGTTGAGAGAATATACTATATTTGTAAAATTCTCCAGTGCACAAAGGGTCCCATAGTGAGATCCAAACTACCTGATAAATGATAAAAGCAGCACCAGAAAGATCCACCCCTTTTGGCCATGCCCAACACATCTCACACACACAGCTTAGGTTGCATGCCTGCAGTGGTCCTTTCTAGAGGAGGAAGTGCTCCTTTCTATTAGAAGGAAAATGTCAGATTCCAGATCCTGATCATGCTTCTGCTGACAGGCCTGATCCATGGGAATCTGTGGAGCATTAAGCGGTGTCCCATCAGTCAGTATCCTTATGGCCTGATCCAGCTAGAAGCACTGCAGAAAATGCTATTTTTCTCATTGCGAGAGGAAAAGTCACATGGTAAGAATAGCAAGGACTATAAAATATATCTGGTTTTCTATAGTTTATATCATTGAACCATCATTTGGGATTTTATGGCTGTATTTGCAGAAACTGCGGTTGTGATGATGCTGTCAGCAGTTACAATTGAATGCAGAGTACAGTCTTGAGATAGATGGATAAAAATTCATCTAGAAGCATCACAACTCATTTACATGAGCACGTGGTTCTTTTAATAAAACAACTGCACCTTCTGACAATCCCACCCAGAAAGACTTTTGTCTATCATCACCAGGTGAGATGGCAGCATGGAAATTGAATGTTGGAGTGAACGAACGAATGAATGAATTGCTCTGTTGGCAATTGATGTAACAAATAAAGAGACTTAAGGTTAGGGTAAGGAGAATTAATTTGTAAATTCCTTTCATTTAGGTTGGTGCAGGATTCTGTGGCCCTAGTCTATTCTTTCTAACAGATTTTAATTTTTGTGAATTTTCAAGACCTTGGCAGTATTCAAGATAGATTAAAGGATCATAGGATAGATCAGATCAAGGCTGAGGAAAGAAACTGTTGTCCCCAAAACTGGGCTCTTGCTTGGTGTTGAAGCCGATAAGTTACTGGACCCAAGATGTGATACAGGAATTATACTTTTATTTTGGCACCAAGATATAAGGACCCTGGTTCAAAAAGCTAACCAAGGGCCTAGATTAGAATCTTACAGCAATTTTTATAGTCAAGGGATGGTCGCATTCAATCCTTTGTTCTTCCCCTAATAATGCATGCATAACAGATAATATTGATTGTTATTTGGATTTCAGCCCCCTAAACCTTTATGCTTCTTATCAGTGGTGAAATCTAAAATTTGTTACTACCGGTTCTGTGGGCATGGCTTGGTGGGGGGAGTAATGTGATTGGGTGGGCGTGGCCAATTTTTTTTTTTACTTTTAAAACCATTTTTTCTAGCCAAAGAGGTTGTAAAAAAATGCTTTCAAAAGTAAAAAAAAAGCCACTGATGATTGCGCGGCTCAGCTGGGCATGGGGTGGGTGGATGGGCAAGGATTTTTGCTGCCGGTTCTCCGAACCACCCGCCTCCATCACTACTGGATCAGGCGATCCGGTCCGAACCGGGAGCATTTCACCCCTGCTTCTTATGCTAAATAGCTAAATGTCACGTCACCTGTTCTTCACCCCAGGTCACGGGTATCTTGCAAAGTGTGCCAGCTATGTGGTTTTGGGGATTTTTCTTATAAACGAGCTATTCTTGTGTCTAATATCCTGGCTAGTGATTTTCTAACAGGTAAGTTGCTATTGCAGAACAGCTCAAGGCAGCACCCCCACCCACCCCGTGGCCCCCTCCTTCTACAGAGAAAAGTAAAAGCAGTTTCAAGTCTTTGTCTGAGGCAGGCCCCCCACCCCCATGACCCCCGCCCCCTTCTGCAGTGAGAGAAGACGGGAAAGAGCAAAGCTGCTTAATTGTTCTAAGGCAAAGAAACGAAGACAAGAGAAAATGTGTTTATCAGAATTCCTATTCCTCACTCTCGCATTCCATCCACACCTGGCTCCTATCACCCCATGTGATCCTTCTTCTGATCCCCAGGGCCTCATCTGGACATACATTCCACCATCTGATCCTTCAGATCCATCTGGCAAAGGGAACTCCCAAAGAGACAAATCTCTTCTGGCTGCTGAAGAAATGCTCAGTTCTTCTCCAAATGATGGAGTTCTCAAATTAGAAGAAAAGAAATCATGGAAAGGAACTATGAAAAAAAAAAATCTCTGGTCATGCAGCTCTTTTTTCATCTCTTGGTAACATACAAAACTCGAATTAAACATAATGTTCCATTTTTTTTTCCAACCAGACAATTTTACCTACTAGTTTTGGGATACATTGGGACTATTAATTCCAGTTCTAAAGCCAGACAGAAATCTTTGCTGCTGAAAACAAGTCTAGACAGCTTCCTGAAATTAAAAACATTATAAAATAAAAAAAGAAATAATATGATATAAAACCAGCGTCTTCTAAACACAGACTCTCCTTCTACATTATCCTGGACCATCCAAACATCCTAACTCAAGATCTGGGGGTGGAGGAGCCAGGCCTTTAATGATAGGCCAGGTGAGGGTCATAAAAACCTCTGGGGAGATGTTTCCAAGGGTAGAAAGGCCACCTCTTGGATCCAACTCTCTAACTGCACCTGGAAGCCAGCTGGAAACCAGTGTAGCTCAACTAGCAGACAATTGGGCAATTGAAAGTTACCCATCATGGTTCCTGATACCAAAATCTGAATTACCTCTAGATGCTGAGGGTTCCTTTGCATTCAGCTCCACGTAGAGGGTATTACAATAGATCACACACAAGGAAAACAGAGTTACGACTTAATGTCTTTGATTGGCCAAGGGCCACAAAAAGGAGAAGGAACCGTATGTGATTGTGCCTGCAAAAAGGTCACTCACAATAGTTTGTTTATTCACTTGGTATGTGCGTGCATGTGTTATATATTCTTTTGGGTGAATGGCCAATCAAGTATTTCATTCACCTTTATTTGCAAATCCAAGGACTTCTTGCTTTAATCTGATACATGGTTTTTCTGTTCTATAATCATATCATTTACTTGAAAAGATTACTAAAGGTGGATTTGTGTTTTCTTTCATGGAAGATGGATGAATGGATGGTGGGTGTGGATGTGGGTGGGTGTGAAAGAGGGAGGGAGGGATGGGGGGGGGAAATTTATTTCTTTCTCATTCAAATAATATGATTTAACTTTCATTTTGTATGTGAAATGTTTTGAATCAATAGGAGGCCCGCAGCCATCAAAGGCATAACATATAATGTCTCTTTTTTTAAAATAGTATTATAACCATTCTGTTAAATGAAAATGGTTTTTACTAGAACATCAGTGTGGATAAGAAAATTCAGCAGGTGCACACTTAACTATATAAAAACTCCCTATTGGAAATTAGAACATGAAACAGCTGTCATTTTAGAGCATATTAGATTTGGAACTGACCAAGAAATTTAGCACATATTCCAGCATTCTATAAGGGCAGCCAGCTATTAAAATTTAGAATTTAAAGTAAAATAATAACAAAGTCAATCTTGTGATCTACTGCTAAAATGTCCCAGACATATGAAGACCAAAGTATTACAAAAGGTTTTATGACATATTTCTATGCTAATATTCCTAATTTTTGAAACAAAACAAGAGTACATATAACTATTGAAGTGGTTCGGGAATGATGAGAGGCACAAGCAAGCAAGTGACAACAGCTCTTTAATATACAGTGAAACTTCAGCAAATACTCAGAGGCTGCAGTCCTCCTTATATACAATCCTGGAGAGACTGTCAGCCAATCAGAAAACGTAGGCAGGTTTGAAACTCCCGCTTAAAAGTATCAATACATAACACCCCTCCCTTCCCAGAAGGCACTAACACTCAAAAATTAACATATGTACAAACAAAGTCTCGCAGGTGCTTAGGCTGAGTTCTCGCCCTAGTTGACCTGCGCAGTTCAGTGTTTGGTGAGGCGTCGAGCTGGTCGGAGGGACTCTTTGTCTCTCCCGGCTCCGCCAATGGAACCTCCTGGATTTTGTCCGGGGCGTGGTTATTCCCGGCTGGGAGTGGCGACTCGCTGGGGCGGCGCTGGAACCAGGGCTTGTCAGCTAAGTATTCTCGCGGCCCCGGGCTTGAGTTAGCTGTTTTGGAGAAGTGGTCATAGTTAGGCTCGGACATGTCTGCGTTGATGTTTGCTTCGCCAACCACCCGTTTCCTCAGTTGGTCTATGTGGCGCTTCCAGAGTCTATCTACCCCCACGTCCACCGTGTATGATTTTGGGCCTGTTATCCCCACTATGGTTCCTGCAACCCACAGAGGACCGCTGGCATAATTGCGAGCGAACACCGGGGACCCGACCTGAAACTGCCTTAAGCCACAGGTCTCTCCCTTAAAGTTTTCGTGCGAATAGTTAGGGTGAAGCCTGTCCAACACGCACCGGAGTTTTCTCCCCATGAGGAGCTCTGCTGGGCTTCTCCCAGTTGCTGTGCATGGTGATGCATGCTGAACCGCAAGGAATTGATCTATCCTGGCCTGCCAGTCCCCATTGTCTAATCTGGACAATGCTTCCTTGGCTGTCCTGACAAATCGTTCAGCCAATCCGTTGGAAGCCGGGTGAAATGGGGCTGATAGGGCATGGCGGATCCCCAGGCCGGCCAAGTAGCCTTCGAAAAGGGTTGCTGTAAATTGGGGCCCATTGTCCGATACCAAGGTATCCGGCAGGCCGTGGGTGGCAAACAACTTTCTTAGGGCCTTGATAACCGCTTCGGCCGTTGTGGATGGCATTAATACAATTTCGAGCCATTTTGAAAAGGCATCCACTACTATTAAGAACGTTTGGCCATGGAACGGGCCGGCAAAATCAATGTGGATCCTCCCCCATGGGCCTTTTGGTTTCTCCCACTCTCGGATGGGCGCTACTGGGGGATCGGGGCGAGACTCCTGGCAGGGTCTGCACTTCCCCACCCACTCGGAAATAACCTGGTCCATGTTGGGCCACCAGACATAGCTGCGGGCTAAGCACTTCATCCTAACGATGCCAGGATGCCCTTCGTGCAATAATTCTAAAACTCTATCTCGTAGTTTTGCTGGAATTACCACTCTGTCACCCCACAGTAAGCACCCCCCTTGCGTAAACAGTTCATTTCGTTTGTTGGCAAAACCTTGGTACTCCTCCCCGACCACCTTGTCCGGCCACCCTTTCAAAACCCAACCCATAACAGTCCGGATAACAGGGTCTCTATTTGATGCCTTCGCCACCTCGCCGGAGGAGATGGGCCCCAAGGTTAACGTGTCCAACAACAGGACGGAGGTTTCCGGTGTTGGGTTGTCCAGCAGGTCGGGAAGGGGGCAACGGCTAAGGGCATCCGCATGACCCAGGGTCCGCCCAGGCCGATGGACGAGCTGGTACGAGTAGGCCGATAAGAAAATCGCCCATCTAGTTAAACGGGGGGAGAGGGCAGCGGGGGTTGGCCTGTCGCCTGCTAGCAGTCCTAGCAACGGTCTATGGTCAGTCACAAGTTCGAATTTTCGGCCATAGAGGTATTCGTGGAACTTCTTAACCCCCGCAATCGCAGCCAGAGCCTCTCTGTCCAATTGGCTATAGTTTCGTTCTGTGCTGGACAGAGTTCGGGAGTAGAAGGCAATGGGTGCCTCTAGGCCGTTCGGCAGTCTATGGCCTAGGACGGCACCAACTCCTACGGGGGAGGCGTCGCAAACTAAAACGAGCGGCAGCTCTGCATTGTATTGGATCAGGAAACTGTCCTCAGATAGGAGTTTTTTTACTGCCTCAAAAGCGGCCGCTTGCGGTTTCCCCCAGACCCATGGTACATTCTTCCCTAAGAGTTTGTGAAGGGGATCAGCGACCGTGGCCTTATCTCTTAGGAACATTGAGTAGAAATTTAGCAGTCCAAGGAAGGCTTGGAGCTCAGCTTTGGATTTGGGGGCTGGTGCGCTTTTGATGGCTCTCACCTTGCTTTCGGTAGGGTGGATGCCTGTGCCGTCCACCCTGTACCCCAGAAATTCTACCGAGGGAACCGCTATCCTGCACTTGTTTTTTTTAAGTCTTAGTCCCGCTTCTCTGAATCTGGACAGGACGTTCCGTACCCTGTCCCCTAGCTGGTGTTCGTCTTGGGCGCTGACTAAGACGTCATCGAAATAGGGGACTACTCCCGGAAGTCCTTGCAACAGGCGCTCCATAGTGCTTTGAAATAAGCCGGGTGCGACGCTCACCCCAAATTGGAGCCTGGTGCATTTAAATGCACCCCTATGAGTCACGATCGTTTGCGCCTCTGCCGTGGCGTCGTCGACCGGTAACTGTTGATAGGCTTGGGCCAGGTCTAATTTGGCAAAAATTTTTCCGGGGCCCAGGGAGTGTAGTAGATGGTGCACGATCGGCACTGGATAGGCGCTCGGCTGCAAAGCCTTGTTGATCGTGCACTTGTAGTCGGCGCAAATTCTGATTGAGCCGTCGGACTTAACTGGGGTGACTATGGGGGTCTCCCACTTGGCATGGTCAACGGGAACCAACACCCCTTGCTTAATCAGTTTGCCCAGTTCTGCATCGATCTTTGGTTTCAATGCGAACGGCACTCGTCTGGCCTTTAGTCTTACTTGGGCTACGTTGGGGTCTAAGTTTAGTGAAATAGGGGTCCCCACATACTTGCCCAACGTGTCCCCGAAAACGTCCTGGAACTCGGACAGGAGGCTGTCTTTCAGGGTTGACTTGGACATCAGGTGGACGCCGGTGAAGCCCATGCCAAGGGCTCGGAACCACCCCATGCCCAGGAGGCTCGGCAGCTGCTTCGTGACGATGGTCAGCGGCAGGTCTCTTTCGTAGTCTCCGTAGGTGACCCGGAACGTGCCCACGCCTTCGAGGGGGACTCGGTTCCCCTGGTAGTCTAGGATGCGCAGTCTCTGTCTGGAGAGTTGATCCTTCCGGAACGACGGCAGGAGGGTCTTTAGGGTTGTCCACGACATGATGGAGAGAGCTGATCCGGTGTCAATCTCCATCGAGCACGGTCTTCCGTTGATCTCGACCACCGTGCTGACTTTGTCCTCGACCGTTGTGCTGGCCTGGTCGATGTGTATGCTGCGGCCATCTCGCGGTTCAAATTCGCGCCGTTTTTTCGCGCCGCCTTCTCTCGTTGGCTGCTTCTGGCGCGCTGATTCCGGTTGGCTGCGGCGCTCACGTGGTTTGAGTCTTCTGGGCAGAATGGCTCTGCAGACTCGCGCCAAGTGCCCCTTTTTCTCGCAACGCCTGCAAATAGCCTCTCTGTATTTGCAGGACAGTCTATCATGGTGCCCGCCACAGCTGGAACAGCTTCGCTGGGGGCTGCCAGTGTCTTTTCTCCGGTGCTCTGTTCGGAAGACGTCCTCTTCCGACTCGGACTCCGAGCTGGATCCGGCGTCTTCTCGGTGCACCGGGGCAGACTTGGGGCTGTCTTTGCTGGTCGGCGGGCGCTGTAGCGTTTCAGCGGCCTTTGTGGAGGCTTCGTGAGCCCTGGCCTCGTCAAGGGCTCCGGCAAGCGTCAGATCAGGCTTGGCGAGCAGGCGCCGTTGCAGCCTAATGTCTCGAACACCACAGATCAGTTGCTCAAGCAACGCATCATCCAAGTCTCTGTAGTCGCAATGAGTTGCGGCTTTTCTCAGGCTGGCCATGTACGCGCTGACCGGCTCTCCCTCTCGTTGGACGCGCTGCCTCAGTTGGTATCGCTGCACGAACTTGGAGGGGACGGGAGCATAGTGAGCCCGGAGAGTTGCCATCAAGGTGTCCCATGAGACTGTTTGAACCGGCGTTGGCTCACACAGTGACTCGGCCATCTCGAACACGTCCGGTCCGCAGTGGCTTAGGAATAGGGCTCTCTTTCGATTAGCCGAGAGGCCCTGCATGTCGCTGGCTTCTAGCGAGCATTCAAACCTTGTTAGGTACGAGACCCATTTTTCGCGGGTCGGATCAAAAGGCTTGGGCGGAACGTAGGCAGACATGTCCGGTATGCCTCCTGTGGTTCGCCTCGTCGCCTAGCTGAAGCTCGTGGTTTCACTGGTTGGCTTCTTGTAGCCTCTATCCCACCTTCGTCGCCAATGAAGTGGTTCGGGAATGATGAGAGGCACAAGCAAGCAAGTGACAACAGCTCTTTAATATACAGTGAGACTTCAGCAAATACTCAGAGGCTGCAGTCCTCCTTATATACAATCCTGGAGAGACTGTCAGCCAATCAGAAAACGTAGGCAGGTTTGAAACTCCCGCTTAAAAGTATCAATACATAACAACTATTATAAAGAAATACATTTTTTTAAAAAAAACCACCTTTATTAAATTTTGATAAAATAAAATACAAAAAAGAAAAAGAAAAGAGGGAAGGAGAAAGGAAATAAAAAGGAGAAAAAATTAAAAAGTGAGAAAAGAAAGAAAAAGCAAAGGAAGGGATAAAGCAAATAATATATATATAAATATATAAATACACACACACACACACACACACACAATCATATATATATATATGATTTTACCTTCCTCAGTAGATATAAGTAATACAAATATATAATCAAGTAATCTCTTGTTAACTCTAAGTTAAACTTAATATAATATTTAAATTTAACAGCATACACAATATATCTACAATCTTAAACAAACCTAATAATCCAATCATTGATTCAAAAATACTTGTTATCAAACAAGATTATAGTTTTCAAAAGACAACTGGACTTTCTGGTTTTTGTTTGAAGATGTTTCGCTTCTCATCCAAAAAGCTTCTTCAGTTCTTCAGTTCACTTCTCCAGAACTGAAGCAGCTTCTTGGATGAGAAGCGAAACGTCTTCAAAGAAAAAACAAAGAAGTCCAGTTGCCTTTTAACCTGGGGGACTGAGAATAATCTCCATAGACACTCTCAGGAAGGCACAGCAGATCCGGCCTGATACCTTTCAATACTGAAGGTATCAAAGATATTTTACTTTTTAACCTTGCCATACCATATTGGGGGGTGGGGAGGGGGATAGATTAAGTTGGTGGTCATGTCATGTTCCATCATTCACAAATCAGTTGATTGAGAAGGGATGCAACTTTGACAAAAACTGTGCTTTAGTCTCAGGCTACCAAGACAGATTATTGTTTTTATCCCAGAGGATAAAAAAAAAATATTCAGCAGTCTGATAATTGGGTTTGATAGCTTTTGATTCACTTTTCCCAAAACAATTTTGCCCTTCAAAAAATGGAACTGTGTCCATTTATTAGCACTATTAGTTATTAAATTTATATTCCACCGGACTCCCAGTGAGTTCTCCAGCGCCTGCAATGCAGGAAGTCCTTAACTTATGAGGCCTCAATTGAGCCCAACATTTCTGTTGCTAAACAAAACAGTTGTTAAGTTTTGCTCCATTTTATGTCCTTCCTTGCCATGGCAGTTAAGCGAATTGCTGCAGTTGTTAAATCACTAACAACTGTTGTGAAGGGAGTCCAGCTTCCCCGTTGACTTTGCTTGTCAGAAGGTCGCAAAAGGGAGATCACGTGACCCTGTGACACTGCGACCGTCATAAGTATGAGTCAGTTGTCCAGATTTTAATCATGACCAAGATGCTACATCTAAGTGACTTTATTCAGTGCTGTTGTCACTTTGAACAGTCACTAAAATGAACGATTGCTAGTTGATAATTTCCCAACTTAATTTCTGTAATTTCCCAACTTAAAAGATGAGGCAACTAAATAAAAATATGTAATAAAATAAATAAAACTAAAAGGCATTCCATATGTGTTTCAGGATAAAAGGCAAACAATAATACTGTATTTTATTTTTTGTTTGTTTGTTTTGAAAAAATTGATATTAAATAAAATTACTGCTATAAAAAGCTGACAGAAGAACTTTAGAAAAGAACAGATGTAAAACTGCTATAGATCAAAAGCAGATAGAATCAGTAAATTCATAGAATTATACATGATTCATATTCTTCGTCTCTTCCCAGAATATTAAATAAGATTTACATCTTTTCCTGCCAATGTCAGCCAATGGTGAACAGCTGGGATGGAAAATACGAAATAATAGAGGCAAGACTGACTGGCAGGCTTAATTCTTAATTTATTTTCCAGCTTGTATTTAAAAATGGCAATATAAGTGGCTTTATAGAGGCAGAAAATTGGAAACAAGTTTTGTTAGTTTGGGTACATATAGTGTATCCACTGGAATATAATATTTTTATTGCTTCTTTTATTTTTTTTTTAAAAAGTCTGTATGTAGGTACAGTTTATCCAATCATCTGAGGAGCATCATTTTCTAAATGTGCTATAAAATTTATCATGAAGAACAGGTTTAGCAATTTGCTTCCTCTCTCCTAACATTGGGGACACCTTTACGGCCTGAGCTTTCTCCCTCCCTCCCTCCCTCCCTCCCTCTCTCTCCCTCTTCTTTCTTTCTCTCTTTCCCTATCTCCCTGTCTCTCTTTACTCTCTCTTTTCCTTCCTCCCCCCTTTTTTCCTTCCTTCCTTCCTTCCTTCCTTCCTTCCTTCCTTCCTTCCTTCCTTCCTTCCTTCCTTCCTTCCTGATGAAATGGATAGAGGCTCTCCCTTTCTAAATTTCTCAGCAGTCAATCTGAAAAGCTGTTTGTCAAAGGGAATGTCCATCCCCAGGACAGTCTGGCTGAAAAGGTCTTTGTGGCCCCATCTTCCCTCGCTTGTTATATGGCTATCCATATTACGTAAAAAAGTTCTAGGTGACTAATGGTGTATACAAATAACCACACCAAATGTCATAGTCTCTAGAATATAGAAACTAGGTTCATCTCTTATCCTGGGCCTTGGAAAGAGACAAGCCCAATCTTAATGGCCTTTGACCCCATCAACATCCCGAGTCCTTAGGGACACTCAAGGGCCTCCTTGGTATCTTCTGATCTATCTCATCAAGGAAGGGAAGGGAAATTTTAACAGTTTGGAGGCAAGCAGAGTTATCTGCAGTGTCTCTCTCTTGCTTTCTCCGGAGCTCTGATAAGCTTTATGTGTAAATGTCTTTGCACTTTGTTCATGTTTTCCTGCATTGCTGATTAAACAGAAGGCTTTGAAGAGCGTCTGGGTGGCCAGAGAGTTAGATGGGAGACGATAGTGTAATTTGTGCATGTCTGAATATGTTTTTGATGCCATCTAATTCTCATTCCTCTGTGCTGTGATCTCTGGAGCTTTCCTCTTGATGGTTTTATCAAGACTCCAAAGCCGCATAGACTGATAGATCCCAGAGCAGATCAGCAGTTATTGTTCATGCCTAGTGGTTAAGGCACCAATCTTAGAAACCAGGGGACCTGAGTTCTAGTACCCGCTTTCGCCATGAAAGCTGGGTGATTCTACCTAGTAATTAGCTGGGCCTGAGTGGGCTGGCAAGACTCCTTGGGCAGGCATATTTTCATTTTACACACCCTTGAAGTCTGCTGTTAATGGGAATGAGGGCTCTTCCAAATTGTGTGCTTTTTATTCTACTTATTTAGCTTATTACCTGGAAGAAAGCAGAAGAGCTTAAAATACGGAGATTCTCCGTCATCCAAATCATGGTTGTCCCAAAGGGGCTTTTTCAAGAGGCAACTGGATTATCTGGTTTTTCTTTGAAGAAAATTGACTGAAAATCTTGTAAGATAATGCAGTTAAACTTTGTAAACAGAAAGAGAAAGTAACAGACAAGGAACCGGGGGATGGAAAAGTCCATTTATATTCCAGTACAGAAAGTGGGAAGTGCCAAGGCAAGTTTAGACTCCTGAACAGTGGTTCTCATCTCTACTGAGACACTGTATGAGGGTTTACAATCCAGATACAATCCATGGAACCCCAACCACTAGATGTAGAAACTGGGTTCAGAAGAAGCAGAGGCACCCAACCTCGCTGTACTAACCTTGATGGGTCATGGAAATGACAAAGGAATTCCACAAATCTAACTATTTTGAGATTGATTGATTATATAAAGGCTTGGAAGTGTGCAGACTTCCAGGAAAAAGAAGTACTTGATCAAGGTATCTGCCTGTTGAAGAATTTGTACAATGGTCAGGAAAGCAGTGATGAGGAAGGAATATGGATCAATATATCATATAATAGACCATATAAATGGTTCAAGATTGGGAAAGAGGTGCAGTATGCCCAAATTGTATACTCTTTGTAATACTTATTTATTTAGCTTATTAACTGGGGGGAAAAAAATAGAAACTGGAGTTAAAAATCACAGGAACAAACACACACAGCCTCAGAAATGCTAAAGAAATTACTGGCAGACCTTGATTTAGGATCACAGTTGGGACTGGAATTTCAGTCATAAGACACGACAGTTGTAAGTTGAGGCACCTGCAGGACTGAACCCAACTGGGCAACCATTTTGCAGTGACTGTTAAATGAATCATAAGTATGAATCACATCGTAAATATGAACTCATTCTTCAGAATGGCCTTTTTTTTTTTTTTTTGCCGGAATCTGGCAAAAAACAATCACAAAATATTTTTTGTATATTTTTATTTAAAAAAATAAATATTGTTTTGAAAAAATATTTTTTGGCAGAAGCTGGCAAAAAATATCCCAAAATATTATGTGCTGATGGGACGCTGGAACCGGTTGGAAGTATGATCAGTGTGGATGGGGTCCTGGGACCAAGGTCAATAGCAGCATGACATTTTATGACTACCAGTCATAAGTGGGGGACTGGCTGTACTTGCCTGGCTGGAAAGAAGGAAGATTTCATGAATCTCTGGAATCTTTGCAACAGATTGTGTAAACCCAGATGGCTGCCAGGCTTTCTCTCAAACAAAATTTAAGGTGATATCCATAAGCAGTGCAAAATCCCGATGGAGAAGTAACTGAGCTTTCCTTCCAAAGGTTAAACGTTCAAAGGGTTGGTGATTGCAGCTATGAAATAAAAAGATGCTTGTTACATTGGGAGGAAGACTTTGAGAGATCTAGACAAAATATTAAAATATGGTGATATATCATTTGGACATCAAAGGTGCATATTTTCAAGGGTGTGGTTTCCGTAGTGACATGAATGGCCGTGAGATCTGGATCATCAGAAACACAGAAGGAAGCCTTTGAGTTGTGAGGTGGCAGTAACAGAAAAATATTAAACATTTTAGAATACATGTGTGTGTATGTGTCAATATTTCACTTGCATTCTAATTAATCATGATTTCTATATTCTATATGCTGGTCTGCAACCAAATAAAGATTTGAGGATGAAATTTCAATTTAATTGATTATCATATTTTAAAATGCCATGAAACCAATATACACTGTACAATTCCAAATTCATACCTGAAGCCATGAGAAGGAAATTATTGCATCCAGATATTGTTATATTCTAAATTACATTTCCTCCTATATAATAAGCCATTTCAAATTATGTTACAGCGTTTCTTAAAGGTGGACTTATTCTGAGAAATATGAGGAAAAGCTTTGCATCCCTCTACTCCGGGGCTTATCTCAGGTGTGTTACAGCTAAGCTTCAGCTTACAACCACAATCAGTGCCAAACTTTGCATTGCTACGGAAGGAGGTTGTTCAGTGAATTGAGCCTGATTTTACGACCTTTTTTTTTTTTTTTTTTTTTTTGCCATGGTTAAGGGAATCATACAATTGTTAAGCAACTCAGGGTCATTAAGCAAACTGGCTTTCTCTATTGGTTTTGTGTATCAGAATCCAGCTGGGAAGCCTGTGTCTGTGTAATGCTTCTATGCTTAAATTTTGTGACTGAGAGCAGACTTACAAGGAATGAAAAAAGATTCAAGTCAGGAGTTTAATAGAGAAATACTGAAATAGAACTAGGCAGGTGGGCTGAGCAGAGAGAAAGGCTATGAAAAGTCCCAGGTCAACCATTTAACCAATACAGTTGTGGGTGGACTTTACCATGGATCTTCCTAGCCCCAATCCATCACCTTAAGCACTACTCTACTCATCCAAACAGGACATCAAGAACCTGTTATCCAAAGGTAGGTGCAAATACAAAAATTGGCCAGACTTTTTAACCTCTAGAAATAGTATTCAGAATTCTTTCAGGAAGAATAAACTCCTGTTTATTTGAGCAGTGAGTGGCGTGCTGAAATTCTGCTGCTCATCTCTCACTTGTGCCCTCAAATTCACATTCTGACGCAAAATTATGAATGCATCAGAAGGATCAGCTGGAGAATTCTATTTATCTGACTGGAGGCTGGTTGAAGTGCTAACTTTGAGCTCCTCCAGAGATGCTCTTCTGAGAAAATGATGTGTTTCCCTCCCACCATTCCTAAACAAGTAAGTGGGATTTTGTCTTCCTGGTTTCATCCTTTTCAGCAACTGAGAAAAAAATCTACCTCATGCTAAGTTTTGGAAAAGCAACCTGGGGAGACACAGTGTAAAAAAGGAGCCATTTCCTTTGTTGACAGAATATTTTAAGAACCACCATGGAGTGTGAAGAATCATCAAAACAGTAGTGGAAACCCTTAATATAATATTAATCAGGAAGCTGTTTTGATAAGATTTAATCATTGTGATCAACATCATCATCAGAGTGATTGAACCCATAATTATTTGCAAGACTTATCTGGAGCTGATACTTCCTCTCCCTTGAAGGGGGTTCATTAGAAATGGGTGGAGGCTTAGCTGAGAAGGGCTGGAGAAGCATTTGCTGCCCTTGGAAGAGGAGGAGAAGGAACCCACCACAAAAAGCATTATTTTTTGGTCTAATAAAAGCATAATGAGTGATAGATTTTTTTGGGGAACGAGCCTGTGTAGCCCATGATGAAATGAAATCTTCTAGAGTTTTATGTAAGATCTCATCTCTAACACATAAGAAATCAACTGTTCTTGAATCCAGGAAGTAGTGATTTTTTAAAATGAGAGCTTGCAACAAAGAAATGCCTCCAGAATAATTGTCCTTATGGGATACCCCCCCCCCAAAGCCCCAGCCCCAGCCCCTAAAATGAAAGGGCAAGAAAGGTGCTCAGGAATTCTGAAGGAGCTAAGAAAAGGGATGGGACAGGCTCTTGGTATCAGGGGTATCTGCAAAAACAGAGCTTCCATTCATCCATTGTCAATATCATCTTGACTTTTTTTTAACCACGCCTTCATATCACCCTTAATATTTTGGAAGAGGTGGGGATCAATGTTTTGTGATAATGGTTTCAAATAAGCAATTTTTAGATTTCAAGGATGTATTTTCCCCTCCTCTGAAATGAAGTGTTGTAGTCTTTGCTTATTTGAAAGAAAAAAAAAAGTATCTTAAAATGAATGCTTCATGCCTCAGAATCATAAGAAACTCTGGCACTGTTCTCCACAAGATCAAAAGGGAGCTTCAAAGCCTTTACCTAAATAATATAATAAAAAATAAAATATCACTTTAAAAGATAAATTTAGGCCCCCACACCCACCACCCCTTAGAAGGGAGTGGGGTTTGTCCCTGCAAGAAGCAAAGCAAAGCAAATAATTCTGAATTTAGCTTTCAGGGCATATTTTCATACACATGTCTATCTTTTGATGGATATCTTGAGTCTGTCAATTGGTCTAGTCAAAAACCTATCTAGGGTTGGCATGAAAAATCAGGCAACATTGTGACTGAGGAACAGTGTTGGATAGAAAAGGGCACATTTGGCAGATCAGAAACTCTTCCAGCTCCCATACACCCACACGGTTGTGTCAAGGGAAAGACCGGAGAAGAAGCTGTACCTGAAAACCCATCCAATAAATCTTTTAATTTGAACGTTCTGATGGATTTCATTCACTCCATGAAATTAGTAGAGACTGTGTGGGAGATAAATATTCCATAATACCTTGGCTTAGATCACAAGGCTGCTATGCCCAGCGTGATGCAGACGGAGGTCAGCACCTCCACTTAGGATGCTGCTTGGCTGAATCTAAGAATAAATGTTCTCATTAGTACGTACAAGAAATGCTGCAGTTTTAGCTACTGGCCGGAGAAGAAGGGATAAAAAAATATGCATTCAGGTTTTCAGGCCAGGAAGTGGGGGAGGCATATTGCAGGCATTTGCTGCAGTGCCAAATAATCTTTGTATCTCCTAAATTTTTCCAGCTCATCCTTCGTTGTGAAAGTGTTCCCTTTTCTATTGAAACTTATAGAAATATCTAAATGTCCTTGGCATTTAGTAATCTGGTGATATCCCTTTGTTAGGTTGTCTTTTCACGTGGATGCGGTAAGGAGAAGGAGAATTGATGGTGGAGAAGGAGAACTGGTAGAGAAGAAAGAGAAGCAGGAAAGGAGGAGGAAAATCTTGCAACTCTTTGTCTCAGCCTCCACTTCCAAAATAATTCCTTTATGAGTTATATGCTTTGTTCAACCATAAAATATGATGGGATTGGGAATTGTATCTCCATGTTAGCTTGCTGTTTAAATGTGACTCCAGATTGTCCATGACATAGTTGAAGAGACAGAGGGAACTCATCCACAAATGGTGCTCTCTGAGCTTGGTTGTTTTCTTGCACATGTTTCATTACTCACTGATTCATTATCAGTGCTTAGAAGGGAGTGGGGTTTGCAGGGAGGAGGAGGAGGCGGAAGAGCCTTGGTAGTACAGTGGTTTAATGCACCCTGTTATTAACACAGCTGCCTGCAATTTCTGCAGGTTCGAATCTTACCAGGCTCAAGGTTGACTCAGCCTTCCATCCTTTCTAAGGTAGGTGAAATGAGGACCCAGTTTGTGGGGACAATAAGCTAACTTTGTATAAATATACAAAAGGATGAAGGCTATTGCTTAACGCATTGTAAGCCGCCCTGAGTCTCCGGAGAAGGGCGGCATATAAATCAAATTAAAAAAAAAAAAAAAGAGGAGAATAGCCATGTTTAGTAGACTACTGGTGAATTGGGGATAACTCAAGGCAATTCAAGAACTCCAGGTAGAATAAAGAGGGCTCTCTGTGAGGCGGGTTGGGCTGCAAGGGAATTACTGGCCTGAAGACATTCAGGGAGCTGCTATAACTGGAGGGGAACCGGATCCTGGATTTCCCTATGCTCTCTTCAGAATCTTAACCATTACGCCCTATTGGTTCTCAACCTGAAATGCATTAGAGATGTTGTTGAGGGTGGCAGGAATACATGGACTTCTACAAAGACCCAGAGAGACTTCAGGTCAGACTCTTGAGGAGCATAAGGAATTTTCAATTGCATCTCCAGTACAGAACAGAAGGTTTTCCACTGAATGTTTTTAAAGGCCTTTTTTATGTGCATACCTTTTGGCCCAACCAAAATCAAGATTTTAAATGCATTTAGGGAAATGCCAAAAGTTACAATAGGAGAGGGGATTTTTTTTTTTTTTTTGACACCAGTGTTCATTTTGAGTAGTAAGCCTGTACTATTTTATTATCTGATTTCTAGCATATTCATGGCAAGTTTTCAACATTACCCAACAAAGGAGGTTTGACGTTCATATGAAAATCAGACTGTTTTTAAAAAGCAATTAAAATAATGGAATGTTATTTCTAAATGTTAACAACGCGGAGAGAAGCATGCACATACCAAGCCTCTATTCCTTGGTCAGGCTGCAATTAGCCAAGCTTATCACTAAATAGAAAATGTATTTTATTTAGAATGGGAAGAAGACTGTATTAAGGAGAACACATAAATTGGATTACCACTCAGCTGGTGTGCTGAGAAGAAAACAGATGGCACTCAGTCTATCCACGTAACACAATTATTAAGGACTTTAATGGGCATCCATATAACATTTAATAATTTTTAATGAAATTTATAAAGCAGGGTAGCCGTCAGAACTACAATTTTCAGACAAGGAGACAGATCTATTCAATCAAAGAATGTGTGTGGCTTTTTAATCACAGAAAGCAGCAATTATAAGGAAATAATGTCTTTCAAAAAAAAAAAAAATGGGGGAAGAAAACCTCGCTCTCTGCTTCTGTGTTTTTCCTCTTTTCTATCTAGAGAACTACTCGACCCCATTAAAGCCCAGAATTCTAAAGAGCTTCTAAGGAAGATGGATTTTCACTAAAAAGTTATGCATATTTTATGGGCCAATTAACTTTCTCTTTAAGCCTTTTCACAGCAAATCTTTCCTTATGACGTATGAAATTAAAACAAAACTTTAAAAAAACAAAAGTCGGAGGGTTTTTTCTTGCATTGAGGAATAGTATCAAGATTTATATAGGATGATAACGGGGGTTGGTAACTGGTACCAATTTTTGCTAAGAAGTGAAGGGGTAACTCCTAAGTTGAATTCACAGCGCCATTGATGTGCTTCTCAGTCAAAAAGTCAATATCCCATTGTGTGTTTTTGTGTGTGTCAATAATGGATGGCCCTGTTTCAGCCTTTTTGTCCATATTCAATCTATTCCTGGAAGCAAATTGTCCATAAGTTGCAAGAAGCATCAACACTTCAGTCTATTGAGCTAGGCATCTATCATGAAGGCCTCTTTCCAGAGTTGAAGGACTAAACTTTAGCAAAAGGAATGGTCTGGAGAAACTATTTTTACTGTCCATCTGCCATTTTCCAGACAATAGTTACGTTGTTGAAAAAATATAGACATCCAAAAATGTTAAATCCTGTTTCAAAAGCAAGTTTGTATGTAAATCAGAATAACAGAGTTGGAAAGGAGCTTGGAGGTCTTCTAGTCCAGCCTCCTGCTCAAGCAAGAGACCCTAGACCATTTCAGACAAATGGCTGTCCAATCTCTTCTTTAAAATCTCCAGTGATGGAGCACCCACAACTTCTGGTGGCAAGCCGTTCCACTGGTTAATTGTTCTCACTGTCAGGAAATTTCTCCTTAGTTCTAGGTTGCTTCTCTCCTTGATTAGTTTCCACCCATTGCTTCTTTTCCTGCCTTCAAAGAGCCTCTTTCTCCAGGAATAAAGGGACTTGCCAAGAACAGGCATGGCCTTTAGGCATTAACAGTTTGTGCTTGGTTTTGTCTCTTCTGTTTCAATCCAGCCGCTAAAGAGACTTGGCTGAATTGGTAAGAAAAGTAATGACTCGCATCCTTGCAAGTTGCAGTAGTGAGAGAGTGGGTGACATAAAAGACATTGTATGTCCAACCTTTAAATTACTACAGGGTCTCTTTGCTGCTTATTTAGCAGCATTCATTGCTTCCTTCTTGCAGTTATTAAGCTTAGATTTGGAATTGTGGAAATTCGGACTTTTGTGTTCAAGCAGGAAGCTGAGTCCCTGTCCTGTGGCCTCTTTTGACCTAAGCAGAGCCAAACAATGTGTATGGCAGACCCAGAGAACATATTTTTTTTTTTTTAAAAAAAAGGTTTATGGGAAGGACTTGTACTGTTTAAACACATTTTTTAATCTGTCAACCATTCAGGGTCATTGTCGAGCAGCAAATCTCCTCGACACAGCACCATTATGATGGACCTGATGGCATAGCAGCCTCCTTAAATCAGCAAATAACATACGGACAACAGCTAATCGTCCAGGGCCTATAACAGGTAACACGCCTGAGGTGGAAACAATACTTGTTTCGAAAATACAGCATGGAACGTTTAGATATTTAGTGAGATGGAAAGGATATCCTGATACAGATGCGTCATGGGTACGTATAGAGGACCTAAATGCTCCACGATTGTTAAAATGATTTCATAGAGAACACCCAAACAAACCAGGAAATACGCCAAGTAACGGATAATAACTGGCTTTGTTCTCACCCGTACAGGAGGAGACCTGGTGGGGGGGCAACATGTCGAGCAGCAAATCTCCTTGACACAGCACCATTATGATGGTCCTGATGGCATAAAACCTTACCCATGAAGGGGAGGGTTGTTCAGGAGGACACCCGGATTAAGCGACGGAGCACAGTGGAGGGGATTGTGCACATAGGAAACACATTGATGGTGATAGGTGACACGTGGTATGGGAAACAGGGAATCAGGAGGGAAACGGGCAATCCAAAGAGGATGTCAGGGTTCCAAATTAGGCTCTCTTCCAGCGCTGACATAACGAGATGAAGCAGAGAGAGCAGAAGCTTGATTTATTGCTGAGATGAACTTTTACCTAGTTTTTGTATGTTACAGATAGTGTTTCCTGGGAGACGAGGAGGGGGGCTACATTCCTGTGAAAAGAATGTGCTGGGATGTAGAGATGGATCTGCATGATGGCCAATGGGACATTGGGGTTGGAGTGCGGAAGAGGAGGGGGTTGGAAGGAGGGGCCAGTTTGGCTGCAAAATGAATCAGAAATGTCGGACTCTGCTATTCTTAAAATAAAAGTGATTCATTAGAGAGTTTGCGCTTGAGAATGAAGTTTATTTAAGATAGCACCGAAACCTGACAGAGGGACAGCAACGATAGCTGATGACATCATGTACCAGCGTCTCCAGCCCTTCGAATGGGAGGAAGCGGGCGGCACATTCAAATATGCTACAGTTGTAGCTCATCCTATAATGCCAATAAAGATGCAGCGATGGAGCAACCAGCCGACTCCATCTTTGAGCTGAAGTCACGGCGCCAGTGTTTTCTGTAAACCGTCGCGTTAACTGAGATTAAAACCTGGGTTGTATTAGCCGATCCATTGTGTGTGTCGTGCATTACCTGGCTTCGGACAGACAGTTCTTGAAGCGCTGAGAGTCATAAGGAAGGTAAAATGGGTGTGAACTTCGAAGAAATGTTTGTTTTAATAAACAGGCATTTTAGTAAATTTTATTGATTCACTATTTTTATTGTTGTTATTTGGCTGCACATTTGGGGGGGATTGAAGACTGCAGAAAATTTGGATTTGTTTTTTCTTTTTGAGCATTTGTTTGTTTGTTTGTGGGGGTCGGGTTTGTATGTGTGTATGTGTGTGTGTTTGTGGGGGGGGTGAATTTTTTTGGGGGGGGGTTTGCTTTTTTGGGCCAAATATTTTATCAATTCGCTTATTTCCTGGGTTTATGTGCCTCTCCAGTCCTGAGGATCACTAAGTACCTGGCATTATGTTATTTCAATAAGTAATCAATGACAAAGTTAAAAATAACAAGTAAAATTGCAAGATAGATGATGTCCACTCAGGGGTCATAAATATCCAGACCCTATTAAGAGGAGGGCTTCTGTTCATAACTGAATTCTCTCAGGGCTCTCTTTATCAAAAAAAAAAAAATCTTTCCTAAATGTCAATAGGGGTGAAGGTTAATCTTATCTCAGGACAAGTTTCTATTGAGGTTCATGAGAATCCATTCTCCAGATAGTTTCCACAAAGAGCTATTTAAGACACGATTGAGTTTTATCTTTGAGACTGAGTTTGGGAAAAGGATCTCAGATCTCAGATGGAAGATCCCAACATAAATAAATCTGTACTCACGGAAAGTTATGAGCAACCATATTTAATAAAGAAGTAGAATTAAAACCAAAATGTTCCCGAAAAGTCCTAAAACACCAACTGTTTCTCCAAACTCCAATGGTAATACATAAATTGAAAAGGCACCAAGCAATAGAAATGACCAACCAATATTTTCCTTTCTTTTCCTCAAAGCCTGGAAGCCAAGCCAAAGCCACCAGACCCCACCACTGGCAAAAAAGAAAAAGCAGCTCCATTCCCTGATTTCTTTGAAACCAAACCATTTGATTTTGGCTATTTGAAGTATGGTCACTTTTTCATCATTGTTGGGAACGGAAGCTATCTCTCTTGGGTGTCATTGTGTTTGCGTGCTCTCTTTATAGTTCAAATGACCTCAACCCATTCCTGTCATTCCCTCCAGACCAACTTCAACGTCTAAGTGATGTTCAAGAAGGACTTGCTGATAAACCTCTATCTTTGTTCTGACACTGAAAATTGTGAAGTGTACAGTTTATTGCCCTCATCCTTGGATTTAATTTATCCTTGGAGTTTGCTTTTTTGATGGGATTGTCTCCAGTCTGCATAACTGAACTGATACTTTAAAACAGAGATTATGAACTGTATAGGACATTAGATTATGATCAGCTTGAGAGTTAAGATAATCTTGAACATTAAGTTGCCCATTGTTGATTTTTCACTATGGCTGGGTCTTCTCAACTTCACCAGTCAATCTGATAATGTCCAAAATTCTAATTAATATCTTTTTTTAAAAAGTGTCTTGAGATTAAGTCCATTCACCCCATGAATTAATTCTCACTCTTACAAATTAAAACCAGATCATAATTCTGTAAAAAACTGGTAAAATTGTTGACTAATATCACCTCCCTTGAAACTGACAAAATGATCTGACTTTTTTTCTACTCAGAAAAGTAGGAGGGAATCTTCTGTGATTTACACTTCTTCAGGCTGAAGAAAATGCTTTGGTTTGGTCTTACTGCTGGGAAATGGCGGTGGTTGCAAGCATTCATCTTAATCAATAATCAAAATCTGCTTTGAGATTTGAATGCTGATGTGATTTCGTGGCAATAATGCAAAAATCTTGTTGGGCTCTTCTGTTTAGCTTCATAAGAGGCAAGGTCAGCCAGGTGCTGCCACCTACTAGGACTTACAAGTAAAATATATTTGAATTCAGCTCACCTCCTGTGACTTTGTGAGCAAATCACCTTTGCTTTCTCAGCAACAACAATACAGCCATAGTTTCCTTTCTGTAAGCTTCCCGGTCTAGCCTAGAGATGTGGCATTTCCAGTGGTCTGTATCCAAAGTACGAACCAGGCTTAACACTAGTTTGTTTTATGAAACCAGCTAAGATCAGCTTGGTGGTCACGTGACTGGGTGGGTGTGGCTAGCTGGTCATGTGACTGGGTAGGTGTGGCTAGCTGGTCACGTGACCGGGTGGGCGTGGCTATGTGCATAGGGCCTACTCAAGAGGGCTGAAAAAAGTCATTTCTGACTGGTCCTCACACTTATGACCATCCTCACATTTATGCCCGTTGCAGCATTCTTTTTTTTTTTATTGCAAAAGTTTTACAATTACATTTTCACCCCCTTTCCCCCCCCCACTACCCCCCCCAGACTTCCCAACCTCCCCAGCCCACCCTAACCCTCCCCTCCCCCCAGACTTCCTAGTATGCTCATGTCAGATAAAAGGAAAAAACCCTCCTTTGTATATAAAACTTGAACCCCTCCCTCCCCCTTACAAATTTTCATCTTCATTACATTAACCTATTTCTATCTTGGTATAACATTTTCAGATAAATTTTCATCCTGATTACCTTAAAAATATTTCTATCATAATATAACATTTTCTAACAAATTTTCATCCTTAACCTTAAAATATTTCTATCTTAATATAACATTTTCTAGCAAATTTTTATCCTCAACCCTAAAAAGTTTCTATCTTATATAACATTTTTAAATAAAGGCTATTTGATACTTCCTAGTTTGATATTTGTGCTGAACATGATTTATCCACTTCCTCCATTCCCATTCATAAGTCTCTTGAGAACAATCTTTTAGATATGCTGAAATCTTCGCCATCTCTGCAAAACTGGCCATCTTCAAAGTCCATTCCTCAATCGTAGGCAGCGCTTCATTTTTCCAGTATTTACCTATCAACAATCTTGCTGCAGTTATCATGTACAATATCAATTTTGTTTCCCCCAATGTAAAACCCTTAACTATACCCAATAAAAACAGTTGTGGAGAAAATTGAATTTTTTTCTTCAGAACATTCTGCATGACCCACCAAATTTTTACCCAAAAAGCCTTAACTTTCTTACAGGTCCACCAAACATGATAATATGTAGCGTCTAAGCAGTCACATCTCCAACATTTAGGCTGGACACTAGGGTACATACACGACAATTTTTTTGGATCTAAATGCCATCTATAAAACATTTTATAGAAATTTTCCCGCAGATTCTGCGACTGTGTAAATTTAACATTCTGAACCCAAATTTTTTCCCATGTTTCCAACATCACTGGTTCCTCAAAATTTTGTGCCCACTTAACCATGCAGTCTTTAACTAGTTCAGTTTCTGAATCCCTTTCTAACAAGACATTATAAAGTCTTTTAATATGCATTGGGCCTTTCTCTTTTATATGTCTAACTAATTCTTCCTCATACATCATAATACCAGTTTTTTGGTCCTCTCTCCATCTCAATTGCAGTTGATTATATTGTAACCAAGTTAAATTAATCCCTTCAGCCAACAATGTCTGTAATGTCTTCAGCTGCCATCTGCCCGCATCTGTAAAAAGAACCTCTTTATATAAAAACCCCCCGAGTGACATTATATTTGTATTCCACAAGGTATGACCAAGATCCAGCCATAGCGGTATTTTATAATTCCAGTTGTTTCGGTGCTTCTTCCAAACTCTCAGCAAAGAATCTCTAAGTATATGGCTTTTAAATACTTTATCCACTTTGCTGTCATAAAATAAATAAGCGTGCCATCCAAATTCCAGATCAAAACTTTCTGCATTCAATATTCCAGTCTTTTTTCCTCCAAACCAATCACTTACTAAAGTCAAAGCTGTTGCATTATAATATAATTGTAGGTTTGGAAGTTTGAGACCTCCCCTTTCTGGAATGTCTTGCATAATTTTCATTTTTACTCTTGGTTTTTTCTCGTTCCAGACAAATTTGTTGATACCAGTTTGCCATGCTTTTAGTTGTTTATCATTTTTGAGCACCGGAATCATTTGAAACAAAAAAAGAAATCTTGGCAAAATGTTCATCTTAACTGCTGCTATTCTTCCAAGTAAAGACAGCTGCAGTTTTTTCCAAATCTCCATATCTTTTTGCACCTCTCGCCACAACGCCTCATAGTTATTTTGAAACAATTTCATATTTGATTCTGCAACCTGAACTCCTAGATATTTTACCTTTGGTACAATCTCAAAACCTGCCCTCCTTTCTAACTCCAGTTTACGATCTTGTGTCATATTTTTAACTACCATCTTAGTTTTTCTCTGATTCAATCTGAAACCTGAAACTTTACCAAAGTCTTGTATAATGTCCTTCATCTGGATTATCGATTCCATTGGCTGTGTTAGGGTAACAACCAGATCGTCTGCAAATGCCTTTATTCTGTAATCCTCTTGCCTTATCATTATACCTTTCAATGTGTTAGAATCCCTTATTGTATTTAACAAGACTTCTAGTGTTAAAATGAACAACAATGGGGACAGTGGACATCCCTGTCTTGTACCTTTTTCAATTTTAAACTCTGTTGTCAAACTTCCATTGATAATGATCTGTGCCTTTTGCTCTTGATAAATTGCTGAGACCGCCTGTATATATTGGTCCCCAAAATCCATCTTTTTTAATGTCTTTAATAGAAAATTCCAATCCACTCTATCAAAGGCCTTCTCTGCATCCAGAAAGACCAGCACTGCAGGGATCTGTTTATTCTTCTCAAGATATTCCAATAAATCTATTACTTGCCTTACATTGTCCTTCATGTGCCTACCCTCAATAAATCCCGCTTGGTCATCATGAATCACCTTTTGAATTACTGGCATCAGTCTGTTGGCTAATACTTTTGCGTAAATTTTATAATCCGTATTCAAAAGAGATATTGGTCTGTAATTCTCCGGTTTTTTAGGACCTGCTTGCTCTTTTGGTATCAAAGAGATATAAGCTGTAGTCCACGATGGAGGTACTTTTCCCCCTTGTTGTATGTTGCAAAATAAGTCTCTGAGTTGTTCCACCATTTCTGCCTGTAAAGTTTTATAATACACTGCTGTCAGACCATCCGTTCCAGGAGCTTTAGCTGTTTTTAATTGTTTTATTGCTGCTATTATCTCCTCCTCTGTTATGGGATAATCCATTCTTTCCTTTTGTTGTTCAGTGATTTTTGTAACTCTTTTATTGTCCAAATATTTTTCTATAAGTCCATTCTGCACCTCCTCTCTGGCATATAGTTTAGTGTAATATTGAAGAAAGGCTTCTTTTATTAAATTCTGTTGAAAAACTTCTTTCCCCCCAATATCAACACTATCAATAGTCCGTATGCTTTGTTTCTTCCTTAATGTGTAAGCCAACCACCTGCCTGGTTTATTAGCATTGCAGAATGTATTATGCTTCGCATATTGTAAGTTTGTTGCAACTTGTTCCGCTATAAGCATTTGGAATTGGTCTTTCAGAAGTTTTATAGCACTAAGTATTCTTTCATCTGTTGGATTTTTAATAAGTAACTGTTCTTTGTCCTTTATTTCTGCTTCCAATTCAAGTCTTTTCTTTTGTCGAATCCGCTTATGTTTAGAGTTCATATATATAAGCACCCCTCTCATATAAGCTTTGCACAATTTCCATTGGGGTGCCTTTATTCAAGTTCATTTCAAAAAACTCTTTCAGATGCTTTTTAAGTTCTATTATATTTTTCTCATATCTAAACAAGTTTTCATTTAATCTCCAAGAGCGTCTCTCATTCTTACATGTCTCGATTTCTATCCAGATTGGGCTATGATCAGTCAAAGTTCTTGGCAGAATTTTTGTTCCTTTTGTCCTAACAAGTAAGTCATCAGACAACAAAATAAAATCAATCCTGGAAAAGGATCTATGTCTGTCAGAAAAGAAAGTATAGTCCAGTTCTTTTGGGTTATGTATTCTCCAAATATCTTTTAATTCCAGGTCTTCTTTCATATCAAAAAAAGTCTGTGGTAATCTAATTCTTGATTTTGCCAAAGTCTTTTTATCTAATTTAGAGTCAATTACTCCATTCCAGTCTCCCATAATTAAAATAGATCTATAATCCCATTGAAGTATTTTAGTATGCAGCGTTTTATAAAAATAGTCCTGTTGTTGATTAGGAGCATAAATTCCTATCAAAAGAATTTGACTGTTAGCAGAAAGTAATTCAATTGCTACAAACCTACCATCTTGATCAGCTTCTATAAGTTTGGCTGTTAATTTTTTGTTTACATAAATAACCACACCATTCTTTTTTTGGTTAGTTAAGGATATAAAATGTGTTCCTAATTTGGAATTTTTCAAATAGTTTTGATCTTGAACTGTAATATGCGTTTCTTGTAAACAAATTATATCATTATTATATTGTTTTAAATATGCAAATACTTTCTTCCTTTTTTGTGTTACATTCAACCCATTCACATTCCAAGATAAACATTTAATCATCCTTATTCTCCTTCTGGAGCGAAGCGCAGAACCTTAGGATTTCATCTGAGATCCTCTGTCCTGCATTTCCCACAGCCCCAGCCTTGTCTTGTCTCTCCTGCTGTAACTTTTCTTTAAGTTCCTTGGCTTTTGCTTGAGTTATACGCTGATCCTTAACTTCAGCCGCCCAAGCCAGCTCCGAGATTGGGGAAGGTTCCAGCAAAGCCTCATCCAGAAAACCTCCTTCAGCACCCTTCAACTCTGCTAATTCCTGCTTAGATTGTTGTTGCCATTCTTGAGGTTGCTTCTTATCACTCTCTTTAATCTCCAAAACTGTAGATGTGCGTGGGGATAGAGTTCTTTCTTTAAAGATGTCATTATAAAATTGCTCCGCCTTCTCCACAGTATTCAGACGGTGTTTCTCTCCCTTATATCTCAAAATTATGCCAGTTGGGGCGTCCCAACGAAATGGGATTTGATTACTCTGCAGTTCTTTAACAAGAAAACCATACTCTTTTCTAGATTTCAACATCTTAGGTGGGAGCTCCTTGTAGACTGTAATCTTGGATCCGCTCACTTGCACAGAAGTGAGAAAAGATTTTTGCAAAATGTCATTTCTTATTGCTCTGTCTGTAAAATATATGACCACATCTCTAGGCAGTTGTCTTTGTCTGGCCACCCACGAGTTAACTCTATAAATTTTATCTATTTTACAAAAAACCATCTCAGGTTCAACTTTTAAAATCACAGCTAGGGCTTCGGCACAGATCTGTCTCAAATCTTGTCTCTCCTCTTCTCTAATTCCTCGAAGCCTTATAGCAAATTCCATTGCACGAAATTGCATCATAACAATATCATTCTCAACTCTCTGCATCTTGTCATCAACATCAAGAAATTTATGATCATTATTTTTCATCTTAGCATTAACTTCTAATTTAAATTCATCCACTTTTGTCTCAACTTTCATAATAAATCCTGCCAGACCAGACGCCACATCCGTTATTTTTTTGGTCACCATCTTTTGGCTCTGCTGCATTTCCTGCATAATTTCCTGTTGTGACTTTTGAATTTTTTCATCTATTTTATTTATTTTGTCATCCATGTCTTGAAATTTCTCATCCAAAATATTTGAAATGAATTCTTTTAGTTCTCCCATATCCAAATCTTTTTTTTGGGCTTGTGACTGCGTATCCTGCTTATGTGGGGGGGATCCCCCCCCCTGTTTTGCCTTCCTGCTTTTTTGAAGCCATCCTGCCACGTAAGCTAGCTTTCTTAAAAAGGGAGGGTCCGCCTCTTCTGCCACCTCCACAATACCTTCTAAAAAAGTCCCCCAGAGTTACTCAAAACAAAGCTATAATGCAGCAAAGACAAGTAAAAGGGAGAGATTTTCCTCTTATTTCTGTTGCAGCCGGAGCAACTCTGTAACAACTTTTTAACTTTGTAGCAAGACAAGATAACTTCACCAATCCACACCCACTAATTCATTTGCTGAGCGCCATATTTTTTCAATCACTTTCACTCATTCCAAGACTTTCACTTCAGTAAAAAAGTTCAGCAAAGGACTAATACTTGCAGTTCAAAATTTCAGGGTTCAAGTGGATTGCGGATGTTTATTTGAGTTATTTCCTCGCTCTTTAAAGGTTTCCTGAGGTCGGCTTGTTCTGCAAAAGCAGAAGACGTCCCATGCCGCCCAGAGTTTCAGCAGGTTGTAAGGGAGCCGCGCCTGCTTCCTCCCCAGAAACAGTTCTCTGGGGGGGTTGCAGGGGCTCTACCTGTGCCCTGCTGCCTCTTCTTCTTTAATCCTGAGGATTTCGAAGATTTCGAGCCGCTTCGCAGTCAGGAAGCGGCTCTACAAGCGGCGGGGGTGGCGGTGCTAAAAGAAAGCACCGTCGCCGCCGAAGACGAGGAAACCGGAAGTCCCCGTTGCAGCATTCTTAACAACCGTGTCAGTCATTTCACCACTATTTCTCTTCACCACGGTGACAAGATAGGGCACAAAACGTAAAATGTGAGGACAGTCGTAAGTTCAAGGACTGATCAAAAGTGGGAGGACCAGTCAAAAAATTTTTTTCAGCCCTCTGAGTAGTCCATATGCACATAGGGACTACCCAGAGGGCTGAAAAAAGTGATTTCTGATAGGTCCTCACACTTTTTTTTTTTTAATAAAAAGTTTTTATTTTCTGATCAAACGAGTATACAATATAAACATTCATTCAAACTATCATCAAGAAAAAGAAAAAAAAATCAATCCTTGGTAAACTCAATCTTCAACCCCTCCTCACCACCCCCCACCCCCGACTTCCCAGAACAAAAACAGGGCATAGATTTCACCAAACATTTGCTATAATAAACTAGCTAACTGCAAGATTTAATAACTCCCAAAACCCCTTAACTCCCCTTTTATAATTTCATCAACCTCCCTTTTTATAAGCTCAAAATAGCGTATAATCCAATAACTCTAAGAGTTTTAAAACCTTTAACAAATATTAAACATTCAAATCTTAAAAATTCTCTTAATATATCAGTAAAATATTCAATTAATTTGCAAAAACATTTTCCCCCTCTTACTTTTCTCAAAGTTCAGATATTTTGAAATCTCATAACAGAAAATAAACCTTAGGTATTCACTAATTAAATTTCTACATTTTTTAAATTTCTAAATTTCCCCCCTTCATTATTCCTCCCTCCAACTTTTAAAATTTTAAAAGATAATCATCAACATAATTAACCATTAATACATAAACTAAAAAACCAAAAAAGATTAATCTTACATTCAACCATTAATGCATCATATTTAAAAATCAATATTTAACTTTATACTTTTTCCCCCTCAGTAGTTATAACACCTAAAACATAATCATTTTTAACCATAAGTAGAACAACTGCAAAGCCAAAAGAAAAGGTTAATCTTCCATTCTTGCTTTCTTTTTATATTTTTTCCAGTCTTTCTGCATCCCTCCTACTTCTATTTTGAGGAGGTTTTTCATTTTAATTTGAGGTTGATGTAACTTCAAAGATTGTCCCCTTTTTGAGAAAATTTCCTCTGATTTAGAGCCCCCAAATCGCCTCTTCTTGCTTATATAAATCAGTTCATTCCTTCGCCTGTAGGACCAAAGTTTGTCAAGAGTTTGTGAAAAAAAGTTCAGTTGTTTCTTTTCTATTAAATGTATAAATGCCACTGGCAAATCTCCTTCATCTTCTGAAACTTCGAAAGTCTGGTCATTTACTACTTTTTTCCAAACCAAGTCATAATTTTGAAAGATTCTATCAATTTTTCCAAAAAGAGCAGAGAATAAGCTCGAAAATTCTTGAGAAGATTCTTCCACCTTCTCTGCTGCAATCAGAATATCTCCTGAATTGTCATCATGCTCCGTACTTGTTTTTGTCTCCTCAGTCATTTCTGTTGTTATCCTTTTAAGAATTGCTATTTGATTACTTATAGCTGCAGTATGATTATTCATGGCTTCTTTTATAAATTCTGTAAATTCTGCATCAAAATCCTTATAACTCTGTAAATCAGACAACTGTTTCATTTCTGAGACCTCCAAATAGCTTCCAGCATTTTCAAGATCTCCTTTCTTAGAAGCCATTTTATTTTAAAAAGATTTTCTTTCTTCCCACAACCATAAAATCATAAAGTCAGAGCCATCCTTTTGAGCAGCTTTCAGCAATTTTTTTATAAATCACCAAACAAAATAATCTTTTCCCAAACAGCTCTTCAAAATCTATTCCAGCAACTTAAAACCAGTCTCTGAGCACGAGTCTATTAGCAAAAACTTTCCTTTCTAACTTTCACTTTTAAAATCGCAACAAAGAAACGCCATCTTTACTTCCAGCTCAGAAAATCCAATTAGAAACATTGTATCCCCGGAGTTAAGTATTATACTTGCAAAAAGCTTGTCCTCCTGCTTCTGTTCCGCCTGCTTTTTTGAAATCATTTAATCTTCTGTTTGACAGCAGAAATTGGACGCAACGCCTAGCTCTGTAAAAAAAAAAACAGAGTCCCCCCGGATCCGGAGCTTCAGTGGGCTGAACGGGGAGCTCTCGCCCTCCTAACCCCTGGAATTAATCCAGGGGTTTTCGGGGAGCTCTACCCTCACCCACCTGCTCTCCTCCCTTTCTTTTCCTGAAGGGGAGATTTTCAAGCCGTTTGAC
This sequence comes from Arizona elegans, assembly GCA_022577455.1. Taxonomy (NCBI): domain Eukaryota; kingdom Metazoa; phylum Chordata; class Lepidosauria; order Squamata; family Colubridae; genus Arizona; species Arizona elegans. The sequence goes on from JAKOOJ010000005.1 coordinate 103,285,147, forward strand.
AGCTGATTAACGCTGTCAGAACGGCTCAATGGGATCGCAGGGGCGGCGGTCTAAAAAGACCGTCAATGGCGCTGCGGAGCCAACCCGGAAGTCAGGTCCTCACACTTTTGACCAGTCATCATTTATGCCATCATTTATCTTCTAGTCCAGAGATCTCCAACCTTGGCAACTTTAAGCCTGGCAGATTTCAACTCCCACAATTCCCCAACCAGCTATGCTGGCTAGAGAATTCTGGGAGTTGAAGTCCACAAGTCTTAGAACTGCCAAGTTTGAAGGCCTCTGAGTTAGGGCTTTGGGGCAAGCCTTTTGGGGAGGGGGTCCTATTCGGTGAGACTCCCTGCCTCTCAGGAAGCATCAGGCCCAGGCAGAGAAAGTTGCCAAGGTGGGAGATCTCTGGACTAGAAGACCTCCAAAGGTCCCTTCCAACTCCGTAATTCTAGTATTGGCAAGCAAGCACAGTTAAGCTCCTTAAATCCTCCAGAGCCTGAGAAGATGGTAAAGCAAATCCCCCCACCCCCCCAGCTTTCTGCCCAGAGCCTTTTCCTCCCTTCCTAAGGCTGCATCTCCCCTAGTTTTGAAGGAACTTCAGTCGCAACACTCAGAGCGCGATCTAGATTGGGATCTACATTGATGTGGCGCAACTTCAGGATCGCCCCCTTTCTGCGCTGAGGCAGCAGCTCACGATTGGGGGGACTGAGCCAGCCTAACCTGGCTCAAATCAGTGGCCCAAGCGCCAGTTCTGGCTTCTCGCAGATCGGCGGGCTCGGCTGGCTCTCTCCGCAGATTTGCTGCCTCACTTTGATCAATCAATCCAGCCCCACTTTCTCCCTGCCTCCGCAGTGGAACCAACTCTGACATCGCTTCAGCAACCCTCAGCGTTGCCCCTCACCAGGCAAGGGAATGCCATCGCGCTCCGAGGGAGCCACAGCAAAACCCAAGGACCGCCCTGATTGTTGCCGCCGGAGGGATTCAGTTTGCCCGCTCCTCCAACCGTCTTAGTAACGGCGTCCCTGCCTTACAGGGGAAGACGGCGTGGAAAGGGGGAAAAAACCCAACTCCACCGACGCAAAAGAGGCCAACTCGGAAGCGGCCGCTTTAAATTGGTCAGAGCCAGCGAGAAGTTAATTCCCTCTCGCTTTCTGGAATAGGAAGGAAGGAAGGAAGGAAAGGGAGACATTTCTCAGGAAACAGCTGGTGAAAGTTCTTGGATTTAAGTTGAAACATTTAAGAATGTCAGCTAAAAGCCTGATCGCTGACATGAGTTTATGACAGAGCTGTGCCCGTAAGAGAGTAAATCAGAAGAGGGGCTGCTTATTATATATAAAACAGAGGCCTTCAAACTTGGCAGCTTTAAGACTTGTGGACTTCAACTCCCAGAATTCCCCAGAATGGGCTAGGCGGGAGTTGAAGTCCATAGGTAGTAAAAGAGTCACAATTGCCCACCTCTGGGCTAGGGTAGGCTTATGCCGCGCAGGTGGGAGGCAGGACAGGGCGAGGGTGAGCGAGCCAGCAATTTAACAAATGGTTCGGTGTGCTGCGAGGCCAATAAATTACAAAAAAACCCCACCAAACCGTTTGTTAAATTATTGGCTTGCCCGCCCCTTGCCTCGCCCCATCCCCACTATTTATTGGCAAGGGGCGGGGCGAGCCAGCAATTTAACAAATGGTTCAGCCGAACCGGCAGAGTCCCACCACTGGGCAGCGGGGCAGCATTTGCTGGCTGGGCAGCCGGCCTCCCCGCCAGCTGCTTCTGCCAGTGCAAGGGGTGAGGGGGCGGGGGCAGTTCTCACGCTGCTGCTTCCAGCTGGGATGCTTGAGCAGCCAGAAGAAAAAGGAGAGGGGCCACCATCAGGGAGGTGAGCTGCCCCAGGAGGGCCAGAGGAGAGCACAGTTCCTCACACATGGAGACGCCGCTGAGGGGTAAGAGATGTGCTGGCCAGGAGGGGGGGCTGTGCTGTCTTCTTCTCGGCGGTGGGCTGGGGGAGGCACTTCATCCCAGACAGAGTTGGGGCAAAGCTCTCCTGCCTGCTGGCCCCCCCAACCTGAGTCCCAGGAATGCCTATGTCCCTTAGCTACGAAGTGGTAAGTGGAGGGAGGCGGCATTCCCCACCCAACTCTTTCCCTGTCCAGGGCTGCGGAACCGGGTGGTCAGTTGAGATGTCCCGCCACCTCGATGGGGACCAGGGGGGGCAGGCAGGGGGGAAGGTATGAGGACACCTGAAAAGCCAGGCAGAGGTGGTGCATGTGCACTGGCCAACTGGTCTTCATGCGCACATGCACGCCAGAAACCAGCAGATCATCTGCTCTTCTGGTTCCCACCACTTTCGTGTGCACACTCACCAACACTGGTCTAGTCTAATGAAAAGGAGGACTAAGGGAGACATGATAGCAATGTTTGAATGTTTGAGGGGCTGCCACAAAGATGAGGGGACAAAAGATTTTCCAAAGCACCAAAAGGCAAGACAAGAAACAATGTTTGGAAACTAACCAAGGAGAAAAGCAATGTAGAACTAAGGAGAAATTTCCTAATGGTGAGATAAATCAGCCAATGGAATAACTTGGCTTCAGAAGTTGTGGATACTCCATCACTAGAGGCATTCAAAAAGAGACTGGACAACGGTTTGTCTGACATGGTATCAGTCTCCTGCTTGATCAGGGGGTTGGACTACAAGACCTCTGAAGTCCCTCCCAGCTCTATGTTCTATGAATTGAGACTGCAGCATTGATATTGAGTAAATAAATAAATAAACAAATAAACAAATAAATAAATAAATAAATAAATAAATTTATTTCTATACCGCCCTTCTCCCAAAGGACTCAGCCTATTAAAAGCACAAAGACAGACATCAATTAAAAATAATTAAAATTATTAAATAATTTCGGCTCAGTTTTAAAACCCCAAAAATTTAAAACACCCAATTTAAAATCATTACATTGATAGCCCAGCCTGGTGGAACAGAAGGGTCTTGAGGGCACAGTGAAATACATGGAGGTTGGAGATCTTACGCATTTCCGGGGGCAGTTCATTCCACAGGGCTGGGGCTCCCACAGAGAAGGCCCTCCCCCTGGGTGTCGCCAGCCGACATAACTTGGCCAATGGCACCCTGAGGAGACCCTCTCTGTGGGAGCGGAGTGGCTGGTGGGAAGCTATTGGTGGCAGAAGTCGGTCTTGAAGGTACCCGAGTCCTATGCCATGGAGTGCTTTAAAGGTGGTGACCAGCACCTTGAATCGCACCCGGAAGACCACTGGGAGCCAGTGCAGCTCGCACAGGAGGGGTGTCACGTGGGCACAACGGGTTGCACCCATAACCACCCGCGCAGCTGCATTCTGGACCAGTTGGAGCCTCCGAGTGCTCTTCAAGGGGAGCTCCATGTAGAGAGCAACACAGTAGTCCAGCCGGAGATGACAAGGGCGTGAGTGACCGTGCGCAAGGCGTCCCAGTCCAGAAAGGGCTGCAACTGGTGAATCAGGTGAACCTGATAAAAAGTCCCCCTGGCCACAGCCATCATATGCTCTTCTAAAGACAGCCATGCATCCAGGAGGACACCCAGATTGCGAGCCCTCTCTGTGGGGGGCAGAAATTCACCTCCAATAGTCAGCGATGGCACCAGCAGACTATATCGGGATGTCGGAAGCCACAGCCACTCGGTCTTGGAAGGGTTGAGTCTGAGCCTATTTCTCTCCATCCAGACCCGCACGGCCTCCAGGCAGCGAGACATCACCTCAAGGGCATCGTTGGGGTGGTCTGGGGTGGAGATGTACAGCTGAGTGTCATCAGCGTACTGATGGACTCTCACCCCAAAACCACGGATGATCTCACCCAGTGGCTTCACATAAATGTTGAACAGAAGGGGCGAGAGGACCGACCCTTGTGGCACTCCCCATGCGAGGCGCCTCAAGGTCGACCTCTGTCCCCCTGCCAACACAAACTGCGAACGGTTGGAGAGGAAGGAGGGGAACCACCACAGGATGGTGCCCCCTATTCCTAACCCCCTCAACCGCTGCTGCATGATACCATGTCGATGGTATCAAAAGCCACTGAGAGATCTAATAGGACCAGGACAGAGGAGCAACCCCTGTCCTGAGCCCTCCAGAGATCATCCACCAACGCGACCAATGCCGTTTCTGTGCTGTACCCCTGCCTGAAGCCCAACTGGTACGGGTCTAGATAGATAGCTTCATCCAGGTGCCGGGGGAGCTGTTGCGCCACCACACTCTCAACAACCTTCGCCACAAAACAAAGGTTGGAGACCGGACAGTAGTTAGCTAATTCAGCCGGGTCCAAGGAAGGCTTCTTGAGGAGGTGCCTCACCACCACCTCTTTCAGGGTGGCGGGAAAGGCACCCTCACTCAAAGAAGCATTTATAATCCCCTGGAGCCAGCCTCGTGTAACCTCCCAGGAGGCCAGTACTAACCAGGAGGGACACGGGTCCAATAAACACGTGGCGGCACTAATCTTACCCAGAACCCTTTCCACATCCTCGGGAGCCACAGGATCAAACTGTGATAATATTCTCAAGACCTACCCTCGCCTCCTCCCCTGGACTCACCCAGTCAGAGTCCAAGCCTTCCCGAATCTGAGCAACTTTATCATGCAGGAATTGCACAAAATTATCAGCTGGACCCTGCAAGGAATCGTCCCGCACTCCCCCCCCCCGAAGAAGGGAATGAGTCACCCTAAACAGAGCGGCTGGGCGGTTCTCTGCAGATGCGATGAGAGTGGAAAAATGGTTAGATTTCACCGCTTTTATCGTTACTAGGTAGGTCTTGATATAAGACCTCACCAGTGTCTGGTCAGAATCGGATTGCCTAGTCCTCCAGATGCTTTCTAGGCGTCTTTTCTGACGCTTCACCTCTCTCAGCTCCTCAGAGAACCAAGGAGCCAATTGAGATCGGCATCGGGTCAGAGGCCGCAAAGGCACGACATGATCCAAAGCTCCGGCGGCTGCACTCTCCCAGGCGGCCACCAGGTCTTCGGTTGGGTTGTGTGCCAGGGTCTCAGGAAACGGCCCAAGCTCCGTCAGGAACATTTTGGGATCCATCAGGCGCCTGGGATGGAACCATCTGGTCAGTTCCGTCTCCCTGCGGCGGGGGGAAGCGGCTGGAAAGTCCAAGTGAAGGAGCAAATGATCTGTCCATGACAAGGGTTTAATGTCTAAATCCCTTCTACCAAGATCATTCAAACACTGACCAGAGATGAAAATCAAGTCCAGAGTGTGTCCCCCTATGTGAGTGGGGCCTTGAACTAAATGGGTCAGATCCATGGCTGCCATGGAAGCCATGAACTCCCAAGCCACCTCTGACACCTCACCTGCGGATGGTAGGTTGAAATCCCCCATGACAATGAGTCTGGGGGTATCAACCACCACCCTGGCAATAACATTGAGCAGCTCGGGCAGGTTGCCACCATGTGGCAGGGAGCCAGGTAATGGCAGGCTACTCCAATTATTAAAGTCCACATGGTGAGAAGTTGAGTCAGCGTGGAGTAGAACTACTCAACTGAGTGCTGTCTTGATTTTATCTAAAGTAGTTAATGGCCATCTTGTTATTCTGGCTCTTTAATAAACAGAAGGGGAAGAAGAAAAATCTGAGCCAAGTTTTTCTTTTATCGGTGATGGATGGCACAGTAATGGCCATTTCCCGTTCATCCCGTGCCTTGATTTCAGTTAAAGTCTCATTATTCTTTTTTAACTTCTTATTAATGAGGACACGAAAAGGACAAAGGCATCAGTTCCGAATACAAATGTGTTGGGAGAAGGAGAAGGAGAAAGAGAGCGAAAGGAAAGAAATAACTCACTTTATTAAAACAGAACAAGGAAGGACGGGGTTAAATTGAGGAGTCCATCATACTGTTTGGAAAACTGTTCCTAACTGTATCAGCAACTTCTGATGTTGCTTAGCGATCAGTTTCCTGTCTTGGATTTTTTTCAAGGAAAAATCTGCTGTTTCAGGAATATAATAAAACTTAATATTCAACAAATGCTGCACTGGTCAGCATCAATAGACACATCAGCCATAGCAGCTGTTCCTCTACTCGGGTAGCAGTTTTAAATATGAAATTCAACTCTATGATTGCTTAGACCATTGTGAGGGACTTAAGGCCAGGAAATTATATGCAAAATCTTTGTAATGTTAGAACCACAAAAGCTTAGTTGAGCTGCAGAAGGTCAGCAGATGACAGCAAAGTGCTGTGGCTCTCCGGATCTCTGGATATTAATAATCTTATCACATTTATTAATATAAAGAATCAGAACCATCCAGGACAGTGTTGGCGAACTTTTTCGGCACTGAGTGGAGATTTGTTGCTGACTTGGAGAGATGCTCTTATTCCAGTTGAAAGTTATTGATTTCCTGGGAAACAAACTCATATTCATCTTGACACCTCAAGGTTCAGAGAACAGAATTATAACTTAATGTGGCAGTCCAGTAGTGTTTTTGCATTCTTTCCAGTCCTCAGACTCTGGTAACAGTTCAGGTTATGTAGTGTATATTGGAGGTGAGGACCCTTTGAGAGCTCCATGCAATGGAATTTCATTTTAATGTATGTCAATTAGTGTACATTCAAAGTGACAATAAAGTTATTCTAAACCTAAGCCTAAGATTAAGCCTAAACCTAGGCCCAGACAAGATAACTCCTTCTTGCTTAAAAGTCTCTGCTGACCAATTGGCCCCCATCTTCACTGGTATCTTCAATAAATCACTAGAGATGTGTTATGTTCCTTCTTGCTTCAAATGCTCTACTGTCAACCCAGTGCCGAAGAAGCCCACCATCAAGGAACTGAATGACTACAAGCCAGTCGCTCTAACATCTGTAGTCATGAAAACCTTTGAAAGGCTAGTGCTGTCCCACTTGAAAACCATCACGGATCTGCTGTTAGACCCCCTGCAATTTGCATACCGAGGAAATAGATCAACAGATGATGCTGTTAATATGACTCTGCACTACATCCTACAACATCTTGAATCTCCAAAGACCTACGCAAGGGTCCTCTTTGTAGACTTTAGTTCAGCATTCAATACCATCATTCCAGACATTCTTCTAACTAAGCTAAACCAGCTACAGGTACCTGAACACACTTGCAAGTGGATCATAAGCTTCCTAACAAACAGGAAGCAGCAGGTGAAGCTAAGCAGAATCACATCAGATATCTGTACAATTAACACAGGGCCCCTCCAAGGCTGTGTGCTCTCCCCACTTCTCTTCTCTCTGTATACCAATGACTGCATCTCAAACGATCCATCTGTTAAACTACTGAAGTTTGCAGAGGACACAACAGTGATCAGTCTCATTTGAGACAATGATGAATCTGCATACAGACGGGAGGTTGAGCAACTAGCTTCATGGAGCGACCAGAACAATCTGGAACTGAACACACTCAAAACCGTAGAAATGGTGGTGGACTTTAGGAGAAACCCTCCCATACTTCCACCTCTCACAATACTAGACAACACAGTATCAACAGTAGAGACCTTCAAATTTCTAGGTTCTACCATATCTCAAGACCTAAAATGGACACTAACATCAAAAACGTCATCAAAAAAGCACAACAAAGAATGTTCTTTCTGTGCCAACTCAGAAAGCTCAAGGAGTTGCTGATCCAATTCTACAGAGGAATTACTGAGTCTGTCATCTGCACCTCTATAACTCTGGTTTGGCTCTGCAACCCAACAAGACAGACACAAACTTCAGAGGATAATTAGAACTGCAGGAAAAAAAATGGCTACCAACCTGCCTTCAATTGAGGACCTGTATACTGCACGAGTGAAAAAGAGGGCTGTGAAAATATTTACAGACCCCTCGCATCCTGGACATAAACTGTTTCAACTCCTACCCTCAAAACGACTCTATAGAGCATGGCACACCAGAACAACTAGACACCAGGACAGTTTTTTCCCGATCGCCATCACTCTGCTAAACAAATAATTCCCTCAATACTGTCAAACTATTTACTAAGTCTGCATTACTATTAATCTTCTAATCGTTCCCACCACCCATCTCCTTCCACTTATGACTGTATGACTGTAACTTTCTTGCTTGTATCCTTACAATTTATATCAATATTGTTTCCTGATTGCTTATTTGTACCTTGTGACTATCATTAAGTGTTCTACCTTATGATTCTGGGGGGGGGGGATTCAGCTGACACCGTGGCAACACGGACAGGGATTTCTGAGCTCCAGAAACCCCTGCTGACAGCCCCAATCCCAGACGGTCCCTTCAGGACCCCGCAGTCTAGTTTTGACTGCAGTAGTGTAGAGCACATCCCTGCAATCTCAGGGGTACCACAAAGCCCCTGATTGATCCAGGGAAAGCTCTAAAGAGGAGTTGTATTATATATTAAAAATGCAATAGTGGTGGAACAAAAATATTCAGACCTAGAAGGTAGAATTTTGATGATTGAAATAATTGATAACAATATGATAATTCTTTTAATAGCAATATATGCTCCAGATGAAAATCAAAGTGACTTTTATAGAAAATTACATAATAAAATAATTGAAATGGAATATGATAATATATGCATGATGGGGGACTTTAATGGAATTGTGGATGAAAATTTGGATTACAAAACGAATAAGGCAACAAAACATACTAGAAAGATATTACCAAGATCCTTCTTTAAGATGATGGAGGAAATAAATATGAAAGATACATGGAGAGAAAGAAATAGAGAAAACAAACAATATACTTTCTACTCTGATAGACATTTATCTTGGTCCAGATTAGATATGATATGGACAACAATGGATTTGCTGATGAATATAGATTATGTGGAAATAGAAGCCAATTTATGGGTGGACCATAATCCTGTGACAATAACCTGGAAAGGATGAACAAGCAGATCTAGATGGACTTTAAATAATACAATATTAAAAGAGCAAGATTTTGTGCAAAAAATCGAAAGAGACCTGGCTTTCTTTTTTAAGGAAAATAAGAAAGAAGAGACATCGATACAAAACCGCTGGGATACAATGAAGGCATATGCCAGAGGAATAATTATAGACAAGGAAAAGGAATTAAAAAAAAGGCTAACCTCGAAATTATTAACTGATGACTACAAAAGGTTTGAAAAGGAACTCCAGAAAGATCCACACAAGAAGGATATCAAAATCAAAATGAATTCAATAAAGCATAAAATGGATCTACTGGAGAAAGAAGAATTAGCCCCAAAAATAAGAAGTGCCAAATAAAACTACTTCGAAAATGCGAATAAACCAGGCAGATGGTTAGCTTATAAATTGAAAAAGGAAAGAGAATCAAGGAAAATAACACACTTAGTCGATGCACAAGGGCAAAGTAAATCTGGAAATAAAGAGATGGGGAAGATAATACAAGAGTTTTATAGACAACTATATAAAAGAGAGACAATAGAGGAGGAAAAAAGTGCTAAAGTATCTACAAGAAGCAAAACTACCTCGGATTTGTAAAGATGTGGAGGAGATGTTGGAAAGAAACATAACGATGATGGAGTTAACAGAAGCAATCAAGAAGCAAAAGAATGGGAAGGCACCAGGGCCAGACGATCTATCAGTTGAATACTACAGGATGCTACAAGAACCTTTGACCCTCCTACTATTGGAGGTGATGAATGAAGTGATGACAAAGAAGGAAATACCTAAATCATGGACTGAGGCGTATATTACATTGATTCACAAAGAAGACACAGACCCACAACAAATCAAAAACTATAGGCCTATATCCTTGCTAAATTCGGACTACAAAATTTTTGCTTCAATATTGGTGGAGAGACTTAAGAGATATTTGAACAATTTTATACATGCGGATCAAAATGGATTCGTACCAAAAAGACAAATTAGAGACAATATAAGAATAATTTTGGATACTTCAGAATATTATGAAGCCTGAAAAACAGATGGCATTGGTATTTTTAGATGCACAAAAAGTTTTTGATAACGTTAATTGGCGATTTATGATACTTCAAATGGAAAAGATGGGCTTGGTAGGAAATTTATAGAGGCAATTGAAGCTATCTATTTTAAACAGACAGCAAAAGTAATGATAAATGGAGAACTGTCTGATCCCATTGAAATAGAAAAAGGCACTAGACAAGGATGCCCACTGTCCCCATTGTTGTTTATATTGACTTTAGAAGTTTTAAATAGATGCATTAGAGAAAGAAAAGAGATAAAAGGCATGAAAATTTGAAAAGAAGAATATAAACTTCAAGCCTTTGCAGATGATCTGGTCTTTATCATTGAAGAACCATTAACAACAATAAATAAATTGATAGAAACTGTTGGAGAATTTGGCAAAGTAGCGGGCTTGAAAATTAATAAAGATAAAACAAAGATAATGACTAGAAATATGCTGAAAAAACAAAAAGAAGAGCTGATGGAGTTTCAAAAATGCAGGTTACAAACAAAGTAAAATATTTGGGGATATATTTAACACCAAGGTGTAGTGCACTTAAAGAAAATAATTATAATAAGCTTAAACAACAGATAGGGAAAGACTTGGTGAAATGGGGTAATTTGCAGTTATCTTTCATTGGTAGGATCTCAATTCTTAAGATGAATATTCTGCCTAGAATTTTGTACCTATTTCAGACAATTCCATTTAAGTTGGGTAAGGAATTTTTTGTAGACTTAAACAAAATGATACTGAAATATATTTGTCAAGGAAAAAAGGCGAGAATAAAATCAAAACTGTTACAAGATGCTAAAGCTAGAGGTGGTTTTGGTTTACCTAATTTTGAATTGTATTATCAAGCAGCAAGTTTAATGTGGACTAAAAAATGGATAACTTTGAGAAATTCCAGATTATTGAATTTGGAGGGACATGATTTGTTGATGGGGTGGCACGCCTTTATACGGTATAAAGGCACAAAAATACAAGGGTATTTTAGAAGACATCAGATAAGTGAAGCTTTATGGTTGAATTGGGAGAAGGTCAAAAATATCACTATTTGAAGATTCTAACCTGGATATCTACAACTGAAGCTTTTTCATATTCAGTAATATTTAAAAGGGAACAAATTATTAGATATAGTGAATTGTTGGATGAAAAGTGTGAACTTAAATTAAAGCAGGAATTAGAAGATCAGGGATATAAGATGGACTGGTTTTCATATATGCAAATATTTTCTAGATATCGAGAAGATCTCAAACAAGAAGGTTTTTATAATATCTTGACTAATTTAGATAAGATTTTAATGGGCTCTGATGATCATATAATTAAAAAGTTGTATGGATATTTGTTAGAAGCAAAACTGGAAGAACAAGTTAAAGAAACCATGATAGCATGGGGGAAAATTTTGGTTATGGGATTGATTTAGAGAAATGGCAAAAATGGTGGTCACATAATTATAAAATGACAATGTGAACAGCATATAAAGAGAATTTGTATAAGATGTTTTACAGGTGGCATCTACCCCATACGAGAATAGCCAGAATGTTCCAGAATAAATCAGAGAAGTGTTGGAAGTGTCATCAGACTCCAGGATCCTATTACCACATGTGGAGACACAAAGAGATATTGGACTAAGATACACACATTGTTGGAAAAAATGGCAGAGACATATTGATTTTAAACCAGAGATATTTTTATTAGGGATCATACCAGAGACATATAATAAAGAATTGCAATATTTAATTGTGAATCTTTTAACAGCAGCTAGAATTGTATTTGCAAAAAATTGGAAAGGAGAAAGGACACCTGCTGATGAAGAAATTATGAAGAAAATGATGGATTGTGCTGAAATGAGTAAATTGACATTTGAGATAAGAGAACAGGAAGATAAACAATACTATTTGATATGGGATTTATTTTACCAATGGATAGAAAATAAAACATGGAGATAAATATGAAATATGAAGTTGAGATTTAAAAAAAAGGGAAATATTTCTTTATGAAAATCAGCTTGGGTCATATATTGATACTTTGAAGATGGGATTGCACAAAAGGATGTTAACCGATCGATATACTGTCTGTAATTGTTTGGAATGATTATGTTTTTATGTTTCAATTTTGTTCTAAAATAAAAAATTGTTTTTTAAAAAAGTGTTCTACCTTATGATTCTTGATGAACGTATCTTTTCTTTTATATACACTGAGAGCGTATGCACCAAGACAAATTCCTTGTGTGTCCAATCACACTTGGCCAATAAAGAATTCTATTCTATTCTATTCTATTCTATTCTATTCTATTCTATTCTATTCTATTCTATTCTATTCTATTCTATTCTATTCTAGCCTAGCCTAGCCTAGCCTAGCCTAGCCTAGACTAAGACTAAGACTAAGACTAAGACTAAGACTAAGACTAAGACTAAGAGGGAGGGAAGGAGGGAGGGAGGAAGGAAGGAAGGAAGGACGGTCAAGGGAGGGAGGGAAAGAGGAGGGAAGGAGGAAAAGGAAGGAAGGAAGGAAGGAAGGAAGGAAGGAAGGAAGGAAGGAAGGAAGGAAGGAAGGAAGGAGGAAGGAAGTGTATATTGGAGGTGGGGACCTTTTGAGAGCTTAAATGCAACAAAATTTCATTTTAATGTATGCTGATTAGAGTATATTCAAAGTGATAATAAAGTTATTCTAAGTCTAAATTAGTGATTCTTTTCTTTCCTCCCTCGAAAGCCATTCTGTGACTGTGTGTGTGTATGGGAGTCCCTGACATAACTTGTTGTTTAGTGACTGCTCGTGGTTACAACAACATTGGAAAAAGTGACTTATGACCATTTTTCAAACTTATGACTGTTGCAGCCTCCCTGTGATCAAAACTCAGATGCTTGGCAACTGGCTCATATTTATGATGGTCGCAGTGTCCCGAGGACAGGGGATTGCCTTTCATGATCTTCTGACAAGAAAAGTCCAATAGGGAAGCCAGAATTACTTTACAACTTAATGTTACTAAGCTAACCACTGCAGTGATTCGGTTAACAGCGGTGGCAAGGAAGGTCACAAAATGGGGCAACACTCACTTAACAACCATCTCACTTTGCGACAGAAAATTTGGACTCAGTTGTTCATAAGTCAAGGACTACCTGCACGATTGTGCATCAGTTGGGGAGAATTCAACTCAGTGGATAATCTTAGATGACAAGGATCTCATTATTGATATTTGTAGGAGTTTTCTGGGGTTGGAGTTCACCCGTGTCTGGTGGATGGAGATTTGTATTTTGTTTCTGGCTGAGAACTCCAGAGAAAGAAGCCAAATGATAACAACATGAAAATGCTGGGGACATGTATGCACACAAGGCAGAAAACATCCCAGGCGGAACCTTTTCGAATTGAGACAAGGATCTGGCCACTTTCTGGTTTTCCTTTTAGGCGATATCCAAGCCTGTTTGCTCATTAGATTTTGACATCAGCTTCTCAACATGAATGTTGAACTTGGTTGACTTTGACATGTTGTTCTTTGAAATGCACTCAGGGTTTCCCCCCACCCCCATTTATTTATATCTCTAAACGGTGATTTTCTTAAAATATATTCTTTGTTTCTTAGAACATAGAATAATAGAGTCAGAAGGGACCTTGGAGGTCTTCTAGTCCAACCCCCTGCTTGAGGAGGAGACCCTATATCATTCCAGACAGAGGGCAGCCCAGTCTCTTCTTGAAAACCTCCAGGGATGGAGCCCCCACAACTTCCGGAGGCAACTTCTGTTCCATTGGGTTAATTGCTCTCACCGTCAGGAAATTTCTCCCTGGTTCTCATTCAAGGGTTCTTGTGGTTTGGCACAATATTTTACAGCAATTGAGAGCAGCTACTTCTGTAAAGTAGGGTAGGAAGTTAGCACCAGTGGTGGGTTGCCCCCGGTTCACACCAGTTCTATCGCACCGCCCACCATCCCCGATGTCATCAAATTGCTTCTGCACATGCACAGAAACTTTTGCACTTGCGCAGAAGAGCGTGTGTGTGCATGAGCAATGCGAGTGCGTGCGCGTGGCCCCACGGCCTACCGGTAGTAAAGTTAAGTAGAACCACCCCTGGTTAGCACCCACCCCTCTCCTAGGAAAATGAAATATTTTAGGGAATATTAAAAGAGCAAAATATTTCCCCTAAAAGGGAGGCAGAAACTCAACCCTCCCCCCCCGCACCTTTGTCAATGGGCCATTAAGGCCAGAGCCAGTCCATTCTACATAACAAAGATAGGATTAGCCCTCCACCCACCTAGAACAGAACTCACCACATGGCACCTGGGGAGATTGCATCAACCAGCAAGGGACACAGACAGCCTACCAAGCTAGCCATGACCTCTGACAGCAAGCAGTCAAGGTCCTCTTCCTTTGCCCCAGGAATTTCAAAGCCCAGGGAGGGCATAGAACCCTCAGCATCTCTTCCCTTTTTTCACCCAGGAGCTCCAAGGCATGTGATCCCCCTTTTTCCCAGGACCTCAAACCATGTGATTCCTGTCCACCATTAAAACCACTTTCTCCCCACTTGGAACTGAACCCAGAAGGACGTTTCTTCCAACAGCAGTCATTTCCATGAAGCAAAATGAATGGGTTTTTTTTTTTTTTTTAATTTCATTTCTCCCAGTTGTGGTCTTCTAGGTTTCCAAAGACTCACAAGTGTTGCTTTCACATTCAGTTTATTTTTTTTTAATTTGGAAAAGTGAGAACAGCAGCTCATTTTGCAGGATTCTCACATAGAAGTCTGAGTCATCCTTTTTTTTTCCCCTTTGCAAAATGGATGCAACAGCACTGGGATATCTTGCAAGGTGGAATAAATCATATTCTTCCAGCATTGCTTAAAAAGGAAAATGCCTTGAACCTCACGAACTCTTGTCTTTGGTGCTGCATGCTATTGTCTGATCACAGTTCTTCCAAAAGGTTTGATTTCTGGGTTGCTATTTTTTGACACCACTCTCTGCTCTAGATAATTCACATTGCCTGACAGAGGAGGAATAAAGTTATAAAATTAATGAGGGCATTTTTGCTCTAGTCACGAGTTGGTCATTCTCCCTTATTATTGAATTCATTCACTGGCTTGACAAAGAAAATCAGACGCCAGTGGCCACGCATTTTATCTTGTATTTTCAAGTTCTAGCCAGCTGAAATTTAAACAGGGAAAGTATGTCATACCAGGGAAGAAAGATACTTGGTTGGGAGAACCATCACTTCCATATTTACAAATACAGACAATCCTTGACTTCCGAACACAATTGAGCCCAAAATTTCTGTTGTTCAAATGAGCTTTATGACCTTTCTTGCCACAGCTGTTAAGGGAATCTGGCTTCCCCATTGACTTTGCTTGTCAGAGGTTGCAAAAGGGGATCACATGACCCCAGGACACTATGACCGTCATAAATATGAGCCGGTTGCCAAGTGACTATGGGGATGCTGCAGCGGTTGTAAGTGTAAAACACAGTCATAAGCAGTGGTGGGATTCAATATTTTTAGCAACCGGTTCTGTGGGCGTGGCTTAGTTGGGGGTGTGGCTTGGTGGTCATGTGACTGGGTGGGCGTGGCTATCTGCATAGGGACTACTCAGAGGGCTAAAAAAAGTTATTTCTGACTGGTCCTCGCACTTTT
Source organism: Arizona elegans (assembly GCA_022577455.1). NCBI lineage: Eukaryota > Metazoa > Chordata > Lepidosauria > Squamata > Colubridae > Arizona > Arizona elegans. The sequence continues at coordinate 103,300,632 of JAKOOJ010000005.1, forward strand.
GACCAGTCCTCGCACTTATGACCATCCTCACATTTATGCCTGTTGCAGCATTCTTAACAACCGTGTCACTCATTGTTACGAGTAAATGCCTAACTGTGTATACACCATTGCATAGACTGACCCACTGACCCCTCCTCCCTCACTTAGCCCTTCCCATAACTCCTCCTTACCTTGACTCCACCTCCTCCATATATAAGGCTGTGCACAGAAGTCCAGGACCAGTTCCAAATGAGTATCTGAAAAGAAAGAAATGGAGTAAATAAATACATTGAACTCAAAGCCTATCGTGACTGTGATTATTGGGCAAGATCCTTGGAAAACTTACTTCTCAATATGGTAGCAGAGGACGGTTGTGCCCAATAAACAGAACTAAAATCGGAAATGGAAGGAAGGATGAACACAAGGTCCACCACCAGGCTGATGGCAGAGCTGGGGGAACCTGAAGGTGCCACCGTCAGAATCCCAACTGCCTTGGAGATGGAGGAACTGGACCAAACAAACAGAAGTGTGAGGCCAAAAGAAAGTGCAGCCAGGCACGCCAGAGACAGATCACCCGAGAGAGATGAACTAAAGGACATCATACAGAAAATGATAGACACCTCCATAAGCAAGGATGAACTCATCGCGAAGCTCTGGGACCTTCTAGATGACCAGGGAGCAGCGATGAGCCCCCAGGAGCAAGACCATGAGGCTGCCAGACCGGTAAGACAGAGATACCCCCTGGCAGAGACCCAAGACCCAAACGGTTCCAGTTTCGCGCCATGCTCCCGGCAGCCATCTTGGGATGGCCACCGACCAATAGGGAGCCAGGATTCAAATCCAATGGCGCCAAATGAAAGAAACCCCAGAACAAATGGGGGAACAGCCAAAGGCACCCCAGAAGGGACACACCAAGGCATCTGGAGCTCGCCTCCCGAGCTCGAAGCCAGAAAGACACCCAAGGCCCTAGCAGCCACAATAGGCCCTGCACGCAACCCCTTCATGCCAGCCATGCACCTCAGAGACACCGCCGCGAACTGAGGGAGCTACGGGGAGGCCATCGATGATAGCACACACACCCAGATACTCCACCCGATGACCAACCCCCACGAAGACAACCGCAGGGCACCAACTACGTTTGAATCATGCAGATGGCAGGACTCGAACCCAGCACCCACAGCACCAAGCATAAGAGGCCCGAGGGGAAGAGGCCACACCAGCTACTCAACCCCCATGTAGCCTCCGCCCGGCCTACTCACGTGCCCAGGGACCAGCAATCAAGGATCGGGGCCCACCGCAGCCGCCACGCCGCAGAACCCCAGAAGTCCTCGACTTACGACCGCCTCGCCTCCTCGACTCTCTCCAGCCTCCTGCATGGATCCGAATGCCCAGCGATGGATGCCTGCCTCCAGAGATGAAGCCGGACACCCCAGGAGTGAGATGGGACCCCCAACTGGAGGCCTAGGCCAAGGCCTAAGAGCAGCAACAGCCAGCTACTCTCCCATCAGCTACAGAAGTGAAATGGGCTTCGCACATGCTCAGTCGGCTCCTGCAAGAAGAGAAGGAGAGAACATAAATCCAAGTCTGTACAGAGCTGCAAACAGCATACTCAAGCCATATTGTGAGTTCCCTCACCTGAGACACCATGGGCAGCAACAGACTGTGAGTAATTCATCACACAACTCAGGGAATTTACCAGCTAACTTTCCCACTTTTAAATTAGATGGATCAAACCTCATGCAGTGGAATCACCAACTCCAGGTTTTATTTTTAAAAGAGGATCTACTGTTTTTAGTTGATGACCCCCCCCACACACAAAACCTTGGACTTTAGAAACAGATTGCTTGCATCACAGGGCTTACTATTTAATTATAGCAAGTATCCCACCAGGTGTATACCCCAGCCTAAGACATTATCTGACTGTGTCTGAGATACAGCAGAGAATATTTAATCTGTTCTATAGTAAAAGCGCTGCCACCACAGCAAGGATATCCAGGGAATTCCACTCTGCCAGGCATAAAGCAGGGACTCCCATGGATGAACATATACTGAACCTGAATGCCACAAGAACTGAACTGATACAAAGGGGGGAGGATATATCCGAAGAGAGCATGAAGAGCATTGTCATCAACTCCCTGGACTCCAGTTGGGACAATTTTATAATGCAGCTGGATAGCATAGGCTTAGGCCACCTCACACTCGAGTCACTGACAAATAGGATAATAGCAGAAGATAGCTTAAGGAGGGACCGCTCCATCAGCCGCAGGGACAGCAGGCCAACTAAGAAAGTTGAGTTCCAAACCAGGAACCTAGACTACCCAGAATGTTTCACTTGTGGTTCAAAGAACCACTATAAACGGGATTGTCCAAAAAACTCAAGGGGAAGGGACCACACCTACCAAAGGGAAAGGGGAGGCAGGAAGCCGGAGGCTCCCGATAGATTCCCATCAGAAAACAGATACAGGCGCAGGGACTCCCCCGACCCAAGGGACAGAGGGGGAAGCAGGGACAGCTCTAGGGAGAGCCGACCAGGGTCCATGTATGGGATCGGGGAGAACACACCCACCCACCCACAAACTAGAGAAGGAGAAGCATGGCTCATCGACTCGGAAGCCACCAATCACACAACTCATGACATAAAGATACTGACCTCATTCACAGAGGAAAACTACCACATTAAGATGGCCAATCAAAACAGGGTCCTGGTAACAGGGAGAGGAAACACTTTCATAAGCGGAATAGGCAAAGTAGAGGGGGTATTACTCATACCCGAAATACCCCACAACATTTTAGCAGTGCTTAAACTGAGCAAGGACATGGGCATAGAGATCACCTTCAAAGAGGGAAAAGCCTACATGACCAGAGACAGGGAAAGCATCGCCAAAATAGTCATTGATGGAGGAGTAACATACCTCCACCCTAAAAAGAATAACCAGACCCAAGTTATCGCCCAACTAGAAAACACTGAGAACAAAGTCAACACACATGTTGAGGCAGAGGGGGGCAGGGAAGATGACCCCATCGAAAACAACACAACACACAGAGGGAAATTGTTAATAGGCAAACCCATTCACGATAACTGCGCCCATTTGCTACATAGAAAATTGAGCCATGCCAGCTTCCCAGTCATCCAAAAAATGATAGAATGTACCAGTGATCTGAAAATAAAAAACTGCAAAAACTACTTAGAGTGTTCTGTATGTAAAACATCTAAGTTAAAAACCAAACCCAGACCTAGAAAAGCCACCCGTACCAACAATTCTATCTTCCACCTGGTACATATGGACATTGTGGGCCCCATGAAGCCCTCTATAAAATACAAAAGGAAATATTTTCTGACAATAGTAGACGACTACAGCCGCTATGGCTTTGTGTATACCATTAATCATAAAGACGAGGTATTCCAAAAATTTAAAGAGTTTTATAAGAGAATGGAAACGCAACACAACACAAAGATTAGGCAAATAATGACAGATAGGGGGTCTGAGTTCTTATCAAGGGAATTCTCGAACTGGTCAAAGATGCACGGGATAATACACTACAAGACTTCTCCCTTTTCCACGTTCCAAAATGGAGTCGTAGAGAAGAGGAATGGAGTCCTACAAACAATGATGAAATGCGCCCTAGAGGATGCGGGGTTAGGACAGCCATTCTGGGCGGAAGCCCTCAACTACTCAAATTATACACTGAACAGACTCTGGTCTAGCATAATAGGGAAAACACCTTATGAGGTGATGTACGACCAAAAACCAAAGATTGCGCACCTGCACATATTTGGAGTCACGGCGGATGTGCACATCCCCAGGCAACTGAGGCGAAAAGGAGACAAGGTCTCCAGGAGATTAAGGTTCATGGGGTATGAACCAGGCACAAAAGGCTAGAGATTCATTGACAGGGACAACAGGTTCATCGTATCCAGAACAGTGGTGTTCCACAAGAACGCCAACTGGTCTAAGATACACCTCAACGAGACACTCATCAGACAGGACGACACAAACGAATCAAGAGACAAAAGCAAACCCATCACATTAGAAGCAAATACACAAGACAAAGACCAAGACACCATGAGGTAGCCACCAAGGAGTGGAAGGAAGACCACCCCATCATCAAGGTAGACACGGTCACAGAGAAGGAGGCCAAATACATGCATGACACCGACACAAGACCCATGAGATCTATCAGACCCAACAGAAACAAAATGCCCAAGAGATTTGAAGATTATGTCATGTCCATTCACCCAAATAGAACAACACCCAACTCATACGAAGAAATCATTAGCCTGCCGCAGGTAGAGAGAGATAGGTGGGAGCAAGCTATGGAAAGGGAGATGGCTAGCCTGCGCGAACTGAACGTGTACACCCCCTCTGAGGTCCCAGCCAATAAGACACTCATAGGCACGAAGTGGGTTTTCAAAATCAAGGAACTCGAAGACAACAAGGCCCTCTAAAAGGCAAGATTCGTAGCTCAGGGGTTCGCCCAAAGGTATCCAGACGACTACACGGATACCTACTCACCCACAGTTAGGGCAGAGAGTGTCAAAAGTGCCCTAGTAGTTGCATCTATCTTAGGCCTAGAAGTCTACCAATTTGATGTTCAAACTGCATACCTCCATGCGAAGTTAGACAAAGAAATATATGTCAGGGCACCCCCAGGGAAAGGCGCAAAAGAGGGAGTCACTTGGCTACTAAACAAAAGTTTGTACGGTTTAAGACAGTCTGGGAAAAGATGGTATAAATGCCTAGCCAAAACACTCAGGGACATGGGTTTTACCGCCACATCAGCAGACCTCTGCCTCTTCGCCAAGAGGGAGGGCACATCGGTCGAATACGCACTCGTTTACGTAGACGACATCCTGTACATGGGGCAGCACAAGCAAAATTGCGATAAATTCGCCAGAGAACTGGGGAAACAATTCACACTCAAGACCCTAGGGAAAGTCAATAAATATCTAGGAGTACAAATCGAGAAAACAGAGAACGGGTTCAAGGTTTCTCAAAAGGAGAAAATATTAGAACTTATACATAGATGCAACATGAGGGACGCTAAGCCATGCGAAACCCTCCATGCAAACAGACTTCTTGAAACATATGCACGAAGAGGGGGAGTCATTTAAGAACAACACCTTGTATAGATCTGTCATTGGATCCCTCCTGTATATTGCCAATTGGACAAGGCCCGATATCATCTTAGCTATTAATTTATTATCCAGACATGTCAGTGAACCCAAGGTATACCACTGGGAAGGGGTGAAGCAAGTAATCAGGTACCTGAAACATAGCATAGATGCGTACCTATGCCTGGAACCATCCAAATCCAAAGAACCGGCGCTGACCTGCTATGCGGACACTGACTGGGCGGGTGATACCAAGAGCAGGAAAAGCACATCAGGTTACGTGTTCCTCATTAATAACTGCCTGGTACACTGGTATACCAGCAAACAGAACCTGGTTGCCACATCCACGGCAGAAGCAGAGTACATCTGCCTATCAAAGGCAGCTAACAATTTAGTGTGGTTTGATGACCTGCTCTCTGAAATATGGACTGAACCGGCTTACCCTATAACTATCCACGAGGACAATAAAGCAGCCATAGACATCTCTAACGCAGAAGCAGTGGGTCAGAGGTCCAAACATATCGACATCAAGCATAAGCACGTCAGGCAATTATCAAATGTAGGTTTCATTAGGGCCGTACATTGTGAAACCTCTGAGCAAGTCGCGGACATTCTAACGAAACCATTACCAAACAAGCAACACACATATCTCACATCAAAACTAGGGGTGACCATGTCGGGTACAGAATCAACCCCGAATGTTAGGCATTTAGAGGGGGATTTGTTACAAGTAAATGCCTAACTGTGTATACACCATTGCATAGACTGACCCACTGACCCCTCCTCCCTCACTTAGCCCTTCCCATAACTCCTCCTTACCTTGACTCCACCTCCTCCATATATAAGGCTGTGCACAGAAGTCCAGGACCAGTTCCAAATGAGTATCTGAAAAGAAAGAAATGGAGTAAATAAATACATTGAACTCAAAGCCTATCGTGTCTGTGATTATTGGGCAAGATCCTTGGAAAACTTACTTCTCACTCATTTCACAACTGCTTCTCTTCACCATGGTGACAAGATAGGGCGAAAACGTAAAATGTGAGGACAGTTGTAAGTTAGAGGACTGGTCAAAAGTGCGAGGACCAGTCAAAAATAACATTTTCAGCCCTCTGAGTAGTCCATATAAACAAAAGGACTACCCAGAGGGCTGAAAAAAGTTATTTCTGACAGGTCCTCGCACTTTTGACCGGTTTTCGCACTTATGACTGGTCATCATTTATGCCCATTGTAGCATTCTTAACAACTGTGTCACTCATTTCACAACTGCTTCTCTTCACCATGGTGACAAGATAGGGCAAAAACATAAAATGTGAGGACAGTCATAAGTTCGAGGACTGGTCAAAAGTGTGAGGACCACTGAAAAATAACTTTTTCAGCCCTCTGAGTAGTCCATATGCATAAAAGGATACAGCAATAGAGAGGGAGGAAGGAAGGGAAGGGAAATTAGAGTAGGAGTGAGGGTAAGAGAGGGAGGAAGAAAGGAGGAGAAGGAGAAAGGAAGAGGAAGTAGGGAGGAGAAGAAGAGGTGGGGAAGAGAAAGTAAGAAGGAAAGAAAAGAGAGTGGTGGTAGGTTTGAGGAGAAAGATTGCTGTACAATAAAAAAGATGAAAGGGAAGAAAGCCAACCCCAAACAAATATAAAAATATTAAGATAAAGAATGAATTGTTAAACTTTAAAGAATAAAAGAGAACAAATATGAATAAATAGCAATAATTAGAAACACACAGACAAACATACAATGTATTTTCTTTGAACAGAGTATTTGGCCGGTTCACAAATTTAAACAGTGTTTAGTCATTTCAATTAAATTTACAATTTCTATATTTCCTTTTTGCCATATTTATTCCTCATCTATTTTTTAAAAAAACCAATATTACCCTTCATCCTCATTTCTAATCTTAATCAAATTCAATTTTTCCCTTCTATTCTATATTATACCCCTTCCCATTGTCATCTATTTTTATATCCATCCTCAGATTGGTTAATTATGTAATATTACAGTTTAATACAAATTCAACATTTTAATATAAATCAATTAGTTATATAACTATCTTTTTTGTATATTAATCAATATGAACATGAATATTCCAATTATTTCCATGCAATCCAATTTCTTACAAATCAATTAATTATATTTACCAATAATAATAAACCAAATAATTTCCCCCATATATTCCTCCAAACCACAGCTTAACCATTTCTGCTTTCAACACAATATACAATTAATAGTATCTCAATTATTACAATTCCCTAGTTAAATAGAGCTTTTTTTCTTTTGTGTTTTAAAATCTTGAACTCTCCTCTTTTGCCCTAAATTTCCCATTGTTTGCAGTTTTGCACCTACCTTTTTTTGGTGAGGAAAAAGAAAAAGAAATCTCTCTGCCTCATTTTGTCACGTTGCAGCAAAGACCCTGCTTTACTTTCAGTTTTGCTTTTTCAGCATAGCTAAGGGGAAAAAAAATCTGCTCCAGCACTCTTTGTAGATAGCAACAGAGCTCTGGTGAGAGCAAATCAGCTGAGAGTTGGGAGGCCGATCTAATCAACTTGAGCTAATTAACCCATGCTGAAGCTGAAGGGGCTGCTTTTTCTTGCTGTTTGCTTGCAAGGAGGTAAGTGCTGCGAGACACAGGCCAAAGGGTGGGAGCCACCCTCCTTGCCACTTAGCCCCCCCTGCCGCCCCCCTTACCTCTTACTGCCCCTAAGGCATTCCACCGCCCCCCAGGGGGCAGTACCGCCCACTTTGGCAACCACTGGCTTAATTACTTAACTACTTAACAACCGGTTCTACCGAAGTAGAATCCCACCACTGGGTCTACCCATTTATTTTTGCAGACGTCATTTGTTTTCTTTTAACACTGATCAGCTGTAGGGCAGCCCTTTGAAGCCCCGCGGCAGCTGCGAGGCCAATAAAATTATAAAAAAACACCGAACCATTTGTTAAATTGCTGGCTTGCCCACCCCTCACCCAGTGGTGCAGAGGGGCGGGACAAGGGGTGGGGCGAGCCAGCAATTTAACAAACAGTTCAGCCGAACCACCTAGAACTGGCAGAATCCCACCACTGGTCATAAGTCACATTTTCAGGGCCATTGTAGCTTTGAATGGTCACTAAATGAATATATTGCAAATGGAGGACTATCTGGGCAACCCCCAGAGGAGAAGAAAAAGGTAATCCGCCTGTAATGCAACTTTCTTCCCTATTTTTTTTATCCTGCTGACACAAAGCCCTGAAACTACTTTAGCCACAGCCTGGACTCTCTCTTAGTCACTTCCCCTTTGGTCCCTCAGGAAGCCTCAAAAAGACTAAGTGCTAGCCCTAAACGTAATGCCAAATGCTGCAGACTCCATTCAGAGAAGAACAAAAGCACAGAAACCTACAAAAAGATCTCCCTGGGATCTGCTTTATTAATATGATTATGAATTCCATGTATCTAGCTGTGTCTGACTTGGGATTCTGTGGTTGAAATCCCTCCTACAAGCCATAACTGGCTTCTTCTTCTTCTGAATATTGGAAAGAGGTTCCTGTGATTTTGTTGGGTTGGGTTGGGTAGGGTTGGGTTGGGTGAAAGCAGGGTTTTATGCTAGCTGGAAATTTAAAGTTTGTTAGTTTTGTGGGGAATGAAGATGTGATTGGTAAGATATGGGAAAGAAACTAATAATAAATGAGTTAATAGATCTTGCTGGAGTGTGTTTCAACTGTTTAGGTCAGAGAGATGTCAAAAATCTGTCATCTCCAAGTTCAAAGACATGCTGATATGGCACAAATTGCAGGCACTTTTATGGTCTCCACAAACCACCTTGAATGTCAGTTAGATTCCAAAGCAAGGGTATATTTTGAATGTGTGTATCTTCTCTTTAAAATGCTTTCTTCTGCTTTCAGTTGCACGGTATATCCGGTGGACAGAAAGGCTCCATAGCTTTGGAATCCACGAATAGGTTTGTAAAATGTCAGCTTCTGCTTAGGAAGCCTTTATATGAGGGGTCCTTGGTGCTCTCTGAGCTTGTTGTTTTCTTGCAGATGTTTCAGTATCGAAAGTAGATAACATCATCAGTGCATCGGGCTTCAGGCAGGGGCACAGCACAGAAACGGCATTGGTCGTGTTGGTGGATGATCTCTGGAGGGCCCGGGACAGGGGTTGCTCCTCTGTCCTAGTCCTATTAGATCTCTCAGCGGCTTTTGATACCATCGACCATGGTATCATGCTGCAGCGGTTGAGAGGGTTAGGAGTAGGGGGCACCGTTTTGCGGTGGTTCTCTTCCTTCCTCTCTGGCCGCTCGCAGTTTGTGTTGGCAGGGGGGCAGAGGTCGACCTCGAGGCATCTTGCATGGGGAGTGCCACAAGGGTCGGTCCTCTCGCCTCTTCTGTTCAACATTTATGTGAAGCCGCTGGGTGAGATCATCCGTGGTTTTGGGGTGAAGTGTCACCTGTACGCTGATGATACTCAGCTGTACATCTCCACCCCAGACCACCCCAACGATGCCCTTGATGTGATGTCTCGCTGCCTGGAGGCCGTACGGGCCTGGATGGGGAGGAACAGGCTCAGACTCAACCCATCCAAGACCGAGTGGCTGTGGTTGCCGGCGTCCCGATATAGTCAGCAGACGCCATCGCTGACTATTGGGGGTGAATCCTTGCCCCCCACAGAGAGGGCTCGCAATCTGGGTGTCCTCCTGGACGCACGGCTGTCTTTAGAAGAGCACTTGACGGCCGTGGCCAGGGGGGCCTTCTATCAGGTTCGCCTGATCCGCCAGTTGCAGCCCTTTCTGGACCGGGACGCCTTGCGCACGGTCACTCATGCCCTTGTCACCTCCCGGCTGGACTATTGTAATGCTCTCTACATGGGGCTCCCCTTGAAGAGCACTCGGAGGCTCCAACTGGTCCAGAATGCGGCCGCGCGGGTGGTTATGGGCGCAACCCGTTGTGCCCGCGTGACACCCCTCCTGCGTGAGCTGCACTGGCTCCCAGTGGTCTTCCGGGTGCGATTCAAGGTGTTGGTTACCACCTTTAAAGCGCTCCATGGCATAGGACCCGGGTACCTTTGAGACCGTCTCCTGCCACCAATAGCCTCCCACCGGCCAGTCCGTTCCCACAGAGAGGGTCTCCTCAGGGTGCCATCAGCCAAGTTATGTCGGCTGGCGACACCCAGGGGGAGGGCCTTCTCTGTGGGAGCCCCAGCCCTGTGGAATGAACTGCCCCCAGAAATACGCAAGATCTCCGACCTCCGGGTGTTCCGCTGCGCATTGAAGACCTTGTTGTTCCACCAGGCAGGGCTGTCAATATAATCATTTTAAATTGGGGTATTTTAATTTTTAGAGTTTTAAATCAGCCAATTCTATTTAATTATTTTAATTTTTAATTATTGTTGTGTCTTGTATTTTTAAACTGGCTGTACACCGCCCTGAGTCCTTCGGGAGAAGGGCGGTATAGAAATAAATTATTATTATTATTATTATTATTATTATTATTATTATTATTATTATTATTATTATTATTATTATTTCAACCCTGAACTATAAATATTTTCCTTTATTAATTCCTGAAGCTTACGTAGACGTCTGAGGCTTTCACACAAAGACTGGTTAATACCAACAATCCCCTGATTCTTTTTAATTTTCCCCCATATCCAAATTTCTTGTCCTTTGGGGCTCTGTTTCTTTATACCTGAATAAACAAACTCCCTTCTCTAACTCCCTTTTTATGACCCTGTTATCCCTTAATTTAAGGTAGAGTCGGGAAGATTGGATGGAACTGAGCATTTACTGGTTGGATGCCTTTGCTGAAGCCTACACGGAGTTCACAGCAATTTGTTTTCTTTGCGCTCTAGAAGAGAGAAACATCTGCCACTACCTAGGATTGAACTTACTACCTTCCAAGTGGGAGGCGAGCATCTTCACCACTAGGCCACCACGCCACTCAAACAAGCTCCCTTCTTTCCCATCATAATAGATGATGGATGGATAGGCTCTGATAAATAGTTGATAGGAAGAAGTGAAAGAATCTCAGCCCAGCCTAGAAAAAGCCATCTGAGGTAACCATCCATCCATGCTAAATCCAGCCCAGAGCCTGGAAGTTCCCATTCCTGCTTCAAACCTCCCCTCTCAAATAAATTATGGACATCTACTAAGCCCCTTCCTAATAGGAACAGAGGTTGCCCGATAAACATCTCTATCCTGACTAGATGGCTTAGCTTGTCGATCAGAAAGTTCGGCAATTCGGCGGCTCGAATCCCTAGTACAGGTTTCCTGCATGAGCAGGGGGTTGGACTAGATGACCTCCAAGGTGCCTTCCAACTCTGTTACTGTTAACTTAGCTGTAGAAGAATGGTGAATAAAATTGAATGGTTCCCCCCCCCATTTTCTCCCCTTTCAGTTAAGTATATGTCAGATTGGGGACTACATCTATCGTAGGTTCATTCTTTCATCTAATGAATACCTGCAGAGTGTCTCTCAGACTGTAGATTGAATAGTCTAATCTCCACTATTAAGAGAATGACTAATTCCCTTAGTTCTTATGCCAAACAGTGTGAAATTCTAGAGGGAATCTTTTCTTTTTGTATCATGTTCTTGGAGAATATAAGAATCTTAAGATAAGCATCTTATGCAATGGACGTTGGCCAAGTTCAAAAGTCCTGACTCAGATATGAGTTCCAATAACTGACCATCTGCTGAAGAAGGGTTGAGGTTTCCTAGAGTGCCCTTCTGGCCCTTATGAATGAAGTTCCATTGAATGGATTCTGCACATCAGCAGGAAGTCACAATAAAAGATCAATCCAAGTAAATGACATGCTTGGCAAATGATCTCAAAAAGGCCCTTATGCAACTACCGATCTCCCAACCAACATCTAAAATGAGATACATATGCTCACACCAATGTAGTAAGAAAAATTATTTTAAACTTTGGGAAGTGAGCCAAGTGCTTCTTGGACTAGTTAACATATCAAGACTATTGTGGTCTGCTTGGAGACTCAGCACGTCTGCTTTGCAGGCCATCCAAAGTTTTCTAATCATCCCTACGGATGCAGAGAAAATACTTATTTGAAAATTTGTCATTCTGTTGATGTGCCTCTATGATTATTTGCACTGTCCTAATATTTAAATACCTATTTTTTATATATACTGCGTGGGGGGGGGGGTCAGATTTGTATTACAATTAATTACCATTATAGATACGGGGCAAAAATACAATTGATCACTAGATGTCAGCAAAGTATTTGTTTTCTGCATCTTTTTGCTGTCCCCTAGTGGCCATCTGAAGTTTTGAATCCTGATCTGATCATCTTAATTATATTAAGTTCCTGGTCATCCTCAAACTTTTATTGTGCTGAAAATTTCTTCTCTTTCCCTCTCCCTCTCCCTCTCCCGTCATATCAATTTCTACCAGGTGAAACTTTGAATATATAACAAATCTAACAGACATATATATTTTCTCAGCTACTTAAAGGTGAAAAGATTTTTACAGTACCATCATTTAAGATTTCCCATCATCCTGTTCAAATCTTATTGATTATTAATCTCCTATAGTTCTAGCACTCTGAAGGGGCAATCAGAGGAATTAATTAGAGTGAGTAAATTAAGCCTGATTGCCTGTAAAATCAGTTGTGTGTTGCCCAAATGAAAATGGCAGCAAGAACTGATTAATTTGCATCCACCTTTAGGATACCTAAAAAAGATGTGTTATAAGTATTCCAAACGTTGATGCAAGTTGTTACTGTGATAAGTTTATATTGTAGGTTATCCAAGCCAAACATCCTTTAAAAGACTCACCGGTTAGTGAGATGAGCAGCATATAAATTTAATAAATAAACAAATAAAATAAAAGTGCTAATTCTTTTTGTGGCATTCCCAATTGTTTAGACTATTAAATGTTTCCTAATTCACCACTCAGCTTTCAAAATCAATGGGCAGTCATTCCCACTGGCCTGTTTAAGAGGCAGAATGCACAATAACAATGACCAATGACATTCTGACGGACAATGATAAATCCTGCCTTTTGGAACGTCTTCCCCCCTTCCGCCACCCCCCCCCCGAGGTCACATCTGCTCCCACCCTGGCTAGGTGGCTCAGTGACTAAGTCACTGAGCTTGTTGATCAGAAAGGTCAGCAGTTCGGCGGTTCAAATCCCTAGTATAGGTCTCCTGCGTGAGCAGGGGGTTGGGCTAGATGACCTCCAAGATTCCTTCCAACTCTGTTACTGTTACCTGTTACCTTCTGAAAGGTCTTTGTACACATGGCTATGCCAACTAGCCTTGTGCCACATTGGAGGTGTCTGGTGGAATAGAGAACACCCCAACTTCTCCCGTTCGGACTTTGCTCCTTCCCTCTCCATCCTGCTTAGTTTTATTTTAATTGGACTTTTAAATTTGAAACCTTTATTGTTCTGATGTTTTATACTGCTTTTTATTCAATGTCTGTAAGCTGGCTAGAGTCACCTTCAGCGAGATGGGCAGCACACAGCTTTGATAGATGATAGATAGATAGATAGATAGATAGATAGATAGATAGATAGATAGATATGGTTGATAGATGCTTGTTCCACTCTCTTACTTCAACAGTTTGGTAGGACCTCTGGATATATGATCACAACAATTGGGGATTTCTTTTCTTTTTTTCCCCTTTATAGTCAATTACCAGAAAATTATGATTCAGACTTTCCAGAATTGAATTGGCTGTCCTGTGGTTGTTGTCTTTACGTATTGCCAGATAGCATGGCATGATGGTTGACATGGTAGGTTAGATTGGGAGATGTCTATTCCTCAAGGTTCAGCTCTGGAACTTTTGACTTCAGACAAAAAATGAGGAGCTTCTTACGTTTTCAGAAGTTTCCACTGAGTAACACGAGAGCTTGTTTTCTGTATGGTTCACATAGCCAATGCAACACAAATTATTTATGATATCAACACACAATGTGCATTGGGAGAAGATGAAGGTAATCTCCCAAAATGAATAATACTTGGCTTACCTCTTTCCCTTGAGGTCGCGTCTGTTTGAAAAGAAAACATAAAAATTCTTTCTTTTATGGAATTGAATTGGTATACATAAATTTTAGAACTGCTTCCCCATGCTGCACCTTATTTCTTTAAGAACTGCCTGGGACTTAAAGGGGGTATCGAACTGAGATGCTGTCTAATGATCACAACCACACAATAAATAAGGAATACAATTCTCATAAATGAAAGACATTTGATCCTTTCAAGCTGCTAAGAATAGAGTTTGCATTGTAAAAAAAAAACACCACCACCACACTTATATATGTTCAAGTGATGAAGTAGTTTAGAGCTCCATCTAGTGATTCAGGCCATCAAAGAAGCTTAACCATGCAAAATACTGGTAATGTGGATAGTGAAGGATGCTGGTGTCCATTGGTCTCCTTAAATGACCTTGTCTTCTCCTCTGAGCAAACTCAGTTGCTCGTGATGTCCTGGATATATCCACATTGTGCTCTTAACCACAACATAGAAATGGGCTACTTCTCAGAAGCTTCTTTGGACTTGCCTAACTTCACTCCTTGAACTCTACCCAAATCTGGCTTTGTACATTGAACTAAATACTTTAAAGAAGGAATGCTTAATACCAGCTATAAACAGAAGTGGACTTGATCTAATTGCAAAATTGAGGGAAGAAGTGGGAAATTTGGGATTAGAATTGGAAGAGGAATAGGATTTAGAAATCCTACATCTCTTTATGAATAATTATAAAACCAAATGCAGTTCAAAAACACAGATACACACAGATACACATACTTTGTGCCACACTCAAAGGTATGAACACACATGTATGAAGGATGAGTACTTGATGGACCCTTTCAAAGCAAAGTTTGTTCCAAAAGAATATACAACTAGAATAGAATAGAATAGAATAGAATAGAATAGAATAGAATAGAATAGAATTCTTAATTGGCCAAGTCTGATTGGACACACAAGGAATTTGTCTTTGGTGCATATCCTCTCAGTGTACATAAAGAAAAATAAAATACATTCATCAAGAATCATAAGATACAATACTTAGTGATAGTCATAGGTTACTTATAAGCAATCAAATTGTACTAGGAAACAAATAAAACAATACAAATGGTAAAGATACAAGCAACATGGTTATAGTCGTAAGTGGGAAGACATAGGCACTAGGACGGATGAGAAGAATAATAGTAATACAGTCTTAGTAAATAATTGGACGGCATTGAGGAAATTATTTGTTTAGCAGAGTGATGGCATTCGGGGAAAACCTGTTCTTGTGTCTAGTTGTTCTGGTGTGCAGTGCTCTATAGCATCGTTTTGAGGGTAGGAGTTGACACAATTTATGTCCAGGATGTGAGGGGTCTGTAGATATTTTCACAGCCCTCTTTTTGACTCGTGCAGTATACAGGTCCTCAATGGGAGGCAGATTGGTAGCCATTGTTTTTTCTGCAGTTCTAATTATCCCCTGAAGTCTGTGTCTGTCTTGTTGGGTTGCAGAGCCAAACCAGACAGTTATAGAGGTGCAGATGACAGACTCAAGAATTTCTCTGCAGAACTAAATCAGCAGCTCCTTGGGCAGTTTGAGCTTTCTGAATTGGCACAGAATGTACATTCTTTGTTGTGCTTTTTAATGATGTGGATAAATATCAAAATGCGGACAAAAAACAAACCAACAATACAAGAGGTGTTTGGTTCTCAAAACAGTAGATAGTTCAAGCAATGATGCTCAAGTGGAATAAAACAAGGAAGTGTGAAAGGAGAACCAAGGTGGGACTTTTGCCAAACCTTGACAATAATTAAAAGTGGATTGTAGACAACTTCAGAGCCATCCCATAGAATTGAATGCTTCTTGAGGAACCGGAAGCGTCGTGACGATACTGGCTGGGAAATAGCGAAGCTCCGATGGGCTTCGCGAAAACCCAGGGAGACAAACCGCTGTCAGGGAGTCTTCGGACCGGAACCATCTTGGAGGGATGGGGGAGAGAGAGAGCCATCTCGAAAGATCAAAGAGGAGCAGGCAAGCTCCTCGGAAGGTTGAAGACAGCTCTTTGACCCGACGGTGGGGGAGGCGGCCATTAGGTCCTCTACAAGCTGGGGCAACCGGATTAAGATGTGAGCAGGAGTGGAGAATGAACGGAGTATTATTATTGGCTGAGTAATTGGCTAACTCACAGGTAAGAAGAAAAAACTTTTAAAAGCTAGAAAGAAGTCCCAACGACTAACTAGTGGCTAATTGGCACTCGGGAATTTAAGCGAAGGAACAAAAGGAATTTTAAAACTAAAACTAAAGCCATAAAAGGAACCTTTCACTGGGATTTAAAATGGGATTTGGATGAAATTAAAATAAGACAAGAAAAAAGGAGATAGAGAAGTATTCTTTAAACAACAAAAGGATTTAATTAGGAGAAGAGGAAATAATCATTTTTGTGGATTTACAAAGGGATATTTCGTGGCTGCAGGATTTGTGAATTGGAGAGCTGGTGGAAAGAAAGTATCCTACCAAACTTATTTATATCATCATGAGAAAATTCTGGAAGTACTGTAGGAGTGTTTTGTTTATATAACTAGAACATGATTGCAAGAGGAGTGGGGAGAACAAAGACTGAAATTGGAATGGCTCAAAGGAACGTTTGAATTGGACACTATCTGGAAAGATAAAAAAGAAAAAAGAGAAAAGAGACACTACATGGACTTTGAATATGAATTATATGTAAAGGAATAATAAACTTAAAAATCCTTGCCTTTTAAATTGATAACATGGAGAATTGGGAAGGAAATAAATGAAAATAAAGATACAGATGATTACAGTGGGATTAACAGTGACAGAATAAAAGAATGATTACACTGGGATTAATAGTGATAGAATAAAAGTGGATTATTATTATTATTATTATTATTATTATTATTATTATTATTATTTATTAAATTTATATACCACCCTACTCAGGGCGGTGAATAGCAAAAAGATAAAATACATATAGTACAAATGTTAAAAAACCATTTAAAATACATTAAATACTTTGGCCCAAAACAAATTTAAAACACCCCAATTTATAAGACAAATTTAAAAGCAATTTAAAAGGGAAGTTAGGCCAGGCCAGCCTGCTGGAATAAAAATGTTTTGAGGGCACGGCGGAAAGTGCGCAGATCCGGGATCCTCCATATCTCCGGGGGGAGCTCGTTCCAGATGGCAGGTGCCCCCACAGAGAAGGGTCTCCCCCTGGGGGCCGCCAGTCGACATTGTTTGACTGACGGCACCCTGAGAAGCCTCACTCTATGGGAGCGTACTGGTCGGTGAGAGGCTACTGGTGGTAGAAGGCGGTCTCGTAGAAACCCCGGTCCTAAGCCATGGAGCGCTCTAAAGGTGGTAACCAAAACCTTGAAGCACACCTGGAAGACCACCGAGAGCCAGTGCAGCTCGCACAGGAGGGGAGTCACATGGGAGCGCCACATCGCTCCTATAACCACCCGTGCAGCCGCATTCTGGACCAGCTGGAGCCTCCGGATGCTCCTTGAGGGGAGCCCCATGTAGACAGCATTGCAGTAGTCCAGGTGAGAAGTGACGAGGGCATGAGTGACCGTACTTAACGAGTCCCGAGCCAGAAAGGGATGCAACTGGCGAATCAGGCAAACCTGATGGCACCAACTGACTATATCGGGACATCGGAAACCACAGCTACTTGGTCTTGGATGGGTTGAGCCTGAGTCTGTTTCTCCCCATCCAGATCCGTACAGCCTCCAGGCACCAGGACATCACTTCAAGGGCATCATTGGGGTGATCCGGGGTGGAGATGTACAGCTGAGGGTCATCAGCGTACTGATGGTACTTCACTCCGAAACCACGGATGATCTCACCCAGCGGCTTCACATAAATGTTGAACAGAAGGGGCGAGACGACCGACCCCTGTGGCACCTCACATACAAGAGGCCTCGGGGTCAACGTCTGCCCCCCTGCCAACACAGTCCGGTCAGAGAGAAAGGAGGAGAACCACCGCAACACGATGCCCCCCACCCCTAACTCTTTTAACCAGTGCAGCATGATACCATGGTCGATGGTATCAAAAGCCGCTGAGAGGTCTAATAGGACCAGGACAGAGGAGCAACCCCTGTCCCAAGACCTCCAGAGATCATCAACCAATGTGACCAATGCCGTTTCTGTGCTGTACCCAGGCCTGAAGCCCAACTGGAATGGATCCAGATAAGCCGATTTATCCAGGTACTGAGGGAGCTGTCGCACTACCACACTCTCAACAACCTTTGCAACAAAGTGAAGGTTGGAGACTGGACGAAAATTAGCCAACACTGCCGGGTCCAGGGAAGGCTTCTTGAGGAGAGGCCTCACCACTGCCTCTTTGAAGGTGGTGGGGAAGACATCCTCACTCAAGGAAGCATTTATAATCCTGGAGCCAGCCTCGTGTAACCTCCCGAGAGGCCAGCACCAACCAGGAAGGGCACGGGTCCAATAAACATGTGGCCGCGCTCAGTCTGCCCAGTATCCTGTCCATGTCTTCGGGAGTCACAGAATCAAACTCTTCCCAGATAATATTCTCAAGACCTGCCTCCATCATCCCCCTGAATCTACCCCATCAGAGTCCAGGTGTCCCCGAATCTGAGTGATTTTATCATACAGATATTGTACAAAATCCTTGGCTCTACCCTCCAAGGGGTCCTCCCACACTTCCTGATGGAGCAGGGAGCGGGTCACCTTAAACAGGGTGGCCGGGCGATTATCTGATGATGCAATAAGAGTGGAAAAATAATTACATTTTGCCACTTTTATCACCACCAGGTAGGTCTTAATATGAGACCTTACCAGTGTTCGGTCAGATTCAGAACGGCTGGCCCTCCAACTGCTCTCCCTCAGCTCCTCGGTAAACCAAGGAGCCAGGTGAGAGCGGCACTGGGTCAGAGGCCGCAAAGGCACGACCCGGTCCAAAGCTCCAGTGGCCGCCCTATCCCAGGCGGCCACTAGGTCTTCAGTTGAGCTGTGAGCCAGAGCCTCAGGAAAAGGCCCAAGCTCTGTCTGCAACCTATCCAGATCCATCAGGCGCCTGGGGCGGAACCACCTCATTGATTCTGCCTCTCTGCGGCGGGGTGCGGCGGTTTGAAGGTCAAATCGAAGGAGGGAGTGATCTGACCATGACAAGGGCTCGATCGCTATATCCCCTATCTCAAGATCACTCAACCGCTGACCAGAGACAAAAACCAGGTCCATGAACTAACTGGGTCAGGTCCATGGCCGTCATGGAAGCCATGAACTCCCGGGCCACCTCAAATGCCTCACCAGCAGATGGCAGGTTAAAATCCCCCATGACCATAAGCCTGGGGGTATCAATCGCCACTGTGGCTATAACTTTGAGCAGCTCAGGCAGGGCCGCCGCCACGTGGCAGGGAGCCAGGTACGTAACCAGCAGGCCCATCTGCACCCCATGACCCCACTTCACAAGGAGGGACTCACATCCGGCCATCTGAGGAACAGTGGCCTCCCTCGGACCAAGACCTTCTTTAATGACAACCGCCCCCCCCCCCGCCCCTCCCCATGACCTCAGCTGATGAAATGCACAAAAGCTGGGTGGGTACATCTCAACGAGGGGGACCCCCCCCTCCTGGCCCAACCAGGTCTCCGTAATACCCGCCAGGTCTGCTCCCCCCTCCTGAACAAGGTCGCAAATGAGGGGGGCTTTATTTACCATGGACCTGGCATTGCATAGCATCAGCTGAAGGCCCAGGGCCTGAGGGTCTGTGCAACCTGGGGAACGAGAGGAGCATTGGAGGCCGGAGTGTGCCACCACTCGAAAACAGTGAGCGTGCACTCCCACAATATGATGTGGCCCCCTGTTCCTGCCATGTCTGCCCCTCCCACCCACAATACTGATATAATGTCCATCAACAACACAAGCTCTAATCCCCTCCTTGACCCCGAGTCCCGCACCTCCTGTGCCGCGCTCTTCACCCGGACCAGGCCTCCTTCGCTGCGGGTTCTCCCCCAAACCTACACAACCCACCCCCCTCCCAGAACCCTTTAAAATACTATCTAAAACTTCCCCAAAAAACCCCACAACACCCTCTTCGCAACATGCCACCTCTTGGGATTCCAAAATCCATCATCAAGGTAGGCCCTCGATAGTGAGGAGGGCCAAACCTGCAAGAGGGGGAGTTTCGCAGCGCAAGAAGGTCAGCAGCCATAAAGATCACCCCCCCCAAAAAAAAAAACAGAGGTGGAAAGTAAACTGGTCAGGGCTTCACCAGATAGTCCAATAGTACTGGGTCAAGAGTAGATCTTCGTACCAAGAGCTGGGCTTCACTGCCCTCTCATGGCAGTGGAAGAGGCCAGTGTCATCCCACCGTGTTCAGAGGATAATTATCCCAGTCACTCTCTCACAGTGACTGGGCCAGATGACACTGACAATAAAGTCAGAATAGTCCATCCTTTCGTTCGGTGGATGATAACAGCCCCCTCAGCATCTGCATACCATTTCACCCAGTTCTCTTCCAGTTAGGGGTCAGAGAAGAGGCCAGCAATTCGTAAAGATGGTAATAGTGATGGTAAAAGTCCCACGGGCACAAGATCTTCCCTGAGGCGAGAGTAGGAATAACGAAACAGCAAAACCCAATTCAAGGGTAGATGGCCATCAAAGGCCAACACCCCCCCATACCTGGGAGAAAGGGGGGAGGAGGGGCCACTCGAGGCAACCAATAAACCAAACCATGATCAGCCTCCCGCCTCTCCTACCCCCAAATCTCCACAAACCCCCAGTCACAGCTCTGATCTCAAAACCCCCAATCACAGTAGGGGTCTCAATCAATAAAGGCCAGATGGTAGTCCTGAGGGCAAAGGCTGTCCGTATCTCCCCCATCCACCTACTGCAAGCTGTTTCCCTGGCTGGCTGGTTCGTGGCTGCCATTGCCTCCACTGCCGCCGCTGCCGTCATTGCCAGCTCACAACCAGGCAACCTAGGCTCCCCAAGCACCCCGGGGCCCCCTGAAAATGTCCAAAAAAGAGCGTCCCAGAGATCCCAGAGGGGCGAGGGGGTGAGGGGCCACTTCCAAGCCGCTGCCGCCGCTGCACAACCACCGACCGCTGCTGAACGCACTGAAAAAGCCAGAAACAGCTGTCACAGCAAGGCCGTCGCCCCATCTCCCGCAGTGCCGTCAAACAACAAGTCCAGCCCTGCCCTGGCATTCCGGAGGACGAAAAAGCCCTCAGCAGGCAGGGCGGACATTCCCCTCACTGGGGCTGGAACCGGAGGTGGTCAAAATGCATAAAGGGGAATACATCTCAAAAAGGAAGAGAAGAGGAAGAAATGGGGAAGAAAAAGGAGGAGGAGAAGGCAAGGGAATGGGAGAAAGGGAGGAAAGTGTCAAGAAATGGAATTGTGGAGAAATTAAAAGAAAATAGGAGATAGTAAAAAGGAATTTAAAAGATGAATATGCTAATTGAAGAGAAGGATGTTAACTTTAGAAATCATATGTAAAAAGCATTTTAGAAGGAAGATACAGATTATTGTAAAAGGGATATAAGTAAAGATAAAATGAAATGTGAGTAAGTAAAAAAGAAGAAATACACTATTTGATGTAAAATAGATCAGTAGGTGCAATGTGAAAGACAGAATGGACTATACATTTTGTTGTTGGAAGATGTACAAATTCAAGAGAAATAATAGTAACAAAAGAATTAATTGAAATTAAGGGGGAAATTGAAATGTAAAATTGAATTAATTGGAAATGTTAATAAATGATGCAAGTAAGAATAAAACAATACATGTAAGAAATAAAATAGAAGAAAGATATTGTTAAGGGTTGGAAGGTTATACTGGTAAAGGATTTAAGATAAAAATGGAATAAGTTGAAATACATTGTTAATAATTAAAAGATAAGGGGAATTTTGAGAAAATAAATGAAAGAAAAGTCGGGGTTGCCTGGACACCCATAGTGGAAAATAGAAAATAGAAAATAGATGCAGCAATAGAGAGAGATGAAAGAGGAGTAGAGGGATGGAAGGGAGGAAGAAAGAGAGAGAGGAATGGGAAGAAAGGAAAGAGGGGAGGAAGAAAGGGAGAAAGGGAGGAGGAGAGGGAGAAAGGAAGGGGAAGTAGAGAAGGAGTAGGAGAAGAGGGAAGAAGAAAGTAGAAAGGAAAGAAAGGAGGGAGAGATTGAGAAGAAAGATTGCTGTACAATAAAAAAGATAAAATGGAAGAAAGGCAACCCCGAACATGCATAAATGTACTAGGATAAAGCATGAGTTATTAAAAAATAAAAGAGAATAAATATGAGTTAAAACAGAAAAATTAGAATTTGAGGACGAATTAAGATGTTGTTTATATAAATAAGCATAGGAATTTTAAGACATGATTAAAAAATGGAAAAAGGAAATTTTGGCAAAAATTATAACTGAGTTACAAGTTATGATATAGCCAATGCTCTGTTCATAAAATATGCGGGGGGAAATGGGGAGGGGGGAATCAATAAAACTTGATTCAAAAAAAAAAAAGAGTATTCCAAGAAAACTTAACAATCTGTTCTGACACCTGCAATTATAGTTAGTATAGTATAGTATAGTATAGTTTACTTTATTGTCATTGCACATGGCACAATGAAATTAAATTCCGTCTTCAGTGTACATTTTAACTATAAAAATAAAAACACAAACATACATCCTTTACATTCTATATAATTGAAATTGAAAACCCAATATTGCACTATACCATATAATTCAATATGGTTATTGCCCTGGGATAGAAGCTGTTTTTCAGCCTATTTGTCCTTGTTTTTATTGACCTGTACTGTTTGCCAGATGGTAATAGTTAAAAAAAAAAGGTTGCCCAGGATGAGATGGATCTTTAAGAAAGTTTTGAACTTTCTTAAGGCAGCGGGAGCTATAAAGCTCTTCTAACGAGGGGAGAGGGCAACCAATGACATTGGGCAATGACTTTGACCCTCTGTCCTATCTGCCCCTGTGCAATTGGCAAACCAGACACAGATGCTGTAAGTTAAAATAGTCTCTATGGTGCAGTGGTAGGAGGCCACCAGCAGTTTTCCATTCCGTTGTTGTTTCCTGAGAAGTCTCAGGCAGTATAATCTCTGCTGGGACCTTTTGACCAGTGCTGCAATGTGAGCACCCCAGGTCAGGTCCTCTTTTATGATAACACCCAGAAACTTAAAACTGGCCACTTGCTTCACTCAGTCTCCATTGATAAGCAAGGGCTGGATGTCTGATCTATTCCTTCTATAGTCCACTAGAAGCTCCTTGGTCTTATTTGTGTTAAGGACCAAGTTATTGTCTCCACACCACAAAAGCAACCATTCCACCTCATCTCGATAAGCAGACCCACCGCCCCCACCCTCAGAGATCAGTCCCACCACTGTTGTATCATCTGCAAATTTAGTAATAGTATTTATTAGCATGAGTGGAAATGCAGTCATGTACATAAAGAGTATAGAGTAAGGGACTCAACACACAACCCTGTGGTGTACCAGTGTTAAGAACAAGGGCTGAAGAGATATGATTATTATAATTATAATTCAAAGAAAAGAAGAAAGTCAAAAGAGATGAACTTAACAGGGATAAGATTCGTGAAAATCTTCTCTTCCCCTTGGCTGATATAAAATTATGGCGTTATAAATGAACTTAAGTAACTCCCTGCTGTAGGAGATGACTAGGTGTAATCCAAGGTCAGGATCTAATGCATCATCAGTTTAGAATCATTATGTTCCCACAAGAACATATTTTGTGTATAGGCAGCACTAAATAAACTTTTACTCTTATCCTTGAAAACTCTTCATTCTTTTCTAGGCCTGCCCACAAACCAACACCCAGGTACCTCATCTCCAAAACCAAGGGCCAAGGGTAATTATCACTCAAGAACTTAAAGGGGTTCTTCCCCCAAGTAGCAATATCACTTGCAGATCACATTTAAGGAATACTGCTGTTTTGAGAACAGCCACTTTGAGAGGATAACCATCCTTGGCAATGTGATCTCCAAGTAGCCTTTTTTTGAGAAACATCCAATGAGTCTCAGAGTCACAAACAACCAAGCACCAACAAAACAAGCAGAAACTAAATCAAAAGAAAGAAACCAAAATAGAACAAAAACAGATTTTGTTCCTGGGTTTATCCAAGAGCCAGAGAAGGACAAAGGGTTTTCGAAGACAGCCTGGCTAATGCAAAAATAATGAGGAGATAGACAAACATGGCATTGTGTTTCACTGCTGCCATTTTTTGCTGAGATCTTCTGATCACCTAAAGTTTGTTCAAAAACTTTGAATTTATATTGCATGGTCTTTTGGGGTGGGGGGGAGGATATTTGTGAAAATACTAAGGCAGAAGGTTGGTTTTCAAGAAATCTTGTCAACTATTGCCAAACACTGTTCCAACTATTAATGGTGTTTTTTTCCCCAGAAACTCTCTACACTAGAACATAGAATAAGAGAGTTGGAAGGTACTGGAAGTTCTCAACTTTTCTCCAAAGATTCCTGCATTTTTCTGAAATTTACCAGTTGTTCTTTAGTGGTAAAATTACTAACAATAATGCAGAAAAATCAACTCCACCATTTGCTGAGGAATTAAAGTTACAAGAAATATTTTATTTTACTAAACAGATTCTACCTTTTTGCAGTTCTCCAAACATCTCATAATGATTCATTTCAAGTCATTCTCGAAGAGTTATTGTTCCAATTTGTTGAATGAAAGCGCTGGTTTGAATATTTATTATGGGTTAACTGATTGTTTCAAGATCATTTTTTTTTATTTTCTATATAAATAAACCAACTTCAGATCATGTTATATAGCAGAATTGCAATGACAATTGATTCAATCACATAATAATAATTTGAAAATATTTTAACAACATTCATGAATGTACAGAATGCACATACAAATACACACACAAACACATATTTTACCAATCTACCCATCCGCCTATCCATCTACAATATCTATCTATCTATCTATCTATCTATCTATCTATCTATCTATCTATCTACCTACCTACCTACCTACCATATATCCATCCATCCATCCATCTCCAGTGATCGTGGTAAATCCTAATGCTGATAGAAACTTCTAGGAGAAATATTTACAGTCGAAACCACTGCAATGGACCCAGAGCTAAATTTATTTCTCAGTTTTCTGATTGTTATATTTATTTTCTTTTGCAGCGTGAACAAATGTGCCTGAAACTTCATTTTCCATGTGTGACTTCAATTCAAAGGGACACCTGATAGTCCCATTCAATCTAAAAAACACCATCTGTTCAGAGTGAGGTGAAGAAAGGATGCTTTTCATGACAGACAATGCACAAATTATTTGTGAACAAAATGCATAGCAAATGAGGGACGCAGAGACTATGGAAGGCAACACAATGGAAAATATCGCCTTCAAATGCCCTATAAGGTAGAAGCCCTTGTTTCTGAAAGGGAGTTGAGTCTGTGAGTCCCAAGAAAATGGTGAGTGTTCAATGTAAATTCCACCATTTCCCAATTAAATTCCTGCCCTTGAGGTTATTTATTTATTTACTTACTTATTATTTATTTATTTATTTATTTATTTGTTTGTTTGTTTGTTTGTTTATTTATTTATTTAAATTTTTATACCGCCCTTCTCCCAAGGGACTCAGGGCGGTGCACACATATACACACATATACATAAAATTTAAAAACAATTTAAAATATATTAAATTGGCCCCAATATTATTTAAAAAAAACTAAGACAACCATTAAAATGCATGTTTAGGCCAGCCCAGCTTGTTGGAACAATAACGTCTTGAGGGCACGGCGAAAGGCGCGTAGGTCAGGGATCATCCGTATCTCCGGGGGCAATTCATTCCAGAGGGCAGGTGCCCCTACAGAGAAGGCTCTCCCCCTGGGGGTCAGCAGTCGACATTGTTTGACCGACAGCACCCTGAGGAGTCCCTCTCTGTGGGAGCATATTGCTCGGTGGGAGGCTATCGGTATCAGAAGGTGATCTCGTAAGTACCCAGGTCCTAAGCCATGGAGCGCTTTAAAGATGGTAACCAACATCTTGAATCACACCCGGAAGACCACTGGGAACCAGTGCAGCTCGCACAGGAGAGGTGTTACATGGGTGTGCCATGTCGTTCCCATAATCACCCGCGCGGCCACATTCTGGACCAGTTGAAGCCTCTGAGTGCTCTTCACTCAAGGGGAGCCCCATGTAGAGAGCATGTAGAGAGCAGTAGTCCAGACGGGAAGTGATGAGGGCATGAGTGACTGTGCGCAAGGAGTCCCAATCCAGAAAGGGAGGCAACTGGTGAATCAGGCAAACCTGATAAAAAGCCCCCCTGGCCACAGCTGTTACATGGTCTTCTAGAGACAGCCGTGCATCCAGGAGGACACCCAAGTTGCGAGCCCTCTCTGAGGGGGCCAAGATCTCACCCCCAATAGTCAGCGATGGAACCAGCTGGCTATACTGGGATGCCGGAAACCACAGCCACTCAGTCTTGGAGGGGTTGAGTCTGAGCTTGTTTCTCCCCATCCAGATCTGCACAGCCTCCAGGCACCGGGACATCATGCCAAGGGCATAATTGGGGTGGTCCGGGGTGGAGATGTACAGCTGAGTATAATCAGCGTACTGATTCACCCCAAAACCACAGATAATCTCACCCAGCGGCTTCACATAAATGTTGAACAGGAGGGGCGAGAGGACCGACCCTTGCGGCACCCCACAAACCTCTGTCCCCCTGCCAACACAGACTGCGTGTGGTCAGAGAGGAAGGAGGAGAACCACCGCAAAACCGTGCCCCCCACTCCTAACTCCCTCAACCGGTGCAGCATGATACCATGGTCGATGGTATCAAAAGCCGCTAAGAGGTCTAATAGGACCAGTGATTAATCTAATAGTGATTCAATGGAAGTATCCCTATCACTGGGAGGCTGACAGAGTCTGGTTGTGGAGGAACAAGTCTTCTACATTAGAGCCATGTTGGCATGGTGGTTAGAATGCAGTATTCCAGGCTGACTCTGCCCACTGCCAGGAGTTCGATTCTGACTGGCTCAAGGTTGACTCAGCCTTCCATCCTTCCGAAGTTGGTAAAATGATGAGCCAGATTGTTGGGGGCAATAGGCTGACTCTGTAAACCACTTAGAGAGGGATGGAAAGCACTGTGAAGTGGCATATAAATCTAAGTGCTATTTCTATTGCTACATTTCAACAGATTTGGAAATAGATGGTGATAATAGTGGCCTTCTTCTAGAGACACAGATGATGAATTATTCAGAAGAAAAGGAATTTTCATAAAACTGGTATAACAATTGAGGGACATTTTTCATTTTTACCAGGACAGGCTACAAAAAATAAATGAAGATAACAAAAATGCCAATTGTAGGATAACTAGTCAAACTCTCCTTAGTAATGATAAATGAAGTCCAGATCAAAACATGCTAAATATTACCCTTTTCCATCTATTTTTTCTTTTAGAATAAAATACTAAAGTATTTAAAGCCACAATGGTAAAATAATATAAAATCCAAAAACCGGTCTTTTTTTATTTCTTCTGGCTCTAAGAAGCAATCATACTAACAAATGAAATAATAATCTAAGAATAGAATAGAATAAAACTTTATTAAGGTCATCGACCAGCAATAGACATACAATAAATTAAAAATAATTCTAACATTATTCGTGCATAATAACATCTCTGTGATAAAATACATGATCTCAAACCTAATTTACATGCGTGTAAGTATGTGGGTAAATAAATTGTTATAGATCTCAAAAAATTGGCACCAGTTGATATTATAATTCGGTAACCAATTTTTTTCTTGTGGACATTGCAGTGACACAGAATTTTGCCACTGCCCGCGTGGTAGCCGGATTAGAGTCTTGGAGGAGAAAACCTACCTAAAAGTCATCTGTCCTCCCTGGCAATCTCTCTAGTAAGGGGAGAATGTATATTGACCTACATACTTTGACTTCTCCCTTTCCACATATGCATTCCTGTTCTGCTATTGGTGTTCTCTTGTACCTACCCTGGAGAAGTGCTGAGGGGATAATAATAAATAATAATAATCTAAACAAATAATCCAAAATTTTCCAAAGAATACATTCCTAATGGAACACTAATATAAATCCATCTGCTTCAACTTTATCATGTGTTCAACAAGCAGACAATATTAAAAACGCAAAATTATTTCACTTCAATCTTGATGCTATTAAGTTCAATTATGCACTTGTTGCTGATCGCTTTAAAATTCCATTATTAATCAAGTTTCTATAGACCTTATAATAATACAAATTATTTAAAAAGATATAAAATATCTGATATCTCTCTAATGGATAATAAGAGTGTGTGAATCACCCAAGATACAATTGATTTGATCTGAATGTTCAAGCTAGCAAGTCAGGTTGTTTTGAGTTGAATTGGCAATTCGAGTTGTCATACTGAATTTATTTAATTCAAATAATTGCTTAAATTTGACAAAACGTGTATGAACATATTGCTGAATTGATTGGAAGACAGCTGAGTATTATATGACACATTGAGTCCATTTTGGGGATCAGATATAAAGATTCGATTTGAAGGGGGGAGGGGATT
This sequence comes from Arizona elegans, assembly GCA_022577455.1. Classification (NCBI taxonomy): domain Eukaryota; kingdom Metazoa; phylum Chordata; class Lepidosauria; order Squamata; family Colubridae; genus Arizona; species Arizona elegans. The sequence continues at coordinate 103,329,228 of JAKOOJ010000005.1, forward strand.
GTTTAACTTGCCATCAAAAAGCATCATTGAGGATTTGCACATTCCTGATAAACAGTTTTCAAGGTGATTAAAAGCACAAAAATCTTTAAGGAAGAAAAGGTGGAGTAGGAGCAGTCAAGGCAGAATGAAATAGACCCAGAGCTCAAGAATTCTAAAGGGAAGAAAAGAGGGGAGGAATAATAATAATAACAACAACAACTACTACTACTACTACTACTACTACTACTACTACTACTACTACTATTACTACTACTTTATTGCCATTGGGTATACACAGTATATCCATACAACAAAATTCACTTAACATCCAAAGACCAGGTCCAACACACATAACAAAACAATCCCCAAACACACTCCCACCCACCACATGGATGCAAAATTAAATGCAAAATTAAATAGAATTTGGAATGAATGTTGGAAAAATAAGGATGAAGGAAATAAGGAATAGATACTAGCCAGTAAAAGGTAGTGGTTATGATGTCTGAATATGATTTAGGATATCCAGATTTAAGTCAACTTTCAGTCCTGGTTCATCAAGACCCCTGGCAGATTGTCTTGAGAGTACCCTGGTGGGCAGCTGCTATTTCTCATCCTGACTTCCCTCACAGGATTGTTGTTATGGAGAAGAAATTAGAGAAGCATTCAATTCTTTTTTTTTTTTATATCAAGTTTTATTGATTCCCCCCCATCCCCCCCCCCGCATATTTTATGAACAGAGTATTGGCCATATCATAACTTATACAATTTAACATATTCAAGTACATATTACTCAGTTACAATTTTTGCCAAAATTTCCTTTTTCCATTTTTTAATCATGTCTTAAAATTCCTATGCTTATTTATATAAACAACATCTTAATTCGCCCTCAAATTCTAATTTTTCTGTTTTAACTCATATTTATTCTCTTTTATTTTTTAATAACTCATGCTTTATCCTAGTACATTTATGAATGTTCGGGGTTGCCTTTCTTACATTTTATCTTTTTTATTGTACAGCAATCTTTCTTCTCAATCTCTCCCTCCCTTCTTTCCTTTCTACTTTCTTCTTCCCTCTTCTCCTACTCCTTCTCTACTTCCCCTTCCTTTCTCCCTCTCCTCCTCCCTTTCTCCCTTTCTTCCTCCCCTCTTTCATTTCTTCCCATTCCTCTCTCTCTTTCTTCCTCCCTTCCATCCCTCTACTCCTCTTTCATCTCTCTCTATTGCTGCATCTATTTTCTATTTTCTATTTTCCACTATGGGTGTCCAGGCACCCAGACTTTTCTTTCATTTATTTTCTCAAAATTCCCCTTATCTTTTAATTATTAACAATGTATTTCAACTTATTCCATTTTTATCTTAAATCTTTACCAGTATAACCTTCCAACCCTTAACTATATCTTTCTTCTATTTTATTTCTTACATGTATTGTTTTATTCTTACTTACATCATTTATTAACATTTCCATTTTATTCAATTTTACATTTCAATTTTCCCCTTAATTTCAATTAATTCTTTTGTTACTATTATTTCTCTCGAATTTGTACATCTTCCAACAACAAAATGTATAGTCCATTCTGTCTTTCACATTGCACCTACTGATCTATTTTACATCAAATAGTGTACTGGGGTGCACCCGGAGGCTCCAGCTGGTCCAGAACGTGGCCGCGTGGGGGATTATGGGGGTGACGAGGCGCTCCCATGTAACACCTCTCCTGCGCGAGCTGCACTGGCTCCCGGTGGTCTTCCGGGTGCGCTTCAAGGTGTTGGTGACCACCTTTAAAGCGCTCCATGACTTAGGGCCGGGGTACCTACAAGACCGCCTTCTGCCACCAATAACCTCCCACCGGCCAGTACGCTCGCACAGAGTGGGCCTCCTCAGGGTGCCGTCCGCCAGACAATGTCGGCTGACGACTCCCAGGGGGAGAGCCTTCTCTGTGGCGGCGCCCATCCTCTGGAACAACCTCCCACAAGAGATACGTACAATAACAGACCTCCGGATTTTTCGTCGGGCCCTGAAAACCCATTTATTTCAACTAGCTGGGCTGGCTTGAGTTAAATTTTAAATTGATTTTAAATTGGGTTGTTTTAATTTACGGCCAAAATATTTAATTATTTTAAATTGCTTTTAAATTTTGTATGTACTGTTTTTTACTTTGGCTGTTCACCGCCCTGAGTCCTATTTGGAGAAGGGCGGTATAGAAATAGGAACAAATAAAATAAATAAATAAATAAATAAATTTCTTCTTTTTTACTTACTCACATTTCATTTTATCTTTACTTATATCCCTTTTACAATAATCTGTATCTTCCTTCTAAAATGCTTTTTACATATGATTTCTAAAGTTAACATCCTTCTCTTCAATTAGCATATTCATCTTTTAAATTCCTTTTTACTATCTCCTATTTTCTTTTAATTTCTCCACAATTCCATTTCTTGACACTTTCCTCCCTTTCTCCCATTCCCTTGCCTTCTCCTCCTCCTTTTTCTTCCCCATTTCTTCCTCTTCTCTTCCTTTTTGAGATGTATTCCCCCTTATCCATTTTTATTCTATCACAATTAATCCCAGTGTAATCATCTTTTTTATTCTATCACTGTTAATCCCACTGTAATCATTTGTATCTTTATTTTCATTTATTTCCTTCCCAATTCTCCATGTTATCAATTTAAAAGGCAAGGATTTTTAAGTTTATTATTCCTTTACATATAATTCATATTCAAAGTCCATGTAGTGTCTCTTTTTTCTTTTTTATCTTTCCAGATAGTGTCCAATTCAAACGTTCCTTTGAGCCATTCCAATTTCAGTCTTTGTTCTCCCCGCTCCTCTTGCAATCACATTCTAGTTATATAAACAAAACACTCCTACAGTACTTCCAGAATTTTCTCATGATGATATAAATAAGTTTAGTAGGATACTTTCTTTCCACCAGCTCTCCAATTCACAAATCCTGCAGCCACGAAATATCCCTTTGTAAATCCACAAAAATGATTATTTCCTCTTCTCCTAATTAAATCCTTTTGTTGTTTAAAGAATACTTCTCTATCTCCTTTTTTCTTGTCTTATTTTAATTTCATCCAAATCCCATTTTAAATCCCAGTGAAAGGTTCCTTTTATGGCTTTAGTTTTAGTTTTAAAATTCCTTTTGTTCCTTCGCTTAAATTCCCGAGTGCCAATTAGCCACTAGTTAGTCGTTGGGACTTCTTTCTAGCTTTTAAAAGTTTTTTCTTCTTACCTGTGAGTTGGCCAATTACTCAGCCGATAATAATACTCTGTTCATTCTCCACTCCTGCTTACATCTTAATCCGGTTGCCCCAGTTTGTAGAGGACCTAATGGCCGCTTCCCCCACCGTCGGGTCAAAGAGCTGTCTTCAACCTTCCGAGGAGCTTGCCTGCTCCTCTTTGATCTTTCGAGATGGCTCTCTCTCTCCCCCATCCCTCCAAGATGGTTCTGGTCCAGAGACCTCCCGACAGTGGTTTGTCTGGCTGGGTTTTCGTGAAGCCCATCGGAGCTTTGCTATTTCCCAGCCAGTATCGCCATGACGCTTCCTTGGAATACTCTTTTAACTGATCTGCCAGAGAGCTTTGATAATGATGATCAATTACTTATTTTATGGGCTTACTGTGATAAGTTATAGTTTCATATACCTGACTGAAGATGCAGAAGTGCAGTAGAATATAATAAAGTTGAGTCTCATCCAGACACACAAACACATACATAGAATGTCACAGTTTTAGCTTAAAAATAATATCTATAACATTGCCATTACATAACATGGCAGCCTCTGGAAGCATGTTTTAAATAACTTTCACGTATACTCCAAATTATGTCGGCTGGCGACAACCAGGGGGAGGGCCTTCTCTGTGGGAGCCCCTGCCCTTTGGAATGAACTGCCCCCAGAAATGTGTAAGATCTCCGATCTCCATGTATTTCGCTGTGCCCTCAAAACCTTGTTGTTCCGCCAGGCCGGGCTATCAATGTAAAGATTTTAATTGGTTTTAATTGTGGGATTTTAAATTTGGGGATTTTATAATTGAGCCAATTATTTAATAATTTTAATTATTTTTAAATTTTGTCTGTCTTTGTGCTTTTAATCAGGCTGTACACTGCCCTGAGTCCTTCGGGAGAAGGGTGGTATAGAAATAAAATTAATAAATAAAAATAAATAAATAAAATTTATCTGCAATTAAATTCAGTTAAGCTGCTAACAACACAACATAATAGAGCTTTACAGCATTTGAATGTTGAAGGCAGAAAAATACTTTGAAGCATGTAGGAGTACAAATTTAACAGCAATTCCTGTCTGCAATTCCTTTAAAAAACTATGACTTTTTCTGAGCTGTGTTGTGTGACTCTGAGAAAAGAGAGATTTGGTTTAAGAGCAACCAAAGTCCTGTTCTGTTCTGTTCTGTTCTTATTCTATTTCCATATTCTATTCCTTACCCTACCCTTCCCTTCCCTTCCCATCCTCTCTCTATCTCTGTCTACACACACACACACACATGGCCTTTTGAAATAGTGTCAGAGTGGGGGGCCCAGTCTAATCTCTGGAGGATGATGCTCCAGAGAGAACCACACAGAAGGCGCTCCTTCTGGGTCCCACCAGATGTATCCCCTTAGGGATGGGACCCGAAACATTCCTTGCCTCCCCACTCTAGTGGGCTAGGTAGATGCGCCTGGAAGAGATGGTCCCGCAGATAACCTGGGCCCAAGCCACGGAGGACTTTAAAGGTGACAACCAGCACCTTGAATTGTATGAGGAAGCAAATTGGCAACCAATGCAGCTCCCGCAGGAGAGGTGAGACATGTGCATACAAAGTCTGCACAAAGCCCTGTGGGCAGCTGCATTTTGCACCAACTGGAGCTTCTGGATGCTTTTCAGGCACAGCCCCATGTAGAGTGTGTTGCAATAGTCAAGATGGGAGGTGACTAGTGACCATGAGTAGGGATTGTTGGTCCAGGAAAGGGCATAACTGGCACATAACCCACCTTCCTATTGTGAACAATGACTAAGAGCTCAGCCGGACTGCACAGCACATCTGTAGTTATACCCTGCAGTTCCTTTTGGAACCCATCTGGGTCCAGTATCGCTGGGGGCGGACCAGTCTAAAAGATTCTGGCTCCCTTTGGGATGAGATTGCAGTTCTTGAGAAACTCATTGCCACCAGACTGTGATCTGACCATGAAAAGTCCACCAATTCCAGGACACATAGGCACAAGAACACCAAATCAGGTGTGTGACCAGTCAGGCCATGGATAACCTGGGACAGGCCCATGGATGTCATGGTTTCCATGAAATCCCAAGCTACCTCTGATACCCCAGGGATGGCAGATTAAAATCCACCAGAAATAAAAGCCTGGAGAGCTCCACTGCCAGCCCTGTGGTGAGGTCCAGGAGCCCAGGTAGGGAAGCTGCCATGCAGCAGGGAGGCTGGTACAGCAGCAACAATCCCACCTGATCCCTTGAGCCCAAACTAAGAAAAGGGATCTCACGGCTGGGCACTTGTGGAGCCATACCCCTGGATGTTGTCAGAGATTCTCTGATAACAACAGCCACACACCCTCCCAACTACATATGTCAGTTGGATTTTCTCATAGTTAATCTTCCTAAAGTTTTGGTGACTTCCAAGCAATGGTGGATAGACAAAGCATTTTCAGAGCTAGTCCCAAAGTGTGACATAGCATTTAGTGCATGGATGATTTCTGTGAGGGAGCTGAATGTTAATCGTCTGTTGGCAATATTAGTCTAATTCCTCTGGGATGAGATTAATTTAAAACTCTTCTTGCAGGCCAATTATGCAGAAGTTTATTTCCAGTTGGTGAGCAGGGGTGCATGTGGCATTAGGCAGCAGACTAAACTTTAGAATACTTCTCCTGTGCTGGCTGAATATTGACATTCATGGTCACGCTAACCAATTCTCTGCAACCTCCTTTGAAAAGTTCATATAAATTTTCAAAGGCTGGTACAAAAAATGTCCCCTCTGAGCTGAGACTCTGTCCTGCTCTAGTCTACCCTGTATAAGAAGGCAAGGATCCATTTTATCATTCCTTACCTGGTAAAGGAGTTATTTTATTGGTGAGATGGGTGGCAGATATATTTAATAAATAAATAATAAATTAAAAAAACACCTGGGAAATTCCAATCTTTGGATGTACAGTGTGATGACTCCCCCAGATGCATCTCGAAATGCCTGTTCAGATGCTAATTTGGAAGAGGAGGAGCTGGCAGCCGAGAACTATGAGTTGGAGGGGAGCAGAGGGGAGCAGCCAGCTGAGCTAGAGACAGGTGAGAGGCTCAGCTGCAGCTAGGAAGCCCAGAGGCCTTGAATGGAGCAGGCACACAGCTGCAGCTGGTCAATGGAAATGAGGAAGAACTGTCTCCTCCTCCTCCTCCTCCAGATCTGAGAGTACATGAGGCTGAGAGGAGGCAGGCACAAAAAAGGTCAGCCAGGCTACTCACAAGGAGGCAGCTTCGCCCCTCTTGATGAGCTGCACCAGGAAGCAGTTATTTAGCTCAGCAAGGAGAGCAAAATGATGCTGGGAGCAACTTGTTCGTTTCCTTGCTGTGTCTTCTTGCTTTGAATTTTGGATTGTGGCCTTGCCCTGCCTTGCCTTGTGGCCTTGCCTTTGCCCTACGGATTTGACTTTGCCTTGCCTTCTCTTTGCCTTGTGGACTTGCCTTCACCTTGGGAACTTGCCTTTTCCTTGAATACTTGTGTTGGTTTCATTTGAGTAGCCTAGGAACTCATTGGGGTTCAGGTGGTACTGGCACAGGGAATTGCTGAGGAATACAAATTCAGGAAGCCTTTAAAAAGATTTGTTACACCTGTGATGTATGTGAGAGCAGGACAGCACATACAGTTGTTATAGATCAGTCTCTATGATTCAATCTTGAATGTACCTAAATGTAGAAAAAGATGAGGCAATGTTTGGGGGGAGAGTCAAGAGAGGAATCAGCCTGGAGTCATTATATTCCCACAAACGATTAAATTAATCACATTAGATTAATGTCAGGCATGAAGAATTGGGACCAGACATTAAGTTCCAGTTAAGCTGATTTATTTGCTCATGCCTACACAAAAGAATCTACTCAACTAACAGTCAGCACTAAATTGTCACTAGAGAAGAGCCAATGGAATTCAAGGAAAGCTAGACTTGGGACAATTGTGGGAATGTAATGATTCTAGGCTGATTCCTCTCTTGACTCCACCTCCAGATTCTACCTCTTCTTCTACACTAAATTTTGTTACACTGACTGTAAAATTAGGCAGGGTTTGACTGTTCACTGATAAATCCATCCGCTGTAATATTTTAGCTTACTTTGGTTTTACTTTATTTTAATGTGTTTCTGTTGGCTATTACATTCAGTGGCATAATAAAAATTATATTCTTCTTGAAAATTATAATAACAAACTCTTCACATTAAGAAAGTCACAGGATGAATTGATCAGTGGGCAAAAACAGGTAGCTTCACCTACAGCTCAGCAAAGATGGATAAATAAAAATTTGTAGGCAAAATATGGTTCAATGGTATTTTGTGGGAAATAACAATATACTTGATCTATTTTCCACAAAGCATCCTGTATATCGGGATCCCCAACCTTTTGGACCTCAGGGACCACTAAATTCATAATTTTAAATCCCGGGGACCACTAATATGATCTGCCTAATGAATGGCTGGATGGGCATGGCTAGGTGATCATGTGACTGGGCAGGTGTAACCAATCTTGCTGTCACTCGTGTCAAGGGGTGCCTCATTGGCTTCTATTCACCCCTCCCCCCCAGCCACTCCTCACCTGCCCGACTGGGCTCCTTAGGGACCCAATAGGAAGCAGTTGTTGGAGCTAAGCAGCCACCATGAGAAAGTGTTGGCAAAACAGCTCAGTTCAATTTGGATCTGACCGAGAAGGAGGCTCAGCAGATGCACCTCACTGAGGACTACAAGAACAGGCTTTCCAAGCAGAGGGAAGACCTGCGGGACTGCAAGGCCAGGTATCAGCACCTGGAGGCTCAGCTGGCTGAGATGGTCAGCCAGTTCCAGACCATGATTCAGTCCCACTGGAACAAGGCTGTCAGGTATGCTTCCTTCAAAGTCCAAGAAAGAATGACCCAAACTCCATTGTTTATAGAAGCAGGTACTTTTACTGGAAAATGAAGTGATCACAACCAAGGAAAAGCAGAATCTGAGGCAAAAGCGCGAAAATTACAGATAGAAAGCATTCCCTCCCACTGTCCATCGTAAATCATCCAATCGAAGGGTCTCCCAGAGGTCAGGTGGGAGCACATGTCTGGCAGCGTCATCAATCAGGAATGCCATGGCCATTGACTTCCGGTTTGCTTCTCGTAGCCGCCAGACGGTCCCTCGGGACCGCCAGCCCCATCACCTGTAAAAAGCCGCCTTTACAATGGAAAGGCGGCTCGAAAAACTCCATTTCCAGGAGGAAATGTGAGATAGAGCAGGAGAGTGTAGGTAGAGCTTTCCGCGAAGCTCCCAGAGTTTTTTTTTTACTCTCGGGGGCGAGCGGATGAGGCTCCCTATATCACTCTCCGTTTGCTCCGGGCGTTGAGAGACCTCTGCATTTTTGCAGAGCAAGGCTATGAAAACAAGCTTTTCAAGATAATTAACAGATTAAGCAAAGAGGATGAGATCTGGAACTGGACCTGTGACCCTAAATCGCAAGTATTTATACTTATTTTGCAAAGGATATGGAACAAAGTAAAAAAGAACTTTTAAAATGGCGACTGCCGAAGTTTGAGCAGGGAAGCTGAAAAGGGAAAGTCCTGCTGTTTCTTATTAAGCCACAAAGTAGCGGAATAAATACTCCTGGCTACAATTGAAGAAAAAGCTCCACTTTTGTGTTTTCTCTTTCCTGGATATTTGGTTTGATACTGATCTCGTTTGGAAAGAAGCTTTTTTCTCTTTACTTTGCTTTTTTTTTCTTTTCTAAAAAAGTTTGCCTGTGTGGAAATATGGCGTTTAGGCTTACAAAGCCGGACAAACAAGCAGTGGGGGGGGGGGTTTCCCCCATCCACAAACTATAGATCTTAATTTACAGTCTCAGAAAACTGATTTTAATATAATAGAATTTCTCCTGGAGGAGATTGTAAGAAGGGATGAGATTATGAATCAGAACTTTGAGAAATTTAAGCAGGAAATTAAAGAATTGGTGCAATTAAAGTTTGATATTTTGCAATGAAAGATTACAAAAATGGCTAAGGTTTCTCAGAATTTATGATCAAGTTGGATACAAATATTAATCTATTAGAGTCTAAAATGGAGGAAATTGAGGACAATTTGGACAATAAAACACAAAAAATTGAAAATGATTTGATAAATATTCAAGACAATAGTTTAGAAGAAAAACCTAAAATGGAAGCTGATCCAAAGATTTGTAATGTAGAAAACATACAACAACAGATTGAAAAGGAAGTTTTAATGATGCAATATAATTTTACTGAATATGCGATTAGACTGAGAGGATTACAGGAAAATAACAGAGATGACTTAAGGAAAATATCTTCTGAAGTTCTGGCTGGGATTTTAAAGGTTCAACCTGAGGAGGTACTTTGTAGGATCGATAGAGTCTATAGAATAAACTCCTGGATTGCAAAGCAAAGGCAATTGCCTAGAGATGTGGTGATTTATTTTACAGATAAAGAGATAAGAAATAATATTGTGCAAAAATCTTTTAAGTCTACTTTGCAACTGTTTGGAAGGAAGATTTGGATATACAAAGAATTACCGCCTAAGATGTTATTGGAAAGAAAGAAATTTGGTTTTCTGGTGGCTGAGCTTAAAAAAAGAAATATCTTATTCAGATGGAATGCTCCAGTTGGTATAATATTGAGATATCAAGGAGAAAGATATCAATTAAATACTGTTGAAAAAGCGGAAGAATTTTATCAAAAATTTTTAAAAATGAACTTAACATCTTTATGCACAACACAAGACAAGCAGAAGGAGTTAGAAATAAAGGAAAAATATCGAGTTACAGAGGCCTCTGTAGATGAATTGCCTTTGGATTCTTCAGACACCTCAGCTGGATTATTTATAAATAAGAGAGAAGTGGCATCGGATTCTAACGTGATGATTCATCAACTTACAGACAACCATGGAAATCAACTAGTTGATACACAACTTATAGAAAAGAAATATGAGTCACAAAAGCAAAACCAACAAGATCAAGTCATAAATCAGAATGAAAACCGATCAGTTGATATAAAACCTGCAGAAAGGAAATTAGGATGGAGATCAAACCTGTAAAAAGAAAGGAAAAAAAGAAACAGGTCTCACAAAAATAAAAACTTCTAACTTAAGCAACAGCGAAGCCAGTTATTTTTTAAAAAATATATGACTGAATATATGAAAAGATGGGTGAGGCGAAGTAGTGGTTAATATTATCCTGAGGAGAGTGACAGACCTCTGCAATGCCGTAATTTTGGGATGTGAAAAGGGCCTTAAATTGTTGGATTGGAATTATCTATTTTGGTTTTCTTTTTATTGATCAATGTATTATATCTATGCTGAGCTATAAGGCAAGAGAGTTAATCTGGGGCATGCAGAAGATCTGGCTGTTACCCCATTATGATGATGGCAATTAATAATCCTGAAGAAAGCCACTATTACAGACATTATATGGAATACAATTATAAAGTCACTCGGGTGGTTGTTTTCTTTTTTTATATATATGAAGATATTCATTATTGATGGGGCAGATGATAACTGAGGATTTTGAATATTCTGTTGCAACTGGGATGTTATGTTACCCTAATACGGATGATGGAGTCAGCAATCCAGTGGAAAGACATCAAAGAAGATATTATATGGATTATAAGTTTAAAGTCATGGATTTTATCTATATAAGGGAATATTTTTTTAGTAGGTGGGCAGAAGAACAAAGATATTAAGAATTGTTGTGTATGGTAATTTTGTAGGAAAGTGGGTGGAGACAGGCTAGTGTATTGATTGTATAGATTAAGAAAAGGGATGCTTAACAGATATATTTATGGGAGTGGAGGAAATGGATAGAGTAGAACAAATGTAAAATTAGAATTTATGGGGAAGGCTGCTTTGAACTGTTATATTAATATACACAAAAGATTAAATGTTAAAGTAGGATTTATCATATACTTTTAAAGTGGAAGGCTGTTTTGAAATGTTAATATACAGACATAAGTATGGGGGAGGAGAAAAAAAAGGGCAGATTATTGCTAAATTGGGAGTAATAATAATATTACTGTGTTAAATCAGAAGTTATTATACAGTGTTATAGTAGAATGTTATTTTGAAGTGCATGGTAAGAGGGGGAAGTAATAATATTAATAATATCATTAGAAGTAAGGGTCAGTATTTGGAGGAGGGAGTAAGGGGATGGTAAAATATTATATAATCTGTTATGTATTAGGTTTTTTCTTTGAAGAAGTCACAGGGGGGATGGGGTGGTGAGGGGGGGTTAGGGAGGAGGGGGGGAAGGGGGAAAATTTGTAATTGAAAACTTTTTCAATTAAAAAAAAAAAGGAATGCCATGGCCATTGACCCGATAGCAGCTTCAAAGATGCAGCCCAGTAGCTTAAGTATCACTTTCGTTTATCTGTCTCTCCAGCACGCTTCCCCCCCTCCATGCCAGCTCCCCCTCCCCCCGTTACCATGGCAGCCAAAGCAGTAAAGGCGGAGGCTGACAAAGGCCCTCTGGCTCTTCACCACCAGTGGCACTTCCCTCTAGCCTTAGCCCAAAGCCCCTCACCAGGAGGCTGAAGGAGACCTCAAGTTGGAATTTCTTCCCCCCTCCAACCCGCACAAAAAGACCCCGAAGGGGGAGACTCTCTGCAGCAACACAAATGTTCATTGCATGTATTTAGCCCAGGGGCCGTAGTTTGAGGACCCCTGATTTAGAGCAATATAAAAAATGCAAATAATTTTTCCGCAGACCACCAAAATATTCTCGTGGACCACAAGTGGTCCACGGACCACCAATTGGTGACTGCTGCTGTATATTTTCCAGCTAGTTACCCTGAGATATTGTGATATAGGCTTAAATCAAATGAGCAAACAAATCGAGATGAATATTTTTATTTATAGAACAGGTCATACACAATTTCCTTTGCCTCTTACTGGTTGTAAGTCACTTTTTTCAGTTGTAACTTTGAATAGTTGTTAGATAACGACTACTATACAGGTTCTTATAAGATATAATATTTGGAGTAAAACACATGATGGGTTTAATATGCTGTCCAGATGCCTCAATCTCAGAATAATAGAGTTGGAAGAGACCTTGGAGGTCTTCTAGTCCAACGCTCTGCTCAAGCAGGAGATCCCATACCATTCTGGACAAATGGCTGTCCAGTCTCTTCTTCAAAGCCTCCATTGATGGAGTACCCATATCTTCTGAAGCCAAGCCGTTGGTTGATTTCTCTCACTGTTAGGAAATTAGTTTCCATCCATTGCTTTTTGTCCTGCCTTCATGTACTTTGGAGAATAGGTTGACCCCCTCTTCTTTGTGGCAGCCCCTGAGATATTGGAAGGCATCTATCATGTCCCCCCTAGTCTTTCTTTTCTCTAGACTAGACATACCAATTCCTGCAAATTTAGTTTAAATTGCTCACAGTTCTTGGGCAGTCAAATAACTTGCCAAGAAATATACTATCACCTCATAGAGCTGGGATAAATATAAAATGGCATATTTACTAAATTCTTGCTAACTCTTCTTTTTGATTAATGTGACTTGTGTAGCTAGAGCGATTTGATTTGGAAATGTACCTAATTATTTCAATCTATTGTGGAATATTTCATTTCTGAGGCTGGGAAAGCTAAGAGTCTTGAGATGGTGGCTTAGCCTGCTGGGAACGTTAGCGATTCCTAATCTCAGCCGAGCAGAAACTACCTGGAGAGAGACTTTTCCTTGCTGCAGTTTCAAAGTGCATCTGGCGCTCATAAAAAATCTCCATAAAAATGGTAATTAATGAAAAATAAATACGTGGCCAAATTTACACAAACCTCAAGAAGGTATAGTACGAGTTGCAAAAGATTGAAATGAGCCAGTTATTTCCCAGAACTTTTTTTGCTATTTCAGTTATGTTTGATTTTATGGCCTTGCATCTGTGAAATCATCTATTATAGTTCAGGGAAGGGGCCACATGCCTCTTCTTCCTCCATTTACCCTCTTCCTTATCCTTCTTTTAAAGTAGGATGGAAAAGCCAAATGTATTTCAATATGCTGCAGGTACCTGTGATGTTCCTGAGGTTCTCAATTATTTGGAGAACTTCACAGATGGAAAGGAACAGCTTCATTAGGGAGGGGAGCAGTGGTGGGGATTCAGCTGGTTCGCACAACTTTGGGAGAACTGGTTGTTAACATTCTGAACAGTTTGGCAAACTGGTTGTTGGAAGAAATCATTAGGGCAGAGAACCGGTTGTTAAATTACTTGAATCCCACCACTGGAGGGGAGGTAACAATGGATCACAACTGCCTGACCATCACTCCTAATGGTCATCTTCTCATCCTTTCCTGCCATGAGTCACAAGCCAGCATGGCAAAATGTCTTCTGCAGAACCACAATTCCAGAACAAGCTGGTCTTTGTATCATGTGAGCACATCTCAGCAGGTAGAAGCACCCGGCTGACCCTGTTTGGATCACATTTGTTCAATTGTTGGAGTGAAGAACACAAGGAAGGACCGTGGAAGAGTGGAAGATTTAAAATAATGGAGAAAAAGGCAAACTACCTCCATAACAATGTCAGGCAAACTACAAGGACATATATGAGTGAAGTCACCAGAAGCTCCAAGGAGACTTTGCTTTATAAGGAACAAGTGATTCCTCAAGAAGAATTATCTTGCTGCATGCCAACTAGTCTATTGATTTGAATTTTTGCAGTAAAAGTAATAATCCTAGTATCTCAAGAGGGCTCCATTGTGCAAACAATGAAGATTTAACACACTGTTTCTTCTCAAGACTAAATAATTGATCACTTGTTCATAAAGTTGATCTCATTGTAGCTGGTCAACCACACTAAAAGATTATTCTATTTGTCCCTGTTTTTTCTTGCCCAGAGCTTTAAATAGATACTCATCCATCTTTCTCTCCTACTTTCTCTGACACAGACATTTTTCAGAGACAAGACATCTGGTAAGCAACACACACATCAAATCTGACTAACTTCAGCTGAAATAAATACAAATTGGGAACTAGAACAGTGTTATGCAGATGGAGGGAGGGAAGGAGGGGAGAAGGAAGGGTCACCACACTTGGAATATTGCATCCAGTTTTGGTCTCCACACTATAAAAAAAGATGTTGAGACTCTAGAAAGAGTGAAGAGAAGAGCAATAAAGAGGATTAGGGGACTGGAGGCTAAAACATAGGAAGAATGGTTGCAGGAATTGGGTATGTCTAGTCTAGTTAAGGTGGGGGAAAGCACTAAGGGAGACATAGCAGGATTCCAATATTTGAGGGGCTTCCAAGAAGAGAGGACCTATCTATTTTCCAAAGCACCTGAAGGCAGAACAAGAAACGATGGATGAAAACTAATCAAGGAGAGATCCAATCTAGAAATAAGGAGAAATTTCCTGACAGAACAATTAATCAGTGGAACGCCTTACCTTCAGAAGTGGTGGGTGCTCTAACACTGGAGGGTTTTAAGAAGACATTGGACAACCATTTGTCTGAAATGGTATAGGGTCTCCTGAATGAGCAGGGGGTTGGACTAGAAGACCTCCAAGATACCTGTCAGGTATGCCTCCCTTCAACACTCAAGAAAGAAAGAAAACCAACTCCATTTTCATAGAGAAAGGTACTTTTACTGAGTGTGAACTGAATGCAACCAAAGAAAAGCAAGGTCTGAGGCAATAGGCGAGAAAATCACACATAGAAAGCATCCTTAAAACCCTCCCCCCAATCGTCCAGTCAGGATTATCCAACCCACATCCCCCCCCAGGGGTCATGTGGGGTGCAGCTTCCAATGGCTCCATCCGTCTGGTATGTCATGACAGTTGACCTTGAGTGGTTATTAGCGCGCCTCCCAGCTGCAGAGAAACGCTGAGGAAAACTTTCTCCCCTTTACTCCACCAGCTCACTCCCCCACCCCCAGACATCCAGACAGCTCCCCCCTCCCCCCGTTACAATGGCAGCCGAGCAAGCAAGCAATATAAAGGTGGAGGCTGACAGTCCCTTTCAACTCTGATATTCTTTTATTCTGTAAGTGTGTTCTTAGGGAGGAAGGGAGGGATGGTAGATGAATGAATGTATGGATAGATAGGTAAGTAGATACTTAGACCATTTTTAACTCTACAAACCATTTTAATAAAGAAAATAATTCACACAACACATATAGACATAAATCTAATCTACAAAAAGATAAATTCTGTAAGCCTTGGTTGCTACTAATCTTTTAGAACAATTATGAGGATAAGGGTCTGTGTTTTAAACATTTGGTCTATTTGGTAGTCAATGATAATCTATTTTTGATGGAGGGAAGGTGATGGCTTTTTATTATTCTGCAAAAGAGCAGATGAATTCCATCTATTCAGATTCCCCAGCAGTGTATCCATGTACCTGTGCTTTAGATATGATTGGGGTGTCATACCAGAAACATACCACACATGGACAGAGAAAAAAAAAGGAACAAGTTTATAATGGTCATAATTATTTTATCTGTTGTAAAATAGGAAGTAGAGATCAGGTTAAATAGGTAACAGCAGCAGGGAATGTCAGTTTGCCATAAATTGTGATTCCTTCATACCTAAAAGAAGGATTAATGCAAACTTTTTTTGAAAACAAAAAACCAAAAAAAGCTTTCTCTAAATTAAATTAAAAATACTTTTCCAATAATTTCCAATGTTCCATTCTTAGATCCATAATATCAGCCAAACCTCTGATGATTCTCCATTGGTGTAGAAAACCTTGAAAAAAACTATACTTTTAAAAAATGAAATGTTGAAAATAATCTAAATTATTTTAATAGGTATGGAAAAATTTCTGCAGAAAAGCATTTGGCACATGGGTTTGACTGAAAATGCATCTATGCTTGTACCTTAGACCATTATGATGAAACTTTCAGTTATTTACAACAGTAAAACATTCTTAATACAAAATCATCATCAAACATATTTAAAGTTACCTTAAAGGAGGAGATGAACAATTTTTGAAGTGGATACGTTTACTAATTAAACTGACTTTACAGATTCTCCTCATTGCTAAGAGAATGGATCCAATTATGAGAATTAGCCAGGCAGATTG
Source organism: Arizona elegans (assembly GCA_022577455.1). Classification (NCBI taxonomy): domain Eukaryota; kingdom Metazoa; phylum Chordata; class Lepidosauria; order Squamata; family Colubridae; genus Arizona; species Arizona elegans. Next base: position 103,345,434 of record JAKOOJ010000005.1, read on the forward strand.
AAATAGAAAAATAACTGGCTATAATAGTATGACTTTTATACTTTCTTAATGGTATAGAACATCCTAAATATAATTAAATTAATCAATACTCTTCATCCATACATAAATAACTTAGTTAATGAAGTTTGAACTTTCTTACACAAGGTGTCCCCACAGGTAGTCCTTGTTTAGCAACTGCTGCATTTAGTGACTCTTCACATTTACGACAGGGATGAAAATGTAACTTTATGATTAAAACATGGATCCTTTCATAAATGCAAGGATTAATCCTTGCATTTACGAGTTTCACAGGTCTGTAAAGCAAAGATTGTAAGCACAATTGCTGTTTTCCTCAACTATCCCTTTGCTTAACCCTTAACTTATCCCTTTAGTGGTCACTAAATGAGGACTACCTGATCTTCTACCATACTGAGACTGAGACTTTTAACAGCTGGTTGTGAAAAGCAGCAATGAAATTTCAAGCTTTGTAGCTATTTCCTGCTGCCTCATTTTTATTCCCTAAAACTCCAACATATTTTTATGTAATCGACCCAGAGAACATTTGTACTTTGGCTGATTAAAAAATAACGTAATGTAGGAACGGCATAAAGTCAAAACTTAATGTATTAACTGACTTAATTGTATTAACAATGCATTTTCCCATAAGAGTATTAACAAATTTCTATGGGAGCCAGATTAGCTTTGTCTTGGAGTCCTGTCACGGAACATTTGTTCCAATTATTCTTAAAAAGATCAAAATGCCGCTTGAGTTTTCTATGAGGACTAGGGGAAAAAATTAAATAGACCAAGAACTGTATCCATAGCATCGAAAGGAATTCACTTTCTAAGTCATGTGTGGCAGCCTCAGATTAGGAGACCAAGAATCAGATCTTTTTATTTTCCAATTCCTAAGAATTTTGCCTTTAAAGAACAAAAGAAAGAAAACTCATCAGAATATCTGCTACAGTAGGTAGCCTATTGTACCAGAAGAGTCACCCAGGTCAAAGTAAGAATATCTATCAACTTATTTAATATGGTTGAACCAGAAGAAACCAGAAGGCGGAGGAGAAAGGAGGAGATGAAAGGAGAGAGGAGGAGGAATTACAGAATAACAGATTTGGAATTCTATGAATTTGTGTCAACAACCTTGGCTATCAAGGTTGCATAGCAGCCATTTCTAATTAGCTCTTTCTCTGTAACTGAATGTGATTGTCAGGAATAAATGCCTTGCCTCTGACCCAGAGCTAGAGGTAGGGGGGCTGGACAGGCCAGCCCACAAGGTACACCCTAACCCAATAGCCCCTCCTTACCTTAGCCACGCCCAGGGGGTACTTAAGGGTCAGCCATGCGGTCCTGCTCCAGTTCCGGAGATGTACCTGTATTGATGAGATGTCCAGTCAATAAACAATAAACGATTTAAACCAGAACTGCTTGTTGGAATTATTGGGCACGATCCTCGAACATATCTGACAAAATGGTAGCAGAGGATGGTTCGGCAGCCCAACCCAAACATTCCACAAGCATGCAAAGAACCAAGACGGAAAGGATGAACACCAGAGCGTTCACCAAGGAGATGGCAGAACGACCTGCCCAACCCGAAGCCACCCGAGGAGAGGCATCTGAAGCAAGTGGCCTACTCCACCACCCACGCACCCCTGCCAGACGCGGAGAGGAGTGGGACGAACACGAGACCCCAAAAGGGGAAAAGCACGACCTAAAAGGAAAACTCCTGGACCTGATAGATTCATCACAAAGCAACACCGACCTCATCACGGAACTACGGAGCCTAGTCGAAGGCTGCGAAGCAGCGAGTGAGGAAGATGAGGATGAATCCGAATGCAGTGGCGGAGAAGCGGTAAGGGAGAGAACCCCCCACCAAAAACCCGCCAAGGGAGCCGAAGGGGTTTTCGCGCCTTTTTCACGGCGGCCATCTTGGGAGGCGGCGTCATCAAAAATGGCCGACCACCCACCAATAGATTCCCGAGATTTAAATCTCATGGCGGGAATCAGGGCCTACCCCAAGGTAACCCCCCAAGAATGCCACAAACAAAGAGGAAACCCAAGGCCCAAAGCCACAGGCTCGCCCACCGAGCCCGAACTCAACAAGGCAATCGAATTGATCGCCGCGGCCCTGGGGGACAAGGTGAAGCTACCGGACACGCACCCCGGTGCCAGGCCCAAGCGCAAAGGGGACCCTAACGCGAGGAGGCCCGACACCGACACCCATCCCGAGGGACCGATCACCGCCACGTGGATCCAGAGCCACCCAGGGCCCCCAAGAAGCCTCCCCCTAAAAACGGAACACCGGAGGCGATGGGACTACTCACCGGACCTACGAACTGGACCAGACCCATGGCCCGCGGGGCCATCCACCGGCAGGGGACGTCCATCGGCGGGCAGGGGACTCGGCCTGACACCCGGAGGCGACACCCGCACGAGGCCGGGCCATCCAGGACCATCCGCGGCACCAACCGGACTCCAGGCACTCGACGACGATCCTCACCGCTTCCCGAGGCTCCAGACGACGAACCACGACGATCCCAGACGAGCAAGGCCGACCAAGGAGGAACCGAAGGTCCATCCGGAGGATTGGGGCCTATACCAGGGAGCTACGGAGACAAGCTCCTCACTCCACGGCGGCTGGGAAGAAATGAACTTCGCGCACACGCAATGCGCCCCTACAGGAGAAACGGAAGAAGACATAGAGCTACACCGACGCATGCACACAGAGACAAGTCAGTTCAGACTCGCCACAGTCGTTCCCCTGCCTTATTGTGAGTTCCCTTACGTGAGGAACCATGGACAGCGACATAATGTGAGTAACTTAAACTATAACTCAGGGGCTTTGCCAAGTGACTTCCCCAAACTAAGGCTAGATGGGGAGAATTTCCTGGACTGGAACCAACAGCTCCAGGTCACCCTACTCAAAGAAGACCTACTATCCATAGTCACTGATCCCCCCAAAAAGCCCTGGACCTTTGAGCTAGATTGTACCCATCATAAAGCATACTGCATTGTTATAGCTAGTATCACCCCCAGTATTTACCCCAGCATCAGGCATCATCTGACTGCTCTAGAAGTAATACAGAGGATGCACAAACTATTTTACTGCCAGAGCGTGGCAAGCACCACCAGGCTATCCAGGGAATTCTATGCCACCAAACACAAAGCAGGGACCCCAATGAGTGAACATCTCTTGTCCCTAAACGCCACTAGAGCCCAGCTGACACAAAGGGGGGAGGTCATAAGTGAAAGGACCATGATAAGCATCATTGTAAACTCCCTAGACCCCAGCTGGGACACCTTCATTACGCAAATAGACAACCTAGGGACAGGAAAGCTCTCACTAGAGTTACTAACGAGCAAACTAATAGCTGAGGATAGCATCAGAAAAGATCGCTCAATAAGCCGCAAGGAGCAAAGGCCCAGTAAGAAGGTCGAGCCACAGAGCAGGAACCACAGCAACGCAGAATGTTACTTGTGTGGGTCAAGGAACCACTACAAAAGGGACTGCCCTAGAAACACAGGGGACAGGGACAGGCAATGTAGGAGGGACAGATCAGAGTCAAGGACAAGATACACAAGCAGACACTCACCTGAGGACAGGCACAGACGTAGGGATTCACCTAACCCCAGGGACAGGAGAAACCACAGGGACAGCTCCAGGGAAAGTCAAACGGGTTCTCTGTATGGCATAGGAGACCAGGGGCAACACACAAACCAGGACAGGATGGAAGGTACATGGCTACTGGATTCAGGAGCCACAAACCATACCACGTATGACCGTGATCTACTAACATCATTCACAGAGGAGAGTTTCATAATAAAGGTGGCTAACCAGAACAATGTGCAAGTAACAGGCAAGGGCAATGCACACGTGCCGGGGATAGGGGAGGTACAAGGAGTGTTACTGGTACCCAATATACCCTATAACATCCTCGCTACACTAAAGTTAAGCAAGGACAACAACGTTGAAGTAACCTTCAAGGGAGGAAAGGTGCAGGTAACTAGAGGGGGCAAAAACGTAGGGAAAATAGTAATCAGCGGAGAACTCCCCTTCTACCACCCAGTCTGGGACAAGCAACCCAGAGTAAACAACCACCATAAGGCCAGCCCCGATAACACAAGTAGGGAAATAGAGGGGGTTAACCACACACACGACAACAATGAAACAAGTGAGCATGAGGCAACCAGAAAAGAAAGGCCAGCGATAGGGAAGCCCATACACGACAATTGCGCTCACCTATTACACAGAAAGCTAGGACACATTAGCTTCCCCGTGGTGCAGAAGATGATGGAGTGCTCTGAAGGTGTAAAAATAAAGAATTGTGAGAACTATCTCGAGTGTTCTGTTTGTAAGAGCTCCAAATTAAAAACCAAACCTAGGCCCAAAAAGTCAGTACGCACTACAGACTCAACCTTTCAACTCATACATATGGATCTAGTGGGACCACTAAGGCCCTCCATTAAATACAGGAAAAGGTACTTCCTGACCATAGTGGATGATTTCAGCCGCTATGGCTTCGTGTACACACTAAAACAGAAGAGCGAAGTATTCCAAAAATTCAAGGAATTCTACGCTAGGGTAGAGACACAACACAATACCAAAATCAGGCAAATAATGACAGACCGGGGGTCTGAATTTTTATCGAGCGACTTCTCGCAATGGCTAAAGGCACGCGGGGTAGTCCACTACACGTCTTCCCCATTTTCGGCCTTCCAAAACGGAGTGGCGGAACGAAAAAACGGAATGCTGCAGACCATGATGAAGTGCGCATTAGAGGATGCAGGCCTGGGACAACACTTCTGGTCGGAAGCACTTATTTATTCAAACTATACTCTGAACAGGCTATGGTCCAGCGTACTAAACAAAACTCCATATGAGTTAATGTACCAAAGGAAGCCACAAGTATCGCATTTACACATATTCGGGGTCACAGCAGATGTACACATCCCCAGGCAATTGAGGCAAAAGGGGGACAGGGTATCCCGAAGGCTGAGGTTCATGGGATATGAGCCAGGAACAAAGGGATATAGGTTCATAGACAGCAACAACAACTTCGTAATCTCTCGAACAGCAGTTTTTCACGAAAATGCCAACTGGTCCAAGATACACCTCAATGAGGTGTTCCTTAGCAAGGACGGACCGGGGAACACTCAAAGGGGAGTAACACCTAACACAGGAAAGGGTACAGAACAGGAAAGAATCAAAAGCGAGAGGCAGGAAATACTAGTGAAGGAGTGGAAGGAGAACCACCCACACATCAAAGTGGACTCACTCACTGAGAAAGAAGCCAGGTACATGCACGACACAGAGACGCCCCCTGACAGGCCAATCAGAGCAAACAAGGGCAAAGTGCCACAGAGGTTAGGGGATTACGTATTATCTATCCACACTAACCAACTAACCCCCAACACATATGAAGATGTGCTAAAACTACCAGATGAGGAAAGGGCAAAATGGGAACAGGCCATGGAGAAGGAAATGGATAGCCTGAGGGAACTAAACGTATACACTCCCTCTGAAGTCCCAGCAGGAAAAACGACAATAGGCACCAGATGGGTCTACAAAATCAAGACACTAGAGGAAAACAAAACTCTCTACAAGGCTAGACTGGTAGCGCAGGGGTTTGCTCAAAGATACCCTGATGATTACACAGAAACATACTCCTCCACAGTCAGGGCCGAAAGCGTAAAATGTGCGTTAGTCATTGCATCACTGCTAGGGCTGGAGGTACACCAATTCGACGTACAAACCGCCTACCTGCACGCTGAGCTTGACAAAGAGATTTATGTAAGAGCACCCCCCAGTCAAACAACTAGGAAGGGAGAAACATGGGTTCTAAACCGAAGCTTGTATGGGCTCAAGCAATCAGAGAAACGCTGGTACGAATGTTTGTCTAAGACATTGAAATCCATGGGCTTTGCAGCCACCTCAGCCGACAACTGCTTCTTCACCAAGAAGTCAGGTGATTCCCTCGAGTATGTCTTAATATACGTGGACGATATACTATATATCGGTAATCAGACCAGCAAATGCAGTGACTTTGCCAATGAACTAGGAAAGCATTTCTCCCTGAAGATTTTGGGTAAGGTAGACAAGTACCTAGGGGTGCAAATCACAAAAACAGACAAAGGTTTCCAATTGTCACAGAAAGATAAAATTTTGGAACTGGTACATAAGTGCAATATGACAGATGCCAAGGGGTGTGAAACACCAATGCAACCAGACTTTTTGAAGGACATGTACAATGAGGCTGAACCATTCAAAGACAACATGCTGTACAGATCCACCATAGGTTCACTATTGTACATTGCAAACTGGACCAGGCCAGATATTGCCCTACCTGTCAACCTGCTGTCTAGACACGTAGGGAAACCCACCGTGTACCATTGGGAAGCCATAAAAAGGGTACTGAGATACCTAAAACACAGTTCTGACGCCTGCCTGTCACTAGAACCCGAGAACGCCACAACTCCCACGCTCACGTGCTACGCAGATGCTGACTGGGCTGGAGATGTGAAAAGTAGGAGGAGCACCTCAGGTTACGTGTTCTTCCTCAACAACAGCCCAGTGCATTGGTACACAGGGAAACAGGATCTGGTAGCCACATCTACCACAGAAGCCGAATATATTTGTTTGTCCAAGGCCACCAATAACTTAATCTGGTTTGACCACCTGCTCACGGACATATGGGCCGAACCAAACTACCCCATCACTATGCATGAAGACAATAAAGCAGCCGTGGAAATATCAAAGGCTGAAGCGGTTGGCCAAAGGTCGAGACACATTGACATAAAATATAAACATGTTAGGCAATTCGCAAACATAGGATTCATAAGGGTTATACATTGTGACACAGAGGAGCAAACAGCGGACATTCTAACGAAGCCATTACAAAACAAGCAACACACATACCTCACATCAAAATTAGGTGTCCTCCTAAAAATAGCGCCTCAAGTGTACACCACTCAGGAATATCCCGGCCAGGCATTTAGAGGGGTTTTTGTCAGGAATAAATGCCTTGCCTCTGACCCAGAGCTAGAGGTAGGGGGGCTGGACAGGCCAGCCCACAAGGTACACCCTAACCCAATAGCCCCTCCTTACCTTAGCCACGCCCAGGGGGTACTTAAGGGTCAGCCATGCGGTCCTGCTCCAGTTCCAGAGATGTACCTGTATTGATGAGATGTCCAGTCAATAAACAATAAACGATTTAAACCAGAACTGCTTGTTGGAATTATTGGGCACGATCCTCGAACATATCTGACAGTGATGAGCACTGAATATTTTTGATTAAGAACAAGACAATCAGATGTAATTGATATTTGACAGTAGGGCCTCCCCCCCCCCCGCCCCTTCATAATTGTTTGGAATAGGAGCCATCTTTCTACAGAATGAGGATTTGGCATTTCAGGATGTCTATTTATTCAGATTCATAAATAATCTATCCAAAATTCTCAAAACGGGGAAACCTGCTGATGGTTTGTTAGCAATCTTTACTAAAACGGCTGGATTAAAAAAATGAAACAACTCTGAGATTTCTTTAAAAGTAACTTGTCTAGGACCCAGCTATTGTTTTATTGCAAGTTGAAATTCATTAAAAAAAAGAACCTTTCATTTTTGTAATTGCATTTGGGATTAAGGAGCTGGGATGTTCCTCATGAGAAATTTCACACATGATGGGGAAGTTCTTGAGGGCCAGTGGATCAATTTTTTCTGTTCAGGATTCCTTGGTAGCTCTTCCAAGTATACTTCAAACAATGTACACTCCAGAAACCATCCAAGATTATTTGTATTTCTCTCTTGGTCTAACACAGAGGCTGAGAATGTTATTCAATCTTTATCTTACTTTCTCTCCGTTTCCTTAGGAGCAATTCTCACTTTCATTTCAATTTTTGCCTTCGGCTGCATTTCAGTGGAAGCATCTTTTGAGACCTGCCCGGGATCCTGAAATATTATGAGCTGTTTATTTTCGACTGCCTTGAAATGTGATTGTGCAAAGGATTGGTTTTTGTGGCTTCACAGCAGAGCAAACAGCCAAGATAAGGTCAGGTGCAGGTATGTCTGCTCTCGCAGTCTGCTTTCCCTTTGTGACGGCACTATAAATCCAAATAGTATGTTGCTCCCCTGTGCTGTGAATACGGGCAGTGTGTTCATAAGGTCAGCTCGTGAAGATGGACCCATGGAAGCTAGTGATCATTTAATCTCCTACAACCTGTGTACCATTCCTTCCTTTTTGGATCTCCTGTAACCCCTTGAAGTTCCTTTCCTCTCTCTTATCTCCATGAAAGGATGCTTTGCAGAGAACCCTTAAAACTACTTCATTTGCCTTATGTTATTGCAACTTATAAAGCATTATAGAACAAAATGAGGATACTTGTAGGATGGCCTATCTCTGATAATGGAAAGAATTCATGGGATAAGAGCCTGGTGGCGCAGTGGACTAAGTGCTGTTAAAGTAGCACTTAGTTGCCAGCTGCCTGCAATTACTGCAAGTTCAAATCTTACCATGCTCAAGGTTGACTCAGCCTTCCATCCTTTCAAGGTAGGTAAAATGAGGACCTGGATTGTGGGGGCAATAAGCTGACTTTGTATAAAAAATAACACTGCTTGGGGCGGGGGGGGCGGGGGCAAAGCCCTACTAAGCAGGTATATACAAAAGTATGAAGGCTATGGCTTAACACATTGTAAGCCGCCCTGAGTCTCTGGAGAAAGGGCGGCATATAAATCGAACAAACAAACAAACAAACAAACAAACAAACAAATAAATAAATAGTTGGCCCTAACGAACTAGGGTGGCAAGTACAATCTCCTGTGGCTGCATCTGCTTGTGTCATATCTGGTCTCCAATCCACAGTTGGCCAACAAAATTAGATGGGCAAATGTGCCTATTCCTAGAAGACTATCACTGATCACCTCCTGCTTGGACTACTGCACTATGATGGACAGGTGTTTATCCCTGAAGACTATTTGGAAGATGCAACTAGTTCAGAAGATGATGGCCTGAGTAGTTATGGTTACATCATGGTACATCCATATAATATCACTACAGGAAGATTCCCTTATGTACTGTTTATCAATCATCTATGCCAGGATGATCTACAAGACCTACAGAACAACCTTCCTCCCAGATCTGGAGGTTCTTCACCCTGTGGGCTTTCTGTAAATCTTGTAAAACTTGGTTCTTCTCTTGATTCCTGGGCCACTGGTTCAGATGTAAGTTTTTATTTAATTATTTAGTCATTGATGAGCAAATTTACAAAAACAGTAAGGAAGTGAAATAAATCGATGCATCATAGACCAAAAGACAAATCACATATTATTACATTCACATCTCTGTTATCGTATTAATATTTAATGACCCAAGTAATGATAAATTAAAAAATTAAAAAATACTTAGATGATCATGTGAGAATGATTGTGGTTAGCCTCAGATTATTCAGTGTGTGTGTGTGTGAGAGAGAGAGAGTGTGTTGGTTATTTTTATTATTCGTTACGTTTTTATCTGCCCAAAGTCACAATTTGTGCATCGGGTAGCTATATAAATTGCTTAAACAAATATATAAATAAAATGATAGATCACTGCTGAAGATGCAGTTTGTTATTTTAATTTATTAGTAGCTACTATGCCTTGCTGCAATCAAATGGTACATTTTATGCAGCTCTCAAAAAGGCAGTTTTATTGATCCTGCTTATTGACTGTTGCCTTCTGGGGATATTACGATCTCTTCAGTACTAAAATCCACTGGAAAGACTGAGGCATCATGGCTTAACCTCTCCGGTAGCAGCTTCCTTTATATATAAATATATAATAAATAATTTGCCATGTAAATGGATGGATCATAGGCCTCAACTCTCCAACTTTTATTTACATTCCACACTGTTTGCTGAAACTTATAATTATGTTCTTAAATCTCAATATTGTAACACACTCCAATTGCTTTATGATAAATCAAATTTAGGACGGAGCTCTTTCTTTCCATGTGTTTATTCACCCTGGGAATAATCTTGCCGATAGCAGAATACAAAAGATGTCTCTCTTATCTATTGCGTACAATTGTCCTCCAGGAAGAAAGGAGCTTCTTCTCCCATCGGGTAGTGTAGGCTTATTTGTAGTTTAGGATTTAAGTTTAGGGTATCTTCAGAGAGGTTGAGCTATCCGATAATTTTCTAGCAAAGATCCAAGTACAGCCATCCGTTTTTCAGTGCTGTTCCCTCTTATTACAGAATGAAAAGTTATAACTCATAAAAGAAATTGGAATGTATGAATGTCTGTAGGTACATATGTCTTTATTACTCAAATTCTGCATTAGATCTTTGAAACTATGTTTTTTCACGTGCAAAAGCTGAGCCGTAGTTGCAAAAACATTTGTCTCTTTACCAAAGCCCAGGAGGTGAAAGGCAAAACAACAGAAGAAAGCGGCACCGATTAAGTTTCTAAGTGCAAATCAACAAATTACTTCCGACGATTGAAGTGCCTGGAGGAAATCAAAACATTTCTGACAGGCGTGAAGGAGCTTCCCACTGAGGGAGAGGGATTAAAATTAAAAATGAGAGGAAGATCTGGGATGAACCTGCAGGGCGAGACCTGTATGGGAATGGCAGGAACATACAGAAGACTGAAACAAAATCATCTCCTCCTCTTCCTCCTCCTCCTCCTCCTCTTCTCCTTTCCCCTTCTCCGCCTCCTCCTTTCCTCTTCCTCCTCCTCTTCTTCCTTTCCTCTTCTCCTCCTCCTCCTCTTCCTCCTTTCCCCTCCTCTGCCTCCTCCTCTCCTCTTCCTCCTCCTCTTCCTCCTTTCCCCTCCTCTGCCTCCTCCTCCTCCTCTTCCTCCTCCTCTTCCTCCTTTTCCCTTCTCTTCCTCCTCCTCCTCCTCCTCCTCCTCTTTCTTTTCATCCTCCTCCTCCTTTCCTCTTCCTCTTCTCCTCCTCATTTCCCCTCCTCTTCCTCTTCCTCCTCCTCCTCTTCCTCCTTTTCCCTTCTCCTCCTCTTCCTTCTCTTCCTCCTTTCCTCTTCCTCCTCCTCCCTGCTGCATCAACAAAGGGATAGAATCAAGATCACATGAAGTGTTAGTACCATTTTATAATGCCTTGGTAATGAATACTGCATCCAATTTTTTGTCTCCGTGATATAAAAAGAGATGTTGAGACTCTGGAAAGAGTGCAGAGAAGATCAACAATGATGATTTGGGGACTGGATGATAAAACATATGAAGAAGGGCTGCTGGAATTGAGTATGACTAACGTCATGAAAAGAAGGGCTGGGGGGACATGATCGCAGCCTTCTACTATCTAGATGGGAATTAATCAAGGAGAAACTCAACACAAGAAAACTAAGTTCAACCTCCTTTGAATTCTGTTGATCCTTATCTAAGCCCAAGCATATGCTAACCATTCATTGAGGAGATTCTTGTGCACAGGTGTGAGTATCCGTAAACTGATTAAATTAGTCCTTCCCGTGTGGACCTGGTCTTTTGCACCTGACCGTTTCATACCATGCACTGGCAATAATTCTAGTCACTTCTTATTTCTGTACAAGGGTACCATGCTGCAGAATGGGTTGCAGCACAGAAATTCGCTGTTTGGGAGCTGAATAGCTGGAGAAGTGGAGCTAATCTCACTTTAACCCATTTATATCACAAGAGTCCTTTTGGGTGAGCAGTTATGTGCACGCAAATGGTCTCAATCTTGAGAGTTTGGAAGGCTTTGCTTCCAGAAATAAAGGCTTTCCAAATCAAGTCAGTGTTTTAGTCTCTCTCTTGCAACACAACATCAGCTTTATGGCACCTTGGAGACAAACAAATGTACTTTTTTCACATACGTCTTCCTAGATCATGTCCACTTCATCAGATCCCTGAAGTAAAGTCCTGGGGGAGAGATTTTATAAGCACCTGTACTCAGTAGGTTGAGGAGATAGAACAGTCAAAATTAATGCGAGATTCCGAAGATGGACTCAATTGCTAGATAGTGTTTCTTAATAAATTGCCGATTCTTCTGTTATCTCAAAGGACATTAGATCCATTACAGTATGAGTTTACAGTCGTGACTGGTGAGTACCTCTGGAGAAACTGTTATTTGGGGAAGGTAAAAGACATAGAAGGAATGATTAAGGAAAAGGGAAACCCTGAGCATAAGTCATAAGAAATTGGGGTCCCCTCTTCTAAAGATGGGGTGCGTTTGGACCTCTCTTTAGAGTTCCAGTTTCCAAGGCCTGCATTTTGAGATGAGAGCCGGTAAATCCTCAGGAAATGAAGTGCTCTCCTATTTGCTTGGAGCTATCACCATTCCTAAAGTCAGAGGCGAGTTCCCAAAGTACAATGTGGAAGAGACTCCTTTGCAGAGGATGGCCTATTATCAAATTGGAGAATGAGCACGTAGAGGTTCCCCAATGCTTTTGGTGCCAATCTAGATATGAAGAGGTAGAGATTTTGCTCCTACATCTGTGTTACACTGATCTGGCCCCAATGAGGTTTACTTACTTACTTACTCACTCATTTATTCATTCATTTATTCAATTTCTACAGCGGTCCATCTCAATCAGAGACTTTGGGTGGCCTACAATTCCAAAAGTATAAAAACAATCAAAACAATAAAAAAGCTTTTTAAAAGCAATAAAAATAAATATCCACAGCAACTGAAATACTTAGCCAGTTAACAGTAAACCAAGAAATGGGGCCCTTAACACCCTCAGAGCTCTGGGCCTGGGAATGTAGCCAGAGTTTTTAAAGCCTTTTAAAGGCCAACTGGGTTGGGGCTATTCTAATCTCCAAAGTGAAGATATGGCGCATATCCATGGCACATGACAGCTATGAAAAAGGTCCATCTTCTAGTCCACATTCTTTGGTTGAAAAGGGGTGCAGCATGATCAGTCTGCTAGATCTAATTGGGTGGGTCAAGACTCTTGGAAAACAGTGATCTCTCTGATCCAGGGGTGGGCTTCAAAAATTTTAGCAAGGGGTTCTCTTCCTGGTTGCTGGGTGGGCATGGCCATGGTGGGTGTGGCCTAGTCGGCCTCCTGCACCATGGCAGGGGGTGTTTTTGCCCTCCCTGGGCTCCTGAGGTTTTCCTCAAGCCTCTGGGAGGGCGAAAATGGCCTCCCCAGGCTCTGGAGGTCCTCTGGAGGCTGGAAACGGGCCCATTTCCAGCCTTCCCGAACTCCCCGAGCCTCTGCGCACACCCTGCACTTAACTGCATTCCAAACAGGCCACGTGGGGACTCCTGGGAGAGGTGGGTCCAGCCAGGAGTGGGATTTGGGCGTTCTCTGAACTGCACAGAATCTTAGATAGAGGTTCTCCCGAACCCCTGCAAACCCCCAGCAGCCCACCCTCGCTGTGATCTCTAAATGGGTTTGGTTGTACTTGCAATCACCCCAAGTAGGGATTAACTACCGTAATACTTTGAGGAACAACAAAACACCCTGCAGGAGAAACAGCAGACAAGAGGTCCATAAGTTGTCTATATCATAGTTGGATCAAAAGGAATCAAGAATTAAAAGGCTTCAAGAGAAAAAAGTCAGATTTTTGAAAAGGTATTTCTACAGTTACTGAATTAGGAATCCTTTTCTTTTTCTTTAGTTCATGATTGAAACAAATGTTTGGCTATTTACTTTTTGTTGGTGATGTAAGCAGGAGGGGGGAAGACTTGTCCAGTTGCTTGATGTCCAGTCGAGTTCTGAAGAGAGAGACAGGCGGGGTCTGCAGATAGAAGTAGATGTAGATAGAAACTTAGGAGCTTAATATAATCATCTTACCTTCTTCAGAACGAAGAAGAGCCATTCTTTATGTCTTTCCACACACATGGCTACAATTTATATCCTCTGGAATTCTGACGAAGCAGGAAGGGAAAAATGTGTAAAAAAAAATAATAAAGGAGGAATCCATCTTCAAATTGCTGTAATTGAGAGGGTTGACCTGCAAATTTCCAGAAGCTTCCTTCTTGGAAAAACCACATTGCTCAGACGATCATTCATTATCTGCACTTCTGCAAAATCAATAAACTACACCAACGAGGAACGTCAATACAAAATTTAATCCTCTGGACTGACTTCATAAATGGAATGGAATGGAACGGAACGGAACAGAACAGAACAGAACAGAATATATTCTATATTCTTTATTGGCCAAGTGTGGTGACTGAGGTAGAGTGTCTGAGTTTTTACTCTAATTTGTCTTATTTTCCAGTCTCCAGATTCAATGATGGAAGAGATGGACACAGCTCTTTCAGTGACAACAGCTCTTTATTAGTAGACGACAACAACCTGCTTGTCTGGCAGCATCCCCTTTTATAGAGGGCTGCCACACAGCTTAACCAATGAGCTTCAAGTATTTTCCTGCTGTTTTGGAGGACCTGAGTGAAGCCTATGGCTCACTCCTTATATGGGCCCCAAAGTGATGTCATCTACCAGGAGGACTTGGCAGACCGGTGCAGGGTTTTCCACCAGGGCAGGCAGGGGGCAGCGACTCAGCGCATCGGCATGGCTCAGGGACTTTCCAGGCCGGTGAATTAGCCAGTAGCTGTAGGCTGCCAAGAATAGAGATCATCGCACCATTCGAGGTGGCATGACTGTCGGAGTCAGGTGGTCACCTGCCAACAAATCCTGCAGGGGCTTGTGGTCAGTCACAAGGGTAAAATGTCTGCCATACAAATAGTCGTGGAACTGCCGGACCCCAGCAACCACAGCCAGCACTTCTCTGCCCAGCTGGCTGTAGTTTCGCTCGGCGGCAGACAAGATACGGGAATAGAAGGCGAGAGGAGCCTACTGGCCAGTAGGAAGCTGATAGCTGAGGACGGCCCCCACCCTGAAAGGTGAGGCATCACAAATCTGGACCAAGGGTAGGGAGTCACTGTAATGGACCAACACGCTGTCAGATGTCAGCAGGTTCTTTACTGCAGCGAAGGCAGCTGCCTCGGTCGGACCCAACACCAGGAAGTCTTTTTTCCCAGCAGCCTATGTAAAGGTTTGGCCACAGTGGCCCTTTGCACCAAGAATATGCTGTAGAAATTGAGCAGCCCTAGAAAGGCTTGCAAATCTCTCTTATTTTGTGGGGTGGGGCATTTTGAGTGGTGGTAATTTTGGACTTAGTGGGGTGAATCCCTGAGCCATTGATCATGTATCCCAGGAATTCCACCCGGGCCACTGTGATATGGCATTTTTCCCGCTTAAATTTAAGGCCCGCCTCTCTGAATCTGGACAGGACAGTCCTGAGACAGGCAAAGAGCGCAGGTTTATCAGTAGCAGACACCAGGACATCATCAAAATAAGGCACCACCCCAGGGATGCCTTGTAACAGTCATTCCATTAAGCTTTGGAACAATCCTGGTGCCACACTGACCCCAAATTGCAAGCAACGGCATTTAAACGCACCCCTATGGGTGACAATAGTTTGGGCTTCGGCCGTGCTGTCGTTGACCGGTAGTTGTTGGTACGCTTGCGTGAGATCGAATTTGGCAAATGTTCCTGTTCCCAATGAATGCAGTAGGTGTTGAATGATGGGAACAGGGTAGGCGTTCTGCTGCAAGGCCTTGTTGATTGTGCAGTCCGCACAGATGCGGACTGAGCCATCAGCTTTGACTGGCATTACTATGGGGGTCTCCCAACGGGCATGGTCTACCGGCTCAAGGATTCCCTGGCCAATCAATTTATCCAATTCCTTATCAATTTTAGGTCTAATTGCAAGGGGAACCCTACAGGGCTTAATTTGAATCAGTGCCACCTTGGGATTTAGCCTGAAGGAGATAGGTGTTCCTTTGTACTTGCCTAGACCGCTGCTGAATACGTCTTCAAACTCCTTCACGAGGTCCTTGGCACCATCATCTGCGATGGAGTTGGTACTGGTCGCTCCCATGCCCAGGGCCTCGAACCAGTCCAAGCCGAGCAGGCTTGGCAATGCCCCTTCGACCACAGTTATTTTTAAGGGACCGGAAAACCCCTGAAATTGCACTTGGAATGTTCCACTGCCCACAACGGGGATGCGGTTTCCTTGGTAGTCTTTGAGTTGTAACCGCTGTGGCCTCAAATCTTTCTTCCTTATGCCCAGAATAATGTTCATCATGGTATTCCATGCAACAATGGTTAGGGATGATCCCGTGTCAATTTCCATCTTGCATTCTGTCCCCTTGATCAATACAGTCACATGGATCTTTTTGGCCGGCGAGCTGGTCAGTTGTATATATGTCACAACAATTCGTCTGATATGCCTCTCTCTCAGCAGCTGGAGATTACTCCCTGCAGTTGGGTTTCCACGGTCTGGGTTTCCTCTTCTTGGGCGTTGCAGAGGCAACCGGTTGCTGTTTAGTTCTGAACGCAGATGGCATACTAGCACAGCAAACCGAGCCAGATGTCTCTTACAGTCACACCTCTGGCACACCGTATCCTTGTATCTGGAATGTTGCTCTGGAATGTGCCCCTCCGCACCCTGCACACAAGGGTTGTCTCCACTCTGCGTCGTGGTAGGCTCTTTTCTTGTCATCTTGTAGCCGGTAAATGTCATTTTCATCTTCTGACAACTCGATCAGCTTGGTGCTCTCTTGATGCACTGCGGCGATTTGGCATGAAGTCGGCACGTTTCCCGCTCTTTGCAGGGCAGCGGCTGATTTCTGCAAGTTCTCTGCTGCTCTGGCCGCATCTAAGGCCATTTGTAGAGTGAGGGCCGGCTTGGCTAACAGCCACCGTTGTAGGCTAACATCCCTCACCCCACTTATGAGTTGTTCCAACAGCACATCCTCCAGCTCTCGGAACTCACATTATGCAGCAGCTTTTCTAAGTGCCGCTTCATAGTGGTTCATGGGCTCGCCTTCTTCCTGCATTCTGCGGTGAAACTTACACCACCATACAAACTTCAACTGCACTGGGGCATAATGTAGTGTGTTCTGTAGTGTGGCCCACGGTACTGCTTGAATTGCAACTGGTTCGACGAGTGTCTTGGCCGTGTCAAACAGTCCATACCGCAATAACTGAGGAACAGTGCTCGCTTGCAGTTATCGGACAGTCCCAGGAGATCATTCGCCTCCATGAAGCATTCAAAACAATTCATATAGGAGTCCCAATTGTCGGTGGCTTGGTTGAACGGAGCCAGTAGAGCATACATGGTCATCATGCTGGCAGACGGTGATTCTGCAGAACAGCGAGCGATGCCGGTTGTTCCCTACTCCGCTGGGTTTCTGGTCTACAAGTCCTATTTCTTCCAATCCTACCTTCGTCACCAGTGTTAGATTCAATGATGGAAGAGACGGACACAGCTCTTTCAGTGACAACAGCTCTTTATTAGTAGACCATTACAACCCAACAACCTGCTTGTCTGGCAGTGTCCCCTTTTATAGAGGGCTGCCAGACAGCTTAACCAATGAGCTTCAAGTATTTTCCCGCAGTTTTGGAAGACCTGAGTGAAGCCTATGGCTCACTCCTTATATGGTACTTAACATCAACAATCAGTGATTTCTGCTTAGGTTATACTTGATACAGACTATAGCTACAAAAAAGAAGACAACTGTAGGATTGGGACCAGTTCTTCCTGCAGCAATAAGTTTTGGATTTATATCTCTCTGTCCACCTATCCCTAATGAATATCAAATAGTCTCTTTCATTGGAGTGATTTGTTCTTGAAAATCTTCTATGTTTCTCTCTGTTGATCCCGTAAACCTACATACAAATGAAAAAATTATGTAGAGTCATCCTATATTTTAGCAATTCCTTGTACTTTAGAATTTTTTAAAATATCTTTTCTGAAATGCATTTTTTTTTTAAAAAAAATTAGGACTGATTTTATTTCTCATAAAGTTCTTTCTTAATTTTCTCCCCTTGGGGATAGGACTTTATGACATCTCCTCTTGATTTTAGACACTACAAAAAGATAATTTTCCTTTCATCCTAAAGTTTCATTTGGCACTCAAAAGCCAAGAATTGGCCTATAGCAAAATTCAAATTGTAAAATGTTTTCTCTGGTTGGATAAAACATTGGTATGAATTCTAGGCCAAGAAAGAAGAACTGGGCAATGAATGATCAATGAAGTTAGCCTCCTCATAAGAAATAAAGTTGTCTTCAGTTAGATAAAAACACCAGTTTCTAATAATTGTCTATTAGGCATCGAAGGAGACAGGCTGTCATTTGAACCCAGCCCTAATATTCAGAGGTATATTGCTTCTGAACATGGAGGCTTACGCTGGGACTTAATCATGCTGAAAGCACTGAAATCGATAGGACTTAAGTGGGTCATGATTAAATTAGGTCTCATTGATTTTGGTGTGTCTGCTTGGAACATTAAGACTGTCTGCAAACCACCCAGTTTCCAGTTAGCATGCAAGGCTAAAGCACTTCGCAGTCCTTATCCAGTGTGATTTCAAGGATGAGTAAAGGTGTACCCAGGTGGGTTTCCAGGTGGAAACCCACAAGAAAAAGAAAGTACATGAGAGGAGAAAATATGGTGGAAAGTATCAAGCTGCTCCATAGATATAGGAGATATATGAGGTCATCATTGAGTGGAGAGTGATGGACTCTGTGATGGTCTTATTCTCCAATCACAAAGAGAACTTAATTCAAAGGCACTAAGGAGCAAGAGTTGTTGTTGTTTACTTCCAAGTGTTAAGACTGAACCGCTTCGCTTCTTTCAAACCTTAATGCTTTTCAATTTGCCAATGAACTGGATGGAGGGAAGGGGGAAATGGAATGCTGATAATGTATGCAGAGATTGTGAGAGCATGGAAACCATCAAAGTCACCACTGCAGGTGCTTGAGAGAGAGATGGACTGTTCCCATAACAAAAGGATGTCTCATAATTGGACAATGTGATCACCCAGAGTGGGGAGAAAGAGAAATTATTGTTTAACTAGGCAAACCTTGCATGGGAAAACCAGAACTGCTCTTGTTTCTTCAGTACCAGTAAAGTTTTACTTTTAGGAATTCAATTCTCCCAAGAGTCTTTCCTTGTTTTTGGTTCACTAGTTGGATAGTTGACCCCAAATATCTTAGAAGGAAATAAAATCAAATTGAAGTAATCTTCCTAGAATACTGTATTAGGGTGTTCCCTATTTCCAACAATGGATCTGATACTTTAGCCCCATTTGCTCTCTTCCCAGGGAATAATATCACCCAAGAAAGGAATAACACACATGTCAGATAAGATGTTTCCAATGTGTTACCTACAGTTAAAATGTGTGAAGTGTCCGTTTTGTTGCTGTGCACATGACAACTTCTGGATTGTCAGGGATACCACATATTATGAGACGCAATTAAATTCAGTACTGCAGAAATAAATTCAGAGGTGAAACCTCTGCTGCCTTCAAGAGTTGGACTTCCTGAGCCACTGAGGTTTCTAAACATTAAGTTAATTAAGTTAATACTTTTTAATATTTGAAAGGCTGTCACAGAGAGGCATGGACCAAGCTATTTTCTAAAGCCCCTGAAGGCAGGACAAGAAGCAATGGGTAGAAGGTCATCAGAGGGAGAGGCACCCTAGAATTAAGGAGACATTTCCTGACAGCGAGAACCATTCCTCAGTGGAAGGGCTGGCCTCCTGGGGCTGTGGGTGCTCCATTGCTGGAGATTTTCCAGAAAAGATTGGACAACCATTTCTCTGGGACGGTAGAAGGTCTCCTTGCCTTGAGCAGGGGGTTGGACTAGAAGACCCCAAGATCCCTTCCATCCAGAGGGGAAATGCTCCCGGTTCGGACTGTCATTACTTCCTGGTTTTAACCAGGAATGTGTTTTTTAAGTAATGTGTTAAAAAATGCTTTAAAAAGTAAAAAAAAAAAAAAAAAAAGTTCCAACGATCAGCAGAGTGGCGATGGTCAGAACTTTTTTTTTTTTTAAAAAAAAAACTTTTTTAGCATTTTTTTACTACCAGTTCTCTGGAACTGGTAGTTAAAAATACTTTTAAAAGGTAAAAGGGAAAGAAAGAAATGCACCTAGAAACACTCATAAACCGCTTTTGGAAAATGTGTGTCCTAGATGGGAAAACAGCAGCGTGGATATTGATCTGAAAGCCGCTTTCTGAAATCCTACTATCACCTACAAGAGAGCAATGCCATTATCATGCGAAACTGGAAAAGTGAGAGACTTGCTCCGATTTATATCCGTTGCATAGAACTCTCCCTCTGGTCTTTTCCTGCCATTGGTTACAAGCCTGCAACTTCCCCCTTTCTGGTGCAATTGATTTGCTCCTGGTGATTCCCTGCCCCCCACTCTAAGGTTAGAAAAGGGGCAGATTGGAAGACGCGGTTTCTTCCGATCCGAGATTTATGGTAGAAGCCTGAAAGTCCCAAACTCCTGTTGTTGCTCTTTCTTTGGGAAACACCATAAGGAAGCTGCTGCTTCTCAGCAGCCTCCTGCACCTCTGGCCTCGAGGATCTGTTTCAGTGAGTGTTACCCTCCATTTAGCCACTTCTGCAGGACTTGATCATCTCCAGTTAGCTTTCTTTGTCAAACGAAAATTTTCCCCCAAATGTCCCATTTGCTCCGGTTCTCTTATACACTCTTCCCAAACTCCCTTCCAAATATACGGTGCAATCTTTGGGGAAAATCTTTCGAGGCAGAAGAAAACATCTCTTTTGCAACTTGGATTCTTTTTCCAAGGCAGTGTTTCTCAACCTTGTCTGCTTTTAAGATGTGGGGACTTCAACTCCCAGAATTCCCCAGGGACTGGGAAACTCTAGGAGTTGGAGTCCACACATCTTAAAGTAGCTGAGGTTGAGAGACCCAGTATTATGTTTAAACCAAATATGCCTGTAAAGCAGGGGTGAAATCCAGCAGGTTCTGAGAACCAGCAAATACCACCTCTGGCTGGCCCCAGAGTGGAGTGGGAATGGAGATTTTGCAGGATCCTTCCCCTGCCAAGCCACCCCCATAGAACTGGTAGTAAAAAAAATTGGATTTCACCCCTGCTTCCATCTCTATGATTCTATGAAAGAAAATGTATTTTATATCTCTAAGATATGGAAATGAGCAATTGTCTTCTTGAAATGTATTTAATTGTCTTCATAATGTCTCAGATCATTGGCTTTGCAAAATCCTCTGCTTCCTCTTGTTCCAAGGGTGACTTTAGTCAGATTTTACTGAGAACTTCGAAATGTGCTCCATGTATATATTTTATTGATTGACTGATTACATTTCTATGCCTCCCATCTCCACTCCTAGGTGACTGCTATATATTCCATTTGAAAAGTTTATCAACCGAGAATTGGCAAAGACATTATGTCAACCACTCCACTCCTTTCATTTTTCTCACTTAATTTCAAATGCAGTTTATTTCTGTGGTGTAAACTAACACATTCTGATGTTGCATCTTTAGAGGCCAAAATTAGATACAGAAGATTGTCAACAGAGTGGGAAGGGACCTTATAGGTCATGTAGTCCAACCCCCTGCCCAAGCAGGAGACCCTACACCATTTCTGACAAATGGCAGTCCAGTCTTTTCTTGAAAGTCTCAAGTGATGAAGCTCCCACAACTTCCAAAGGCAAGCATATAAATCATTTTTTTTTTAAAAAAAAAGCTGTTCTGTTGGTTGATTATTCTCACTGTCAGAAAGTTCCTCCTCATTTCTAGGTTGAATCTCTCCTTGGTCAGTTTCCATCCATTATTCCTTCTCTGGCCTTCAGGTGCTTTGGAAAATAGCTTGACCCCCTTCCTCTCTGTGGCAGCCCCTCAAATATTGGAAGACTGCTATCATGTCTCCCCTGGTCCTTCTCTTCACTAGACAAGCCAGGCCCAGTTCCTGTAACTGTTCTTCATATGTTTTAGTCTCCAGTCCCCTAATCATCTTGGTTGGTCTTCTCTGCAGTTTTTCTAGAGTCTCAACCTCTTTTTTATAGTGTGGTGACCAAAACTGGATGCAGTATTCTAGGTGTGGTCTTACTAGGGCTTTATAGAGTGGTATTAGTTCCTCACTTGATCTTGATTGTATCCCACTGTTAATGCAATTTAGGATTGCATTGGCTTTTTTAGCTGCCACTGCACACTGCTGTCTCATATTTAGCTGGTTGTCCATTAAGACTTCAAGATCCCTCTCACAGTCACTGCTATCAAGCCTGGTTTCCCCCAGTTTATATGTGTGTTTTTGGTTTTTCTTACCTAAGTATAAGACTTTACTTTTCTCTGCATTGAATTTCATTTTGTTAGATAGGGCCCATTGTTCAAGTCTGTCAAGATCCATCTGGATCTTGAGCCTATCATCTAGGGGTGTTAGCTATTCCTGCCAGTTTAGTATCATCTGCAAATTTGGTGAGTTCTTCTATTCCCTCATCTAAATCATTTATGAAGATATTGAAGAGTACTCGGCCTAAGACGGAACCTTGTGGCACCCCACTGCTTACTTCCCTCCATGTAGACTTAGACCCATTAAGGACTACTTGTTGAGTACGGTTTGTCAGCCAGTTGCAAATCCATCTTGATGGGAAGCTATCTATCCCACTTTTTTCTAGCTTACAAAGAAGTAGGTTGTGGTCTACTTTGTCAAATGCCTTGCTGAAATCTTCTTCTGAAGTATGAAGTCTAATACTTCTCCCAAAAAAATCTCTCTTCCATATTTCTTCACTCGAGGAAATAGTATAAATCAAATGACCAGAGAGCTGAAAAACTTTCTTATGTAAATTAAAGCAAATCTGCAAACTGCAAACCAATTGGAAAGTCTGTGTCCATTAGAGTTTACCTTTGGCTATGAAACATCTTTAAGAATAATCGATAAGAGTTTTTATTTAAGCCATAGAGTGAAATTATTTGTTTCTGCCTCAAGACTGTCCAAGTAATCTTAAAACCATTTTTTCTCCAATCTTCATATATCCCCTTTGTATTTTGTAAAAACAGAACCCTTGGTAGAACTCTTTTAGCTTTTAACTGGAATCTCTCTAAAAGTCAAGGATTAGGTGATCTTGTACCTGAATGAAAGGGTGGATGATGTTCCTGGCCAACATCTTAAATCCTTTTCTCCCGGCCTATTGAAGAGAAAGATTGGGGGTGAGTTGATAGCAGTCTCTCAGTACTTAAGGGTTAGTCAGGGAGAAGTTGGGGGGGGGGGGTTGACTTATTCTCCAAAGCAGAACAATAAGTAATGGATGAAAGCTCCTTAAAAAGACAACCAATCTAGAACTAAGGAGAAATTTCCTGACAGTGAGAACAATTAATCAGTGGAACAAATTTCTTCCAGAAGTTATGGGTGCTCCAACGCTGGAGGTTTTCAAAAATAGACTAGACAACATTTGATTGGGATAGCATAAGGTCTATAAAGTCTATTCTTCCCATTTTTACATGTAATATGCCAGCTTTGCATATTAATATATTTTGGCCCATCTCAGATCCTCTCAAGAGTATTAGGAATATGTATATGTCTCTTAAGCAGGGGGTTGGACTAGAAGACCTCGAGCAAAACTTGAGCAAAACAGCAAAGGAATTTCAGTGGCAACTAAACTATTCTCATTGAACCAGTAGAATTTCTTAGTGGACATCTATATAGTTGTATTCTTCAAGGGTCAGAGATCCTCAGTGTTTGAAATGAATGTGAGCTATTCCTAAATTCTTCAGGTGAAGTGTAGAGTTTCCTGCCCAGCGCCTGCCCTCCATCTTTATAATTTTAAATACATTCTATAAAAAATACCCTTTCATCTTGAAAAGCTACTTCATTAGTCTATTTACAGTGTTTGACAGGTGGGAGCCCCAAGGTCAGCACCCGAGCAATCAAACCATTTGAACAGGCGATGAATATTCATTCCAAAATATGATGAAGGGAGTACAAAAGAGCAAAGAGGAGTTTAAAAATATGCTAGTGCAGGAAAAGAAGATGCAGAGCAGCAATTCAGAAAATACAGATTAGGAAAATGGCATGCTATTTATACCAATAAACACCACACCTGGAATCACATATATGAGCTTCCCTTAAGTCACCTGGCTTAACCCTTTTTAGAAAGAAAGTTGAGTAAACAGTAATAGTATTTCTTGCATAAAGTGTTTGGTTAAAATTAACATGCTAGCTGATGTTCTCAGAGATGGAAAACAGCTTAAAAAAAAATAAAATGGTTAGTGATTTTTCAATTGCCTTCTATTTCCAGCTGAGAGATGTGGGTGAAGCTGAAAAAACGGTCCAGGGTAGGTGTGGAGGTGTACATAGCACTCAAGAGCAAAATTCAACATTTTCTCCCCATTTTTACATTTAATATACCAGATTTGCATATCAATATTTTTTGGCCTATCTCAGATCCTCTCAAGAATATGAGTAGAGATATGTGATTTGCCCCATAACAATATATCTTGAATATGAAAGCTTATAGAATACTAAGAATAGCAATAGCACTTAGACTTATATACTACTTCATAATGTTTAACAGCTTTCTCTAAGCAGTTCATAGAGTCAGCCTCTTGCCCCCAATCTGGGTCCTCATTTTATCAACCTTGGAAGGATGGAAGGCTGAGGCAATAGCAACAGCAATAGCACTTAGATTTATATACCACTTCACAGTGCTTTTACAGCCCTCTCTAAGTGGTTTACAGAGTCAGAGTGTTGCCCCCAACAATCTGGGTCCTCATTTTATTGACCTCGGAAGGATGGAAGCCTCAGGCAACCTTGAGCCGGTCATGACAGAACTGCTGGAATTAGCCTGCAATACTACATTCTAACCACGGTGCCACCAGGGCTCCCTTAGTTGAGCAAGACCAGTCATTGAGTGATACAAGGACATTTTTGTCTTATTGTTAAGAGGGGACTATTCAGGTTTCATCACTGACCTTCCTATAAAAGCTTAAAATAACTCTTATTTTTCCTTAATTACTCTAATTAAGGGGCTTAGTGCAAGTATGGAAGAGGGCGATTCCATCAGGACCATGGTTGGGAGGGGCAGATACAGGGGGAGCAGGGGACCATATCGTGTTAGGGGGGCACGCACACGCTGTCTACAAGCAGTGGCATGCCTCGGCCCCCAAGGCTCCTCTCGTTCCCCAGGTTGTCCAGAGCTTCAGAGCCCAGGCGTTAGGCTGATGTTGTGCAATGCCAGGTCCATAGTTAATAAGGCCCCCCTCATCTGCGAGTTAATTCAGGAGGGGGGAGCGGACTTGGCAGGTATTACAGAGACCTGGTTGGGCCAAGAGAGGGGTCCCCCTCGTAGAAATGTGCCCACCAGGTTTCTGAGCATTTCATCAGCCGAAGGCCCAGGGCAGGGGTGGGGGAGTGGCAGTTTTCATTAAGGAAGGTCTTGATCCGAGGGAGACCACTGTACCACAGATAGCTGGATGTGAGTCTCTCCTGGTGAAGTGGGGCCATGGGATGCAGGTGGGCCTGCTGATCACGTACCTGGCTCCCTGCCACGTGACAGCGGCTCTGCCCAAGCTTCTCAACGTTATTGCCGGAGTGGCGGTTGATACCTCCAGACTGGTGGTCATGGGGGACTTCAACCTGTCGTCGGCCTGTGAGGCGTCTGAGGTGGCCCGGGAGTTCATGGCTTCCATGACGGCCTTGGACCTGACACAACTAATTCATGGCTCCACTCACACGGGAGGACACACTTTGGACTTAGTTTTTGTCTCTGGTCAGTGGTTGAATGGCCAGGTTATATGGGATATAGCTATTGAGCCCCTGTCATGGTCTGACCATTCTCTCCTGAGGCTGGACTTTCCGACAGCTGCCCCCCACCGCAGGGAGGTGGAACCGATTAGGTGGTTCCGCCCCAGGCGCCTGATGGATCCAGAGAGATTCCAGAGGGAGCTTGGGCCATTTCCTAAGGCTTTGGCTCATGACTCGATTGAAGATCTGGTGGCCGCCTGGGATAGGACAGCTGTCGGGGCTTTGGATTGTGTCGTGCCTTTGTGGCCTCTGACCCAGCACTGCACCTGCCCAGCTCCTTGGTTCACTGAGGAGCTGAGGGAGATGAAGCATCGGAAAAGACACCTAGAGAGTGGTTGGAGGGCCAGTCATTCCGAATCCGATCGAACACTAATTAGGTCTCATATTAAGATCTATTTAGTGGCAATAAAAGCAGCAAAGTGTGATTACTTTTCCGCTCTTATTGCATCGGCAGATAATCGCCCAGCCACCTTGTTTAGAGTGACCCGCTCCCTCCTACATCAGGGAGCGCGGGAGGACCCCTTGCAAGGGCAGGCTGAGGATTTTGCACAGTATCTGCATGATAAAATCACTCAGATTCGGGAAGGCCTGGACTCTGACTGGGTAGATCCCGGCGGGGTGGCTGAGTCAGGTCTTGAGAATGTTATCTGGAATGAGTTCGATCCTGTGACTCCTGAGGACGCGGACAGGATTCTGGGGAGGTTAAACACAACCACATGTTTACTGGACCCGTGTCCCTCCTGGCTGGTACTGGCTACCCGGGAGGTTACGCAAAACTGGCTCCAGTGGATTATAAATGCTTCTTTGGGGGAGGGTTTCTTGCCACCTGCCTTGAAAGAGGCGGTGGCGAGGCTCCTCCTTAAGAAGCCTTCTCTGGACCCGGCTGTTATGGCTAACTACCGTCCTGTCTCCAACCTTCGCTTTATTGCGAAGGTTGTTGAGAGTGTGGTTGCGCAACAGCTCCCGCAGTACCTGGATGAAACCGTCTATCTAGAACCGTGCCAGTCCGGCTTCAGGCCTGGGTACAGCACGGAAACGGCATTGGTCGTGTTGGTTGATGATCTCTGGAGGGCTCGGGACAGGGGTTGCTCCTCTATTCTGGTCCTATTAGATCTTTCAGTGGCTTTTGATACCATCAACCATGGTATCATGCTGCACCGGCTGGAGGGATTGGGGGTGAGAGGCACCGTGTTGCAGTGGTTCTCCTCCTATCTCTCCGACCGGTCGCAGTCTGTGTTGGCAGGGGGGCAGAGGTCCACCTCGAGGTGCCTTGTTTGTGGGGTGCCACAAGGGTCAGTCCTCTCGCCACTCCTGTTCAACATTTATGTGAAGCCGCTGGGTGAGATCATCCGTGGATTTGGGGTGCGATGCTATCTGTACGCTGATGACACTCAGTTGTACATCTCCACCCCAAACCACCCCAACGATGCCCTTGAAGTGATGTCCCAGTGTCTGGAGGCCGTGTGGGTCTGGATGGGGAGGAACAGGCTTCGACTCAACCTTTCCAAGACCGACTGGCTGTGGATGCCAGCATCCCGATATAGCCAGCTGGTGCCATCGCTGGCCTTTGGGGGCGAGTCATTGACCCCCACAGAGGGGCTCGCAACTTGGGCATCCTCCTGGATGCACGGCTGTCTTTAGAAGAGCACATGACGGCCATGGCCAGGGGGGCTTTTTATCAGGTTCGCCTGATATGCCAGTGGCGGCCCTTTCTGAGTCGGGATTCCTTATGCACAGTCACTCATTCTCTTGTCACTTCTCTATGCCAACGCTCTCTACATGGGGCTCCCATTGAGGAGCACACGGAGGCACCAACTGGTCCAGAATGCGGCTGCACGGGTGATTACGGGAGTGACATGGTGCTCCCATATAACACCTCTCCTGCACGAGCTGCACTGGCTCCTGGTGGTCTTCCGGGTGCGCTTCAAGGTTTTGGTTCTCACCTTTAAAGCGCTCCATGGCTTAGGGCCAGGGTATTTACGAGACCGATTTCTGCTACCGATAACCTCCCACTGGCCAATACGCTCTCACAGAGAGGGCCTCCTCAGCGTGTCGTCGGTCAAGCAATGTTGGCTGGTGGCCCCCAGGGGGAGAGCTTTCTCTGTGGGAGCACCCGCCCTCTGGAACGAGCTACCTCCCGGAATACGGCTGATTCTGGATCTCTGCACTTTCCGTAAGGCCCTGAAGACATTTTTATTTCAGCAAGCCGGCCTGGCCTTTATAGGTTTTATGGGTTAGTTTTTAATTGTATAACTAGGGGTTTTAAATTGGGAGGCCGTTTAATTTAATTTATTTTTAATTATCTTAACTTTTATATTGTATGTTATTTTAATTCTCGGCTGTTCACTGCCCTGTGTCCCTTTGGGGAGAAGGGCGGGATATAAATTTAATAAATAAATAAATAAGTAAATAAATAAATAAATAAATAAATAATTTCTCAATGAGTATAAACTGCTTTTTCAGCATTTCAGTTTTTCCTGTTGGTACTATTTGCTGTCCTTGGCACACTGTTGAGACAAAACAAGGACTAATTATAACATTTAATAATCATAAGTGTTCAATTGACCTTGGAATTAAAACAAGCGGGTAAGTATCTGTTTGGATAATTATCTGGAGTTAAAAATAGCACTAAGCATGCTTTAAAAAAAAGTTTGATGACAACAGTGCTGTCTCAGTGTAATTAAAATTCCTGTGTTTTCCATTAATTAGATCTAATAGTTACTTGGAAATGGTGTTCCTGTGCAGATTGTAGTTAATAGAATTTACCCAGTTGGTTGTTCAAATAAACAGCTTTTTTTTAAAAAAAAAATCTTTATAGCTGGAGAGATTGCTTTCAGATATTAACTGTAGAGTGATTTTCATGGGAGAATTTATTTCTTCATTTGATTCATATCCTGAAGAATACTGACTGGGGAATTCTGGGAGTTGAAGTCCACACATCTATAGGTTGCCAAGTTGAGAAACACCACTCTAGTATGTTTGCAAAAATATCAGTCAATCAATCAAAATAGAGCTGGAAGGGACCTTGGACAGGAGGCCCTATAACATTCCAGTCAAATGGCTGTCCAGACTCCAGTGATGAAGCACCCAGAACCTCTGGAGGGAAGCTCTTCCACTGGTTGGTTGTTCTCACTGTTAAGAAGTTTCTCTTTAATTCCAGTTTGCTTCTCTCCTTGATTAGTTTCCATCTAATATGATATGAGCGTATCAAGAAGAAAATGTTATTCAGTACTGTTATAACTATCTTCCCTATTGTGAAATAAATTTTAAAGTGAACAAATAACAGAATAACAGAGAATGAATGAATGAATGAATGAATGAATGAAAGAAAGAAAGAAATAGGAACTTAAAAAGAATCCTGTTGACAGAGAATAATTTCTGTGCCAGTGGTTGATCCCTTCTTGGCTATTACCTCGTGTTGATGAAGATACTGGCATATCCCAAAGCTGCTATGAGCTATGGGGTATATATTCCTTGAAGCTTAATTCATACATGATTACTACTGTCATTATGGTCTGTTGGAGCAGGATCAAGGCGTGTTGAATTCAGTCCAAGCTACAATGCCAAAACATGTTGGAATAATCTCAATTCAATTTCAAGGCTACCTAATCAATATAATGGTGATTCAAATTAATGTTCAAAACCACAGATGCAGAAGAAGTGAACTAGTTGGAATACACTTTGTCAATAGTGTATAACATCTTGTTAGATACAACATCCAACGTTATACTAATGGTGGGAATTAAAATATAGTATCTGAAATAATGGGGAAAATCTTGCCTGGATGTACCAAATAAAGCATGAGATAGACTAATAATGTTCTGCCAAGCAAATTCCCTATTTATAGGAAATGTCTTCTCTGTACAGCCTAAAATTGATTGTACAAATGGACATCACTGGCTGGGTAATGCTAAAATCAAGTTAGCTATGTGTTCTGCAGGCAAAAATGAAGAAGCTTTATTCAGTCAGCCAAAACATGACCTGGGGCTGATTATAACTCAGTTCATTAACTCCTTCTGGCAAAACATAACTAAAGAAATCAAATAACTAGACCTCAATTATCTATGACCTCAGCAATATTGCATTTATCAAATAATAAACTGACAAACAGATTTATCAAATGTTTGGAAATGGCAACTTGACTGGTCTTTATGCCAGGCGCAAGAAATCAGGAAACAGGATAGAATTCAAAATTCACGATGAGTTTATTCCATGCAAACAACACACAAGAATCTGATCTACAAAAGATCAGGCAAATTGGCACCAGATAAGAGTCAATGGACTTCAAGGAGGGTTGGACTTGGGTCTCTTATGGAGGCACAGTGACTCCAAACTGATGACGCATTTCACCCTGCCCTCGGCCTCAGTCATCTACAGATTATTTTAGGTGCCAGTTTTGAAAATCCAATGTTGGGCGCCCCTGGTGGTCACGTGACTTCATTTTTGGCTCTTAGCAACTGGCCTACATTTATGACCATTTAAGGTACCCCACGGTTATGTGATCACGATTTATGATAGTTTGGTCAGAAACTGACATTTTCTTCCGGTTTCCAGTAAAAAAAACACAGTGCATAAAGAACAATGGATTTGCTGAAGAATTGTGGCATTCATTTAACTCCTGTGTAAACGGTTATAAAAATCAAGTCCAGTCACATTGGAACCCAATTTACAACCACAGCTTATAACCATAATTGTCAGGCTCAATGACGGTTGCAACTTGAGGACTATCTACACAAAGTCTAACAATGATTGATGATAAAGATGAAGGCAACAACACCAACCATTCCAGTGCTGGTAGATTAGATCATCCAACTCTGATCATCAATTCACAACACATTGCAAAGCGCTTCCAGAAAGCTCATTTGATTGCTTCCTCCAGACTCCCAATCAATGCAAATTAATTTTGAGAATGGAATTAAAATCACCTGTAATTTATCCTTACTGTGAATCCATTTCTGCACATAAGTGTACAGCAGGAGTATTATTTGCACTTAATTTCAGAGAACTGTTGCCTTTCAAAGCAGGCCTCCAGCAAGATGCATTAAAATTAGTCACCCCTAATTTTAACTAGGTAGCATATATTCTGATATATTGGAAAATGATTGACCTTTATAACTATTTCAGAGGAGGGGTGGGGAAGGAGGGAAGGAAGGAAGGAAGGAAGGAAGGAAGGAAGGAAGAAAGGAACACTTGTAGTAGAAGGAAGGAAGAGAAGTGAAAGTTTGATTAAAGTTCGATCAAGTGCTTTTGTGTAAACAACTTCAACCTTTTAGATATTTCAAATAAGATAAAAAAATGCTCAGATGCTTGTAACTTATTTTAAAAATGAGTGAATATGTAAACATCTCTATAGCCTTAAATGGGAGAATGGTGCCATTTTAAAATAACTTTCCCTGATTTTCATTTTAACTGTTTGCATCTTCTGTTACGACAGTTCTTACAATCTAGTCTCTCTCTCTCCCTCCCTCCCTCCCTCTCTCTCTCTCTCTCCTCTTTGTCTGTGTCCTTCAAATAATTTTTGCCTGAATTTTTGTACTACATACTAAAATGCACATGTGCGCGGGTGTGTTCCCTTGCACCTATTCTTTTTTTTTTATTGAAAAAGTTTTAAAACAAACACAATTTCCCCACAACCCTCCCTCCTAACCCCTCTCCCCCTCCCTGACTTCCCAGAGCAGAACACAAGGTATTTCTATTGACCTTTAACAATAAGCTAAATTGCATAACCAATCATCAAACTAACACCCCCTAAAAAAAAAAATTCTTAACCCCCCATATATAAAATCCTATTTCTTAAACATACACCTATTCTTGTTGTTGCTGTTGGAATATACATTTCTACTGAATAGTTGCATTGTGAAGTTCTGCTTTTACTGTACAAGTGTAAAATAACATTTTATTTTATTTCATTTCATTTCATTTCATTTATTTTACTATTTTATTTTATTTTATTATTTATTTATTTTGCCTAGGTGATGACTATTGGAAGACCATGGCTGGCATATGCTAGGACATAAAGGAGGGGCTGAGTTCAGCGGGGGCTTCCCCATCACTCTCATTGTATGTGTGATACCTGAAGAGAAGGAAGGCCTTCCTAATCGATTGCATTAGTTTAGAAGATTTGATGAATAACAATCTCTTTGAAGTGCATTTTGAAACACTTCTCCTTGAAGGTACAACCAACTCTTCTAATATCTTTCAGATACTTTAGAAAAGGTTATCCAGAAAGGAAGAAGAAACAGTTTACCTCCTTTCAAGGGTCTCTCTTCTATCAAAGAAAGTAGACCAGACACCGAGTTCCTTTGTGATTTATTTAGCACCACTGCGTGAAAATCTCCACGGAGTATGAAAAAACAAAAACAAAGAAAAAGGAGTCCAGAGAAGAAAGTCAAACTGAACAAATATATTTGTTGTCGCTCTTCAACCAAACTAAAAGGACAACTGGGTGACACAATTAAACAGGATAAATTATGTAGGAATTGAATTGAGAGCTGAGTATTCCTTTCTCTGAGATCGGCTTCAGATTTTCCTGTTTGTTAACGCAAGTACTGTAATTGGCAAAAGAATTTTGGAAAGTGTGTTAGTAATGTTCCATTACTACTTAGAAAATGAGATATGTTTAGTTTATTTCTTTGATTTGCTACTTACACCATACTCCAAGAAAGCCACAGAATTATTAGAATTGCATCAAAGTTACAATGAGAACTTGTTCTTTTTGTTGGATAGTGAGAATAGAAATTGCTTCCTGATTCAATCAATCAATCTATCTTTATTCAGTCATGGACGATATGAAAGATAAAAGACAAGATAAAAGACAAAAATCATAACTCATTAGGATAAAGAAGAAAAAAATGTAAATGTTCTAAAATATCTAAACAGAATGAGAAGAAATACTACAGGTACTCTAAGACTATAAAACAGTACTTTACTCTTGTCAAGGAAATAAAATCAGATTGATCTGATAATAACAACTCAGTCAGAAAAACCAGAAAATTTAGTAAATGTATTATTTAGAGAATAATTGCTGGCAAGGACCTGCATAGAGAGACCAATACACAATAATATGTTATTTTGAACTGCAAGATGCATATGCATTTTATAAATAAATAAAATGTGTTCAGAGTTTCAATTATTCCTCCATTGCATGGGCACAGATTCCCGTTCAAATAGGATCTTTTGGAATCTTCTTTCAGTAACAGCTAGTGGGAGGACATTGAACCTGCTCAGGTAAAGCCCTTCTGAATTTTGGGATCATTACTCAACTAAGATATTTAGCTGGTTGGAGAAGGTATGTGGAGTAGCTCCAACAATTCTTTTTTTTTTCTTCTCCTTTGGTAGAGCTGGAAAGTCTGCTTGCAGCTCTAAATGCTTACTGATTAATAATTATTAATTTTATATATTGTCTATCCCTAAATTTGACATTGAGTAATTTCAAGTGGAAGAGAGTAATCCGTCTCTTAGACTTATCTGTGGCAGTGCCAAATATAATCTTTGATAAAGAATGCTTTAAATACGTCACTGAATTTCATTATTCTTTTTGCAAGCAATTCAAGCATCTGTAACTGCCAACTGGAGTGACGTTTAATTCTACAGATTGGAAACCAAATGCTTAATTTCTTGGCATGTATTTAGTGGATTCATTACAAATATTCTACTTGTAGCAATGGCAATGGCACTTAGACTTATATACCACTTCACAGTGCTTTACATCCCTCTCTAAGCAGTTTTACAGAGTCAGCCTATTGCCCCTAACAATCAGGGTCTGCATTTTACTGACCTCGGAAGGATGGAAGGATGAGTCAACCCTTAGCCGGTGAGAATCGAACTGCTAGCCCGCAATATTTCATTCTAACCACTGCACCACCACGGCTCTTACTTCTAATGTAATATAGTATCCTTAAGGGCGAGAAGAGGTTGGTTCTATTTCAAATGGACTGAATTGTAGTTTGTAGACCAAATTAATCTCCTGTGATGCATAGGTACGAAGATGAAAAGGGTAATGGTTATGAAGGCAGAAAAATTTGTGCTTGAAGGTCTTACACACTGCACTTCTGGAATTTTTATTTTATCACATTGATGGGCCACCCATTTTACCACAGGGTAATTTTTCAGAGATGAAAGGTAGAGTCAGTTGCGAGAAATATTTTGTAGCTGTCTCAAGATAGTCCTACAAACTTCAAATTCTATTGAGACATATTTAGAGGGTGAACAGAGAATCTAGTTTCTTCTTTAGACATGGCGCTGAACCACAGATTGTTTCATACCATGGGAATAATGTACTGAGTAAAAGCCACTAAAGTTAGTAGAATTCTAGGAGAAAAAAAGTAGCAGAGGTGGTGCTTATCCGAAAGAAATAAAGATCTGTTTTATTTAGAAAATTAAACAGTAATAGAGAAATCTACCTAGAATTTAAAAACCATGACTGTGCTTGTCTGTGGAGATTCTCAGTCATCCAGATCATAGTTGTCTCAAAGGTGTTTTTACAAAAGGCAACTTTCCTTGAGGATGAAGAAAGATGACAAGAATAATTAAATAATTCTTTAAAATTTTTAAATAATAATAAAAAATAATTAAAGCTGTATCTACATAGCTTTGGATTTTATATAGCATTAGCTGAATACCCATGCTCTGCTATGAAACTACATGATCGGGCTTGATAAATCGACACTTAGAGTTTGAAAATTAATGAGTAGTTACGATCAGTCTCTCCTCTCGCCTTCTGTCCCTCAGTCTGGCCCCACAAAAGCCTCTCTTATCCTACCCCCTTCTCTTCCTCAGGCTAACCCCTTAGATCCTCTCCTATCTGCTTATCTCCCTCAGGCTGGCCCCATAGATCCTATCCTATCCCCTTCTCTCCCTCAGGCTTCCTAGTCCCTTCTCTCCATGAGGCTTGCCCCACAGAAGCCTGTGCTATGCTATCCCATTCTCTCCAGAGTTTTTTCAAGTGGGGAGGGGGAGTAGAACGTCTAACTCATTAGCATCAGAGAGTCTTATAATAAGATAGGAAACACTAATGCTCTGATGGTCATTTCGAAAAATCCTTTCTTAGTGAGCATCTAGAAGCCAAGAGGAACATACGTGGCAAATTTCAAGTTTGTAGGCTTTACGGTTCTGGAGATATCATGATTAATGCGTGAGTGGTTTTCACTTTTATATATATAGATTAGATGTATGTGATCTTATGTAGACGTGTAACATATTCTGTATTTTTTATTTCTGTGTAAAAGATTGTCGAAAAATGCATAAACTATTCAAAATCTTCTTTGATGGTGCAGCTAAAAGATAGAAATAATTGAACTTTCCAAGGCTCTTTTATACAGTGTTTATACAAGAGTTTATACAATTCTTCAGCCAATTGATGTGTGTTAAATTCAATGTTCTCTGAAGTCAAAATTATTATCAAAGTTTGACTTAGTTCAGTTTCACCAGCTGATCCAACATGTTTGTCAACTCAAACAGATCCATTGAAATGCAGAGCCAATTCCTTTGACTAGAGGAATTGTAATGTTGAAAACCTAACAGACCATTACAAAGAATGCTTGAGTTGTGGATCAAAATTTCTTCCCACATAGATCTCTGACAGTTTCGAAATGACATTTTTGCTAGGTTCACTTGAAGGAAATTCAGGAAAATAATAGTCTTGGTGGTGCATATATTGATCTCCAGTCTCATTCTTGATGGTTATCAGATATGAAAATCTGCCACATAATAAGTCAGGCAGCTTTGGGTATTGTGTTTATTAACATTTCAACTACAATTGTCAGGTAGCTCACTGATTTTCAATCAACAGATAGATAATTTCACTGTTAATAATAATAATAATAATAATAATAATAATAATAATAATAATAATAATAACAACAACAACAATAACAATAACAACAACAACAACAACAACAACAACAATAATAATAATAATATTACCCAAAGGGCTACCCCGCTATTTAGAAATTCTAAATTTGCCGGACTTGAACATTTTGACTCTACAAAAAACCACCTTACTCGGAACAGCTTACATCCTCCGACGATACCTTAACAGTTCCTAGGTCCTTGGTTAGGACTCGAGCTGCTGAGCTATTAACCAGCCTCAAAGGCTGTGAATCTCACTAAAGATTAAATAATAATAATAATAATAATAATAATAATAATAATAATAGGAGAGCTGAAGCAGAGGGTTGTTGCCATCGCTGAAAAGATTAAAAGGTATGAAAACCGAGTAACTCAGTTCAAGGAAAACTCACAGTTCAGAGCAAATCAGCACCAGTTTTATAAGAGTTTAGAAAATGGAAATGGAGTAACAACAAATGAAAAGCCTGATAAAGCTCTGAAATTCTGGAAGAATTTGTGGGAAAACAACAAGAAGCACAACAGAAATGCAAAATGGATCAAACAGGTTGAGGACTCTATTAAAGTGCATAAAATGGAAGACCTGAAAATAACAAAAGCAATGGTGCAAAGACAGTCAAGAAAAGTGAAGAACTGGAGTGCACTTGGACCGGATGAGCTGCATGGCTTCTGGTTAAAGGCACTTACAAGTCTGCACAAAAGATTGGCAACCCAGATGAACCAGATCCTAAAAACACCTGAAAATGATGAATGGATGACAACTGGAAGGACATTTTTGATCCAAAAAGATAAAGAAAAAGGAAAGGACCCTGGAAACTATAGGCCAATCACCTGTTTGCCAACAACATACAAGCTTCTTACTGGTATCATTGCAAACCAAATCTATGGATACCTGGAAAGAAATAACTTGCTTCCTGTAGAACAGAAAGGATGCTGCAAAAACTCAAGAGGAACAAAGGATCAATTGCTGATCGACAAGCTAATCCTAAAGAACTCAAAGAAAAGACGAACCAACCTGTTCATGGCTTGGATAGACTATAAGAAAGCATTTGATTCAGTTCCCCATAGCTGGATCAAGAAATGCCTGGAAATATTAGGAATCAGCAGCAACATACAAAAATTAATGGAATCTTCAATGAACCTCTGGAAAATGAAACTTATGGCTAATGAAGAAGAACTGGGTGAAGTTGAAATTAAATGAGGCATTTTCCAGGGTGATTCCCTTTCACCCCTACTTTTTATACTCTCAATGCTACCACTGACAATCATTTTGAAGAAGATGAACTGTGGATATGAACTTGCAAAGAAAGGACTGAAAATCTCGCACTTGATGTACATGGATGATTTGAAGCTGTTTGGTAAAACAAAAGCTGAACTGAATTTATTAATTGAAAACGCAAAAGAATTCAGCCAAGACATTGGTATGCAGTTTGGAATTGACAAATGTGCAACAATAGCAACCAAAGCAGGCAAGATCATAGAAGAGGATGGAATAGAACTAGAGAACGAAGAAATGATAAAGGCAGTAAAATCAGAAGAAGGCTACAAGTACTTGGGGATTTTAGAAGCCTCTGACTTAATGCATAATAAAGTCAAGGAATTAACTTCAGCCAAATACATTCGGCGAATTCGTAAGATATTAATGTCCAAATTGAGTGGAGGAAACATCATAAAAGCCATAAATACCTGGGCTATACCTGTGATTAGATACTCTGCAGGAATAATTGACTGGACCCAGATGGAGTTAGACAATTTGGACAGAAAAACAAGGAAGCTTATGACAATGAATCATGCCTTGCACCCTAAAAGTGATGTTGACCGATTATATTTACCAAGAGCAGAGGGTGGTCGAGGACTCCTAC
Source organism: Arizona elegans (assembly GCA_022577455.1). Taxonomy (NCBI): domain Eukaryota; kingdom Metazoa; phylum Chordata; class Lepidosauria; order Squamata; family Colubridae; genus Arizona; species Arizona elegans. Next base: position 103,382,658 of record JAKOOJ010000005.1, read on the forward strand.
AAGTAAAGCAGACTGTGGAAGAAGAAAAATGCAGCTTGAATGATTACATCCAGAAAAGTGAAGAACCAATGATTAAGGAAGTAAATAAAGGAGGCCTTTTAAAGACAACTAAAACAAAAGCAGAATATAAGAAAGAAGTAACTGAGCAGCGAGCTGAAAATTGGAAAAGCAAAGCTCTGCATGGCCAATACTTGAAAAGTATTGAAGGCAAAGCTGACCAGAAACTGGTTAAGATCAGGAGTACTGAAAAAAGAAACAGAAAGCTTTATTTTGGCAGCTCAAGAACAAGCCCTAGCCACAAACTGCATGAAGGCAAAAATTCAACATGTTACCACCAACAGCAAATGCTGCCTCTGCAATGAGAAAGATGAGACAGTCGACCACCTAATCAGTGGGTGCAGCAAAATTTCACAAACTGACTACCTACAACACCATGACCGGGTTGCTAAGATCATTCACTGGAAATTGTGCCAGAAGTTTGGATTTGAGTACAGCAAAATCCACTGGGAACATCAGGTTGAGAAAGTTTTAGAGAATGAGAAACTCAAGATCTTGTGGGACTTTAGGATTCAAACTGACAGGCACTTGGTCCACAACACACCTGACATAACAATAGTTGAAAAGAAAAAAGTATGGTTCATTGAGATTGCAATACCTGGTGATGCACGGATTGAAGATAAGCAGCAAGAAAAAATCACAAAGTACCGGGATTTGCAAATTGAAGTTGAGCGACTGTGGAAAAAGAAATTGTGTGTTGTCCCGATTGTAATTGGAGCCCTTGGAGCAATACCCAAAGGGCTACCCCGCTATTTAGAAATTCTAAATTTGCCAGACTTGAACATTTTGACTCTACAAAAAACCACCTTACTCGGAACAGCTTACATCCTCCGACGATACCTTAACAGTTCCTAGGTCCTTGGTTAGGACTCGAGCTGCTGAGCTATTAATCAGCCTCAAAGGCTGTGAATCTCACTAAAGATTAACCAATAATAATAATAATAATAATAATAATAATAATAATAATAATAATAATAATAATAATAATATTCCCCCCATTCCTGATTCTGCCACCCAAGAGGCAGTTAGGCCTCTTTCCTTCCCCCATTCCTTATCCTGCCTTTCTGCCACTAAGCAAGCAGTTAGGCTGCTGTGACTGGGCCTGGAGAGCTATTTGGTGCAGTTCCTATGGTTATGGGATTATCATTTTTGATCAATAGTGGTTTAGCCACTGTGAACCAATGAAGCACCTACCATCACTAATGATGAGAAGGAATCAACAAAATTCCACACCGGATCAGTCATCGCCCGGGTCAATAAGGACTGCATCAAATGCTATGGCTCCTGGACATCTGTCAAAAAAGGGGCAATAGGGCTCATTTGTTATTGCTAGAGAACCAGGGCGTGCAACTGCAAAGCAACTAAAAAACAACTGAAGAAAATCAAGAAATCATCAAATATTATTACCAGGCAAAACCAACAGCCAGGGGATTTCAAAAAAGGATGATGCAACTGTGGAAGGAAAAACACCCAGAAAGTGATGTAACTGAACAAAGATTAATGGATCAAAGATGCTTCATCATCCGTAATAATGATTTCACAAATGTGAAAATGCAACATCTACAAATATTGGCTAAAAAGAAAACAACAAGTAATGATGAACAAGCTGAAGAAACTGTTCCAACACCTGAACAAACTGACCAATCAGAGGAAGAAACCAAGAATACAGGATGAAAATCCTCCTGTGCAACAACTCGAAAGTGTAGAGCTAAGTGATCTAGCAAAAATGCTGAAAGAAAAAATTGAAAACCACATCAAAGAAAACATAGAAATTAAGACTACCTACCATTCATGAAGTGCATAGCAAACAAGTGAAAGATCTAACTGCTGTGAACAGCATTTTAATGTCCATCCCATCCAGCACACCATATGAAACCAACCAACTAATGTATAGCACAGCCGCCATTATAACTGCAGAACTAGGTTATAAAATGCCAAAAAAAGAAACTCACTGGAACGCCAAAGTGGAAAATTTGACTTGAAAATAAAATAAAAAAACTACAATGGGATGTGAGCAATCTGAAGTATTTGAAAAAAGGAAAACTAAATAACAAAAAGGAACTAAAACAACGTGTAATAACAACAGCAAAGAAAATTGAAAAATATGAAGGGTGAATTAAACAATATCATGAAAATGTCCAGTTCAGAAGAAACCGACACCTTTTCTACTGGACTTTTGATGAAAATCGAGTCCAAACTAATGTTCACCCATGTAAAAAAAAAACGTTGAACTTTTGGAAAGAACTGTGGGGAAACCCAGTGGAACACAACAAAACTGCTGTCAGGGTTCCAAGGAACACCTCCAACAAAATAAAGCTCTGAGGCCTGAGGTTCCTCAAAGTTCCAATTTATTGGAGATGTCATGTTGACACATCTGGGAAAACCCAAATTTGAAAGCTTCCAGGTTTTCTCCACCCAGCTAACAGTTCACAGCCCTGTCCCACACCCACAAGTTCATCACATTGTCCAATCAACTCTTCACATTCAACTGGAAACAATCTTCAGGCAGTCTCCATCAGACTCAGGCAAAAGTCCTTGAATACGGAATGTTGTTATGACTAACTTTCTACCACTCCAACAACAACCCCCTCCCAACTTCCCCAGCTAAAATATGTGGCAGTTAAGAAGCAAAAAAGAAAATTGTCTTCCAAAACTGACAACTGTCTCCTGGATCAAAGATATTCAACAACAAACAACACGAAACAAAATGGAAAATATTGTAATAACAACTGACATGGTTGCAAAAAAAGCAAAGAAGATCAAGAACTGGAGTGCACCTGGCCTGAACGAACTGGATGGATACTGGCTAAAACACCTGACCAGCCTCCATCATCTCATGGCCACTCAATTTGATCAAATGCTTCAAAATGCAACAAGTGAAGAATGGTTAACAGCTGGTCAAACATACTTGATAATGAAAGATCCAGAAAAGGGCACAGAGCCAAGCAACTATTGCCCAATTACTTGTCTGCCAACAACGTTCAAACTTTTTATAAGAATACTGGCAAATTCAGTATTCAATCATCTCATGGAAAACAGTTTTATAAACTGTTTTTGTTCCAGTAGAACAAAAAGGAAATTATAAAAAATCAAGAGGAACAAAAGGTCAGCTGCTCATTGACAAAATGGTACTAAAAAATGCAAAATGAAGAAAAACAAATTTAAATATGGCATGGATTGATTACAAGAAGGCATTTGACTCATTACCCCACAGTTGGATTAACACCTGTCTGGAAAACTTTGGAATCAGCAAAAATATTTGTACATTTTTGAAAGCAAATATGCAAAAATGGAAAACAGTTCTAACAACAAATGGGGAGAACATTGGTGAAGTCAACATCAGATGAGGAATCTTCCAGGGGGACTCACTTTCACCACTACTGTTCAAGATCGCATTAATTCCACTGACAATAATCTTACAAAACACAAAACTGGGATACCAAATCTCAAGCCAACATGGCAAGATAAACCATCTACTATACATGGATGACTTAAAATGTATGCGAAAATGCCCCACTGAATTTAAATCAATACTCAACACAGTTCAACTGTTCAGCAGTGACATCAAAATGAACTTTGGACTTGAAAAATGTGCTATATTATCCATGCAGCAAGGAAAAATGGAAAAAATAGAAGGAATAGAACTGGGAAATGGAAACATAGTAAAAGCATTAGCAAAGAATGATGGTTACAAATACCTAGGCATATTGGAAGCAGATAACATCTTGAATGGAAAAGTCAAAGAGTCAATACATCAGGAGGGTCCGCAAAATATTAAAATCAAAGCTGAATGCTGGAAACATAATTAAAGCCATTAATACATGGGCAGTTCCAGTGATATGCTACTCAGCTGGAATCATTAACTGGACTTTGGCTGAACTGGAAAACCTGGACTGGAAAACACGCAAACTTTTGAATATGTGCCATGCTTTACATCCACAAAGTGACATCGACAGATTGTACCTGCCAAGGAAAATAGGGGGCAGAGGACTATTGCAAATCCATCAAACTGTAAAGAAGAAAAACGAAGTTTGAATGATTATGTGAACCAAAAAATGTTTGTATCTTTGATAAAACTTTTTAATAATAATAAAAAAAAGAAACAGAAGGTTTAATACTTGCTGCTCAAGAACAAGCACTACAAACTGATGCCATGAAAGCAAAGATACAAAAATCCACCGACAATCCAAACTGCCGACTTTGCAACAACAAAGTCGAAACTGTTTCACATTTAATATGTGAATGCAGCAAAATCGCACAAACTGATTACAAAGCTAGACATGACCGAGTTGCTAAATTAATCCACTGATCATTATGTAAAAAATATGACTTACCGGTAACCAAAAAGTCATGGGAACATAAAGTGGAAAAAGTTATAGAAAATGAGAAGGTGAAGGTCTTGTGGGACTTTTGAATACAGATGGATCGTCATTTGGAACACAACACACCAGATATCACAGTTGTTGAAAAACGAAATGTACAATTTATTGACATTGCACTATCAGGAGATGCCAGAGTCGAAGAAAAAGAACTGGAAAAAATCATGAAATATTGCGACCTGGCCATCAAAACTACATGGATATGGATGAAACATGTAACAGTGATACCCATTATCATTGGGGCACTTGGTACCATGTCCAAGAATTTTATAAGATACATCAAGAAATTGCAGTTCCCTGCAATAACACCAGCAGAACTGCAAAAAACTGTGCTACTTGGAACATCTTAAGAAGGTACTTGGTTGATACCTAGGGCACTGGCAGCAACCCGTATCAACCATTAGCACCAGTCAGTGGTATTTGTGATGTATTTTTGAATGTTCAGATTGAGTTTCATGTTTAATGAATAAAGTAAATAATAATAATAATAATAATAATAATAATAATAATAATAATAATAATAATAAGTAGTAGTAGTAGTAGTAGTAGTAGTAGTAGTAGTAGTAGTAGTAGTAGTGTTTGAAAGAAGAATCTTCTTCCGGAGACTAGAAAGGTTAAATGGGAAGAAAAAGAGTGTCATTAGGAGACTCATCCAAGACTCATCTCTTAATGTTCTCAACCTTTAAATGAGAGATTTTCAAGCTCAGATTTGGTTTATGGGTGATTTGAGTTCAATCCTCAAACCCCAGCTCAGTTATCAAGGAAAGCAACGAAACACAACCATCGGGGATTGGGTGTCGAGCTTCTGGATTGGCTAGAAGACTTTTGATAAAGCCGCCCTTTCTCCACTTCAGGCTCCAGCAGTCAATTTTTTAACCTTCCTCCTTTAACATTTAGGTCTCCAAGACTTGAATATAAAAACAACTCTATGCATGTCTGTGCCTTACACAGGCTGTAATGTAGGACTTTTCAATACCTTTTAGGGTAAATGGGTGGCATAGAAATAGGTAAATAAAGGTGAGAATGTTAGTCCTATAAGATCTGGAGGGCTGCAGCTATTTGCCTGGCCAGAAAGTTGTGGTTGACAACCTTTCAGAATAACAGAGTTGGAAGGGACCTTGGAGGTCTTCTAGTCCAACCCATAGTCAAGCAGGAGACACTATACCATTTCAGACAAGTGGTTGTCCAATTTCTTCTTTAAAAGTTCCAGTGTTGCAGCACCCACAACTTCTGCAGGCAACCCATTCCATTAATCAATTGTTCTCACTGTCAGGACATTTCTCCTTAGTTCTAGGTTAGTTCTCTCCTTGGTTAGTTTCCATCCATTGCTTTATGTCCTGTCTTCAGGTGCTTTGAAGAATATAGGTTGACCCCTCTTCTTTGTGGAAGCCCCTTAGATATTGGAACACTGCTATCATGTCACCCCTGATAAAGTCAATGGACTTCAAGGAGGACCAGACTTGGGCCTTTTACGGGGGGATAGAGACTCCAAATTGATGATGCCTTTGACCCTGCCCTTGGGCTTAGCCTGGTCATCTCTCACATCACAGGTTGGTAAAATTTTCCAGCTCTACTCTAGATTGCTTGAATTGGCAGGATTCGACCCAGGGACCTCTGGCACACAAACAAGGTGCATTGATCCAGATGGAATCTTGTCGTCCACAGATTCATTTCCCAGGCAAACGGAACTAATAAATCAGTAAAGTTCATCAGATTTCATTAGACTTTGGCATTGCTCTCAAGATCTTATCACCCTTGCTCCCTTCCCTCCGTTCCCCCTGTTGATAAACATTCTTTATAAAGGAACAAATATTCTTAATTCCCTGTGAAAAAGGCAGGAATCCTTATTCTACTTCCCAGGGATTAGATGATAATTGAAGGACGCTTGATAAAGTTTGCTACAGATACCATAGCCACAATCACCTTTGCTAGACTCAGCCAGTGATTCTGGATTCATTGTGTAAACTTCCCTTAGAAATGGGAGATGACTCATTCATTGTATTTCAAACACTGGTTCACAGCAAACAACAGAGAACCATAAATAAAAATAGTTAATTAATACTTTCCATGTGTTGTTCGTAGAAAAAAAGAACACAGCTCGGGGAGTTGCTGATTTATCTGTTGTCACTTCCTCCGGGTACGCAACATCTGCTAAATGCATCCATTGGCAGAATGCACTGCGTTGTTTCCTACAGTCCCTACTGAGATGAACTGTGCTAGCTAAACCTTCATTGTTTTTGCCAGATAACCACCACGGGAGGGAAATTCGATGTAGAGCAGTCTCAATACTGATTAGCTTCATCTTGAATTAGCAACTCCTTTTCTCAAAGAGGCCCTGAAACCCAGTTTATACATTTGGAGAATGGCCTGGAAGATTTGATGAGTGTCTGATAGCAAATATTCTGAGCTGTTATGTTTTGGGAGGGGAGGAGGAAAGTTTGATGAGGAATTAGAAGTGCCAATGTTTTAATATTATTAAAGTGACTCCGGGCATCTCTCTGCAGGGGAATTTTAAAATTGCATGCTATGCATATTTAGACTTATTTAGAAGCTGCTTGGTCCACCCTACCATCATATCTCAGCTCAGCGTTATATTATTGTTCTACATCAAAATGGTCACACTAATGACAGTAGGGAGGATACAATGACTTCCATAACTGGAAATGCCCCATGAAATTCATTGTTTCTGACATAATATGCAAAGGCATAATATTTTTGTTGAATATTTAAAATACTTTCCAAATCTCTTTCTCTCCCCCCCCCCGAAACAGCTGTGATCTCTTAAATTGCACAAAACATTAAAGGAGAAGAGTAAGATCCTTCTTGTTACAAATTTGCTGTCTATTAAAATAAAACCTGGTGTTTGGTGGAGGCTAAAGATAGTGGGGACTCAATGGCTCAGCAGTTAAAGACACTGAAAGCTGACAGCCTGGGTTCGAGACCCAAGCACCTCAGGATGGGATGAGCTCCTGTTTCTTGCTTCAGCTCCTGCCCGCCTAGCAGTTCAAAAGCACGCAAATGTAAGTAGATTAATAGATACCACTTTGGTGGGAAGGTAACAGCCTCCTGTATGCTTCAGCATAGAGTCATGCTGGCCACCACAGAAATCGTCTTTGGACAACACTGGCTCCCTCAGCTAAGAAACAGAGACGACCACTGACCCCTAAAGTCTGACACGACTGGATGGGGAAAACCTTTACCTTTACTTTAAGGATATATATATATAAAAGGGGGGGGGTTGTTCATGAATAAAAGTAAAGATGTACAAGCCCAAGCTTATGGCATATATGATGGGCAGCCACGCAACTCTTTCAAATCAGTAAGAAAATAAACCAATGTAGAAGTGATTTATCTGTTGAAATTCCTTGCTGAAATTGCTTAGCAACCGAGCATATGTTAAAAAAAAATCTGTGGAAGTATCACAAACCTAGGATAATTTCTTCCAGTCAAGCTTGACTCTTGGTGACTTCACTGTCACATCGATGCCATTTTCTCTGCCATATTATGAAAGCAATCTGGCTTTGGCTTTGGCTGAATCCTTGTTGCTGATCTTTGGTGGTAACATGATCCAACAATCACCGTGTTGGTATAAGAGAACTTATATTGTCCCTGTGTTGGCCAGTGACACGTGAGGAAATGCTCATCTTCTGGAATGTTCTTTGAGTTCCCAGATTGACCTATGGCCTGATATTTCAAGAAATAGCCCTCTCCTCACTGGCCTTTCTAGCCTTTAGCAAGGTAATATACTTTGTTCAACCACTTGAGAACTGATCACAAGAAATCAGCTCAATCCGAATAACAGATTGTAGATCATCCTTAGAAGATTTTGAGCTGGTTTTCCATCTAGCCTGTATGCAGATTGTCCTACTACTCTCTGTTTCCCTGGTACCTTCGTAAAGGTGCGGCATTTAGTGGGAGTCTCTTTTGGAAAGAGTTCAAGCTGGCTTGCTTTCAGGACCAAGAGAAGTTGCCCGTCTCCTTTAGGAAGCCATAAAAACTGCCAAGTGGATCTTGCCAAAAAGAATAAACAGATAAGAACATCAAATTTGTTTTGATAAGGAGGTGGTGGAAGACTGTGTGAGACCTTTACAGATGCACAATTTGATAATATAAGACCCCATCTTATTCTATCACAAGAATAAATGTTAACTTGAAAACCTTTTCTTTAAAAATATATCTCAGTCCTCCGTGGCTTGGGTTGCAGGTTGATGGACACAAGGTCACAAGATAAAATATGCCATGAACTTTCTACCGGATTCACTTCCCCGTAATTTACCCCTCATCCTTGGTATCCACCACTTCTCCTTGGAAGGGAGAGTCTGCATATGAATTGCCATCATGTGGTGTTGAAGGTAATTACAGATACGTGTGTCATTTTTAGTCCTGATTAGACAGGATTCTTAATGAGGACTCTCACTCTACTTTGTAATTTTAGTCTATTGTTTTGAGCACATTCTTATTCTAATCATGATTCCTTCCTAATTGTGATTCTCGCCCTAATCCTGATGCTTATCTCTTTTTCCTCAATAGAGTTCCACTTCCAATCACAATTCATTCTTAACAGTGATTCTCTCCAATTTATGGCTCTTATCTATTGTTTCCAATAGTTTCTCATTCTGATCAGGATTCAGGCTTCATTGTGACTCTGTTCCAGGGGGGAAAAAAGAATGCAATTACAGTTTGCCTGCAATCTTTCCCGTCCATAGAGGAGAAACTGTAGTGATGCCATAGTTAAACCATATCTGCAAAGCCTTTTGCTTGTTTAAGGTGTTTTAATTCTCACATAGGGCTAATACATAATAGATCATTAGAGTATCTCACTTGATCACTTCTATTGACCTCCAGGCCTTTAATTTTAGGATTCTAGTAACCCAAATCTTGTTAATCAATAGAGATCTGTACATGAATATTGCCTTGCTGTGTTTCCTTTTTCCTCCAATGGTTGTATATGGAAAAAAAAAAAAGGAACATTATATCTTAGATATTGGTTGATGGATTCTTTGCCTCCTTAACCTATTATTCCTGACAGTTAAAAAAATTAACTGGAACAAGTTGCCTACAGAAGTTGTGGGTGATTCCAACACTGGAGATTTTAAAGAAGAGATTGGACAGCCATTCGTCTGAAATGGTGTAGGGTTTTCTGCTTGAGCAGAGAGTTGGACTAGAAGAGCTCAAAGTCCCTTCCAACTCTGTTATTCTGTTATGTAGCTGATAACAAGTGATGGTGCCCGTATCCAGTATCTCTCAGGGCCAAGGAGAGAAACAGAATTGGGTAACACATCCTGGTCAGCAAGATGGTGCCCTTAGACCTAGATGGGAACCCCAGCAAGTTGAATCTAAACTATGGTTTAGATCTCAGCTAAAGAGAGTGTACAAGTTTGATTATTTTCACTTTATTGATCCATGGGACGCTTTTTCCCATGATCCAAAGAAAACTTTTTCCAAGAATGCAGTTCTTAGAAGGAAAAGGGATTCTCCTGAATCACGGCCATTGCAACCTGGTTGATGATGGACCAATGCAAATAGCAAGACTCAGATCAAAAGCTATCAGCAATCATCTTAGCTCATTAGTGGAAGTCAGAGATCTGGAGCCAAAAAATTGGCAGTAGCAGATCATTACTCTAGGCTCTATCAGAGCCGGGTCCACTCTAGCAAATCCCTCTTAGATCTTACCACTGCCGGAAGTCTTCTTCTTCCAAATTTGTGCAGAAGAGCGACAGTCTTGTAGCACTGCAGAGATGTGACATGTTGGTTATAAACTCAGTTCTTTAAACTTGAATTCATCATCTCTGCAGATTCCTTGTCAAGGAAGTATTGTAGTAAAGATTCACAGCTCTGGTTGAGAAGGAAGTGCGATGGGACATATTACCAGGTAGGCTCCCTCTTTTTTATGGACGTTGTCAGGAAGAAGGCTGAGTTAAATAGGCATCTTGCAATTCCTCTTGCTCTTTCCATTGGCAGCTTACTTAACAAACTGGAAAATTAAATGCAACCATTGAGAGTAATTGAATAAGTTATTATATATTGTTCAGCCATTTGCCTGGAGCGGTCTGGGGCCTCCTGCTTGAGCTGGGAGTTGGATTAGAAGACTTCCAAGGTCCCTTCGAACCCTCTTATTCTAAGACAGCTTTTCCAGCTGGTAGGGGAGTGGGAGGGGATGATTCGTGCAAGGGACTGGCAAATTGTGTGAGTGGCATGCACACATGCCTGCCACTCACACAAATGGCATGTGTCTGCATGTGCTCACCTACTACTCGCACAAGCGTATGTGCACGCTCACCAACCGTTTCCACAGCCCAGTTGCAAACCCCTCATGTGGGCCACAGCGCACAAGTTGGGGACCCCTGTTCTAAGACCTCCTGGAACAATAGAACCATTTTTAGATAGATCAACGTTCATTGATCTATCAATGTATATGAATTCCCATTACTGTATTTTTCAGAGTATAAGACGCTCCGGAGTATAACATTTTTTGGGGAGGAAAACAAGAAAAAAAAAATCTGCCTCTGCCTCCCAGCAATTTGCCTTGTTACAGCAAACAGACTGCTTTACTTTCATTTTCATTTTCAGCACAAGAAAAAAAATCTGCCTCCCAGCCATTTGCCTCCTTGCAGCAAACAGTGGAGGCCCGCGCGACAATAGACAATGGCAGTTCCTGCAGCCTGAAACAACTGAGGGTCAGGAGGCCGATCCAACCAACAATCAGCTGCTTGTGTTAATCAGGCTGCGCTGAAGCTGAAACAGGCTGCTTGCTGCTTGCTGCAAGGAGGTAAATTGCTGGGAGGCAGAGGCCAAAGGGTGGGGCCCAGCAGGTGGGCGGGGCTACATTCAGTGTATAAGATGCACCCAAATTTTCATCCTCTTTTAGGGGGGGAAAACTGCATCTTATACTCCCAAAAATATGGTAATTGAACTGTGTTATGGATATGCCAGGGACATGGCATTTGTTTGCCAAGATGGAGAAGTCACTTGCTGCTTTTCTCCTGATTCTTAAAACCTTTGCAGGACTTTGTTTCTTGGAACTAAGAATTCCTTAACATTAGAGGTTTTGTGTCCTGTTCAAGAACCACATTAACTGCACTTTTTTTTCTCTGAGTACAGGGTAAGAACTGTTTCGGGATATTAAAGAAAACAAGATCTTGAAATGAGTCACATCGGATAATTTCAGCTCCTTAGTTGCATAGTGTCTAGCCAAGTGGCAGTACTTAATTAATCTTGGCTGATTCCAGAACGCAGAGCAAAGTTGGGTGTGCTTATTGAATTTTAATGCTTTATTCATTGATTAAAAGAATATACATTTAACCTAAACCATACAACATCAGTCATCAAGTCAAACACCCAGCAGGTTTCCTTACATTTTTGTCAGGGGTTACTTTACTCCTATCACATTTATGAGATAAAACCTCACCACATCTGGCATATACACACACTGGTGCCAGTGGATTCACTCTAGTGATATACACATAAAATCCGCATGGTATGTTCTCACTGGAGACAAAACAATGCACGCCTATCAAAGGTCATTTTAATATAAGATGGTAAGACCAATTTGTAAAACACATACAAATAGAATCATATCTGGATATCTCCTGCATAAATTGTGTTTTTGTTGCCGTAATTCGAGGATCAGACTCAATAATAGATTCAGACTTCTTATATTCAAACAGAAGATAGTTTATTTACAGAAGGCATTCTTTATTCACAGAGTGATTGCAGAAAGAAGCAAGGAGATGGGGTGTGCATCCCCTTTTATACCAAGGAGGCGGAGTTAGAGATGGGGAGTGGTTAATGAGGAATACATCAGGGATAGGAGAATAAGTTAACTCTTGACATTCCATGGATATATATATATATATATATTTCATTTTAAAATGAGGCATTTACACATGACAAATCCCCCTCTAAATGCCGATTTAACAAATAACAATAATTACATTCAGAATTAGAATAATATTGAACATATAGTTTTGATGTTAAATATTTATGTTGTTTGGATTGTAAAGGTTTAGTTAATATATCAGCTATTTGTTCTGTAGTGTCACAATGAATAGCTTTGATGAATCCATTTTGAGATAATTGTCTTACATGTTTGTATTTGATATCTATATGCCTAGATCTTTGACCAATAGCATCTGCTCTCGATATTTCTATCGCAGCTTTATTATCTTCATATATAATGAAGGGTTGAGATGGACACTTCCAGACATCAGTTAATAAATCATTGAACCAAATGAGATTGTTAGATGCTTTTGACAGACAGATATACTCTGCCTCTGTCGTTGAAGTAGCTACTAAATCCTGTTTCCCAGTATACCAGTAAACTGGACAGTTATTAAGGAAGAATACATAACCGGAAGTGCTCTTTCTACTCTTAGTGTCGCCTGCCCAGTCAGCGTCTGCGTAACAAGTGAGGATAGGTTCTTTAACATCATTTGGTTCTAGCAATAGGCAGAAATCTAAAGTGTGTTTTAAATATCTCAACACTCTCTTAATTGCTTCCCAATGATAAATTAAGGGTTTACTGACATATCTGGATAACAAATTAAGGGGTAAAGCAATATCAGGTCTGGTCCAATTAGCAATATACAAAAGAGAACCAATAACTGACCTATAAAGTGTATTGTCATTAAACTCAGGAGATGATTCATTCATATTTTTTATGAAATCAGTTTGCATTGGGGTGTCACAAAGCTTTGCATCATTCATATTACGTTTGTTCAAAAGTTCAATTATTTTATCTTTTTGAGATAACCTAAATCCTTTCTCGGTTTTGCTAATGTGTACTCCTAAGTATTCGTTTACTTTCCCCAATGATTTTAATGAAAAATGTTCTCCTAGTTTATTTACAAAAATATCCCTCTTGTCTTTATGTTTACCAATATACAAAATGTCATCCACATAAATTAACACAAATTCTAATGATTCACCTTCCCTTCTAACAAAAAAACAGTTGTCCGCTGTTGTGGCATTGAAGTTCATGGTTTTGAGTACGTTGACCAAGCATTCATACCAACGTTTGCCGGATTGCTTTAATCCATACAAACTTTTGTTCAGTAACCATGTCTCATTTTTATCTGTGTTTTTACTATGTGGAGCTCTTACATATATTTCTTTATCAAGTTTCGCATGTAGATATGCGGTTTGTATATTGTATTGAAAAACTTCAAGATTAAAAGCTGAGGCTATCACTAAAGCTGATTTAACACTTTCAGTTCTTACAGTGGGAGAATATGTGTCAGTATAATCCTCAGGGTATTTTTGAGCAAAACCCTGTGCTACCAGTCTTGCTTTATATAATGTGTTACCCCCTTCTAGGTTTTTAATCTTAAATATCCATCTAGTGCCAATAATTGTCTTATTCTTTGGGACTGGTGTTGGAGTGAACACGTTAAGTTCTCGTAAACTGTCCATTTCTTTGGCCATAGCTAGTTCCCATTTGTTTCTTTCTTCCAAAGGGAGTTTTAATACATCTTCATATGTGTTTGGTGTTAGTGTTTCATTGTGTATGTGCATTATGTAATCTTTAAATCGTTCAGGTACTTGATTTCTGTTACATCTGATTGTTTTTTCTGGTCTATCATTGTTATCATGTATGTATCTTGCCTCCCTTTGTGTTAATGAATCTATTTTGATTTTGGGACAATTTCCAATCCACGTTTGGTATTGTCCTTTTGTGTGTTACAGTTTTGCCCTTCTTGTCTTGTTCTACCTTGTGTTTTAACATTAGACCTTGTCATTGGAAGTATTTCATTGAGATGTATTTTAGACCAATTGGCCTGTTCGTGAAAAACAGCGGTCCTAGAAATTATGAATCTTTTGTTAGTCAATAAATCTATATCCTTTTATACCTGTGTCTTATAGGCCAAAAAATATGGTATTTTATTATTGCAGATTGTCCTGAACATTAAATGCACAACATTCATACCACTTAAAACTTGGTTCAGGTGGAAGTCTCAGGGAGACCACATCTGTATCGCAGTCAAAGTTGAATGTGCTTATTATATGGATGGAAAATTGCTGGCAAACCCTGTGGACTGGATTGTGACACTGAAAAATATCCCAGAAAAAGACAATGCCAGATACGAACAGGTGCAGGATTTCAGTTTGGCTAATCTAGAGAAAAAAAGGACTAGGGGGATATGATAGCAGTCTTCCAGTATTTGAGAGGCTGCCATAAAAAGGAGGGGGTCGACGTATTCTCCAAAGCACCAGAAGGCAAGACAAGAAACAATGGATGGAAACTAATCAAGGAGAGAAGCAACCTGGAATTAAGGAGAAACTTCCTGACAGGGAGAACAATTAAGCAGTGGAACAGAAGTTGCCTCCAGGAGTTGTGGGTGCTTCATCACTAGAGTCCCAAAGGTACTTTTTGAAGAGGCAACTGGACTTTCTGGTTTTTTCTTTGAAGATATTTCACTTATTCTCTGAAGAAGCTTCTTGGATAAGAAGCGAAACGTCTTCAAAGAAAACCCAAAAATCCAGTTGCCTCTTGAAAAAGCACCTTTGGGACAACTATGACATGGATGACTGAGAATCTCCATAAACACTTGTCATCTTTGGAACAAAGCTTTAATTGATTTCCTAAGCCTTCTGAGTGAATATATAAAGGCTTTTATTATAGGTCTCTAGTTCTGAGAAAACCAGGCTAACTTCCAACTTTTAAAAATAGGGCCCATTAGCCTAACCTTAAAGAAATGTCATCCATGTGATGCAATAGCAGCAAGATAAATGGAAGGAAAAAAACCTTGTCATAAAGGAAATTGAATTTTCTTTTATAAAGTGAGCTGAAAAAAGATTGGATTGCTCCTTCTATCTTGCTTAATTAGCTCACATAAAATGTGATTTGGAACCGACCGAAATGTGGGTGCTGAGGCTTCTCACATGCCGTTATCCCTGCTCTGTGCAGAGATAAAGATGCAACAGGTTGTATTGTGTGAAGTAAATCTGGATATGTGACGGCAGAGATACCTACCGAGATGGATATGAAATTAGATATGCAATTTCTTGCACAGCGAAAATCTTGATAACCATCAGGTCATGGAACAGAATTGGAATAGTATCCATCTCTTTGCTTGCAGCTATTTTCTTTTCCTGCATGAAACATGACCACCCTAATAAAAAGAACGGCGGCTCGGTGTGAGTGGGATGCTTTGCCTGCCGGAGATGAGGGGGGCCGTTGAGGTCGGGGAGGGGATCTCTGGGATATTAGAGAGCCGGAGTATTGCTGTTATGACTGGGAGAGGTACATATGGTGGGAACCGAGGGGTAGGCTGCTATCGGGGAACTAGGACTCGCTGTCTTAAAGTGATTACTTGTTCCGGACCCTCTGGTTCTGGTTCACCGGGCTCGCCTCATAAACCTGGTGACTTGGGATGTCAGGGCCCTGGCCTCAGGCTGCTGCTGTTTAATGCCAGGTCTGTTGTCAACAAGGCCCCCCTCGTTCGGGATTTAATCCTGGAGGAGGGGGCTGACCTGACATGCATAAGTGGGGTATGCCCCTCTCAGAAATGTGCCCAGATGGGTTCAGGTATTGCATCAGCCGCGACTCCAGGGAAGGGGTGGAGGAGTGGCAGTTATTGTCCATAAGAGTCTTTGTCCTTGCAGGATCCCTGCCCCGGAGATTGTTGGGTGTGAGTCTCTCCTTCTTGAGGTTGGACTCAAGGGTTCAGTTGGGCTTGCTGTTGACCTACCTGCCTCCCAGCTGCATTACAACAGTCCTGCCTGTGCTGCTAGAGGCAGTAGCCGAGTTGGCGGTGGAGTTCCCCAGGCTTATGGTACTGAGGGACTTCAATTTGCCGTCACTTGGTGACTCCTCAGATGCGGCTCAGGAGTTCATGGCTTCCATGACAACCATGGACCTGAGTCGGGGTCCGACTCATAGGGGGGAAACACACTTGACCTGGTGTTTCTCTCGGGGCAGTGGAGATATGATCTGGAATTAAGGGGTATAGAAGCTTCTCCCTTGTCATGGTCGGATCATTTCCTGCTGAGGTTAGACTTCAGGGCGCCACTCCTCCATCGCAGGGAGAGGGAGCTGATTAAGTGGTTCCACCCCAGATGCCTAATGGACCCTGAAGAGTTCCAGAAGGAGCTTGGGAAGATACCTGACTCCCTTGTCCACAGTCCGGCCGAGACCCTGGTGGCTGTCTGGAATAGGGCGGCATCCGGGGCACTGGACCGGATTGTGCCTTTGCGTCCTCTCCAGGAAAGCTCCCTGGTTTACTGAGGAGCTCTGGGAGATGAAGCGCTAGAAGAGACGTCTAGAGCAATGCTGGAGGACTAGTAACTCCGAATCTGACCGAACACTCTTAAGAGCCTATATTAGGACTTATTTAGTGGTGATACGGGTGGCAAAATGTTCGCATTTTTCCACACTTATTGCATCCGCTGATTTGCTCCCAGCCGCCCTATTTAGGGTGACGCACTCCCTCCTTGATGTAGGGGGAGCGGAGGAGCCCTTGCAGGGTAGAGCTGAGGAGTTTGTGCAGTTTCTGTTGGATAAAGTCAGTCAGATTCGGATGGACCTGAACTCTGATTGGGCAATTCCAACTGAGATGACGGGGGCAGATGTTAGTCCTATTGTGTGGGATGAGTTTGAGCCAGTGACTCCTGAGGAAGTGGACAAGGCTGCAGGGGTGATGAGTTCCTCCACTTGCTTGTTGGACCCATGCCCCTCCTGGCTGGTTTCGGCCAGCAAGGAGGTGACATGAGGCTGGCTCCAGGCTTTAGTTAATGCATCCTTGAGGGAGGGGTCCTTCCTGCAGCCATTGAAGGAAGCGGTTGTAAGGACCCTCCTCAAGAAGCCTTCCCTGGACCCAGCAGAATTAAAAAACTTTCGTCCAGTCTCCAACCTACCCTTTGTGGGAAAGGTTGTAGAGAAAGTGGTGGCACTTCAGCTCCTGCAGTCATTGGATGAAACGGATTATCTCGACCCTTTTCAGTCTGGCTTCAGGCCTGGCTACAGCATGGAAACTGCTTTGGTCACACTGATGGATTATCTCTGGCGAGCCCGAGATGGGGGTCATTCCTCCATCTTGGTGCTACTTGACCTCTCAGCGGCTTTTGATACCATTGACCATGGTATCCTTCTGGGACAACTAAGGGAGTTGGGAGTGGGAGGCACCGTGTTACGGTGATTCTCCTCCTATCTCTCTGGTTGGTCACAGTCGGTGTTGGTAGGAGGACAGAGGTCGACCCTAGGCCCCTCGTTTGCAGGGTGCCTCAGGGCTCGAACCTCTCCCCACTCCTATTTAAAATCTACATGAAGCCACTGGGTGAGATCATCCGACGATACGAGGTGAGATATCAGCAGTACGCTGATGATACCCAGCTGTATATCTCTACCCCGTGTCAATTCAGTGATGCAGTGGGTGTGATGTGCCGGTGCCTGGAGGCTGTGAGGGTCTGGATGGGAGTCAACAGGTTCAGATGTAACCCAGACAAGACCGAGTGGCTGTGGGTATTGCCTCCTAAAGACTATGTTGATTGTCCATCCTTGGTTCTGGGGGTGGGGGAAGAAATTGTCCCCCTCAGAATGGGCTCACAATTTGGGTTTCCTCCTAGACTCACAGCTAAGATTAGAGCAACATCTGGCAGCTGTGGCTAGGGGGACCTTTGCACAAGTTCACCTAGTGCACCAATTGCGACCCTACTTAGATCAGGAGGCTCTCCTCACAGTCACTCATGCTCTTGTCACCTCACGGTTAGATTATTGCAATGCGCTTTACATGGGGCTACCCTTGAAAAGTGTTCGGAGACTACAGTTGGTCCAGAATGTAGCCGTGCAAGCTATCGTGGGTGCACCTAGATACACCCACATTACACCAATTCTCCGCGAGCTGCACTGGCTCCCTATTGGTCTCCAGTCACAATTCAAGGTGTTGGTTATTACCTTTAAAGCCCTACATGGCTCAGGGCCAGGTTATCTTCGAGACCGCCTTCTACCACATAGCTCCCAGAGACCAGTATGATCCCACAGAGTTGGTCTCCTCCAGATTCCGTCAGCTAAAAAATACCAGCTGGCGGGCCCGTGGGGGAGGGCCTTCTCTGTGGCTGCCCCAGCTCTCTGGAACCAGTTACCTCCTGAGGTCCGGACCATTCCCACCCTATTGGCCTTCTGAAAAGCGGTGAACACCTGGGTTTTCCGGCAGGCCTGGGGCTGTTGATCTCGTTGTTGCGATCTTGTGAGATCGGGACATGAATGGTGTGAATGGGTTTTAATGTTTTAATTTTAAAATGTTTTTATATTTTTTTTTTAAATGCATTGTAAGCCACCCTGAGTCTCCGGAGAAAGGTGACATATAAATTGAATAAATAAATAAATAAATAATAAATTTGTGCGTTCAAGACATCACAAAGCCAGCTGCGGTGGAAATCTGACCAAGGAGGGGTGAACTAAAGGTCCTGAGATCCTTTAAAGCAGGGGTGTCAAACGGATGGCCCACGGGGTGGATGTGTCACACACAGGCCACGCCCAGCCCAGCTCCATGAAGGGGAAAAAACATCCCGATACATCATGTGACAGCAACGTGACGCCACGAGTTTGACACCCTGCTTTTAAAGCAATCATCTGGATAGCTTACTGTCAAATTTCTATTCTCTACCATTCCTTTCGTGAACGTGAACTTGCTCATAAAATTTTATGGAAATTTTAAAAACTTTCTACCCTCCAAATTTAACCAATCAGTCAACACTAGCTCCCCACAAGAACAGAGGTTCATCCCTCCTCCTCCTCCTCCTCCTCCTCCTCCTCTTCCTCCTCTTCCTCCTCCTCCTCCTCTTCTTCTTCTTCCTCCTCCTCCTCCATTTCTCCTCCATTTCTCCTCCTTCTCCTCCTCCTCCTCCATTTCTCCTCCTCCTCCTCCTCCTCCTCCTCCTCCTCCTCCTCCTCCTCCTCCTCCTATTCTTCTCCTCCTCCTCCTCCTCCTCCCTCTTCCTCTTCTGTTAATGCGCATAGACTAGAGATGGGGCTGAACTTCAAAGCACAGGGGGAAACTGGAAGCATTTTCACCTTAAATTATTATTATTTCATTCAAATTTATTATAGCCACTCAACTTCTAGTGGACTTCATTAATGAACAGCCACATATACACTCACACTCTTTTCAAAAAGATGATTATATATGCTTTTACCTGGGAGGAAACAAATTCCAATTAAGACCCTAATCTCTCCAAGTTGCATTATTACATTGCTTAGCCTGATCTAATCACATAATTATTCAATAAGGAAATATAATGGCAGATTTATAAATGAACAGCCCTGGGAAAAGGACCCAGTGTTTTTGCTGGCCTCAAAAGTAATTTAAGTAAGGACAAACATGAATATTTAGCAGAGAGAGGGAAGGGTATAGATAATGGGAGTGGTGAAGGCACTACGCTAGAAATCAAGCGGCTGTGAATTCTAGTCCTGCCTTAGGCATGAAAGCCAGCTGGGTGATTTTTAGCCCAGTCTCTCTCTCTCAGCCCAGCCCACCTCACAGGAGTGTTGTGGGAAAAATAGAAGGAAGGAGTATTAGAAATGTTATCCACCTTGAGTTATTTAGAAAAAAATAATAATAAAGGCAGGATTTAAAAAGAAATCTTAGCAAAGGTCTAGTAGGAAAATAGTCCTTTATACTTTCCATCTTTATTTCTCTCTAAAGGTAACAGTTCCCCTCGCACATATGTGCTAGTCGTTCCCGACTCTAGGGGGCGGTGCTCATCTCCATTTCAAAGCCAAAGAGCCAGCGCTGTCCAAAGACATCTCCGTGGTCATGTGGCCGGCATGACTCAACACCAAAGGTGCATGGAATGCTGTTCCCTTCCCAGCAAAGGTGGTCCCTATTTTCCTACTTGCATTTTTTTTTTACATGCTTTCGAACTGCTAGGTTGGCAGAAGCTGGGACAAGTAATGGGAGCTCACCCTGTTACATAGCACTAGAGATTTGAACCACTGAACTCCCAACCTTTCTGATCGACAAGCTCAGCATCTTAGCCACTTAGCCACCAGGCCCCTTCTTATTTCTCTTTACTTCTTTTCTAAAAAATACAGCAGCTGAGACTTTCCTTTTCCAAATGAGCAGCACCTATTACAAATTAACATATTTTAAACAAGTAAAGTAAAGAGACAGTGATCTCCAAAACTGTTTAATAAAAGCAAGGAAAGGGGAAGAATTAAAAAGGAAGAGAAATGGAAATATATATATATATATATATATATATATATATATATATATATATATATATATATATATAGGCAAAAAATAAACATTCTCTATTCATAAAAGACTTTCGTTAGAGTTTTTCCAGCCCACCTCCAAAGTGTGAAGATAAATTCTCAATTTTTGCAGTACTCCGAAAGGGCAAAAAAGTGAGAAAGAAATCCATCTTGGCTCTTACAGTTTTACTTTATTTAACACTTTGCACCAAATGTCTGGAAAATCCCTCAGTAAATCTAGGAAATTATTCTACCACCGTAGTGTGAAAGGTTATTCCTTTATCAAAGAAATGAGACTATCCTCTTAATTCAATAATATTCTTAATAGCTGCGGAATATAATGCACTGAGCTAGATTTTGATGAAATTTAGCATGCTACTAAGAATAAGAGAGTATCCATTTCTTAAGTTCAGTAACCCTTTGTGAACTGAAATTTAATTTACCTTTATCACTCTCTTTCCCCAGAATCTTAAATGTGTTCCATCTTTAAGACTAATTAAATGTTCAGGATACTTTTTTCATTGCCCATCAAAAGACCTTGCAGCATCAAATGCTCTGCTTAGTACTTTATTTATTGAAGATATCAGGAATACAAAATTCTTTAAAAAAAACCATTGTATTAGATTATAGAATAAAATACAAAAATAGAAAAGCAAAGAGTAGGACGCAGAGGGGAAGGGAAGCGGAAAAGAGAACTGAAGTGAAGACAAAAAAGGCATTGACTTCCATCTTCCTCTGTTGCAGTAGAATAAAGCCTTAACATCGAACCTCAACTTTTTACTTTTCCATAATAGTATAAAATAGCCATTTCTATAACAACAAATCAATCGAATCAGTAAAAGCCAAAATCAAAGTTTCATTTTTTTCCATCTCAAGCACAAAGTCCAGAAGCAAAGAAAGTATTTATATAGTTTTTTCTTTGACTGAAGTGGTCAGTTTAGCCATCTCTGCCAACTTCATCAGCTTCTGCAACCATTCATCCATGATGGGAGGAATAGATTTCCTGCTATGGAAGGTAAAAACCCTCCAGTTTAATCTCTGCTCCCTGAAGAAATCCAAACTGAAGCAAAAGGAGCTATTGCCTCTCCAATCTTCCCAAGAAAGTAGGACTCTTGAAACTGCGGTGGTTCCAAAAAGAGCTTTTATTGGAAGGTTTGTGATAACAAGAGATCTAGGCAAGAACTGAAGCTTCTCACTTAAAACCAGCTATTTAAAGCAATGCTAACCAAACCCCTCCCACACTACATCATTGCAGGGAAACAGAAACAGAAACTGGAAACAGAAACTTCAAATACAGACTACTCCATTCGTCCCCCTCATTCCTCCCACCAAAATGCCAGCGTCCCTGTAGAAATATATGGGACCTGACAGGAGTAGACAATGATGCAATCGTTGCTTGAACACATCCAATAAAGAGAAAATCTCATTGGAGCCTTTTAAGAAGAGAATGGATTTCTCTGGAATGATGTAGGGTCTCTTGCTTAAGCAGAGGGTTGGACTAGAAGATCCTCAACATCTCTTCCATTATTCTGTTATTCTGAAATTGACTAACTCCTTCTGTAGTTGATTCTATAGAATTGAACAGTGTCCCTCTGTGGCAGGGAAGTTGAGTTTGGAATGTAAGTCTTATGAAAAGCCATGGAAGGACCTGGGCATCTTTGACCTTGAGAAGACAAGGCTTAAGAGTAATGGTGAAGACCCGTCTTCCATCATTGCAATGTTCAGAAGGAATGGAGAAAGGTTACAGAGAGACACTGTTCAGTTCCGTAGAACAGGGGTCGCCAACATTTGGACCTCAGGAAACACTAAATTCATAATTTTAAACCCTGCAGACCACTAATACAAATCCAGCGCGCTGCTTGCTGAAGCACCTGGACTACCAGTGACAGGATGGGGCCCTTCAGTTTGTCCACCTGTTTCTGCAAACGTAAACACTCAAAGAGCCATTTGGACCCGTTTCCCACAGAAAACAAAACAACTGGGATCTCTCATCTCTCTCCCCCCACTCTTTCTCTGTCTCAATCTCATCTTTCTTTGTCTGTCTGTCTCTCTCAACTCTCTCTCTCCCCCCACTCTCTCATATCTCTCTCATCTCTCTCTCTCCCCCTCTCTTTGTCTGTCTGTCTGTCTGTCCTCATCTCTCTCTCTGTCATCTCTCCCCCCTCTGTCTGTCTCTCTTTCTCTCATCTCTTTTTCTCTCCCCCCTCCTCTGTCTGCCTCTCTGTCTCTCATCTCTCTCTCCCCCTCTCTTTGTCTGTCTGTCTGTCCTCATCTCTCTCTCTCTCATCTCTCTCCCCCTCTGTCTGTCTCTCTCTCTTTCACTCATCTCTCTTTCTCTCCCCCCTCCCCCTCCCTCTCTCTCTCTCTCTCTCTCTCTCCTCTCTCGGTCTCTCTTTCTCTCTCTCTCATTCTGATTCTCCAGTGCTCTCTGGGTCTTGTGGGTGCTTCTTCAGCCTTTGTTGGTGATGGACTCATCTCAGTCACTCGGGGAGACGCCCAACCTTCTCTCTGCCCTAAGACACTCACCCGCCCCAGCTGCAGCCAATGCTCCGCATTGTAATAGGCTCCAGGAGCAGGAGGGGATGCCATCTCCCCTATTGTGAAGCACGCTAAATTTAACTGCACTGCAAGAGCAGCGGGCAGGCCATGGAGGTGCCAACAGCAGCAGTGGAGAGAAACGGCTGGCCCAGGCCAATGTCTTGGGACTGAGAGGTAGTCGCCCATCTCCCTGAGAGACCAAGGTGCTTGGAGCACCAACAAGCTTCACTCCCAGTCTGGAATATGGAGTGGTCTCCATCCCCCGCCCTTCCCTTCTCCAGCCAGGTGAGGAGTGACTAGGAGGGGAAGGCGATGGGTGGGAGCAGCAAGTGTTGGGTTCAGCCACTAGGAAGCCACAGAGCAGGGGGAAGAAAGAGCTGTGGGTTGCCGCCACCCGTTGCTTCGGCCCACCTGCACCGCCACCGCCCCTTGCACCATTACCTTGTTCCGGCTGGCAAGGAATGCACTACTTCTTGCACGTTGCACCACCTGCAAAGTTGCAAGTTGCACACACCTCCCTCTATGGCAGAGATTTCCAGCCCCACCATGAGCTGCCTGGCCAGTCCCATATTCCAGAGCTCTAGTCACAGGAGTGGCCATTAGTCATCCCAGAGCAGCTCCTCCACCCAGGTGCCCCACGGACTACCAAAATTTCCTCACTGACCACCAGTGGTCCGTGGACCACCGGTTGGTGACCTCTGCTGTAGAATCAACTACAGAAGGAGCTAGTCAATTTCAGAAAAGTCTATTATTTCTGTGGAAACATTTCACAATGTAGCATCTAGACCTTCAGTTGGGATTCGCCCAAGATTGAATAAAATAAAATGAAATAATAAACTGTTTTCTTCCCAGTGCTTCAAACACTTGTTGATGCAACCTAAAATTGCCTTTGACTTTTTGCAACCCCATTATACCACTGCCGCAGACTCAGTTTGCAGAGAATAATTATTTCAAGATCTTGTTTGCAAGTTCTATTATAAGTCCAGTTCTTTCTCTGCCTATATACTCATGCATTTAATTTGCATTTTGTAAGAAAAACATTCATTTTCTGCTTGGATGGTATTGTTTTACTATTTTTATAATTGTTATATTGTGGAAGTTATTTTTACACTGTCCGTAAGTTTATTATTTATTTATTATTCCAGATTTAGTATTTTTTTTTGTAAATACCTGAAGGCATTGAACCTAGAGCAGTGATGACTAACCTTTTCCGGACCGAGTGCCCAAAGCATGCCCACCCGAACCCCCAAAATGCATTTTGTGTTTGCCCCCAAGTATGCGCCCCACCCCCATGCATGGCTGGGGCATAGCTGCATGGCCCACGCATGTGCCCCACCCCTCCACGCATGCACTCCTGCCTCCCCGCATGTGCTCCTGAGCATGCACGCATGCCCCTCATGTGCCCCGCCCCTCATGCATGCATGGCAGAGACCCGAAGACCAGCTGGCCGGCAGGAGGACAGGTGCATGCACGGCAGAGCTGAGCTGGGGTGACGGCACAGAGAGGTTCGCCATCACAGACCTAGAGTCACTGGATTGTGGCAGTGTAGAAAGGTGGAAGTTGAACCAACTGTCTCTGTTACATTTCATTCTGTTACTTTCAGCCCATTGCCTAACCTTACTAAAATTTTGAATTTTATTTTGTTTTTAAGTTATTAGTTATCCCACTCAATTTTAAATTACCTGTGGATTTCATGACCGTTCACACACTTTCTTCATGTTATAAATAAGGTATTAAAGAAGGATGCAAATTTAAGCTTCATGATACACTGCTTGGTCTTCCTCTTTCTTTTCTGTGGTCCTCTACAATTTTGCTGAATTAAACAACAATAACAGGAACCATCCTTATACTTCTAAAGATGATTTAACTTCCTCTGAGATTTTATTGAGGCTTTGTGAGTCTCAGTGACTGCTTCATTTTTGTAGGCACAAATATTTTCACAATAAACCCTATTTCCTTGTTGAATTTTTCTATTCTTTACTAGTTGGGTGCCACAAAAACTGAATTAGATTGAGTTTCATTTCTTATATGAAAAAATGTTCCCCTACAGTCATTTTCTGCAATCAAGTTCTGTTAGTCATTTGTGTCCTTCTATGCTGTTTCAGAAATGGTTAGATATAAAACTCCAACATTTCTTAGTACAAATTTTACGGAACCTACTTTTTTTAGGAGGAAAAACATTACTTTTCATAGTATTTCAATCAATGACTTTTTGCTGTGTTTAGCACTTCAAGTCATTTCATAGAGCTCTGTGCAAAATATAGTGGATTATTATCAACTATACAACACATTGAGCAAAATTGAGCTCTTTCTAGAAGGATGAGGAGAATTGTTTCCTGTGGTTCAAAGGAAATTCTAATCTATTTTAGGTTAGATTTCTTTTTCAATTCTCTTTTTGCCCCCCTCCCCATATATATGTTTTCTTTTTCTTTCTTTCTTTCTTTCTTTCTTTCTTTCTTTCTTTCTTTCTTTCTTTCTTTCTTTCTTTCTTTCTTTCTCTCTCTCTCTCTCTCTCTCTTTCTTTCTCATCCTTCCTTCATTCCCTGTCCCCCTCGCCACCCTCCACCCTCACCTTCCTCCTCCCTCCCTCTCTCCCTCCCTCCCTCCCTCCTTCCTTCCTTCCTTCCTTCCTTCCTTCCTTCCTTCCTTCCTTGCCATTGTGTAGAGCAAGTCTTCATTTTTGTTTATTTCATATCTCTTAAGAAACATGCATGCCTCAAGTCTATATCATTTTGCATCAATTGAGGACAAATTGGAGAAAACACACAACAGAGGTGTCACCTTTTCTCTGAGTGTTCCTCCTGATTTTTTTTCCTCTGTGCATCCCGATACATTTTTTTTTTTAATTTGATAATATTCTTCAGGCAAAGTTCTTCCTCCTCCTTCGTCCATTTGCTGATGTCACCCTCCATTTTTTATTTGAGGAGTCAAGAGAGGTTTCTTAGCAGCAGTGGTTTTCTCAATTAGCCACTTCCAGATGTGTCGTCTTCAGCCAGCAAGACAGTTGCAGAGTATAAATTGAAGTCAACAAATCTGGAAGTAGCAAAGCTTGAAAAATGCTGCTTCAAAGGAGTTCATTTCTTCTTCTTTTCTAACGGAGAGAAAGCAAAGGAGAAACAATCCCAAACAATTCCAAATTTTCTTGCCCTGAAAAAGCCAGGTAATAAGAGTTTAAATTCCTCTTAAAATACAGTATTCTCTACTTATCAAACAAGCTGCTGGTATTTTGATTTGAATCTATTGATGGATCCTTAGTTTTTCCCTATTGTACTGGATTTTTTTAAAAAAAAAAATTAAATGAGTAATTTTGTGTAGTTCCTGTTGTCGTAATCAGCTGTCCTATGTTTTAGTAACAAAATTCCAAAATACCACTACTTTTTTTTTTGTCTTTTTTAGCTTTTGTTCAGCAACATCCTAGTCAAAGTATTGATCAAGGCACTTTACTCACATCTGATGTATTTACAAGGAACTTCAGAGCCTTTGTAGAATATGATGAAGGTCACAGACAAGGACTATGGCGGTTGAAATGGTTTTCCTCATCTTAGATAACATTACATTTTGATATGATCTTCCTTCCTGAGAGATTTCTTACAATTTGGGTATGTCTAGTTTAATGAAAAGAAGGAGTGGGAGTCAGAGGTGGGATTCAATTGTTTCTACTACTGGTTCTGTGGGCATGGCTTGGTGGTCATGTGACCGAGTGGGTGTAGCTGGCTGGTATGTGACTGGGTGGGAGTGGCCAACTTGACGTCACTCACATCAAGGGATGCCTTGCCTGGCCTCATCTCAATGAGATACAATTTCCCGGTCTATTTATTTACTGCTACTGAACATCCAAAATATACTATTTAATCCTATGCATATATGTCATATGTGTACATACATATTACATGGTATAGAGTGTGTATAGGCACACAAAAAGGTACATTATCTACCATACATACTGTATGTGTATGTACACACACAGCTCTTCTAAAACTGTACACATTCAACCTCACTTACTCCATTTGGAAAAACACACCCAGAGTCCACTTTCTGCCACACATTTAACTATAACTTCTGTACATTAGAACATTACACACGCCTTCAGATGTTCTTCAGATGGATTGAGTAAAATGTGGTGAAACTCACTTAACTCTTGCTGAGCAACCAAAATGTTGGGCTCAATTGTGGTCATAAGTCAAGGACTATCTCTGCCTACCTCTGCATGGCAGCCTTGTCCTAGTAAACTCCTTCTCCTATCTGGCAATTTTCCTCTCTGTCAGAGGCACCAAAACAATCTAGGTGATATAAGGTTTCCTGCTGGAGCAGGTGGTTAGACTAGATAGCCTCCAAGGTCCCTTCTAACCCTGCTATTCTATGATTTTGTAAGGATCTGCTGGAGAAGGGGTTGGACTAGATGATCTCCGGGATCCCTTCCAGCCCTAGATTGCTGTGCTGTTTCAAAGTGTCTTCTGAAGCCACGTCTAATGCCAGGGTTTGTAGTCCTTCCTTTCTCTCTTTTTTTTTCTCTCTCTCCCTCCCTCCATCTCCCTCCCCCCCCTCTCTCTCTCCTTTTGCTCTCAGCTTCTTCCATGGGGACATTCTTAAAGTTGATCTTGAAGAGCTGGAAGACGTTTCGTTAGATTGCCACCAAACTCATTGGGAGAGGTGTAGCCCCTGAATACATGAAAAGTCTTCCAAAGTTCAGCCAAATCTTCTCCTCCTTCTTGGCCTCAAACATACACACAGAGCAAACACACACAGTTGCACACACCTTGCTCATGGTGCCGGCGCCGTGAGCAAGGTGTATGTTATGGTTCGCCAGCAGCCTGCAGAGCTGGCAGCAGAGTCGGACAGTGATGAGGCTGAGAAAGAACAGGGGCCAGTCCTGGAGGCTGGGGAAGGCCCGGATGAGGGCTCTGCGTCGGAGGCAGAGATGGGGCCAGGGCCATCGGGGAGTGATGTGCGGACTTCGGAGCCTCCAGAGGCTGACAGTAGAGAGGCAGAGGAACAGGAGGAGCCTGTTCCTAGTGCATGTATGAGAAGAGCTGCCAGAAGGCAGGAGCAGCTAAAGCAGAGAGGATGACTCTGGAGTAGTAGGTCCAAGAGATTATTGGCCCCTCCCATAAGGCTTAAAAGGCCAGCAACGGCTCTTGGGCTCTTTGTTGGAAAACCATGTTGATAGTATTGTTGCACTTATTTCTTGTCGGCGTCTTCTGCTTTTGAACTTTTGCTAAGAGAAGCCTTTGGCAGTTTGCCTAATTATACCAAGGTTGGTGATTAGACTGAAGAATTTGTGTTATGAAGAGTTTATTTTAATTTAGTTTGGACTACGCTGAGAATGAGTTAATTCTCAGCTGTTCGAATAAAGTCTGTTTATTTTGGAACTGTTTGCGTTGATTACTACTTACTTGGGCCTGGGTCACAACAGTGTGTCCCACTGTGTGTATTTACTCTGTGTGTATGTTTGAGGCCGAGAAGGAGGAGAAGACTTGGCTGAACTTTTCTGCCTCCCTCTCTTCTGACACTGGCCAGGCAGGTGAGCAGCATTGCATGGGACAAGTGTCTTCCCAGCCGGCACAGCCATGCACCTTCCCTGCTAGGCTGCGCCTTATTCCAATAGGCACGGTGAGCTCAGTTACCAGTGAGAGCAGCCACCACCTCACTCACACCTTCTCATGAAAGCTGCCGGGTGTTGCTCTGATTCTTTCCACCACAGCCGCGCAGCCTTTTCTTCCAATTCCAGCTACACTTTGGCACTCACAACCACGAGAGCCCAGCACTGCGGTTCCCCTCGTTCCAACCATCAGCATCTGCTTGAGTCAGAAAGCTGGCAGCCAGGCAGGAGGAGGCTAAGGACAGGTGCAAGGTGACACGCTGCTTCCGGGCTAGTCCAGCTGGCGGGTGGGCAAGCAGGTAGCCCTCAGAGAAGAGTACTGCACTGGGCAACGCACCCTCCAGTTGCAGGCTGGATGCAGGGCCCAAAGCAGAGAGGAGGGCAAGCATGCGGCAGGCGCCCAGAGGCTCCACAGAAGCCAAGAGGCAGGCCCGAAATGCGCGGGCAAAAACTTTTACAGCTTTCTGCCTCACAGAAGCAGAGATGGGCGGGAAGCCTGAGAGCACACAGCACCCAAGCACAGCAGTCTCCCAAGGGCTGTCCGCTTCCCCTCCCCTCCAACCTCTGGCCCCGTATCCAGCCCACGACCGGGTGATACACTGCTTCTGGGCTAGTCGGGCTGGCGATCTCCTGCGCCCTCCCCTCCCAGGCCAGGTCTGGGAGGGCTCCGATGCCGCAATCTCCCGCGTGCTCCCCTACCTCCCCACGCACATCAGTCCATCTGCCGCTAGTATTACCCCTCCACCAGCTCAGCCTCCCATACCCACCCTCTGTCCCACACCCTTTGGCCTTACCTTTGTGAGCAGCGATGAGCAGAAGTATCCAGATGTGTGGCTAATCTTCTGCAAAGATAAGGCTGATGGCTGGAGGAGGGACGATGAGGGTGGTGGGAAAAGCCAGCCATGCAAGGAATGGCTGGAAGGTAAGGGGTGGGACTTAATCCCACCACTACTGGTTCACCCGAACCAGGCCAAAACGGCTGAATCCCACCACTGCTAGGAGTGACATGAGGGGCTGCCACAGAGAAGAGGGGCTCAACCTCTTCTCCAAAGCACCAGAAGGCAGAATAAGAAACAATGGATGGATGGAAACTAATCAAGGAGAGAAGCAACCTGGAACTAAGGAGAAATTTCCTGACAGTTGGAACAATTAACCAGTGGAACAACCTGCCTTCAGAAGTTGCGGGTGGCTCCATCACTGGAGGTTTTCAAGAAGAGACTGGACAACCATTTGTCTGAAGTGGTAGAGGGTTTTCTCCTGAGCAGAGGGTTAAACTAGAAGACCTCCAAGATCCCTTCCAATTCTGTTATTCTGTTATTTAATTTTTTGTTTACCTCATTCTGAGAAAAGGTTTTTCAGGCTATTG
This sequence comes from Arizona elegans, assembly GCA_022577455.1. NCBI lineage: Eukaryota > Metazoa > Chordata > Lepidosauria > Squamata > Colubridae > Arizona > Arizona elegans. Next base: position 103,412,792 of record JAKOOJ010000005.1, read on the forward strand.
CATAATCACTTTCTGTTTTGAACTCGATATAATTAAGAAATCTTGACTACAAATTAAGCTGAAACCAGAATCAGACTGGATAATAGCTGCTACCCTCTCATTGCTCTCCAGGGTTTTCTGAGAGGAGAGCAGCCCAACCTTTACCAATTCAACTATTTCCCTATTTCTTCCAGGCATCCTTTGCTCAAGCAAATATTAATGATTTCCTCACATTTTTGCAACTGAAAGAGGCACCCTTGATATTTGGTCTGCTGCAGTCCATCGTTATCTCTCTGCATGCTGTTTGCTTCCATGATGGCTGCATTTTAGTGTGAATTAATGACATGAGAAAATGAACTGCCTTTCCATGTTGTGCTTCTCTGAGTAGATAATTTATGGCATGGTTGCATCAGTAACAAACTCATGAAACTCTGATCTCCTGGGCCTGTGAATTCCATCTCACATGTGGCCCTTTGAGGTCATGGTCACTTGTAGCGATCCATCTCATTTGAGAATTGACAGAATAACAGAGTTGGAAGGGACCTTGGAGGCCTTCTAGCCCAATCCCCTTGCTCAAGCAGGAGACCCCAGACCATTGTGTGTAAATGGTTGCCCAATCTCTTTTTGAAAACCTCCATTGATGGAGCACCCATAATTTCCAAGGATAAGTCATTCCAATGATTATTTGTTCTCACTGTCAGAAAATTTATCCTTCTTTCTAGGTTGCTTCTTTCCTTAATTAGTTTCCATCCATTGCTTCTTGTCCTGCCTTCAGATGCTTTGGAGAATATAAGTGGACCCCCTTTCTTTGGGGCAGCCCCTCAAATACTGAAAGACTGCTACCATGTCAAGTAGACATACCCACTTACTGCAACCGTTCTTCATATGTTTTAGCCTCCAGCCCCCTAATCATCTTTATTGGTCTTCTCTGCACTCTTTCCAGAGTCTCAACATCTTTTTTATGTCATGGTGACCAACCCTGGATGCCATATTCTAGGTGTGGTCTTACTAAGGCTTTGTAAAGCGGTACTAGAAGTTTACGTGATCATGATTCTATCCTTCTGTTGATGCCAGCTAGGGCTGCATTGGGGTTTTTGGTAGCTGCAGCACTCAGCTGGCTCACAGACCCAAGGTGGGCCTCTAGGCCTCTACAGCTAAATGTAGGGGGAAATTATTAACATTGGCATTTATTATAGGAAGAATTCTATTTGATACTTAAAGGCAGGATGTAATTTATAGTTCCCAGAACATGCTTTTTGCCAACTGCTTGGAGTTAAATGTTTATTAACTCTAGGAATGTGTATTACTGTCTTGGAAGGAGGGAGGGAGGGAGGAAGGGAAGGGAAGGGAAGGGAAGGGAAGGGAAGGGAAGGGAAGGAAGGAAGGAAGGAAGGAAGGAAGGAAGGAAGGAAGGAAGGAAGGAAGAAGGGAGGGAGGGAGGGATGGAAGGAAGGGAAGGAAGGAAGGAGGGAGATGGGAGGTAGGGATGAAGGAGGGAGGGGTGGAAGGAAGGAAGGGAAGGGAGGGAGGGTGATGAAGGAAGGAAGGAAAATGAAAGAGGGAGGGAGGGAAGGGAAGGAAGGAAGGAGGGTGGGTGGGAGGAAGGAAGGAGGGACAGAGGGACAGAGGGAGGGAGGAAGGAAGGAAGCAAGCAAGCAAGCAAGCAAGGAAGGAATATTTCCTTGGTTATGAAAATTTAGTTCCTCAAGGTATTTTTCCTTCCTATGAAATATTTCTTCATACGGTAAAAAAAAGATTGAAGAAATTTCACTGATTACTTTTTACTCTAAATTAGGTGAAGTTTTATTTATCTACATAGTTCTGCCTTTCTGAAACATATAACAGTAATCATTTCAGTGTTCATTTTCTTTGAGAGAAGGGTTGGGGCGGAGAGTTTTTTTATTTACCGGTGTCTTAAAATGAACACTTAATATCAACTTCTGTGTTGATATGCGAAATCTAATAGCCCTTTCATAGTTCAGGGTAATTAAAAAAATGTACCAGGTTCAAATACAAACCTACCTAGCGATACTTTCCCCACTTGCTATTTGACTCTGATTTTGCTTCAGCCCTATCGGTGAACCCGAAATACTTCTTTTCAACCCCAGTGCTAAGGGTGCCGGATTTTCCTTTCAAAAAATCCCTACTATTATGGAAATTTAATTTAATTTAATTTAATTTAATAATTTAATTTAATTTAATTTAATTTAATTTAATTTAATTTAATTTAATTTAATTTAATTTAATTTAATTTAATTTAATTTAATTTAATTTAATTTAATTTAATTTAATTTAATTTAATTTAATTTAATTTAATTTAATTTAATTTAATTTAATTTAATTTAATTTAATTTAATTTAATTTAATTTAATTTAATTTAATTTAATTTAATTTAATTTAATTTAATTTAATTTAATTTAATTTAATTTAATTTAATTTAATTTAATTTAATTTCCAATTTATATACCGCCCTTCTCCCTAAGGACTCAGGGCAGTGTACAGCCAAAATAAGAACATAGAATACAAATATTAAAAACAGTTAAAAATATGTATAAATTTGGCCCAAAAATTAAGAAATCACAAACCGATTAAAAGAATTTAAAAAATTTCTTCTTAAGCCAGCCCGGCTTGCTGGAAAAGATGGGTTTTAAGGGCACAACGGAAGGCACTGAGGTCATGGATTCTCCTTATCTCAGGGGGCAACTGATTCCAGAGGGTAGGAGCCCCCACAGAGAAGGCCCTCCCCCTTGGGGTCACCAGCCTACATTGATTGGCTGATAGCACCCTGAGGAGGCCCTCTCTGTGGGAGCGCACGGGTCGATGGGAGGTCGTCGGTAGCAGCAGGCGGTCTCGAAGATAGCTAGGCCCTATGCCATGGAGCGCATTAAAGGTGATGACCAACACCATGAAGCGCACCCGGAAGACCACTGGGAGCCAGTGCAGCTCGTGCAGGAGTGGTGTTACATGGGAGCGCCATGTTGCTCCCATCACTACCCATGCTGCTGCATTCTGGACCAGTTGGAACCTCCGGGTGCTCTTCAAGGGGAGCCCCATGTAGAGAGTGTTGCAGTAGTCAAGACGAGAGGTGACGAGGGCGTGAGTGACTGTGCACAAGGAATCCTGATCAAGAAAGGGCCGCAACTGGCGAATCAGGCGAACCTGACAAAAGGTCCCCCTGGTTACAGCCATCAGATGTTCCTCCAAGGACAGCTGCATATCCAGGAGGACTCCCAGATTGCGAGCTCTTTCAGTGGGGGCTAAAGACTCGCCCCCAATAGTCAGTGATGGACTCATCTGACTATATCGGGATGCCGGGAGCCACAGCCACTCTGTCTTGGAAGGGTTGAGTTTGAGCCTGTTCCTCCCCATCCAGACCCGCACAGCCTCCAGGCACTGGGACATCACTTCAAGGGCATCGTTGGGGTGGCCTGGGGTGGAGATGTACAGCTGGGTGTCATCAGCGTACTGGTGGTATCTCACCCCAAAGCCACAGATGATCTCATCCAGCGGCTTTACATAAATGTTGAACAGAAGGGGCGAGAGGACCGATCCCTGCGGCACTCCACAGATGAGAGGCCTCGAGGTCAACCTCTGCCCCCCTGCCAACACAAACTGTGACCGGTCGGAGAGAAAGGAGGAGAACCACTGCAACACGGTGCCTCTCACCCCCAACTCTTCCAGCCGGTGCAGCATGATACCATGGTCGATGGTATCAAAAGCCGCTGAGAGATCTAACAGGACCAGAACAGAGGAACAACCCCTGTCCCGAGCCCCGCGACCAATGCCGTTTCCATGCTGTGCCCAGACCTGAAACCCGACTGGAACGGATCTAGATAAGATGTTTCCTCCAGGAATTGTGGAAACTGTTGCGCGACCACACTCTCAACAACCTTCGCCATAAAGCGAAGGTTGGAGACAGGACGGTAGTTGGCCAATATTGCCGGATCCAGGGACGGCTTCTTGAGGAGAGGCCTCACCACCGCCTCTTTCAGGGCAGCAGGGAAGTGACCCTCACTCAATGAAGCATTAATAACGCCCTGGAGCCAGCCTCGTGTAACCTCCTGGGAAGCCAGTACCAACCAGGAGGGACACGGGTCCAGTAAACATGTGGCTGCACTAAGTCTCCCCAAAATCCTGTCCACATCATCGGGAGTCACAGCATCAAACTTCTCCCAGGTAACATTCTCAAGACTATTCCTCGTCACCCTGCCCTGATCTACCCAGTTAGAGTCCAAATCCCCCTGGATCTGAGCGATTTTGTCATCCAGATATTGTCCGAAATCCTCCGCCCTGCCTTCTAAGGGATCCTCCCGCACTCCCGGATGGAGCAGCGAGCGGGTCACCCTAAACAGGGCGGCCAGACGATTCCCTGATGACGCAATAGAGGCGGAAAAGTAGTTAAACTTTGCCGTCTTTATCACCACTAGGTAGGCCTTAATATGCGACCTTACCAGTGTTCGATCAGATTCAGCGAGACTGGCCCTCCAACCGTTCTCCAGGCGTCTTTTCTGGCGCTTCATTTCCCTCAGCTCCTCAGTAAACCAAGGAGCCGCATGGGATCGGCACCGGGTCAGAGGCCGCAAAGGCACGACTCGGTCCAAGGCCCCACCAGCCACCCGATCCCAGGCGGCTACCAGGTCCTCGGCCGAGTCATGTGCTAGATCCTCAGGAAATGGCCCAAGCTCCGTCTGGAACCTATCAGGATCCATCAGGCGTCTGGGGTGGATCCATCTAATTGAGTCCGCCTCCCTGCGGCGAGGGGTCGCGGTTCGAAGATCTAGGCGAAGGAGTGAGTGGTCGGTCCATGACAAGGGTTCCATGTTTATATCCCCTATAACAAGACCACTCAACCACTGGCCAGAGACAAAAATCAAGTCCAGAGTGTGACCTCCTCTGTGAGTAGGGCCATAAACTAACTGGGTCAGGTCCATGGCCATCATGGAAGCCATGAACTCCCGAGCCACCTCAGACGTTTCACCAACGGATGGCAAGTTGAAATCACCCATGACTAAAAGCCTGGGTGTATCTACTGCCATCGTGGCTATCACGTCGAGTAGCTCAGGTAGGGCTCCCTCCCTCTTTTATTTAAAAGGTAATGAATTAGGATCTCTGTTGCCTCCTTGGAAATCCATTTTTAAATAATAATTAATTAATAATTAATAATAATTAAATAATTAATCATTACTGCTGCATCAATTTGGATTTGTTTTCTCTGAGAAATAATACCGAATCCATGATGGGGGAAAAGGCTGTTCTGGGAGACTATTTCTGCAAGAAATACTTGGGAAAAAAGGAATTTCGCCAGTTTATGATGTGAGGATGATGATGGAGAAAGTTTTTCCAGAGACCTTCTTGGTTTTAAAAAATTTGCTGTAGTAATGCCTCTTTGATTTTTATCTTCTTCTTCTTCTTCTTCTTCTTCTTCTTCTTCTTTTTTTTTTTTTTTTTTTTTTTTTTTTTTTTTTTTGCACTCATGTCAGAACCACCAAGGTGATTCCAGGTTGAAAGAATTAGCCGGTGACATCACCATTGCCCTTGGGATGCCCAACTGGGGGCTCCTTTCATGTCCCCAGCAGGAACTGGAGTGAAGGACAAGAGCTCAACCCCACCCCCAATGGCAGCACTGGGTTTCGAAGGCGGGTTCACTAACCTCCTGCTCTGCATTCCAGCCACTCGAGGCACCATGCTCCTTGTCTCTTTGATTATTTTAAAGCATTTAAATGCATATATATTAAGCTAAGATTTAACAAAAAGTCTTAATGTTCTACAATGGAAAGCCCTCTCTCTCCCACCCTCCATTTCTCTCTCTGTGTGTGTCTCTTCTCTCTCTGTCTCTCTTTCTCCTCTGTCTCACTCTCCTCTCTCTGTCTCCCTCTGTCTGTCCATCTGTCTCTTCTCTTTCTCTCTCTCTCTCTCTCTCCTCTCTCTGTCTCTGTCTCTCTCTGTCTGTCAGTCTGTCTCTGTCTCACTCTGTCTGTCTGTCTGTCTCTCTAACACTTTGAATGAGGTTTCAGAACCTCAGTGGGGAAACAACCAGCTGCCATTTGGTTTGGACCTCACAAAGTTGCAGAAGCTGTAAAATGAGAAGCACCTAAACTGAAAAGGTGCTTCATCTCAAGGTGGTGACAGTGGGAAGCTTGTTAAGGATATTGTTGTGTTACCAACCAGCAGAATAAGTGCACAAAGAAATGGTACTGAGAACAATGAATACAATACATACAAACTGGTTTAACAAAGCTTTTACTTTGTAGTGAAAAACAATTGCATAGTCTTTTAGTCAATCCAAGTCTTTAGTCATTCAAATCAATCCGAAGTTACAGATATCTTCTTACCAGACAAACAGCAGTTGGTAATAAACAGTGTTACGATATTTTCAGGATCAGACTCAATAAGTAGATTAAGAATTAGATATTCAAATAAAGCACTGTTTATTTACAGAAGGCATTCTATATTCACTGAATATTCACAGATAGAAGCACAGAAGGAAAGCATACAGCTCCTTATATATACAAGAGGTGGAGCTAGATATAGGAGTGGTTAAGTATGAATATATTAAGTAGTGAAGAATAAGTTAACCCCTGATACCCTGGTCATATATTATTTACATAAAGGAGAATAAGGCATTTACTTGTGACAAATCCCCCTCTAAATGCCGATTCGATATATAACAATAATTACATTCAGATTCTGAACAATATAAAACTTGTAACTTAGAAGTCAAATATTTGTGCTGCTTAGAGGGTAAAGGCTTTGTTAGTATGTCAGCAATTTGCTCTGAGGTTTCACAATGGACTGCTTTAATAAATCCATCTTGAGATAACTGCCTCACATGTTTGAATTTTATATCTATATGTCTGGATCTTTGTCCAATGGCATCAGATCTAGATATTTCAATAGCAGCCTTATTATCTTCGTGTATGATAAATGGTAATGAAGGTTTCTTCCAAGTGTTTGACAATAAGTCATTAAACCATACGAGGTTATTTGAGGCTTTAGACAAACAAACATATTCTGCCTCAGTCGTTGATGTGGCTACTAAATCTTGTTTACCAGTGTACCAGTAAACTGGACAATCGTTAAGGAAAAATATATAGCCAGATGTGCTTTTTCTACATGTGGTATCACCAGCCCAATCCGCATCGGCATAACACGTGAGGATGGGCTCTTTAACATTATTAGGTTCCAATAATAAACAGAAGTCTAAACTATTCTTTAAATATCTTAATATTCTCTTGACAGCTTCCCAATGATATAATAATGGTTTGCTGACATGCCTAGACAACAAGTTGAGAGGCAAAGCAATATCAGGTCTAGTCCAATTGGAAATATATAAAAGGGAACCGATGACTGATCTGTAAAGTGTATTATCTTTAAATTCAGGGGATGACTCATCTGTGTTTCTCAGGAAATCAGTTTGCATGGGAGTATCACTGGGTTTAGCATTGTTTAAGTTACATTTGTTCAGGAGTTCTATAATCTTATCTCTTTGAGAAAGTTTGAATCCCTTTTTTGTTTTACTAATTTGAACTCCAAGATACTTATTTACCTTACCTAATGATTTCAAAGAGAAATGTTCATTTAGTTTCGTTAGAAATGTTTCTCTCTCCTCTTTGTGTTTACCTATATACAAAATATCATCCACATAAATTAACACGAATTCTAAAGAGTCATCCTCTTTTTTAACAAAGAAACAGTTATCAGCAGTAGTGGCATTAAAATTCATAGTTTTGAGCACTTTGACTAAACATTCATACCATCTTTTGCCAGATTGTTTCAAGCCATATAAACTTTTATTTAGTAACCACATTTCATTTTTGTTCGTCTATTGACTGTGAGGCGCTCTTACATATATCTCTTTATCTAATTTTGCATGTAGATATGCAGTCTGTATGTCGTATTGGAATACATCAAGGTTAAGTGCTGATGCTATGACCAGTGCAGTTTTAACACTCTCAGTTCTTACTGTGGGAGAGTATGTATCCGTGTAATCCTCGGGATATTTTTGTGCATAACCTTGAGCAACTAGTCTAGCTTTGTATAAGGTGTTGCCTCCTTCTAAGTTTTTGATTTTATATATCTACCTAGTACCAATAACAGTTTTATCTTTAGGTGCATGTGTAGGTGTGAATACATTTAATTTCTGCAAACTATCCATCTCTTTAGTCATGGCTGATTCCCACTTTTCCTTTTCTTCAGGGGGAAGTTTTAGCACTTCCTCGTATGTGTTTGGAGTTGATGTTTCTCCATCCGTATACATTATATAATCTTTGTATTTGTTTGGTATTTGGTTTCTGTTATTCCTGATTGTTCTTTTTGGTTTACTATCATTGTCATGTAAATACCTAGCTTCCTTTTTTGTTAATGAATCTGTCTTTATTTTGTATTGACTGTTTGTCCATGTTCTGTTTTTGTTTTTATGTATGTTGTGATTGTATTCTTCTCCAGTTCTTTCCTCTTGGTGTTTAGTGTTTGTATAGTTGTTTGGGAAAATTTCATTAAGATGTATTTTAGACCAGTTGGCCTGTTCATGGAATACAGCTGTTCTGGATACTATAAATCTGTTATTATTATCGATAAATCTGTACCCTTTTGTGCCTGTTTCGTAACCCATGAACCTGAGTCTCCTAGATACGTTCTCACCTTTACGTCTTAATTGCTTAGGTATGTGTACGTCTGCAGTGACTCCAAATATGTGCATATGAGCTATTTTGGGTTTCCTATTATACATCATTTCATATGGTGTCTTGTTAACAATGCTGGACCAAGTTCTATTTTGTGTATAATTGGAATATTGTAACGCTTCTGACCAGAATTGTTTTCCTAAGCCAGCATCTTCTAATGTGCATCTAATCATGGTTTGTAATGTCGAGTTCTTTCTCTCTACCACTCCATTTTGAAATGCAGAGAAAGGGCTAGATGTGTAATGCAACATCCCTTTGTCTTTAAGCCATTGGGAGAATTCTTTTGACATGAATTCACATCCCCTATCTGTCATAATTTGTTTTATTCTAATATTATGTTGTGTTTCTGTACGTTTGTAAAACTCCTTAAATTTCTGAAAAGTTTCATCTTTGTGCTTTAGTGTATAGACAAAGCCATAACGACTATAGTCATCCACAATGGTTAGGAAATAACGTTTTCTATATGTTATTGATGGTGTTAATGGACCAACTAGGTCCATGTGTACCAAATCAAAAATTTTGTTGGTTGATCTTGTTGACTTTTTGGGTTTGGAGCTAGTTTTGAGTTTTGTAGATTTACATACTGAGCATTCCAAATAGTTTTTACAATTTTTTATTTTAACACCTTCAGCATGTTCAGTCATCTTTTGAACTACAGGAAAACTGGCATGTCCTAATTTCCTATGTAAGACATGAGCACACTCATCATGAATTGGTTTACCAATATTAGGTATTTTGTTGTTGTGTGTGTCATTGTGATTATGGATAATCTCATGTTCCTCATTGTCACTATTGCTACTGCTTTCGTTGTCTATGTTATTGTTATCTTCCATGTTGGAATCAATGTTGTGTAACCATTTTTCTTTTGTCATTAGATAAGGTAGACCTCCTTTAATAATCACAGTACCTATGTTTGTTCTGTTTTTCTCTAATGTTGCTTTTCCTTTTGAGAACACAATATTTATGCCAGAATCTCTGCTTAGTTTTATTGCACTAAGTATGTTATGAGGTATTTCAGGTATTAACAATGCCCCCTCTATTTTTCCTAGGCCAGGTAAGGTTATGTTTCCTCTACCTATGACTTGAACCTTCTCTTGATTAGCTACCTTAATTACGAATTTATCCTCTACAAATGAAGATAGTATATTTTTATTATTTGTAGTGTGGTTGGTTGCTCCAGAATCGATAAGCCAATCATTGTCCTCTGTCTGTTGTATGTTAGTGTTGTCATGTTTGTTTAATCCATTCAGTGAACCAGACTTTCTATCTTTTGAGTTATCCCTGCCCCCTCTATGTTCCCTATAGATGGGTGGACTTCTATATCTATGTCTATCAATTGATGACTGTCTGTTTTGATACCTATTTCTGTAGTCAGGATTTTTTCTATTTCTGAGGAGTTTTGGACAGTCTCTCCTATTATGTTCTTTGGATCCACAGTTGTGGCATCCTATTGGTTCATGATATCTTTCTTGAGAAACTACCCTCTTATATTGTTTATGTTCCATGTGATTGTTACAACGACTTCTCCTTGAATTATCTTCAGATATTAGCTTGTTAGATAGACTTTCTATGGATAAATATCCTAAATTGATTGTGTCTAAATGAGATATATAGTTATCCCACGATGGGTCTAGTGAGTTAATGATAACACTCTTCATTGTTTGATCTGAAATTATTTCCCCCCTTAAATGCAGTTCTGTTCTAATTTTGTTTAAAGATATTAAATGTTCACTTATGGTAACCCCTGGCTTTATCCTAGCTGAGAAGAAATCTTTAGACATTCTTGTTGTAGTGGCTACACTTTCACTGTGAAACAATTTAAACATGCATTGAATAATTTCTGATACAGTTAGATTTTGCTTAATACTATGGTACATGGCAGGAGATATACTGGAAATTAATAAGAAAAATGCCCTATGGTGCAGACAGTCTAATTTTAGAGTCCAAGGTCTTTTTGGGGGATTAGTGATAAAAAATAATAAGTTTTCTTTTAGAAAGACAACTTGGAGCTGCTGACACCATTCTTGCAAATTAATGCCATCTATTCTCAGTTTTGGGAAATCATTGGGCAAATTCCCAATATTGTTGGATCCATTACTTACAACTGGAGGCAGTCCGTGGTCTTGCAAATGTTGAAAGTTACAAAATGGCATGGGTATGCTTGCGACGATTCTGAATGGTTTTCTCTGTTCTTCACGTCCCCCGAAGTTGTCTGTGTAGTCTTGCACATGCGCGTTGTTCATTTCACTCCTGAAGCTGTCGGAAGAGGTTCTCGTCACTGAAGCTCCCTCGTAGCGCTCTTCTTCCGATGATTCAGTCTCTGGCTCGATCTTCGGTGTCCAGGCAGCGGCAGAAGCTCGTGTCTTTCTGTTGCGATGACTCTTGTTGAGATCGCTGTTTTCTGACATCGTCTGCGGCGTGGGGTGGTATTTGCAAGGTTCTCTGGGCTCAGGTGTCGGTGCTCTCGTTGATTGAGGAGAAGCGGGCAGACTCCGAGACGTTTGCTTTCTTGCTTGTTCTCTCCCTGTTTCTCGATTGCCATCTTTTGTCAGTTCTTTTGTAATTTTCAGTCCTGGACCGAATGTTGTAAAAAGAGTTCTTATAGCTGATTTGACTTTTAGTTCGATAGGTATTTCTTCTGAGTCTGTATCAGAATTTTCTGAAAAGTAAAGTTTTTCTTTTTTCTTTTTTATATTATGTGAATCCTTTTGCGCCAAAGATTTTGAATGATGTACTCTGATTGACTCTGCTTCGCTCTTTTTTGTGATCGGTTGAAAACAAGATGGCTGCCATTCAAAATTTTGAGCGGGACCGTTGGTCTTTCTTTTCATTATTTCTTTTTCTGTAGATGATTCGCTCACCATTTTTGGATTTTTGGGATCATCTGTTACGATACTCCTTTTTTTCGCTGTTCCGCTGTTCTTTATTACGTTTAGGAATTTCGCGTTGAGTTTCAGCAGTTTCAGTACCTCTGATCCGAGGGGGCTGCCTTTCAACTCGTTCTCTTTTTGTTCATCCATTCCATCAATTATTTCCTCGTTGTCTGTAGTGTAGTCTTCAGTTTCTTTTGGTGTCATAGTCGTGGGTTTATCGATCTTTTCTTGATCTGCTTCCATTTCTTTACTGTATGCCCTGGTGTTGGGTCTTTCTCTTTTGTTTCTGGAGTTTTCTCTCTCAGACATATTTAAAGTTTTATTGAGTCAATCTAACCATCCTCTGCTACCAAATTGTTACGATATTTTCAGGATCAGACTCAATAAGTAGATTAAGAATTAGATATTCAAATAAAGCACTGTTTATTTACAGAAGGCATTCTATATTCACTGAATATTCACAGATAGAAGCACAGAAGGAAAGCATACAGCTCCTTATATATACAAGGGGTGGAGCTAGATATAGGAGTGATTAAGTATGAATATATTAAGTAGTGAAGAATAAGTTAACCCCTGATACCCTGGTCATATATTATTTACATAAAGGAGAATAAGGCATTTACTTGTGACAAACAGCAATTCAACGCTGGTAACAAATCACGATGATAACAGATTCATCCACTTCTTCACACGACGACAGTAACAGTTCCAGCCAACAGTTCCAGTCAAGCAGCAAGTCAAGCAATGATGAGAGCAGGTCCAACAATGACTATAGCTCAGCTTCCTTTTATATACAGTTTACAGTAGTAATTATCCACTTAAGATAAGTGAAGTCAGCAGTGCAATGACTCAGTACAATTATGATAATTGCAGTTAGCATTTAGTCAGCAGTCATTAGTCATTACAATGACTCAGCAATATAATTACTCAGCATTACATTTAAAGTTATAGAACACATATATTGCCTGAACAACTTGTTAGACTTATACCATATCCTAACAAAGCTAAACATTTGTAAACCAGTGCAGGATTAGATGTGCATTGGAAAGCATGGATAACATTGACGAAGGGAAGATGAGATGCTGCTCAGAAAATCATCAGATGAGAGGTGGAGAAGCCTGCGGTTGCTTAATGGTCAAAGGAAGAAATTTGAGAAGGACTTGCCCTAGTGAGTCTAGTAGTTAAAAGTTGTGGGTGGGAAGTTTGTGCTTTGAGACTTGCAACACTAAATGAGCTAAATGATGAGCTAAATCGACTTTATTGTAAAGCTGCATCAACAGAATCTACTCAATGGAGTAACATTTTTATGCCTACTCCAAACAATGAAAACATTTTCGTTGTTGCCGTTGGTTTTTATTTCCAATGTTAATACATGAATGGAGGGACAGGAGTAAAATACCCCACCCCTGGGGTACGAAGATGGAATTGTGCTAACATTTCAGTGATGCCCAATGCTGAGTTAGCCAACTTCGTGGCCTAGCCGAGGATACTAAGGAAAGTTAGAGTGTGAGTGAGACAATGGTTTGGGAAGCCGTCCCTGTCCAAGGGAACCTATTTTGTGCATTTCTTAAAGTGACGGAGGAGACGTTCTCATTTTGGTTTTAAGGAGGAATGTTTTCTCATTTCAACTTAGTGTGATGTTTCAAAGGGAAGGGAGTGGAATAATCAACATGTACAGCTTGAGAAATTACCCGCGATGAATCAGTTACCCAGACCATCTTTTAGGGAGAGGAGGGAGAAGCCCATATTTTCTCCATAAAAATTCTCATTTACTGGAGGGCAATTACTTTGCATATAAACAGAGTAATAAAGTTTATCATATATAGCACGAGCAGAAATTGCCGTCAAGAAGACCTTCTCTGAAGAAAACTGTGTTAGTCCTAGTTAGTCCAGAAATGCTTCTGAAGAACTTGTTTCTGGTAAATTATTTCTAAAGCAAATAATGGAAGAGTCTGATTCCAAAAGTCTAATGGGACCAGCTATTTGCAGCCAGAATTATAGGAGAAACCAAGGCAGGGTCTGAGGGTGGAGTCAAGTGAGGAATCAGTCTAGAGTCATTATGTTCTCACAAATGGTTTACGTCTAACCCTCTTGAATTTCAATCACTCTTTTCTAGTGCCAATTTAATGTTGACCATTAGTTGACTAGATTTTGGCATATAGGCATGAGCAAATAAGTTATCTTAAGTGGAACTAAATACGTGGTCCCGATTCTTCACACCTGACAAGAATGCTCTTAAAATGTTCTGGAGATAAGTGCTTCCAACTTAACTCATTCCATTGTGCATCCATCTTGTGCTATATGTCCCTTCATCTATCAGTGCTCAATATCAGTTTGCTTCGTAGACTCTCAGTCACTATGCATCAATCATGTTTTGTACTAACCTTCTGAAAAAGCATCTTGAAGGTGGGTTGAGTTCCCTAACCATCAAATTCTCAGATCTATGCTACTTGGAAGGAAATGTAAAATAATCACATGCCACAAAGGTTAAGGAGAAGCAGGCACAATTTTATTTTGAAATCTGATAGAGGAGAATATTTGTAGCTCAGGATTGAACTGTGGGGTCCTTGGTTGTTTTCTTGCAGATGTTTCATGACCCAAACTAGGAGACATCAAGAAAAAAAAAAACACCCTGGTTGCACAAAGAATTCTCAGGCCACCTGAGAGGAAAAAAGGACAGGGCAGCATGAGGGGTCCTTGGTGCTCTCTGAGCTGGGACTAGCACTGATGATGCTACCTAGCTTGGTAATGAAACCTCTGCAGGAAAACAAGCAAGCTGAAAGAGCACCAAGGACCCCTCATTTCAATCCTGAGCTACAAATATTCTCCTTTATCCGTAGGGCAGAATACCAACGAATAGCTAGAACCTGCAAGGTGAAGTTCGGAAAGTTAAGGCTTTGAACAAAGAAAAACTTGCAACAAATGTCAAAAACAATGAAGTTTCTTTCAACCCATGAAAAACATGAAAAAACTCAAAGAAACAATTGGTCCACTAATGGGAGATGATGGCAAAGAAGTAAGGGGCAGTAGAGAGAAAGCAGAACTGTTTAATTATTTCTTAAGACTTTCAAAAAGAGACGGAACAACCATTTGTCTGAAATGGTACAGGGTCTTCTGCTCGAGCAGGGGGTTGGACTAGAAGTCCTCCGAGGTCCCTTCCAAGTCTTGTTATTCTGTGTTCTATGTAATGACACAGCCAGTTCAGAGAGCACCAAGGAACCCACATTTTGGAATCTACCTGAGGCCACCTTGGGAGCAAATTGTTTAAAGAGTCTTCATGACTGTGGCAAGCCAGCCTCACTTTTGCTTGTTCTCTTTCTTGTTGGTTTCTAAAAAGTTGTAGATCTACAAATGTTCTGTATGAACATTTCTCCCCTCCCCACCCCACAAGGTCTTTAAGAACAAATCTTCCATAGGCAGCCTCAGAAGGCTCAGGGCTGATGTAAGAGATTACGCTGAATATTTATTTCATGTCCACTCCACAGCCAGCCATCCGAACCTAGTGACTCTGGGCCGCGAACAGTTCTAAAACAATTAAAAACAGTACAAAACTAAATATATAAAGCAGCCGAGAAAAAAATATGATAATAATTCTCAGTAAAGCCATAAAAAGGGGGCCCTTCACATATGCTCTCCTGGTAAGCTGCCAGGAGTCATTTTGAATGTGTCAGCCTAGAAATATGTTTAATTAAATAAATAAATTTGCTCGTCATTAGAGCCAATGCACAGAACTGGGTGTTCAGAATTATAGCATATGAATAAATAAATAGTCTTGGTGGTGGGTGTGGCTCTCCATTGTCACAAGGTTGATGGTTTTAGGCAACATATGGTGCAATGTTAAGTGATATATAGATTGTATCTGAAATGCACCAGTTTGCAAGTAATTAACATCTGAAAGTGTAATAGATCTCAAGATCCAGAGAACAATCTTTTTTATTCATTTCAATATAATGGGAATTAATATATCTCTCTCTCTCTCTGTGTGTGTGTGTGTATGTGTGTGTGTGTGTATTCTCTCTATTTATCCAACTCTATCCCTTATCTGTCATCTATCTCTCTCATCTATCTATCAATCTATCTACCTACCTATCATCTATCTATCTATCTATCTATCTATCTATCTATCTATCTATCTATCTATCTATCTATCTATCTATCATCTATCTATCTAATCCCACAAATTGTATTCCATAGAGAACTACTGTGTGGTAAAATATTTCATGAAAAATACAGTGATGAAGAGTATCATATCCAATCTACTTGTTAAAAATGATTCCCCACCTTTATTCCATCAGCTAGAGACAAATTGCTGAATAATTGAGGATAACATCCTTTTAGAATTTTTTATTCAGTGACTTTGGGCACAAAGATGCAGTGCAAAATATTCAGCATAACAGAGTTGGAAGGGACTTTTCAAGGTCTTCTAGTCCAACCTCCTGCTCGAGCAGGAGACCCTGTACCATTTCAGACAAGTGGCTTTTCTTAAAAACCTCCAGTGACGGAGCACCCACAATGTCTGAAGGCAAGACGTTCCACTGGTTGATTGCTCTCACTGTCAGGAAGTTTCTCCTTAGTTCCAGGTTGCTTCTCCCCCTGATTAGTTTCCACCCGTTTTTCTTGTCACCTTCTGGTGTTTTGGCTAATAGGTTGTCCATCTCTTCTTTGTGGCAGTCCCTTAAATATTGGATATTCTTGGGTGCCTATTTTTTTTTTCAGTGTTCACTTTTAGTGTCCCCTTTCCTCAACCCTGCTATAATGAAATTCTTCCCTCAGGTATAAAATATTTAGCAGGCAAATTTGGACAGGAGAGTCAAGTCTTCATCTTATCTGGTCTCAACATACTTGCTTTCAGGGCAACACACCTGTTCACTGGCAACCTCTTTTAAATGGAGTCCTGTCCTGTCAATGTCAAAGTCAAAGTCAAGAGCCTTGGTAGTACAGTGGTCTAAGGCACCCTGTTATTAAGCTGGTTATTAAGACCAGCTGCCTGCAATTACTGCAGGTTCGAATCTCGCCAAGGCTCAAGGTTGACTCAGCCTTCCATCCTTTCTAAGGTAGGTAAATTGAGGACCCAGTTGTGGGGGCAATAAGCTGACTTTGTATAAATGAAGGCTATTGCTTAGCGCATTGTAAGCTGCCCTGAGTCTCCGGAGAAGGGCGGCATATAAATCAAATTAAAAAAAAAGAGAGAGAGAGATTAGGAAGGGGGGAAACAGCTTTCAGAAAAGCACCAGACACTTCAGGATTACGGTTTCCTAAAAGAGTACAATCAGATTGAAGTTGCTGAATATAGTTAGTCCAGAACTGCAATCAGAAAGCGTACTTGTTAATTCTGCAAATTTGAGGTTGTTTGCTCATCTTTTTCTTTGAAATGCGAGGTAGGATTAACGCATATTAATGATCACAGTTACAGCATCTGCAGATGCTATACAAGACCAAAAACTGTGTCTTAAGAGCAAAGAATATGACACAGAGGATTATTTTCCTTCGTTGTAGCAGTGGTGGGCTTTTACCAGTTCGCACCAGTGCGAGCGAACCGGTAGCTGTAATTTGGCCTGGGATGCTGAACCGGTAGTGACCACTGGCTGGCCACGCCCCTGAACTGGTCACCCGGTCACCGCTTGCTTGCCCTGCCCACCCGCTCACTGCCCACTCACTCGCCTTGTCCCACCCATCCCGCCCAGTCACTCCTCACCTCCTGGGTGCCTTGCCTGCCTAAGCTGCCTTCCCATGTGGTACCTGCCTGCCCTGCATCCCAACTGAGCTACTTCCTCCTGCCTATAAGTAAGTCGCGCTAGCCCCCCATCCCCACCCAGAGCATGCTTCACATCCCCCCAAGTGTCCTCACCGAGCTAGCGTGGCTGGCTAAGTCGCCACGGCCTGACACGGCTCCGTTCCAAGCCGTGCTGGTTGCAGCCTAGCTTGCCACAGGCCTCCCACTGTCCCCACCGGCTCATGGCCTTACTTTCCTCCCACAACTGGTGGCAGAGGGGAAGGCATGCCAGCACCCACAAGGAATGTTGCTGTTAAGGAGGACCTCTCCTTGGCCCCAGTCATGCATTTTCAAGCACAGGCTATTGCAATACCTCTTCACTCCAAGCAGCCCAGGCTCAAAAACACATCCTTAACAACCTCCAAAACTGCTCCAAGCCTGGGTTCCTCATGGGTGCTGAAAGTACCGGCCTTCGACGTGGCTGTTTCTCTGTGCCTGGTTTTCTGGATGGGTCCCCAAAGCGCTGTGCTGTGAAATTTGCTCCCCAGCAAGAGAGCGGTGGAGAGAAGAAGCAGCTGCTGATTACATGGAGGGTTCTTGCCTGGTGACCTGTTTTCTCTCCCCTGCTCTCTTGATGGGGGAGCGAGAGAGCACTTTGGGTCCTGTTAATGGGAGTCCCATCCGGAAAGCCAGGCGGAGAGAAAGGGGTTGAATCCTGTTTCTCTCTGGCACAGTGCTTTCTGGACTTACCAGGACCAAAAGCGCAGTGCTGCGAAAAACTCTCTCTCTCTCTCTCTCCCCCAGCAAGAGAGCGGGGCAGAGAAAACAGGTCACCGGAGAACCTGTGGAGGGCTCATCATGTGCTCTCCAGGTCAGTGGCTGCTCTTGCCTGGGAGAGAACACTGTGCTTTGGGAGTCTGACTCCTGTAAGTCCCATCTGGAAAGCCTGCACTTTCCCAGGGCCCCAAAAACCACCCCACCCACCCACCACCGCCTGGAGCTCCTGTTTTGCCCGCCGCAGCTGCCCCCCAGCCTGCTGCTGCCTGGAGCTCCCATTTCAGCCATCGTCGCCAGAAAGAAAGAAAGAGAAAGAGACAAAGAAAGAAAGAAAGAAAGAGAAAGAGACAAAGAAAGAAAGAAAGAGAAAGAGACAAAGAAAAAAAGAAAGAGAAATAAAAAGGAAGGAAGGAAAGGAGGGAGGGAGAGATACAGGAAAGGAAGAGAAAGAGAAAGGAAGGAAGGAAGGAGGAAGGAAGGAAGGAGGAAGGGAAAGAGAGAGAAAAGAGAAAGAAAGAGAAAGAAAGAGAGAAAGAAAGGAGAAGGAAGAGAGGCAAGACAGGAAGGGAGGGAGAGAGAAAAGAGAGAGAGAGAAAGAAGAGGAAAGAAGGACCACAAATCCTGGCACTAGACATGGCTTCAGAAGACACTTTGAAACAGGACAGCAATCTAGGGCTGGAAGTCAGAGGTCATCTAGTCCAACCCCCTGCTGCAGCAGGAAACCTTATATCATCTGGATTTTTTTGGTGCCTCTGACAGAGAGGAAAATTGCCAGATAGGAGAAGGAGTTTACTAGGACAAGGCTGCCATGCAGAGGTAGGCAGAGATAGTCCTTGACTTATGACCACAATCGAGCCCAAATTTTGGTTGCTAAGCAAGAGTTAAGTGAGTTTCACCACATTTTACTCAATCCATGACCTCTCCTGGCTCTAACAGTCATGTGCAGGCTAGGGAAGAACATCTGAAGGCGTGTGTAATGTTCTAATGTACAGAAGTTATAGTTAAATGTGTGGCAGAAAGTGGACTCTGGGTGTGTTTTTCCAAATGGAGTAAGTGAGGTTGACTGTGTATAGTTTTAGAAGAGCTGTGTGTGTACATACACATACAGTATATATAGTAGATAGTGCATCTTTTTGTGTGCCTATACACACTCTATACCATGTAATATGTATGTACACATATGGCATATATGCATAGGATTAAATAGTATATTTTGGATGTTCAGTAGTAGTAAATAAATAGACAGGGAAATTGTATCTCGTTGAAGCCTTTGAGGTGAGGAGAGGCCAGGCACCCTAACCCTTGACGTGAGTGACGTCCAGTTGGCCACGCCTATCCAGTCACATAACCACCAAGCCAGGCCCACCCAGTCACATGACCACTAAGCCACACCCACAGTCACATGACCAACAAGCCATACCCACCAAGCAAGCCATGCCCACAGAACTGATAGTAAAAAAAATTGAAACCCACCACTGCTTTGTAGGTTATATTTTATAACATAAAAACGGAAGCTTATAACATGTTGGGCACCTTCGAAGAACAACCAAACTGTGATAAGAGCTCTAATGGTGCAGTGGTTAGAATGCAGTATTGCAGGCTAATTCTTCCCACTGCCAGCAGTTCGATCCTGACCGGCTCAAGGTTGACTCAGCCTTCCATCCTTCCAAGGTGGGTACAATGAGGAGCCAGATTGTTGGGAGCAAGAGGCTGATGCTGTAAACTGCTTAGAGATGGCTGCAAAGCACTGTGAAGTGGGCTATGTCTAAGCGCTATCGCTAAGTGATATAATGATCCTAGACCCCCAAAAATGATATTGCTCAAAGAGCTATGAACACACACAAATATATGAACCATCTATTTAAAATAATGATCGTGTTGCATGTTAATAAAAACAACATCCCAAAATATCCAGCAGAATGACGTAGCTCAGTTGCTGGTTTGGTTGCATGTCCACCTGATCTCATTGGAGCTTGTTATTCAATCAATATGCATGACATTTGGGAGGCTTGATCCTTGAAATAAAAACAGATTATTCTGATAGGCAGATTGGTGGGTCCCCTTGGTCTGGAAATAGATATTGCAAAAGATCTAGGGTTGAAGTTACAGTTGAGATTAGAAGTTGGATCAGACTTGCAAAGCAAACATCATTATTATTATTATTATTATTATTATTATTATTATTATTATTATTATTATTTTATTTCTATACCGCCCTTCTCCTGCGGGACTCAGGGCAGTGTACAGCCAGGATAAAACATTTGCGTACAAAATTTAAAAACAATTTAAAAACAATTAAATAATTTCGGCCCAGGATATTAAAAATAACCCAATTAAAACCAAATTCAATTAAAACTGAGAGGATGGGATCAAGCCAGCCCAGCTAGATGGAATAGGTGTGTTTTCAGGGCCTGAAGAAAAATCCGGAGGTCTGATATCGTGCGTATCTCAGGGGGTAGGTCATTCCAGAGGGCGGGTGCTGCCACAGAGAAGGCTCTCCCCCTGGGGGTCGCCAGCCGACACTGTTCGGCCGACGGCACCCTGAGGAGGCCCTCTCTGTGCGAGCGAACCAGTCGGTGGGAGGCTATTGGTGGCAGAAGGCGGTCTCGCAGATAACCCGGCCCTAAGCCATGGAGCGCTTTAAAGGTGGTCACCAACACCTTGAAGCGCACCCGGAAGACCACAGGAAGCCAGTGCAGCTCGCGCAGGAGAGGTGTCACATGGGAGCGCCTCGTCGCCCACATAATCCCCCGCGCGGCTGCGTTCTGGACCAGCTGGAGCCTCCAGGTGCACCCCAGGGGGAGCCCCATGTAGAGAGCATTGCAGTAATCCAGGCGGGAAGTGACGAGTGCCTGAGTGACTGTGCGTAGGGAGT
Organism: Arizona elegans; assembly: GCA_022577455.1. Classification (NCBI taxonomy): domain Eukaryota; kingdom Metazoa; phylum Chordata; class Lepidosauria; order Squamata; family Colubridae; genus Arizona; species Arizona elegans. The sequence goes on from JAKOOJ010000005.1 coordinate 103,433,690, forward strand.
CCCGATCTAGAAAGGGGCGCAACTGGCGTATCAGGTGAACCTGATAAAAAGCCCCCCTGGCCACGGCCGTCAAATGATCTTCTAAAGACAGCCGTGCGTCCAGGAGGACGCCCAAGTTACGAGCCCTCTCCGTGGGGGCGAGTGATTCGCCCCCAATAGCCAGCGATGGCGTCAGCTGGCTATATTGGGATGCCGGAAGCCACAGCCACTCGGTCTTGGAGGGGTTGAGTCGAAGCCTGTTTCTCCCCATCCAGGCCCGCATGGCCTCCAGGCACTGGGACATCACTTCAAGGGCATTGTTGGGGTGGTCTGGAGTGGAGATGTACAGCTGGGTGTCATCAGCGTACTGATGGAACTCCACCCCAAAGCCACAGATGATCTCACCCAGCGGCTTTACATAAATGTTGAACTGAAGGGGCGAGAGGACCGACCTTTGTGGCACCCCACACGCAAGGTGCGTCGGGGTCGACTGCTGCCCCCCTGTCAACACAGATTGCGACCGGTCAGAGAGGTAGGAGGAGAACCACCGCAGAATGGTGCCCCCCACCCCCAACCCCTTCAACCGGTGCAACATGATACCATGGTCAATGGTATCAAAAGCCGCTGAGAGATCTAACAGGACCAGGATAGAGGAACAACCCCTATCCTGAGCCCTCCAGAGATCATCCACCAACGCAACCAATGCTGTTTCCGTGCTGTACCCAGGTCAGAAGCCGGACTGGAGCGGGTCTAGATAGACAGCTTCATCCAGGTATCAGGGAAGCTGCCGCGCCACCACACTCTCAACAACCTTCGCAACAAAGCGAAGGTTGGAGACTGGACGATAATTAGCCAATACACCCGGATCCAGAGAAGGCTTCTTGAGGAGGGGCCTCATCATCGCTTCTTTCAAAGCGGCCAGCAGGACCCCCTCACTCAAAGAAGCATTAACAATCCTCTGGAGCCAGCCTCGTGTAACCTCGTGAAGCCAGTACCAACCAGGAGGGACACGGGTCCAATAAACATGTGGTCGCGTTCAACCGTCCCAGGATCCTGTCCACGTCCTCGGGAGCCACAAGATCGAACTCCTCCCAGATAACACTCTCAAGACCTGCCTCAGTCATCCCGTCCGGACTTACCCAGTCAGAGGCCAGGCCTTCCTGAATCTGAGCGATCTTGTCATACAGATACTGCACAAAATCCTCAGCTCGACCCTGCAAGGGATCATCCTGCGCTTCCGGATGGAGGAGGGAGCGGGTCACCCTGAACAGGGCGGCTGGGCGATTATCTGATGACGCGATAAGAGCGGCAAAATAGCTAGATTTTGCCACTTTTATCGCCACCAGGTAGGTCTTAATATGAGACCTCACCAGTGTTCGGTCGGATTCGGAGCGGCTGGTCCTCCAACTATTCTCCAGGCATCTTTTCCAGCACTTCAACTCCCTCAGCTCCTCGGAGAACCAAGGAGCTAGGTGAGTTCGGTGCCAGGTCAGAGGCCGCAAAGGCACGATGTGGTCCAAAGCCCCGGCGGCCGCACTATCCCAGGCGGCCACCAGGTCATCAGCCGAGTCGTGAGCCAGAGTCTCAGGAAATGGCCCAAGCTCCATCTGGAACCTATCAGGATCCATCAGGCGCCTGGGGCGGAACCACCTAGTCGGCTCCGCCTCCCTGCAGTGGGGTGTAGCGGTTAGAAAGTCCAGTCGAAGGAGCAAGTGGTCAGACCATGACAAGGGTTCGATGACTATATCCCCTGTATCAAGGCCACTCGACCACTGACCAGAGACAAAAACTAAGTCCATAGTGTGTCCACCCGTGTGAGTAGGGTCATGAATTAACTGAGTAAGGTCCATGGCCGTCATGGAAGCTATGAACTCTCGAGCCACCTCAGACGTTTCGCCGACATATGGCAGGTTGAAATCCCCCATGACTAGAAGTCTGGGGGTAGCAACCGCCACCTCAGCTATGACATTGAGCAGCTCGAGCAGGGCTGTTGCCACGCGGCAGGGAGCCAGGTACATGACCAACAAGCCCATCTGTACTCCACGACCCCACTTCACAAAAAGGGACTCACATCCGGCTATCTGTGGAACAGTGGTCTCCCTCGGATCAAGACTTTCCTTTATAATAACCGCCACCCCCCTCCCCCGCCCCTGCCCTGAGCTCTCGGCTGATGAAATGCTCGGAAACCTGGTGGGCACATATCCACGAGGGGAACCCCCACATGGCCCAACCAGGTCTCCGTAATACCCGCCAGGTCTGCTCCCCCCTCCTGAATAAGATCGCAAATGAGGGGGGCTTTATTTACCACGGACCTGGCATTGCACAGCAGCAGCATGCTTCTTTTTCATCAACTATCCCATTTCCAAAGATTATTGAGGATTAACAAGACCTCTACAGTGCATAAGGAAGGTGACCTTGTGGAGATGTGCTGGATTCTTACTGTGCTGTCCCACTCATGCACACACACACACCACGAGTGTAAGGAATCTTTATTAAGGCTTCTGAGGCTGAATTGGTATTCCCCAGCAATTCCCTGTGCCGGCACCGGCTCAACCCCAATGAGTTCCACAGGCTACTCAAATGAAGCCAACATTAGTCCTCAATGCAAAGACGAGTCCAGTCCACTTGGCAAAAGCAAGTTCCAAGGCAAAGGCAAGGCAAAGGCTACAGCTGAAGAGACATAATCCAAAGTTCAAGTCAAGAATACACAGCAAGGAAATGAACACATTGTTCCCAGCATCACCTCCATCTGTGCTAAATAGCCAGCTTCTGGTGCAGCCCATCAAGAGGGGTGAGGCTGCCTTCTTGCAAGTAATCTGGATGACCTTCTCTGCTCCTGCCTTTTCTCTGCTCTACATATTCTTGGATCAGGTGCAGCAGGCTGTTCCTCTTCCTCATCAATGCAGCTGTGTGCTTTCCTGGAGCCTCAGGGTTGTTCTGCTGCAGCTGTGCTTCAGCCAAATTCCTCTCAGATGGCTGCTCAAAGCCATTGACCAACTCCCCTCCAGACATGCCTGGAACTGGTTCAGCTTCCTCTGAGCTGACATCTGGAGAGGTATCTGGGGAAGCATCTGGGGAGAGTCATCAGAGTTACCTAGGCAAAGGGAGCTAAAATGTTTTTTTAAGTCCGAAGTGTTGAGGGTAAAACTGCCCTCTGCAAAGTGGTGCAACGGACCAGACAGCGAATAGCTATGTTGCTTAGCAAAACACACAGATACTCACAGACTCTGAATGTTTAAAGAAAAATAAACAGTCTTTACTTGTAATAAAACAAACTTGGCTTCTCAAAACAAAGATAACACTTCTTCAAATAATCACGGTTCAACACAAAAGCATAGTTTGCTTACAATTCCAGTTCTCTTCAGTAACACAGACACAGTTCCTTTCAGCAGTTCAACCTTCTAATAGCAGGAGCAGGAGTGAATGAACTTCCTGCCTTCTTTTATGTCTGCTTAGCCCAGCCAATTAGTCATCTTGTAGCAGTTACAGAACATAGTTTTCTATATATTACCTACCCAACCGTAGGATAAGCATCCAACACAAAGCAACAAGATAACATTTAAAAGTGACTCAGGGAGACACCCCCCTGATTCACTGGAATATAAGGAGATAGTTTGGCATCATCAGATTTGCAAGATTCTATTGTTCCAGTCACTCTCAGTAAAACTAATTTTAGCCTTCCACTTGGAGTTGATTTCCTAGTCTAGTCTCCCTAATGGTGTTGACATAGTCCAAAGTTGTATTAGTTTAAACAGATTTGTCATATTCCCTTGCATTGTTGTCATTCAGTCACTAAGTTGCTCTCGACTTTTCATGACCCCATGGACGCCGGACCCCCCTGTCCTCCACTGCTCCTGGACTCCACCCAAACCCGTGTCCATCATGTCGATGACATCATCTAACCATCCTCTGCCATCCCCTTCTCCTTTCATCTTCCATTTTCCCTGACATCAAAGTCTTCTTCAAGGAGTCCTCTTCTTTTCATTTGGTGGCCAAAGTATTTGAGAGCTTCAGCTTCAATATCCGTCCTTCCAAAAAACAGTCAGGGTTGATTTCCTTTAGGATCAACTGATTGGATCTCCTTACAGTCCAAGGGACTCTGAAGTGTCTTCTCCAACACCATCCCTTGCATATTGACAAGACTGAGCCCGAGAGAGGGATCAAATATGTCATAAGTCATGAGTCCCTTTGCACCTGCAAGAGATCAAAGTCCAACCTACCTAGAATTCCTTTCTATTCTTAACTTCTGTGCATTTCCCTCAACCGTCACTTGGCCAAATACTTGTAGAGAACTTAAATTTGCAATAAATCTTTATACTCATTTGAACTACCTGAATCTCCTGATTTCCCAGGTGCTTGAATCATATATACAATAACTAAAATTGAAATTATGTCCTCCTCCAGGAGAAATTCCTGACTATGTCTGTTCCCTGACCCAGTTAAATCTTTATTTCCCACAAAAAAATTATCAGAGATTAAAACTAATTATATGCTGAAGTATAATGCTGGATTTGATTGCTGGAGAACAAGAGGTCCATTTTTGACTTAAACCTTTCTACGCTATTTACTTGACATTGTATGGAAAACACCCATTTCAGGGCAATCTCAGGAAAAGTATTGTGTGATAAATAATTAAAGGAAGGTATGAGACCTCTTGGCCTCAAAACCACTTAACTATTGTCTGCCCTAATGAGAGATGAACTGTTTGGTTGTATCTGTAGGTTCTTAGAGAGATAGCATGGATGTCACACAAGGAGCTATTAAATAAATTTAATACAGATCAAGGGAGTAAAATGTTGTTTGAACTGTGAATGTTTCAATATAAAATATGGGCCTTGTTAAATTGCAAGGTATATTTTATCATGGTTTTCTATCTCCTGGATGGATTATTTATGAAGCTGTATTATAATTCAACTACAATGTTCTAAATAAATAATAAGGGTGATTTAAATAAGCCCAGTAAGAAGAAGAATGCTGTATGTCATTCATCCCGTGACCTTCAAACCTACTGAGTATAAAATTGGAAAGTTAAACAGAGTAATTGGAGAAAACATTGGGTGCAGTTTTTTCCCCTTGTACGCAAGGGAAAAAGATACATCTTTTCAAAAAGGAAGGATGAAAACCCATTAGAATGCTTTGAATTTTTTAGAGAAAACTGTCCTTTTAGGATTGTCAGGTCAGCTTCTTATGAGTAGATGGGGAGCTTTGTTTTTAGTTCCCTACTTCTGCCACAAAGACAAGGGATTTGTGGGCTGCAACAAAAAGGAGGGGATCAACCTATTCTCCAAAGCACCAGAAGGCAAGACAAGAAACAATGGATGGAAGCTAATCAAGGAGAGAAGCAACCTAGAACTAAGGAGAAATTTCCCGACAGCGAGAACTATTAATCAGTAGAATGACTTGCCTCCAGAAGTTGTAAATGCTCCAACACTGGAGGTCTTTAAGAAGAGATTGGACAGCCACTTGTCTGAAATGGTATAAGGTATCCTGCTTGTGCAGGGGGTTGGACTAGAAGACCTCCAAGGTCCCTTCTAGCTGGATTCTGATTCTTTAAATTACCTCAGAGAAGAGGGGACCTGAGTACAGGACAAGAAGTAATGGATGGAAGCTTGTTAAAGAGAGATTCATCCTAGAAGTAAGGAGGATTTTTCTGACAGCGAAAGCAATTAATCAATGGAATAGTTCGCCTCCTGGAGTTGTGGATGCTCCATCACTGGAGGCTTTCAAAAACAGAATGGACAAGCATTTGTCTGGGATGGTATAAGGCTCCTGTCTTAAGCAGGGGGTTGGACTAGAAGACCTCCGAGGTCCCTTCCAGCCCCATGGGTCCATGTTTTAGCTCACAGCGTGCTTTGTAGACCACTTTTAGATGTGAAAACTATCCTAGGATCAGGCTGGGCTTCTCCTCAAATAATACAAAGATACCTCCTTAGGACTTGCCCTATTCTGGTAGCTTCTGGACCTGTTTAGAAACTTTTTCAGAGTCAACTGTAACATAATGCCATGTGGGATAAACTCCCTATCTAGCCAAAGGCAAATATAGGGTTATTAAGTTTGTCTCTTCATCTGTTATGAAGGCAGGATTTTACAATGCTATTAGTAGAGATGTTGTAAATCATCTAAAACCCATTCTGAACCTGAGCTTTGAAGGTTGTTTCAATTCAATTCAATTCAAATTTGGGGTTTAAGATTCAAAATCCACAAGATCTGATTTTAATTGATTCAAAGTTAGATTCATTTCAAAAATTTAAGCTCCCTTTATAGTAAGAAAATACCTTCGTCCACTCATCCCATGACAGAACCAAATGAAAATAGAAGGAATAATAAAGCCTCCAATGGCCATCAGCCTTGCAGAATTTCAACCAGATACTTCAAGAATTTCACCACAATTTTCTTTTTTCAATTTTTCCTTTGTGTGTCTATTAAGGTAGAGAAAACATCCCATAAGCATGTATCATTTACCACTTTATTTCCACTTGATATTTTTCCCCTTCCTTCATTCTTGGCCATAGAGGTGATTGAGGTATTGATCAATCGGCATTCACTGAATACTATATTCATATTTCTTCTATAAGAGCGGGTCTGCAAAACCATAGAAAACCAACAGAAGGCAGCAGAGTGTTAGGGTTTTCTGTATCTCCTTACTGACCTCTAATGGCGATCTAGGTTACTGAAACCCTAATCTGGTGGTCCTAAGGTTTAGGCATGGGAGAACAGGGAACCTGGTGGAATTGCTGAAGCCAGAGAAAAACAATGCAGGAAGACAATGCTCACTCTGAAAATCACAATTCTACACACACTGTACATCAGAGCGATAAAGAAAATAGATTTATTTATCTTTATTAGTGATGGCAAAGCAATCCTGATTGTCTAGACAGTTTCTGCAGCATCTTTTTCTGGGCACCAGCTGAGCAGATAGATTAATGAGTTACACTCAGTAAGTAAGATAGTGAAATCTCTGCATAAGAAAAAAAAATATTTTATTTGACATGTTATGAATGCTAAATGCATCTGGTGAAAAAGCCAAAACAATGAAATAGCTTTAAAGTGATTTAACAAATATAAGCTCCATGCTGGTTTTGCATTATCAAAAACACATCAGGTCTAGGATTTTAATTATTGTTATATCCCCTTGGCAGGTGAATCGTAATTGTCATCCGGTTTGGGATATACACCCCATCTATTCCCCTGGTATCTCTTCACTTACTTTGGAACCCAACCATCATTCTGATGAAAAGATTCTTCCAGATGTATAGACATCTGGAGATGAAGAGTCTATCTCCATGTTCTCACTCTTTTTGGGCCAAGAGAGAAAAATAATACTCAAAGGCTGAGACTTGGTGAGCTGCTGAAACTAAATTCTGCAAAAGTAGGATTTAATCAAGTAGCATCTGACAGACTTAATAAATGCTCACAGTGTATGGCAGTGTTTCCTGTGCTGGCTGGGGAATTCTGGGAGTTGAAGTCCATCCATCTGAAAGGTTGAGAAATACCAGTTGTACGTTCTTTGTTGCTTGCAGTTGAAATTCTTGTTTTAGGCTTTATAGCCCTTCTCTGCCACCTCTGAATCATGGAATTGAGCTTTGAACTGTTTTATACCTTCTTCTGATCATTTTTTCCTTGAACCTATCCACCCTTGACGAATCTGGCTTTGAGCTGTTTGATTCAACCATTTTGTTAGTGATTGTTTTCAATATTTCCCAGGAAATATTACTGTATACCTGAAAGTATAATCCACTGATCAATCTGAGTTTATTGCACTCAGATAGGGTTGTCTTTGTGGAGATGACCCTTGAAGAGCAATGGACAAGTTATCATTAGCACTGTCTCCTAAAGGCCACTGTGTGGCCTTTACACTGAGTGACGAGAAACAATGACTGGAAACTAACCAAGGAGAGAAGCAACCGATAACTAAGGAGAAATTTCCTAACAGTGAGAGCAATCAACCAATGGACTGATTGATCCATGCCTTCAGAGGTTGTGGGGGCTCCATCACTGGAGGCTTTCAAAAAGAGACTGGACAAGCATTTGTCTGAAATGGTCTAGGGTCTCCTGCTTGAGCAGTGGGTTGGACTAGAAGACCTCCAAGGCCCCTTCCATCTCTGTTATTCTATGTTCTACTTCTTCTATCTGACTAGGATCTTAACCCACCTTTCCAGGATATCCATTTTTGTTCTACCATTTGTGCTATTCACCCTACTTATTACTGAACAGTAGCACATATATTTGGTCACTGCCACTATCATTTATATTATTGCTATTTTATTCATTTATTGTACATAACTTTATTGTATGCTATGCCTATTTTTCAGTTGTATTGCTTATAGGTTTGTGCATTTTTATTGTAAAGCTCTCTAACCTAAAGGCCATAATAAAGGTTTTGAGTCTGAGTTCTTTTCCCTAACTAAATTCTATAATCTACCTTATCCCCGACCCACCCCCCACTTGAGTTTCTTTTCCTTTCTTCTGTTCATTTGTTTGTGGAAAGTTGGTAGGCTCCCAAGTTATAATCAGAATCAACCCTGCTTAGCCTCTGAACCCAAGGTGGCTGGTAATTGCCAATTTAAAATAATGTCTCAGTAAGAATTGTGGTGCAGATTAAGTCAGATATGAAGCAGGATGAAGCAGCTAATGAATTCCAGTGAAATGGTACCAGTTGGCAACAAACTCATGGACTTCTCCTTGCACATAAATAAGATTCCATTGTATTTATAGGATTTCAGTCTGCAAAATGGGATTGGCTGATGCGAGTATGAGTGGACTGTGGTGCTGCAAAAGATATTTGAATCACAGATGGGGCAACTTTTTTACAAGAAAGGAAGAAAATTCCTCCTCCCTCTCCTCCTCCTCCCTTCTCCTTTCTCCCTTCTTTTTTCTCTATTCTGTGCTTACTGTAGGTATCCAAATCAAATTTCTAAACCATTTTTTGGACATGCTCCCCTCCAACTCTTTCTTGGATCGCAGGCAAAATCACAATAATTCTTAAAAGCTTGCAACTTTAGCCAATATAGGGACTAATTTGGGTAAATAATTTGTTATTATGTATTTACTGTAATTCCTGGCAAATAGATAGGGAAGAAATGGAGGTAGTGACAGATTTTATTTTCCTGGGCTCCAAGATCACCACAGATGGAGACTGCAGCCAAGAAATTAAAAGATGCTTGATCCTGGGGAGGAAAGTGGCAAATCTAGACAGCATTCTAAAAAGCAGAGACATCACCCTGCCAACAAAAGTGCACATAGTCGAGGCTATGGTTTTCCCGGTTCACGGAGAAAGCTAGGGAGTTCCAGAAAAACATCTACTTCGGCTTCATTGACTATGCTAAAGCCTTTGATTGTGTGGACCACAACAAATTGTGGAAAGTTTTTAAAGAGATGGGAGTACCAGACCATCTTATTTGTCTCTTGAGAAACCTATATGCGGGTCAAGAAGCATATAGAGAACTGGACACAGAACCACCAATTGGTTCAAAATTGGGAAAGGAGTCCGACATATTTAACTTATATGCAGAGCACATCATGAGACAGGCGGGGTTAGATGAATCAAAAGTTGGAATTAAGATTGTCATGAGAAATATCAACAACCTCAGATACGCAGACGATAGCACTCTAATGGCAGAAAGCGAAGAGGAACTAAAGAGCCTCTTGATGCGGGTGAAGGAGGAGAGTGCAAAAGTTCGTTTGAAACTCAACATCAAGAAAACTAAGATCATGGCATCTGGCCCTCTCAATTCCTGGCAAATAGATGGGGAAGAAATGGAGGCAGTGACAGATTTTATTTTCCTAGGCTCCAAGATGACTGCAGATGGGGACTGCAGCCAAGAAGTTGCTCCTGGGGAGGAAAGCTATGGCAAATCTAGACAGCAAACTAAAAAGCAAAGACATCACCCTGCCAACAAAAGTGTGTATTGTCAAGGCTATGGTTTTCCCAGTTGCAATGTCTGGCTGTGAAAGTTGGACCATAAGGAAGGCTGAGCGCCAAAGAATGGAGGCCTTTGAACTATGGTGCTGGAGAAGAGTTCTGCAAGTCCCTTGGTCTGCAAGGCAATCAAACCGGTCAGTCCTAGAGGAGATCAACCCTGACTGCTCTTTAGAAGGCCAGATCCTGAAGATGAGACTCAAATACTTTGGCCACCTGATGAGAAGGAAGGATTCCCTGGAGAAGAGCCTAATGCTGGGAAAGACTGAGGGCAAAAGAAGAACGGGACAGCAGAGAACGAGGTGGCTGGATGGAGTCACTGAAGCAGTAGGCGTGAGCTTAAATGGACTCCAGAGGATGGTAGAGGACAGGAAGGCCTGGAGGAATGTTGTTCATGGGGTCGCAATGGGTTGGACATGACTTTGCAGCTAACAACAACAACAATTTACTGTAATCCAAGCCATTACTACAACCATTGTGAATCTCTCCCTTCCTTCCTTCCTTCCTTCCTTCCTTCCTTCCTTCCTTCCTTCCTTCCTTCCTTCCTTCCTTCCTCCCCCCTTCTCTCTCTCTCTCTCTCTCTTTTCTTTTTTCTTTTTTTGTTTTCAGGAAAGGTATTCCTCCACAATTTTATCATTTTTAACAGAATACAGGCTTTCCCCCCCAATAAAATAGATGGGCTGCTTAATTGACACATTGTCCTCATAATTCTTTTTCATAAGGGATCTGTTCCTTGCCTCTGCAAACCAACTTGAAAATCACCTCTTCGACTTCCGGTTTCCTCGTCTTCGGCGGCGACGGTGCCTTTTTAAGCGCCGCCAGCCCCGCCACTCGTAGAGCCGCTTCTCGATTGCGAAGCGGCTTGAAATCTTCAAAATCTTTAGGATTTAGGAAGAAGAGGCAGCAGGGTACAGGTTGAGCCCCTGCAACCTCCCCAGGGAATTGTTTCTGGGGAGGAAACAGGGCGGCTCCCTTACAACCTGCTGAGACTCCGGGCGGCGTGGGACGTCTCTGCCTCCGCAGAACAAGCCGGCGGCAGGAAACTTTTAAAGAGCGAGGAAATAACCCAAATAAACATTTGAAATCTACTTGAACCCTGAGAACTGCAAGTATTAGTTCTTTGCTGAACTCTCTATTACTGAAGCGAAAGTTTCTGAATGAGTGAAAGTGATTGGAAAAAATATGGCGCCTAGCATTTGAGCAAATGTATCAGCGGGTGTGGATTGGTGAAGTCATCTTGCTTTGTTACAAAGTTTAAAAAATTGCTATAAAGTTGCTCCGGCTGTAACAGAAACAAGAAGAAAATCTCTCCCTTTTACTTGACTTTGTTGCATTATAGTTTTGCCTTGAATAAATCTGGGGGACCTTTTTAGAAGGCTTTGTGGAGGTGGCAGAAGAAGCGGAACCTCCCTTTTTAGAAAAGCTAGCCTACGTGGCAGGATGGCTTCAAAGAAGCAGGAAGGCAAAACAGGGGGGGGATCCCCCACACGCAAACAGGACACGCAATTACAAGCCCAGAAAAAAGATTTTGATATGGGAGATTTAAAAGAATTTATTTCAAATATCCTGGATGACAAATTTCAAAAAGCTCAACAGGAAATAGATGATAAAATAAATAAAATAGATGATAAAATTCAAAAGTCTCAACAGGAAATTATGCAGGAAATGCAGCAGAACCAAAAGAAGGTGACCAAAAAAATAACAGATGTGGCGTCTAGCCTGGCAGGATTTATTATGAAAGTTGAGTCAAAAGTGGATGAATTTAAATTAGAAGTTAATGCTAAGATGAAAAATAATGATCATAAATTTTTTGATGTTGATGACAAGATGCAGAGAGTTGAGAACGAGATTGTTATGATGCAATTTCGGGCAATGGAATTTGCTATACAGCTTCGAGGAATTAGAGAAGAGGAGAGACAAGATTTAAAACAGATTTGTGCTGAAGCCCTAGCTGTGATTTTAAAAATTGATCCTGATATGGTCTTTTGTAAAATAGACAAAATTTACAGAGTCAACTCTTGGGTGGCTAGACAAAGACAATTGCCTAGAGATGTGGTCATATATTTTACAGACAGAGCAATAAGAAATGATATCCTGCAGAAATCTTTTCTTACTTCTGTACAAGTGAGTGGATCCAAGATTACAGTTTACAAGGAGCTTCCACCCAAGATGTTGAAATCCAGAAAAGATTTTGGCTTTCTTGTTAAAGAATTGCAGAATAATCAAATCCCATTTCGTTGGGACGCTCCAACTGGCATAATTCTGAGATATAAGGGAGAGAAACACCGTCTGAATACTGTGGAGAAGGCGGAGCAATTTTATACTCATATCTTTAAAGAAAGAACACCATCCCCACGTACATCTACAGTTTTGGAGATTAAAGAGAGTGATAAGAAGCAATTTCAAGAACTGCAACAACAATCTAAGCAGGAATCAGAGGAGTTGAAGGGCGCTGAAGGAGGTTTTCTGGATGAGCCTTTGCTGGAACCTTCTCCAATCTTGGAGCCGGCTTGGACGGCTGAAGTCAAGGACCAGCGTATAACCCGAGCAAAAGCCAAGCAACTTAAAGAAAAGTTACAGCAGGAAAGACAAGATCAAAAGGCTGGAGCCGTGGGGAATGCAGGACAGAAGATTTCGGATGAAATCCGAATGTTCTGCTCTTTGCTCCAGAAGGAGAATAATGATGATTAAATGTTTATCTTGGAATGTGAATGGGTTGAATGTAGCACAAAAAAGGAAGAAAGTATTTGCATATTTAAAACAACATAATAATGATATAATTTGTTTACAAGAAACGCATATTACAGCTCAAGATCAAAACTATTTGAAAAATCCCAAACTAGGAACACATTTTATATCTTCAACTAATCAAAAAAAGAATGGTGTGGTTATCTACGTAAATAAAAAATTAACAGCCAAACTTATAGAAGCTGATCAAGATGGCAGGTTTGTAGCAATTGAATTACTTTCTGCTAATAATCAAATTCTTTTGATAGGGATTTATGCTCCTAACCAACAACAGGACTATTTTTATAAAATGTTGCATACGAAAATACTTCAATGGGATTACAGATCTATCTTAATTATGGGAGATTGGAATGGTGTAATTGACTCTAAACTAGATAAAAAGACTTTGGCGAAGTCAAGGATTAGATTACCACAGACTTTTTTCGATATGAAAGAAGATTTGGAACTAAAAGATATTTGGAGAATACATAACCCAAAAGAATTGGATTATACTTTCTTCTCTGATAGACATAGATCTTTTTCCAGGATTGACTTTATCTTGTTGTCTGATGATTTACTTATTAGGACAAAAAGAACAAAGATTCTGCCAAGAACTTTGACTGATCATAGCCCAGTGTGGATAGAAATTGAGATACACAAGACTGAGAGACGCTCTTGGAGATTAAATGAAAATTTATTCAGATATGAAAAAAATATAATAGAACTTAAAAAGTATTTGAAAGAGTTTTTTGAAATGAATTTGAATAAAGGCACCCCAATGGAAATTGTGTGGGACGCAAGCAAAGCTTATATGAGAGGGGTGCTCATATATATGAACTCTAAACATAGGTTGATTCGACAAAAGAAAAGACTTGAATTGGAAGCAGAAATAAAGAACAAAGAACAGTTACTTATTAAAAACCCAACAGATGAAAGAATACTTGGTGTCATAAAACTTCTGAAAGACCAATTCCAAATGCTTATAGCGGAACAAGTTGCAACAAATTTACAATATGCGAAGCATAACACATTCTGCAACGCCAATAAACCGGGCAGGTGGTTGGCTTACACATTAAGGAAGAAACAGAGCATACGGACTATTGATAGTATTGATATTGGAGGGAAAGAAGTTTTTCAACAGAAATTAATAAAAGAAGCTTTTCTTGAATATTACACTAAACTATATGCCAGAGAGGAGGTGCAGAATGGACTTATAGAAAAATATTTAGACAACAAAAGAGTTACAAAAATCACTGAGCAACAAAAGGAAAGAATGAATTATCCTATAACATAGGACGAGATAATAGTAGCAATAAAACAATTAAAAACAGCTAAAGCTCCCGGAACGGATGGTCTGACTGCAGTGTATTATAAAACTCTGCAGGCAGAAATGGTGGAACAACTTAGAGATTTATTTTGTAATATACAACAAGGGGGAAAAGTACCCCCATCATGGACTACAGCTTATATTTCTTTGATACCAAAAGAACAAGCAGGTCCCAAAAAACCAGAGAACTATAGACCAATATCTCTCTTGAATACAGATTATAAAATTTACGCAAAAGTATTAGCCAACAGATTGATGCCAGTAATTCAAAAGGTGATTCATGATGATCAAGCGGGATTTATTGAGGGTAGGCATATGAATGATAACGTAAGGCAAGTAATAGATTTATTGGAATATCTTGAGAAGAATAAACAGATCCCTGCAGTGCTGGTTTTTTTGGATGCAGAGAAGGCCTTTGATAAAGTGGACTGGAATTTTCTACTAAAGACTTTAAAAAGGATGGGCTTTGGGGACCAATTTATTCAGGCGGTTTCAGCAATTTATCAAGAACAAAAGGCACAGATTATTATTAATGGAAGTCTGACAACAGAGTTTAAAATCGAAAAAGGAACAAGACAGGGATGTCCGTTGTCCCCACTGTTGTTCATTTTAACACTAAAAGTCTTGTTAAATACAATAAGGGACTCTAATACTTTGAAAGGTATAATGATAAGGCAAGAGGATTACAGAATAAAGGCATTTGCAGACGATCTGGTTGTTACCCTAACACAGCCAATGGAATCAATAATCCAGATGAAGGACATTATACAAGACTATGGTAAAGTTTCAGGTTTTAGATTGAACCAGAAAAAAACTAAGATGGTAGTTAAAAATATGACACAAGATCGTAAACTTGAGCTTGAAAGGAGGGCAGGTTTTGAGATTATACCAAAGGTAAAATATCTAGGAGTTCAGGTTGCAGAATCAAATATGAAATTGTTTCAAAATAATTATGAGGTGTTGTGGCGAGAGGTGCAAAAAGATATGGAGACTTGGAAAAAACTGCAGCTGTCTCTACTTGGAAGAATAGCTGCAGTTAAGATGAACATTTTGCCAAGATTTCTTTTTTTGTTTCAAATGATTCCGGTGCTCAAAAATGATAAACAACTAAAAGTATGGCAAACTGGCGTGAATAAGTTTGTCTGGAACGAGAAAAAACCAAGAGTAAAAATGAAAATCATGCAAGACGTTCCAGAAAGGGGAGGTCTTAAACTTCCAAACCTACAGTTATATTATGATGCAGCAGCTTTGACTTTACTAAGTGACTGGTTTGGAGGAAAAAAGACTGGAATACTAAACGCAGAAAGTTTTGATTTGGAATTTGGATGGCACGCTTACTTATTTTATGACAGTAAAGTGGATAAAGTATTCAAAAGCCATATACTTAGAGATTCTTTGTTGAGAGTTTGGAAGAAGCACCGAAACAATTGGGATTATAAAATACCGCTATGGCTGGATCTTGGTCATACTTTGTGGAATACAAATATAATGTCACTCGGGGGGGTTTTATACAAAGAGGTTCTTTTTACAGATGCGGGCAGATGGCAGCTGAAGACATTACAGACATTGTTGGCTGAAGGGATTAATCTAACTTGGTTACAATATAATCAATTGCAATTGAGATGGAAAGAGGACCAAAAAACTGGTATTATGATGTATGAGGAAGAATTAGTTAGACGCATAAAAGAGAAAGGCCCAATGCATATCAAAAGACTTTATAATGTTTTGTTAGAAAGGGATTCAGAAACTGAGCTAGTTAAAGACTGCATGATTAAGTGGGCACAGAATTTTGAGGAACCAGTGATGTTGGAAACATGGGAAAAAATTTGGGTTCAGAATGTTAAATTTACACAGTCGCAGAATCTGAGGGAAAATTTTTATAAAATGTTTTACAGATGGCATCTAGACCCCAAAAAATTGTCGTGTATGTACTCTAATGTGCAGCCTAAATGTTGGAGATGTGATTGTTTAGACGCTACATATTATCATGTTTGGTGGACTTGTAAGAAAGCTAAGGCTTTTTGGATAAAAATTTGGTGGGTCATGCAGAATGTTTTGAAGAAAAAAATTCAATTTTCTCCACAACTGTTTTTATTGGGTATAGTTAAGGGTTTTACATCGGGTGAAACAAAATTGATATTGTATATGATAACAGCAGCAAGATTGTTGATAGGTAAATATTGGAAAAATGAAGCGCTGCCTACGATTGAGGAATGGACTTTGAAGATGGCCAGTTTTGCAGAGATGGCGAAGATTTCAGCATATTTAAAAGACTGTTCTCAAGAGACTTATGAATGGGAATGGAAGAAGTGGATAGATTATGTTCAGAACAAATATCAAACTAGGAAGTACCAAATAGCTTTTATTTGAAAATGTTATATTAAGATAGAAATATTTTAAGGTTGAGGATGAAAATTTATTCGAAAATCTTATATTAAGATAGAAATATTTTCAAGGTAATTAGGATGAAAATTTATTTGAAAATGCTATATCAAGATAGAAATAGGTTAATGTAATGAAGATGAAAATTTGTAAGGGGAGGGAGGGGTTCAAGTTTTATATATAAAGGAGGGTTTTTCCTTTTATTTGACATGAGTATATTGTGAGGAAGTCTGGGGGGAGGGGAGGGTTAGGGTGGGTTAGGGAGGTTGGGAAGTTTGGGGCGGGTTGAGGGGGGGGAAAAAGGGGTGAAAATGTAATTGTAAAACTTTTGCAATAAAAAAAAAAAAGAAAATCACCTCTTCCATTACTTTATCCCTTCTCTGAGACTGCGTATGCATATCAGAGATGATATTCAGCAAGTTCTGACCAGTTCTAGAGAACCAGTAGTGGAAATTTTGAGTAGTTCAGAGAACTGGTAAATACCACCTCTGACTGGCTCCGCTCCCATCTATTCTCTGTCTCCCGAGTCCCAGCTGATCAGGAAGAAATGGGGATTTTGCAGTAACCTTCCCCTGGAGTGGGGTGGGAATGGAGATTTTATAGCATCCTTCCCCTGCCATGCCCACCAAGCCATGCCACACCCACCAAGCCACACCACACCACACCCACCACACCCACAGAACCGTAAACAGTAAAAAAAAATTGAATCCCACCACTGATGCATATGGATAATATTGCCCTGTATGCAGTCAAGTAAAGTTAATGAAACAGAGTTTGCTGACCATTGTTATCACAATAAATGTCCTGAATGCTTTTGCATGAATTTTGCAGAATACCTTGAGCTGACCAACAAATGATAAGTTGAAAGAGTTCCCTAGGTAGCCATACCTTTTACTCATCTCAGACTGAAATATATCTTGCATAATCGTTAGGAAGGTTGACAAAACATCTTATGAAAAAAAAAAGCAGTAATTCTGAAGAAAACTGTAGTTAATGTATCTTTTACCTGCTGTTAAAAAGAGAAATGTGAAAAGCAACTTCCAGAGATGCTTCCCCCCCCCCCACCCTCTGGTTTTCTTGTATTTTTGGACCTTGTATACAATAGTTGTATTTCTTAACTCCTTTAATGTTTGAATACTAGACTAAAACAAACAAGCTATTGATTGTTGTGGGGGACGGAGGAAAGCCAATTTATTTGCCTTCTTATGCTTTAAAATACAATATATACACTTACCTAAATTAGTTCCCCTCGACTGCTTCCTTTGATTACTTTCTCCCAGTTTTTCCTCTCATACTGAGAAATGGAAAAACAACCAGTTTTAATTATCACAGGCTGAACAGTACTTAATTGGTAATTTGTATGTTTTAATTTGTATTTTTTAAAAAAGAAAAGTAAACTGCCCTGGCTTAAGGAATTCACGGCGGGTGGCAGTGTGTCTTCATAACAACTCGGGGACCTGGAGATTCACCCTTGGCCTAATAGCAGAGATCGGACTGGAATCTGAATTTCGTACATGGAATCTGGAAGTCGTGGACTGTGATGGAGTCACAATAATGAAACCATGTTAGAAAATTAAACTCTGCCGATGTTAAGCACTCTCTGTGCACAAAGGTCTCCAAAAACCATAGCCCTTAGACTTGTATACCCCTTCACAGGGCTTCACAGCCCTCTCTGAGCAGTTTACAGAGTCAGCATCTTTCCCCCAACCCTCTGGGTCCTCATTTTACCCACCTCGGAAGGATGGAAGGCCGAGTCAACAATCAAAACCAACAATGAGCCATAAATAAAATGTACAGATTGACGACTACTGACCAAGCCTCTGTGTTCACAAATTATCTTCCCCTGTTTTTCATACAGTGACAAATCTATTATCTACCTGTTTTCCCTTTCCTTGTCTGCTCAGCAGTCCAAACTCATCTGCCGGATGATTGTATAGAAGTTCTGTCCATTTTTGAAATCCAAAGTCAAGTTATCCCACCAGCTTTCAATGAGGAGGGGAGAGAAATCCATCCCTAGGTCCATGAACTGAAACAAGGAACTAGCACCATGGACTTTTGATCCTCTTGTTGAGGATCAGGCTGCAGGAATGAGAACAGCCAGGAGTTAAAGAGCTTCCTCAGAATCACTGGGTTGAGATGGGTGGCTAAAGAAATTGATTGAATTAATGAATTAATAAATAAGATTATTTTTTTTTATTGAAAAAGTTTTCAAATACAAGTTTTTCCCCCTTTCCCCCTCCTCTTCCCTAACCCCCCCTCACCACCCATCCCCCCCTGTGACTTCTTCACAACAATAAGCTAATTCATAACTAATTACATAATAAATAAGATTATTGAGGATCTGTAAGGGCAACAGTATCTGTTTGGCCCACTAAATGCCCTCTCCTGATTGGAAACGATCCAGGGACCTTAGGAAAAAATGCTGTGACCTCTAAGCTAACCTCAGGCCATATTTCTACATCCTGCTTCAAACATCTAAGGAGACAAAAGCAAACTAAACCTTCCATCTCAAAACCTTTACTTGTAAGTTTCCTTATAGGTTATGGGTGCTCCATCACTTTAAGAAGAGACTTGACATCCATTTGCCTGAAATGGCATAGGGTCTCCTGCTTGAGCAGAGGGCTGGCCTAGAAGACCTCTAAGAACCCTTCCAACTCTGATGATGATAACGGTGACGTCCCTCAACCACACCACAGAATATAATCAATTCCTATCTTGTCATGCTCCTCCACTTAGATCAGTGTTTCTCTGTCTTGGCAAATTTAAGATATGCAGATTTCAACTCCCAGAGTTCCCCAGCCAGCATTAGCATTTAGCTGACTGGGGAATTCTGGGAAAATTAAAGCCGGCACATCTTAAAGTTGCCAAAGTCGTGGCAACTGGCTTAGAAGGTGCCAATCAGGAAGCCGCTTGCATCAGATTAGAGGGAATAAGCACAGACAGAAAATGATGAAAAACCATTTTTCCAACCTATATTTAAAAACATATAATCTTCCGGGTGGTTTCCACCTACATTATGCCAAACACAGATTCAGGGCAGTCAGCCCGGAAGAGAGCAAAAGATGAATGAATCGTAACCTGCCAAGGCTTCTTCTATTTCTGAAAAGAAATGAATGGTTCTGCCACCAGGCAATTCCACCTTGGAGAATTTTCCAAGCGCACTTAGGGATGTTTAGTAATCCAAGCATCGCTTCCTTCGGAGCTGTGTGCCTGCGTATTTGTGCTCTCGGTTTTTCAAATCCATCACAGCCAGATTCTTCCCCTCCCCCTCATCGTCAAGCCAAAATGGATGCTGCTTTTTCCTCTGTTGTTCCAGAGGCTCTCTAAGAAAAACCAAAAACGGGTTATGGGCAATTTAAGAACCAAAGCAGAGTTCCTCTAATTTTGAGTGTTTCTTGACAAATTTTGATGAGTGCCCGAAGAAATCTGAACAGGCAGGTTTGGCTTTTCAGTTAGAGCTTTGATTTCTGTGGAAAATGAGACAGCAACCAGCCTGGCAGTCCTGGATTTACAACCACAATTGAGCCCAAAATTTCCATTGCTATGTGAGGCAATTGTTAAATGAGTTTTTGCTTCCATTTTACGATTTTTCTGGCCACAGTTATTAAATGAACCATTGCAGTTGTTATATTAGTAACATGGTTGTTAAGTGAATCTGGGGATCACCTGACCCCAGGACACTGCAACAGTCATAAAAGTAAATGCTGGTTGCCAAGCACCTGAATTTTGGTCATGTGAATTGTCACACGATTGCAGCGGATGCTGCAACCATCCTAAGTCTGAAAACTGGTCAGAAGGAGAAGGAGAAAGATGGATGATAGAAGTTGATAACTCCATTTCAATCATTTCAACCTCCCTCATTCTGTTGATGTGTGTTTGTTTCTGAGCTTTCTTTTCAACTCATGCAAATCTAATCTTGGAGAGCCAGTCGTTCCAAATCTGACCGATAACAGTTAAGGTCGTTCACACGGGCCTACCTGGTGGAGTTGGCGATGGTGAAGCATCACTATTTCTCCGATATCATCGGGTCCACAGAGAATTGCCCAGCTGCCCTGTTTAGGGTGTCCTGCTCCCTCTTGAATTAGAGGGGGAGGGAAGACCCTTTGCAAGGGCGAGCCGAGGAGTTTAGCCAGCATCTGCTGGACAAGATTGCGCAGGTTCGGGATGGCAGAGTCAGGGGGAGGAGGCGGGTCTTGTTCTTTGGGAAGAGTTTGATCCTGTGACCCCAAAGGAAGTGAACAGGATCATGAAGAAGCTGAGTACAACCACATGTGTATTGGACCCGTGCTCCTCCTGACTGGTTTATTCAGCTCGGGAGGGGACACGTGGCTGGATCCAGGCGGTGATAACTGCTTCCTTGGAGGAGGGAAGCTTTCCTGCCGCCTTGAAGGAGGCAGTGGTGAGGCCCCTCCTCAAGAAACCTGCCTTGGATCCAGCTGTTTTGAGTAATTTCCGTCCAGTCTCCAACCTTTGCTTTCTGGTGAAGGTTGTTGAGAGCGTGGTAGCACATCAGTCCCGATGGCCCTGGATGAAGCAGAATACCTCAATCCATGGCAATCGGGTTTCAGGCCCGGATACAGCACAGAGATGGCATTGGTCGTGCTGGTGGATGATCTCTGGAGGGTTCGGGACAGAGGTTATTCCTCTGTTCCGATCCTATTAGATCTTTCGGCGGCTTTTGATACCATCGACCATGGTATCTTGCTGCGGCGCCTCGAGGGGTTGGGAATGGGAGGCACCGTTTTACGGTGGTTCTCCTCTTACCTCTCGGGCCAGATGCAAGCAGTGTTGGCAGGGGAGCAGAGATCGACCGTGAGGCCCCTCACTTGTGGGGTGCCCCAGAGGTCGATTCTCTCTCCCCTTCTGTTCAACATTTATATGAAACCGCTGGGAGAGATCATCTGTGGTTTCGGGGTGAGGTACCATCAGTACGCTGATGATACCCAGCTTTTTATATCCACCCCGAACCAGCCCAGTGATGCCCTCGACGTAATGTCCTGGTACCTGGAAGCGGTACGGGTCTGGATGGGGAGGAACAGGCTTCGGCTCAACCCTGCCAAGACTGAGTGGCTGTGGGTACCGGCATCTCGATCCGAAGGAGAGGTTCCATCGTTGGCTATAGGGGGTAAAGTTTTACCCCCCGTAGACAGGGCATGCAACTTGGGTGTCCTCCTGGATTCACGGTTGAGTTTAGATGATCATATAACAACCGTGACCAGGGGGGCGTATGCCCAGATTTATCTGGTGCATCAGTTGCGCCCCTATTTGGACCGAGATGCTCTACGCACAGTTACTCATGCACTAGTCACCTCTCGTCTTGACTACTGTAATGCTCTCTACCTGGGGCTGCCCTTGAGGACCACTCGGAGGCTTCAGCTGGTGCAGAATGCAGCTGCGCGGGTTGTGATGGGAGGGTCCCGATACTCGCATGTTACACCTCTTCTGTGCGACTTGCATTGGTTACCGGTTGCCCTCCAGGTGAGATTCAAGGTGCTGGTGATGACCTATAAAGCCCTACATGGCTTAGGCCCAGGATACTTGTCGGACCATCTGCAGCCAGCAACAGCTTCCCATCGCCCGGTGCGTTCTCACAGGGAGGGCCTTCTCCGGGTGCCGTCAGCTAGACAATGTCAGCTGGCGGCCCCCATGGGTAGAGCTTTCTCTGTGGCTATGCCCACTCTTTGGAATCAACTCCCCCTGTGGCTTCGGTTGGCTCCTGACCTTCGCACCTTCCGCCACAAATTAAAAACACGGCTGTTCACTTCGCCCAGCCTGGACTAAGGGCGTTTTTGATTGTTTTAATGGGTTTTAATATATGTTTAAATTATGCATATTTATGTATTTTATGTATTATTGGGTTTGTTTTTATTTGTTGTGAGCTGCCCTGAGTCTTACGGAGATAGGGCGGCATACAAATTATATTAAATAAATAAATAAATAAATAAACAAATAAATAAACAAACAAACAAACAAACAAACAAATAAATAAAATAATAACAGGTTTGCATTTTGAGCTTTGTCCTTCATATTTGTCTAAAAGAAGACAATATTTGAACTGTAGTGTCCTTGGTGCTCTCTGAACTTGGTGGTTTTCTTGAAGATGTTTCATTCATTACTAAACTAGGCAACATCATCAGTACATGAGTGTACTTATGAAATGTCTGCAAGAAAATCACCAAGCTCAGAGAGCACCAAGGGCCCCACAGTTAATGTTTGTCTGTATATTTATGTATGTGTGTGTATATGTGGATTAGGATAAAAAAAATAAAATGGCAAGGTATATTCAGTTAGCCATGAAATTTTGACAGCCTGAATCTATCTGGTTTTCCCAAATCTCATAGGTCATCTGGGTGCCACATCATCTTAGCTGCATCAATTATTTGGGTGAAAAATATCAGCTTATTTCCTAGGATTTGACTCAATAAAATTGCCTTTAGGAAATATTTTAAGTGCTTGTGTAAGATTTCCAATGCATGCTAGCATGAATGAAATCTTGATCAAAGATATTGCACTGAAAAAATAATAACATTGATTGGTAAAAGTGTTTTTCCTTGAGTCCTCTGAAGAAGGAGCAGCAGAGGTCTTTAAAATGAAGAACCCAACTTAGGTTTTCTTCAACTGCCTATACTTAATCCTTCCTTGAGTACAGATTGGTAGAAAACACATATTTTTAAAAGAAATGCAATCTGCCAAGGTTTCATCTTTTTATCACTTCTCTACACATGTGTCTTGGGAAGAAAATGTTGTGCCATTTAGGCTGAGATTGATTTAACAGAATAACAGAGTCGGAAGGGACTTAGAGGTCTTCTACTCCAATCCCCTGCTCAAGCATGAAACCCTATATCATATCAGACAATGATATAGGGTTTGGTTGTCCAAACTCTTCTTAAAAACCTCCAGTGATGGAGCACCCACAACTTCTGGAGGCAAGTCATTCCACTGATTGATTGTTCTCAGTGTCAGGAAATTTCTCCTTAGTTCTAGGTTGCTTCTCTCCTTGGTTAGTTTCCATCCGTTGTCCTGCTTTCAGGTGCTTTGGAGAATATAGGTTAATGCCCTCTTCTTTGTGGCAGCCCCTCAAACATTGGAAGACTGCTGATGTCAACCTTTCAACGCTGGCATAGAGAGAGCAGAGGAGAGCGAAAGATAAACTCTGAAACTTTTGCCTGCTAAATCCCTTTGAAACCCGGTTGTCGTGGAAATGAGGGGAGGGGGGCACATTCCTGGGAAATGACGAGGAAAAGAAGTCTGAAGAATGACTTGGAAGACAGCCAATGAGAAGCAGAGATTTGGGGACTGGAAAAGGAGGGATTGGGAGGCAAAAGGTCAGTCTTGTCCGCGCGGAGTCATGATCCGGTGGCTGAGCTCAATTAAAGAAAGATTTCCTTAAAGATTGGCAGTTTGGAAATTCATTTAATTTTGAGATAGCACCGCAGTCTGACAGACGGACAAGACTCAGACTCCCGACCAGAAAACTGGGGCCGAAATTCATAGGGCCATTTCCAATAGTAAAAGTAATCAACCTGGTTACAGTATAATTGCAGTTGCCCCGGTTACTAGGGAGGATACACCCCATTTTTCACAGTAGCCTCCTGAAGCCTGTAGTAGGGTCAATGTTAAGACCAGTGCCCCGTGATCCCCCAGGGCCCTTAATTGTTGGAGGCCAGACCCACTATGAAGTACAGCGGGTTCTCAATTCGAGGTGGCACAGGGGGCGCCTCCAGTACTTAATTAAATGGAAGGGCTACCCCTTGTCAGAAGCTTCCTGGGTGAAGAGCACAAACATCCAAGCTGACCGCCTCATAGCTAAATTCCATGCAGATCACCCGGACAAGCCAAGAGGGGGTGGGGTAACCCCTCGGAGGGGTGAGGTACTAAACTTGTTATTTATTTCACGCAGGCCCCGCTGGGAGAGTGAAGGGAGAGGGGCCGGATGTCAGCGTTTCAATACTGGCATAGAGAGAGCAGAGGAGAGCAAAAGATAAACTCTGAAACGTTTGCCTGCTAAATCCCTTTGAAGCCCGGTTGTCGTGGAAATGAGGGGAGGGGGCACATTCCTGGGAAATGACGAGGAAAAGAAGTCTGAAGAATGACTTGGAAGACAGCCAATGAGAAGCAGAGATTTGGGGATCGGAAAGGGATTTGGAGGCAAAAGGTCAGTCTTGTCCGCGCGGAGTCATGATCCGGTGGCTGAGCTCAATTAAAGAAAGATTTCCTTAAAGATTGGCAGTTTGGAAATTCATTTAATTTTGAGATAGCACCGCAGTCTGACAGCTGATTTCTGAAACTAAGACATGCAACTTGAATTTATTTTAGTGGGTAATGGATTAAGATCACATCTGGCTTTTTGGCATGCTTGAGTGTTAACAACAGGATTATTTGAGAACATAAAGGAGGGTTGTAGCATTGGGTCTGACTTCATGAAGATGAACATGGATGTCTAGTTAGAAAGGTTGAGTGAGGTGTGTCAAAATTTTCAGACTTGTGCTGGAGTCCATCTTCAGGGAACTTCTCTCTAGCAGAATGTGTGCTGTTCTATGTGTGGTATTTATTGTGCCTATCTGCCATCTGTCGGCGAGACATCTATGGCGGCTCGGGAGTTCTTGGCTTCCATGACGGCCTTGGACCTGACCCAATTAGTTCAAGGCCCTACTCACATGGGGGGGGGACACACTCTGGATCTAATTTTTGTCTCTGGTCAGTGGCAGAGTGATCTGGAAATAGGGGACTTAGTTATTGAACCCTTGTCATGGTCTGATCACTCCCTCCTGCGCATGGACTTTCTAACCGCTAACCCTCACCGCAGGGAAATGGAACCGACAAGGTGGTTCCGTCCCAGGCACCTGATGGACCCGGATAGGTTCCGGATGGAGCTTGGGCCATTCCCTGAGGCTCTGGCTCATGGCGCAACTGAAAAACTGGTGGCCGCCTGGGATAGGGCGGCCGCTGGAGCTCTAGACCGCATCGTGCCTTTGCAGCCTCTGACCCGGTGCCGATCTCAACTGGCTCCCTGGTTCTCTGAGGAGCTGAGAGAGATGAAGTGCCGGAAAAGACACCTAGAGAGTGATTGGAGGGCCAGTCACTTCGAATCTGCCCGAACACTGGTGAGGTCTCATATTAAGATCTACCTAGTGGTGATAAAGGCAGCAAAATTTAATTATTTTTCCGCTCTTATCGGGTCTGCAGAGAACCGCCCAGCAGCCCTGTTTAGGGTGACCCACTCCCTCCTTCACCTGGGAGCGAGGGAAGACCCCTTGCAGGGCAGGGCTGAGGATTTTGTGCAATTCCTGCATGACACTCAGTTTCAGGAAGGTCTGGTTGGGTAGATTTGGATGGGATGACGGAGGAGGGTATTGAGAATATTATCTGGGAGGGGTTTGACCTTGTGACTCCCGAGGATGTGGACAGGATTCTGGGTAGGCTTAGCGCTGCCACATGTTTACTGGATCCGTGTCCCTCCTGGTTGGTGCTGGCCTCCCGGGAGGTTACACGAGGCTGGCTCCAGGGGAATATTAACGCTTCTTTGAGTGAGGGCTTCTTCCCCCCTTCTTTGAAAGAGGCGGCGGTGAGGCCTCTCCTCAAGAAGTCTTCCCTGGACCCGGCTGTATTAGCAAATTATTGCCCAGTCTCCAACCTTCGCTTCGTGGCAAAGGTTGTTGAGAGTGTGGTGGCACGACAATTGCCCCAGTAGCTGGATGAAGCTGATTATCTAGAGCCATTCCAGTTGGGCTTCAGGCCGGGGCACAGCACAGAAAGGGCATTGGTTGCATTGGCTGATGATCTCTGGAGGGCTCGGGACAGGGGTTGCTCTTCTGTCCTGGTCCTATTAGATCTCTCAGCGGCTTTTGATACCATCGACCATGGTATCATGCTGTGACGATTGGAGGGGTTAGGAGTGGGGGGCACCGTGTTGCGATGGTTCTCCTCCTTCCTCTCCGACCGTACGCAGTTTGTGTTGGCAGGGGGGCAGAGATCAACCTTGAGGCGCCTTGTTTGTGGGGTGCCGCAAGGGTCAGTCCTCTCGCCCCTTCTGTTCAACATTTATGTGAAGCCACTAGGCGAGATCATCCGTGGTTTCGGAGTGAGATTCCACCAGTATGCTGACAACATTCAGCTGTACATCTCCACTCCGAACCACCCCAATGATGCCCTTGACGTGATGTCCCAGTGCCTGAAGGCCGCGTGGATCTGGATGGGGAGGAACAAGCTCAAACTCAACCCTTCCAAAACCGAGTGGCTGTGGATCCCGGCACCCCGGTATAGTCAGCTGGGTCCATCGCTGACTATTGGGGGTGAGATCTTGGCCCCCTCAGAGAGGGCTCACAACTTGGGTGTTCTCCTGGATGCATGGCTGTCTTTGGAAGAGCATATGATGGCCGTGGCCAGGGGAGCCTTTTATCAGGTTCGCCTGATGCACCAGTTGTGTCCCTTTCTGAACCGGGATGCCCTGCACACGGTCACTCACGCCCTCGTCACATCCCGTCTGGACTACTGCAATGCTCTCTACATGGGGCTCCCCCTGAAGAGCACTCGGAGGCTCCAGCTGGTCCAGAATGCAGCCGCACAGGTGGTTATGGGGACGACTTGGCGCTCCCATGCAACACCTCTCCTGCGTGAGCTGGACTGGCTCCCGGTGGTCTTCCGAGTGGGATTCAAGGTATTGGTGACCACCTTTAAAGTGCTCCATGGCTTAGGACTGGGGTATATATGAAACTGCCTTCTGCCACCAACAGCCTCCCACCAGCCAATACGCTCCCACAGAGAGGGGCTCCTCAGGGTGCCGTTGGCCAAACAATGTCGACTGGTGACACCCAGGGGGAGAGCCTTCTTTGTGGGGGCACCGACTCTCTGGAATGAGCTCCCCCTAGAGCTTCGTCTTAGCCCCACCTGCGCACCTTTCGCAGCGCCCTGAAGACTCTTCTGTTCCAGCAAGCCAGACTGGCCTAATATGAATTTTTAAGGGGTGTGTATATGTTTTAAATGTTTTAAATTTTTGAGCCATTTTATATATTTGATTTTAATTGGTTTTAAACTTTGTAATTCTATGTGTTTTAATATGGCTGTACACCGCCCTGAGTCCTTCGAGAGAAGGGCAGTATAGAAGTCTAATTATAAATAAATAAAATAAATAAATAAGTGGCTTTTTACATGTTGATTGGGGTGTGTTAATGGCTGGCTTTTAAGTCATTACTGTCATTTGCTTATGCTTCCCAGCCCTTGCCTTCTAAGTACTTAATAGGCTGGTGATAAATCAGCACTCCTGTTGACTGACGAGGAGACCGTTCAATCACTTCCCAGGCTGTTTTTGTGCCTGCTCATCCAACAATTTTGTTCATTGCAGTGTGAGGCTACCAATGAGTTTGTGTCTTCTCATCTGATCACTTGCTTGTGTTCTTGCAAGCTGGTGGTTAGCTTCCTCCCCGAGTATCCTACATGGTCACAGGGGCAATCTATGTAGGGGATCCAGTCAGGGATGGGTTCTAATTTTTTTTACTACTGGTTCTGTAGGTGTGGCTTATTTTGTGGGCGTGGTTTGATGGTCATGTGACAATTCTTTAGGATTTAGCAGAGGTACTGGTCTACCAGGCTTTTAACTGCTTGCAGAGCTGTACCAGTCTACTCATTTGTTTTCTTTTAACACTGAACAGCTGTAGGGCGGCCCTTTGAAGCCCCTCAGCAAGAGTTTAAACAGTTTTTTTCCCTCTAGCCATCAGCTGGGACTCAGGAGGCAGCAATGGATTGGGGGTGGGGCCAAATAAAAGGTAAGAATAATGCAGGGGGGTGGGGGGTGGGGGGGGCAGAACCGGTTTGGTGATGTCATATCATCACCGCTACTGGCTCGGCGGAACCAGGCGGAACCCACTACTGGATCCGGTAGATTACATAGGAAGTATCTCCCACCTTGATGTGATCTTTGCAATGCATAATTTGTCCTCATCTGGTAGCCTCTAGATGGTGTGGGATACCCACTTGCAGATCTTGGGCGCTGTGTTCTACAGTTTCTGAAATACTTTTTATGTATGACAGGGTGTGCCATGTGGTTGGTCTTGTACCTTGTTTCTTCCGTTCTGCCCCCATCGTGTTGCGCAGACATCTTGTAACAATAATTCACCTGTCATCCATAAGTGAAACACCCATAGATACTTTTACCTCTTTGCTTAGAAATATTCTACCAGTAATAGTATGAGAGGTGCTTTTCTGACCCATGAGAGATGACCCAAAGGTGCTTTTTCAAGAGGCAACTGGACTTCTTGGTTTTTCTTTGAAGACATTTCACTTCTCATCCAAGAAGCTTCTTCAGTTCTGACAGATGGTGGGGAATGTCAGAGATGAAGAAGCTTCTTGGATGAGAAGTGAAACGTCTGAAGAAAAATGAATTGATTGACAAGCTGAAGAAGTTTCTTGGATGAGAAGCAAAATGCCTTCAAGGAAAAAACAAAGAAGTCCACTTGCCTCTTGAAAAAGCACCTCTGGGACAACCATGACCTGGATGACTCAGAATCTCCATGGACATGAGAGATGAGTGGTGTAGGCAAAGTGAACAAACTCTGTGTGATTAAGTTTATAACTGTTAGTCATTGTCCATAAAAATGATAAAATTCTAAACTATGCGGCCATGCATATATATAAACTGAGCAACTAAACCAGAATAAACACTGCTTTAATCAACCAAAGAAGAGATCCATCATTCAGTCGAAAGTCTCTTCCCGACTTGATTGTTTTTCTAACAAAGATTAGTGCTTCGGGGCTAAATCTCCGTGCAGTGACAGCTCAGTCCATTTTTCTTATCTGGGATAGTGAATTGAAATGCCATATCCCAGTAATAAAGCAGGCCTGCCTTTTTACTGTTCGAAATGTTGTATTCTCTGCAGAAACATAGCACTTAACCAGACTTTTCAGTCTCTTGTCTCAAAGCTGCTGCTTTTTCCAAAAGGCAACTGGACTTTCTTGCGGGGTTTTTCTTCCTTTTGAAAAGGTTTCTCTTCTCATCCAAGAAGTTTCTTCGGCTCATGTTCTGTTCGTTTCTTCTGAAATGAAATCGCTTCTATGAAACCTTAAGAGGCAGAAGCTTCTATGAAGCTGCGAGAAGAGCTTAAATAATTTTAAAATGATATTAAAATTGTGACTGCCAACCTCATGAAGACTTCACTGGTGTCATACAAGCGAACCACGTGAACCCAAGTTGTGTCTGTGTATTTGGGGGGGGGGGGAAGGGGACTTAATAAAGTTTTGTGTAGTTGTGTTTATGCAGATATTTTTAAAACTCTATATAACGGAGTTTGAAATGTTAAAATTACATATTGTTCATCCCGTATTACATGACTCTGTATTCATCTACAACCTTTCCTTCTCATATCAGTCTGAGTCCCTTTATAGCCATAAAATATTCTCAGTGAAAGTGCACATTTAAGTATTCTTCCTCAATCAATTTTTTACAAACACTTCTTTTAGCGTTGCCAATCAATTTGTCTGTTTAAATCATTAATTTTAGAGGACGTAACAGGCACCCCAGACACAAAAGGCATCAAATAAGCAAATCAAAACCAACAACAACAACAACAATAATAATACTCAGATGCTACCTTAACAGCTCTTAGGTCCTTAGTTAGGACTTCAACTGTTAAGTTTTTACCAGTCCCAGATTGTGAATCGAATTCAAGATTAACAATAATAACAACAACAATACAGAGTAGTAGTAATAAGTAACAAAAGCCCAAGCAGTATTTTTTTTAAAAAAAAACCAAAAGAATAACCAGAAAAAACAAATATCTGTGTTATAATGAGTTTTCTTTTATTTATTTGAAGAGTAAGTTGATCAGCATATAAATGTAATAAATAAAGTATCTATGTTAAAATCAGTGTGATTTATTGATTTATTGATTTATTGCTTGGAGTAGAATATTGGAACACTCAGGAAGTACAAATGCAGTTGCACAATTGAAGCCTAAGTCAGCACAATTTATTTATTATTTATTAAATGTGCTTGCGCCCATCTCACTGCAAAGCAACAATAGTCTAGAAGTGAAGGGAGAGTAGATATAATATCCATCACCCATCCAATCTCATTTGATTTCTATTTTCCACAAGTTCTTTGTGCCCAAGATAAAGAGAGAGAGAGAGAGAGAGAGAGAAAGGCTGTAGAGCATTTTTGCTATACTCTGTAGCACTTTTTCGATTTCTTTTCTGTGATCCCGGCTTAGCAGTTTCAATTCTCAGCTCTGTCTGGATATAAAGCAGAAATTGAGCCAAGATGGTGACCGGGGCCTCCTTATAATGTGAAGAGACAAGGACAGAGCAAGCTAACAGTGGTTTTTCTGCCTCTGTAGGATTCATGTGCTATTCAGAAATGGGTTGCCTCTCACAATTCCAGATCCTGGTCAACCCTAGACCGTTTGTTCTGATCTTGTTCCCCCTGATTCCATTGTCAAGCTCAATGAGTTTTTTTTTTCTTGACAAAAGAGACTAAAAAGTCAGCAGGGATCCAGTGGATAAGTTTTCCTTGCTAAGGAGAAGGCTTTGCATATGATAGTTTTGCCTCTTTGGTCAGACCTAGCTTAAGGTGACCAGATTTTAACATTGGTAAAAAGGGACATTGTGGGCGTGGCTTATTTTGTGGGCGTGGCTAGCTGGTCATGTGACTGGGTGGGCGTGGCTAGCTGGTCATGTGACTGGGTGGGTGTGGCTAGCTGGTCATGTGACCAAGTGGCCATGGCTATGTGTATAGGGACTACTCAGAGGGCTGAAAAGTCATTTCTGACAGGTCCTCACACTTTTGACTGGTCCTCACACTTATGACCATCCTCACATTTATGCCCGTGCAGTATTCTTAACAACCATGTCACTCATTTCACAACTGCTTCTCTTCACCATGGTGACAAGATAGGGCAAAAACGTAAAATGTGAGGACAGTCGTAAGTTCGAGGACTGGTCAAAAGTGTGAGGACCAGTCAAAAATAACTTTTTCAGCCCTCTAAGTAGTCCATATGCACAAAAGGACTAACCAGAGGGCTGAAAAAAGTCATTTCTGACAGGTCCTCGCACTTTTGACTGGTCCTCACACTTATGACCATCCTCACATTTATGCCCGTGCAGCATTCTTAACAACCATGTCACTCATTTCACAACTGCTTCTCTTCACCATGATGACAAGATAGGGCAAAAATGTAAAATGTGAGGACAGTCATAAATTCGAGGACTGGTCAAAAGTGTGAGGACCAGTCAAAAATAACTTTTTCAGCCCTCTGAGTAGTCCATATGCATTAAAGGATACAGCAATAGAGAGGGATGAAGGAATGGAAATTAGAGTAGGAGTGAGGGTAAGAGAGGGAGGAAGAGAGGAGGAGAAGGAGAAAGGAAGAGGAAGTAGGGAGGAGAAAAAGAGGGTGGGGGGAAGAGAAAGTAAGAAGGAAAGAAAAGAGAGTGGTGGTAGGTTTGAGGAGAAAGATTGCTGTACAATAAAAAAGATGAAAGGGAAGAAAGCCAACCCCAAGCAAATATAAAGATATTAAGATTAAGAATGAATTGTTAAACTTTAAAGAATAAAAGAGAACAAATATGAATAAATAGCAATAATTAGAAACACACATACAAACATGCAATGTATTTTCTTTGAACAGAATATTTGGCTGGTTCACAAATTTAAACAGCGTTTAGTCATTTCAATTAAATTTACAATTTCTATATTTCCTTTTTGCCATATTTATTCCTCATCTATTTTTTTAAAAAAAATATTACCCTTCATCCTCATCTCTAATCTTAATCAAATTCAATTTTTCCCTTCTATTCTATATTATACCCCTTCCCATTGTCATCTATTTTTATATCCATCCTCACATTGGTTAATTATGTAATTATGTAATACAGTTGTTTAATACAAATTCAACATTTTAATATAAATCAATTAGTTATATAACTATCTTTTTTGTATATTAATCAATATGAACATGAATATTCCAATTATTTCCATGCAATCCAATTTCTTACAAATCAATTAATTATATTTACCAATAATAATAAACCAAATAATTTCCCCCATATATTCCTCCAAACCACAACTTAACCATTTCTGCTTTCAACACAATATACAATTATTAATAGTATCTCAATTATTACAATTCCCTAGTTAAATAGAGCTTTTTTTCTTTTGTGTTTTAAAATCTTGAACTCTCCTCTTTTGCCCAAAATTTCCCATTGTTTGCAGTTTTGTACCTACCTTTTTTGGTGAGGAAAAAGAAAAAGAAAAAGAAAGAAATCTCTCTCTGCCTCATTTTGTCATGTTGCAGGTTTAGTTTCGCTTTCGCCTTTGTTTTCAGTATAGCTGGGGGGGGGGGAAATCTGCTCCAGGAACTTTTTGCAGCTTTTTGCAGCTAATTAACCTAGCGGAAGCTGTTAACAGGGGCTGTTTTTTCTATTTTTGCAGGCATGGGTCTATTCATTTTTTTTTAACACTGATCAGCTGTAGGTCGGCCCTTTGAAGCCCCGCGGCAAGAGTTTAAAGAGTTTTTTTTCCCTCTAGCCATCAGCGGGGATTCAGGAGGCAGAATGAAAAATCGGGACTTTTTTAAAACGCCGCGGGACGCGGGACAAATTGCTCAAAAGCGGGACTGTCCCGCCAAAAGCGGGACGTCTGGTCACCTTAACCTAGCTAGCGCCTCACCATCTTAGAGTCAATTTAATATGGGGTGCAATTAAACAAACTGGCTTTCATTTATAGAATGGACTTGCCTCGTATCTTGTAAAAGGTCTCCACCCCTTTGGAGAAGGAGAAAATCAGTATGTTAAAAGAAAATGGTCTCTTCCTAAAAACAATAACTTGATTGTTGATCACTCATGATGTTTTATGTCTATGGAGAACTGAAGAAGCTTCTTTGATGAGAAGTGAAAAGTCTTCAAGCAAAAACAAAGAAAGTCCAATTGCCTTTTGAAAAAGTACCTTTGGATCTAGCACAAAAAGAAAAGAAAAGATTGTCCACTTCAAGGATGGAGTGAATCTCTATTTTTAGGCTTCTAGACTTGAGCTCCAACAGAAACGTTCATTTCCTCCTCCTTCTCTGTCTAGCAACTTGTCTTGTCCCACAGGAAAAGAGGATTCTGATCTCTCCGCTTCCTCTTATGAGAAAGAGAATTTGATTTCAAACGAGGCCTGTGTTGAAACCACTTTCTCAATTCCACAAAAATACTGAGGACCAGCAATACTCCTCATAGCATCTTGAAGAGGGGGTATCATCATAAACTTCCAGCTTTGAGACTAAGGCTCTGTTGCCGCCAGTGTTTTTACATGATGTGTTAGTGATATTTTATCATACCTTGGTAAAACCACACTTGGAATATTGTATACAGTTTTGATATAGAGGTGGAGGCTCTAGAAAGAGTGCAGAGAAGACCAATAAAGATGATTAGGGGGCTGGAGGCTAAAACATATAAAGAATGGTTGCAGGAATTGGGTATGTTTAGTCTAATGAAAAGAAGGATTTGGGTTGACATGGTAGCAGTCTTCCAATATCGAAGGGGCTGCCACAACCTATTTTCCAAAGCATCTGAAGGCAGGACAAGAAGCAAAAGTTGGAAACTCATCAAGGAGAGAAGCAACCTACAGTAGAACTAAGGAGAAATTTCCTGACAGTGAGAACAATTAACCATTTGAATGACTGGCCTTCAGAAGTTGTGGGTCCTCCATCACGGCAGGTTTTAAAGAAGAGATTAGACAACCATTTCTCTGAAATGGTATAGATGGTATAACCCTCTCTGAACGGGGTGGGGGGGGTCTTGTACTAGAAGACCTTCAAGGCCCCTCACAACTCGGTTATTCTGTTATGTCTAATGGCCCAGTCCTCCATGGGAAGATGGAGCTAACAGCGTCAAAGAGGTCACCCTTCTATTTAGATAGTGATATTTACTGAAGCAACAGACAAAGAGGTTTGGATGACTTCCAGACCCACTTAGAACTGCTGTCATTGTACTCTTCTCTGCTTGCTTCTGCTTTATTCAAACCAAACTCTTGTCCCAGCTGCCTCTATCTTTATCTGGCCTTGTCCAGGGAACAAAAGCCTTAGCTGTGCTTGAATACCTGTTCTTGGCAAATGTCCACAAACTGAAAAAGAACACATTTTGCAAAGCATTTTCCTTTCTATTTCTTTCCAAAAGAGGCTGAACTGCTTATTCATTGCTTCAGAGTGCTCTTACGATGGTGGTATATTCACAATAACACCCTTGGAAAGGAGCTGGGAGGTCTTCTAGACCAACCCTCTGCTCAAGCAGGAGGCCCTAGACCATTTCAGACTGGTGGCTGTCCAGTCTCTTCTTTAAAAACCTCCAGTGATGGAGCACCCACAATGTCTGAAGGCAACTTCCGTTCCACTGGTTAATTGTCCTCACTGTTGGGAAGCTTCTCCTCAGTTCCAGGTTGCTTCTCTCCTTGATTAGTTCCATCCATGGTTTCTTGTTCTGCCTTCAGGGGCTTTGGAAAATAAGTTGACTCCCTCCCCTTTGTGTCAGCCCCTCAAATATTGGAAGACGGCTACCCTGTCTTATAGTTCTCTTATCAATGTCCCTGACCTCTTCTGGGAAGGAGGCTGAGATTCTTAAATGAGCCCATTTGAGGTATGTAATTCTACAATTATTGCCCTCGGATCCAACTGAAGGAAGAGACAAATAAGAGGCTTTTAGTAGTATCTAGATGAAATTTCTCCATCACTATTATCAAGCAGGCTTGTTGTTTGCTTGCATTAAGGATATAGCGAGACTAAGCTAAGAACTACAGGCAGTGCTCAACTTACAACCACACTTGAGCCCCACATTTCTGTTGCTAAGTGAGACATTTGTTAAGTGAGTTTTGCCGCATTTTACCACCTTCTTGCCAGTTGCCAAGCCTCTAAATTTTGATCGCATGACCAGAGGCTTGCTGCAATGGTTGTAAGTTTGAAAAACAGCCATAAGTCCCTTTTTTCAGTGCCTTTGTAACTTCAAACGGTCACTAAACCAACTGTTGTAAGTCAAGGACTGCCTGTACTGAAACAAAAAGATCACCAATTCAATAATTTATAATACAATACACCCACACACTAATTTTTCTATGTTTTATATCGTTGGCAACCTTCTAGATGCCAAATTGTTGAACAAAGTGCAATTGTTGGCAGCCGGAGGCAGGCAGCAAACAAAGCATAACCTGGGTTTATTTTAAAAAAAGAAGAAGAAGCAAAGAGCAGTTTTACATTCCGCTTCCTCCTTTGCCATAATCTAAACAACTTTAGTATCCTGACAGATAAGTTGACAAGTAGATTTTCATAGGACTCCCAGAGCCAGGAAGACGGATGGATTTTTTTTTTAAGACCAATGAACTGTAATGATTTGAGCCACGGGCACTTAGAAGGAAATGAGGATGTTTTTTCAGTATGGCAACCCCTAAATTTAGGTGTGGGCATTTGCTGCAGAATTGACAGGTACCTTGCTCTTGTGCCAGATACAAGGAAGAAAACTTCATTTAAAAATTCCCATCAGATTAGCATTGAAGAACTAAGACAGGTAAAAGCTAAAATTGAAAATGTTGGATTTTGAATGTCAACAGTTGTGGCAGTAATTAAAGCGAAGTTGGGGGTGTCCATTCTTCAATTGCCAGTCGAAATACCATCACTGATATAAGAATCCATCAATCACAGAAGGTGGCATATGTCAAAGCTGAATGATGGGATTGTCATAGCAGAGAAGGCACTGGAGATGTTCCTTCTGTAACACACTAATTAGAAAAAAGTGAGATCTTCTGCCCAGCAAATTCAACTTCTCCCCTGTATATGGATAACTCTGTGATTCCCAGTAAATATGGAAGTCATTTGCTAGTCTTTTCAAGATTTCATCCCATGCAACCATATCAAGAGGAAGGAAGGAAGGAAGGAAGGAAGGAAGGAAGGAAGGAAGGAAGGAAGGAAGGAAGGAAGGAAGGAAGGAAGGAAGGCCTTGCCATCTAGTCTGTATTTTCCCTGAGCCATGCAATAGCAATAGCCCTTAGACTTATACAGTATAGAGCTTCACAGTGCTTTACAGCCCTCTGTAAGCTGTTTACAGAGTCAACCTACTGCCCCCCAACAATCTGTGTTCTCATTTTCTGATCTCGGAAGGATGGAAGGCTGAGTCAACTTTGAGCTGGTCAGGATCGAACTGCTGAACTACTAGCTGTTGGCAGTCAGCAGAAGTAGCCTGCAATACTGCATTCTAACTACTGTACCATCAGGATCTTAATAATGTTGGCTTCTCTCTCTCCCCCCACCCTCTCTCTCTCTCTCTCTCTCCTTTTCCTTCCCCCTCCCTCCCTCCCTTCTTCTCTCTCTTTCTCTCTTTCCTTGTTTTTAGTGGTGCTGCTTTCTTGGTTTCATATCTTGCACATGGTTGATGCCTTAAAGCAGATTTGAACACATTTACAATTTTACCCTAATCCCTCCCATTTGCATTTGCACCGCTAATAATAACACGATGCCAAACGGGTCCTCTGGGGACATAACATAAAGTTAATAACTTCCCATGGGCTGTTTCCTGATATTCCTCACCAACTTCTGCTCCCACCTCTTCTTTTAGCTGAATCTGATTTCAGTCCCCCTGAACTTTTCCCTCCATGGGTCTGTGGTGAAAAATAACTAAGAAAGAGAGGAGGTTGCATGCCTCCCGCCCACCCACCCCACCTCCCGAGACGGTGTCCTCCATGGAATCGAGCATGTTAGGTCATCAACTAGCTGTACTCCTCAGGAGTTAAATGATCCCACACGTGTAACACACTAACAAGGAGGGAGAAAAGGATGTTCTGAAACGTTTGTGTGATTTGAAGGTAGCAAAACTTGTAAACTGGCCAGAGGATGATCACTCGATTAAGCAGATCAGTAGAGATTCTTAATGTGAACCCTTATGCTAATCTATCACCCAGGACCTGAGCAAGATAAGTTGCATCAGGTTTTCCTGAGCTGAGTCTTTCTGAAGTTCCAGCAAGGGAACTTCATAGAGGGGATTAGCACCGACATCGGAAAGATCCGTGTATTGTACATGAGTTGTCTAAACAGGATAAAGTCTCCATTCAGTTCTACGTGGAAAGCAGGGCTTCGTGGTTCTGCATCTATACATTTTGTTAACCTGCTGAGCTTGTAGCGCTTTGGGTTCAATCGCCAGAAAGAAGCCTCCATCCTGGTTTTGCTTTAATCAGGTGGTGTCCTTCGGATGTTTGAGGGCTCCACTTACTAACGTGTCCAACTAGAGTGGTCAAAGAGGGAATTCCAGTGGTTCTAAGCCTGTGCACATCTGGAAAGCATTGGGTGCTAAGATATATATAAGAGAGAAGACTATTCAAGGATCACCAATATGTGGCAATCTTAATGATTTTATTGTAAGGTCTAGGTGTCCTCTTTCTCACACATTCAGGCAATAATGCCCTGATGGGTTTATTGGGAGAAAGAGGTCAAGTGGTTCCTCTCAGAGTGTCCAGAATTCAAGACTAGACAGAGGGAGCACCAGCGATGCTGGTGAGACAAGGCAGGAGTGATAGTGGCTTAAGTCTTTCTCCTTGACCATACGGCAGAGTCTGAGATGTAGAACCTGGTACAAAATTAGTGAAAAATCAGCTGCTAGGAAGTGACAACTCTGTGAAAAAAATGTCTTGTGTAGCTCCTGCACACACCCCCCCCAAGGTGTATATATGTATATCTATGAAAATAATTTTATAGTAAATCATATGTTATGTAAGCACTGTCCAGACTGATAAGACCTCACTTTTCCACTCCTTGGGCCTGAAATGGTAGGACTGAGAGCATATACACACAAAATAGACTGCATGTAGATTTCACCTCATATATTTGTGGCTTCTGGAATCCCCTTCTTTGACAAATGCCAAATTTCCACCCATTTCTGCATATACTGTATTTTTTGAAAGTTAAAAGCTAACCTGAGTTTGTAGAGGTTGAAGAAACTGGTTTTAATGCTTTAAATCTTTAAAACTTCTCCCCAGTTTAAGCTTTTGATATATCTTAAAAGCCTGGGGTGATCTTTAAGAGAACTGGAATTATATGTTCTTTATTTAGCTCCTGGTAGCTTTTTATAAAATCCAAAGCTGGTTGTAACCTGAAAGCAGTTTGAAATACGAAATATACCTTCGTGGAGCCCAATCACTATAAGACGTCCATCAAATGCATATGTATCTTTGTGTGTGGTGCAAGCCATCTCATCTTCATTGCCCAATATGCAAAGGCTTTCATGGACGTGGATTATTCTATGCGCATGACAGGTGATCCACAGTGAGCTCCGTTGTAATGGGGCCACGAGAGGAGGAGGCATGCTTTGTCAAGTTTCCTTCTTTCTCGGTGTAGAATTGCACATCCTTGACATGGACCGTAGC
Source organism: Arizona elegans (assembly GCA_022577455.1). Classification (NCBI taxonomy): domain Eukaryota; kingdom Metazoa; phylum Chordata; class Lepidosauria; order Squamata; family Colubridae; genus Arizona; species Arizona elegans. The sequence goes on from JAKOOJ010000005.1 coordinate 103,472,390, forward strand.
CTCTTTTGTTCACATCAAGCTGAGTTGCCATGGCAATTTTTGCTGTGTTGGAAACATGAGGGTCAAAAGGCAACCAATGGAGTTTGGGACAGTTATGAGAGAGACTCATACAGAGAAGAGAAATTATCACAATCAAAAGCAATGTCACCCGAGAGAAGCAGATTGTCTGTTACTAACATGTTTTCCAAATAGGAGCCTTGGTAGTACAGTGGTCTAACAGGAGCCTTGGTAGTACAGTGGTCTAAAGCACCCTGTTATTAAGACCAGCTGCCTGCAATTACTGCAGGTTCGAATCTCGCCAGGCTCAAGGTTGACTCAGCCTTCCATCCTTTCTAAGGTAGGTAAATTGAGGACCCAGTTGTGGGGGCAATAAGCTGACTTTGTATAAATATATACAAAAGGATGAAGGCTATCGCTTAGCGCATTGTAAGCCGCCCTGAGTCTCCGGAGAAGGGCGGCATATAAATCAAACAGAATTACAGAGTTGGAAGGGACCTTGGAGGCCTTCTAGTCCAACCCCATTCGAGACCAGTGGTTGTCCAGTCTCTTCTTAAAAACCTTCAGTGATAGAGCATTCACAACTTTGGGAGGGAAGCCGTTCCATTAATGAATTGTTCAAATTATCAGGAAATTCCTCCTTATTTCTAGGTTGCTTCTCTCCTTGATTCCTTCCCATCCGTTGCTTCTTGTCCTGCCTTCAGGTGCTTTGGAGAATATAAGTTGACCCCCTCTTCTTTGGGGCAGCCTCACATGAAAACATCTCCTGTTCATCACATCCAACTCTCAGTTCCATCAATTACATGGGAACAAATGTGGGTTTGCTTCTCTCCCTGTTTAGTATCAGATGTCTCAGTAATAATGTGCATGATCGCTTAAGAGGGACAGGATTGTGATTATTTATTTATCTAATTTCCTACCTTTATTTTAGAAATAACTTGAACACTATACCTAATACTACTTCTTCCACACCTTTGCCCCAAAACAGTAACCTGTGAGGTGTGTTGGACTGAGAGACAATGCCTGACCCAAACTCACCCAGTCAGCACCCATGCCTAAGGTGGAACTAGAATTCACAATCTCCTGGTGATTGGCCCAAGGTCACACAGCTGACTTTCATGCCTAAGGCAGAACTAGAACTCCCCGTCTCCTGGTGATTGGCCCAAAGTCACCCAGCCGACTTTCATGTCTAAGTCAGGACTAGCTCACTGTCTCCTGGTTTCTAGCCTGATGCCACTAGGTCTAACTGGCTCTCAGGTGAGATTTCCTTCTTAACGCTGTTCTTTCTCTTCAGAGGTTGCATGATCCCAATCTGTGGAACAAATTATGCCTGCAAAAAAAATGGCATCGTTGGCCACCCATTTGGGGAAGAACAACCCTGGTAGGAAGCAGAAAAGGATGACAACTATGGGGTCCTTGGTGTTCTCTGAGCTTGATGGGTCAAACTAGTGCATTGATGATGTTACCTAGATTGGTGGTGAAATGTCTGCAAGAAAACCATGAAGCTTATAGAGCACCAAGGATCCCAGAGTTCAACACTGAGCTACACATATCCTCTCCTATCGATAACACAACTCTGTACTGACAATACTGACTTAATCTTGCATTCCATGTACTATCAAATTGTATTATGAACCCCCGCAAATCTAAGGAATGGAGAGCTGTAGAACTCAGCACAAAAGGAAGATGATAAAATAGAATGCATTTCAATACATTGAAATCAGGTTGGAGCAAAACTGAAGAATCCTGCCTCAAAATCGTGTCCTTTCCAACAAGAACCTCATCTCAAGATTCTCATATCTGGAAAAGTTTTAATGAGAAAGGATGCAAAATCTGTTCTGTTATCATTCTGCAAAGGAAACATGGCTGTCAGAAATTATGCTGGAAAGCAATGAAGACTAACTCCTTTTTTTATTTTGCCCGATAAAGATGATAAATAGCACTATTAAAGAGCAGTTTTCTTTAACGTTCTTCCCAATTTTTTTTCATTTTTCATATAAAAATCTCCTCTTTATCAGGTTTCAAATGGCCTGAACATTGAAATTGAAATCCCACTGATCCAGTTACATTCTACGAAATGGAGCAAACAGGGACCAAGTGGTATCTTAAACCCAGCATTTTGATCTAACTCTGAGGTCAAGGAAGCCAAAATGGGCTTGATGTCTGTGGAGATTTTCCGTCATACAGATCCTGGTTGTCCCAAAGGTGCTTTTTCAAAAGGCAGATGGACCACTTTCTTGGTGCTCTCTTTAAAGATGTTTCCCTTCTCATCCGAGAAGCTTCTTCAGTTCTTCTTCAGAACTTCTTCTTCCATTCAGAACTGAAGAAGCTTCTTGGATGAGAAGGGAAACGTCTTCAAGGAAAAACAAAGAAAGTCCAGTTGCCTTTTGGAAAATCATCTTTGGGAGAAAAAGTGGGCTTGTGAAAGGGGTTGGGGGAAATAGACTTTTCATGCTGAGGGGTGATTCACTGGAAGAGTTATTTGTATCAAGTATATTTCCCTTTGTATGACAATGTTCAAGGTTGCTTATGCATATTTTTCAATGCAATTCATTACACTTAAGAATAACCAAAGACCTTCATTTTCCATGAGAGGCCACATCATTCCCTTTCAGAGGAAGCAATGTTATATGCAAGGTGCCAAAAAGAAATAAGGATAATCAGAGGCAGTAGATGAACGGAAAATGAATGAACTAAATCTACTTTAAATCAACCCCAATTGTCTCCATGTCTTTCACCCTTGTAAGCCATGTCTGTTTGCACCAAGGACATTTGCATGCTAATTAATATGTTGGCCTTTATGGTTTAAATTTCTCACTTCCTTCATGAGATAATCAAACTCATTGCCTCTTTCCAGCAACTCAGATCTATGACAAGAACAAGCATTCTGGAAGGTACATAAGAACAAAATCGAATGAAAATAGCAATATATATATATATATATATATTTGTTTATGTAAGTTTTCACGGGTATGTATGTGTGTATAGTTAATATTTCGGGTTTCTTCCCGTGTAATTGTGGATATATCCCTAAAAGGGTAGAAGCGACGTTTCGACAGAATCCCATCTGCCATCATCAGGCTTATGTCAGCAGTTAGTACAAAATGACTGCTGACATAAGCCTGATGATGGCAGATGGGATTCTGTCGAAACGTCGCTTCTACCCTTTTAGGGATATATCCACAATTACACGGGAAGAAACCCGAAATATTAACTACACACACACACACACACACACACACACACACACACACACACACATATATATATATATATATATATATATATATATATATATATATATATATACACACACACACGTATGTATGTATGTATATATGTGTGTGTGTGTATGTATATGTATATATATATATATATATATATATATATATATATATATATATATATATATATATATATATATATATATATATACAGATAGATAGATAGATAGATAGATAGATAGATAGCTTCCCAGTGCTTTACAGCCTTCTCTAAGGGGTTTACAGAGTCAGCCTATTGCCCCCAGCAACTTGGGTCCTCATTATATTCACCTCAGAAGGATGGAAGTCAACCTTAAGCCTAGTGAGATTTGAACTGCCAAATTGCAGGCAGCAGGCAGGTAGCAGAAGTAGCCTACAGTACTGAACTCTGACCACTGTGCCACCTTGGCTCATAAAAGATGGAGGAAGGAGACCATTGAGCAAGGAATAACAGTAAAGAAGGATCTGACTGAAGGCTCCGACCTCCCTTATTCTGCAGGGCCCTGATTAGGTTGAGGGTTGGAGTGCCTAAATGTAAAACCAATATGGTGGAGAATCTTAGCAGATAACAACACATTGTGTGAATGTGGAGAGATGCAGATACATACCGGCCCATCTGCTGTTGGCTACTACCAGAAACATGTAGTGATAGGTAAGGATCGCCTCACCTTCCAACTTAAGAAAGTGAGAACTCTTGAAACGTGGTGGTTCAAAAGGATTTTTTTTATTAAGCAGAAGTGAAAGCCATCCAGCTAAAGCACAATCTGAATGCCCTTAGGCAAAGCAGTAGGATTAAAGTGGTAGAGACCCCTCCCTTTAGGTCAGAATGCAGATTTCAGCCAGTACACAAGTGTGAAGATGTTTTCTTTACTATTTCCTTTGAGAACCCGAACAAACATGCATTCCCACCACCACCCTTTAAAGTGAGACAACCCACATGGCTATCATATAAATTCCTGCAGGTAAAGGGAATCTCAGGCTTCCTTGGCGCCAGGATATAGGTTGTAAAATATCTGATGACACAGGCCATGCTAGTAAATCAAATCCACGTCCCCCCTTCCTCCACTTGAATGGCAGTATCACTTTTAGGGATCTGACATGCTACCCTCCTTAGAAAACAAAAGGGTCCACCTGTTAAAAAAAAACAAATACACACAAGATTTCAAGATTTCATGATAGTATATCAACAAGGTTTGTTAGGGTATTGGGAGTGAAATTTTCTCAGTAAGATTGGAGCCCTAACGTGGTGTTTGGCGACCCATTCATTGTGTGCTGATGGTAAATGTTTCCAAGCAACTAAGTATTGGACTTTCCCTCTATGGATCCTAGAGTCAAGGATTTCCTTGATTTCAAAGTGTTGTTCACCTTCAATCATGATGGGAACAGGTGGTGTAGATGCAGGTGGTCTGAGGGATGAGATTACTTCTCGCTTGAGTAAACTGATATGGAATACTGGGTGGATCTGCCTGAGTGTCTTTGGAAGAAGTAGTTCAACTGCTACTGGATTGATTATTCTAATGTTGGGGAAAGGTCCAATGAACTTTGGCCCTAGTTTTTTCAATGGTTGTAATGATTTCAGGAATTTTGTAGATAAGTATACTCTGTCTCCAACATGAAAAGGTTTGGGTTCCATCCTTTTCTTGTCAGCTTGAATTTTAAAAGCTTCTCTAGCTTCCTTTAAGGCTAGTCTAACCACCGGCCACGTGTTTTGCAAATTATCCATCCACTCCTTAAGTAAGGGGATGGTGGGTTCTTCCGTGGGTAGTTCAGGCATGGGACTGAAATCCTGGCCTGTCGCTACTCTAAAAGGGGTAAAACCAGTGCTTGAACGGACAGCATTATTAAACGCAACTTCAGCAAAAGGCAAAAGTTCAGTCCAGTTATCGTGTTGAAAATTAATGAAACATCTTAAATATTGTTCTAGAACTGAGTTCAAAATTTCAGAATTACCATTAGTACAAGGATGAAAGGATGTGCTCAACCCCTAGCCAGTACCAAGTAAACCCAAAAATGCCCTCCAAAAGTTGGAGGTGAATTGAGCCCCTCTGTCGGAGATGATCCTTCTTGGAGCACCATGAAGTCGATAAATGTGTATTAGGAATAATTTGGCTAAACTTTTAGCAGTTGGGATCTTTTGGCAGGGTATAAAATGTGCCTGTTTTGAAAATAGGTCTGTCACAACCCAAATAACAGTATTTCCCTCACTGTTTGGCAATTCCACAATGAAATCCATAGCGATCTCTCTCCAAGACGCTGAAGGTTCAGCTACCTTCTGCAATAGACCTGGGGATTTCCCCTGGCGTCTTTTTGCTGCTGCACAAATGGGGCAGCTAGCTACATAGCTTTCTATGTCCTTTTTTAGTGACGGCCACCAAAATTGTCTTTTAATCAGGTATAAAGTTTTCACAAACCCAAAATGTCCAGCTAATTTGGAGTCATGGCACCGTTCCATTAAGCATAGTCTTTGGCTTGCAGGGACATACAACTTCCCCCCCACCCAAGCCAAGTCTTCTTTCATCAGACAGCTGGATTTGTTGTTCAAAAACCATTCATCAGTGGCCAATGCTTGTTTAAAAGTTTTGATGGTGTCATTGCCCCTCAATGTCTCTTGTTTTGCCTGGGATCTGGTGACTATTTTGGCAGCTAATTGATTGTTCTGTGCTATGGGTTTTATTACGTCTGGCTTTGCCCTATGGTATTGCAGTTTTCTGGATAGCGCATCCGCCAGAAAGTTTTTTCCCCCCGGGAGATATTTTAGAGTAAAATCAAACCATTTAAAGTACTGAGCCCATTGTACTTGTTTTGGGGAGAGTTTCCTTGGGATCTTTAGGGCTTCTAGATTTTTATGATCCGTCCAGACTTCAAAAAGAGTCTTACTACCTTCTAGGAAGTGCCGCCAGGTTAACAATGCCCAACCAACTGCATAAGCCTCTTTCTCCCAAATGGCCCACCTTTGCTCCGTCTCATTCAACTTTTTGGATGTGTAAGCACAGGGTTGTAGTTGGTCTTGCTCATTCTTCTGAAGCAGGACCACTCCTATTGCCACATCACTGGCATCTGCTTGTATGACAAATGGTTTCTCCATGTCCGGGTGTTGTAGAATTGGTTCTGCCGAGAACAGCCGTTTAAGTTTTTCAAATGCTGCCTGGCATTACATAGTCCAGTTCAATGGCTGCTTCGGTTTAGGGTTTTCCTTGCCCCATGATGGTCGCAGGGCCATCATGAAGCGGTTGAAATCCTGCAGTTCTGGTGCGTTGGCGTTATGTAGGGTCACCATCCATCTGGCTGTGGCACCCTCTAGGGCTAGGGTCACAACTCGCACTCGGGATCCTTGGGTTTGGAAATCCTGCCCATACTCTTGCAGGTAGGTTAGCACATGTGCCACAAAGAATCCTAATTGTTGCAGATTCTCATCAAGCTTCACCCCAAGGGGGGGGGGGAGTTTCTCTTTCCAGTTGCAGGACCCAGGGCTGGTTAGGAATGGGCGCTGGTGTGTATGCTGCCTGGGGGGGAGGGTTTGCTGGGTCTTCTCCCATTGCTGCTGCACCCTCTGCTTGATAGGCAGGCTCCAGAAGGGGGCTGCCTCCCATGTCCTCATCCACGAAACTGCCCTTTCCGCACCCTTTGGTTGTTTTTTTTCTTTTTAATTGAAAAAGTTTTTCAAATACAGATTTTCCCCCTTTTTTCCCCCCTCCTCCCTAACCCCCTCTCCCCCTCCCCTCCCCCCATGGCTTCTTCAAAATAAAATCATTGATATCAAATTAAATAATACTTTACCATCCTTTTACACCACCCCTCACATGCTAACCATTTCTTTCTAACATTGTTATTATATCCCCCTTATACCATACATTTCAAAGCAACCTTCAGCTATAAAACTATATAATAAATCCTAATTTGGCATTTATTCAACTCATAATCTACCCATTTCCTCCACCCCCATACATATATCTCTTAATTCAAATCTTTTACGTATATTAATATCTGAACCTAACATCCCTTTTCCTAAACTAAACAATCAGTAACCTAACCTACCTCCACCCATTTTCCTACAGGTCTACCATACATAATATTTTAATATCTTTGTTCTTCTGCCCACACCACACCACTAAAAGATATTTCCATATATAAACAAAATCCTCAAATGACTTTAAGTTTGTAATCGATATGATATCTTCTATAATGTCTTTCAACTAGATTATTAATTCCATCGCCCATGTTAGGGTAACATCAAGTTCTAGTTCCAACAGTATATTCAGTATCTTCAATTACCATCTGCCCCCATCAATAATAAATGTTTTCGTATATAAAAAACCACCCGAGTGACTTTATATTTATATTCCATATAGTATCTTCTGTAGTGTCTTTCATCTAGATTATTAATTCCAACCACCATGTTAGGGTAACAACCAGATCTTCTGCAGGCCCCTATCCCATAGTTCTCTTGCCTTATAGCTCAACATATACGTAATCCATTTTTCAAAGAGTCCAAAATAGAAAGTTCCAATCCACTCAGTTAGAGGCCATCTTCCACCCAAAAAGCACAGCACTGCAGAGATCTGTTATTCAGCTATATTTTCATATATCAGCCATCTATAAATCCCGCTTATTATATTTAATCATCTCTTAAGTAACTGGCATTAGACTGTTGTTTAGTCTAAAATGTTTTAGTTTTGAAGAACCTGCTTCTTCTTTTCTTAACTTTTTGTGGTTTAGATCTCCATCCTGGTTGCCTTTCTAGGACTTGTATATCAGCTGATTGATTTCCATGCTGGTCTGTAACTTGATAAGACATCACATTAAAATCCAAAGCCGCCTCTCTTGTATTTATAGGTAATCCAGCTATAACCTCTGAAGGAGAATCCAAAAGCGACTCGTCCGAAAGGGCCTCTGTAACTTGTTGTTTTTCCATTACCTCCATCTCCATCTGCTTAGCCTGGGTTTCAATCTCTTGTTCATTTTGCTTTTCTTTATCCCCCTCCTGTGTTAACACTGATGGCATACATGGAGATGTTGAATCCATTTTAAAAACCTTGTAGTAAAATTCTTCCGCTTTTTCAACAGTATTTAATTGATATCTTTCTCCTTGATATCTCAATATTATACCAACTGGAGCATCCCACCTAAATGGGATGTTTTGTTTCTTTAGCTCAGTCACCAAAAATCCAAATTCCTTTCTGTCTTTTAACATCTTGGACGGCAGCTCTTTATATATCCAAATCTTCCTTCCGTTCATTTCTAGAGTGGAGTTAAAAGACTTTTGCACAATATCATTTCTTATTCCTTTATCAGTAAAGTAAATCACCACATCTCTAGGCAACTGCTTTTGCTTTGCCACCCAATAATTTACTATGTAGGCCTTGTCAATCTTACAGGATACCTCTTCAGGACTAACCTTTAAAATCACAGCCAGAACTTCAGCAGACATCTTTCTCAAATCATCTCTGTTATTTTCCTGTAGTCCCCTCATTCTGACCGCAAATTCCATGAACCTGTATTGCATCATTGTAACTTCTTTTTCAATCCTTTGTTTTATATTATCTGCATTGTAAGTCTCATGATCAGCTTCCTTTTTAGACTTTACTTCTGAGCTATTGTCTTGAATATTTATCAAATCATTTTCAATTCTTTGTATTTTATTTTTCAAGATTCTGGTTCACAATCTCATCATGTCTTGCCATCTCCTCCAAGACAAATTCCTTTAGGTCTTTAAAGCCATTCTTAGTCTGCAAGTTCAAAACTTGTTCATATGGTTTGTAAATGGGGGAGGCCCCCCCACCCCGGCTGCTTGTTTGTCTGGCTTTATCAGTTTTAATGCCATCCTGCCACACAGACAAACTCTTTTTAAAGAAAAAGACTTCTTTCCAAGTGGTATCAATATCAAGTCTCCAAGAAGGAAGAAACATAAAGTAGAAATTTTTCTTTTCAATTCTAGCCAGCACTATTATTTCTGCTACTTTGTAACGTGTTAAACTATTCAGGCGGAAGGACTTTCGCTTTCAGCTTTCTTCTTCTCAAGCCTCAGCCAGTCGCCATTGTAAACTTTTTTTCTTCGCTTTTAAAATCACTCATAGGATTGTTAGAAATACTTGCAATTTAGGGTCCCAAATCTAGATTTCATCCTGTTTGTTTAAACAATCTGTTGATTTTCATTAAATGGATTGGTCCCGTCGCCTGGCTCTGCAAGAAGCAGAGTTCCCCCGAAGCCCGGAGCATTGGCGAGCTGAATAGGGAGCCACATTGTGCTTCCTTCCCAAGAGTAAAAAAAAAAAAACTCTGGGGAGTTCGCAGAAGGCTCTACCTGTCCTCGCCGGCTCTATCTCACGTCTCCTCAAGGAGACAGAGTTTTTCGAGCCGTCTCTCAGCTGTAGAGACAGCTCTTTACAGGCAACGAGGCTGGCGGTCCCGAAAGATCGTCTGGTGACAACGGAAGCCAAACCGGAAGCCCGCGCCCTTTGGTTGTTGTCCTGGCTCCTTTCGGATGTTGAGATTTTCCAAAGTTTCCATCATCAATTGGGTTATATGCCTCTTCAGATAGTCCTCCCTCAAGGGTGCTTCGATCAGTCCCCCCTGGTAATTAAGGGCTTTTAGTTCCAGTTTCCACCCCGGTTTTCGGTTGCCATGGCTGAGGTTGACTCCTCTGGTTCTCTCATCCCAGCCATCTTTCTTCCCAATGCCAATTGACCAGGGGGCTTTTCAGGACTCTCCAGGGTTATCTCATTCTCTCCGATGGGGTGCACAAAATAGGCATCCGACTGGGTGGCGGTTGCTGTCTCTCCCCAGCAATTGGTTTCTCCCCGCTCTCTGCTTTGTTCAGACATGGTTTGCAAGGTCCCCTCAGTAGAGCAAAGATTGCGTCTCTGGGTTGACCGTTTTGCAGATTGTGCTTTCTGTAAGGATAGCCTCTCTTTCCAACTTAAGAAAGTACGAACTCTTGAAACATAGTTGTTCAAAAGGATTCTTTTATTAAGCAGAAGTGACAGCCATCCAGCTAAAGCACAATCTGAATGCCCTTAGGCAAAGCAGTAGGATTAAAGTGGTAGAGACCCCTCCCTTTAGGTCAGAATGCAGATTTCAGCCAATACACAAGTGTGAAGATGTTTTCTTTACTATTTCCTTTGAGAACCCGAACAAACATGCATTCCCACCACTTCCCTTTAAAGTGAGACAACCCACATGGCTATCATATAAATTCCTGCAGGTAAAGGGAATCTCAGGCTTCCTTGGTGCCAGGATATAGGTTGTAAAATATCTGATGACACAAGTCATGCTAGAGAATCGAATCCAAGTGTCCCCCCTCTTCCAACTGAATGGCAGTATCACTTTTAGGGATCTGACATGATAATCAGTTATTTTTGGCCATCCTCAGAAACAACTCCCACTTTTTTATAGATCAGTGTTCCCACACAGTTTGTGAAACTTGATTCCTTCTCCCAAACTGTTGCAACTACAACTCGCAGACTTCACAATTACAAAGGCCAATGACTGGAATTTATGTTAGGCATATCTCAACCACCTTGAAGACGCCACTCAGGAAAGCTGACATAGGAACAGCATCCAATGAACAATTGCAGCATATCCAAATGATCATTTTGCTATTTTTTATGGGAGGCCAAAAGCCTAGAATAATGTTTTTAGGAGTTGATATAGACCAGGGGTCAGCAACCTTAAAGAATCAAAGAGCCACAAAGGTCCTAACCAGAAGCCCCCCGTTCAATTCTGGAGCCAACCAGAAATCCGGTTCCCCCACCATAGAGTCTCCTCCCAGCACGTCATCCTTTTTCCTCTACCTGTCCTAACCGAAAGCCCTATCCCTTGTGGAGCTGACCAACGACAGGGAGCTGCAGCAGAAGGATGAAAGAGCCGCATGCGGCTCCAGAGCCGTGGGTTGCTGACCCCTGATATAGGCTATAAGGTTTGAAAATTGAATAAATGTCCAGTGCAGTTGAGAAGTCATGTACATAAGCAGTTACTTAGCAACTAGGATGAAGTTCAGAAATCATAAGACCTGTGCAACAAGGTTTGTTCATCTAACTTTTTATTATTCTAGGAATTATTCTGATAAGAATGTGCTAGGAGCCTTACTTTTCCTTCAAATCTCAAGTCTCCTTGGTAACTTATTATTTTTTCAAAATAAAAAGGATCCTCTTTTGACCTGTTTACCACTACTTACAATATTCTAAACATTTATGGTTACTTTGAAGTTAAAAAGGACTATGAGAGGTATTTTTCAAAGACTTTTCTCTCTCTGGTTGCATTTTATTGCAAGTAGGTGTGCTTTAAACAATAGAAAGTTATTGTATGTTGGTGTGCAAGATTGTTTCATCTGTGTAAAAGATCTACGTACTGTATTAATGTCTATAGAAGTACGTTGCTTCTTACATGATGTAAGGGTCTTGTGAGCTCACCAATCTCGAATTGAAGTTGCCAAAGATAGCAGAATAACAGAGTTGGAAGGGGCCTTGGAGGTCTTCTAGTCCCACCCTCTGCTCAAGCAGGAGACCCTATACCATCAGGAATGGGAAATCACTTGTTAGGTTTCCTAAAGAGATAATGAGAATTAACAGAATTAACAGAATAATAGGGTTGGAAGGGACTTTGGAGGTCTTCATGGTTGTCCAATCTCTTCTTAAAAACTTCCAACAATGAAGCACCCACAATTTCTGAAGGCCAGTCATTCCACTGATTAATTGTTCTCACTGTCAGGAAATTTCTCCTTATTTCTAGGTTGGTCCTCTCCTTATTTTATTTTATTTTATTTTATTTTATTTTATTTTATTTTATTTTATTTTATTTTATTTTATTATTTTATTTTATTTTATTTTATTTTATTATTATTTTATTTTATTTTATTTTATTTTATTTTATTTTATTTTATTTTATTTTATTTTATTTTATTTTATTTTATTTTATTTTATTTTATTTTATTATTTTATTTTATTTTATTTTATTTTATTATTTTATTTTATTTTATTTCTATACTGCCCTTCTCCTGCGGGACTCAGGGCAGTGTACAGCCAGGATAAAACATAGCATATAAAATTTAAAAACATTTAAAAAAACAAATAATTTTGGCCCAAATTTAAAACAACCCAATTAAAACCGAATTCGATTAAAAAACTGAGAGGATGGGATCAAGCCAGCCTAGCTAGATGGAACAAGTGTGTCTTCAGGGCCCGATGAAAAGTCCGGAGGTCTGGGATCATTCATATCTCTGGGGGTAGGTCATTCCAGAGGGCAGGTGCTGCCACAGAGAAGGCTCTCCCCCTGGGGGTCGCCAGCCGGCACTGCCTGGCTGACGGCACCCTGAGGAGGCCCTCTCTGTGCGAGCGAACCAGTCGGTGGGAGGCTCTCCTTGATTAGTTTCCATCTGTTGTTTCTTGTCCTACCGTCTGGTGCTTTGGAGAATAGGTTGACTGCCCTCTTCTTTGTGGGAGTCCCACAAATATTGGAACGTGTCTATTTATTTCACTGCTATCATATCATATCATGATAGGGCCATGAGTTATAGGCCCCATGAGTTCAATATATGTTTGAGGACAAGAATGACAACATATTGAAATGTATGTGAACTTCTCCCCTGTTCTGTTGGTGTGTTTTATCTCAATCAACTTTGTGTGGGTGTCCTTCAGATTTGCTAAGAGTCAGCCGTTCTGATTCTTTTTCAGCAAGGTTAAAGCTCAAGATGCCTTGAAAATATTTGATTTGAGATAATTTGGTTGGCTTTTTAAAAAGCCCTTTTTAAAGCCAGAACATGGCTCAGAAACTGTCCCGCTCTATGTATGCAAAGCAACTGTGAATGAGAATTGTTTATTTTTATATATATTAAATATCTAGGGAAAAGTCATTGTTTCTTTACCAGCTAGGTCTCCGGTTTTCTCTGTTCAAAAAAGAAAGGGGGAGGGACATGAATGCATCTGTTCTTTGGTCATCCCAAAACTGTAAGTTTCCCCAAAATTGGTGGGTTTCAGCGTAAAAAACTCCTTTGCTGATTATTTTACCCATCAACTCATCCGCTTCATGCTTCTAATCACATGCACAGGAAATCCATTATTTTCTCCCTTTAATATTTAACACAGCTGTACCAAACCCGCTCAGACACCAGTCAGCTACCATCATGTGCCGCTTGTGAGAGCTTTTTTTCTGACGAAAGCTAATTAGCAAACTGTTTTGTAAAGCCAGGTTTTTATCATTTGCTTGGATCTCATAAGAAAGAAAAGATTCTGAAGTCTGCACAAGTACTCTTTTGTTTGGTGAGAGAGATGATTTTTCATGGCTAGCTGGACAATTACCTGCTGCTAAGAGAACTGGGACACCAGGAGAAACAAGAAGACTCTTAACGTGTTGGGGGAGGCAAAGACGGGGGAGAAATGTAATAGGCAGGATCATAAAAGGGTTGGGGGAATGTTTCCCCCCCAAAAGCCTTATGCTTTGGGATTCTGCACTAACAGTTGGATAGAATCGAGATTACGTGAAGGGTTAATACCACTTTACAATGTCTTGGTAATAAGTACCACTCGTAATACTGCATCCAGTTTTGGTCGCCACAATATAAAAAAGACGTTGAGACTCTGGAAAGAATGCAGAGAAGAGCAACGAAGATGATTAGGGGACTGGAGGATAAAAAACAAATGAAGAACAGTTGCTGGAATTGGGTATGTCTAGTTTAATGAAAGAAGGACTAGGGGTGACATGAGAGTAGTGTTCCAACATTTGAGGGGATGCCACAAGAAAGAAGGGGTCAACCTATTCTCCAAAGCACCTGAAGGCAGGACCAGAAGCAATGGGTGGAAACTGAACAAAGAAAGAAGCAACCTAGAACTAAGGAGAAATTTCGTGTCAGTGAGATCTATTAGTGGAACAACTTGCTTCCAGAAGTTGTGGGTGCTTCATCACAGGAGGTTTTTAAGAAGAGATTGGACAGCTACTTATCTGGAATGGTATAGGGTCTCCTTCTTGAGCAGAGGGTTAAACTAGAAGACCTCCAAGGTCCTTCCAAATCTGTTCTTCTGTTATCCTCACTCAAAAGCCAGCAGAAGGTGGATATTTTAGGAATAGGAATAAATAAAGGTAAAGGTTCCCCTCACACATATGGGCTAGTCGTTCCCGACTCTAGGGGGCGGTGCTCATCTCTGTTTCAAAGTTGAAGAGCCAACGCTGTCCGAAGACGTCGCCATGGTCATGTGGCTGGCATGACTCAATGCCAAAGGCGCACGGAACTCTGTTCCCTTCCCACCAAAGGTGGTCCCTATTTTTTTACTTGCATTTTTTACATGTTTTCGAACTGCTAGATTGGCAGAAGCTGGGGCAAGTAACAGGAGCTCACCCCGTTATGAGGCACTAGGGATTTGAACCACTGAACTGCCGACCTTTCAATTGACAAGCTCAGCATCTTAGCCACTGAGCCACTGCGTCCCTTAGGAATAGGAATAGGACTTTCCATTTTTTAAGCTTCGTGACCTCTTTGATGATGGTTAGTGGGATTCATAGCCTGTTTTGTGGCATCCCCATGACAGTATTTTTCTTCTGGGCTGGGAGATAGGTTGAGTTGAGAAAAAGACATTGCTCTGATAAATAAATACATGTTCTGCCCTCAGTTGCTTTGGAGAACAAACACCCTCTTCTCTGAAGGAGCCCCTCAAATACTGGAACTCTGCTATGATGTCACCCCTAGTCCTTCTTTTCACTAGATTAGACAAACCCAATTCCTGCAACCATTCTTCTTGTTTTAGCCTCCTATTTATTTATCCTATTTATTTAAATTCTATTTATGCAATAGACCTTCGGTATATGCACACTTCCCCTTGTGCTTCACTCTTTTGTTTGCTCAACTCCACCAATATATCATTTTACAGAAAATGAGGAATTTTTTCCCCGATATCTTTTGATTATTATTATTTTTAAAGCACTTCTTAAATTAGCATTCATCTGAGTCGGGTGACATTCTCATAAGGAAGAATAATGAAACGGGCTAGCAAACGAGACAAGAAGCATTATGAGATGTGCATTAAAATGAAATTATTTCCCCTTGATCCAAAAAATGTACAGAATAAATCTGTTTTGACAGAATAGGGGGAAATAACCCTCCATCGGAACTGTTTGTACTACTTGGAAATTAATAGAGTATATTTGTATCCCTTTATTTCTAAATGTATTAAGTACTCATTTTGCTTTTGAAAGCTGGATGCATCTGTAACCATCTTGAGAATTGCAGTTCTTTTCAAAAAAAAATAGTTCTTAAGAAAAGAAAGAGAAAGGAAGGGATGTTCTTTTCCAGATGGCAATATTCTTTATGGTGTATTGCTTACTTGATGATTATTAACACTGATTTCTCCTTCAGTTAATTAAGATCTCACATTATGAAGTCCATATATCAGATCCCTAAGAGCTGGAAGAAACCACTAAAAGTTTTAGCCCACTGAGTGATGTGTGGATCTCTATAAATCTCCTGCGTGCTTTGCTCCAGTGGATTTTTTTTATTGGATTAACATAATAAATTACCCTGGCAAATAATCCTAGCACAAAAAAACATATGCATGTTTTAAAATTCCTCAACAAAAGTCCTACACACGCTCACACACACACACGATGGAGAGATGTAATCAACTAGAAATGGTGGAAAATATTTGTAGCTCAGGTGGTGGATGTTGGTGGCGGCTTGTTGTTTTAGTTTCCGAATGTTTTGTCAGCAGGCTAGGAAACATCATCAGCGGAACTTCGGTTGAAGAGTCTTGTTTGAGTTCTCTTCTGCTTTCATAGGTTTTATATAGTCAGTTGATCATGTTGACCTCCAGACAGGGTGACCTCCTCACCAGATGACCCTCACACGGCATGATCAGTTGGTCACGTGACCAACTGACCACATAAGACCTATAAAAGCAGAAGAGAACTCAAACAAGACACTTCAACTGAACTTCTGCTGCAGATGTTTGTTTGTTTGTTTGTTTATTTATTTATTTATTTATTTATTTATTTATTTATTTATTATTTGTTGCCTAGCCTGGTGGTGAAACATTCGGAAACTAAACAAGAAGCTCAGAGAACAAACCACCATCAAGATGTCCACAATAAAAAAAAGATAGGGTGCTATTATATCCTCCATCTTGGCTTTAATCCAGGTAAGCATATTAGTTCTTGCTATAAATGCTTCTAAAGCTGATCCATCATTTACTTCAGCAACAGCTTAATTCTGGTTTTGTTAGGCTGGCTTTCTGTAGGGGTAATTCTGCAGTTCAGCAGAGGAAGATAGCTGCTTCGGAAAGCTAATTTTAGGTATCACGAAAAGAAATTGCTTTTGACGTTATTGTGAAGTTGACCCTAGTCAGAGGGTATCTTCTGTAACAGTAACAGAGTTGGAAGGGACCTTGGAGGTCATCTAGGTCAACCCCCTGCTCACACAGGAGACCTATACTAGGGATTCAAACCACTGAACTGCCGACCTTTCTGCTAGCATTCTACTTCCACCTTGCTTGGTCTCTGCAGCCTGTATATAAGTGTAAGTATTTGTGTGTGTGTACGTGATATAATGGTTTCACCTAAATGACTATTGGCACAAGAAGGGGGATGCACATTTGATGGTGCTTTTGTCATTCTTTTTCACTTGACCCTCCTGCAGATGCCTACCATGTTTTTTGGAGTATAAGACGCACCGGAGTATAAGACACACCTTAGTTTTTGGGGAGGAAAATAAGAAAAAAGCTGATTGGCAGGTGGATCGGCCTCCCGGAATACCCCCAATCAGCTGTTCCCAGAGGTGAATTTTAGCAACAGGTTTGTTGGTTATGACTTCTGTGCCTTGTTTTTTTTTCAGCCTCTGAAATTTCTGAAACTCCTGAAACTTTGTTTCAGAAAAAACTTTTTTTTTGCCCCTGAAAGCCTCCAAACAGAGCTTTAAAAAAAAAAAAAAAAGCCTCTGAAACTTCAGAGGCTTTTTTTCTGAAGCTTTGTTTCAGAGGCTTTTTTTCCTGAAGCTTTGTTTCGGAGGCTTTTTTTCTGAAACTTCATTTCTGAGGCTTTTTTCAGCCTCTGAAACCTCCATTTGAGAGGCTGGGCAGGGCTACATTTGGAGTATAAGATCCATCCAGATTTTTGCCCTCTTTTTTGGGGCGGGGGGGGAAGGTGCATCTTATACTCTGAAAAATATGGTACTTAGTACTGCAATTTATTTATTATTCTTTTCCGATCATTAGTCTGCAAATTATGTGCTTTTGGATTTTTTTTAAGAAACCGCCAAGCTTTGTTGTATGCAGCTTACTCTATTAAGTTGTGTTAAAAATGAGTACCAGTGTGGTCTAGTGATGAAGACACCAGGCACCATGAGTTCTAGTCCTGCCTTAGCCATGGAAGCCAGCTGGAGGACTTTGAGCCCATCACTAGGAGAGAGTGAGTTCTAATCCCGCTTTAGGCATAAAAGCTGGCTGTGTGATCTTGAGCCAGTCACTTGTTTTCAACCCATCCACTTCACAGGGTTGTTGTTGTGGGAAAAATAGGAGGAGGAAGTTGTGTTGGATATGTTCATCACCTTGAGTTATTTGCATAAACAAACAAACAACAAATAGAAACCCCTTGTACGTAGACTGCATTGGCACAACGGAGATTTTGTTTGCTTCTTATATATGCCTTGCTGTATGCATTTCTGAGCCAAGAAGCCATTTTGTTTTAAAAGAATTGTGTGTCTGGTGTCTTCTATATCTTAACATCTCCACTTTCCTAAGATCTGAGCCCCTGGCAGAGGTTCTGTTCTTTCGGTTCCTTCGAAAGAGACTCAGTTGCATTATCTTTCTGAATTAGGAAACATATATATATATATATATATATATATATATATATATATATATATATATATATATGTCTTTTTCTGTTTTTCGTAGGCTTTTATGTGCATATTCTTTCTAGCCAGGTTTTACCTACGTAAGCTAGGTTGTTCTGCAGCTCTGACTGTGTGAAATCTCATTCACCAACCTCAGAGCTCCTCCTCTGCTGACAAACTGCAACTCTGCGTTGCTCTCTGGGAGACTCAGATAGCTATTTCTGCCTTATAAGGCTTCGTCAGTGAGCCACACCCACTTCTCAGATATTCCCCCTGTAAAGGTACAATGTGTCTTTTTCTGTTTTTCGTAGGCTTTTATGTGCATATTCTTTCTAGCCAGGTTTTACCTACGTAAGCTAGGTTGTTCTGCAGCTCTGACTGTGTGAAATCTCATTCACCAACCTCAGAGCTCCTCCTCTGCTGACAAACTGCAACTCTGCGTTGCTCTCTGGGAGACTCAGATAGCTATTTCTGCCTTATAAGGCTTCGTCAGTGAGCCACACCCACTTCTCAGATATTCCCCCTGTAAAGGTACAATGTGTCTTTTTCTGTTTTTCGTAGGCTTTTATGTGCATATTCTTTCTAGCCAGGTTTTACCTACGTAAGCTAGGTTGTTCTGCAGCTCTGACTGTGTGAAATCTCATTCACCAACCTCAGAGCTCCTCCTCTGCTGACAAACTGCAACTCTGCGTTGCTCTCTGGGAGACTCAGATAGCTATTTCTGCCTTATAAGGCTTCGTCAGTGAGCCACACCCACTTCTCAGATATTCCCCCTGTAAAGGTACAATGTGTCTTTTTCTGTTTTTCGTAGGCTTTTATGTGCATATTCTTTCTAGCCAGGTTTTACCTACGTAAGCTAGGTTGTTCTGCAGCTCTGACTGTGTGAAATCTCATTCACCAACCTCAGAGCTCCTCCTCTGCTGACAAACTGCAACTCTGCGTTGCTCTCTGGGAGACTCAGATAGCTATTTCTGCCTTATAAGGCTTCGTCAGTGAGCCACACCCACTTCTCAGATATTCCCCCTGTAAAGGTACAATGTGTCTTTTTCTGTTTTTCGTAGGCTTTTATGTGCATATTCTTTCTAGCCAGGTTTTACCTACGTAAGCTAGGTTGTTCTGCAGCTCTGACTGTGTGAAATCTCATTCACCAACCTCAGAGCTCCTCCTCTGCTGACAAACTGCAACTCTGCGTTGCTCTCTGGGAGACTCAGATAGCTATTTCTGCCTTATAAGGCTTCGTCAGTGAGCCACACCCACTTCTCAGATATTCCCCCTGTAAAGGTACAATGTGTCTTTTTCTGTTTTTCGTAGGCTTTTATGTGCATATTCTTTCTAGCCAGGTTTTACCTACGTAAGCTAGGTTGTTCTGCAGCTCTGACTGTGTGAAATCTCATTCACCAACCTCAGAGCTCCTCCTCTGCTGACAAACTGCAACTCTGCGTTGCTCTCTGGGAGACTCAGATAGCTATTTCTGCCTTATAAGGCTTCGTCAGTGAGCCACACCCACTTCTCAGATATTCCCCCTGTAAAGGTACAATGTGTCTTTTTCTGTTTTTCGTAGGCTTTTATGTGCATATTCTTTCTAGCCAGGTTTTACCTACGTAAGCTAGGTTGTTCTGCAGCTCTGACTGTGTGAAATCTCATTCACCAACCTCAGAGCTCCTCCTCTGCTGACAAACTGCAACTCTGCGTTGCTCTCTGGGAGACTCAGATAGCTATTTCTGCCTTATAAGGCTTCGTCAGTGAGCCACACCCACTTCTCAGATATTCCCCCTGTAAAGGTACAATGTGTCTTTTTCTGTTTTTCGTAGGCTTTTATGTGCATATTCTTTCTAGCCAGGTTTTACCTACGTAAGCTAGGTTGTTCTGCAGCTCTGACTGTGTGAAATCTCATTCACCAACCTCAGAGCTCCTCCTCTGCTGACAAACTGCAACTCTGCGTTGCTCTCTGGGAGACTCAGATAGCTATTTCTGCCTTATAAGGCTTCGTCAGTGAGCCACACCCACTTCTCAGATATTCCCCCTGTAAAGGTACAATGTGTCTTTTTCTGTTTTTCGTAGGCTTTTATGTGCATATTCTTTCTAGCCAGGTTTTACCTACGTAAGCTAGGTTGTTCTGCAGCTCTGACTGTGTGAAATCTCATTCACCAACCTCAGAGCTCCTCCTCTGCTGACAAACTGCAACTCTGCGTTGCTCTCTGGGAGACTCAGATAGCTATTTCTGCCTTATAAGGCTTCGTCAGTGAGCCACACCCACTTCTCAGATATTCCCCCTGTAAAGGTACAATGTGTCTTTTTCTGTTTTTCGTAGGCTTTTATGTGCATATTCTTTCTAGCCAGGTTTTACCTACGTAAGCTAGGTTGTTCTGCAGCTCTGACTGTGTGAAATCTCATTCACCAACCTCAGAGCTCCTCCTCTGCTGACAAACTGCAACTCTGCGTTGCTCTCTGGGAGACTCAGATAGCTATTTCTGCCTTATAAGGCTTCGTCAGTGAGCCACACCCACTTCTCAGATATTCCCCCTGTAAAGGTACAATGTGTCTTTTTCTGTTTTTCGTAGGCTTTTATGTGCATATTCTTTCTAGCCAGGTTTTACCTACGTAAGCTAGGTTGTTCTGCAGCTCTGACTGTGTGAAATCTCATTCACCAACCTCAGAGCTCCTCCTCTGCTGACAAACTGCAACTCTGCGTTGCTCTCTGGGAGACTCAGATAGCTATTTCTGCCTTATAAGGCTTCGTCAGTGAGCCACACCCACTTCTCAGATATTCCCCCTGTAAAGGTACAATGTGTCTTTTTCTGTTTTTCGTAGGCTTTTATGTGCATATTCTTTCTAGCCAGGTTTTACCTACGTAAGCTAGGTTGTTCTGCAGCTCTGACTGTGTGAAATCTCATTCACCAACCTCAGAGCTCCTCCTCTGCTGACAAACTGCAACTCTGCGTTGCTCTCTGGGAGACTCAGATAGCTAGCTTAGCTATCTGAGTCTCCCAGAGAGCAACGCAGAGTTGCAGTTTGTCAGCAGAGGAGGAGCTCTGAGGTTGGTGAATGAGATTTCACACAGTCAGAGCTGCAGAACAACCTAGCTTACGTAGGTAAAACCTGGCTAGAAAGAATATGCACATAAAAGCCTACGAAAAACAGAAAAAGACACATTGTACCTTTACAGGGGGAATATCTGAGAAGTGGGTGTGGCTCACTGACGAAGCCTTATAAGGCAGAAATAGCTATCTGAGTCTCCCAGAGAGCAACGCAGAGTTGCAGTTTGTCAGCAGAGGAGGAGCTCTGAGGTTGGTGAATGAGATTTCACACAGTCAGAGCTGCAGAACAACCTAGCTTACGTAGGTAAAACCTGGCTAGAAAGAATATGCACATAAAAGCCTACGAAAAACAGAAAAAGACACATTGTACCTTTACAGGGGGAATATCTGAGAAGTGGGTGTGGCTCACTGACGAAGCCTTATAAGGCAGAAATAGCTATCTGAGTCTCCCAGAGAGCAACGCAGAGTTGCAGTTTGTCAGCAGAGGAGGAGCTCTGAGGTTGGTGAATGAGATTTCACACAGTCAGAGCTGCAGAACAACCTAGCTTACGTAGGTAAAACCTGGCTAGAAAGAATATGCACATAAAAGCCTACGAAAAACAGAAAAAGACACATTGTACCTTTACAGGGGGAATATCTGAGAAGTGGGTGTGGCTCACTGACGAAGCCTTATAAGGCAGAAATAGCTATCTGAGTCTCCCAGAGAGCAACGCAGAGTTGCAGTTTGTCAGCAGAGGAGGAGCTCTGAGGTTGGTGAATGAGATTTCACACAGTCAGAGCTGCAGAACAACCTAGCTTACGTAGGTAAAACCTGGCTAGAAAGAATATGCACATAAAAGCCTACGAAAAACAGAAAAAGACACATTGTACCTTTACAGGGGGAATATCTGAGAAGTGGGTGTGGCTCACTGACGAAGCCTTATAAGGCAGAAATAGCTATCTGAGTCTCCCAGAGAGCAACGCAGAGTTGCAGTTTGTCAGCAGAGGAGGAGCTCTGAGGTTGGTGAATGAGATTTCACACAGTCAGAGCTGCAGAACAACCTAGCTTACGTAGGTAAAACCTGGCTAGAAAGAATATGCACATAAAAGCCTACGAAAAACAGAAAAAGACACATTGTACCTTTACAGGGGGAATATCTGAGAAGTGGGTGTGGCTCACTGACGAAGCCTTATAAGGCAGAAATAGCTATCTGAGTCTCCCAGAGAGCAACGCAGAGTTGCAGTTTGTCAGCAGAGGAGGAGCTCTGAGGTTGGTGAATGAGATTTCACACAGTCAGAGCTGCAGAACAACCTAGCTTACGTAGGTAAAACCTGGCTAGAAAGAATATGCACATAAAAGCCTACGAAAAACAGAAAAAGACACATTGTACCTTTACAGGGGGAATATCTGAGAAGTGGGTGTGGCTCACTGACGAAGCCTTATAAGGCAGAAATAGCTATCTGAGTCTCCCAGAGAGCAACGCAGAGTTGCAGTTTGTCAGCAGAGGAGGAGCTCTGAGGTTGGTGAATGAGATTTCACACAGTCAGAGCTGCAGAACAACCTAGCTTACGTAGGTAAAACCTGGCTAGAAAGAATATGCACATAAAAGCCTACGAAAAACAGAAAAAGACACATTGTACCTTTACAGGGGGAATATCTGAGAAGTGGGTGTGGCTCACTGACGAAGCCTTATAAGGCAGAAATAGCTATCTGAGTCTCCCAGAGAGCAACGCAGAGTTGCAGTTTGTCAGCAGAGGAGGAGCTCTGAGGTTGGTGAATGAGATTTCACACAGTCAGAGCTGCAGAACAACCTAGCTTACGTAGGTAAAACCTGGCTAGAAAGAATATGCACATAAAAGCCTACGAAAAACAGAAAAAGACACATTGTACCTTTACAGGGGGAATATCTGAGAAGTGGGTGTGGCTCACTGACGAAGCCTTATAAGGCAGAAATAGCTATCTGAGTCTCCCAGAGAGCAACGCAGAGTTGCAGTTTGTCAGCAGAGGAGGAGCTCTGAGGTTGGTGAATGAGATTTCACACAGTCAGAGCTGCAGAACAACCTAGCTTACGTAGGTAAAACCTGGCTAGAAAGAATATGCACATAAAAGCCTACGAAAAACAGAAAAAGACACATTGTACCTTTACAGGGGGAATATCTGAGAAGTGGGTGTGGCTCACTGACGAAGCCTTATAAGGCAGAAATAGCTATCTGAGTCTCCCAGAGAGCAACGCAGAGTTGCAGTTTGTCAGCAGAGGAGGAGCTCTGAGGTTGGTGAATGAGATTTCACACAGTCAGAGCTGCAGAACAACCTAGCTTACGTAGGTAAAACCTGGCTAGAAAGAATATGCACATAAAAGCCTACGAAAAACAGAAAAAGACACATTGTACCTTTACAGGGGGAATATCTGAGAAGTGGGTGTGGCTCACTGACGAAGCCTTATAAGGCAGAAATAGCTATCTGAGTCTCCCAGAGAGCAACGCAGAGTTGCAGTTTGTCAGCAGAGGAGGAGCTCTGAGGTTGGTGAATGAGATTTCACACAGTCAGAGCTGCAGAACAACCTAGCTTACGTAGGTAAAACCTGGCTAGAAAGAATATGCACATAAAAGCCTACGAAAAACAGAAAAAGACACATTGTACCTTTACAGGGGGAATATCTGAGAAGTGGGTGTGGCTCACTGACGAAGCCTTATAAGGCAGAAATAGCTATCTGAGTCTCCCAGAGAGCAACGCAGAGTTGCAGTTTGTCAGCAGAGGAGGAGCTCTGAGGTTGGTGAATGAGATTTCACACAGTCAGAGCTGCAGAACAACCTAGCTTACGTAGGTAAAACCTGGCTAGAAAGAATATGCACATAAAAGCCTACGAAAAACAGAAAAAGACACATTGTACCTTTACAGGGGGAATATCTGAGAAGTGGGTGTGGCTCACTGACGAAGCCTTATAAGGCAGAAATAGCTATCTGAGTCTCCCAGAGAGCAACGCAGAGTTGCAGTTTGTCAGCAGAGGAGGAGCTCTGAGGTTGGTGAATGAGATTTCACACAGTCAGAGCTGCAGAACAACCTAGCTTACGTAGGTAAAACCTGGCTAGAAAGAATATGCACATAAAAGCCTACGAAAAACAGAAAAAGACACATTGTACCTTTACAGGGGGAATATCTGAGAAGTGGGTGTGGCTCACTGACGAAGCCTTATAAGGCAGAAATAGCTATCTGAGTCTCCCAGAGAGCAACGCAGAGTTGCAGTTTGTCAGCAGAGGAGGAGCTCTGAGGTTGGTGAATGAGATTTCACACAGTCAGAGCTGCAGAACAACCTAGCTTACGTAGGTAAAACCTGGCTAGAAAGAATATGCACATAAAAGCCTACGAAAAACAGAAAAAGACACATTGTACCTTTACAGGGGGAATATCTGAGAAGTGGGTGTGGCTCACTGACGAAGCCTTATAAGGCAGAAATAGCTATCTGAGTCTCCCAGAGAGCAACGCAGAGTTGCAGTTTGTCAGCAGAGGAGGAGCTCTGAGGTTGGTGAATGAGATTTCACACAGTCAGAGCTGCAGAACAACCTAGCTTACGTAGGTAAAACCTGGCTAGAAAGAATATGCATATATATATATATATATATATATATATGTTTTTCTTCTAGCCAGGTTATATATATATAAAAGTGAGAATGGGATAGCATAGGACAGGCTTCTGTGGGGCAAGCCTCATGGAGAGAAGTGGCTAGAAAGCCTGAGGGAGAGAAGGGGATAGGATAGGAGATGTTTTTGTGGGGCAAGGATGAAGAAGAGAAGGGGAGAGGAGAGGCCTCTGTGGGGCAAGCCTGAGGGAGAGAAGGGGAGAGGAGAGGCCGATCATAACTACTCATTAATTTTCAAACTCTAAGTGTCGATTTATCAAGCCCGATCACATAATTTCATAGCGGAGCACGGGTATTCAGCTAGTGCACCATAAAACTTTCTTCTAAAAAACTAAAAAAACCAGCCTACCAAACAATTGTTCAAATGTTTTAATTCACATCATTTGCATGCTTTTATTTGCTATTTTCCCCACCATATTAACTAGTAATGTGTTAAATGCACTGGTGTGACATCTTTCCCTATAAAGGGACTCAGGACAATTTATAATTTTTGAACAAGTTTAAAATATAAGTTATTGTTACGAGTAAATGCCTAACTGTGTATATACCATTGCATAGACTGACCCACTGATCCCTCCTCCCTCACTTAGCCCTTCCCATAACCCCTCCTTACCTTGACTCCACCTCCTCCATATATAAGGCTGTGCGCAGAAGTCCAGGACCAGTTCAAAATGAGTATCTGAATAGAAAGAAATGGAGTAAATAAATACATTGAACTCAAAGCCTATCGTGTCTGTGATTATTGGGCAAGATCCTTGGAAAACTTACTTATCAAAATGGTAGCAGAGGACGGTTATGCCCAATAAACAGAACCAAAATCGGAAATGGAAGGAAGGATGAACACAAGGTCCACCACCAGGCTGATGGCAGAGCTGGAGGAACTGGACCAAACAAACAGAAGTGTGAGGCCAAAAGAAAGTGCAGCCAGGCATGCCAGAGACAGTCACCTGAGAGAGATGAACTAAAGGACATCATACAGAAAATGATAGACGCCTCCATAAGCAAGGATGAACTCATCGCGAAGCTCCGGGACCTTCTAGATGACCAGGGAGCAGCGATGAGCCCCCAGGAGCAAGACCACGAGGCTGCCAGACCGGTAAGACAGAGATACCCCCTGGCAGAGGCCCAAGAGCCAAACGGTTCCATTTTCGAGCCATGCCCCGGGCGGCCATCTTGGGATGGCCACCAACCAATAGGGAGCCAGGATTCAAATCCAATGGCGCCAAATGAAAGAAACCCCAGAACAAATGGGGGAACAGCCAAAGGCACCCCAGAAGGGACACACCAAGGCATCTGGAGCTCGCCTCACGAGCTCGAAGCCAGAAAGACACCCGAGGCCCCAGCAGCCACGATAGGCCCTGCACGCAACCCCTTCACGCCAGCCACGCACCCCAGAGACACCACCGCGAACCGAGGGGGCTACGGGGGGGCCATCGATGATAGCACACACCCCCAGATACTCCACACGATGACCAGCCCCCACGAAGACAACCGCAAGGCACCAACTACGTTTGAATCATGCAGATGGCAGGACTCGAACCCAGCACCCGCAGCACCAAGCATAAGAGGCCCGAGGGGAAGAGGCCACACCTGCTACTCAACCCCCATGCGGCCTCCGCCTGGCCTACTCACGTGCCCAGGGACCAGCAATCAAGGATCGGGGCCCACCGCAGCCACCACGCCTCAGAACCCCAGAAGTCCTCGACTTACGACCGCCTCGCCTCCTCAACTCTCTCCAGCTACCTGCATGGATCCGGATGCCCAGCAATGGATGCCTGCCTCCAGAGATGAAGCCGGACACCCCAGGAGTGAGATGGGACCCCCAACTGGAGGCCTAAGAGCAGCAACAGCCAGCCACTCCCCCATCGGCTACAGTAACGAAATGGGCCTCGCACATGCTCAGTTGGCTCCAGCAAGAAGAGAAGGAGGGAACATAAATCCAGGTCTGTACAGAGCTGCAAACTGCATACCCAAGCCATATTGTGAGTTCCCTCACCTGAGACACCATGGGCAGCAACAGACTGTGAGTAATTCATCACACAACTCAGGGAATTTACCAGCTAACTTTCCCACCCTTAAATTAGATGGATCGAACCTTATGCAGTGGAATCACCAACTCCAGGTTTTATTTTTAAAAGAGGATCTACTGTTTTTAGTTGATGACCCCCCCACAAAACCTTGGACTTTAGAAACAGATTGCTTGCATCACAGGGCTTACTATTTAATTATAGCAAGTATCCCACCAGGTGTATACCCCAGCCTAAGCCATTATCTGACTATGTCTGAGATACAGCAGATAATATTTAATCTGTTCTATAGTAAAAGCACTGCCACCACAGCAAGGATATCCAGGGAATTCCACTCTGCCAGGCATAAAGCAGGGACTCCCATGGGTGAACATATACTGAACCTGAATGCCACAAGAACTGAACTGATACAAAGAGGGGAGGATATATCCGAAGAGAGCATGAAGAGCATTGTCATTAACTCCCTGGACTCCAGCTGGGACAATTTTATAATGCAGCTGGGTAGCATAAGCTTAGGCCACCTCACACTCGAGTCACTGACAAATAGGATAATAGCAGAAGATAGCTTAAGGAGGGACCGCTCCATCAGCCGCAGGGACAGCAGGCCAACTAAGAAAGTTGAGTTCCAAACCAGGAACCTAGACCACCCAGAATGCTTCACTTGTGGCTCAAAGAACCACTACAAACGGGATTGCCCAAGAAACTCAAGGGGAAGGGACCACACCTACCAAAGGGAAAGGGAAGGCAGGAGGCCGGGGCTCCCCGATAGATCCCCATCAGACAACAGATACAGGCGCAGAGACTCCCCCGACCCAAGGAACAGAAGGGGAAGTAGGGACAGCTCTAGGGAAAGCCGACCAGGGTCCATGTATGGGATCTGGGAGAACACACCCACCCACCCACAAACTAGAGAAGGAGAAGCATGGCTCATCGACTCGGGAGCCACCAACCACACAACTCATGACATAAAGATACTGACCTCATTCACAGAGGAAAACTACCACATTAAGGTGGCCAATCAAAACAAGGTCCTAGTGACAGGGAGAGGAAACACGTTCATAAGCGGAATAGGCAAAGTAGAGGGGGTATTACTCATACCTGAAATACCCCACAACATTTTAGCACCGCTTAAACTGAGCAAGGACATGGGCATAGAGACCACCTTCAAAGAGGGAGAAGCCTACCTGACCAGAGACAGGGAAAGCATCGGCAAAATAGTCATTGATGGAGGAGTAACATACCTCCACCCTAAAAGGAATAACCAGACCCAAGTTATCGCCCAACTAGAAAACACTGAGAATAAAGTCAACACCCACGTTGAGGCAGAGGGGGGCAGGGAAGACGACCCCACCGAAGACAACACGACACACAGAGGGAAATTGCTAATAGGCAAACCCATTCACGATAACTGCGCCCATTTGCTACATAGAAAATTGGGCCATGCCAGCTTCCCAGTCATCCAAAAAATGACAGAATGTACCAGTGATTTGAAAATAAAAAACTGCAAAAACTACTTAGAGTGTTCTATATGTAAATCATCTAAGTTAAAAACCAAACCCAGACCTAGAAAAGCCACCCGTACTACCAATTCTATCTTCCACCTGGTACATATGGACATTGTGGGCCCCATGAAGCCCTCTATAAAATACAAAAGGAGATATTTTCTGACAATAGTGGACGACTACAGCCGCTATGGCTTTGTGTATACCATTAATCATAAAGACGAGGTATTCCAAAAATTTAAAGAGTTTTATAAGAGAGTGGAAACGCAACACAACACAAAGATAAGGCAAATAATGACAGATAGGGGGTCTGAGTTCTTATCGAGGGAATTCTCAAACTGGTCAAAGATGCACGGGATAATACACTACAAGACTTCCCCCTTTTCCGCGTTCCAAAATGGAGTCGTAGAGAAGAGGAATGGAGTCCTACAAACAATGATGAGATGCGCCCTAGAGGATGCGGGGCTAGGACAGCCATTCTGGGCGGAAGCTCTCAACTACTCAAATTATACGCTGAACAGACTCTGGTCTAGCGTAATAGGGAAAACACCTTATGAGGTGATGTACGACCGAAAATCAAAGATTGCGCACCTGCACATATTTGGAGTCACGGCGGATGTGCACATCCCCAGGCAACTGAGGCAAAAAGGAGACAAGGTCTCCAGGAGATTAAGGTTCATGGGGTACGAACCAGGCACAAAAGGCTAGAGATTCATTGACAGGGACAACAGGTTCATCGTATCCAGAACAGCGGTGTTCCACGAGAACGCCAACTGGTCTAAGATACACCTCAACGAGACACTCATCAGACAGGAAGACACAAACGAATCAAGGGACAAAAGCAAACCCATCACTTTAGAAGCAAATACACAAGACAGACAAAGACCAAGACACCATGAGGTAGCCACCAAGGGGTGGAAGGAAGACCACCCCATCATCAAGATAGACACGGTCACAGAGAAGGAGGCCAAATACATGCACGACACCGACACAAGACCCATGAGACCTATCAGACCCAACAGAAACAAAATGCCCAAGAGATTTGAAGATTATGTCATGTCCAAATAGAACAACACCCAACTCATACGAAGAAATCATTAGTCTGCCACAGGTAGAGAGAGATAAGTGGGAGCAAGCTATGGAAAGGGAGATGGCTAGCCTGCGCGAACTGAACGTGTACACCCCCTCTAAGGTCCCAGCCGATAAGACACTCATAGGCACGAAGTGGGTTTTCAAAATCAAGGAACTCGAAGACAACAAGGCCCTCTACAAGGCTAGACTCGTAGCTCAGGGGTTCGCCCAAAGGTATCCAGACGACTACACGGATACCTACTCACCCACAGTTAGGGCAGAAAGTGTCAAAAGCGCCCTAGTAGTTGCATCTATCTTAGGTCTAGAAGTCTACCAATTTGACGTTCAAACCGCATACCTCCATGCGAAGTTAGACAAAGAAATATATGTCAGGGCACCCCCAGGGAAAGGCGCAAAAGAGGGAGTCACTTGGCTACTAAACAAAAGTTTGTACGGTTTAAGACAGTCCGGGAAAAGATGGTATGAATGCCTAGCCAAAACACTCAGGGACATGGGTTTTACCGCCACATCAGCAGACCTCTGCCTCTTCGCCAAGAGGGAGGGCACATCGGTCGAATACGCACTCGTTTACGTAGACGACATCCTGTACATGGGGCAGCACAAGCAAAATTGCGATAAATTCGCCAGAGAACTGGGGAAACAATTCACACTCAAGACCCTAGGGAAAGTCAATAAATATCTAGGAGTACAAATCGAGAAAACAGAGAACGGGTTCAAGGTTTCTCAAAAGGAGAAAATATTAGAACTTATACATAGATGCAACATGAGGGACGCTAAGTCATGCGAAACCCCCATGCAAACAGACTTCTTGAAACATATGCACGAAGAGGGGGAGTCATTTAAGGACAACACCTTGTATAGATCTGTCATTGGATCCCTCCTGTATATTGCCAATTGGACAAGGCCAGATATCAGCTTAGCTGTTAATTTATTATCCAGACATGTCAGTGAACCCAAGGTATACCACTGGGAAGGGGTGAAGCGAGTAATCAGGTACCTGAAACATAGCATAGACGCGTACCTATGCCTGGAACCATCCAAATCCAAAGAACCGGCGCTGACCTGCTATGCGGACGCTGACTGGGCAGGTGATACCAAGAGCAGGAAAAGCACATCAGGTTACGTGTTCCTCATCAATAACTGCCCAGTATACTGGTATACCGGCAAACAGAACCTGGTTGCCACATCCACGGCAGAAGCAGAGTACATCTGCCTATCAAAGGCAGCTAACAATTTAGTGTGGTTCGATGACCTGCTCTCTGAAATATGGACCGAACCGGCTTACCCTATAACTATCCACGAGGACAATAAAGCAGCCATAGACATCTCCAACGCAGAAGCAGTGGGTCAGAGGTCCAGACATATCGACATCAAGCATAAGCATGTCAGGCAGTTATCAAATGTAGGTTTTATTAGGGCCGTACATTGTGAAACCTCTGAGCAAGTCGCGGACATTCTAACGAAACCATTACCAAACAAGCAACACACATATCTCACATCAAAACTGGGGGTGACCATGTTGGGTACAGAATCAACCCCGAATGTTAGGCATTTAGAGGGGGATTTGTTACGAGTAAATGCCTAACTGTGTATATACCATTGCATAGACTGACCCACTGATCCCTCCTCCCTCACTTAGCCCTTCCCATAACCCCTCCTTACCTTGACTTCACCTCCTCCATATATAAGGCTGTGCGCAGAAGTCCAGGACCAGTTCAAAATGAGTATCTGAATAGAAAGAAATGGAGTAAATAAATACATTGAACTCAAAGCCTATCGTGTCTGTGATTATTGGGCAAGATCCTTGGAAAACTTACTTATCAGTTATAGAGAACTGTTTGAGGCAAGAAGAAGGAAGATGCAACAAAGATGCAAGATGAATAAGTACTGGCATCAAATAAATAACGGAAAGAAGGAAGTTAAAAAGTATAGGAGGAAAGAGTAAATAATTACACACTCCAACTGTTTTTGCTTTAGAGAGGGATTTTTATTGTCCCCAAACTGCACTGTGCACTCGTTTAAAATAATAATAATAATAATACTAATGAATTCAGCATAGTGCTGGTTTCTCTAAATTGCTTATGGTCGGTTCACAATGGGCCTTTAGTTCCTTACAGACCAAACGGTAGGAAGCAAATCTATACATAGAATTTCATTTCTGGCGAATGGAGGGATTTCGGAAGGATTAGCTTTATTAGCAGCCAGAGAAATATGATCACGTTATTAACACTTAACTAGGCAAGGGAGTGAAAGTAGAGTCATGAAGACACCTCAAGGCAGACTCTCCGCAAATCATCATCTCTTCTGCGTGTTGTTTGAGACCCCAAATAGCCTAGTGGATTTGTGCATTTATGCACTTACAATGAGTCCTTGCCTTACAACAGTTCATTTAGTGACCATTCGAAGTTACAATGGCAGTGAAAAAAGTTACTTAGGATCATTTTACGACTGTGGCAGCATCCCCAGGGTCACGTGATTGACATTCAGATGCTTGACAGCTGACTCACATTTATGATGGCTGTTCTCTTGCAGACATTTCACAACCAAACTAGGTAATATCATCAGTGCTAGTCAGTGCTATTGTTAGCCTGGTGGCGCAGCAGACTAAACTGCTGCTGTTAAAGTAGCACTTAGCTGCCAGCTGCCTGCAATTACTGTGAGTTCAAATCTCACCAGGCTCAAGGTTGACTCAGCCTTCCATCCTTCCGAGGTAGGTAAAATGAGGATCCGAATTGTGGGGGCAATAAGCTGACTTTGTATAAAAGGGGGGGGGCAAAAGCCCTACTAAGCAGGTATATACAAAAGTATGAAGGCTATTGCTTAACGCATTGTAAGCCGCCCTGAGTCTCCGGAGAAGGGCGGCATATAAATCGAACCAATAAATAAATAAATAAATGTTACCTAGTTTGGGTCACCAAACATCTACAAGAAAACAAGCAAGCTCAGAGAGCACCAAGGAGCCCTCAACCATGATACTAACTTAACGACTGCAGTGATTCACTTAACAATTGTGTCAAGAAAGATTGTAAAATGGGACAAAATTCACTTAACAACTGTCTCACTTAGCAACATAAATTTTGGGTTCTGTTGTGGACTATTTGTAATCCCAACACCCATTTGCAGACTTAATGGGTAAAATGGGTAAAATGAAATGACATTTAAAGAATGGATAGTTGCCATTCAAAAACAGAAATCCACTGGAACTTATCAGAATCCAGAAATGTATATCTTAAAGCAGGGGTGGGCAAATGTGGCTCTTTTACAACCTGTGGACTTCAACTCCCAGAATTCCTGAGACAACTGTCTCAGGAATTCTGGGAGTTGAAGTCCACAGGTTGTAAAAGGGCCATATTTGCCCACCCCTGTCTTAACTGAATTAAAAATTGGATCTCTACCTTCGAAGGAGCTGTAAAATTGAACACCGAATTGTAAGTCAAGTAAACAGGAACTTTGCAGCCACTCAGAGTAGACTTAGAGAGTTGCTTTCCTTCTGTTGCCAAAACCGTATCAGTCAGGCATAAGACAAAGGTAGAAGCACATTTTGCAAATTTTTGCAGAAATCCCAAGAGCCAGACTGGGTTGCCAGCTCATTGATATGTGAAGTTAAAATTAATTAAGTATGTCCAATTGTCTGTCTCTGCTAGTATAATTTACTTCCCCCTGCCAAATTACTGCATAACAAACAAGCAAAAAATCAACAATAATTATTCTGCCTTCAATTTAGGCTGATTTTTAAAACATTCTTTTGAGAATTTTGAGAACCGGAAGTGTAACGGTGTGTTTTCTAATTAAGTGAAATTCTGTGAGGATTGATATATCTCGAGGATGTCATTATACTGGGTGTATCATATGGCAGCTTTTATATAGTAACACTGAGAATTATATTATTTGTTACTGATCTTCCTTACCTAGACTGATCTGTGAGCCTTTTGTGCTGATCATCAGAAAAAACAAAGCCTTAATATCAGAATAAACACCCCTCTATATTTCTTTTACAGAAGAGAAATTCCAGACCAAGAAATTGTTCAGGGAAATGAAACTCCCTTGTAATAACTGTGCAAAATAAAGATAAGGCTAGTGTTCCTACTGGAACCTATCGTACCTATCATTTTTATGCCTTCCTTCTATCCTATTGATCATGTGTTTCAATTCCATTCAAGTAGATTAAAAAAAACTTCAGCCAATCTAAATCTAATTGGGAATGTGGTCTAAATGTATTTTTCCACCAATATTCCATTAGAAGACATGGATGTGAAGCTGGAAGACAAACAATATCAGAGTGCACACAGTGTGATGATTTTGAGACAACCCAGGAGCAAAATACAGTAAACAGGTTTGCCTTTCAAATACAGGTTTATCTACAAGGAATATATACATATGTGTACTAGGCAAAGTCAGGCAATCAATCATCAACTACAGCACGGAACCACAGATGGAGAGAGAGATACGCCCTCATAGGGCCTGTCTTATATTACAGACTCTTAAAGTGGTAGCAGTCAAATAACCCTGCTGACTCATTCTCATTGCATCATCATTTCAGTCTTACAGCATTACAGCATTACAACATTACAGAAGCTGGTCAGCTATTCAATCATCAGTACCCTGACTCTCCTCCCATTTAAAGCAGAACAGCTGAATGTTTTAACATATTCATGATGCTTTCTATCTCTATTATGTACATGCCTCCTGCTTCGGTTTCTACTCTCACTGCGACAAACACTACTTAGTACCATTACTACTGCTGCTGCTGCTGGAACTGCTCGTAATTTCATTTTTTTTAAATGACTCTGTACACTCTGTCTCATTACTTTCTATTACGTCATTCTCACCATGTCTTGGCTGGATTCCTTCACTTTCCCTTTTCACTAGCTCAGTTTTCTCCGTTTGGTTTCTCTGTCTGCCTGACATTCTTTTTACCTTCCTCCATTTATCTTGGTTTTCCTTAGGCAATGACCATATCTCTTGGTATCTCTTATGAGGTTCATTACAAATACTACCTACTCTAACCCCACTTGCAGTGAACCACTCAGGAGGTATACTTTTATTACAACTTTCAGGTCTCCTAGGTATAACTCTGTTTGTTTGCCTTGAATTTTTCTTACTTACAGGATACACCCTGGACTTTGACTCCTTAACATACAGCACAATCTAAATACACATTGCATTTCTTTATCCTAAATCCCTCAGCTAGGTCTGGCACCTTCTGCAGTACTCTAAAACTTGCATGCCTCAATCTCCTGTGCAATAAATGTATACAATTGTCATGTGTGGGAGTGTTTGTAAATGTCCATGCACAACCATTCTCCTGCCTTCCTAGAATGTATAGATTATCCTGCTTAACACTTCGTGCACAAATTCTTCCACCTTTTCTTATGGAGCCTTTGGGACTATGCACCCAGGCATAACTGCCAAATGTTCTTAGGTGAGCCAATGAAGGTTTTCTTCCAAATATAAGATAATATTCCAAAGAGAAGGGAAGGGAAGGGAAGGGAAGAGGAGGGGAAGGGAAGGATCTTGGAGGTCTTCTAATTTATCCCCTTTCTCAAGCAGGAGACCCTATACCATTTCAGACAAATGGCTGTCTGATGTCTTTTTAAAAGCCTCCAATGTTGGATCATTCACAACTTCTGGAGGCAAGTTGTTCCACTGATTAATTGTCCTCACTATCAGGAAATTCCTCCTTCATTCCAGGTTGCTTCTCTCCTTGACTAGTTCCCATCTACTGCTTCTTGTCCTGCCTTCAGGTGCTTTAGAGAACAGATGAACCCCCTCTTCTTTGTGACAGCCCCTTAATTATTGGAACTTCTTTTGCTATAAAGTCAACTGAAGGGTCACTTTTTATCAGATGATCATTTTGAAATCATGAGAGAAGTAAGTGATATGTTCATCCCTTTTACACTGACAGAGAGAGAGAGAGAGAGAGAGAGAGAGAGAGAGAGAGAGAGAGAGAGAGAGAGAGAGAGAGAGATTGTCAGATCCCTAAAAGTGATACTGCCATTCAATTGGGGGGGGGGGGGGCTGAATTCAATTTATTTGCATTGCCTGTGTCAATGGATATTTTACAACCTATATCCTGACACCAAAGAGCCATGAGATTTCCTTACCTTTGAGAATGTTTATGGCGGCCATGTGGATTGTTTCACTTTAAAGGGTAATGGAGGATAGCAATGGGAATACATGTTTATCCGGTTCTCAGGGCAGCTAGTAAAGAAAACATCTTCACACTTGTGTATTGGCTAAATTCTGCATTCTGGCTAATTGGAAGGGTCTCTACTGCTTTAATCCTACTTGTCTTGCCTAAGGGCATTCAGACGTTGCTTTGACCATTGCTGTCACTTCTGCTTAATAAAAGGTTCCTTTTGAAATACTCCATTTCAAGAGTTTTCACTTTCTTAAGTTGGAAGGAGAGGCGATCCTTACAGAAAGCACAATCTGCAAAACGGTCATCCCAGAGAAGCAATCTTTGCTCTACTGAGGGGACCCTGCAAACCATGTCCGAACAAAACAGGGAACAGAGAGAAGTCGAATACTGGGGGGAGACAGCAACCGCCACCCAGTCGGATGCCTGTTTCTTGCACCCTATCGGAGAGGATGAGATAACCCTGGAGGATCCTGAAAAGCTCCGCTGGTCAATTGGCATTGGGAAGAAAGATAGCTGGGATGGGGGAACCAGAGGAGTCACCCTCAGCCATGGTAACCGAAAACCAGGGTGGAAACTGGAGCTAGAAACCCTCTCTGACCAGGGGAAACTAACTGAAGCACCATTGAGAGAGGATCATCTGAAGAGGCATATTGGTGGTGGAAACTTTGGAAAATCTCAACATCTGAGGGGAGCCAGAACAGCAACCAAGGAGCACTGAAAGGGCAGCAGCCGAGGATGATGCCGGTGGGGGGGCATCTCCCTCGGGAACCCACCAATCAAGCAGATGGCACAGCAGAAGTGGCAGAGGACCCAGAAAACCCTCCCCCCTGAGCAGCACGCACACTGGCACCCATTCCCAACCAGCCCCGAGCCCCGCAACTGGAAAGAGAAACTCCCTCCCCTGGGGTGAAGTTTGATGGGGATCCACAACAATTAGGATTCTTTGTGGCACATGTGCTCACCTACATGCAAGAGTACGGGCGTGTTTTCCAAACCCAAGGCTCCCGAGTGCAAGTTATTACCCTAGCTCTGGAGGGAGCCGCTGCCAGATGGATGGACACCCTGCATAAAGCCAACACACCAGAACTGCGGGACTTCGAACATTTCATGATGGCCATGCAACGACATTTTGGGGACCCCTTTGCAGATCGCAAAGCATGCGACCGCATTAAGGTGGTGAATCAGGGGCGATGGCCAGTAGCAGAGTATACTGAAAAATTCCAAGACTTCGCGTGTTGTGTGAACTGGCCAGAGGACATTTTGGTGAGCAGTTTCAAGGATGGGCTGAGTGATGATCTATACAATGCCTGCATGGCCCAAGGTGCACCGAATCACCTACATAAGTTATACCTCACCGCCAAAGAAGCCGAGATCAATATGGCCAGAAACCAGTACCAAACGGGGCGAGCGTGGAAGATATCCCCACCCCAATGGAAGCAAGAGTCCATCAAACCACAAACTGCATTTTCTCCAAAATCCTCAGCCTGTTTCAAGTGTGGAAAGGAAGGGCACCGAGCTGCAGATTGATCCTTACAGAGATCTTCAGTTATTTTGTGCCAGCCTCTCAATGTTCATAATCAATTTCTATACTGGGGCAACTGCTGTGGAGATAGATATTGTCTCCCAAAGGACCATATTTTGTCATTAACAAGACTCAGGAAACATCTGGATGTTGTGTTGTTGGAAATAGTCCAAGATCACTTGAGCCAAAGTGCACAAGCCAATCTCATCACTCTCTAGATCCTCTCTTTTAATCAGCAAGGAAGTCCTTTGAGCTGTCAGGTCAGTTCCCAGTTGTATGTCTGGATAAAAAATGACTAATTAAATCCACCCCTTGTTTTCTCTGGATCTTTATAACCTAATTGTGCATTTTGCCCTAGCAGTGGGCCACATGATTAATAGATGATGTTAAAGCAATCAAGCTGAAAGGAAGCGATAATGGAGGAAGCTGGGCTGTCTCGCTTTCTGCCCGTTTATTTCAAGATGGGTTTTGAAAAGCTACTTCATCAGACAAGACCTGCCCAAGCCATTCAGAATGACTTTATGGCCAGATGTAACTCAATTGCCAATATTGTTTATGCTAGTTTAAAGACTCAGTTGCTTCACCTTCTGTCTGATCATAAATAGCCAAAGACCTGATTCCTTATATCCTTCTTGACAGGCTCTTAGAAGTTAACTGCTTAATAGGAATTGATTGGCAGGAATTTCACATCCCTGACTGTGATTCACATGACCTCCAGACATTTGGGCTGTCCCTTTGGAAGGTTAAGAATGATGTTAGACCAGTGAAAACCCACATCCTTTCATCAAGAGTGAATGTCAAAAAAAAAAAAAAAACGAGCTTAAAATTTGGTTTCAAGAATCTCAATCTGGGCACCTCCTGAGCTGTGTTCAAAATTAATTGACTTACCTGAAGTGATAAAACAATAAACAAAAAGAGGAGAAAGCCAATAAGGAGGCAGGCCCAGAAAAAGATGGAGAGACAACATCCAAGAGACGCTACAGCAGCATCAAGGAACAAGGATTGAGGCTTCCAGAAGTGCAAGAACCAGAACTTTGTATCTCCCTCAACATCTGAAATAGTAAAAGAGGAAGTAAAGAAGAAGATTTGACGTGAACTCATCTGGGTGATCTTTCCCATCATCATTTTCCCATGAATCTGTGCACTGAGGATAGAGAATTTATGGTCCTATAGTCCTGAATGACTATTCTTGACAACTTCATCTGGCAGTGGAAGATGCTCATTGCTGGATTTTACAACATCTAAAAGCCATGGGACAGACTATTAATTTTCACCAAGGTCTCCCCATGGTTGTCCCTTCCTCAAAGGGAAGTTTCCAAAGCTTCAGCTTTTGTTCCATCTTTTTCCTGCATCTGAATTTAGGCAAATTAGACTTGAGGGTAGAAAAATATTCTAGATCTGAATAGGATGTGTCTTCAAGCATCTCTTACTTCTTTTTTTAACAAGAACAATTTTTTAACAAGAAATTCCTTCACCAAACCTTTAGCTTGATGTCCTGTTATTACTGCAGTTATGTTTTTTCTTCCTACTGTGTTTAAAGATTCTTCTTTAAGAAAAGATTATAGTTTAACAAAATATGTGTATTATTACTAAAAGACCATAAGATTGTTAATTGTATTAAATATATGAAGAATATTGTTTTATTTGTACTAAAATGTAATTCTGGTTCCACGCTGTTCACACAATGATATGTTTGTAGAAAAAATAAAAAAATAAAAAATTTGAGGGAAAAAAGAACACAGATTCTTCTTCTTCTTCTACTGGTGCTTTCCCGCAGGTGCAGGGTCTGCCTTTTGGATTAATGAACTCCATTTCAGATGGCACATTGTAGATGGCCATTGATCCAGTGGTTGTGACAGGAACTGATCAACAGGATTGTTGCCCAAGACTGACAGTGGTTGGTCTGTGTTCAGCTAAGCACAATCCTTGTGGGAGGGCAACTTCCAGCAGCACCAGTGAGAAGAAGCAGATCTTACCACTATCTGTGAATGTAGATTCCTTGAAGAAAATGGCCACCTAGAACTCTTCCTCCCTCTTGGTAGGGGACCTATTTCACTGATGATGATCATATCCATTCAGTCATGGTGATTCTATGGGGCGGGGGGGGTCTCTCAACATCTTCCCATCTTGCACTGAGATGTTCTGTGCTCCAACTGGTGTCAGCCTTGATGGTGTCCAGCCCCCATGTTCTTTGGCACCTGATTAACCCCAGGTTGAGAGATCTGGGTTCCTTACTGTCAGCCAAATAACTTTTTGAGCATACAAAGCTGGTCTCATCTATTAGCCACCTCACTCATAGCTGAAAACCAACCCTTGAACTCTCATCTCACAGGGACCCCATTTCAGGGGACTGAATGTGTTTCTTCAACCACAGTTTGGCCCAGGGATGAAATCCACTTACCTTCACTACCGGTTCGCAAATGGGAGCATGTGCACTTTGCTCGCGCGCAACACCTCTGCGCATGCACAGGACCTTCTGCGCATGCGCAGAGCATCAGAAACAGGATGTGATGACATCCAGGCGGGTGGGCAGAGCCTCCCGCCACCAGCGCTGCCGATTCGCCTGAGCCAGATAGAAACGGCTGCATTTCACCACTGCTTCAGGGCTTCTGTTGGGTTCAGCCTTGGATTCTCCCTCGCAATGTTACCAACCAGGATGTTTAGTTTAGTTTAGTTTAGTTTATTTGATTTGTATACCGCCCTACTCCCGAAGGACTCAGGGCGGTGAACAGCCAACAATAAAATACATAGATACAAAAAATTTAAAAACCAGATAAAATCAAATTAAATCATTTTGGCCCAGACAGATTAAAACACCCCAATAATTTAAAAACAGATTAAAATTTACATATTTAAAAAGGGAAGAGATTAGGCCAAGCCCGCTTGATGGAATAAAAAGGTCTTCACAGCACGGCGGAAGGAGCGCAGATCCGGGATCCTCCGTATCTGCGGGGGGAGCTCATTCCAGATGGTAGGTGCCCCCACAGAGAAGGCTCTCCCCCTAGGGGCTGCCAGTCGACACTGTTTGGCTGATGGCACCCGGAGGAGTCCCTCTCTATGAGAGCGTACTGGACGGTGGGAGGCTATTGGTGGTAGTAGGCGGTCCCGTAGATAACCAGGTCCTAAGCCATGGAGCGCTTTAAAGGTGGTAACCAAAACCTTGAAGCGCACCCGGAAGACCACCAGGAGCCAGTGCAGCTCGCGCAGGAGAGGTTACATGGGAGCGCCATGACGCTCCTATTACCACCCGCGCGGCCGCACTCTGCGCCAGTTGGAGCCTCCGGGTGCTCCTCAAGGGAAGTCCCATGTAGAGAGCATTACAATAGTCCAGGCAGGAGGTGACGAGGGCATGAGTGACTGTGCGTAATGAGTCCCGATCCAGAAAGGGACGCAACTGGCAAACTTGTGCAGCAACTTCCCAGATTAACTGCAGTGTTGACCTTGTAAAAATCTCTTTTACTTTCACACTCATCAGTCCCTAAAGGGAGACCAAAAACCAATAAAGGAGAATATTGTAGCTCGAGGTTGAAATGAGGGTTCCATGATGCTCTCAGAGAATACCAAGAGCCCCTCAGAGGCAAAACATCAACTTCAAATGTTTCAGACACAGACACGATGCTGCTGTTCTTTAATTGACTTCTTTTCCTCCATTTTCCTTTTCTCCAAATCTACTTCTTCCTTTACAAGCTATGATTATTATTTTTGTAATGCATCGGGTGTTTCTTACCTTTTAGACACATTTCTTATTCATTAATCTTCTTATAAAGAACTCATTTTTGCCACATCCTTTGAGACTCTGTAATCTTTTTTTTTACAAAGCAAACTCTTTTCTTCAACAGGAAATAATCAAACTCTCTGACCTCTATCTTTCTCTTTCTCTTTCTCTTTTTTACACTACTCTTTGAGGGTCATATTGAAATTCAGGAGTAGTAAGAGAAAAGAACGTGTGTTCCCACCAGAGTTTACAAGTAAATATCAGAGAAAGTTGTTTCAATAAGGTGCATTATTTCCACATTCACAAGGTCATGTGACCAATTCTCATGATATTTTTTAAAGAGTCTGTGAAGTCACCCAGGATTTAAGCTTGACTTAATGGCTTTATTTTTTTTATTAAACATGAAAAGTAATTTTAGAATGATAATGGATAGAAACAGTCTCTCAGCATTCCTAAACAAACCTCAACAGCCCCAAACAATCCATGCTGAAAGTTGGCAAATGGTTTATTGCAGCTGCAAGGTAGATCCAAGGCAACGTAAATTACATTAGTTTAAAGTTGGCGCTGAGAGCAGCTGCCTCTCAGTGCTTTTTATATGTCCACACAGGCTCCACCCATCCTACACACATAATGAACATATTCTGAGCTATTTTCAGCTGATCAAGGCATTTAAACGGGCCACCAATTATCCCTGCAATGACCCGTGATGTCATCAAATACTGCTGTCACCTCAGTTTGTCTGTGATCCTCCACTACTTCCACTCGCTGCCAATCCTTTCCTTGGCGCATCCGGCCGCCTAACACCCAGTGCCACCATCGCCAACCCCTGTGAAGAGCTTCCCCATTTTAGCTTCCAGGTATCTTCAATTTGTGTTCCCACAGCCTCTCCGCCTCCCATATACATTGTCCAGCAGGAGACCGGGCTCGACAGGTGACCCCCTTTAGCAGGGGGATAAATTGGAGATGTTATTGGAGAAGCAGAGAACTGGGAGGAACCGATTGCTGGGGGGAGACAGCAACCCCCACCCAGTTGGATGCCTGTTTCATACACCCCATCAGAGAGG
Source organism: Arizona elegans (assembly GCA_022577455.1). Taxonomy (NCBI): domain Eukaryota; kingdom Metazoa; phylum Chordata; class Lepidosauria; order Squamata; family Colubridae; genus Arizona; species Arizona elegans. The sequence goes on from JAKOOJ010000005.1 coordinate 103,514,179, forward strand.
ATGAGATAACTCTGGAGAATCCTGAAAAGCCCCGCTGGTCAATTGACATTGGGAACAAAGATAGCTGGGATGAGAGAACCAGAGGAGTCACCCTCAGCCATGGCGACCAAAAACTGGGGTGGAAACTGGAACTAGAAGCCCTTACCGACCAGGGGGGACTGACCGAAGCGCAACCAAAGGGCGTGGAAAGGGCAGGTGTCATGGATGAGGCCACGGGAGGCACCCCACTTCTGGAGCCTGCCTATCGAGCAGAGGGCGCAGCAGCAGTGGGATGAAGTTTGATGGGAATCCGCAACAATTAGGATTCTTTGTGGCACATGTGCTAACCTATATGCAAGCATATGGGTGGGATTTCCAAACCCAAGGGTCCCGAGTGCGAGTTGTGACCCTAGCCCTAGAGGGTGCCACAGCCAGATGGATGGTGACCCTACATAACGCCAATGCACCAGAACTACGGGATTTCGACCGCTTCATGGTGGCCCTGCGATGTCGGTTGTCACTTCTGCTTAATAAAAGAATCCTTTTGAACAACCATGTTTCAAGAGTTCGTACTTTCTTAAGTTGGAAGGAGAGGCAATCCTTACATCACCCACAATGTAAAAGCAGCTGTGCTAGAACCAAAGTAGCCCCTGCAACAAGCAGGAACCTCACACAGGCACAAAAAGTCCAAAAAACCAACTTTCACACTTTACACACACACACAACACAACACAACTGGCTCACCCACAATGTAAAAGCAGCTGTGCTAGACCCAAAATGGCCCCTGTAGGAAGCAGGAACCTCACAAAGCCCCAAAAAGCCCCAAAAAACCAACTTTCACACTTTACACACACACACAACATGACACAAACACAACTGGCTCACCCACAATGTAAAAGCAGCTGTGCTAGACCCAAAATGGCCCCTGTAGGAAGCAGGAACCTCACAAAGCCCCAAAAAGCCCCAAAAAACCAACTTTCACACTTTACACACACACACAACACGACACAAACACAACTGGCTCACCCACAATGTAAAAGCAGCTGTGCTAGACCCAAAATGGCCCCTGCAACAAGCAGGAAACTCACACAGCCACAAAAAGTCCAAAAAACAAACTTTCACACTTTTCACACACAAAATTCCACATACAGCTTTGTGAGATTTTGTGTGTTTGTGTAGTTAGAGTGAAACACTACAGAAACACACTAAATCTCAGAACACTGCACAAATATTATTTTATTTTATTTTTATTTTTATATAAAAGCAGCTAAATTTAAAACTTCCTAAACTTTAAATGGCTAGGTCTAAAAAAGAACAACTAAAAAAAAAAACAAATTAACTATTTTTTTTTAAGTTCCCAAAGGGGGAAAAAACTTACCCAATTGAAGGGATAAGGCAGGCAGGCAGGCAGGTACATAGAGCTGCCCACCAATGAGCTTGATTGCAGGCAGGGAGATTCAGTTGCTTGCTGATGCAATGGATTTCAGGGATTACAGCAAGCGAAGCAAGGCAGGCGTTGCAACCAGCAGCTCAGGATTCTGTTCGAAGAGCGAAGGTAAGCAAGCTGGAGGCTGGGGGGGAAGGGTTTTTTGCTACTGGTTCTCCGAACTGCCCGTCACCATCACCACTCGCCTGAGCCGGTCCAAACCGGGAGCCTTTCACCCCTGGTTCTGCCCTCTTCTTATCTGCTTGCTGTTTATACTCCTTAGCTGCTTTCTCTAATGCTAACTTGACTCGTGGCCATAATGTCCGTATCTGGTCAGCCCACTCACTTGGTAATGTTCCTACATTGGATGATATTTCCAGTTCTGGGATAGCAAGGAATTCCCTTCCCATAACAACCTGGAAAGGGGTAAGCCCTGTACTGCAATATACCGTGTTGTTATATGTTACCTCAGCGAATGGTAAGAGGGGAGACCAGTCTGATTGCTGATAGGAGACATAACATCTTAGGTAGCATTCCACCATAGCATTAGCTTTCTCAACTGACCCATTGGTGCTAGGGTGGAAGGCTGAACTTAATCCTTGTGTTGCTCCTATGGCTTGCATAAAGTTTCAACAAAACCTAGCTGTAAACTGTACTCCTCTGTCTGAGATAATTCGCCGAGGTACCCCATTAGACAATAGATATGTTGAATGAACATTTTCGCTAATCTATCTGAGGGCAGCCTGCTACACAGTATAAAATGTGCCTGTTTGGAAAATAGATCTATTACAGTCCATATTACCATGTTGCCGTTACTTTCTGGGAGATCCACAACGAAATCCATAGTGATTTCATCCCATGGTCTACTAGGATCAGCTATGGATTGTAACAACCCAAGGGGTTTTCCAGGTCGTTGTTTGGTCATGGCACAGACTGGACACCCTTTTACATAATTTTCTATCTTCATACGCATATGTGGCCACCAGAATTGGCACCTTGTGAGTTGTAAGGTTTTGATAAAACCAAAATGACCAGCAGCCTTTACATCATGGCACCTTTGTAATACTGCTTTACACAGTTCTTTTGGGATATATAACTTATCCCTCTTACATGCCAACCCATCCCTATAGGTTAAGAGGGTTTTATTTTCGGTTAGTCAAATATCCCTTAACAAAGCTTTTCGTATTTCTTCCTTCCAATTTTGAGGCATATCATTCATGGCTACCTGTCATGGGCTGTACCACCTCATCCCTTTTACTATTATATTGAAGCATCCTTGACAATGCGTCAGCTAAAAAATTCCTCCCGGCAGGTACGTACTTCAAAATGAAGTTAAATCTTTGAAAATACTGTGCCCAGAGCACCTGTTTTTGCGACAGTTTCCTAGAGGTTTGCAATGCTATTAGATTTTTGAGGTTGATCCAAACTTCAAAGTGATTTCGTGCACCTTCTAGTAAATGTCACCAAGTAAGAAGCGCCCAGTATACAGCTAAAACCTCCTTCTCCCAGATTGCCCATCCTCTCTCTGTGGGAGTGAGTTTTCTAGAGGTGTATGCACAGGGCTGTAAATGACCATGATTGTTTTTCTGTAATAGGATCGCCCCTATGGCCACGTCACTTGCATCAGCCTTTATGACAAAGGGCTTATTCTGGTCAGGATGTTGTAGTATGGGCTCTTTGGCAAACAAGGCTTTCAGTTCCTCAAAGGCTTTCTGCCTTGATTTTATGTCCACACCCATAGTGTGTAACAGGTCGGTTAGGGGTAATGTGGTTTTAGCAAATGATGGAATGAACTGCCTATAAAAATTGGCAAAGCCAAGGAAACTCTGCAGCTGCTTCCTCGTCCCTGGGACTTGCCACTCCATTACCGCTTCAACTTTCTTGGGATCCATCCTTAATCTCTCCTGTGATATTCTATAACCCAAGTAATCCAATTCAGTCTGATGAAATTCACATTTGGAAACTTTAACAGTTTGGCTGCCAGCAGTTTCTCCAGAACACTGCAAACCAATTGGGTACGTTCTTCCATCGTATTGGTATAAATGAGTATGTCATTCAAATATACCAATACTCCCCAGTACAAATATTCATGCAGGACCTCATTTATCAACTGCATGAATACGGCCGGGGCACCATGCAAACCAAATGGCATGACTTGGAACTTATAACTACCCAGGGGGCAATTAAAGGTGGTTTTCCATTCATCCCCTGGGTTAATACAGACCCGATAATAAGCCTCTCTTAAATCTAGTTTCATAAAGATTGTATCTGTCGCTAAGTAAATTTTTTATCAGTCGTAATGGATATAAAGGCTCTATGCTCACTGCGTTGAGATCATGGAAGTCGACACATAAGCACAAGTCACCATTTGTTTTCTCCCTGAAGAGAACAGGTGCAGTCATGTGAGCCCTGCTAGGTTGAAAGAATCCCCTAGCTAAATTCTTATCTATATAATTATGTAACTCCTCTAATTCAACCCCCGTGAAGGGCTTCCCCATTTTAGCTTCCAGGAACCTTCAGTTCACGTTCCCACAACCTCATCTCTGCCTCCCATATGCGTTGTCGAGCAGGAGACTGGGCTCGGCACAGACAGGATAGGTAGGTAGGTAGGTCCTCCCTGTCCAGAATGTGGGCTTTGGAGGCCTAATCTCTCATTCATCTTTTGGTTCTTGGTTCTTCTCGGGCTACTGGCTGTGGTTTAGCCATGGTGAAAAGACATTTCTTGGTACAATCCAGTTTCAGCTGAGCTGAGAGCAACACCAGTGGAATTTGATTTAATAAAGACACAAAAAACCTTGTGCTGAAAGCCTTTCATTGCATGAAAGTTGGCCTGTTTTTTCCCCATTCCCAGAAGCCCAGAAAGAATTAAGTTTGAGGAGCTATTTAGATAGTCAATTAAAACAAAATGAAATGCTGCCTCTTCTGTACTGGAAAAGAACCTGATTCCCAGTAAGCATTCTAAGATTAAGATTTAAAGCAAGGATATATGTGAAAGAAATTGAAATGAGGTAAGAGATCTAGGTAGGGGTTCCCATTTTATGTCTTGATTAGCCCATAATTACATGTTGCATATAAAGCTCCGATTGCAGATACAAAAATAGTGGATTTAATTTTAGAAGATAAAACTAAAATCGGAAGAGCTACCAAATAAACACAGGTTCTCTTGCAATCAGCGCAGCAAATGCTGACAGCTAAACAGACAGAAGACAGAAGTCTAAATAAATTATGAAAACTTTTTCGGCTGTTTCAGTGTTGCTGTATCTATATATACATTTCTTGACAGTGAGAACAATTAATCAGTGGAACAGCTTGCCTCCAGATGCTCCAACACTGGATATCTTTAAGAAGAGATTGGAGACCCTCTTGTCTAGAATGGAATTGGTCTCCTGCTTGAGCAGGAGCAGGAGTTTAGACTAGAAGACCTCCACGGTCCCTCTGTTGTTCTGTTCTGGTCCATATTTTTCTTTAATCCAGTCCTCATTCAATCATCTCACACACATTCTGGACCATCTGTCTTCCTGTTCTACAATGCTCACTATACAAGTACTCCACTGCCAGTATATTCAGTTTTTATTTTGCTCCTGAACTATCAACCGTACTTCCATGTGACAAGAGACAAAACCACACCTTTATGCATAGACACTTTCTGGGTTTTTCACCCCAATAAACATCCAGTCATTACAAGAAAGAGACTTAAAGGACTGTCATAGAGGGACAGATCATTATGGGGAAAATTCCACTCTAGGTGATTGCTAAGTCCACATCACATAATCAAATCCATGCAAGAGAAATCTGCATGTCTTACAATTCTTCCTCCATTTCTTAATCTTTACCGCATTGATCTCTTCCTCTGAATTCTTCACCATTAACGTACAGAACCATGAAGCCACTCAAATGACTCAAAATAAACCTGCTGGATCAGCTCAGAAAGAAAACAAAGGGGCGATGGTTTTTGAAAGCATTGAATAAAGCCTTTCTGTCAAACTTGTAGATATGCAAATGAAAGTAGATTTGGATAATTTAATAACCTCCATCTGCTGGGCATTCTGTTTCTCCACTGCAAAGACCAATCTCACTTTTCCTGTTCCGGCAGAATAACCTTTTCCACGCTGCCTCCGTGCCATGTAATAACACAGTTGCCTAAACCAGAAGAGGTCCCGTCTGACTCTTCACGAACATAAAATTCATCCAGAAGTAGCAGTTAGTTTACAGTGGTCCATGGTTACAGCCCACCTAAAAGGGAATAGAAGGAAAGGAAGTCAGAGAGGAAAATAAGCTAGTAATTAAACATTTAAAAATCCTAATGGTTCTGCCTCCTTATGCTCAATTTCAGCAGCCGAGAACCGAGCCAAAAGTGGCTCTAAATGGAGATAACCACCCACAGAAGAAAAGATGACCAGCTGTACACAACCCATTGTTTTAAACATTGCTATGTTTCCAAAATGGAAAAATATCTTCCATTTTTTTCACGCTAAGCTTGGAGTTTCAGGGTAGCTACCATACAGTGAGACCTTAATTAAAGAAGTAGAAGAATCACACAGTTAAATCAAAGCAACATCTGCTCAGTCCATGTTCCTGAGATGGCACCTTGAATATGTGTCATCTAAAAGAATTCTCAGCCAGAGAATTATCTGGGATGTTTAAAAATACAGTTTCGGCCACTAAAACTTGCAGCCATTTTTTTTCCTAGATGCCTTTAGGGGAACTACAAGGTTGAGTATAAAACTAATGGCCCTGCTATTTGCGTCTGAAACAAGAGACTCAATAACTAGTCCTAGATATGTGAAGGTCACCTTTTTCGTTGCCAGCGATAAGATGTTGGTTGCCTGTGAAGACCCTGAGAATTATCACTTCAAAGCACAACTCTCCACCATACAGAAGGAATTGTATAAATGACTATATAGAAGTGTATAAGGGAGGTTATATCTTCAAAACCCCAGCCACGATCTTCAGTTTTTACAGATAGTCCTTCACTTACAACCATAATCGAGCCCAAAATTTCCTAGCTAGATGGTTGTTGAGTAAGTTTTGCCTCAAAGAATGACCATTCTTATCACAGTTGTTAAGTAAATGATTGCAGTTGTTAAGTTAGTAAAAGGGCTGTTAGGTGAATCTAGCTTTCCCTTTGCTTGTCAGAAGGTTGCAAAGTGACACAAACACACGGGATGCTGTGACCATCATACGTACATACCACATCTGAATTATAATCGCAGGACCACAAGAATGCTGGAATGGTTGTAAGGGTGAAAAGCAGACAAAGGTCACTTTTTTTTCAGTGTCGTTGCAACTTTATTTATTTATTTATTTATTTATTTTATTTTATTTTAAATTTATATACTGCCCTTCTCCCTGAGGACTCAGGGCGGTGTACAGCCAGAATTAAAAAAAACATGAAATACAAATATTAAAAACAATTAAAATATATATAAATTTGGCCCAAAATTAAAAATACAAACCAATTAAAACATTTAAAATTTCTTCTTAAGCCAGCCCGGCTTGCTGGAAAAAGTAGGTTTTAAGGGCAACTTTGAATGGTCACTAAACAAATAGTGGTAACTTGAAGGCTGCCTGTTTACAGTATGTCTACTTTCCAGAGTAGAAGATCCATTTAGCTGGTCAAATTACATGGCAGGCCCTTTCTTACCCATTGAATGAGAAAATACCCCACCCATGAGTCTCCTAGATCACTTACAGGAGAAACCCTTTATTTAAGAATCTGAATCTGTAAATATTTCATGCTCTCGTCTGCAGCTTCAGTTATGCCAACCTCCTAAAACAATGCCCCCTTTTTGTGATGCCAGTTACTGTGCATAAACATTGAATCAGCTACAATTACAGGCATTTTTCAAAAGGGGAAGTGGGGGGAAAATCAGGTTTAGGGCAGAGGTGGTATTCAGCCGGTTTGGACCAGTTCGGGTGAACCAGTACCGGCAATTTTAACTGGTTTGCTGAACCGGTAAATACCACCACTGGCTGGCCCCGCCCCTGCCCACCTGCTCACTCAACACTCACCCTGCCCACTCGCTCAACGGTTGCCCCACTCACTCTCTCAACACTTGCACTGCCCACCTCTGGCCTGTATATGTTGCCTTTGTCCACGCAGCCAGCTAATTGCCTCGCCAGTCACCTCCACAGTTTGCCCGTTCTGCTCAGCTCACCAAAGGTAAGCATTGCCATCCACTCACGCTTTGCCAGGGCTCAGGGCCCAGTGATGCGCTGTTCCCTGAGGCCCCAGAGCCTCCCCCCACTCACTGCCCACCACCCGCCTCAGCCAGATCAGGGAATGCGCCATTCCCCGGCTCTAGCATTCCTCTCCCTTCACCATGCGTCACCCCGTTTTCCCTCCTTCAGAGGCCCTGGCCCTTATTCAATCTCCCCACTTCCTCCCCCATGACCACCTCTTTCTTTATCTTCCTCACACAGCTGGCTGCCAGGGAAGGCAAGCCAGGGCTGAGCCACTGTTATTGGGCTCTCTGCCAGCCATATTTGTTTGCCCCCCTTCTCATGAGATGCCTGCAGCTGCCGCCTCTTTTTTTCGGTGGGAGAAGCCTCCCAGCTGCCGCTTTGCCAGCCGGAACTGAGATGGCAGTGGTGGCTGGCTGCAGGCTTCTTCCACCAAAAACTACTGGCCTCCACTTATTGAACGCGCTGAAAAAGAGCTTCAGTCTTGTGACAGTCGCTACCATTGCCGCCCTGTTCTTCGCGCCCACCGCACACACACACCTCATTGCCTGCTGCGCCCTAACCCTAACCCTAACCATCACATTGAATGTGGGTAATCCTCACCTTACAACCACAATTGAGGCCAACATTTCTGTTGCTAAGCAGGACACTTAAGTGACTTTTGCCCCGTTTTACAACTTTTCTTGCCACAGTTGTTAGGTGAATCATTGCAGCTGTTAACTTGGTAACAGTTATTAAGTGAATCCAGCTTCCCCATTGATTTTGCTTGACAGAAGGTCGCAAAAGGAGATCACGTGACCCCAGGACATTACAGCCGTCATAAATATGCATCAGTTGCCAAGCATCCGAATTTTGATCAGGTGACCATGGGGATGCTGCAGTGGTCATAAGTGAGAAAAATGGTCATGTCACTTTTTTCAGTGCCTTTGTAACTTCAATCGGTCACTCAATGAATTGTTGTAAGACAAGGACTACCTGAACTGATGGCTTAAGGAATTTGGACATAAAGTATGGACTCCTGTTGATGGAAGCACTAGACACAGAAGGGAAGAAAGAGTTGCACACAATGATAATCCAGCCTTGATTTCCTTCCTATTTTGCCAGAGAGAAGTTCCTTCCTTCCTAACCTTGAATAATATTAATGAAGCCATGAAGGAATGTTCTGCATTTCCTCCAACTCTCCTCATGCAATTTGATGGAAGCAAAGTGGCTGTCGCATCCGTGTATCTGCCATTCTTCATAGAAGAAGGGCGGGGGTGGATTTGGAGTTGTCACATTTAATTCTTTTTCCTATGTGTCCTAAATATCCTATTTCCTGCCTGGTCCTCTTTGTATAAAATTTAAACTGATTTATAACCGTTGCCTGGCTCCAGGAATGTCTGGAGAATTCTCACACCTTGGGAAATGAAAGTGGGGGGGCAACTGGATTGCAAGATGACCCTGAGAAGCTCTTCTTATCTGTTTCTCAGAGAGGCTGGTACAATTCATCTTCACACTGGCAGATTGGTCGGAATCCACATCGGACGGTGGGGAGGGGGGTTCCTAATTTCCTTTATCCTGAACTGCATGCCCTGACGGACCCCAGAGCCTGCTTTGAGTTTTGACTTGTTTTCATCCCTTTCAATAAAAGGCTCCTTTTGAAATACAAAGTTCTCAGGAGTTCGTACTTTCTTGGAAGGGGGGAGAAGTTGGTCCTTATAGTGGCACTGGAACATATGACGGGGCAATTAGTTTAATTTATGCTGCCTTTCTCTTATCAGATAATAAACCTATCGTTGCCTACAATATAAAGTAGCTAAGTTTTATGCCTTAGCTATTAAAGCATGCAAATAAATTACTGCAGAAGCCCAGGGTGCATTATGCTTACATACTATGTCGTTAGAATTTTACATGCATTTTTAAGTTGGTTTTTATTATGCTGTATTATTGTAATTTTTTCTGCCCAATTCTTTCATTGTTCTGACTATTCATTGAATGTGAATAATTTGTGTGGCATTAGAAATGATTTCAAAGGAGAAGAGAATTTTGGATAAATTTTCAGTGGTAGAATATGTGTTCTTGTAATAATTTACATCTTACATCTTACATCTGTTGTGACCTTATTGTCCATTGTCATACCCGCCTTTGTGACTGATGATGTCTTTACGGACCTATATGAGCGTGGAATTGGTTGCTCTCAGGAATGGCCCCCATTCCTGGATGTGGCCCATTGGCCTTGCCAAGAAATACCTCAAGGACGGGTCCTGGGATCCCGAGAGGTGGCACGAAGGTGTTGGGGTTTTTAAAAGGGGTTCTTTGTATCAATTTTTAACTAGGTTTTTAAGTGGGTTGGGGAGGGGGCAGGTTATACCTGACAGGTGGTGGGTGGGCCTCTCCGGGTTGTTGGCGGTCCAGGCCCAAAGCAGGTTGCAGCGAAGTTGGGGCGGGTTTGGGGTCCCCGGGGATGCTGAGGGAGGGGGAACGGGTTTTGATCCCAGTTGCGATGGGGAATGGCCACAGAGGGGAAAACGGAGGGCCTTATCAGAGTTTGGGAGCATGCCCTCGCTATCTTCTGACTGAACTTTGCCCACCAGGTTTCCAGGTGCTACACCAGCCGAGGGCCCAGGGGAGGGGTGGGGGGGTGGCGGTGGTTATCAGGGAGTCCCATGGCCCACGGGAGGTCACTGCCACTCAGATAGACAGGTGTGAATCTCTCCTCATGAAATGGGGTCCACAAGGTCAGTGGGGTCTGTTGATTACATCCCTATCTCCCAGCTACATATCATCAGCCCTGCCCAGGCTGCTGGACACCCTATCGGAGTTGGTGGTGGAGTTCCCTAGACTTATTGTTCTGGGGGACTTTAACCTACCATCCCTGGGTGGGGCGTCGGGAGTGGCCCGGGAGTTCATGGCTTCCATGGCAGCCATGGACCTGACTCAAATAATTCAAGGCCCAACTCATGTGGGGGGACACACGCCCGATCTGGTTTTTATCTCGGAGCAGTGACATAGTGAGTTCGATGGGGGTATGCCAGTCATCTACCCCCTGTCATGGACCAATCACTATCTCCTTCAGCTGGGCTTCCATTACGCCACCACCCCCACCCCCACCGCCGGGAGTTGGAACCTACCATCTGGTTCTGCCCCAGGTGCCTGATGGACCCCGAGTGGTTCCGTATGGAGCTTGGGGATATCCCTCTCTTGCTTTCCCACACCCTGGTCGAGACCCTGGTAGATGCCTGAGAAAAGGCGGCCACCAGGGCTCTTGACCGGGTCGTGCCTTTGCAGCCTCTGACTCGACGTAGATCCCAGTTGGCTCCTTGGTTTATGGAGGAGCTCCGGGAGATGAAACGCCAGAGGAGAGGCCTAGAGAGCTGTTGGAGATCCAGCTGTTCCGAGTCTGACCAAGCCCAGTTGAGATCTTTTTCACGGTCTTATCTGGTGGCAATGGAGGCAGCAAAGCGTTCCTATTTTGCTGCCCTCATTGCATCCGCAGAAAATCACCCGGCCACCCTGTTTAGGATCTCCTGCTCTCTTCTGAATTGGAGGGAGGGGGAGGACCCTATGCAGGGACGGGCCGAGGAGTATAGTCAATTTCTGATGGATAAGATCGCTCAGATTCGGGACGGACTGGACTCCGACTGTGCGGGGTCGATCAGAGAGGTGGCAACGGGTCTGGTTGTTTGGGATGAGTTCGATCCTGTTACTCCTGAGGAAGTGGACAGGATCATGGGGAAACTGAGCGCCACCATGTGTTTGTTGGACCCGTGTCCCTCCTGGCTGGTTTACTCGGCCAGGAGGTTACACGTAACTGGATCCAAGCAGTGGTCACTGCATCATTGGCTGATGGCGGTGGATGGATCCAAGAAGCCCACCTTGGATCCAGTTATTTTAAGCAATTTTCATCCTGTCTCCAACCTTCACTTTATTGCGAAGGTTGTTGAGAGTGTGGTGGCATGTCAGCTCCTGCTGGTCCTGGATGAAGCATCATACCTAGACTTGCACCAGTCGGGTTTCAGGCCCGGGTACATCACGGAGACGGCATTGGTCGCACTGGTGGATGATCTCTGGAGGGCTAAGGAGAGAGGATATTCCTCTGCCCTGGTCCTGTTAGATCTCTCACCGGCTTTTGATACCCTCAACCATGGTATCTTGCTGCAGCGCCTCGAGGGGTTGGGAGTGGGAGGCACCGTTTTATGGTGGTTCTCCTCCTACCTCTCAGGACGTTCACAAGCAGTGTTGGCGGGGGGGACAGAAGTCGACCCCGAGGCCCCTCACATGTGGGGTTCCTCAGGGGTCGGTTCTCTCTCCCCTGCTGTTTAACATCTATATGAAGCCGCTGGGGGAGATCATCCGTGGTTTTGGGGTGGGGTATCATCAATATGCTGATGATACCCAACTTTTTATATCCACCCCGAACCAGCCCAGTGATGCCCTCGACATCATGTCCCGATTGCTGGAGGCGGTGCGGCTCCGGATGGGGAGGAACAGGCTCCGACTCAACCCTGCCAAGACAGAGTGGCTGTGGGTACCGGCGTCTCGGTTCCAAGGGAATATTCCATCTTTAGTCATAGAAGGAGAGGTGTTGCCCTGTAGATAAGGTGTGCAACTTAGGTGTCCTCCTGGATGCACGGTTGACTTTAGAAGACCATGTCATGACCATGACCAGGGGCCATTTGCTCAGATTCGTCTGGTGCGCCAGTTGCACCCCTACCTGGACCGAGATGCCCTACGCACGGTCACCCATGCACTCGTCCCCTCCTGGATCAACTATTGCAACACTCTCTGCATGGGGCTGCCCTTGAAAACCACTAGGAGGCTTCAGCTGGTGCAGAATGCGGCTGCGCGGGTAGTGATGGGAGTGTCCCAATGCTCCCATGTCACACCCCTCCTGCATGACCTGCATTGGTTACCAGTTGCTCACCGGGTGAGGTTCAAGATGCTGGTGATTACCTATAAAGCTGTACATGGCCTAGGCCTGGGGTATTTGGCAGATCACCTGCAGCCAGCAACAGCTCCCCATTGCCCTGTGTGCTCACATAGAGAGGGCCTACTTGGGGTCCCGTCGGCCAAACAATGTTGGCTGACGGCCCCTAGAGAGCGAGGCTTCTCTGTGGGCACACCTACCCTCTGGAACCAGCTCCCCTTGGAGCTCCGGGTAGCCCCTGACCTTCGCTCCTTTTGCGGTGACCTTAAAACATGGCTGTTTCGCCAAGCTGGCCTGGACTGAATGGGGTTTTAATGGAAATTTTAGTTTTTATTGTTGAACTTTAATTGGATTTGTTGTTTATTGCTGTGAGCCGCCCTGAGTCCTTGTGGAGAAAGGGCGGCATATAAGTCTGATATTAAATAAATAAATAAATAAATAAATAAATAAATAAATAAATAAATAAATTTGGTTTTATGGTGGACAAGAAGTATCAGTGAACAGCCCTGCCTTTGTCCACTTCCATTAAATTAAATTTGGGGTGCAAAAATGCAGATGACCACTGTGAAGGAGAAGGTTCCCCATGCATATATGTGCTAGTCGTTCCTGACTCTAGGGGGCAGTGCTCATCTCTGTTTCAAAGCTGAAGACCCAGGGCTGTCTGAAGACAACTCCATGGTCGTGTGGCCAGCATGACTAAATGCCAAAGGCGCATGGAACGCTATTACCTTCCCATCAAAGGTGGTCCCTATTTTCCTACTTACATTTTTTACGTGCTTTCGAACTGCTAGGTTGGCAGAAGCTGGGACAAATAATGGTAGTTCACCCTGTTATGTGGCACTAGGAATTTGAACCGCTAAACTGCTGATCTTTTGACCAACAATTTCAGTGTCTTAGCCACTGAGCCACCCCATCCCTTTCTAAATGACCACTAGATGGCAGCAAAATTAGAATTCTCTATGCTTCTTTGCTGCCATCTAGAGATTGAAGTAGTAATAATGATGTCTTGCAGCCAGCATAGTGGAAGACCTGGATGAACAATTAACAGATTAACACAGTTGGAAGGGTATTTATAAAGGTATTTATGATGGTTGCAGTGTCCCAGGGTCATGTGATCCCCTTTTGCAACCTTCTGACAAGCAGAGTCAGATTTAACAGATTCACAGAGTTGGAAGGGACCTTATAGGTAATCTATACAGCTCAAGCAGGAGACCCTACACCATTTCTGACAAATGGCAGTCCAATCTTTTCTTGAAAATCTCCAGTGATGAAGCTCCCACAACTTCCGAAGGCAACTTCTGTTCCACGGGTTGATTGTTCTCACTGTCAGAAAGTTCCTCCTCATTTCTAGGTTGGATCTCTCCTTGGTCAGTTTCCATCCATTATTCCTTGTCTGGCCTTCAGGTGCTTTGGAAAATAGGCTGACCCCCTCCTCCTCTCTGTGGCAGCCCCTCAAATATTGGAAGACGGCTATCCTGTCTCCCCTGGACCTTCTCTTCCGTGCTGACTGCTAGTTATTAATTTACTCGTTTCTAGGTGTTGACAGATCTGTGTTTTTATTATCTTTTCCAATATCTTCCCAGGTATTGATGTTAGGCTGATTGGTCTGTAGTTTCCTGAGTCTGTTTTTTTCCCCCTTTTTTTTGAAGATGGGAACCATATCAGCTCTTTTTCAGTCCTCTGGTAGTTCCCTGGTGTTTCAGGATTTTTGAAAGATGTGGTGCAATGGTTCTGAGATGACCTCTGCCAGCTCTTTTAGAACTCTGGGATATAATCCATCAGGTCCTGTTGATTTGTATTCATCAAGATCGGACAGGTGTTCCCTTACTATATTTTTTTTTTTTTACTTATTTTAACTTTTATTTCCAGTCTGCTTTTTCCAGTTACGTTTTTGGTAGGTTGGGCTATAGTTTCTTTTTTTGTGAAGACCGATGCAAAGAATGAGTTAAGCAGCTCTGCTTTCTCTCTGTTGCCTGTTACTTCCTTGCTATCTTTTACCTTTAGTGGACCAACTGTTTTCTTGATTTTTTTCTTGTTGTTTATATGTTGGAAGAAACTTTTTTTGTTGCAAGTCTTTGTTCATTCAGAGCCTTTGCTTTCCTGACTTTGTCTTTGCAGATTCTGGCTGTCTGCTGATATCTTGCCTTAGTTATGTGTCCCTCTTTCCGTTTTTGCACTTTGCATTTTGATTCATTTCCTCCATATTTTAATAGGTACAGTTATAAAAAAATAGACATTTCTCTATCCTTTGCTGGCCTCTGTTGGTCAGTTCGATTTCTCCAGCCCAGATCTGGTAGCCAAATCGATTGAGAGCCACCAATTTACCAGAGTAGATAATATTTCACTTTCCAGTCTGTTTCCAGTCACAGATTTTCTCTGACAGTAACAAAACATTATTGTAGTTTCTACTTATTTACTTTCTTCCCTTCCATTAGAACCAGCCATGGTGAAAATTAGCTTGGTGACCTAGTTCAGGAATCTCCTAGAAAAGGTTTCAGTTTATTTCCTGTTTTGTTTATAAATAGATTTGTTAGATATTTCTTTTCAATGTAGGTGGTGTTATAATAGTACTGCTCAATAGACTTAATGGACTTGGTAGCTAAAATGCTTACCTTTGCATTCTGGAAATAGGCAAAGAGTTATAATTTATTGAAATACAGTGCTATTAAAAGTTTGTTTCTTTTTGCAAAAGTCTGTAGAGATTCACCGTTATCCAAGTCACAGTTGTCCCAAAAGTGCTTTTTCAGAAGGCAACTGGACTTCCTTGTTTTTTCTTTGAAGACATTTTGTTTCTCATCCAAGAAGCTTCTTCAGCTCTGACTGGATGGTGGGGAATGGAAGGATTTATATTCCTTGCAGACAGCTGGTCATTTGCATCCTTTCAGAGGATCGTGGAAGCACTTGGAGGTTTATCTGTGTCCAGAATGGATTTCCAGAGGAAAAATTGCAGACCACAGAAACCAGGAGCACTACTCAGGTGACCCTGAGGACACAGATAAACCTCCAAGTGGCCTATATAATGCAAAAATTTGATCCTGTGACCCCAGAGGAAGTGGACAGGATCATGTGACCACATGTGTATTGGACCCGTGCCCCTCCTGGCTGGTTTATTCAGCTCGGGAGGGGACACGTGGCTGGATCCAGGCGGTGATAACTGTTTCCTTGGAGGAGGGAAGCTTTCCTGCCGCCTTGAAGGAGGCAGTGGTGAGGCCCCTCCTCAAGAAACCTGCCTTGGATCCAGCTGTTTTGAGTAATTTCTGTCCAGTTTCCAACCTTTGCTTTCTTGCGAAGATTGTTGAGAGCGTGGTAGCACATCAGCTCCCGATGGCCCTGGATGAAGCGGAATACCTCTATCCGTGCCAATCGGGTTTCAGGCCCAGATACAGCACAGAGACGGCATTGGTCGTGCTGGTGGATGATCTCTGGAGGGCTCGGGACAGAAGTTATTCCTCTGCTCTGGTCCTATTAGATCTTTCGGCAGCTTTTGATACCATCGACCATGGTATCTTGCTGCGGCGCCTCGAGGGGTTGGGAGTGGGAGGCACTGTTTTACGGTGGTTCTCCTCTTACCTCTTGGGTCGGATGCAAGCGGTGTTGGCAGGGGGGCAGAGATTGACCGTGAGGCCCCTCTCTTGTGGGGTGCCCCAGGGGTCGGTTCTCTCGCCCCTTCTGTTCAACGTTTATATGAAACTGCTGGGGAAGATCATCCGTGGTTTCGGGATGAGGTACCATCAGTATGCTGATGATACCCAGCTTTTTATATCCATCCCGAACCAGCCCAGTGATGCCCTGACATGATGTCCTGGTGCCTGGAAGCGGTACGGGTCTGGATGGGGAGGAACAGGCTCCGGCTCAACCGAACATCTGCTGCTTGCAATTATTGCAAGTTCAAATCTCACCAGGCTCAAGGTTGACTCAGCCTTCCATCCTTTCAAAGGTAGGTAAAATGAGGACCCAATTTGTGGGGGCAATAAGCTGACTTTGTATAAATATACAAAAGTATGAAAGCTATTGCTTAACACATTGTAAGCCGCCCTGAGTCTCCAGAGAAGGGCGGCATATAAATTAAAGCAAAAAAAAAAAAAAAACCTTGCCAAGACTGAGTGGCTGTGGGTACGGCATCTCGATCCGAAGGAGAGGTTCCATCGTTGGCTATAGGGGGTGAAGTTTTACCCCCCATAGACAGGGCACGTAACTTGGGTGTTCTTCTGGATTCACGGTTGAGTACAGATGATCATATAACAACCGTGACCAGGGGGGCGTATGCCCAGATCCGTCTGGTGCATCAGTTGTGCTCCTATTTGGACTGAGATGCTCTATGCACAGTTACTCATGCACTAGTCACCTCCCGTCTTGACTACTGTAATACTCTCTACCTGGGGCTGCCCTTGAGGACCACTCGGAGGTTTCAGCTGGTGCAGAATGCAGCTGCGCGGGTTGTGATGGGAGGGTCCCGATACTCGCATGTTACACCTCTCCTGTGCGACTTGCATTGGTTACTGGTTGCCCTCCGGGTGAGATTCAAGGTGCTGGTGATGACCTATAAAGCCCTACATGGCTTAGGCCCAGGATACTTGTCGGACCATCTGCAGCCAGCAACAGCTTCCCATCGCCCGGTGTGTTCTCACAGGGAGGGCCTTCTCCGGGTGCCGTCAGCTAGACAATGTCAGCTGGCGGCCCCCATGGGTAGAGCTTTCTCTGTGGCTATGCCCACTCTTTGGAATCAACTCCCCCTGGGGCTTCGGTTGGCTCCTGACCTTCGCACCTTCCGCCACAAATTAAAAACACAGCTGTTCACTTCGCCCAGCCTGGACTAAGGGCGTTTTTGATTGTTTTAATGGGTTTTAATATATGTTTAAATTATGCATATTTATGTATTTTATGTTTTATTGGGTTTGTTATTATTTGTTGTGAGCCGCCCTGAGTCCTACGGAGATAGGGCGGCATACAAATTATATTTAATAAAATAAATAAATAAATAAAAAATGCAAAAGAAAATAGTAGGAAAATAGGAGAGGAAAGAGGGAAAGGAAAAATGTGAGGCAAAGGGAAGAAAGAAAGAAAAGATGTTGACTTCCACCTCCCTTTGGTGCAGTAAGAATAAGATAGTAACATCAAACCTCAACTTTTTACTTTTACATAATAATATAAACCAGCCATTTCTATAACAACAAACCTATCGGTAAACCCCAAAATCAAAATTTCATTTTTGTCCATCTCACGCACAAAGTCCAGAAGCGATTTCCAAGTAGAAACAAAAGTAATTATATATTTTTTATTTAATCAAAGCAGTCAATTTGGCCATCTCTTCAACTTCTGCAACCATTCATCTATTGCAGAAATTAAAGTGCCTTTCCATTTTTGTGCGTAAAATAATCTTGCTGCTGTCAACATATATAACATCGAAGTTCCAAATTATTTTTCCACATCTTTTTTCATTAGACCCAGGAGAAAAGTTTCTGCTTTTATCTTTATATTCACTTTGAGAATCTTCTGGGTTAAAATGTGAATCCTACTCCTTTTTGCAAACTTCAACGTAACGTAAGAGCCTCTGCATTCCCTTCTTAAATCGCTGGTGTTTTTCAGTTCTAAGTGATAAGCCCCTAATATTTGTGAAGCCAAGAATGTCAATGTGAACTCGTGAAGGAAAACTGTCATTGGCTAGTGCAGTGCAAAGAAAATGGAAAACGGCCTGCTCCGTAGTTTTAGGAAGGAGTCAAAAGAGTTTTAGCTTGCTTGGCGCAATATATTGAGGAAATATAAAGCCAGATTATTGGATGCGTATGTGTAATTCTAGAAATACCAATTCTTTCCCTGTCATAAACTCAATCAGTGTACTATTGCATGCAAAAAAATAATGTGCATACAGGAAAAGGTCAGCTAAAATAAGATAATCCCAATTAAATTAACCATAGTTTATAAATTATATGGCTTGATCTTTCTCCTGTTTTTTGTCTTGCTGGGCATCGGTTCAGCAATTTAATCCCACTCTCTTTCAATCACACCACTCACCACTAATTGGGATGCTGTGGTTTAATATCTGCTTATCCTGGTTTAAAATCCAGTCTAGTAAAATAATACTCAACCTCTATTGCTTTTTTTCAGATATAATGAGGAACTCTGATTTGATTTAATTAGGACTGCAGGACTGAGGCTAACATGATAGGGGAATGTACTGATTTTATTCCTTTGGTGTAATTTTATACGATGCTAAATTCTTATTTGTAATTTCTGTCTGCTTGTTTGCGTTTGCTGTGATTGGACCAGACTTTGATCCAACCCAGGGCACACAATTGACAAAATATTTGCTGTTTGCTTGTTTATTGTAAAAGCCAGGGAAAAGTACACAGGCTAAGCTATCACATCTGGTCTGCAAACATCCAGTCAGTCATCACAGGATAGCAAGCCATTGAAAGGTTTCGGCATCCTGCTTTATCTGTATTTTTGCTGCCCGGATATTACAGCTTTATGTATGAAAAAAAGGATTTCAGATCTCCAGGAAATTGTTTCATTTTATATTCTCTGATATTTTTCACCTCATAAGAATTAATTTGTTATCGCAATTATGTGAGGATGTATTTGAAAGCATGCCACTTAAATAACAATAAATTAGAAGTAGAACAATTGCAGGAAAAGAAAGGAAAGTAGAACCAAGAGGTAGTTATAGGAGACGGGCACAATCCCAAAACATCTGGAACACCATCCACATTGACAAATGGCAAGTCCGTCAATTGCAAACAGCAGTTTTACTTGGTAACAGCTTACATTCTGCAGCAATATTTCTTAACGTCATCAAAGAACCACATCTGCCTATCCTGGGTCCTTGGGAAGGACTTGATAGGTAAATAAAAATGCCAGATCCAATCTGATCCGGCTGACTATGTGATCAGCCATAATAAAGTCAACCTAGATAAAAAGCCACCATTTAAAATGAAAGTGAACAATAGAACATCAGTAATATTTTCAGGTTTTGTTTGTTTACACTGGTTTACACTGGTCTTTATAGAGACATAAGCTTATTCCTCATTGTTGGTTTCCAGAGCAAACATGCTCCTGATATCACACCGTCAAAATACAAACATTCATGAAATGTAAGGTCAAGTGGTATAAGAGTTATTAGTAAAGAATGGATATTTTAATGTCTTAGAACGTTCCTGTTAGGACTGACAGTAAATGAAAGGGCACAAAGAGTGACACTCAGAAGGTCCTTGTAGAGCGGCAAAAGAGGTGAAGTCCCTTAACAGAACAACAGAGTTGGAAGGGACCCTGGAGGTCTTCTAGTCCAACCCCCTGTTCAAGCAGGAAGCTCTATAACATTTTGGACAAATGGTTGTCCAATCTCTTCTTAAAAACCTCCAGTGTTGGAGCACCCACAACTTGCATTATTTGCCTGATGTTTTAAGGAGTTGTAGAGTAGCCACACCTCCCTAAAGTATCCTGAGTGATGCTAAGTCACTGAAGTCCTTAAAGGAAAGAGGGACAGCAACGATCTCTTGAAGAATCACTTAATATACACTGCTCAAAAAAATAAAGGGAACACAAAAATAAGACATCCTAGATCTGAATGAATGAAATATTCGTAGTAAATACTTTGTTCATTACATAGTTGAATGTGCTGACAACAAAATCACACAAAAATTATCAATGGAAATCAAATTGATCAACCCATGGAGGTCTGGATGTGGAGTTACACTCAAAATTAAAGCGGAAAAAAACACTACAGGCTGATCCAACTTTGATGTAATGTCCTTAAAACAAGTCAAAATGAGGCTCAGTAGTGTGTGTGGCCTCCACGTGCCTGTATGACCTCCCTACAATGCCTGGGCATGCTCCTGATGAGGTGGCGGATGGTCTCCTGAGGGATCTCCTCCCACACCTGGACCAAAGCATCCCCCAACTCCTGGACAGTCTGTGGTGCAACGTGGTGTTGGTGGATGGAGCGAGACATGATGTCCCAGATGTGCCCAATTGGATTCAGGTCTGAGTAACGGGCGGGCCAGTCCATAGCATCAATGCCTTTGTCTTGCAGGAACTGCTGACACACTCAGCCACATGAGGTCTACCATTGTCGTGCATTAAGAGGAACCCAGGGCCAACCGCACCAGCATATGGTCTCACGAGGGGTCTGAGGATCTCATCTCGGTACCTAATGGCAGTCAGGCTACCTCTGGCGAGCACATGGAGGGCTGTGCGGCCCCCCAAAGAAATGCCACCCCACACTATTACTGACCCACTGCCAAACCGGTCATGCTGGAGGATGTTGCAGGCAGCACAACATTCTCCACGGCGTCTCCAGACCCTGTCACATCTGTCACATGTCCTCAGTGTGAACCTGCTTTCATCTGTGAAGAGCACAGGGCGCCAGTGACGAAGTTACCAATCTTGGTGTTCTCTGGCAAATGCCAAACATTCTGCACGGTGTTGGGCTGTAAGCACAACCCCCACCTGTGGACATCGGGGCCCCATACCACCCTCATGGAGTCTGTTTCTGACCATTTGAGCAGACACATGCACATTTGTGGCCCGCTGGAGGTCATTTTGCAGGGCTCTGGCAGTGCTCCTCCTGTCCCTCCTTGCACAAAGGCGGAGGTTGAGGTCCTGATGCTGGGTTGTTGCCCTCCTACGGCCTCCTCCACGTCTCCTGATGTACTGGCCTGTCTCCTGGTAGCGCCTCCATGCTCTGGACACTACGCTGACAGACACAGCAAACCTTCTTGCCACAGCTCGCATTGATATGCCATCCTGGATGAGCTGCACTACCTGAGCCACTTGTGTGGGTTGTAGACTCCGTCTCATGCTACCACTAGAGTGACAGCACCGCCAGCATTCAAAAGTGACCAAACCATCAGCCAGAAAGCATAGGAACTGAGAAGTGGTCTGTGGTCACCACCTGCAGAACCACTCCTTTGTTGGGGATGTCTTGCTCACTGCCTATGCTTTCCACCTGTTGTCTATTCCATTTGCACAGCAACATGTGAAATTGATTGTCAATCAGTGTTGCTACCTAAGTGGACAGTTTGATTTCACAGAAGTGTGATTGACTTGGAGTTACATTGTGTTGTTTAAGCGTTCCCTTTATTTTTTTGAGCAGTGTAGTTGAGATGACATTAAATTGGAAATTGTAGTTCAGCTAAAGTTGGTCAAATGCCCTAAGGTAATAATCCAGACTAGAAGTGGACTAGAATGGGCAAGCAATGACTAATCATCAAAACAAAGCTATGTTGTATTTTTTTTATGTCCTTGATAAGAATGTTCTGCATCTTTTATCATCATTCATCATCTTTCTAACCATTGTATATTCACAGCAGGATGAAGGCCTCTTCCCAGGGGTGGGTTCTACTTACCTTTACTACTGGTTCACAATGGGATCACTGTTAGGAAATTTGTGAGGCTCCTACAAAAATGAGGGAGTCAATCTATTTTCCAAAGCACCAAAAGGCACAACAAGAAACCAAAGAGAGAAGCAACCTAGGACTAAGGAGAAATTTCCTAAGGGTGAGACCAATCAACCTGTCAGCCTCTATGTTGCTTGCTTCCTATCGGCTGCCATAGTAACAGGGTGGTGGGGTATGTATAGGTATTTGGGAGGGGGAAGTGAGCTGGTGGAGATGTTTCATGAAATGGAGTGAAAAGGGGGAATTTTCTCATCATCTTTGGCACAACTGAATGGAGTTGCTGATAGTCCATCAAGGTCAACCATTCTGAGGCTTCCGGTCTGGCTTCCGTCACCACCAGATGGTCTTTTGAGACTGCCAGCCCCGTCGCCCGTAAAGAGTCACCTTTACAGCTGAAAGGCGGCTCGAAAAACTCTGTTTCCTTAAGGAAATGTGAGACAGAGCCGGTGAGGGCAGGTAGAGCCCTCTACGAAGTCCCCAGAGTTTTTTTTTTACTTCTGGGGAGGAAGCAGGATGAGGCTCCCTATTTTCGCTCGCCGCTGCTCCGGGCTTCGGGAGAACTCTGCGCTTTGCAGAGCCAGGCAATGGGACCAGACCAACTAACGAAACTAACAGATCGTCTGAATAAGTAGGATGAAATCCGGATTTGGGATCCTAAATTGCAAGTGTTTCTAACAACCCTAAGACTGATTTTAAAAGTAAAGAAGAGTGAAAGGGGAAAAAAAAGAAAGTTTAAAATGGCGACTGGCTGAGGCTTGAGAAGAAAGCTGAAAGCGAAAGTCCTTCTGTTTGAATAGTTTAATATGTTACAAAGTAACTGAAACAATAGCGCTGGCTAGAAGTGAAGAGAAAAAATCTTATTTCATGCTTCTTTCTTCTTAGAGACTTGATATTGATATTGTTTGGAGAGAAGTTTTTTTCCATAAAGGGGAAAAAAAAATCTGTTTGTGGGGCAGGATGGCATTAAAACTGACAAAGCCAGACAATCAAGCTGTGGGGGGGGGGGGCTCCCCCATTTATAAACCACATGAACAAGTTTTGAGCTTGCAGATGCAGAAGAATGGCTTTAAAGACCTAAAGGAATTTGTATTGGAGGAGATGGCAAGACACGATGAGATTGTGAACCAGAACCTTGAAAAATTTAGACAGGAAATTAAAGAGTTGGTTCAACAAAAGTATGATAATCTGAAGCAACATATGAAGTTTCTTAGAAACAATTATAAAGATGGATAAAGATATCAATTTAGAAATAGAGTCTAAAATGAAGGAAGTTGATTATAAAATTCATAATTTGGATGATAAAATACAAAGAATTGAAAATGATTTAACAATGATTCAGGAAAAAAGCTCAGAAGTAGAGTCTAAAAAAAATAAAGGAAGCTGACTACAAGACTTACAATGCAGATAATATAAAACAAAGGATTGAAAATGAAGTCACAATGATGCAATTCAGATTCATGGAATTTGCAGTCAGAATTAGGGGAATACAGGAAAATAAAAGAGAAGATTTGAGAAAGATGTCTGCTGAAGTTCTGGCTGGGATTTTAAAGGTTAGTCCTGAAGAGGTATCCTGTAAGATTGATAAGGCCTACAGAGCAAATTCTTGGGTGGCAAAGCAAAGGCAGTTGCCTAGAGATGTGGAGATTTACTTTACTGATAAAGGAATAAGAAATGATATTGTGCAAAAGTCTTTTAACTCCACTCTTGAAATGCATGGAAGGAAGATTTGGATATATAAAGAGCTGCCGTCCAAGATGTTAAAAGATAGAAAGGATTTTGGATTTCTGGTGACTGAGCTAAAGAAACAAAACATCCCATTTAGGTGGGATGCTCCAGTTGGTATAATATTGAGATATCAAGGAGAAAGATATCAGCTAAACACTGTTGAAAAAGCGGAAGAATTTTACTACAAGGTTCTTAAAATGGATTCAACATCTCCATGTATGCCATCAGTGTCAGGAACACAGGAGGGGAATAAAGGAAAGCAAAATGAACAAGAGATTGAAACCCAGGCTAAGCAGATGGAGATGGAGGTAATGGAAAAACAACAAGTTACAGAGGCCTTTTTGGACGAGCCGCTTTTGGATTCTCCTTCAGAGGTTATAGTTGGATTACCTATAAATACAAGAGAGGTGGCTTCAGATCCTAATGTGATGTCTTATCAAGCTACAGACCAGCATGGAAATCAATCAGCTGATATACAAGTCCTAGAAAGGCAACCAGGATGGAGATCTAAACCACAAAAAGTTAAGAAAAGAAGAAGCAGGTTCTACAAAACTAAAAAAAAATTAGACTAAACAACAGTCTAATGCCAGTTACTTAAGAGACGATTAAATATACATGAAAATATAGCTGAGGCAAAGTATTGGTTTATACTATTTTGAGAAGAATGACAGATCTCTGCAGTGCTGTGCTTTTGGGATGTGGAAGATGGCCTTTAATTGAGTGGATTGGAACTTTCTATTTTGGACTCTTTGACAAATGGATTACATATATGCTGAGCTACAAGGCAAGAGAACTATGGGATTGGGGCATGCAGAAGATCTGGTTGTTACCCTAACACGGTGGTTGGAATTAATAATCTAGATGAAAGACATTACAGAAGATACTATATGGAATATAAATATAAAGTCACTCAGGTGGTTTTTTATATACGAAAACACTTATTATTGATGGGGGCAGATGGTAATTGAAGATACTGAACATACTGTTGGAACTAGAACTTGATGTTACCCTAACATGGGTGATGGAATTAATAATCCAGTTGAAAGACATTACAGAAGATATCGTATGGATTACAAACTTAAAGTCATTTGAGGATTTTATTTACATATGGAAATATTTTTTACTGGTGTGGGCAGAAGAACAAAGATATTAAACATATTATGTATGGTAGACCTGTAGGAAAGTGGGTGGAGATAGGTTAGTTTACTGATTGTTTAGTTTAGGAAAAGGGATGTTATGTTCAGATATTAATATACGTAAAAGATTTGAATTAAGAGATATATGTATGGGGGAGGAGGAAATGGGTAGATTATGAGTTGAAATTGCCAAATTAGGATTTATTATATAATTTTACAGCTGAATGTTGCTCTGAAATGTATAGTATAGGGGGGATATAATAATATTGTTAGAAAGAAATGGTCAGCATATAGGGGGTGGAGTAAAAGGATGGTAAAGTATTATATAATCTGTTATTAATCTGGGTTTTATTTTGGAGAAGCCACAGGGGGTGGGGAAGGTGAGGGGGGGTTAGGGAGGAGGGGGAAAAAGTGGGGGGGAATCTGTATTTGAAAAACTTTTTCAATTAAAAAAAAAAGGTCAACCATTCTGGCATACCAGAGGGATGGGACCATCTGAAGATGCACTTCACATGATGCCTTGGGGAGCTAGGGGTTGGACAGTCAGCCAGGGTTCTTGGGGGGAGGGATTTGGGAATACTTTCAATATGTAATTTTCACGCCTATTGCCTCACATCTTGCTTTCCTTCCGCTGCATTCAGTTCATGCTCAACAAAAGTACCTTTCTCTACAAACATGGGGTTGGAGTTTTTCTTTCTTGAGTTTTGGACAGAGGCACACCTGACACAACCAATGCAATAGCTTGCCTTCAGAAGTTGTGGGTGCTCCATCACTAGAGGCTTTCAAAAAGAGTGAGGGAAATACACCCCAAAAGGACAGTGCCAGGAACCACTAAAACCACTAGAAAACTTAAAACCCCTTTAAAAAAAAAGTCAACCCCAAAGCAAATGCAGCAGCTGAGAGGGAAACTAAGAGCAACTGCTCAGGCTAATTGAAATCCTGGGTGTGCTTCCAAAAGCCATTAACCCTTCCAACTCTATTATTCTAACTTCTCTATGTTCTAAATTGGGTGCTTCACAGCAGAAGCCATACAGCTGGCTGGACCACACATGTATCAAATTCATGGCCTGCATCATTGTCCTCTCCTGTATCTTCCCCCCAGGAAGAAACGAGAAGTAGCCAACACTGTATAAAAGGTCTTGGGAAATTCCAGGGAGTATCAGCTGATCACAGAAGTGTTACTTAACATTCTTTATAATGAAGATGCTTGTAATCTTGTCCTTCTTCCTGAAGGGAAGAGATTAATCCCATCCCTAGATTCTGTTCTGTCCTGTCAGTTTCTGTTGTTTATTGACTTGATTCAGCGTGTATTGGCTGCATTCCAGCTGCAACTGTTAAGTGGAGCTATTAACTGAAGGCAGGCAGGGAGGGAGGGAGGGAGGGAGGGAGGGAGGGAGGGAGGGAGGGAGAGAGAGAGAGAGAGAGAGAGAGAGAGAGAGAGAGAGAGAGAGAGAGAGAGAGAGAGGGAGAGGGAGAGAGAGAGAGAGAGAACCTCTTGCACTTTATTTTTAACCTGTTCTCCGAACTGCCTAAGCAATTTACTAAGGGTTTGAATGAACTGGTGAGAACTGGTTGGATTTCACCTGTGATCCATTCTATGACCATCTTGGTCCACCTGCCCTCAGTTCTTCTTGCTATGTGACATTCCATCTCCATTTCCATTCTTTTTGGACGGCATTGATATTTTTGTAGTTCTGTAATCCACGTGCAGGTCTTTCTATCTTGTCTTGTGATGCCAAGCATGTATCTTTCCATGGTTCTTTGTGTCACTCGTAGCTTTTGTGACGATTGTGAGGTCCATGTTTCACTGGCATATGTTAGAGCACATAGCACACACTGATCGAAAATGTTTCTCTTCAGGAACAGGAGAAGAAAATTATGCTTAGCTTGCTGAATGGCTACCAACCACATTTAACGCACCATTCAATTCCCATTTTTATATCACCTTCCATTTAGATCTGTTAACCAAGGTATAGGTTGTGGTCTATTACGTCTAGTTCTTTTCCAGAAATAAAGATTTTTATATTTTTATATCTTTTATAAACTGACCAAAACACCAAAAATTGAAACTGCAGTGCTTTATGGTAGATTAGAAGCAGTTGTGGGTTTTCTGCGTGTGAAATAACAATACTAGATTGTTAACAGAGAGTTTAGTTTTGCTCTTGGATTACCTGTTCAGGGGTTCGTGCCGATTTGGGTGAATGGGTAGTTGTGATCTGGCCCCCATGCTATGCCGTCCTATTTAGCTGCGTTTTTTAAGCCCTGTGCATTAGTGGGTGGGTTCTAAATTATTTTACTACCAGTTCTGTGGGTGTGGCTTATTTTGTGGGCGTGGCTTGGAGGTCATGTGACTGGGTAGGCGTGGCTAGCTGGTCATGTGACCGGGTGGCCATGGCTACGTATGTGTATAGGAACTACTCAGAGGGCTGAAAAAAGTCATTTCTGACAGGTCCTCGCACTTTTGACTGGTCCTCACATTTATGACCATCCTCACATTTATGACCATGCATTATGACCAGTCAAAAATAACTTTTTCAGCCCTCTGAGTAGTCCATATGCACAAAAGGACTACCCAGAGGGCTGAAAAAAGTGATTTCTGACAGGTCCTCGCACTTTTGACTGGTCTTCGCACTTATGACTGGTCATCATTTATGCCCATTGTAGTATTCTTAACAACCATGTCACTCATTTCACAACTGCTTCTTTTCATCATGGTGACAAAATAGGGCGAAAAACGTAAAATGTGAAGACAGTCGTAAGTTTGAGGACTGGTCAAAAGTGCGAGGACCAGTCAAAAATAACGTTTTCAGCCCTCTAAGTAGTCCATATGCACAAAAAGATTTTGATATGTACAAAATTATTTCTTCAAAGTGCTGATGATTGCACCCTGACTGGAAGAACTTCAACAGGGGAGTATTTCCTCCCAACAGCGGTGTAAAAAGCTTAAAACAACCCTTCCCCTTTAAGAAAGTCAAGCAAAAAAATAGCCTCCGGAACCGGAAGTCACAGTTAGTCTAGGCATACTGCCGGAGAGGCAGTTTCTGTAATTTACTTAATTACATTTATTTTTGCAGGCACCAGTCTACTCATTTGTTTTCTTTTAACATCGATCAGCTGTAGGGCGGCCCTTTGAAGGCCCGGGGCAAGAGTTTAAACAGTTTTTTTCCCCTAGCCATCAGCTGGGACTCAGGAGGCAGCAATAGATTGGGGTGGGGCCAAATAAAAGGTAAGAATAACCTGGGGGGGTGGGCGGGAGGGCAGAACCAGTTTGGTGATGTTATATCGTCACCGCTACCGGCTCGACCGAACCGGGCCAAACCAGGAGAAACCCACCACTGCTGTGCATGTGTGCAAGCACACGCATGAGCAAAGCGCAGGTGCAGGCTATGTGCATGTGTAGCGAGCAAAGCGAATGCATGGTCACATTTCCAATGCTGGGGCGTACCGGGGAAGGGGAAGGAGAAGGAGGAGAAGGAGAAGGAGAAGGAGGAGGAGGAGAAGGAGAAGGGGAAGGAGGAGGAGGAGAAGGAGAAGGAGGAGGAGGAGGAGGAGAAGGGGAAGGAGAAGGAGGAGAAGGGGAAGGAGAAGGAGGAGGAGGAGAAGGAGAAGGAGAAGGAGGAGGAGAAGGAGAAGGAGAAGGAGGAGAAGGAGGAGGAGGAGAAGGAGAAGGAGGAGAAGGAGAAGGAGAAGGAGAAGGAGAAGGAGGAGAAAGAGAAGGAGAAGGAGAAGGAGAAGGAGAAGGAGAAGGAGAAGGAGGAGAAGGAGAAGGAGAAGGAGAAGACGAAGAAGGAGAAGGAGGAGAAGGAGAAGGAGAAGGAGAAGGAGAAGGAGAAGGAGAAGGAGAAGGAGAAGGAGAAGGAGAAGGAGAAGGAGAAGGAGAAGAATTGGAACTCTAAAAGCTGTTATCTCAGTGATGGTTTCAAATTGTAAAAATCCAATGTAGCTGAAAGCTGACCGTGTCTCTTTCTGTAGATCTTTACCAACTCCAGTTTGCTTACGGACCATAAAAACAAAAGTCATGTGTGTATCAATAGATTTCCAAGGAGTAATAACATTAAAATAGTAATTTTGATCCTGGCTGGACTCAGGTTTCTTGGCATAGATGAGTTCAGAGTGAAATTCTAACTGTTTAGGATTCAATCCAGTGTTCAACATGGATCACTGCACAACAGATGCACAAAGGATCTCTTTCGGAGTAAATTGAAAAGAATACTTGGAATTTAACTCCACAGACTGAATCGATTTTCAGCAAAAACAGTCTTCAGGAAGTGTATTTCGCTTAAGTATAGCTGGGGAAAAAAGAAGATTAATTTATGTACACAGAAGAATGTAAAAGCCTTGACTGTTGAAGTTGAATGCCCCAAAGCACAAAAATTAAAAAAATAAAAAGCTGCATTTCCCACGGCGAGCAGATCTAGGAGCGTCTCCTCTCTGACCTTGCTTTCTTGCTGGAACACTTTTTGAATCAGCATCTTCAGATCAGTTTTCAAAAGCAGCCCTGTCATCTCGCCATGATCTGCTCGGAAAGTACCTAAGCAATGCAAGGACTCTTATTACAGCAGAGAGAGAAAGTTGCAATTGGGGCAAAAATGGAAAGACATTGACAGGCACGGAGGGCTGGTTGGTGAAACTGACTAGACCTTTCTGAGATGGATAAATTGACTTCTTTGATTAGAGGAAGGATAATATCCATGTGCAGGTAGACCTCGACTTACAACCATTCATTTAGAAACAGAATAACAGTGCTTCTGTTTCCAATTCTGTGATTGTAATAAAAATTCTATTTGAGTATTATGGGCAATATAATGCATTTGGATGGTTTCTACCCCATAAAATGCAATTGGATATTTTAAACCAATTGTAAACTTTACACATAGACAAATATAAGATAGATAGATGATAGATAGATGATAGGATAGATAGATAGATAGATAGATAGATAGATAGATAGATAGATAGATAGATAGATAGAGACAGAGAATATTTAACAATTCATTCATGCAAATTTGGCTGAATTAGCAGATAGCATCATAAACAAAGAGGCAATGGTTTATGACTAACAACAACAATAATAACAACAACAACAACCCCATAAGGACTTATTTCTAAGCGGCCTGTGGAATGTTAGATTTTCTTTTATGCAATTCAAGGTTGCACAGAGAGTTGTGTTTCACTTTGCAATACACGGCCTCAGATATATCAGCCTTTCCTCATTAATCTTCACCTTGATCTTACCTGACCACAAACTTTGGGGATCTATTCACGAAAGTGTCCTTTGACATATTTTTTAAAAATCCCTTGAAGTGAAATCATTGTTCTGGGAGGGTCAAGGCTTAGTAAATTGCTAAAAAAAAACAAACAAACCAGAATGGGGTTTTGAGAAAAGGTTGCCATACAAAGGGCTACACGTGGAACACAACAAAAACCTCACTTGCTGTCTTCTATGGCTCTTCTCCACACTCTTATTCTCCTGTCTGATGCATCATCTCTTCTTTTGATTCCAATCTGCAGGATGTGTCCCCGTCTTCTGAACTTCTGAACTTTTATTCTTTCCAGCATTTGGCATCCTTTTTTTTTTCTCTTAAAATTGCTAATTTGATGGGAAGTGGAAGAGCTTTAATAGCAGCTCACTTTAATAGCAGTATGTGAAGCTTTCCAAGGAGAAAAACACTATCACTGGCTAACTTTTATACAATAAACGGCTGCTTAAGAATTTCTATACTAGAAGTTGAAAGAAGACTGTCTTTTATTGTTCTGGTAATGTCCCACCTCTTGCTCTTCCAGCTACTCTATTATTTTGCCGATATGAAAAACCAGGTTTTCTTAACATGGGCATCCTCCAAAGGTGGACCATCTCTCTAAAGCCCCCTGAAGCAATGTATGGAAACTAACCAAGGAGAGAAGCAACCTGGAACTAAGGAGAAACTTCTTAAGGGTGAGAACAATTGCCTGTAGAAGTTGTGGGTGGTTCCTCATTGGAGGTTTTTGAGAAAAGATTGGACAGTCATTTGTCCAGAATGCTATAGGGTTTCCTGCTTGAGCAGGGAGTTGGACTAGAAGATCTCTGTTACTCTGTGAGTTAAAGTCCACCCCTCTGGAATTGCCTGAGCTGAAGAAGATCCCATGAAAACCATCAGCCAGGATGATTCAGGCTGGTGAGCTCTGCTTGAAGAAGACTATGCTTATAGATTTCCTTCAGTGCGGCCAACCCATCAACCTTAATCCTGGGATTTTGGGTTGGAGTGAGATAGCAAACTGCCCCTATTTATGTAATATTAGGAAATTTCAACATAAGAATGTGAAACTGACTGAAAAAGAAAAGTTGTCCAATCGTTGGGTTTGGAAAGTTCTACCAAGACCACAGAAGGCATCAGTTTCTCCTTTTATAGGAATGTACAGATGCTGTTTTATAGTTTTTTATCATTTTCATTTAAAAATATATCATTTATATATATATTTTAAATGTAACTTTGTGTATTTTATTTTAGCTTAGTTTTTAAAATCATTTTTTGCATTTTACCCTACTTATACTGGTCTATGACTGTGATACAAATTTGATTTAACTGTAAGGATAAATCAGTTCTACTTTATTTTCTGTGTTTGTTGGACCATTACAGATCATTGCATTATTTGTAAAATTTCAAAAAGTTCTACTTTTTATATAGCCTTAATTTAATAGTGGCTAAGGGGCCAGTCCTCCAATTTACCTGAAATGATAGATTAATTGGTGGCCATGAGTGAAATTTGTGTTACCAATAACACATTCCCTAAGAATTCAAGGAGAATGGTTGGGCAATATTGAAAGCTATTGCCTCAGTTTAGGGCCAATTCTATGGGAAAACTCGTTTGATTTGTGTTTGCACACAACACATATTTCAATTAATGCATTCATCAAACTCAATTCTCCTTCAAAATGTTACTTCTCCAAAGTAAATCTTGTTTAACATAATTGATTTCTGGCAGATGAAGCTTACTTAATTCAGTTTGGGATATTAGTCAAGGAGGCCCAAAATCAATCTAGCAAGGCTTAGTCCCTTAATTTGACTAAAATTGTATTTACAAAAAAAAAGATTCTGGCTTGTTACTGATTTGCCTGAAATTGTAATTATCATTTTTAGGTATGTATGTATGTATGTATGTATGTATATTTCCCCCTTCATGGATTACTGCCTTGTCGTGGCAAAGGAGCTTGCGTAGCTCAATCAAGATATCAGCTATGCCGTCCAGGGACCCCCAAGACGGACAGGTCATAGCAGAGAGTTCTGACAAAATGTGATCCACTGGAGAAGGAAATGGCAACCCACTCCAGTATCGTTGCCATGAAAAGCCCATGGACAGTGCCAAAAGGCAAAAAGATATGACGCCAGAAGATGAGCCTCTCAGGTCAGAAGGTGTCCAATATGCTACTGGGGAAGAGCAGAGGGCTAGTGCTACTAGTGCCAGAAAGAGTGAAGCTACTGGGCCAAAGCCAAAAGGATGCTCAGCTGTGGATGCATCTGGTGGTGAAAGGAAAGTCTGATGCTGTAAAAAAAAAAATCTCCATAGGAACCTGGAATGTAAGATCCATGAATCAAGGCAAGCTGGACGTGGTCAAACAAGAGATGACAAGACTGAACATCGACATCTTAGGAATCAGCGAACTAAAATGGACAGGAATGGGTGAATTTAATTCAGGTGACCATCAGGTATACTACTGCGGGCAAGAATCCCTCAGAAGAAATGGAGTAGCCTTCATAGTCAATAAAAGAGTAGGAAAAGCAACACTGGGATACAATCCCCAAAATGATAGAATGATCTCTGTTCAAATCCAAGGGAAACCATTCAATATCACAGTAATCCAAGTCTATGCCCCAACCACTGGTTCTGAAGAGGATGAAATTGACCGGTTCTATGAAGCCCTACAGCACCTTATAGAATTAAGACCAAAAAATAATGTCTTTATCATAATAGGGGATTGGAATGCTAAAGTAGGATGCCAAAAGATAACCGGAATAACAGGCAAACTTGGCCTTGGAGTACAAAATGAAGCAGAGCACAGGCTGGTAGAATTCTGTCAAGATAATACTGTCAAGTTTCCGAAAGATGCCCTAATTAATTCATGAGCCATGATCCAAACTTCAAAGGAAATATATTCATTTATTAGGAGCACCATTCCGGCAATACTCGGATTCAGTTAGGACTGATCCTACGTAGATTAACATTCCCCTATGACCCTGTCTCTCCCCTCCTCTATGGCCATGTCATAAATCACATTCTCCAATTAAGCACTTTGGCTGGCTGTGAAACCTAACACCTTCCTTCTGATTGCGGTGAGAAAGAATGTATGGAATTTACTTCAGTTTTCCCTCCCTCCTGCTCATGGCAACTTGAAAGCTTTGCAAGTTGACATTCGGCTCCCCTCACTTCCTGAGGGCAACCTGCACAAAGCAAAACAATTCAAGTACAGATGCAGAGTTTAGGGATGTAACGCCCCACCAGGCTTGTTTGGATTTTCTGCGTGAAATTTGGCTATAAGTCGATCAGCCTGGTTGTTTCGACTCTTTACCCAAGATGCCTCTGATAAGGGATAACCCTTCCACTTGATTAAATATTGGAGTTGCCTCCTGTGCCACCTCGAATTGAGGATTTGCTGCACCTCATAATGGTTCTGGCCCCCTGTGACCACGGGGTCTGGGGGCTCACAGGGTAGTGGCCTCAGGGTCGATCTGACCACAGGTTTTAAGAGGCTACTATGGAATACGGGTGTATCTTCCCTAGCAATTGAGGCAACTTCAATTGCACTGTGACTGGGTTTATTTATCTTTACTATGGGGAATGGTCCTATAAATTTTGGTCCCAATTTCTTGCTAGGAAGTTTTAACCTCAAATATTTTGTGGAGAGGTAAACTTTCTCCCCCAATTGAAAAGGCCTTTAGTTAATAAGATACTTGACTGCGCAGAAATGTGCAGATTGACGTATACCTTAAACGGAAAGGAAGATTCAGAATTCTATGCGATCTGGGATTTGTGGTATAGGTGGCTAGAAACTAAATGCAAAAGTTAATACTAATGTGGAACAATGCACAACGACTAGATAATCCTGTATATTATAGTACTTTATTTAAATAGTAATCAATTTTACTTATAAGAATTTTTGTATAAATGATTAGTATAAATCTTTGTATAAATGTATAAATGATTAGTTAATTGACTAGATACCGCACGTGTAAATATGCAATATGACATCACGTTTGCTGAACCGTTTAGTTTGAAGTGTAATATGTTCTTAATTCAATAAAATTGTTTTAAAAAAAAAATGAAAAGGCCTTTGGGGAACTTGGTGTTTGTATGCCTGTTTCTTATAGGTTTATGCTGCTTTAGCTAGCGCTTTCTTGACATTCTCCCAGGTTGCTTTCAGTGTCGCCATCCAATCAGTCAAGCTGACTGAGGAGGGAGGCTCCCTTGGGTACTCAGGCATTGGGACAAAGTCCATGCTGCTCACTATCTTAAACAGGGTTAGCCCCGTGCTACTGTGAACAGCATTATTATACGCAACCTCAGCGAA
The DNA here is from genome assembly GCA_022577455.1 of Arizona elegans. Lineage (NCBI taxonomy): Eukaryota > Metazoa > Chordata > Lepidosauria > Squamata > Colubridae > Arizona > Arizona elegans. Next base: position 103,548,473 of record JAKOOJ010000005.1, read on the forward strand.
AGACAGGAGGTCTGCCCAATTGGACTGCTGATAGTTCACGTAGCACCTCAGGTACTGCTCTACCATGGCATTCAGTCTCTCTGCCCCCCCATTGGTGCTCGGGTGAAATGCTGAGCTGAGGCCTTGGGATGACCCTATGGACCGTAGGAATTCTCTCCAGAATTTTGCTGTGAACTGGACACCTCGATTGGAGATGATTCTTCTGGGTACTCCATGCAGGCGGTAGATGTGTTTCAGGAACAGTTTGGACAACTGGCGGGCTGAGGGTAGCCCGCTGCAGCGTATGAAATGTGCCTGTTTGGAGAATAAGTCTATTACAGTCCAGATCACTGTGTTTCCACCACTCCTCAGCAGTTCTACTATAAAGTCCATTGCAATCTCCTCCCATGGCCTTGTTAGTTCAGCTACTGGCTGCAGCAGCCCGGGAGGTCTTCCTGGTCATTTTTTCATCATGGCACAGATGGTACAACTTTTCACATAACTGTCTACATCTTTTCTCATGTGGGGCCACCAAAACTGTCTTCATACTAAGTGCAGAGTCTTTAGGAAGCCAAAATGTCCTGCTGGTTTAACGTTGTGGCTTCTCTTGAGGATCAGGGTGCGTAGAGTCTCTGGGACATAGAGTTTTGTTCCCTTCCATGCTAGGTCATCCCTTTTTGTTAAGAGATGTTGGTTGTCTCTGAACCAGGGATTCGCCAATGTTTCAGTTTTGAGTCTTGTCATTAAGTCACTTGCAGGTTGGCCTTGCCAGTCGTGACGTTGCCGTCTGGTGATTACTTGACCTACTCCTTGGGCAGAGGGGATGATGGCATTCACTACCTGCTCCCGCTCACTGTTGTATTGAGGCATTCGGGAGAGGGCATCGGCCAGAAAGTTTTCCCCCCTTGGGATGTGTTTCAGCTCCAAGTTGAAACGATTGAAGTATTGGGCCCACCGGACTTGCCTGGGTGACAACTTCCGTGGGGTCCTGAGGGCCTCCAGATTCTTATGGTCAGTCCAAACTTTGAACGGTTTCTGGCCTCCTTCTAGCAGGTGTTGCCAGGTCAACAGCGCCAATCTCGCTGTGAACACTTCCTTTTCCCACGCCGCCCATCATCTTTCTGTGTCGGTGAGTTTGCGGGATGTGTAGGCACAAGGTTGTAGATTCCCTTGGCTGTTCTTTTGGAGTAGCACGGCCCCCACTGCCACATCGCTGGCATCTGCTTGGATGACGAAGGGTTGTTCGGGGTCAGGATGCTTTAAGACTCGTTCTTTTGCAAACATTTCTTTTAGTGTTTCGAATGCTTGTTGGCAGGCCAGGTCCCACTGTAGAGGTTGTCCTGGGCGGGGTTTTGTTGCTGGACTCCCTGTTTTTAGGAGGTCCGTCAGAGGTTTAGCAATTCTTGCAAAAGAGGGAATGAATTGTCTGTAGAAGTTTGTGAACCCCAGGAAGCTTTGCAGTTGTCTGCGGGTGCAAGAGGGTTGCCAGTTTAGGACTGATTGTACTTTGGCTGGGTCCATTTCTATCCCCTTGTTTGACACTTGGTAGCCCAAGTAGTCTAGCCATGACTGGTGGAACTCGCATTTTGATAGCTTGACATATAGGTTCGCCCCCAGCAGTTTTTCCAACACTTGGTGGACAAGGGGTATGTGTTCGTCTATGGTTTCCATGTAAATGAGGATGTCATCTAGGTAGACGAGGACCCCCTTATAGAGATGCTCATGCAGAACCTCATTTATCAATTGCATGAACACCGCCGGGGCTCCCTGCAGTCCAAATGGCATCACTTTAAATTGGAAACTCCCTAGGGGGCAGGTGAATGCTGTTTTCCACTCATCTCCTTCCCTGATGCGTATCCAGTAGTAGGCTTCACGGCGGTCTAGTTTGGTGAAAACTTTCCTTTTGGCCAGGTGGGCTAGCATGTTGTCAGCATCCCAGCACTGACATATATAAAGAGAGGAGAAGCTTGAACTTTTGCCTATTAAATCCTTTTGAAGATTCTGTCTCCTCGGAGATGGGAGGGGGGAGACATTCCTGTGATCTGACAAAGAAGGGATGAGGAAAGTGGCTTGGGAGATAGCCAATGAGAAGCAGAGAATTGGGGATCGGAAAGAGAGGGATTGGAGGGTAAAGGTCAGTACTGACCACGAAAGAGCCAGGATCAGATCGCTATGCTCAATAAAGAGAAAATTTCCTCAAAGATCGGCAGTTTGGAAATTCATTTATTTTGAGATAGCATCGAAACCTGACAGACAGTCAGTACTCACAACTTTCCAAGCCAAACTGGCAAACCTCCAACCTTCCAGCTCCCTGCCAGATGTTTGGACAGAGTGGCGCCAGGGTTCCGAAGCCATGGCAGAAAGCCAACTCTCTACTGAAAGCTTACTTCAAGTGGCTGCGAACCAGCCCCCCCCCCTCCCTACTCTAGCCAGCTTGGATGTAACGGGGCCTCAACTCCCCCCCTCTCCCAGCAAAGCTGCAACCCCCCCTTCCTCCACCACTGCCGCAGAATTACCAAGATCAGATGATCATGCTCCAAGCCAAGAGAAGAAAAAATGATGAACCTTGGTGGACTTTGCCAAAATCTGCAGAAGCTGAGTTCTCCTTTCTGGATGCTAAAGGTAAGGGGAAGCCTCTGAGTGAATTGGGAAGGGCGGACTGGTTATGGGACTGGCAACAAGCCAGACAGCAGAAAGCTTCAAAGCTGCCACTCGAGAGCCCCATGGAGAAATTGAAGCAAGATTTTGAGCATGCCGTCAGACTGGAGGAGGGACCATCCTGAAGGCCCAAGGAAAGGGGATATTATCTTCTGAGACAGATATTATTATCTTTCTCAGAAGACAGGCTGAGATCTCAACTAACAATCAAGGGTGCTGTGATGCCTACCAGAATCCTTTCCCTTCTACAGCAGACAGATAATAATAGAGAATCTGAGAAAGCTGGGCCTGTAACACGCAGCCAAGCAGCCAGGATGAGGAAGCAGGAAGAAAAACTACTGTCCTCCAATCGGGACACAGAGTTGCAGGCTAGCCAGCATACGTCAGCAGCAGCAAACATAGATAAGCGACAGCTCCGACCTTGCAACAGAGAACCCACAGCTTCTAAACGAAACAAGAGCCTGAAGATGACAGGGTTGTGAGCCTGTCGAAACGTTGCTATAAGAAAAACTTTTAAAGTCACTGGTAGGATTTTAGCTGAGGTTTTAAAGAACCTTGCAGAGTGCTCTGTAAGGATTTTTAGAAGATTTTAGCTGGGATTTTAACCAGAATTTTAAACATTTTAACCAGTCTGGTGCTTCCGCTGGGCTAAAAGAGCGAGGCTGAAGTTCCAAACTCTCCATGAACATTTGGTGGGCATAGCCAACTCGATGTCAGTCACTTTCATCAGTCACATGACAGCCCCCGAGCCACGCCTACCCAGCTGATGATTAGGGCAGAGAACCGGTTGCTAAAAAACAATGGGAACCACAAAATCCTCCCTCTCTGTCTCCCCCTCTCTCTTTGTATCTCTCTATGTCTCTCTCTCTCCCCCGTCTGTATTTCTCTATGTCTCTCTCTCTCCCCCCTCTGTATCTCTCTCTGTGTCTCTTTCCCCCTCTCTCTGTATCTCTATGTCTGTCTCTCTCTCCCCCCTCTGTATCTCTCTCTGTCTCTCTCTCCCGCCCCTGTATCTCTCTATGTCTCTCTCTCTCCCCCTCTCTCTGTATCTCTATGTCTCTCTCTCCCTCTCTCTCTGTTTATCTCTGTCTCTGGCCTGGCCTCTTCTGCATCCCCCGCCATCGCCCTTACCTTTTCAGGCCAGGACTTCTCAGCTCTCCGCACCACAGCAGAAACTCAGCCCACCCCCCGTCCTCCCTACACAGATGTTCTCCTGGGGCTCAATTGGGAGATGCACAGCAGAGAAGGGAAGGGAAGGGAGGGAGGGAGGGGGTGCAGCGGGGGTTTGAGGCTGGTTTGGGGCTTCCTGCCCGAAGGAAGAAAGCGGCAAAGCCAGGAGCCATGCACACCTCACTGGACCCCTGCTGCACAGTTCTCCACCCCCACCTGCCAAGGGCAGGAAAATGATTAAATCCCCTGCTCTTCCAGGCGAAATGAAGGAGGGCTGGCCATCCTCCCTCCTGGCCGTTTCCGCCCCCCGAAGCCTCCCCGGAGCCCCTTTTCTGCCAGAGGCCGAAAATTTTGTGTAGGCTCAATGAACTACCAGAGCACCCACCTGGGAATCAAAGGCAGCACTGGTCAAAGGCGACCCCGAGGCTCCAGTTGCTTCCATCTCCTGCTCACTGACCGGATTCGTATAGCACCGATTAGCGGCTTGTCTTTCTGACCTCGGGGCCCATGGTAGCGCTGGGCCAGGTGCGATTCGGGCCAGGCGAGGGACAGAGGGTTCCCGCTCGGCGGACCCAGGCAGCCTCGTTGCCAGGTGTTCTTTGGAGGGAGCCCCAAAAGCGGCTGGCAAGGGGGATGGGCAGCAGCAGCGGGCGAGGCTAGTTTGCAGGGCGGCCGGGGGAGGGGGAGGTCAGAGCCAGGCTCGGGCAGGCCCCGGCCCACCCTAGAAGCGCCGGCTGTGAGGGCTTCCCGGCAGGGAGCCGGCTGCCTACCTGCCGAGCCTGGTGGCAGGATATGGCCCTCAGGCGTCTCTGCCTTCCAAATGCACAGTTTCTTGGAAGTAATATGGAGAATCTAAATATAAGGAGCAGAAGTCTGTTGAGCATAATCAGGGCTGGGAGGCTGCCATGTTGGTTTTACGTCCAGCAGATGGCGCTGTTTTTCAATGTTTGTTTGTCAATGTTTGTCAATGTTTGTCAATGTTTGTCAATGTCTTTCAATGTTTTCCAATGTTTTTCATGTTTTTACCTGTCACAGGTGTGACATGTATATAATATAGGTATATAAAAACACGCCCGTAGTCGAATGTAACATTGTGTCAAAATTTGAAAGCAATTGGTGAAGAACTTTCGGAGATGTGCGGTTATGTACAAATGGACATTTACATTTTTATTTATATGTATGTATGTATGTATGTATGTATGTATGTATGTATGTATGTATACATAAAATACTTTGTCTTGTAAACTTTCTTAACCTCATATTTGATGTACACAGAATGAAATACATTTCTTAAAACTGCCATCAAATGAATGATTGCAAGAGTGCACTTCAAGCTTCTCCATAATCATAAACATAAACTTACCATTCATGTGGATAATCAAGGACATGTCAGAGAACATTAAATCAGCGGGGGAGGGGGGGTAATCGGACTTCTGACAAATCTCCAGCTTCTAATAACACAGCCCTCCCTCTTGAGCAAGGGTGTTTCAGGGTGTAAAGCAAGCACATGACAATTGTTTGTGTGTGAGGGACAGAATTAAAGAAAGAGAAATAAAGGGATTTGGATGCCATGTTGATATAAAAATCCCAGCAAATTTCATTTCTTTTATTTGACAGTGTTCATTTCTTTTATTGTGAGTACAGTAGAAATGTCAAAATCAAGTTATTAAATAAAGGAATCAGAGAGGGAGGGAGGGAGGGAGGGAGGGAGGGAGGGAGGGAGGGAGAGAAGGAAGGAAGGAAGGAAGGAAGGAAGGAAGGAAGGAAGGAAGGAAGGAAGGAAGGAAGGAAGGACCTACTTTTTTTCAATTTCTCATCTGATTCTTTTGTGTGGGCTACCAATGGGGAGTTGTAAAGCTGTCAAGATATCTCTTGATATGAAAAGAGAACTGAAGAAGCTTCTTGGATGAGAAGCGAAATGTCTTCAAAGAAAAACCAGAAAGTCCAGTTGCCTCTTGAAAAGCACTTTTGGGGCAACCGTGACCTGGATGACAGAGAATAATCCCCATAGACATCTATCAAGGTATTGTTTTCCTTCCATCATAAGGCTGGAATGTCGGAAGAGGAGTGAAGTCAAGTTCCCTTCAATGCAGTGAAAATAGCTACTGTATTTATGGCAAAGGCAAAGGCAAAGGAAGAAATGACAGGTGACAAGAGATTTGATGCATTTCTGTCAAGTGGCATGACATCATTATGATATTTGGCACTCAGACTAGTCAAAGTGGCATCATTGTGGCATATTGCTATGAGCTGCCTAGATTTATATCCTTTGCATTCTCTGAGCGAGGTTGGTTGTTTTCTTGCAGACATTTTATTACCCAACTAGGTAACATAATCAGTGTGAGAAAGGAGTGGAGTTTGCCTTCTGTTTATATACTAGTGGCTTACAGTGGGGATGTTTTTAGTGGTTCCTTGATTAGGCTATTCTTTACTGTTAGCTTGTTTGTCCAAGTTGGTAATCCATTGTTTACTGCTGGATTGTTGGTCTGGTATTAATTTTAGTGTGAATATCTGATTACCTGGGAGTTGGAGGAGGTGTTTGGATCTTTCTTGTTTCCTTTTAGCTTTTTGGTTGTCTCTTTTGAATGGTATGCAGATGTTGTTTATCTCTATGTGCCTGTTGAGGGCTGATTTATCTCAATGCCAGGCTTCCAAGAATTCTCTAGGTTTTTTGGAATTAGCTGGATCTAGGATGTCTCGTAGCTTCCCAGTTGAAACTACGCTGAAGTCAATCAATGTGTTGTGTTGTCCAATCAAGGGATATTCATCATGCCTTCCAATTGCTGCTTGGGGTTCATGGACACGCTCTGCTAGTCTCCTGCCTGTTGGCCCTACATTGTGGCTGATACAGTCCTCACACTCTTGTCGTTGACTCCTGTATTTATTTATTTTTCCTTTAGGGGCTATTAGAGGCTTTGATTTACTCAAGGTGTTTTAGAGCACTTTAGTTGGTTTGTATGCTGTGGTGATGACAGATTAACAGACTAACCAATTAACAGAGTTGGAAGGGACCCTGGAGGTCATCTAGTCCAACCCCCTGCCCAAGCAGGAGACCCTACCCCATTTCTGACAGATGGCAGCCCAGTCTCTTCTTGAAGGCCTCCAGAGATGAGGCTCCCACAACTTCTGAAGGCAACTGCTGTTCCATTGGCTGATTGGAGATGTTTTTAATTCTATTCTTTTTTTAGGGAAAAAAAATGTATTATTTAAGCATCTGCCATATTTCCTCTCTGCACACCAGAAAGTCTTTGCTGGATCATCCTGTTTATGTTAAAAATTGATGCTATATCAGGTCGTCCTTGACTTACAACTATTCTTTTAGTGACTCTTCAAAATAACAGCAGCACTGAAAAAAAGTGACTAATGACCATTTTTCACACTTGTGACCAGTGCAGCATCCCCACGGTCACATGATTTACATTTGGGTGCTTAACAACCAGTTCATCTTTATGACGGTCGCAGTGTCCCGTGGTCACGTGATCCCCCTTTTGCGACCTTCTGGCAAGCAAAGTCAATGGGGAAGCCAGATTCACTTAACAACTCTGTGACTAATTTAACAACTGCAATGATTCACTCAACAACTGTGGCAAGTCAGGTCGTAAAATGGGGCAAAACTTACTTAACAAATGTCTCACTTAACAACAGAAATGTTGGGCTCAATTGTGGTCATAAGTCAAGGACTACCTGTATTTTGCTCTGTACTTCAGTGATTGCACAAACTCCACCGGATTTGGGCCTGATCTGTATGTTCTTAGTTCATATTTCATATCAATGTATTATGAAACGGTGCCTGGCCTAAGCTGAGGAGCAGCTTTGTCATTCTAGGTTTGTTGCAAAAAAGGTTTTTCTCTAACAAGCAGGAAGGTAGCAGAACCTGGCTATTTGTACCCTCTACAGTTATTTATTATCCAGTGGATTTCTCTACATAAATGTTAATTATATTGTCATTTAGCCACTTTATAAAGTGCAACTAAATTGCCAAGTGAAGATGTCATTCAGCAGAACAGAAACAGCCGGTTATGATTTACAAAGCCATCAAAACTATGGAAATATTCAGTATAATCAGAATTGTAATTACAGCAAATGTAGCGTCAGGAAAATTTATTAACAGCATAAAGATTAAATGAATGTTGGACTATTTTCTGTCAGAGTGCAGCAATGAAAATGATTGGCTTTCCCCTAATTCAGGCATTAAAAAAAAAAAAGGACGAGAAAATTGTCTGCTTCTCTTTTCCCTTCCTCTCTAGAAAAATGTGAGGCAAATCTTAAGCATTTTAAGACATTACAAACATAGATGCCGTTATACTATCTCAAAGTGTAGTCCCACCTGGAGTGAAAAGAAGGACTCGGGGTGACATGATAGCAGTCTTCCCATATTTGTGGGGCTGCCACAAAGAAGAGGGAGTCAACGTATTCTCCAAAGCACCTGAGGGCAGGACAAGAAGCTATGGATGGAAAATAATCAAGGAGAGAAGCAACCTGGAGACAAGGAGAAATTTCCTGACAGCAAGAACAATTAACCAGTGGGATAGCTTGTCTTCAGAAGTTGAGGGTGCTTCATCCCTGGAGGGTTTTAAGAAGAGATTGGACAGCCATCGGTATAGGGTTTCCTGCTTGAGCAGAGGGTTGGACTAGATGACCTCCAAGGTTCTTTCCAACTCTGTTTATTCTGTTATTCTGATGAATGGGGTGATCCAGTTGACAACATTTGTTTCACACTAAGCCAAGTTTGCTAAATAAAATATAACTAGCTGAGCTGGCACATCACACACACACACACACACACACAAACCAACCAACGCCCCCCTCCCAACAAGTCATATTACAGTTTAATGTGTAATGTGAACCTGCCCAAGATTGCATTCATCCCCATTAAACCAGAATTGCATCTGTCACTGAGGCATGATGACTGGGTAATCATATTGCATTGAGTTGAAGATAAACTAGCAAATCAAATTAGGACATGAAATATGTCAGAGTCAGTATTTACAAACCTCAGTACAAACTCTTGAATAGATGCTGCAATTAGAATAAGACCAGGGACTGCCTTAACGATCAATTTAAACTGCTTAAACAATATGAATTATAGAACAAGTATAAATGAACCAGTTCTAACAACCCAGGGATCTAAAACTGTAAATATTGGATTACAGTGTTTGTTTGTTTGTTTGTTCATAAATCATCTGGAGCGATCATCAAACTCAATCCTCAAATTGATTCAGGCACCAAATTGCATTGGGGACTTCAGAATTAGAGATTCAATGAACTTTATTAACTTTTCAGCATCTCAAACTTTGGTGCATCTTTCCTTCCATATATGAACAAAGTTTTGAGCAGTTCAGTGATGCAATATAATATAATTAGTATCAACACAAGTCAGCCATTCTGACAAGTTTAATAGCCCAGATCAACAAATAGCAGAAATGTTTACTGTTTAAGTCGGACAATCTTCATTCATTCAGGACAATTTCCTTATCAGCTGTTTGCTAAACAATTCCTTTTGTTATCCTTGCTAAAGAGGTGCCACCGCGGAAATATACAAATAATCTATTGTGAACGAACACTTAAAATGATTGAGCTGGATCTTGGCATGTCTTCTTAACAAGTCCGTTATCCCAGTTCTTGTCATCTCATTCTGCCACCCACCACCCAAATGAAACAGGTGCTGACATTTTAATGCTTCTCCATTGTAGTTTATGGCCAAAGGGACGAATTAATTTTTTTTTTTGCCTTTGAATCAGATCTTGCTCATCTTGAAGTTCAAATATGACCTGGAATTGGGCTGATTTGTACACCCTTGTTGTTTTGTACAACTTGGGCACAACTATACTTGCAGTTATATAGTTGGTGTCATAGCCATCTGTTTCTTCATTCCCTGTCTTACCTCTGCTTTCCTAAATCCTTCTACATTAATAAAATAGGATAGCTTTGCTTTTCAATAATTGTTCTATGAATAGAATAGAACAGAATAGAATAGAAAATAGAATAGAATAGAATAGAATAGAATAGAATAGAATAGAATAGAATAGAATAGGAGTTGGAGGTCTTCTAGTCTAACCCCCTGCTTAGGCAGGAAACCCTACACCACTTCAGACAAAAGTTTATCTAATGTCTTCTTAAAAACTTCCAGTGCTGGAGCATTTACAATTCCAGTTTAGGTTGAAGGATATATTTACTATCTATTTATGAATACAAGACATACAGAATACAGAAGAATATGTAACTGATGGTGCCTTATTTATGATGGCTCATATTATCTAAGGTGCTTATGAATACTAACCAAGGGAACAACATGTGATGCTGTATGAGTTATGGCTGATATGTTTGTTATATGCTATCGCAACAACTCAAGTTTCCATTTCTGTGCTTCCTGGATATATGATGGTGTTCAAGGAAACATTATAAGCCCATAGAAGTAGACCTTCTGAATCATATCAGAAGCTAAGGTAGATATGTTTGATCCAGCTTTCTTCTCGTCTATTGTTGAAACATTGCATCTGCTTAACATGACATACTTTAATCTGGAACCTCAGATCTAGAAAAGCATTCCGGATGATGAGCCTCTACATTAAAATGATGGTGAGTCTGTCAATCAAAACCATATTTAGAGCAGAAAGTATAATGCTGTTGCTTCTTGAATGTTCCTCATTGTGGTTCCTAATATCCACCTCCTCATCCTTTAGAGTTTAGATGCAGCCATAAAGACCAGAGGAATCCTTCTGATGGATACAAAAATTTAGAACCCAGTCATGTGTCTGATAGGAGCATCCTTCTTCTAAATATGGAATGAATGTCAAGAGAAAAACTATATTTTGCTGTGTGTTATCACCTATGGAGATCCTCATTTAAAATCTCAATTTAATCAATAAGAAAACTGGCTTCTAGGGCAGCAAAGGCAGCCAGTGCGGTTGAGACTTCCATGGTCCCATGGTGTTGAGGAAGAATGGGAAAGTTCATTCCTAGAAGATGAGACTCGGAGTAAAATTTGGAAGTCAAACATTTCCGCCAAGGCTGGTATTCCAGGTGCTGATTGGATGGAGGTCCAAACTGTTTTCTTATTTTGATCTGTAAATTGTTGCCCATTAATTATGTATTTAATTTCGCCAAAAGGCACTGGGTTGAATTTTGTGTCAGCTTCTGTTCATTTGGAAATTAATCGAAACCCACCATTTCAGCAGGGGTCCTGGATCATTTGCCCACCACCACAGCTTACTTTTTGATGCACCCAGTGGGTTGATGATATACACCATGAATCTGCTTTTGTCTACTTTAATCATGCAGGCTGCAGCCCTTCCCCCACAAAACATTATCCTGACTTTATGCCTCCTAATTTGCCTGTCATTTAATCCACTAGAGCAACAGAGAGTTCATGCCGGTTATTTGTGCTCGACTGTCCCTTTCTTCCTGCAGACATTTCTTGAAAAACAGATAACGAGTCCAGCTAGTGTTTTATGGGCTTATTTCTCGCCTTTAGTGCCTGGATTCAGGGAAGTGCATACTAAAAAATATGGACAGTTTGAACGATGAGAACGTGGACAATTGAAGCAAAGTTTATTTTCCATTTAATGCAAGATTGATTGCTTTGGGTGCAGGGATACCAGCATAAAGAAGGAACTGACCAAATACTCTAAAGAATAAAACAAAGTATAAAAGGTTTATTTTCTGATTTGGTTCAGGAAATAGACCATAAAAAACACCAAAAATTATATGAGGAATTGATAAAATTATGTGAAGAAAGTGGACAAATCTCTTGATTATTTGCTTCTCTGCATGCTTATTGCTGGAGTTGGGTCATTCATAAGTTCTCCTAATTAGATAATTAATTAACAATTTAAAAACGCACGCATGCTTAAAATCCCACCAATGATCTTTCTGTGTCTTCCCAAAGATTCTGACGGAGAAAAAGGAAAAAGTCCCCTGTTTGCCTTTTTTCCAAATTAAAAACTCACCAATATTCTATATTTTTTGCTTGGCTTAAAGATGTGTAAAAATTCCTTCTTACATTCTTTAGGGCAGCTATAGAACTGATAAATCAGTATGTCACTGATACATATCATGTATCAGTTGCTCAGAGAACTTGAAATAAGATCATGGTAATGTTAATAGAAGCTCACTGAAGAGAACAACCTGAGCTGGAGTGGAATCCTATAGCATTATTACCTTCAAACTATGAATAAATTCAGAGTGAATCAGTCTTTCTGTCCCATATGTAACATACCTAACATGTTGCAGAGCATATACATATTCATAATGCCAGTCTGTCTGGTTTCTAAGATGCCATAAAATAAACAAATTGATTGTTAGGGACATACAATCTAATCCCTTTACACAGTGGTGAAATGTAAAATTTGTTACTGCTGGTTCTTTAGGCGTGGCTTGGTGGGTGGGGGGGGTAATGTGACTGGGTGGGCGTGGCCAACTATTTTTGTTTTTTACTTTAAAAAGCATTTTTTTCTGCAACCTCTTTGGCCGAAGAGGTTGTAAAAACAATGCTTTTAAAAGCCTCTGGCGATCCCAGCTGAGTTGCCTGATCGTCAGAGGCTTTTTTTTCTTTTAAAAGCATTCTTTCTACAACCTCTTTGGCTGACTTGCAGCACAGTGAGTCCCAGCACAGACCACAGCATGCCAGCCCCCCGTGTCCTCCCCCTGTCTCCCAGAATTTGCCCAAATCCATGTTCATTGCATTGATGACACTATCTAACCATCTCATCCTTCTACCTTCCCCTTCTCCTTTTGTCTTCAGTCTTTTCCAATATCAGGGTCTTCTCCAAGGAGTCGTCAATTCTCATTTGGTGGCCAAAATATTTCAGTTTCAGCTTCCGTTTCTGTCCCTCCAAAGGACAGTCAGGATATTTCTGTGTTAAGGGCTCAGTTTCCAGCCCTACAATGAGAACAGCCTTACTGGACTCTGCTCCAATAATATAGTGAGGAAGTCACAAAAGTTTCTTCTCTCCGCCAGAAAGAGTAGCTGGCATGCTTTTGTCTTGAACCTCCCTTTAGTCTTCCTTCTTCATCTCAAAATTATGTGGAATAGATTTTTTTCTGCAAAAATCTGCAGTTTTTAACATTAAGGCCATCCTCACTGGTATCTTAGAAAATCACCATAATATCAACCAGTCCTCACTAAATTGATATAAAGCCTGCTGTTATTACTGATAGTTTGGTATAATGACAGTCAGATGACTCCAGAAGGTACCATAAAGTCACTAGGCACGAAATGGCCTAAGATATTAAGGGGGGGGGGGGGAGGAGAGAGTCACTAGTTTTCTTGGACCACTTTAGCCAGGCCAGATGCATGGACTTTGATGATCAAATGCAGTGGGAAGCTCTGTCCCCTGCTGCTCACCTTAAACCTTTGAGGAAACCATTGGCCATCCTTCAGTTGACTAGTGCAAAGGGCAGCAAAGGCCTTCTTGAGCATATAATTTCTTCTCCTTCAGACTCATCTCATCTCTGCAATATGTAATTATTTTTCCTCTGCTGCCCATTTCCCGTGAAGCAAGAAGATCTCTGTTGACTTGAAGGAAACACAAGACAAGTGCTTTTTCTCAGGGCAACCATTCTACCCAATTATGGGATGGAGCATACTGCTTGCATTTTCCATAATTGGATAGACCAGGTTGCCCTGACAAAAAAACACTTAATCTTTCCCCTGGTATAGCCAACAAAGGCAGGAGAGTCTGTGGCTAAGAGGTTAATACATCTACCTAATATCAGTTTTGGAAGCCATATTAGGCCAGAAGCTTCAATGCTGCCACCTTCTCATGTGTGGGAAAGTAGGAGGGGGGATTAAGGAGAGGGGTTGTCTGTAGACATAATAGCATTCTTCCTGCCGGTCAAGGTCAGGGCGATCCAGCATCTGGAGAAGGAGTGGTCAGGGGGCTGGGCTGGGTCGAGATGGAACGGACGTTGATTGGAGCATGTGATCGACTGGGGAGTGAGGGGTTGGTTTGGGAGCGGGGGTTGACTTACTGAGTGAAAACCCGGGCCTTTCAGATTCGGGTTTTCCCAGATGTGCCAGTTTACCTATTCTAGTAAAGAGAACTTTGGAAAATGCTTGCTTCAGAGTCTTTACTAGGAGTTGGGGTTTTCTGGAACGCTGACAGCTAATATGAAAATAGCCCAGGTTTGAATCCCAGATGGGTATGGCTAGCTGATGAGAGCTAAATAGCTTGAAATAGATCTGGGCTGGTCTCCCTTTACTTCTTTGTCAGTAAAATATAAATTCAACATGAAACACATGACAGTTGATCCATACATCCTGCCATTGCTTCAGTGTGTAGAGGAGAATATACTTGAGTTCATTATTAAGAATTCCACTAAGCGAGACTTCCAACGGAACATTTGAAACGGGTCCAAATTGCTCTTTGAGTGTTTAAGGTTGCAGACCCCTGCACTAGGTGTACCATTTTTAGATTAAATAAATGAAATAATTGTTTTCTAGAGGGAGGGAGGGAGGGAGGAAAAAAGGAAGGAAGGAAGGAAGGAAGGAAGGAAGGAAGGAAGGAAGGAAGGAAGGAAGGAAGGAAGGAAGGAATTTTATCCCAGCACTCACTCCCTGCACTCTGCTTGGGTAGCATGATTGTAGCTGAGTTCACGTTGAACTATTATAGAATATAATGGTGGATTTGGATATCCCATCTCAGGACTTGTGAACGAGGAGGAAACGGAGGACCACCACCACCCCCGGCTTACCAGGCAGGAGAGGAACCCCTTAAGCTGGGGACCAAGTGTCGCAGTAGCAGGAATCCCCCAACCACCGGTGTGCAAATTTCCATCATTTCAGACCACCGGCGTGCAAGACATCCCTCTGTTGTTGTTGTTGTTGTTGTTGTTGTTGTTGTTGTTGTTATTATTATTATTATTATTATTATTATTTATTACATTTTTATACTGCCCTTCTCCCGAAGGACTCAGGGCTCAGCCATGTTAAAACAACATATACCCACAAAATTTAAAAAACAGTTTAAAATATATTAAAAATTTGGCCCTTATATTAAAAAACTACTACGGTGCTCCGTTTGTATCCCCGGGCATATTTTTTAACCTAAGACTCAAACCTGAGACTCTTGGTTTCTAATTTGAATCATGGAATCACAGAGAAGAATTTGCAATCTGCCCATGCTCCCCTGGGTCCTAGAGCCCTCCCACCATCTAAGGTTGCTTGTCATTTCGTCACCTCAGCTCTACCAGGGCAGGCTAGCTTAGGCAGATCAAAGTGGAAAGAAGCAACGTCCGGAACAACTGTAAACTTGGATGACCCTTAATCTATGGACAAGCTCAGTTGTGGTTTACTTGAAGAATGAGTCAGTAATTTCAGGACTGGAAACACTACGAATTAAACTGAAGATAGACACAGAGAAACCCACTAAGTTTATCAGCATTCTTTGCAGTGGGAGTTCTTTCTGGGAAAATTCTCAGCCAAACTGACTTTTAATCTTCACTTTCCATGCCACCGATAAAATAGCTATCCTGGACTAGAGATTTTCTTTAGAAAGAACTAGGATTTATTTCCATGTAAACGTTTTTAAATAGAGCCAAGTTGTGGCTCCTTAGACTGTCCTAGCGGAGAGGAAAGTTGGACTTCAACCAGAAGGAGTATTAGAAGGAAAAAAACGGAGGTTTCCATGAAATGCACTGGTTCTCCCAAGGCAAGATGGCAGAGTGGCCATCAGCTTTGGGAAATGATCGGATGGGGCTAAGGCTCAGTGACTGGAGGGTACTCGCTGTTTGCTGGGATACCTCAATATGTGGCTCCTCACAAGCCATTGGTAGAGTCCCTAGAGCACTCCCAGGCTTGCTTCTTCTTCTTCTTCTCCTTCTTCTTCTCCTTCTTCTTCTTCTTCTTCTTCTTCTTCTTCTTCTTCTTCTTCTTCTTCTTCTTCTTCTTCTTCTTCTTCTTCTTCTTCTTCTTCTTCTTCTTTTTTGAAAAAACTTTATTGAGTTTAAAAAGACATAAATATATTGACATTTTCATTAATCAGATGTACAGTGTTTTTAACTATATACAGAATATATTTCTGGTGACATTTCAAATTACTTTTTACTTTTATTTAACACACCTTTTTCTCTTTCTTTCATTTTATCATGCATCGATTCATACCACCTTTCCCACACAGTATAATAATCCAACTTCTCATCATCATTTATTTCATGGGTTAGTTTAGTCATCTCTGCGCACTCCAATATTTTCCTAATTATAAGCTCTTCTGGTGGCTGGGTTTTCTCTTTCCAATATTGTGCATAAACCAGTCTGGCGGCTGTAATTATATGGATCATTAAGTGAATCCTTTCCTTTCCATATGGCTTCTTTACTATTCCCAGGAGAAATATTTCTGGTGTTAATTCAATATCTTCCCCAATTATTTCTTGTAACCATCTCCTGCTCTTACTCCAATATCCTTTCGCTTCCGGGCAGGTCCACCACATGTGAAAGAAGGTGCCTTGACCATGGCCACATTTCCAACAGTTGGGATGTATATTGGGATATATCTTTGCTAGCCTAGCCGGGGCTAGGTACCATCTGTGGAGCATCTTGTAGTGATTTTCCTTGTATGTCGCCGCTCTGGTCAATTTAAGGTTCTTATTCCATGCCTCCTCCCATTCATTAAAATTTATATCACGTCCAATATTTTTCTCCCATGCACTCATTTGGTTCTTTGTTATGTCCTCAGCCCTGTCTTCATCTAATAAATAGTTATACAATTTAGCCAAAATCTTTTTGCCTGTTCCCATCAGGACTTTATCCAACCCATTAAGTCTGGTGAGCTCTGGTGGCTCAGCAGACTAATTAAAATCCACTTACATCTGCTGCCGCAATTACTGCAAGTTCAAATCTCACCAGGTTCAAGGTTGACTCAGCCTTCCATCCTTTCTAAGGTAGGTAAATTGAGGACCCAGTTTGTGGGGGCAATAAGCTGACTTTGTATAAATATACAAAAGTATGAAGGCTATTGCTTAATGCATTGTAAGCTGCCCTGAGTCTCCGGAGAAGGGCGGCATATAAATCAAATTTAAAAAAAAAAAAGTCCAAATTCTAAGCCATATTGTTCTTTGTCTTTCTGGCATCTAGATTTTATTTGTAAGTAGGTCCACCAATCTAAAATTATTCCTTGCTCTCTCAAGGTATCATTTGATTTGAGATTCCCTCCTTTGTCTAAGATGTCTTCATATCTACTCATTTTCTCCATTCCCCATCTATTGGGATAGATCAGGGCCTCCATCGTGGAGAGCCATCTTGGGACTTTTTTATAGTATCTCTGCCTAATTGGGATCCATGTTTATATCAATGAGTCTCTAATTTTATGTCTATGAAAATATGTTTTCCTTTTCTTCTCTGTGTCCCATATGTGTGCATGCCACCCTTTTTGTAGGCCGTGGCCTTCTAGGGTTAAGATCCTCTCATTTTCCAGGGTGGCCCAGTCCCTTATCCAAACTAGCTTAGCTGCCCTATAGTATGTTTCCCAATCGGGGAGCCCAAATCCTCCTATATCTCTTTTGCCCCTTAAAAATTTAATGGAAAACCTCAGCTTCTTCCCCTCCCATATAAATTCTTTGATGATTTTATCTAATTCTGAGGAAAAAAAATTATCTAAGTTCACCGGTATATTTTGAAACAGGAATAATACTTTGGGGAGAATATTCATCTTAATCACGGTTATCTTGCCCAAAAGTGACAATTTTGTTTTCTTCCATCTATCAAGGTCTTGTTTCATTTTCCTAATTAAAGGGGTATGGTTATCCTCTTTTAGGGTCGAACATCTTGTAGTAATCCAGATTCCTAGGTATTTAATTTTTTTGACAACCTGTAGTCCTAACACTTCTTCTATCTCTTTTTTCTGACTCTCGGTTACGTTCTTGGTCAGTACTTTAGTTTTGGTTTTATTCAATGTGAAGCCTGCCACCTCTCCATATTTACCCAATTCCTCTAGCACTTTTGGTCCCGATTCTATGGGGTCCTCAAGAATTAAGGCTACATCATCTGCAAATGCTTGCGTCTTGTAGATCTCCTTCCTAATCTTTAGACCTTTTATTTCCTCATTGTTTCTAATTTTCCGTAGCAAGACATCTAGGGCCAAAATAAACAATAGTGGTGACAGGGGGCAACCTTGCCTTACCCCATTACTAATCTGGAATGTTTTTGTCCTATCTCCATTTACTAAGATACTTGCCTTTTGATTAGCGTAGCTAGATTTTATCATCTTTTCAAAATTTGTTCCGAATCTCATTACCTCAATTCGTTTAATCATAAATTTCCAATTTAAGTTGTCGAATGCCTTTTGGGCGTCAACAAAGACTAAAGCCATCTGTTTTTCGGGGTGTTCTTCATAGTACTCTAGGGTGTCCAGCACAGTTCTCAAATTATCTCTGATTTGCCTCCCCGGGAGAAATCGGTTTTGATCCTTGTGTATCCAAATGTTTAATATTTTTTTAATTCTTTCTGCCATTATGCCCATAAATAGCTTATAGTCAGTATTTAGGAGGGAAATTGGTCTATAGTTCTGAAGTTGTTTTAGGTCGGCACCTTTTTTTCGGCACAAGTGTAACATGCGCTTCCTTCCACGACTCTGGGATTTTAGAACCTATCAATACATCGTTGAAAATTTCTACTAATTTTGGTTGCAATATTTCTTCTAGTTTTTTATACATTTCCCCTGGGAATCCATAGGGACCTGGTGCTTTATTATTTTTAAGTTTGGAGAGAGCTGTTTTTAGTTCTTCAGCTGTAATCTTTCTATTAAGCATTTCTCTCTCTTCCTCTGTTATTTGTGTGAGCTCTGCATTTATCAAATATTGCTCTATTTTGCCTTCTGGGACCTCCTCTTCTTTATATAGAGTCTCATAGAATTCCCTAGCTCTTTCTAATTTTTCTTCTTCTTTGGTCAATAGCTGGCCCTTGGAATCTTCTAGTGTATGAATTGTCCCCTTTTCATTTTCCTTTTTTAATTTATAGGCCAACCACCTGCCCAATTTGTTGGCATTCTCAAAGTGGTATTGTTTCGTTCTTTTCATTTTTTTGCACTAGTTCCTCTTGATCAATGATATTCAATTTGTGTCTCCACATCATCCAGCTTTCTTTAGCTGTTTCATCTTCCGGGTTGTCTTGGAGTTTCCTTTCTGCTTCTCCTAAGTGATTTAAATAGTCTTCCAGGGTCCTCCTTTTTTCCTTATTTTTGTATGCACTGTATGAAATCACAACCCCTCTTAAGTAGGCCTTCATTGTGTCCCATACTATTGCACGGGGCGTTCCATGATTTTCATTTTCCTTGAAAAAGGACTTTACTTCTTCTTTAAGTTTTTGTATACATTCTCTGTCACCCAGTAATTTGGCATTAAACCTCCATCTCTGTTGGTTCTTTCTCTTTACACTCTTCCACCTTATTTCTAAGGGGTTGTGGTCTGCCCAGGCATTCAGGTTAATTTCTGCCATTCCAATTTCTAATCCAAGTTTCCTGCTAACCCATGCCATGTCTATTCTGGACCACGACTTTTGTGCATTTGAATAGAATGTGTATTGTCTATCATTTGGGTGCAGGGTTTGCCATATATCGATTAGGTCCAATTTATCAGCTAAATCAAAAAAAGCTCTTGATAAATTTGCCCCCCCTTTTTTTTGCTTTATTACTTTTATAATCTTTCTCCAAATCCACAATACCATTAAAATCACCTATTGTACAGATTTCGTTATATTCCCTTTTTACTAATTGTTCATGAAGTTTCTTGAAATATTCTCCCTGTTTTTTATTTGGAACATATATGCCCACTAACAATATTTTGGAGTTCCCTCTCTTAATTTCAATCATAAGGGTTCTTCCCTTTGTATCATTAAACTTTAGCTCTGCTTCAATTCCCTTCTTTACATAGATTACCACCCCTCTCTTCTTTTTCTCTGCCGGTGAAGTAAATGTTTGACCAAATTTTTTGTATTCTAAATATTTACCCTCTTCTTTTTTTATGTGCACCTCTTGTAGACATATTATATCCACATTCTGTTTAACTAATTTTGTTAGTATTAGTTTCCTCTTTTTGTAGTCATTTAAGCCATTGACATTTACGGATATTAATTTCAGATCATTCATCCCTGTTTCCTTGTCTGGTTTTTAGTTTTTGTTTGTTCCTACGGTTCTTACTGGTCTTGCTTTTTTCCCTTTGGCTTCTTCTTCTATCTTCTTCTCCTCCGCGGTTACTTCCTTAGTATTCTGTTGGTGTAGGGCCTCCTCCTCTACTACTACTGTCTCTATTTCCTCTTTGCTGCTTTGCTCTTCCTCCGCACCTCTCAACTGATCAAGGAAGTCTTGTGCTGTACTCAGGCTTTCTATTTTTATTTTTCTCCCTTGCCAAGTGATTAATATCCCTTCTGATAAAAGCCACCTGAATAGTATATTTCTTTTGTTTAACTGTACAGCTAGAAATCTATACTCCTTTCTCACCTCCCTTACTCTTCTTGGTATCTGTTTTAAAATTATCACTTCTTTTCTTCTATATGTTATCTGTTCCTCTTTTGTCATGTTATATAGAATATCTTTTACTTTTTTTCTTGCAAACCGGACATGCACTTCCCTAGGGAGCCTGTTCCTTCTTGCGTAATTTGTCTGGACTCTGTATACATCATCCAACTCTCTAATTATCTCTCGCTTATCTTGTTGGAGTATGTCTGCTATCAACTCTGCCATCTTCTCTCCCAGGTCTTCCTCTTTATCCTCAGCAATGTTTTGGAAACACAGATAGAAGGAAGCCCGGTGTCAGGTATGCTTCCTTCAAAATCCAGGAAAGAAAGACCCAAACTCCATATTTTATAGAGATTAGTACTTTTACTGAATATGAAATGATCGCAACCCAGGTAAAGCTGGAAGTGAGCAAAACGCGCGAAATAGCATCTAGATAGCATTCCCCCCCTGTGTTCATCGTCCATCATCCAATCCAAAGGTCTCCCAAAGGTCAGGTGGAATCACATCTGGCAACGTCATCCATCAGGAATTTGTGACGGTTGGTCTAACACCTCCTTTGGAGAATAAGTTTCATTTCTTTGAAAGACACCTCCTGCTCTCTTCCCCCCTCGCCCCCCTGACTGGTTTCCCCCCCCTCCATTTCTTATGGCAGCTGAAGCAGTGAAAGCGGAGGCTGACACCCGGTCCATCTCTAATTGGATTATTGAATCCTCTAACTCTCTGTTTTGATTTGTCAATGTTTGGTCCACGGTATCTAATTTCTTCTCAGTTTGTTCTATTCTTATTTCAGCTTTCTGAATTTGTTGTTCGTTGTTGAATATTGAGGTTTAGATTTCATTCATCTTCTGGTCCAATGCATGTATATCTGTTTTTAATTCGATATGATTATTTGACATTTTTTCCTGCATTGCCATCATGGTTTCTTGAATCTAAGTCAATGATGCTTGCATAGTTTGCATTGTTGGTGTAGCTATAGATTTTTCCGTTTTTGCCAGCCCTTCTGTTGATTTCTGTGTAGCCGGAGAGGTCATTGTTATAGTGGGATTAGAGGGAATCTTTTTCCCAGTTTTCACAACCGTTGATGACATGCTTGTCATTTCTTTCAAAATTATTTTTTGTTCTCTAATTATTCTCTGGATATTTCTCCAAATTCTCATTCACCAGCTGCCGCCTCTATTTTTTTAATTTTTATCTATTTCTTGTTTTGTCTTCTATATCTTCAGGTAAGAGTAGGTTCTATTTGACAATCAATATCAATTTAATAATCTATATCTCTTCCCAGCAGTACCTTATACTTAATATATAATTGGTTTATAGTTGGTTAGCTTGGCAGTTAATAGCTAGATAATTAATAACTTAATTTATAAAAACATAAATTTGTTTACAAAAAAGATTAATTCAAATCCTATTAATTTACAGTGATTGTTAAGCCTTTCCTAATAATTTAAATGTTATAGATAATGTATAACCACACAAACCTTATAAACTAGGACTTAATTTTCTATATCTAGCTTAATTCCTGACAATCAATATATCAGTTAATATAGATAAATACTATAAATACTTTAAGTACTATAAATACTATAAATACTGTAAAAACTGTAGATAGGAATTAATAAGAATATAAATATAATATAAATATTTGACTATAAATGCAATTATAAATAGGTGAATGAATCTGAAAAATTTAAAATGATAGAACTTAAAAATATATACTATATATACCAAATCTAGAAAAATTAATTTGTAGGGAAATTAACAATTCTTATTGATAATTATATTTAGGCAATCAGGATATTGAAAAAGTTGTCAAAAGGTTTCAAAGTTATTTTTCCCCCTCCCTTTTGGAATTTGAACTGTTCTTTATTACTCAGCCTCTGTTCTTCTCCAGGCTTCTTTTTTTTTCATCAAGTCCATTTATCAAAGTTCAGCACTCTATCGTATTCCTTGCTGCTAGACTGTCCACGAGTCTGTCATTTCAGCTATTCAGTTTGTTCCTCAGGCAAATCTCTCTAATGGCTGCACTTCCTGTTCCTTAAGATAATCAAGCTCAATCCACCTAGCTTCAGCCTCCTATGAATCTACTTCTATAGACAACAAAAGGAAAGAAATGTTTTCTCAGTTCTTGTGTCTTCTCACCGATCCTCTCTTTGTGCGCTCATTTTCAACACATCAGCTCTTTTCTTTTTTCCACGCCAGCTTGTCGGGCTCTCTCTCTGTTCAATCTGCTCTCAGCTTTCAATCGCCGCTCTTTTCCTCCACGAGTCTTTTCCACCCGACTCCACCGACCCCTCTTTCTGATGTCCACTTTCACATACGCAGGGAAGGTGTGTGTTTATCGAATTCAGCACTGCAACATCCGATCTCTCTTGCTTCCTATCTGGTTGCTGGTTACCGCAGCTTCACGTTGGCCATTAATTTGGCCGACTCACATGTGCTGGGTTGACAGAGCCGCCCAGTCTTGCGATCAGCATTTGCGCACCACTTTCATGCTCACCCGGCTTGCTCTCTTGTCCGTGGGGCTCTCCAGGCTCCGCGCCCCCGAGGGGATCCCCAAAACACAGTGACTAATGGTATTGAGGAGCAGCAGTCACTCGCACAATGCCATGTCGCCAATCGGAAGTCCTCCCAGGCTTGCTTCAATTTCACCTGACATCTTCTGAAGCTTAGACCATCCTTTACTGTTGCTTGATATATTAATTTTATCTTGGGAGGGTGCGTGTGTCTGTATGTGTGAGTGGGTTTGGGATAGATTGAAATTTAAATTATTTGGATGGAAGGAGTGGGTTTGGAATGGCTGGAATTAGGGAGAATGAGGGAGCCAGGGGCAGGGAGTGGAATTCCCTCTGCTGAGTGTGCAAGCAGAAGCAGATGGGGGCTTAGATATGACTCCCGGTTCGGTATGAGTGGGGTGTCTTGCCTGCCGGGGAGGTGAGGGGTTGCTGAGGTGGGGAAGGGGATCTCTGGGCTGCCTGGAATAGGGTGGCGTCCGGGGCATTGGACTGGATTGTACCTTTGCGACCTCTCCATGGCGGTGGATCCAGGAAAGCTCCCTGGTTTACCAAGGAGCTCCGGGAGATGAAGCGCCAGAAGAGACGTCTAGAGCGACGCTGGAGGACCAGTAAATCCGAATCTGACCGAACACTCTTGAGAGCCTTTATTAGGACTTATTTAGTGGCGATACGGGCGGCAAAGTGCTCACATTTTTCTGCATTTATTGCATCTGCTGATTCTCGCCCAGCCACCCTATTTAAGGTGACTCGCTCCCTCCTTAATGCAGGGGGAGTGGAGGAGCCCTTGCAGAGTAGAGCTGAGGAGTTTGTGCAGTTTCTGTCGGATAAAATCGCTCAGATTCAGATGGACCTGGACTCTGATTGGGGAATTCCGACCGAGATGATGGGGACAGGTCTTAGTCCTATTGTGTGGGAGGAGTTTGAGCCAGTGACTCCTGAGGAAGTGGACAAGGCTGTAGGTGAGATGAGTTCCTCCACTTGTTTGTTGGACCCGTGCCCCTCTTGGTTGGTTTCGGCCAGCAGGGAGGTGACATGAGGCTGGCTCCAGGCTTTAGTTAATGCGTCCTTAAGGGAGGGGTCCTTCCCACAACCATTAAAGGAAGCAGTTGTGAGGCCCCTCCTTAAAAAGCCTTCCCTGGACCCAGCAGAATTAAAGAACTTTCGGCCAGTCTCCAACCTACCCTTTGTGGGAAGGGTTGTAGAGAAAGTGGTGGCACTTCAGCTCCTGCAGTCATTGGATGAAATGGATTATCTGGACCCTTTTCAGTCTGGCTTCAGGCCTGGCTACAGCACGGAAACTGCCTTGATCATGCTGATGGATGATTTCTGGCTAGCCCGAGATGGGGATCATTCCTCTATCTTGGTGCTACTTGACCTTTTAGCAGCTTTCGATACCATTGACCATGGTATCCTTCTGGGATGACTAAGGGAGTTGGGAGTGGGAGGCACCATATTGCAGTGGTTCTCCTCCTATCTCTCTGGTCAATCACAGTCGGTGTTGGTAGGAGGACAAAGGTCGACCCTTAGGCCCCTCGTTTGCAGGGTGCCTCAGGGCTCAGTCCTCTCTCCGCTCCTATTTAACATCTACATGAAACCGCTGGGTGAAATAATCTGACAATACGGGGTGGGATATCAGCAATATGTTGATGATACCCAGTTATATATCTCCACCCCCCATCAGTTCAGTGAGGCAGTAGATGTGATGTGCCAGTGCCTGGAGGCTGTGAGGGCCTGGATGGGAGTCAACAGGCTCAGACTTAACCCAGACAAGACCGAATGGCTGTGGGTACTGCCTCCTAAAGACTATGCCGATTGTCCATCCTTGGTCCTGGGGTGGGGGGAGAAATTGTCCCCCTCAGAACGGGCTCGCTGGGTGTCCTCCTAGACTCACAGCTAAGATTGGAACAACATCTGACAGCTGTGGCTAGGGGGACCTTTGCACAGGTTTGCCTGGTGCACCAACTGTGACCCTACTTGGATCAGGAGGCTCTTCTCACAGTCACTCATACCCTTGTCACCTCATGGTTGGATTATTGCAATGCGCTCTACATGGGGCTACCCTTGAAAAGTGTTCGGAGACTACAGTTGGTCCAGAATGCAGCCGCACGAGCTATTGTGGGTGCACCTAGATACACCCACATTACACCAATTCTCCTCCAGCTGCACTGACTCCCTATCAGTCTCCGGATGCAATTCAAGGTGTTGATTATTACCTTTAATGCCCTACATGGCTCAGGCTATCTTCGAGACTGCCTTCTATCGCATAGCTCCCAGCGACCAATAAGATCCCACAGAGCTGGTCTCCTCCGGGTCCTGTCAGCTAAACAATGTCGGTTGGCGGGCCCATGGGAGAGGGCCTTCTCAGTGGCTGCCCCGGCTCTCTGGAACCAATTACCTCCTGAGGTCTGGACCTCCCCCACCCTATTGGCCTTCTGGAAAGCAGTGAAGACCTGGCTTTTCCGGCAGGCCTGGGGCCATTGATCTCGCTACAGCGATCTTGTGAGAACCCGCCATGGAATGGAGTGTATTGGTTTTTAATGTTTTCTTTTCTTTTAAAAAATTTTTACGGGATATTGTTCGCATTGTTTTTTGCTGTAAGCCTCCCAGAGTCCCTAGGGAGTTGGGTGGCATAGATATGCAACTAATAAATAAATAAATAAACTTTTGGCTCTTTCAGAAGCAAGGTCCACATTCTGAGCTCTCCCTGTCAGAGGCTTCATTCGAAGCCATAGCCACCCTGGAGGGGTGGTGAAGCAAAGGAGGACCACCTTGCAGGTTAAGGGGAGCCAAATCTCCCCTCCTTGACTCGGAAACCCCCCTTATCCGAAGACTAGGAGCAGCGGCAGTCAAAATGACTGCCATGAAGCCAGGGAACATCCAGAACCATAAGTTTGTGCAGGAGGAGAGAAATGGTGAATGGTGTGTCATCTGGGTGCAAAAAGATTTATTGCTGAAGCTTGACCCCCCCACAAAAAAAAAAATTCAAGGGGAACATATTTTAGAACAATTTCTTACAGCGGTGTGCAATTATTGTGAAAAAAACATATTGGAAATTTAAAAAGTAAATATTTGTTTAAAAAGCAAATTAAAACAATTCAAGATAAATAAATTAGACTTGTCAAAATAAAAGCAGAGAGGCAACAGAGTGAAGTAAAGAATGCCATCTGCTGATGAAAGTGAAGTTTTGCAATTTGGGAGTAAATATTGAAATAAATGAAAATAACTATTGAACTATACATATTTACCCTTTAACCACTGGAGACTGGAATATTAAATAAGATTTTGCGTTTGGAGACCCCTGAATATTATTGGATATATAAAAATGACTTGAGGAGTGGAGGATCCCTGAAGTAAAGTAACTGATTTGATTGAACATTGATGAGACATTAAAACTTGACTTAGAGGCTTGGTTTCTGAACTGACGATTGTGGAGATTTAAACGGAATGGAGTCAATGATTCAAAGCATTAAGGACCTTATCCTGGAACAACACAAGGACATGGTGGACATATTTGATCGTATAGGTAGAAGACGGGAAAATTGTATACAAGAGACAAAGAGCAAAGACCAGGACAAGAAGGAAAGAATGGAATTAACAGTTGGAACAGAAGGGGAATTAGAATTGAGAAACCAGCAAAAAGAAGATAACAAGGAGGAGACACTTTTAAAATTAATAAGGATTGAGGAACTAAAACGGGGGAATACACTTTAAAAGATTTTTAAAAAGTAATGGGAGGAACAGGAAGAGGCTTGGGGGGAAAAGATAGGATTTAGAACAGAAAGCTTTCAAATTAAACGGTGGGAAAGGGCAGGGCAAGGAGAAAAAAATAAATTATGAATTCAGACTATAAACCTCAAAATAGATGGAATAAAAGACTTAAGAGAAAAATATGGGAGACAGGTCAAAAAAAAAGGTAGGATGAAAGGATTGGATGTGGACAAGAGATAATGGTTAAGAGGAGAAAAATAGTTATAGATATGTTATGATCATATTTTAATAATTGTATTAATATTAGAATGATATAGGCTGGATAATTAGTTGGTATGTAATATAATAAATATTAGGATAAACATTTTACTATAAATGGATATGTAACTATGGAAAAATTATAAATGAGAATTTACTATTAACTGGAAATGAGAGGTTGAATGATGGTATTATCAAAACTGACACAAAACTGTCAAAATCTCCTTAACACTATATATGTATGTGGATATTCATGGCATGATATGCAAACAACCTTAAAGTCACTTTATTCCTTTTTGGAAAAAAATGGAAAGATATACATCTAAACTATATGACAAAAGTAAAAAGTAACCTCCAAAAAAGCTTCTTCCAACATGTTAAAAACAAGAAAAAAGTGAAGGAAACAATTGGTCCATTGCTGGGAGAAAGTGGCAAGCAGGTGACAAGCAACAGGGAGAAAGCAGGACTACTTAACTCATTTTTTGCATCTGTCTTTACACAAAGGGAAAAAACAGCTCAACCTATCAAAAACACAAGTTAAAATAGGGAAAAAAGTGGTAAGTGAACACCTGTCTACCCTAGACGAGTTCAAATCACCAGGACTGGATGGATTACACCCCAAGGTTCTGAAGGAACTGGCAGACGAGATCTCAGAACCACTGAACTATATCTTTCAAAGATCCTGGAACACCGGGGAACTGCCAGAGAACTGGAAAAGAGCTGATGTAGTTCCCATCTTCAAAAAAGGGGGGGAAAAGATAGATCCAGGAAATTACAGACCTATCGGCCTGACCTCAATACCTGGGAAGATTCTGGAAATGATTATCAAGGAATGAATCAGTGAACACCTAGAAGCGAACAAAGTCATAACCAAAAGCCAACATGGGTTTGTCAAAAACAGATCATGCCAGACTAATCTTATTGCATACTTTGACAAAGTGACAAAATTGGTGGACCAGAGGAATACTGTCAATACAATTTACTTGGACTTCAGTAAGGCATTTGATAAAGTAGACCAGCTACAGCATCATTTTGAGGGTAGGAGTTGAAACAGTTTATGTCCAGGATGTGAGCGGTCTGTAGATATTTTCACAGCCCTCTTTTTGACTTGTGCAGTATACAGGTCCTCAATGGAAGGCAGGTTGGTAGCCATTGTTTTTTTCTGCAGTTCTAAATATCCTCTGAAGTCTGTGTCTGTCTTGTTGGGTTGCAGAACCAAACCAGACAGTTATAGAGATGCAGATGACAGACTCAATGATTCCTTTGTAGAACTGGATCAGCAGCTCCTTGGGCAGTTTGAACTTCCTGAGTTGAAGGAACATTCTTTGTTGTGCTTTTTTGAATGATGTTTTTGAAGTTAACTGTCCATTTTAGATCTTGCGATATGGTAGAACCTAGAAATTTGAAGGTCTCTACTGTTGATACTGTGCTGTCTAGTATTGTGAGAGGTGGAAGTATGGAAGGGTTTTTCCTAAAGTCTATCACCATTTCTATGGTTTTGA
Source organism: Arizona elegans (assembly GCA_022577455.1). NCBI lineage: Eukaryota > Metazoa > Chordata > Lepidosauria > Squamata > Colubridae > Arizona > Arizona elegans. The sequence goes on from JAKOOJ010000005.1 coordinate 103,576,709, forward strand.
GTGTGTTCAGTTCCAGATTGTTCCAGTCACACCACAAGGCTAGTTGTTCAACCTCCCATCTATATGCGGATTCATCATGAGACCGATCACTGTTGTGTTCTGTGAACTTCAGTAGTTTAACAAATGGGTTCATAACTGCTGACCAACTTCACTCAACATGTAGTCCTCAATGGAACTGCATCTACATGGAGGGAAGTATGCAGTGGAGTTTTAGGCCCAGTACTCTTCAACATCTTCATCAATGACTTGGATGAGGGGATAGATGGAGAACTCATCAAATTTGCAGATGACACCAAGCTGGCAGGAATAGCCAATGCTCCAGAAGATAGGCTTAAGATATAGAAGGATCTTGACAGACTTGAACATTGGGTGCTATCTAACAAAATGAAATTCAACAGTGAAAAAAGCAAGGTTCTACATTTAGGGAAGAAAAACAAAATGCACAGGTACAGTATATGTGGTACCTTACTCAATAGTAGTAACTGTGAGAGGGATCTTGGAGTCCTAGTGGACAACCATTTAAATATAAGCCAGCAGTGTGCAGCAGCTGCGAAAAAAGCCAACACAGTCCTAGGCTGCATAAACAGGGATAGAGGGATAGAATCAAGATCACGTGAAATGTTAATATCACTTTATAATGCCATGATGTAAAAAAGATGTGGAAACTCTAGAAAGAGTGCAGAGAAGAGCAACAAAGATGATTAGGGGGACAGGAGGCTAAAACATATGAAGAACAGTTGCAGGAATTGGTCTAGTTTAATGAAAAGAAGGACTAGGGGAGACCTGATAGAAGGGTGCCAATATCTCAGGGGCTGCCACAAAGAAGAGGGAGTCAAGCTATTCTCCAAAGCACCTGAGGGCAGGACAAGAAGCAATGGGTGGAAACTAATCAAGGAGAGAAGCAACTTAGAACTAAAGAGAAATTTCCTGACAGTTAGAACAATTCATCAGTGGAACAACTTGCCTCCAGAAGTTGCGAATGCTCCAACACTGGAAGTTTTTAAAACGAGGTTGGATAACCATTTGTCTGAAGTGGTGTAGGGTTTCCTGCCTAAGCAGGGGGTTGAACTAGAAGACCTCCAAGGTCCCTTCCAACTCTGTGATTCTATTCTATTCTAAACTGGTATATCCTTTTTAGTAAAGCAATTTCCAGGTGAAATTTGCTGCCATAAAGTCCTTCTTCAAATATATAGAGAAAATAGTTTTTTCAGGCACAGGATAACTGATGCAAAGCAGCCACGTTAATAATAATAATCAGAATAGAACTGGAAGGGAACTTGGAGGTCTTCTAGTCCAACCGCCTGCACAAGCGGGGAACCCTATGCCAGTGATGGTGAACCTTTTTGGCACGCGCAGGCAGAACAAGTACACTCATCAGGGGCGCAACCAGGAAGAGGAGCTGCTCAGGGGGCATGCGTGCATCGGATAAGGTACTTCTGGTTTTCCGTGAGCAAGTCTTCTGGTTACTGCCGTGCATGCGCACGCACCAATCAGCTGGCTGGCACACATGCTCATGGCTGGAAAAGGGAAGACCAGCTCTCTTCCGGTTTCCGGCACTGCTGCATCCACAAAGACCAGCTGATGGTTGTGTGTGCATGGGCACCAGAAATCCGGAAGAGGAACAGGTGATGCCGCATATGCCAGGTGACATGGCTCCGCATGCCACTTTGGGCATGTGTGCCGTAGGTTCACCATCACGGCCCTATGTCATTTCAGACAAGTGGCTGTTCAGACTTTTCTTAAAAAACCTCCAATGATGGAGCAGCCACAACTTCTGAAGGCAAGCTGGTTCCATTGGTTAATTGTCCTCACTGCTAGGAAGCTTCTCCTCAATTCCAGGTTGCTTCTCTCCTTGATTAGTTTCCATCCATGGTTTCTTGTCCTGCCTTCAGGGGCTTTGGAAAATAACTTAACCCCCTTCCTCTTTGTGGCAGCCCCTCAAATACTGTAAGACTGCTATCATGTCTCCCCAATTCTTCTTTTCTCTAGACTGGCCAGACCCCATTCCTGCAACCGTTCTTCATACGTTTTAGCCTCCAGGCCTTTAATTGTCTTAGTGGCTCTTGTCTACACTTTTAATACAAAGCAGTCACCTTCCAGTCATTTGCTTTGCATTAAAAGTGAATGGCATCTTAAAAAGTGAACCTTACAACTACTTATCGACATAATTGGAGCATGTTGTTTTCTTGCAGTCTGATAGGAATTATAATGAAGTTTTTTGTATCTTGATTTCACTAATCAAGGAGATCAAATCTAAATGGGTATTTGAGTTAGTTTTCTTCCTTGTTGCAATTTCTGTTTATTTCATTTGCCTTTCTTTGCTCTTATCCTATCTACAATTATGTTCCATCCTGTATCAAATAGTACAAATGAATATCTATCTATCTATCTATCTATCTATCTATCTATCTATCTATCTATCTATCTATCCATCCATCATCTATCTACAACTAAGGAGAAATTTCCTGACAATGAGAACAATCAACCAGTGGAAGGGTTTGCCTTCAGAAGTTGTGTGTACTCCATCACTAGAGATTTTCAAGAAGCGACTGGACAACCATTTGCCTGGGATGGTATGGAGGTCTAGAAGACCTCCAAGTTCCCTTCCAACTCTATTATTCTGTGTGCAAATCTCTCCCTCCCTCCCTCCCTCCCTCTATCTATCTCTCTATCTATCTCTCTATCTATCATCCATCATCATCATCATCATCGTCATCATCATCATCATCATCATCATCATCATCATCATCATCATCTTTCAATGTGGTCTATATTCTCCCAAGATTTTTTTAAAATATAAAATTGGAATTTTATTTTTAAGTATGAAATTGTAATTTTAAATCTTAATCTTAAAACCAAAGTGGCATCCTTTGGTTAAAATTATTTTTGCAGGCATTGAAGTCTCCTAACATGTGAGCTGCAAAATACTGTCAAATATTAAATATCACATTGCAGGCTATCAACTATCAAATGTAAAATTGCTCACTGGTTATCCAATCCTGTGGAATGCATAATGTCAGTGCCCACTATCAGATATGAAAACCCTTAATGCTACTACAAATCAACTGTGAAATAAAGTCAAATGGAAAATGACTCGGTTACGTAATGAAAAGTCTCCAGAAGACTTGCTTGTTTAAAACAAGTTTATTCTGTTGATTGACCACATAAAATTCCCAAATGTCTTGCAAAAGAAAATTATTAAAAAGAGAGGGAGGGGGAGCTGGAATAGTCAGACAGGTTTTCTACTCCAGAGTGATAATATCAACAACAACAAAATAGTATTTCCTATTGCAGCTCCCCTTCTTTCTACTCCATAGCTAAACCTTTGAAACCAAAAATGGCACAGGTTTGCACAGAGTCTCAGGTCTCTTGCAAATTTGCATAATTTCATGAATATTTAGAGGCAATCTGATGAGATCATCCTGTCTTCTATCATCATCATTCAATTATGACAGTGGAGAATGTTGAATTAGTGGGGGTGGGGGGTTTTGTAAACACAGATGGATTCAGAACAAAACTTTAAAAGTTTTCATAAAAGTGGTCCATGCTTCTAGAATTCCCAGCTGCTCCTTCCAGTTTGATTTTCAAGTTACACACTTTGCTGCTGTGTTAAGTGTGAACGCCAGAAGGCTACCGTTCCAACTTTTTCCTGCAGTCTCTAGTAACAACTTTGAAATGAGCCATTAGTTATATGTATAAAGTTGGGGGGGGGGGAATGCACATTATTTGAAATTGTAGCATCTTCAGAGTAACAGCTTTAACCTTCTGATAGTACCTTCTCACCTGGCATCAAAATGACTAGTAAAGACCACATTTCCTTTTTATGTTTGAATGAGATTTTTAATTTAACTGAAATGGCTAATAGTAGGTTTCCATGGTGCCACCATTAGCTTGATATTGTCTAACAGACTTGTGTTAGTCAGCAGAAAAATCCATTAAATATCTATTAACATTAAAATCTCATTTAACTTTCTTAAAAATGCAGAGGTATTTAGTTATTTGCAACAGAGTGGTTTCATATTAGGCAACAATAAATGCCTTCAAAAACTGAACTAGTGCCTTATTCTCTTCAAACGCTAAATAATGCCATATAAAGTTGAGAGCCCTATTGCCTCTATGCCATTCTGTTGGATGGACCATCCAATTTTATGCATATTTATTACCTGGACCTACCTTCTACCTTTCCAATAAAAATAGTGTCGGAGGCAGTGAGCAGTAATAGAATGGAAATAAGATGCAGAATTATAATTAAATCATAGAAAAAAATCAGTAAAGAGGGGATCAGTGAACTGGAAATAAATCCATTATTTCAAGAGTGAGCTTTAAATTACGGTGGAAAAATTAGAGGAAATAAGTTTGGCCGTGGTATCATTTCCCCAGAAATGTGATGGCTGCCCTTCATTGGTTGGGTTGAAGAGAGACCAGATCACCACCAGCATAATATAGCCTTCAATTTTGGATCCTGTAGGGAGGGTTGGACTTAATGGTCTAAGGCAATGGTTCTCAACTTATGATCTAGGAATGCCATCACAGGGAGTACACGAAGGTTTGAAGAAATGTTATTATTTAAATCTTGAGTTAAGATTTAAGTCTTGGAGATCCATGGCCATGGTCACAAATGTATTTCAAGGAGGTCCATGGTGAAGAAAAGGTTGAGAACCAGTGGTCTAAAGGACCTGTTTCAGTGCTCTAAGTGGAATTAACCCTGTCCCAAAAATACTTTTCCAAAAGGCAACTGGACTTTCTTGGGTTTTTTCTTGAAAACATATAGCTTCTCATCCAAGAAACTTCTTTTTCAGAAGTGAAGAAGTTTCTTGGATGAGAAGTGAAACATTTCCAAGGATTAAAGCCAAAAAAGTCCAGTTCCCATTTGGACAAGCACTTTTGGTCCAACCATAATCTGGATGATGGAGAACCTCTATAGCAGTGTTTCCCAAACTTGACCCTTTGAAGATATATGGACTTCAACTCCCAGAATTCCTCAACCAGGCATACTGGTTGGGGAATTCTGGGAATTGAAGTCCGTGCATCTTAAAATAGCCAAGTTTGGGAAACACTGCTCTATAGGAATTAATCCTACTTCATTGGGTAGTGAGGAGAAAGAAGATGAAATTCTGGATGAAAAAGTTGAAGGCTGATTTTCGAATCCTGTGCTACAGTTTGGTGTAGTGGTGAAGGCACCAGGATAGAAACCAAGACAGAATAAAAAATTTAGTCTAGTGTTAGTCATGAAGCCAGATGGATGACCTTGGATCAGTCCTTCTCACTCAACCACAGGAAGAAGAGAGTCAAGACAAACCTCTTCTGAAATCTTGCCAAGAAAACTGCAGGGTCTGGCTCAAGGCACTTGCCAGGAGTCAACACTGACTCAACATGCACCAATGCTAAGGCAAGGATCATCAGAATGAAGACTAGATCATTTTAATTGGGTGGCCACTCCCTGTAGGAGAGTATCAGAAAAGAAAACTCTTTTATAACAGAGAACAGAATAACACCGTAACAGAGTTGAAAGGGACCTCAGAACAGTGGTGAAATCCTCTGCGGTTTGCCACCGGTTTGCTGCCCGGGCACGACACATTTGAACCCTCCCACAGGCGACTCCTACACAGGAGACTGTCAGCTAGCCTGGTGCTTGCTGCCATAAAATTGGGGGGGGGGGGGGGAGAACTGTGGAGAATTTTACATCGCAGCTTTGCAACTGCAGTTAACTTCTAGGCCATGTTGTCAGTTGGCTCTGGTATGCAGTGGCCTCTGATTGCTTAGCTATAAGTGGGCTGAGCTGCATACTGTATCTTTATCTGTGCTGTTCCTGCTCTGGTGCCTCAGAGCTTGCTTGAAACCATTTTGCATTCAGTTTGTTCCTAGTAAAAGTACTTTTCTCTAAATCTATGGAGCCGAGGATTTTTTTTTCCTGGGAATTGAACAGAGGATGCCCTGACAGAGACTGTGAGGGATCTCACGGAAGAACGATGGTTCGTTAAGAGCGCTTCCAAGAAAAGGTCAGCACGCAAGGATGCAATCAAATTAAGTCTTTATTTAGAAGTAAAAGTAGAGTAAAATAAGTTCCCAGGCATGGAGGCATCCATGCCTGGATTGAGCCCATGGGTCAGTCCCATAGGAGAGTAGAACAAGAGCCGGGAAAAAGGGAAAAGGGCAGGAAGCAGACCCTGTGCAGAGGTTCTTATAGGGGCCCCCGCCCCCTCCCTTACCAAGGTGTGTGAGGGGGCCGGAGGGCCATTAACTTTCCCCAATGGGGCTGCAGGGGCTGGAGCCCCTTGACCAACCAGTGGGATCAAAAGTCCCTCTTTGCTCCCATCTGGTGGCCTTTTTAGAAACTGCCACGGCTGGCACAAAACACCTAACAGAGACCCTATAGTATTCCAGACAAGTGGCTGTCCAGTCTCTTCTTGAAAGCCTCCAGTGATGGAGCACCCACAACTTCTGGAGGCAACTTCCGTTCCACTGATTCATTGTTCCCACTGTCAGTTATGAGTGTTGATGCTTTCCACTTCAGAAAATGGAATTTGAGTCGTGTTGTGGCCAATGTAAACCTTTGGTTCGGAGTCTCTGATTTAAGGAAGAATTTTTAAAAACCCTCGTCTAAATTACTTGGAACCAGAATATTGTCTGATTGAAGTGCCTAAGTTCTCCAAAAGAAATGGAAAGTATGATCATTTGTCCTTCATGCTGCAATCATTGAAAGTCTTCTGTCTTGACTCTAACGTGCCTTGGCTCTACTTGGGAAGTCTCCCACAAGCTCTTTTATCTGTTTATTTATTTTTAAAATCCTTCTCAACTGTATCCTTTTCTCTTCGTTTTTTTCATTAAGCAATTTTACTTCTCTTGTCAGCTTTGCCTGGTACCACCTGAAGGTCACTACCGTAGCTTTCTTGCTGAGCAATGAATGTATTAAAAAGAGGGGGGAAAGCTGTGCCCTTGATAGTGTAGGCATCTGTCACTTTTCTTCAGTCCTCATTGCTTTGCCATAAATTCATCAAGGACTAGAGAGGGGGGGAGGCACAGGGCAAATCTTTCTATTGTGTCTTTTACAAGGTCTAACAACATTTGCTGGAGAGAGAGGGGGGGATTTGCCTTATCTTCGTGCCACCATAAATAAAATGAAGGAAGGAGAAAGGTAACATATTTTATCCTGACAAAAGAATGGATGTTCTGAAGGACTCTTTTGTTCTGAACCTGCAGGAAATCTATTCCCTTCTATGTTTCCTTGATGAACACATTTGTGATATCCCTAATTTCGTTTCAAACTTCACTAGAATTTCTTCCTCGATTTAACTTGGCTCAAGGCTGCACTCTCTGGGTGTTTTTCTTTCACTAGATAACCAAAGCTCATACTAGAGATTAAAAATGCAAGACTTTAATGATCAAAATGCAGCATAAAATTCAAATGAACAAGCCCAGAATCAGCCCCCCAGAAAATGAGCAGTGGAGGGCAGCCACAGTCCAAGAAGCTAAAAAGGATTAATTGGCTTTAAAAGCAGGAAGATTAAAAATGCTGGAAAGAAGGAAGAAGATAAAGCATTTGCATTAAAATGACCACCATGAAGACAAAACAATTTCTTTTCTGGAGAGGAGATTATAGAGTTAAGACACCACTGAAATTATGATGTTGCAGGACGGTAGCCACCATTAGCCATGCAGGAGATAAGTTCCTCTAGCCAATTTTCTATGCTTATTATTCCCAAAGGTTTGTTTGTTTGTTTGTTTGTTTATTTATTATATTTATATTATATACTGCCCTTCTCCCAAAGGACTCAGGGCGGTGAACAGCCAAGATCAAATACATAAATATAATATAAATATATGGTCATGGGGGATTTTAACCTGTCATCAGTTGGCGAGACGTCTGAGGTGGCTCGGGAGTTCATGGCTTCCATGACGGCTATGGACCTGAGCCAGTTAATTCATGGCCCTACTCACATGGGGGGGGGACACACTGGACCTTGTTTTTGTCTGTGGACAGTGGTTGAGTGATCTCGAGATAGGGGATATAGTGATTGAACCCTTGTCATGGTCAGATCACTCCCTCCTTCGCCTGGACCTTCGAACCGCCACACCCCGCCGCAGGGAGGTGGAACCGACCAGGTGGTTCCGCCCCAGGCGCCTGATGGATCCTGAGAGATTCCAGATGGAGCTTGGGCCATTTCCTGAGGTTCTAGCACACGACTCGGCTGAGGACTTAGTGGCCGCCTGGGATAGGGTGGCGGCTGATGCTTTAGACCGAGTCGTGCCTTTGCGGCCTCTGACCCGGCGCCGGTCACACCTGGCTCCTTGGTATACTGAGGAGCTGAGGGAGATGAAGCGCCGGAAAAGACGCCTAGAGAGCAGTTGGAGGGCTAGTCGTTCTGAATCCGACCGAACACTGGTAAGATCTCATATTAAGAATTACCTAGTGGCGATAAGAGTAGAGAAGAGTAACTACTTTTCTACTCTTATTGCATCATCAGATAATCGCCCAGCCGCCCTGTTTAGGGTGACCCGCTCTCTGCTCCATCAAGAGACGCGGGAAGACCCTTTGGAGGGTAGAGCTGAGGATTTTGTACAATATCTGTATGACAAAATTGCTCAGATTCGTGAACAGCTAGACTCTGACTGGATTGATCCAGAGGAGATGACAGGGGCAGGTCCTGAGAATATTATTTGGGAAGAGTTTGATCCTGTGACTCCCGAAAGTGTGGACAGGATACTGAACAGACTAAATGCGACCACATGTTTATTGGACCCGTGTCCATCCTGGTTGGTACTGGCCTCCCGGGAGGTGACGCGAGGCTGGCTCCAGGAGATTATAAATGCTTCTTTGAGTGGGGGTGTCTTTCCCACCGTCTTGAAAGAGGCGGTGGTGAGGCCCCTCCTCAAGAAGCCCTCCCTGGATCCAGCTGTATTAGCAAATTATCATCCTGTCTCCAACCTTCGCTTTGTTGCAAAGGTTGTTGAGAGTGTGGTTGCACGACAACTGCCTCAGTACCTGGATGAATCGAATTATCTAGATCCGTTCCAGTCGGGATTCAGGCCCGGGTACAGCACAGAGACAGCATTGGTCACATTGGTTGATGATCTCTGGAGGGCTCGGGACAGGGGTTGCTCCTCTGTCCTGGTCCTACTAGACCTCTCAGTGGCTTTTGATACCATCGATCATGATATCATGCTGCACCGGTTGGAAGTGTTGGGGGTGGGGGGCACTGTTCTACAGTGGTTCTCCTCCTTTCTCTCTGACCGGTCACAGTCTGTGTTGACAGGGGGGCAGAGGTCGACCCCGAGGCCCCTTATATGTGGGGTGCCACAAGGATCGGTCCTCTCGCCCCTTCTATTCAACATTTATGTGAAGCCGCTGGGTGAGATCATCTGTGGTTTTGGGGTGAAGTACCATCAGTATGCTGATGACACCCAGCTGTACATCTCCACCCCAGACCACCCCAATGATGCCCTCGAGGTGATGTCCCGGTGCCTGGAGGCTGTACGGATCTGGATGGGGAGGAACAAACTCAGACTCAACCCATCCAAGACCGAGTGGCTGTGGTTTCCGTCGTCCCGATATAGTCAGTTGGCGCCATCTCTGACTATTGGGGGCGAGTCGCTGGCCCCCATAGATGGGGTTCGCAACTTGGGCATCCTCCTGGACTCACGGCTGTCTTTAGAAGAGCATATGACGGCCGTGGCCAGGAGGACTTTTTATCAGGTTCGCCTGATTCGCCAGTTGCATCCCTTTCTGGATCGGGACTCGTTGCACATGGTCACTCACGCCCTTGTCACCTCACGCCTGGATTATTGTAATGCTCTCTACATGGGGCTCCCCTTGAGAAGCACCCGAAGGCTCCAACTGGTCCAGAATGCGGCCGTGCGGGTGGTAATGGGAGCAATGTGGCGCTCTCTTGTAACCCCCCTCCTGCGCGAGCTGCACTGGCTCCCAGTGGTCTTCCGGGTGCGCTTCAAGGTTTTGGTTACTATCTTTAGAGCGCTCCATGGCTCAGGACCAGGGTACTTACGAGACCGCCTCCTGCCACCAATAGCCTCTCACCGACCAGTTCGCTCCCATAGAGAGGGACTCCTCAGGGTGCCGTCGGCCAAACAATGTCGACTGACAGCCCCCAGGGGGAGAGCCTTTTCTGTGGGAGCACCTGCCATCTGGAACGGGCTTCACCCGGAGTTACGAAACATCCAAGACTTACGCATATTCCGCCGTGCCCTGAAAACATTTCTATTCCAACAAGCTGGTCTAGCCTAACTCTCCCTTTTAAATTGGCTTGTAAATTGGCTTTTAAATCAGGTTTTAGACCTCTTTTAGATAAATTTGGATGTTTTAATCTTTGAGCCAAATTACTTAATCTGTTTTTTAATAGTTTTTAACTTCTATATGTATTTGTAATTATTATGGCTGTTCACCGCCCTGAGTCCTTCGGGAGTAGGGCGGTATACAAATATGAAAAATAAATAAATAAATAAATAAATAAATAAATAAATATTAAAAACAATTTAAATCCAGATTAAATACTTTGGCCCACAATTAAAAACATCCCATTAAAATCCAATTTAAAATTTAAAACCATTAAAATTAGGCTAGCCTGGCTTGCTGGAATAACAAAGTCTTCAGGGCACGGCAGAAGGTGCGCAAGTCCGATATCCTCTGTACCTCCGGGGGCAGCTCGTTCCAGAGGGCAGGAGCCCCCACCGAGAAGGCTCTCCCCCGGGGGGTTGGCAGTCGACATTGTCTGACCGACGGCACCCCGAGGAGCTCTGCCCCGTGGGAGCGTACTGGCCAGTGGGAGGCTGTCGGTAGCAGAAGGTGGTCCCGTAAGTACCCAGGTCCTAAGCCATGGAGCACTTTAAAGATGTTAATCAACACCTTGAATCGCACCTGGAAGACCACTGGGAGCCAATGCAGCTCGCGCAGGAGAGGTGTTACATGGGAGCACCCCGCCGCTCCCATAATCACCCGCGTGGCCACATTTTGCACCAGCTGGAGCCTCCGGATGCTCATCAAGGGGAGCCCCATGTAGAGAGCATTGCAATAGTCCAGTCGGGAAGTGACGAGGGCATGAGTGACCGTGCGCAGGGAATACCGATCCAGAAAGGGACACAACTGGCAGATCAGATGAACCTGATAAAACGCCCCCCTGGCCATGGCTGTCATATGCTCTTCTAAAGACAGCCGTGTGTCCAGGAGGACACCCAAGTTGCGAACCCACTCTGTGGGGGCCAATGACTCGCCCCCAATAGCCAGGTTGAAAGAAGCCTACAATGTATAGGTAAATCTGATGTGTTCCTGCTTATTTTTCTCAGGAACTCATATATTTGGATTATTTTGGTCTTGCTTATTAGAAAAGAAGCACTGTAATTTTCTCTGTTGATGCCTTATCATCCGTGATGTTATTTCTGTCAGAGTTTGTTGCAGAAATAACTCTAATCCAGAAATCAGTCACAGATAACTGAGTCATCTGGATTCATTAACTTCTTTATATACATATAACACATGAAGATAAATGTACAATACCAATAGCTGATTCTTCCAACATGGTAGAAGTTATAGGCAGAGAAGAGAACAGTTCTTAGTTTCAATTCAGCAGAGCAGACAAGCCCAGGCTTGTTTACTTCTCAGCACAGAGCTTAATACAGACAAAGGGAACCTCCTCTATACAGGGCACTTAAGCTAAGCCTAAACCATGCCCAGGCTCCTTCCAGTTTCAATTTCCAAAACAGTTCCCGTTGACTGACTTTGTTACTATGCCTATTCATTGGCTAAGCTTGTTACCATGTCTTCCCAGTCATGAATATTTTGACAATTTCAGCCCCCTTTAGAGGCAAATGAGTTGGGGGTGGCCATCACTTGACTCAAACGTAAGAAATTCTGCAGATTAATGGCATGCTGTACTGCACCATCACCATTGGAGAGTTGCTTCAACAGAATGACTGAAAAACAGAATTGGAAGAGACTTTTGGAGATTTTCTAGTTCAACCCTCTGCTCAGGCAGGAAACAGTGTACTGTTTCAGACAAATGGTTGTCCAATCTCTTCTTAAAAACCTCCAGTGATGGAGCACTCACAACTTCTGGAGGCAAGCAGTTCTACTGTTCTGTCAGGAAATTAATCCTTAGTTGTAGGTTGGTTCTCTCCTTGATTAATTTCCATCCATTGCTTCTTGTCCTGCCTTCAGGTGCTTTGGAGAATAGATTGACCCCCTCCTCTCTGTGATAACTCCTGAGATATTGGAAGACTGCTATCATGTCACCCCTGATCCTTCTTTTCATTATATTAGACATACCCAATTCCTGAAACGGTTCTTCATATGTTTTATTCTCCAGTCCCCTAATCATCTTTGTTGCTCTTTCTAGAGTTTCAACATCTCTTTTTATATTGCAGCAACCAAAACTGGATGCAAAAATTCTTTGGAGGAGCATTTTTTCCCCCTCAATTGACATTATGCATCAATCATCATCCCCCAACCATTGAAATCTTTTTTGATGGAAAAGTTGCTCCTTATCATCTTTTCCTGTGGGTTTCTCTGGTCACGGTTTCTAGCTGATTCAGCAACATGCTTATCTCACACTAAACCTCAGAACTCGATTGGAAATCATGTCCAATTCACAGTCACTCCAATTTGCTTCCTGACTTGAATATGCATTCATTCTGTCTTCGTAAGGACAGTTCAAGAAACTCATTACTGCAACATTCACTCTTACAAACCCCTTCCTGATTTCAATCTCCACTTCAAGATTATCCTTGGCATTTCCATTACACTTGCTACATCTATGTCCTTCCTCTAACACCAAGGATTCCAACTCTTCTATTTTGGTTCTAAAAGCTTGTAAAATTAATGTACAAACTCCTCTCTACGGAGATGCATTTTCTCTCAGAGGTCTTTATCCACTTTTCATAGGCTATGAATGTACAGTAAGGCCTGATAGTCCAATTCTAGCCACCACTACTCAAAAGATGATGGTGAAAATGCTTCTGATTTTTCAGTTTTTTCTTGATCTTGAGTGACAGCCTCTTGTTTGGTGTGTGTGTGTGTGTGTGTGTGTGTGTGTGTGTGTGGGTGGGTGGATGGATGGATGGATGGAGGATGGATCATATGGACTGTACATACAGGTACCGTAGTCCTCAACTTATGACCACAATTGAGCCCAAAATGTCTGTTGCTAAGTGAGACATTTCTTAAGTGGATTTTGCCCCATTTTATGACCTTTTTTACCAAGATGTTAAGTGAATCATTGCAGCTGTTCAGTTAGTAACATGGCTTCCCCGCTATCTTTGTTTGTCAGAGGTCACAAAAGGATCTGGGTACACTGCACCCCATCATAAATATGGACCAGTTGCCAAGCATCCAAATTTTGATCAGGTGACCATTGAGATGCTGCAATAGTCATAAATGTGAAAACTGGTCATAAATCACTTTTTTCAGTGTCATTGTAATTTCAAATGGTCATTAAATGAATGGTTGCAAGTGGAAGACTACCATAGTCTAAATAAATAGCAATACAACTTTCCAACTCAGCTCAACTCATGGCATGATTTCCCCTGCTTTAAAGGCCCCTTCCAACTCTGTTATTCTAAATCTTGTTCTATGGGATTTTATCAGGTAACCACAAGTATACCCACAATCTAGATGGTTAGATTATTTTTTCCGGATTAAGTCATCCAATGATTTAATCACCAATCTGTCTGGTGGCCATTCATTTCAGGGGATTAAAAAAAAATCATGTATTTTCTAATTGCTTTTTTCCATCACAAGATTGAGCTGAGTCTATGTTGTGTATTCTCCTTAACTGACTTTCATTCCATGGACTTGCCTGAAAATCCTTAATTTTACCCTGCAGTTCATCAGCAGAAATACAAGTGTAATTTCTCAAAAGGTCATGTCTCTTAAGATTTATGTAATCTGTGCTAAAAACAAATACCATTTAGCAATTATAATGCAAGTACAACCATCACCGTTAGGCTGAGTAAAACAAAAGTATAAGCTTTAATTCCACATGGCTCAGATTCACATGTAAAGTGCTGTGTATATATAACCTGAAAGGGAAACCTAAAAATCGTACTTTGCCATCTAAAGAAAAGTAGTAGTAGTAGTAGTAGTAGTAATAACAATGCAAATAGAAATAGAATGACAGAAAGCAAAGACAGTATCAATAGTAATAAGTGCCTTGGGCACCATTTCAAAACAACTGAAGCATCATTTAACAGAGGACTTCCGGTTTGGCATCGCAGCGAGACAGTCAGGGAAATAGCGGGCTCTGATGAGCCCCACGAAAACCCAGACTGATGAACTGCTGCAGGGATGGGGAAGAAAGAGAGGCATCTCAGAAGACCAAGAGGAACAGGCAAGTTCCTTAAAGGTCAGAGGAAACTTTCTATGACTGGGTGGCGGGGGATGGCAGCCATTGCGGCTGCTACGAAGCTGGGGCAACGAGATTAAGCATGGAGCAGGAGGGATGAATGGAATGGATTTTTTGGAAGCCGGGTGAGTGACAGCCAACCTATGGCTTGAAACAACAATAAGGAAAACTTTTTTAAAACTTTAAGACCCCAAGCGATGAAACAGTGGCTAATGAGCAGGGGTGGAAGAAAAGAAGAGTCTGAAGCGCAATCTTAAAGGGATAAAAACCCAATGGAAAATTGAATTTTGAACAAAATTATTTGGAAACTTTAAATAACTAGAGAAATTGCCGCAAGATTGGTTAAAGGATCGGAAATAAATAAATAGATCCTTTCGTTTTTGAACTTTAAGAAAAACAAAGAGAATGGACAATAAGTTTTAAAACAGAAAAAAGAAAAAAAGAAGTGAGAAGAGCTGTTTAAATTTGGACTGGACTATAAAATTGTTTTGATATTTTTAAAAGCTAAAAAGAAATAGAGAAGCCAAATAAGATTGTTGATGTAGATTGAAACAAAATGGATACTTGTTTGACATTTGCTAATTGTGGATTGCAGAGAGACATCTTCAGGAGTAAAAAGGAATAATTGCAACTTGGTCTTTGTTTTGGAAAAATGTGAGCCATGAGAACTTTTGGGGGAGGTTTTCTTTGTCTGCAAGTGGATTGATTTTGAGGGGAAAAAAGGGGGGGAATACAACGGAACTTTTATAATCGGAACAATACTAACTTAAAAAAAATAAAATGGCGCAGGAAATTAGAGAAATGATTAAATTGATATACTTGCCATGGAAAATGGAAGTAAGAGAAATAATTATAATGTTGTATGGAGGACTAAAATTTGAGGACATAAAAGCTGAAATGGAGCACACTAAACAGAAAGGAAAATGAAGATGGAGAAGCAAGATACAGAGATTGAAAATAAAGAAGATAAAGACAATAGGATTAAATATGAAGAAGTTACTGAATATGTGGATAGTAATAATAAAAAGGAGGTTCTTAGAAATTACATTGGGATTCACAATGAAAAAAAAATAAAGATGATTTGGGGGATTAACTGGGATTAACAGTAAAAATAAAATGATTATGCTGGGATTAACAGTAAAAATAAAGATGATTATGCTGAGATTAACAGTGGAATGATAAAAGAAAAAAGTTGAAAAATACTAGGGAATATAGAGTCAAATAGAAGAGTCCAGAACTTTGATTTAATGATTATACTGAGATTAATAATGGTAAAATAAGAGGAAAAGAAAGAGAGGGGAAACAACAGGACAGATAGGGGAGATAGGGAAATAGGGAAGAGAGAAACGAAGATAGAAAGGAGAGAAGAATATGTTACAGATACTTAGAATTGAAATATAGATGGAAGTGAAAATAAACGAAAATTAGATTATGTAAAGAAAATATATCAATGGACTTAATGAATTAATTTTTATTGAGATGTTGGATGATATTTGAGAAAATTGATGGCTATAATAATTGGGATATTGTTTAAATACTTATAACAATTGTAATAATTTGAATATTTTTAATAATACATTCATTTAAGCAAAAAGGAAAAAAATGGAAATGATATAGCATTATGATTTACTAAATAAGACTCATGTAACTGATAATTGTATTGTTAAATAGACAGAATCTGGAGAAATGATTGTGAATTGTATTATGTTGTGTAAATTTGAGGAAGTAATAATTAAATAAAGATTTAAAGAATATTATATGAAGTAATAATAAAATGTAAGGAAGTTTTAGAAATGGAAATAAGATTTAGAAATATGAACATGTTTGAATTGTATTGTAAATAGTGAGTATTTATTTATTTTATTTTATTTTATTTAAAATTTATATACCGCCCTTCTCCCTGAGGATTCAGGGCGGTGTACAGCCAGAATTAAAAAACATGAAATACAAATATTAAAAATAATTAATATATATATAAATTTGGCCCAAAATTAAAAATACAAACCAATTAAAACATTTAAGATTTCTTCTTAAGCCAGCCCGGCTTGCTGGAAAAAGTGGGTTTTAAGGGCACGGCGGAAGGCGCTAAGGTCTTGGATTCTCCTTATCTCTGGGGGCAACTGATTCCAGAGGGTAGGTGCCCCCACAGAGAAGGCCCTCCCCCTGGGGGTCACCAGCCTGCATTGATTGGCTGATGGCACCCTGAGGAGGCCCTCTCTGTGGGAGCGCACGGGACGATGGGAGGTCGTTGGTAGCAGGAGGCGGTCTCGAAGATAGCTAGGCCCGATGCCATGGAGCGCTTTAAAGGTGATAACCAGCACCTTGAAGCGCACCCGGAAGATCACTGGGAGCCAGTGCAGCTCGCGCAGGAGCGGTGTTACATGGAAGCGCCATGCTGCTCCCATCACTACCCACACTGCTGCATTCTGGACCAGTTGGAGCCTCCGGGTGCTCTTCAAGGGGAGCCCCATGTAGAGAGCGTTGCAGTAGTCAAGGCGAGAGGTGACGAGGGCATGAGTGACTGTGCACAGGGAATCCCGATCAAGAAAGGGCCGCAACTGGCGAATCAGGCGAACCTGACAAAAGGTCCCCCTGGTTACAGCTACTTTAGAGTAAGAATTGTGAAACGTATTATGAGGTATTAATTGAATTAAGATTTAAGGTGGATTAATAGAAGGGTAATTGTTTTGATCAAGTTAATATGAGTTAGTTTATTAAAAGATGGTAATAGTTGAGATTTGTGATAAGTATTATGGCAAAAATAGAATAAAAATTTTTTTGTTAAAGATGAGCAAAAAGTTGAACAAATTTATGACAGGATCAATGCTCTGTTCTGAAAAGATGTATTGTATGTTTATTTCTGTGTTTTAAAAAATAATAAAAAAAATGGGGGAAAAAAGCATCATTTAACAGAATAACAACCCACTGTTCAAGCAAGTGACCCTATACCATTCCAGACAACTAGTTGCCCAATCTCTTCTTCAAAACCTCAATTGCACTGACAAAACCACCATTAGTCAATTGCAAAAGGCGGCTTTACCTGGAACAACTTGCATCCATTGACAATACCATTAACACCAGCAAACAGCACATCTGCCTATCTCAAGTCCTTGGGAAGGACTTGATAAGTGTCAGATAATGCCAGATCCAATCGGAACATTTGGTTGACTGAGGGACCAACAATAATAATGCCATTTGCACACATTGCTTTAATTGGGTAGATCTGATGCATTGTGAAAAAAGCTCATAAATCTGAAGACAGGAAGGACCCAAAGGTGTCAGAAAGATTTAGGCAAAGGGATACCAGCTATTTTGACTGACTCTTCCTTCCTTGCAAGAAAACGTCTTGGCTGGCGTTACTGCACAGAAAATTGAAAACTTCAGAGCTATCTCAGTGAAGACAATTTATGCTAGAGCATTGTTTCAATGAATCAGAGGACTTAGAACATCAGGATCCCCAAATTTATGCAAATGGAAGAAGCCGGTGAAAAAGCATTGCTGAGGATACAACAGAAGGTTGTTGTATTGTGCACACTTTCTCATGAATAAATATCTTCCTTTAATGGAGAAAGCTACCATTTCAGGGAAAAAATATATACAGTTGTTCCTTTCCTATAATTCTATATTCATTTGACATTTTTTGCCCTGTCGGTGGAGTACATTTTACTTATTGGCCTGAAGGAAGCTGTTTCTAAGAAGTCTGATGGTTAATTATTTAGGTATAGGGTTTTTTTATAAAGCTTCTGTTTTAAGTTCTTCCTGGCTTTAGCAGTCTGTCTTTACTTTGTGTTAAAAAATAGGCTAAACATGCTATAAATAAATAAATGCATTTTACTGGATTGATACTATGCATTCACTTCAGGAATTCAACATAGATTGCTTGATGCTCCCTCTTCCAATTTTCCCCCATGAAAATAACTTTGTGGAGTAGACTGGACTGAGAGAGAACCACTAGCCCCAAATAACCCAATGATGTTCAGTAACAGGGTGGATTTTAATCTATTCTCCAAAGCACCTGAGGGCAGGACAAGAAGCCATGGGTGGAAACTAATCAAGGAGAGAAGCAACCTAGGACTGAGGAGGAATTTCCTGACAGTGAGAACTGTTAGATCGGCGCAGGAAAAGGAAGACGTGACCAGCTCGTTACATTAGTACTTTTTATTGAGTACAAGAAACAGTAGCAAGACTGGCTGTGCGCTGCCGGGGCTCTCCTTATATTCGCTCCGGCAGACGCACCGCCCCCTGACAGGGATTCAAATCTTCCCGCCCGGTGGCTGGCAGCCAATCCGGGCGGATGTCCTTATAAGGACATAACACTCCTCCCCCCTAGTCCAAAGAAAAAAACAGTTCAGAGTTCGTCAATAAACGTGACGTAGTCCCGCAGATACGTAGGACGCCTAGGCACCCTACTTGACCTGCGCAGTCTCATTTCTTCCGCGTCCCCGCCCTGGACGGACGGGGTTCCTGTGGCTCCTGGCTCCTTCCCCAGAACCGGGCTCGGTTCGGCTGGCGAGTGTGCGGGGTCACCCTCAGCGCCTCCGGCCGGACCGCAGACCTTGGATGGCTGGTTCTGGTGGTCTTCCTCCTGGCCTGTGGATCTTTCGCCTCGGCGGTGCTGTTCGGTCTCGATCCGGGAAGAGCGTCTGAGTCTCGGTAAGACCCCGGCTGTCACTTGCTCTTCCTGGGTCTCCCGGTGGCTGCGGTTCTGCTGCGGCCCGGTTCGCTGTGGTCCGGAGGGTGGTTCGGGCCGGTGCCCTTGGGTCCGGTCTGCTCGCTGTGGGTGGTGTTGGCTCGGGTAGCGGTGTCCGACCTTGCAGGGGTGGCGCAGGTCTCCTCTGCCGGGCTGGCGCTGGCCTTCCCCGTCGGGTTGGTGGTGGTCGACCTGGTCGGGGTGTCGTTGTGGGGCTCCCTCCTCGGGCTGGTGGAGGTCTCCCCTGCCGGGGTGGCGCAGGCCTCCCTGGCCGGGTTGTTGTCGGCTTTCCCTTCCCCCTAGTCCCTGGTCTACCGCCTGTTGGTGGTTGGGGTCGTCTGGGTTGGGTTGTTGTTGCCGGGTTGTTTCTTGCGTTGGGCGGGGGTCCCCCTCGCCGGGGAGTCGTGTGCCACCCTCGCCCATGTGCTGTGGTGTGCCCATCTGCGATGGTCCCCGGTCTACTCGCCTTGCGTTGAGGTCTCCCTGGTAGGGCTGCCGTGGGTTGCCTTCACTGGTAGGGTGCGGTGCTCCCCTTCTGGGCAGGTCCCAGTCTACCTGCGGGCTGGGTCGGGGGTCCCTGGCCCTGCTGTGCCGAGTGCCCACCTGGTCGGGTTGGTGTTGCCATCCCCCGTGTGGTTGGCCCCGGTCTACCTCGCTGCACTGCCGACGTGACAGTGCCTGGTAGTGTGCTGGGCCGACCTCGTCGGGATGGCGTTGCTCTGCCTCGCAGGGGTGTGGTAGGCCTACCTCGTCTGGGTGTTGTAGGCCTACCTCGCCGGGGTGTTGCAGGCCTACCTCGTCTGGGTGTTGTAGGCCTACCTCGTCAGGCTGGTTTTCGTGTGCTCCCCCCCACCTTTTCCGGAGTTGGTCGATGTGACGTCTCACGACCTGTCCATCTTCCAACTCGACGGTGTAGGATTTGGGGCCGGTTATGCTGGCAATCTTCCCCTTCAGCCACTTAGGAGAGCCGTTGAAATTCAGCGCGAAAACTGAATTTCCTTTGCTGAAGGCGCGA
Source organism: Arizona elegans (assembly GCA_022577455.1). NCBI lineage: Eukaryota > Metazoa > Chordata > Lepidosauria > Squamata > Colubridae > Arizona > Arizona elegans. The sequence goes on from JAKOOJ010000005.1 coordinate 103,596,762, forward strand.
AGCGGGCGGCTGGCGGTTGCGGTCACTTCCGGGCTGTATTGGGGGTGCAGCCGGTCCAAGGGTGACCTCAACCTTCTGCCCATCAGGAGTTCGGCCGGGCTCTTGTGGGTGGTGGCATGCGGCGTGATGTGCTGGGTGAGGAGGAAGTTGTCGATGCGTTCTTGCCAGTCTCCCGGGCCCATCTTGGTGAGGGCTTCTTTTGTGAGCCGGACCATCCGTTCCGCTTGTCCGTTTCCGGCCGGCCTTTACGGAGCGGAGAGGGCATGGCGGATGCCCAGTCCTGCCAGGAAGGACTCCATGGCCAGGGATGTGAGCTGGGGGCCGTTGTCCGAGACCAGCACGTCCGGTAGTCCGTGGGTGGCAAACAGGCGGCGCAGGGCTCGGATCGTCGCTTCTGTTGTGGTAGATGCCATGGGTACCACCTCGAGCCACTTGGAGAAGGCATCTACCACGATGAGGAGGTGCCGCCCTTTCATCGGGCCCGCGAAGTCGATGTGGACCCTCGACCAGGGGTTGCTGGGGGTCTCCCAGTTCGTGACTTCGGATTGTGGCGGTGCTGGGCGGACTTCTTGGCACCGGTCACATCTGGAGACCCATTGTTCAATGTCTCTGTCCAGTGAGGGCCACCAGACGTAACTCCTTGCCAGGGCCTTCATGCGGACGATGCCTGGGTGCCCGTTGTGCAGTGTCTCTAGCGTCCGCCGTTGCAGAGTGCTTGGGATCAGCACCCTGTCTCCCCATAGCAGACAGCCCTTTATGGTGGACAGCTCCGTCTGTTTCCTGGTGAACGGGCTGAACCTCTCTTCCGTCTGTTTCGATGGCCACCCCCTGAGGATCCAGGACCTTACTTGGCGGAGGGTGGGGTCTCTCTGGGTGTGCGCGGCCACATCTGCGGAGGAGACTGGACAGCTGGCATCGTCATCTATGTGGAATAGATGGAGCGTGGAGGCTGGGTCTTCCACCGGGTTCTTCGATGGGCATCTGCTGAGTGCGTCGGCATTTCCTATGGCTGTGCCTGGCTGGTGCACGAGCCTATAGGAGTAGCCGGCCAGGAAGATGGCCCATCTCGTCATCCGCGGGGACATGAAGGTCGGGGTGGGTTGGTTGCCTGCGAGGAGGCCCAGGAGTGGCTTGTGATCGGTGACTATGGTGAAGCGCCTTCCATAGAGGTATTCGTGGAAGCGCTTCACTCCTGCCACGATGGCCAGGGCTTCTTTGTCCAGCTGACTGTAGTTCCGCTCTGCGCCGGACATGGTTTTCGAGAAGTAGGCGATGGGGGCTTCCGTGCCATTGGGCAGCTCGTGGCTGAGGACTGACCCCACCCCGTATGGCGACGCGTCGCAGGTCAGCTTGATGGGGAGCGTCTCGCTGTATTGGATGAGGATGCTTTTGGACGTCAGTAGTCCCTTGATGGCCCGGAACGCTGCTTCCTCTTCCTGGCCCCACTTCCAGGAAGCCGATTTCCCCAGCAGGCGGTGGAGTGGCTCAGCAACTGTGGCTTTCTGTTTTAAGAAAATGGCGTAGAAGTTGAGCAACCCAAGGAAAGCCTGAAGCTCCGTTTTGTTTTTTGGGCTTGGAGCTTCATGGATTGCTTCCACTTTTGATTTGGTGGGGTGGATGCCTGTGCTATCAATGAGGTAGCCCAGGAACTTGACTTCCTGTACTCCTATGATGCACTTGTCCCGCCTGACCCTCAAGCCCTTGGCCTTGAATCGCTGCAGGACAAGCCTGAGCCTTTCAAGGAGTTGAGCTCTTGAGTCACCGGAGACGAGCACATCGTCGAAGTAAGGCACCACCCCTGGAACGCCTTGGAGGAGGCGTTCCATCATGGATTGGAAGATGCCGGGGGCAGCGCTGACTCCAAATTGGAGCCGGTTGCATTTGAATGCCCCCCTGTGCGTGACAATTGTTTGAGCCTCCGCCGTTTTTTCGTCCACTGGCAGTTGCTGGTAAGCCTGGGCCAGGTCCAGTTTCGCAAAAATTGATCCAGATCCCAGGGAATGCAGCAGGTGTTGCACCACTGGGACTGGGTATGCGCTCTGTGCCAACGCCTTGTTGATGGTACAACGGTAGTCGGCGCAGATGCGCACAGACCCATCATGCTTCAGTGGGGTCACAATGGGGGTCTCCCATGAAGCATGATCGATCGGTTCCAGGACGCCCTGGGTGATCAGCTTATCCAGCTGCTCATCTACTTTGGGCCACAGGGCAAACGGAACTCGGTGGGGCTTGAGCCTAATTGGGGTGATTCCCTTGTCCAGATTGAAGGAGATTGGCCTTCCCACAAATTTCCCCAGCTTACCATCGAAGACTTCCTTGAACTCTTCGATGAGGTAGTCGAGTTCGTCCCTGCCAATTTGGTTGATGCCCTCGATTGAGAGCCCCAGCGGCTTGAACCACTCCACTCCTAGCAGGTTCGGTCGGCTGTCCCTTACGATGGTGATGGGGAGCTTGCCTTCGAACTGCTTGTAGGTGACCCGGATGTTGGCTCTTCCTAGCACTCCGATGGGGTTTCCCCCGAAGTCGACGAGCTTGGAGTGTAGTGGCTTCAGCTCTCGCTTGGTGATGCTGGGTTGCAGGCGCTTCAACTGCTGCCAGTCCATGATGGAGTAGACCGAGCCGGAGTCTACCTCCATTTTGCAGGGTGCTCCTTCCACGTGGATGGTCACATGGAACTTGGTGGCACTGTCTGACGTCGTGTGAGCGATGGTTGTCTGGTGGACCGCTCCGCTCCGGGGAAATTCGTCGTCTCTGCGTCTGGAAGGGCCAGAGGACCGTTTGGATGACCTCTGGTGATCCTTCCGATTCTCGCAGGGACGGTGGCTGGAGGGCTCTGGGGCTGTTTCCTCAGCTCTGCAAGCTTCGGCGATGTGACCCCTTCTGTTGCAGCGTCGGCAGGTCGCATCTCTCCACTTGCAGGTTGCTCTGGCATGGTCCCCTCTGCAGCTGGCGCAGCGCTCCCCTTTGTAGTTCCGTTGGGCGGTTTCCCGCCTTGGGGGTCTGGATACCTTGTGGACGGTGGACTCTCCCTCCGACTCGGATCCAGCCGTGGAATCCTCTGTTGAAGATTGCTCTGTGGAGCGAATCTTGTGGATTCCCTTGGCTCTGCTTACTGCGGCAGCTGCTTTCTCCGAGATTTCGGATGCGGTGGCTTCCTCCACCACATCCTTGAGCACGAGCTTCTTCCTGCTCAGGAATTTCTTTTGCAGGCCTCTGTCCCTCATGCCGAAGACCACGCGGTCAGCGATGGCATTGTCCACGTGGTCGAACTCACAGCTGGCTGCGATCTGGCGTAGGGCGGCCACGAATTCCTTGATCGTCTCACCCTCCTTCTGGTCCCGTTGGTGGAAGGTGAAATGGTTCGCCACCGGTGTTCCCGTTGGGGCATAGTGGTCCTCCAGGATCTGCAGCAGGTCTGTCCATGGCACTTCTTCGATGTCTCGTGGTGCTACGAGATCGATTGCCATGTCGAGGACCTCGGAGCCGCAGTTGGCCAGGAAGATGCCCTTCTTCCGGTCATCATCGGCATCCCTGATGTTGTTGCCTCTCAGGTATTGCCGGAATTTCACTACGTAGGATTTCCACTTGTCCTTCCCTGGGCGGAAAGGAGCAAGGGCTGGCAAAGTGACTTCAGCGGATGCCATGCCTTTGGAAATGCCTACTGTAGTTCCCGGTGCCGGAGTCTTGTCTTGTTGGCTTGGTGCCGCGAGGTTCGTTCTTCTCTCAGTCCTTCGTCGCCAGTGTTAGATCGGCGCAGGAAAAGGAAGACGTGACCAGCTCGTTACATTAGTACTTTTTATTGAGTACAAGAAACAGTAGCAAGACTGGCTGTGCGCTGCCGGGGCTCTCCTTATATTTGCTCCGGCAGACGCACCGCCCCCTGACAGGGATTCAAATCTTCCCGCCCGGTGGCTGGCAGCCAATCCGGGCGGATGTCCTTATAAGGACATAACAAGAACAATTAACCCGTGGAACAACTTGCCTTCAGAAGTTGTGGTTGCTCCATAGCTGGAGATTTTAGAGAAGAGACTGGGCAGCCAGTCATCCAGAATTGTGTGGGGTCTCCTGCTTGAGCAGGGAGTTGGACTAGAAGACCTCCAGGGACCCTTCCAACTCTGTTATTCTGTATTCTGTCCTGTATTCTTTTATTCTGTATTTAAGGGAGGCCTTAAACTCAGGTCTCCCTAATCCCTGTCCAACATCTTTGCCTCTATCCTACAAATCTGCTGTAAAATAGCAGATTTGTAGAATTATATTTTAAAACTGTTGGAAAATTCTTGCGGTCATTTTCTTTCTCTCTCAAAGAAAGCTGATTTTGTTAAGAAAATTCCTCTGTGACTTTTGATTTAATAGCATGCAAAGGTGACCGTTTCTTAGCACTTCATAATCAATTGAGTCCATCATCCTTTCTTAAACAAAAATTAAAATCCTACGTGTCTCTACTGACGAGTTGACTTCTTTGAAATTAGCCCCCCATAAATATGACTAAGTTGGAATGCTGCTGCTTTTAATTCAGGCTTACCCTCGAGGCCTGATTAAAGGACTCTTTTAGACGTTTGGATTACATGTCCCGCTTTGTAATATTTTCTCCCTTGTCCTTCGGTAAACAGTTTTAACTGTTAATAAATAATTGTATAATGTAACATGAATATATGTAACACTCATTTTGATTAGCATGCAAGACTTGTAAGGTTGGGGAGTTTAACCAATAAAGGAGAATATTTGTAGCTCAGGGTGGAACTGTGGGGTGGAACTGGTGGAACTGGTTCTCTCTGAGCTTGGTGGATTTCTTGCAGATGTTTCATTACCAAACTAGGTAACATCATCAGTGCTAGAGTGAGGAGATTATTGTTGTTCTTCCTTCCTTTCTCTTCTTTTTCTGTTCAAACAGGCTTTGAACTGTACTTGACAGAAGCAGTTTCCCATAATACAACCTTGCAATTTTTTAAATGGGAGAAATGCCTATAACTACAGAGTTTTAGTTGAGGTAAGGTCCAAGAAATACCTTCATGTTTGTCCTAATGTGGAAGACCCTTACTCTCTTTCTCACAGTTCTTTGCAATGGCAGAAATTCAGTCTTTCTTGAATGACTAGAAAACCTCAAGGCTCTAAACTACCACAAAGTGTGAAACAAAAAAAAAATTGATTTTTTTTTTAATATACAGTAATTGCTATATATTTGTCCTTTGCTCTGGGCAATCCCCTTCTTTCCAAGTGAAGTAGCAATGCAAAATATTTTCAGCATGTCAATTGTCCCACTAGAGGCAAGAACACTTTAGACCATTGCTACACAACACTAAAAGATGCTTATCGGTCTTTACCACGAGCATCTGTGGGATCCTCTGATCATTGCATGATTCACCTTGTACCTGCTTACAGGCAAAGACTTAAAACCACAAAACCAACCATTAAATCAGTGAAGACCTGGACGGAGGAGGCAAAGTTAAAGCTACAGGCCTGCCTTGACTGCACTGATTGGAGTGTTTTTGAAAGTACCTGTGCAGACTTAGATGAACTCACAGAGACTGTAACATCATATGTCAGCTTCTGTGAAGACCTATGTGTACCCATCAGGAACTTGCAAATATACAGTAACAACAAACCTTGGTTCACAGCTAAACATAAGCAGCTACGTCATTCCAAAGAGGAAGCCTACAGAAAAGGTGATAAAGTGCTGTACAATCAGGCCAGAAATGTATTAACAAGGGAGATCAGAGCAGCAAAAAGAAGCTACTCTGAAAAGCTAAAGAACCAGTTCTCAACAAATGAACCAGCAAACGTGTGGAAAACTCTTAAAAATATCACCGGCTATGGCAAACCTCCTTCCCAGGCTGAAGGAAATCAGCAACTGGCAGATGACCTGAATGTGTTTTACTGCAGGTTTGAAAGGAAACTACAGCCACCTATCTCCAAGCCTCTTACAACAGACAGCATCCCATTGGGTTCACAACCCCTGGTGATCACAGAAAAGGAAGTGCAAGACCTATTCACAGACAAAAGCCAGGAAAAGCTCCAGGCCCAGACAAGATAACTCCTTCTTGCTTAAAAGTCTGTGCTGACCAATTGGCCCCCATCTTCACCCGTACCTTCAATAAATCACTAGAGATGTGCTATGTTCCTTCTGACTTCAAATGCTCTACTATTATCCCAATGCCGAAGAAGCCCTTCATCAAGGAACTGAATGACTACAGACCAGTTGCTCTAACATCTGTAGTCATGAAAACCTTTGAAAGGCTAGTACTGTCCCACGTGAAAACCATCACGGATCTGCTATTAGACCCCCTGCAATTTGCATACCGAGGAAATAGATCAACAGATGATGCTGTTAATATGGCTCTGCACTACATCTTACAATATCTTGAATTTCCAAAGACCTACGCAAGGGCCCTCTTTGTAGACTTTAGTTCAGCATTCAACACCATCATTCCAGACACTCTTCTAACTAAGCTAAACCAGCTACAGGTACCTGAACACACTTGTAAGTGGATCATAACCTTCCTAACAAACAGGAAGCAGCAGGTAAAGCTAAGCAGAATCACATCAGATACCTGTACAATTAGCACAGGGGCCCCCCAAGGCTGTGTGCTCTCCCCACTTCTCTTCTCTCTGTATACCAATGACTGCATCTCAAACGATCCATCTGTTAAACTACTGAAGTTCACAGATGACACAACAGTGATCGGTCTCATTTGAGACAATGATGAATCCACATACAGACGGGAGGTTGAACAACTAGCCTCACGGTGCGACCAGAACAATCTGGAACTGAAGACACTCAAAACCGTAGAAATGGTGGTGGACTTTAGGAGAAACCCTCCATACTTCCACCTCTCACAATACTAGACAATACTGTATCAACAGTAGAGACCTTCAAATTTCTAGGTTCTACTATATCTCAAGATCTAAAATGGACACCTAACATCAAAAACATCATCAAAAAAGCACAACAAAGAATATTCTTTCTGCGCCAACTCAGGAAGCTCAAACTGCCCAAGGAGCTGCTGATCCAGTTCTACAGAGGAATCATTGAGTCTGTAATCTGCACCTCTATCACTCTCTGGTTTGGCTCTGCAACCCAACAAGACAGACAGAGACTTCAGAGGATAATTAGATCTGCAGAAAAAACAATTACTACCAACCTACCTTCCATTGAGGACCTGTATACTGCACGAGTCAAAAAGAGGGCTGTGAAAATATCTACAGACCCCTCACATCCTGGACATAAACTTTCAACTCCTACCCTCAAAACGACGCTATAGAGCACTGCACACCAGAACATCTAGACACAAGAACAGTTTTTTCCCGAACGCCATCACTCTGCTAAACAAATAATTCCCTCAACACTGTCAAACTATTCACTAAGTCTCCACTACTATTAATCTTCTCATCATTCCCACCACCTATCTCCTCCCACATATGACGGTATGACTGTGTAACTTTGTTGCTTGTATCCTTACGATTTATATTGATATTGTTTCTTGATTGCTTATTTGTATACTATGACTATCATTAAGTGTTGTACCTTATGATTCTTGATGAATGTATCTGGCCAATAAAGAATTCTATTCTATTCTATTCTATTCTATTCTATTCTATTCTATTCTATTCTATTCTATTCTATTCTATTCTATTCTATTCTATTCTATTCTATTCTGAAAAAGCCTCTGCTTTGATCCTTCCAATTGAGATAGATCTTTTCTCTTTGCCCAGCTGTGATGAAGTGACTTCTGTACCTGGACACATGTATGTGGCATAACTGCACAAAGTCAGAATAACAGAATAAGTTGGAAGGGACCTTGGAGGTCTTCTAGTCCAAGCCCCTGCTGAAGCAGGAGACCCTGTACCAATCTGGACAAGTGCCTGTCCAATCTCTTCTTAAAAACCTCCAGTGATGAAGCACCCACATGTTCAGGAGTCAAGTCATTCCACTGGTTAACTGTTCTCATTGTTAGGAAATTTCTCCTTAGTTCTAGGTTGCTTCTCTCCTTGATTGGTTTCCATCCATCGTTTCTTGTCTTGTCTTCAGGTTCTTTGGAGAGTAGCTTGACCTCCTCTTCTTTGTGGCAGCTCCTCAAATATTGGAAGACTGCTATGATGTTACCCCTGGTCCTTCTTTTCAGTACAGTAGATAAGTCAGGAAGAACAAGCTGCCCCTTCAAAGCTTCGCACAGACCCATTAAAAGGCCATGATTATCGCCCAACATTGTCTTCATTCCAGAGAATTAAGCCTCATCTGTATGGCATGTTTTCAGTATCATTTAACACACTTCCATTTATAACAAATGTTCCATGGCTCTCTTTATTTTCGCCATTTGATGCCTCTTTAGAGTATAGTTCTTTAAAATTGCTCTGGCAAAATCTATAAAATCTCTCCTGAAATAATTCTGTGAAGGTTTTATGGAGAAGGTTATGGGCCACAGTGAATGTTTTCAGCTCAGCATGTAGCACTCCGAATCGCTACTGGATTTTCATGTCCTATAATCTATATATCTTGTCCTAATTATGTCAAAAATCAGGAACTAGTGCTTGAAAAACAGCAAAACAATAAGAGTGTTACTTTCCTTTTAAATGCAGGGGGGAAAAACCTGTTTTCCCCATTAAATGCAGGGGGGAAGCCTCCCCATTATTGTAGCTGGATTCACACATTGTATGTCATATCAACCCAATGAATTAAATTCAGTTTAATTGCTACGTAGTGCAAACAAATAATTAGATCTCTATGGTTGAGTTTATGGTAGCACTGGTTCATTGATTTATGGCTGAAGTTTGGGTACAAATCCAAACAAGTGTGATTTATTCAAGTAAATTTGTTAAACAAAGTGTAATCTAGAGGCAGGTAACTTACACCTCATAAGACAGACTGTATTTTTCGGAGTATAAGACACACCTTAGTTTTTGGGGAGGAAAATAAGAAAAAAGCTGATTGGCAGGTGGATCAGCCTCCCGGAATTCCCCCCAATCAGAGGTGAATTTTATCAACAGGTTCCTTGGTTGTGAGCTCTGTGCCTTGCTTTTTTTTTTTTTTTCTGCCTCTGAAACTTCTAAAACTCTGTTTCAGAAAAAACTTTTTTTCCTGCCTCTGAAACAGCTTCAAAAAAAAAGCCTCTGAAGCTCTGTTTGGGGGCTTCTTTTCTGAAGCTTCTTTTCTGATGCTTTTTCAGCCTCTGAAACCTCCGTTTGAGAAGCTGGGCGGGGCTACATTCAGAGTATAAGCATCCAGTTTTCACCCTCTTTTTTGGGGGGAAAAAGGTGCGTCTTATACTCCGAAAAATACGGTATATCTCTCCCAGGGATGAAATCCAGCAGGTTCTGACAGGTTCTGGAGAACCGGTAGCGGAAACTTTGAGCAGTTTGGAGAACTAGTAGTGGAAATTTTGAGTAGTTTGGAGAACCGGCAAATACCACCTCTGGCTGGTCCCAGAGTAGGGTGGGAATGGAGATTTTGCAATATCCTTCCCCAGGAGTGGGGAGGGAATGGGGATTTTGCAGTATCCTTTCCCTGCCACGCCCAACAAGCCACACCACACCCACCAAGCCACGCCCACTGTTGTGTATGTATCTATTTTGTGCGGGAAATTCAAATGCATAGTGAATTCTGATTGGTTCTTGGTCGCCTCTGGAAAGTATATAAAGAGGACTGTTGCCTGTGAGCTTTTGCTGAAGTCTCACCCTGAATTAAAGAGCTGTTGTTACTAGCCTGCTTGTGCCTCTCGTTATTCCCGCGCTACAACACCCACAGAACCAGTAGTAAAGAAATTTGGATTTCACCACTGATTTCTCCCCATGTCTAATTTTGGGGTATCTCAAATGCTATATTTCTGAAATTCAGCAGCAACATTATAGGACACTCTAACATTCGCTTTTGACATGGAAGTAAAATAAAGGAAAAAATAGTTGTGGGAATCCTTTGCTAAACTGATATATTTCTGGAAAACATGCATACTTCCTGGTTGTACAACTGTGTGACACATGAACACAATGTATATCTATCATTCACTCATTCATTCACAATTTTTATGATGAGGGTGATGTTATCCATCCATTCGTGTTGGTGATACTATGGGCGCAGTCTCTCCACATCTTCCAACCATTGAGTGGTTGCATGCTCTGGCTGGTGTCACCTTTGATGGTGTCCAACCATCGTGTTCTTTGATGGCCTGGTTTCCTTTTGCCACTAACTCTTCCAAACTATAATTGCTTTCTCCAGTGAATTCTCCCGCATACTAATACTTCCATGTCAGAAGCACTGAAGTGAAGAGGTGGAAGAATTTGCCGGTGACATCACCATTGCCTAGGGGACCCCCAATTGTGAAGATGCCCACTGAAATAATATCCTTTTTTCCCTGTCCCTGTCACCCACTTTCAAACTTCTGGTTTGACAGGAGCTGGAGCTTTATGATGGGAACTCACCCTACCCCTTGGCAGCAACAGATCTCAAATGTAAGCCTGCCAATTATTAACCCAGATTAATTCTAACCTCGTGAGCCACTGTGCTCCTCTAATTTCCCTGCATGGCATGAGGGAATAAGTGAGTTGCAGTTTTGTGATTTTGACAGCTTTTATATACTACTGGTTCAACAAGGACTGTTAGTGATTGGCCGTATCCTAAATGCAACCAATGAAAACAGAAATATAGGAGAGATTTAGAACCAATCAAAGTCAAGTCATCCACTGTGGCCAAGCTACCAGATATTAAAACCTGGATGAAAAAAAAAAACCCCTCCATTTCAACTATGTTTCTGAAAGCCATCCCATTGGTGACTGGAGTCCTCTCAAAGCCATTTTTAACGTCAATAGCATCTTGATGAGCTGTCTCAGTGGGAGGATAACTGAAACTATTTGTGAGCTGTTGCCTAACAGCTGAATCGGCTAATCATATTACTCATGCTAATCACTATTGATCCATCCATGCTGAAGAATGATCAACAAAGGACATGCCCTCGTTTTGCTTAATCTGGACACCAGGAAGACAGAAGAATGAAGATGATGGGAAATTAATTTAAGTCCAGGCTTAAATGCTGTGCTAAATGCAGTGGTGACATTCTTTGGAAAACACCTCATAAAAGAGAACAAATAAATAAATAAATAAATAAATAATTTTATTTCTATACCGAAGGACTCAGGGTGGTGAACAGCCAATTTAAAAACACAAGACACAACAATGATTAAAAATTAAAATAATTAAATAAGTTTGGCCGGATTAAAACCCCAAAAATTTAAAATACCCCAATTAAAATTATTATGTTGATAGCCCGGCCTGGCGGAACAACAGGGTCTTGAGGGCACAGCGAAATACACGGAGGTTGGAGATCTTACGTATTTCTGGGGGCAGTTCATTCCACAGGGCAGGGGCTCCCACAGAGAAGGCCCTCCCCCTGGGTGTTGCCAGCCGACATAACTTGGCTGATGGCACCCTGAGGAGACCCTCTCTGTGGGAGCGAACTGGTCGATGGGAGGCTATTGGTGGCAGAAGATGGTCTCGAAGGTACCCGGGCCCTATTCCATGGAGCGCTTTAAAGGTGGTAACCAACACCTTGAATCGCACCCGGAAGACCACTGGGAGCCAGTGCAGCTTGCGCAGGAGGGGTGTCATGCGGGCACAATGGGTTGCGCCCATAACCACCCGCGCAGCCGCATTCTGGACCAGTTGGAGCCTCCGAGTGCTCTTCAAGGGGAGCCCCATGTAGAGAGCATTACAATAGTTCAGCCGGGAGGTGACAAGGGCATGAGTGACCTTGTGCAAGGCGTCCCAGTCCAGAAAGGGCTGCAACTGGCAGATCAGGCGAGCCTGATAAAAGGCCCCCCTGGCCACGGCCGTCATGTGCTCTTCTAAAGACAGCCGTGCATCCAGGAGGACACCCAGATTGCGAGCCCTCTCTGTGAGGGGCAAAGATTCACCCCCAATAGTCAGCAATGGCACCTGCTGACTATATCGGGACGCCGGCAGCCACAGCCACTCGGTCTTGGACGGGTTGAGTCTGAGCCTGTTCCTCCCCATCCAGACCCGCACGGCCTCCAGGCAGCGAGACATCACATCAAGGGCATCGTTGGGGTGGTCTGGGATGGAGATGTACAGCTGAGTATCATCAGTGTACAGATGACACTTCACCCCAAAACCACAGATGATCTCACCCAGAGGCTTCACATAAATGTTGAACAGAAGGGGCGAGAGGACTGACCCTTGTGGCACTCCCCATGCGAGACGCCTCGAGGTCGACCTCTGTCCCCCTGCCAACACCAACTGCGAGCGGTCGGAGAGGAAGGAGGAGAACCACCGCAAAACGGTGCCCCCTATTCCTAACCCCCTCAATCGCTGCAGCATGATACCATGGTCGATGGTATCAAAAGCCACTGAGAGATCTAATAGGACTAGGACAGAGGAGCAACCCCTGTCCCGAGCCCATCCACCAACGCGACCAATGCCGTTTCTGTGCTGTACCCCTGTCTGAAGCCTGACTGGTATGGGCCCAGATAGATAGCTTCATCCAGGTGCCGGGGAAGCTGTTGTGCCACCACACTCTCAACAACCTTCGCCACAAAACAAAGGTTGGAAACCGGACGGTAGTTAGCTAATTCAGCCGGGTCCAAGGAAGGCTTCTTGAGGAGGGGCCTCACCACCACCTCTTTCAAGGTGGCGGGAAAGGCACCCTCACTCAGAGAAGCACTTATAATCCCCTGGAGCCAGCCTCGTGTAACCTCCTGGGAGGCCAGTACCAACCAGGAGGGACACGGTTCCAATAAACACGTGGCGGCACTAATCTTACCCAGAACCCTGTCCACATCCTCGGGAACCACAGGATCAAACTCCTCCCAGATAATATTCTCAAGACCTACCCTCGTCTCCTCCCCTGGACTCATCCAATCAGAATCCAAGCCATCCCGAATCCGAGTGACTTTATCATGCAGGAATTGCACAAAATCCTCAGCACGACCCTGCAAGGGATCTTCCCGCACTCCCCCCCGAAGAAGGGAGTGGGTCACCCTAAACAGGGTGGCTGGGTGGTTCTCTGCAGATGCGATAAGAGCGGAAAAATGGTTAGATTTTGCTGCTTTTATCGCCACTAGGTAGGTCTTGATATAAGACCTCACCTGTGTCCGGTCAGAATCTGATTGACTAGTCCTCCAAATGCTCTCTAGGTGTCTTTTCTGACGCTTCATCTCTCTCAGCTCCTCAGAGAACCAAGGAGCCAATTGAGATCGGCATCGGGTCAGAGGCCGCAAAGGCACGACGCGATCCAAAGCTCCGGCGGCCGCACTCTCCCAGGCGGCCACCAGCTCTTCAGTTGAGTCATGTGTCAGAGTCTCAGGAAATGGCCCAAGCTCCATCAGGAACCTTTCGGGATCCATCAGGCGCCTGGGATGGAACCATCTGGTCGGTTCCGTCTCCCTGCGGCGGGGGGAAGCGGTAGGAAAGTCCAAGTGAAGGAGCGAATGATTTGTCCATGACAAGGGTTTAATATCTAGGTCCCCTCTACCAAGATCATTCAACCACTGACCAGAGACAAAAATCAAGTCCAGAGTGTGTCCCTCTATGTGAGTGGGGCCTTGAACTAACTGGGTCAGGTCCATGGCCGTCATGGAAGCCATGAACTCCCAAGCCACCTCTGATGCCTCACCCGCAGATGGAAGGTTGAAATCCCCCATGACGATAAGTCTGGTGGTATCAACCGCCACCCCGGCAATGACGTCGAGTAGCTCGGGCAGGATCGTGGCAGGGAGCCAGGTATGTAGTCAGCAAACCCATCTGCACCCCATGGCCCCACTTCACAAAAAGGGACTCACATCCGGCTATCTGAGGAACAGTGGTCTCCCTCGGACAAAGACTTTCCCTAATAATCACCGCCACTCCCCCACCCCTCCCCTGGGCCCTTGGCTGATGAAATGCATGGAAACCTGGTGGGTACATTTCGATGAGGGGGACCCCCCCCCTCTTGGCCCAACCAGGTCTCCGTAATACCTGCCAGGTCCGCACCCCCTCCAAAATAAGATCACAAATGAGGGGGGCTTTATTAACAACCGGCCTGGCATTACACAACATCAGCCGCGGACCCTGGGCCTGAGACTCTGCACAACCCAGGCCCCGAGTCGCACATTGAGGGCCGGAGTGCGCAATTGCTCGTAAACAGCGTGTGCGCAGCCCCGACACATGATAGGGCCCCCTGCGCCCGTCATACCTGCCCCTCCCACTCATTATTTCAATTTCATTGCCCTTCCTCTTGCCCCCCTGTTCCCTGGATAAATTTCCTTTCCCGACCCCTCTGCTTCAGCCAATCAACCTATCGCCCCGCTCAGTAGCTATCTGGACCCCCCCCAGGTCCACTTTTACAACCCCCTCCCTTCCTCCCGGGTCCCCTTAAAATTTTCATTAAAAATTTAAATAAAAAACCCCTCAACCCCCTCTTCGCTGCATGCCATCTCTCGGGGTTCCAAAACCCGTCATCAAGATAGGCCCTCGATAACATGGAGGGCCAGGCCTGCGAGAGGGGGGAGTCCTGCAGCACGAAGAGCTCAGCCGGTGAATACAGAAAAACCTTCGGTGAGATGTTCAAAATGTCCTGATCTATATTTCCAAGTGATGTCACTCTTCTTTGAACATTGTGATGCACTTTTTAGAAACACAATTATTTCACCCAAATGACGTAAATAAATATTTTGAGCTAAAATACTGTATCTATCTTAAAATGTTTCGTATATTTATTCAGAAACCAAACAAGGCCTGGACTTGATGTAAGGAGTTAATTAAGTCCAGGGGTGTTGGGTTTTGAATGCAGAACTCTGGAGGGCCACTAGATGGAAGCAAAGACCCATTTTGTTTTTAGCCTAGTGTTCATACCCAAAATGAAGTTTTATTGCTTTTACTAATAGTTCATCCTGTAGAAATATCTATAGCATTTTGACTTTTTCAAGATCAGTTGAAGTCTGCTAATGATGCCACCCACTGTGGAACCAAATTGTAGTTTCTGTCAGTGTGCTGTAGAATAGTAATTAAGTTGTCTAAATATACAAGTAAAAACTCAGCTGTTCGCATTTTGACTGAAAAAAAAAATCTGAGCTCGTAAATTCACATTGACCGTACACTAAAGCATAGTTGACTATTTTGCAGTCCGTGCATATTGTGTGAACTATCATAAGTCTTGGTCTGTTTCAATAGAAAAGACTACTTGTAACAAAGGACTGAACTGTGGGGTGTTCTCTGAGGTTTTCTTGCAGATATTTCATTAACAAACTAGTAACTAGTAGCAGTAACTGTGAGAGGATCTTGGAGTCTTAGTGGACAATCAGCTAAATATGAGCCAGCAATGTGCAGCAACAGCCAAAAAAGCCAATGCCATCCTAAATTGCATTAACAGAGGGATACAATCAAGATCAAGTGAGGTACTAGTACCACTCTATAAAGCCTTAATAAGATCACACCTAGAGTAGTGCATCCAGTTTTGGTCACCACACTATAAAAAAGCGGTTGAGACTCTAGAAAGAGTGCAGAGGAGAGCAACAAGGATGATGGGGGGGGGGGGTGGAGGCTAAACATATGATGAATGGTTACAGAAAATGGGCCTGGCTAGACTAGTGAAGAGTAGGACCAGGGGAGACATGATAACAGTCTTCCAATATTTGAGGGGCTGCCACAGAGAAGAGGAGGTCAAACTGTTTTCTAAAGCACCTGAAGGCCAGACAAAGAATAATGGATGGAAACTGATCAAGGAGAGATTCAACCTGGAAATAAGGACAGTGAGAACAATCAACCCATGGAACAGAAGTTGCCTTCAGATGTTGTCAGAGCTTCATCACTGGAAGTTTTCAAGAAGAGACTGGACTGCCATCTGTTAGAAATGGTTTAGGGCAGGAGTGGGTTCCGCTTACCTTTACTACTGGTTCGCAACGGGAGCTCGCTTTGCTTGCTTGCGTGCACGTGCTTGCTTCTGCGCATGTGCAGATCACCCATGATGATGTCGTGGCAGGTGGGCGGAGCCTCCCACTGGTTTTATTATCAGTTCTATAGAACTGGACCAAACCGGGAGCAACCCACCACTGGTTTAGGGTCTCCTGCTTGAGCAGGGGGTTGGACTAGATGACCTACAAGGTACCTTCCAACTCTTATTCTGATAACATCATTAGTGCTAGTAGGAGTGATGTTTGCTCTTATTTTTCTATACTATAGAGATCCATACCACTTGGCTTGGCTTGTCCTGTCAGTATTGGTGGGAGTGGACTTGATGGTGCCTTGATTAGGTTGCTATTTACTGTTATCTTGTTTGTCTGCATTGGTAGGTCCTTGATTGGACTATTGTTTATTTCTAGATTGTTGGTCTAGTGTTAATCTTGATGTTAATCTCTGCTCCTATGGGTGTTGTTTGTCAATGGGGAGGTGTTTGGGTCTTTTTGTTTCCTTTTTGGCTTTTTGGTTGTCTCTTTTGAGCAGTATGTAGATGTTGAGTGGTATGGACCTGTTGAGGACCAGTTTGTCTGCGTTCCAGATCCCCTCCCTTCTAGCACTGATGATGTTACCTGTAAGAAAACCACGAAGCTCAGAGGCACCAATGACCCCACACTGGGTTTCTTTGTTTGTTTATCTTTAACAGCTTGGTGTTTATAGGCAATTAGATATGGGTCATGATTCCAGTTCCGTAATTTTGATTGTATCTCCAAAAATGTAACAAGCAACGTAATGAATAAAACCCCCAAGTCTATATATTTAGAATTAGATTGAAAGCAAGCATAAAAGTGGAAGAGTAACTAGTTAAAATGGGCTTGTTAATATCTTGTCAGTGCAACTGCCATAGCATAGCAGCCCTTTGGAGGAGCCCTTTGGAGGCATAGCAGCCCTTTGGAGGATCAAGGCAAAATCAACCGAGTGCTGTAACAGTATTCAAGCTCCATCACCAGAAGTGCAGACAAAGACCTTCCTTTATTCAAACTTTCTGGTGCATAATGGATCCATTTTGATTTTTCTCCCATACATTAAAAGGTGGTGAACTTATCGAATTTATGTCAAGGGACAGAATTTTTTGCAGGTGCTACATTTGCCAGTATGCCTGAACAGCACTTTGCCCTTGTAACAAGAAATGCCTTCTACAGTATATAGTTGCATAGGTTTAAGGAAAATAAAGATCCGAGTTATCCCTCTCTCACACACCCCTTCTCTCTCTCTCTCTCTCTCTCTCTCTCTCTCTCTCTCTCTCTCTCTCTCTCTCTCTCTCTCTCTCTCTCTCTCTCTCTCTCATAGAATGTTAGAGGAGATTGTACCATGGCAGACACTTCAGTAGTCTTGCAAGAGGGGTTGATCATTTAATTATTGAGAAGACTTCCACTCTGACATTTGGCATAATGAAAATCCATAAATTCCACAATTATTTAGTAGGTAGAAGCATCAAGCTAATCATGGCTGATAGCTAAGCTAAGCAGGGTCTGCCCTGGTTAATACTTCGATGAGAGACTGAATATGAATTATAATCTGGAAAACACCTTGGAGGAAGGCAAGGTAAACAATCTTATTGATCGGGCCAGGAATACTAGTAACTGGTATTCCTCAATTGTGGTCATAAGTCTAAGGACTATCTGTTTAGCAAAACACTTTCATACTGCTGCCAAGAAAACTACATTGAATTGTATCCCTAGGAGTCAAGAAAAAATTGAATTCCTATTTGATTTCATTCTGCTTGTTTCTTTGATAGGATTGGTTTTGTTTTTTGTGTCTTCCCACACTGGTTAAATGGGAAAAATGGAAACTGATCAAGGAGAGATTCAACTTAGAAATAAGGAGAAATTTCCTGACAGTGAGAACAATCAACCAGTGGAAGGAATTCCCTCCAGAAGTTGTGGGGGCTCCATCACTGGAGGCTTTCAAAAAGAGGCTGGACAACCCTTGGTCTGAAATGGAACAGGGCCTCTTGCTTGAGCAGGGGGTTGGACTAGGAGACCTCCAAGGTCCCTTCCAACTCCATTATTCTGCTAAGTCTCAGCACATGAATGTGACAATGTCATAACCCTAAACCTACGAGTCTATGATCTTTCATGGATGTCCCCTTGCAGGCTCAAAAATGTATGGCATATATCATAAAAGAGGTACAAACCAAGCTATGCCTTGTGACATTGATGAAAATGCAATGACATAATGCTAACAGAAGGAACCAGAATCCGGTGATACCCAAGAGGGATTCTGGATTAAGAAAATGTTCTAAAAAGTTGTTACAGGAAGCGTCGGCAATTGGGGAGTATTAAAAAATAAGCAGTAGCCCATAACATTTTAAGAGACACGGATGGGAGGGGGGAGTCAGAATATCCAGACTTTTATCAGAAAATGTCAAAAGCCATTGAGTGTCTTCAGCTAAATGTCCAAATGTCATGCATATTTCTGTTCCTTACTGACAAATGACACCTCATGTGAGTCCATAAAACTAACTTCTTCCAATATTTTCCAGGCAGACCAATAACGTTCTTATTCTTGAATAAAACTGTAGCCTGTTGGCTGCACTGGAGATAATATCCACGTGCTTCACAAGGTGACCTGCAGACAAGACAGTCATTAGCTGAATTACTGCAAACACCGAATGCACCAAAAGCCTAGTTAAGTGGGCTGAATCGCTGCGCCAAATTTGGAATTCCGCACATTTTGCAACGGGATGAGTGAACAGTAGAATAAGCATTGGGACAAGTAAAAATGAGGGCTCTGGACAAGTCATTGGCCAGAAGGGTATGTTTTATTCAAAGGGAAGGAAGCAATTTAGAGACGTTCACACTGAACTCTGCACCTATTTTAGTGCAAATTGGTTTTTTGTTTGTTTTTTTAATGCCAATTTCAATTATTTGAAATTCACATATCTGGAGGATCAAGTACCGGGAAGCAATTCCATTGGACAAATTTGTCTGTCGCTAAAGTTGACAGGATCCATAGCAGCGAGAATCTTTTTGTGATGAGTCAGGTGTTATTTTCTTCACCTTCGAGGGAACTAGCTAAAATCTGAAGCATTAAATTGGTGCCCCAAAGCCTTCTCCCATCACATATATGTCCATAAGTACCATTTGGGAGCCTAAAATCACTTCTCTCTTTCTCCTTCTCCTTCATCTCCTTCTCTTTTTGCCTGCCTGTCTGCCTCTCTCTCTCTCTCTCCTCTCTCTCTCTCTCTCTCTCTCTCTCTCTCTCTCTCTCTCTCTCTCTCTCTCTCTCTCTCTCTCTCTCTCTCTCACACACACACACACACACACACACACACACACACACATTCTCTCTCTCTATTCCAGGCAGTCTTGAGAGGGATTTCTTCCATCTAGCAACAAGACAGCATATCAGGAATGGTTAAAAGATTTTCGTCAATGTGAAAGGTAATTGAAGAGGGCCCTCAGAAGCAAAGCTGGCTGTTCTGCCCAGAATGCAGAGTTTAAAAAACTCCTTTGCAGAATAAAGCGGGGGGAGGAGCCTCACACAATCACAGAGGTTTTCAGGAGTGTCACATCACTTTCTCCGTTGATGGTTCAATGTTCTAGTCAAGGAAACGTGTAGCACCGGACTCCCCAGTGACAGCAAAGTCCAAGGCACTTGCAGGGCTGCAGATTAATAATCCCAGGATAAGAGGAGGCTTCTCTTCCTTAAGGGAAAGGCAAGAAGGAGATGCCACCTTCTGGATACATCTGTACTTGCAAATTGCATCTATTTCATGAAACTAGCAACAGCCCAATTATAACAATAGACAGGAGGAGGAGGAGGAGGAGGAGGAGGAGGAGGAGGAGGAGGAGGAGGAGGAGGAGGAGGAGGAGGAGGAAGGCACATAGTATATAGCTGTCTTTGTGATTTATTTTATGGTAGTACAAACCTGGATGGTAGTGCAGGGGCACAAGGGGAAGTAGAAGCCGTCATAGACACTGTGTCAACTTGCAAAGCTTTCAAGTTGCCATGAGCAGGAGGGAGGGAGAACTGATGGAGCTGCTTGATTTCCCTAACTGAAACTACATTCCACAGATGTTTTCTTACCGCAAACAGTAGGAGAGTGTTGGGTTTCACAGCCAGCCAAAGTGGTTAATTGGAGAATATGATTTATGACATGGCCAGGGAGGAGGGGAGAGACAGGGTCATAGGGGAACATAAATCCACATGGGATTAGTTCTAACTATAGAAATTTAATAAAATAAATAAATAAATAAACTGCATCCTAATATTGCTGAAATTGTGCTCCTAATAAATGACTGTATCTCTTTTGAAGTTTGGCTCGTGGATCATGAATTAATTAGGGCATCTTTCGGAAACTTCACACACTGGCTGCACCAGATGCCTAATCAGCCTCCCCATAGTTGAACAGCTAGGGATAGGCACGAGACCCCTAGCATGCCCCATTCACTTTGAACAGGTTGATGGGACATTAATAGGCAGAGCTCCTGCTACAATAGTCACAGAACCTGTTTTGCTAAAAATGGGCTGCCACTGTGAACTCATCCGATTCATCATAGCTCCAAAAGTGACTGAATCAATCATATTGGGCCTCACATGGTTAGAAAATGGGGACCAACCATCATGTGGGAAGACGGCTATAGAAAACTAAAGATAGGCATCGGACAATTACCGCCCATTAAGGTGAACTATTGTCAAAAGTCACAAGTCCCCACAGCCTCTGTGAGCTGGAAATTGCAGTCCCCACTACCGATGGACTGCCTGGCAGCCCACAGGTGCCAAGAGAGTACCGAGACCTGTCAGGGTTTTTTAGTGAGGAAGACTGCAACTTCCTTCCCCCTCACCATTCAATAGACTGTGCAATTGAATTCGTGCTGGGAGCCAAGCTGCCCAAACCAAAGATGTACTCTATGACTCCCAAGGAAATAGAAGAACTAAGGAAATACATCAATGCCAATTTAGCACGGGGTTTTATCCAGCCTGTGAAATCCAGAGTGGCAGCCCCAGTACTATTTAAAGAAAAAAAAGATGGGGGGGGGATGAGGCTTTGCATTGATTTTCATGAAATTAATGTGCATGGAGAATACCTACCCACTTCCCCTCATGAAGGACATGCTAAGTCACTTAGCCAAGGGCAAGGTGTTCACCAAGCTGGCCTTCAGAGAAGCCTAATATCACATAAAGATTAAAGAAGGAGATGAATGGCAGACTGCCTTACCGATTACCGAATATCCAGCAGAAGGGTGGAAATGGACCCAGGAAAAGTGAAAGCGGTGCTGGACTGGCAACCCCCACATCCCCACAAACAGCTTCAAAGCTTCCTGGGTTTGCAAACTTTTACAGGCAATTCATCCCAGCATTTGCCGAAGTTGTGTTGCCCTTAACAGAACTATTAACAATGGCTCACTTGGTCAATGGACTGCCAAAGGGCCTTTGAGAAATTAAAATAGCTCATTGTTGAGGAGCTGATCCTCCAACACACGGACCCAGAAAGACAGTTCATTGTCCAAGCAGACGCTAGTGACATTCAGGAACTGGCAGAAACATAGTAACAAGGTCAGCCAAAGAATAGGCATAGTAACTAAGTCAGCCAATTGGGAGCTGAGACAGACTGGAGCCAGGGCGTGTCTTAGTCTGCAGCTTCTGAGTCTGTGCAGAGAATTGAAACTGAAACTAAGCAGTCTGTGCATACTTGTCTGCTCTGCTGAAATGACACTAACTGTTCTCTTCTGCCTTGTGTTTAACTGCTACTAGGTTGAAGAAGAATCTATATTGGTATTGTAAATACTTCATCTTTTATTATGTATATAAAGAAGTTTATGAATTTTGCAGAATCAGTTTCTCTGTGTGTGCTTCTGGATTTGATTTTTGCAAGAAACTCTGACAGGTTATGGGCCCATAGCACACAGAAAGATTGAATTGTAATTAAGCTGAGAGACTGCCTGTGTTTAAATAAGTGAACAAGACAGAGCAAGATTGCAGGATGGCTGCTGTAGAAGTTAAGGAGAGCGTTCTACTTCATTTGGGACAGAAGAACTATATTATTTGGGCTGCAAAGATGGAATGTTTTCTGAAGGCTGAGTACCTCCGGGATATGGTTGTAAATCCACCCAGGCTTTAGCAGCTCCAGAGCAGAGGCAACATGATAAAGCAATGGCCTATAACATCTTAAGTTTAGAAGATGAACAATTTTTCAATGTAGCTGATTTAAAGACTGCAAAGGAAGTCTGGCTGAAATTAAGAAATGTGCATGTGAGTGTGTCAGCATGCAATATTGTTCAATTATCAAGAAAATTATACAGAGCCAGTTTGCAACCAGGAGAATCTGTGGAACAGCATTTGGTACAAATGCAAACTTTGTGGAATTGGAACAGCATGGGATGCAGATCCATGAGTCCCAGAAGGTGCTGCTAGTGTTAAACAGTCTGGATGAAACTTGGGACATTGTTTCTGCAGCGTGCAAACCAGAGCAGGAATTGTGTTTGGTAACTTTAAAAGCTTGTTTGATTGCTGACGAGAACAAATGCCATTATAGAAAGAGCCACAAGGAGGAATTCCTGAGGTGGGGGCCCAAGGAACAGAGTGAGCAGAGCGGAAAATTCCACAGACTGGATGTCTCCAAAGAGATAAGTAGAAGCAGAAGATATCAGATTACAGCCCAGCAACAGAGGGGGTGCTACATTTGTGGTGAAAGGACACATTTAAAGAAAGACTGTTTGCAAAGAAAAGGCTGTTTGCAAGGAAGAAGTTACTTGCAAAGAAGATATTATTTGCAAGGAAGACAATTGCAAGGTGGACAGGTTGCTGTTGCACAAGTTAGCTGTTGCAATAGGAGAGACAAATGATTGATTGACAGTGGGGCAAGTCAAACAATTGTTAACAATTCTAAATTGTTTCATAGAATGGATTCAGCTGCTGGAAATGCAGTAGCTTTGGCAAAAGGCCAGAAGGATAAAGTCATTGGAAGAGGCAGTGTGCAAATTCCATATCTGGAAACAAGGTTTAATGATCTACTATGTGTGCCTGAAATGGAGCATAATTTGCTGAGTGTCTCTAGTTTAGACAAGCAAGGATTTGAGACCACATTCACAAATAGGAGGTGTCTCATAAAGAGAAATGGAAATGTATGTGCACAGGGCATAAAAGAGGATAATCTTTATGTGTTGCAGG
The DNA here is from genome assembly GCA_022577455.1 of Arizona elegans. Lineage (NCBI taxonomy): Eukaryota > Metazoa > Chordata > Lepidosauria > Squamata > Colubridae > Arizona > Arizona elegans. The sequence continues at coordinate 103,619,812 of JAKOOJ010000005.1, forward strand.
GACAAAAGGTTCAATGTGCACAAACACTTGGAAATGTGCCATCACATGCTTGGCCATGCCAGTTTCAGAGTTTTGCAAAGGATGGACCAGTTCGCAGAAGGATTAAACTCAAAGGGATATAAAGCATATTTGGACTGTGCAATATGCAAATCATCAAAGTCCAAAGTGTTCCCTGTAAGCAAGAGTAGCTCAAGGCAGACAACAAGAACTCTAGAACTGGTACATGCAGATTTGGTTGGGCCAATGCAAGCCAGTTTGGGAGGAGCTAAGTATGCACTGGTCATTGTAGAAGACTACAGCAGGATTGGGTTCTGCTATTTACTAAAGAGTAAAATAGAGGTGCTACAGAAATTTAAGCAATGGGTAAGCTTTGTAGAAAGAAGATATAAACAGAAGGTATGTCAGCTGCAGACTAACAGAGGTTCAGAATTCATATCAACAAATTTTCAACAATGGTTGGGACAGTTAGAAATAAAACACAGACACACAAATCCATACACAGCAGCTGAGAATGGTGTTGTTGAAAGACAGAATGGAGTCTTACAAACCATGAAGGACTCATTGCTGGAGAATTCTGGTCTGAGCAGATCATATTGGGGTGAAGCCATGTTGACTGCTAATTATTTAATTAATAGGCTATGGAGTTCATCCATTAATGATACTCCATATGCAGGAGTATCATTAATGGAATATTCTCCCATATTCTGTTATATGGGAGAAAACCATCTCTGGCACATTTAAGAGTTTTTGGAAGTAATGCGTGGGTGCATATTCCAAAAGCAGTTAGAAGAAAGGGACAACCAAAGGCTGGAAGATGATGATCATTTATTGGCTGAAAATTCATTACTTTCCAGAGGGACTGTCCCCACTATTGCTGACTGACAACTTCCCCTCCCCCTGGAAACAGGCGATAGATCACAAGCTGGGCTCTTATGGGCTCTCATCGGTATTCTTAATGTCCCTTGGCTTTGACAAAGCAAAGCAAGTGGTAATTGATAGAATGAAGGATATGGAGTTCCAAGAAGAACTAAATAGGTTGTCTCTCCACAGTAGGGGCAGAATCAAGCAGGGTGTGAGGGAATCAGCAGGATATCTCAATGATCTGATCTTCCCAAAACAAAGAATAGCTTTCTTCAGAGGCAGATTTAATATTCTCCCCTCAGCACTTCTCCTGGGTAGGTACAAGAGAACACCAATAGCAGAACAGGTATGCATATGTAGAAAGGGAGATGTCAAAGATATCTCACATGTGTTATTGTACTGTGAGTTTTACAGAGTATGTAGGTCATTATACATTCTCCCCTTACTAGAGAGATTGCCAGGGAGGACAGACAACTTTTAGGTAGGCTTTCTCCTCCAAGACTCCAATCCGGCTATAACGCATGTAGTGGCAAAATTCTGTGTCACTGCAATGTCCACAAGAAAAAAATTGGTTACCAAATTATAATGTCAACTGGTGCCATTTTTTTTGAGATATCTATAACAATACATTTAGTCACATACTAATCGGCTCTACACGCATGTAAATTAGGTTTAAGATCAGGTGTTTTCATAACAGAGATGTTATTATTTACGATTAATATTAGTATTATTTTTAAATTTATTATTTTTTAATTTAAAAAGTTTTAACAATCATTACAACAATTTTTCCCCCTCCCACCCCCTCTCCCCTCTCCCTCCAACCCCCCTCCCCCCTGACACCCACCCACCCACCCACCCGGACTTCCCAGAGCAAAAACAGGGTATAGCATAAGCCAAAATAAGCTAACTTTCTGTGGACTCCAAACTCCCCCTTGCTCTTTAACTCCCCTTTCAACTAACTAAACATATTCAAAAAGGAAATACAGATTTCATTCATAAGCTATTTGAAACTTTTTAGTCCAATATTTGTTTTGAATATAGTCAATCCATCTTCTCCATTCCAATATATATCTTTCATTTGAATGGTCCTTCAAATACGCTGAAATTTTAGCCATCTCTGCTAAATTCACTACTTTTAGTGTCCATTCTTCAATAGTAGGCAAGTCTTCCTTCTTCCAGCACCGTGCCAACAAGAATCTGGCTGCTGTTATTAAATTTAAAATCAACTTAGTCTCTGTAACAGTACAATCTGTTATGCCTAACAGAAGAAACTGTGGAGTAAATTTTATCTTCTTTTTGAGAATATTTTGGATAATCCACCATATTTTTATCCAAAATGCCTTAATTTTTTACATGTCCACCATATATGATAATATAGAATATAATATAGAAATTTAAATAATAAATAAATAAATAAATAAATAAATATGTGGCATCATCACATTCACATCTCCAACACTTAGGTTGCACACTTGGATACATACAGGCTAGCTTTTTAGGATCCAGATGCCATCTATAAAACATTTTATAAAAATTCTCTCTTAAGTTTTGGGCTTGCGTGAACTTCACATTTCTGACCCATATTTTTTCCCATGTTTCCATCATTATTGGTTCTTCAATATTTTGTGCCCACTTTATCATACAATCCTTGACTAACTCCATTTCTGAATCTATTTCTAGCAACGCATTATACAACCTTTTTATATGCATTTGACTTTGATCTCTAATCTGCTTTACCAAATTCTCCTCATTTTGCAGAAAACCAATTTTCTGGTCTTCTCTCCATCTAGCTTGCAACTGTACATATTGAAACCATGTTCGAATTGTCCTTTCTTCTCTTAGTTGATTCAAATATTTTAATTGTAGTATACCTCTTTCCTTGTTAAGAAGCTCTTTATATGTAATCACATTCTGCCTTTGCTCTACACTTATATTCTCTATCGCGTGTCTGGGTATTGCCCACAATGGTAACTTCTCGTTTAGTTTATACTTGTACTTTTTCCAGACACGCAATAGAGCATTCCTTAATATATGACTTTTAAAAGTCTTGTCCACTTTCTTATCATATAATAAATAAGCATGCCACCTGTAAACCAAATCATATCCCTCGATATTCAATATTCTTTCTTCTGTTAAATTCATTCATTTTTGTAGTATCTTGAATCATTTGAAGTTGCTGCACTCTTAATTCTTCTTGACTCTTGGCTGCCGCTCGAGTCTGTCTTTGATCCTTAGGTTCTTCTATCTCCAAAGCTTGAACAGTAGCCGAAAATTGTATTAATTCTTCTTGAATAATCAAATCACCCTTTTGGGCCTGTGCCAACAATTCTTCTTTCTCCCCCTTTCTTGCCCCCTCTATTTCCGTCTTCCTTCTAGCTTCCTGGGGCTGAGGGCATCCAGCCTTTAATACATTGGTATAGAAATCTCTTGCCTTCCACACTGAATTTAGATGGTATCTTTCTCCTGAATAATTCACCACTAGTCCAGCTGGAACTTCCCATCTATACTGTATCTGACGGTTTCTCAGTTCTTCCACCAGAAAGACGTAGTCCTTTCTGGCTTTCAACATTTTGGGGGGAATTTCTTTCAGTGTTAAAACCTCCTGCCCCTGCACTTGAAGTTTATTCTTAAAAGTGACTTGTAGGATTTCATTGCATAATCTCCTTGTTGTAAAATAAACTACAATGTCTCTTGATAGATGTTTCTGTCTGGCCACCCATGAATTGACATGAAACATTGAAACAATTTTTTTTTCTGTAACAGAGGCTTATGTTTTGAGGGCTTCCTGCAACATTTCAAATGTTAATATTGTTGGTTCCGTTGGAACAGAGAGAGATTGCAATCTGGACATTTGAGCTGGTGAAGTCCCAGCACTTTTGGGGACAATAGCCTTAATTTGTTTTGAAGCCATTTTTAGTTTCCAATTTAAATTCAGTCAACCCGCCAGAACTGTAAATCCACCAAATCCAGAAATCAGTCTTTAAATAATATCAATCCTTTTTTTCTAAGGATCACTGCTGTAATCTCTAATCTTCTCCTTTTTTTTTTTTAACACAAAGCTCTAATTTTGAACAGGGGCTGCCAACATGAAAAGAAGCTTTCCTTTTTAACTTTCGCTTTCACACCTCATTAAAGCTCAATCGCCATCTTGGTTTCACTTTCTCCCCTTAATAAGCCAGAAGGAAGTAATACACATTTGGAGTTAAAGTTCAGTACTTGCAGATCTAATCTGTCCTGAGTTTGCTCAGCCTGCTTCCGAATGATGTTTATCAAGCGTTGTTTGCAGGGGTGGTCGCGGCATCTTCTGCTTGAAGCAGAAACGTCCTGGATCCAGAGCTCTGTTGGGCTTCCAGGGAGCTCTCACCCTTCGAGCCCCAGAATTGTTCCTGGGGCTCCTTGGGGAGCTCTACCTACGCCCGTCTGCTCTCTTTCTCCTCTTTTCCCGGGAAGAAAGTTTTCAAGTCGCTAGACAGCTGATTTGCGCTGTTTTAGCGGCTTTATGAGATCGCGGGGCTGGTGCTCAAGGGAAGAGCGTCCTCGGCGGTTGCGGTGCCACCGGAAGTCCAGCTCATAACATTCTTATGTGCGTATTGTGATCTCTATAGCCCAAACTATGGTTTTCCCAGTAGTGATGTAGGGCCACCAGGCACACCGGAGCTGACATGCGCCTCCCCTACCACAGAGACAGCATCTGGAAGATAAAGACTATGGTGAATGGATATGAAGCGGATGGACTTCCCCCCCTGGTTTAACCAGATGCTTCCGGTGGAACCTGGCCACTAAATGAGGGGCCCTTACATCAGTGCTAGGCACCCACAATGCCTCAGAGAGGAGGTATCCTTTCCATAATATAAGGTATTGCAACCGTCCCCTATGCCACCAGGTGTCTAGTACCTCCTTCACCTCGTGATGTCGTTCCCCGCCCACCATGATGGGCAGAGGTGGCTGATTAGGAGTTCCCCTAATCTAGGATGTATGGGTCAGACGGACTAGGCTGCAGTAGAATACCGGGTGGGTTTTACCCAACAACCAGGGAAGTTGAAGTTTTACCATGACAGGGTTAATCACCTTCACGATGGGGAATGGCCCAATGAATTTTGGGCCTAGATTCTTATATGGCATGTTCAATTTTAGATGGTTAGATTTGTCTCCTTCCTTCCTTCCTTCCTTCCTTCCTTCCTTCCTTCCTTCCTTCCTTCCTTCCTTCCTTCCTTCCTTATCAAGTCATCAAGAGTTGGATAAAAAAACAAAAAAGGCCAGAATAATATAGGTAGTAAATCAAACTCAGCTGAGATGAAAGAATATTATAATGGGTGGCAAGCTTCTATAAATAGATTAATGAAGAAGCTGAGGAAAAGCGGCCACCAAATGGTGGGTAGAGAAGCAAAACCCAACTTAGCTGGTTATTGAACAAACCTATCATTTTCCTGAGAGCTAAGATTACTCTACTGTTAAAAATTCTGCAACCTGCTAGGAAAATTCAGGATCTGGGCACAACTGAACTATAATCCATGGATGCAGTCAATGAGTTTGAGATGCCAAACATGAAATATGGACAGTCTAATTAAAAACCAGTCATTAAAAAGCATGCAGAAGAGTTCTTTCCTAATTGGAGCAGTGACCCATATAAATTTTGGCCTGCACTGCTGGGGAACATACATGTTTAATATGATCTAGCCAAGAAACAAAAAAAAAAAAATAATATTAGCTTGTCCTGATAACTTGTCTTTCTCTAAGCAATTTTCCATTTTCTCCTTAGGGAATCTGTAGAGTGCATACTCAACAAACAATGATCTGGGAAAAGTCCAGGAAAGACTTGGTTAATTTGTTTTTCAGGCTAGTTGAGTATGAACCTTCCGTCTCCTCTTTGATAGATTGCTTGATCCACTCTTAAACCTCAAATACCATTTTTTTTTTAAATTTGATTTATATGCCGTCCTTCTCTGGAGACTCAGGGCAGCTTACAATGTGCTCAGCAATAGCCTTCATCCTTTTGTATATTTATACAAAGTCAGCTTATTGCCCCCACAACTGGGTCCTCAATTTACCTACCTTAGAAAGGATGGAAGGCTGAGTCAACCTTGAGCCTTGGCGAGATTCGAACCTGCAGTAATTGCAGGCAGCTGGTCTTAATAACCAGCTTAATAACAGGTGCCTTAGACCATTGTACTACCAAGGCTCTTTTATTTTATTTGGAATGCCAACAGAAGTCCATGGAGGCAATGTTAACAAGCTCTACCAGTGTTTCACCTCAAGAGAATTGAGATTTTTGCCCAATCTGAAATCTTTTCCTGTTTTTAAATACTCTCACTAATATATTTTACTAAAGCCTAATTCCACTGGGAAACGTCTCATCTCAAAAATACTATTTCCTTCCTAGATGTTGCCCTGTCTGCTATTCTGAACTGCTATGTGGAACTCAAACCTACTTTATTATTTTATAACGTCACTTGAACAAGAAAATGAAACATGGATACAGGTAGTCCTTGATTTATGACTGCAATTGAGCCCCACATTTATGTTGCTAAGCAAGACAACTGTTAAGTGAATTTGCCCCATTTTTATGACCTTTCTTGCCACAGTTGTGAAAAGTCAGTCACTTCGTAAAGTTAGTAACACAGCTGTTGAACGAATCTGGATTCCTCACTGACATAGAGAACGTGAGAAGACAATGATAATTAAATAAAATAGTTTGGCATATTTAAGCTTGCGGGTTTGTTTTTTTACAAATATAGCATTAACATCCAACATGATCTGGTTAAAAAAAGAGGCTACAATATTTCAGCAACAATATTTTTCATGGCTTTCATAGCTCTACTTATTCGATATATACTGGATATAGCTGCTTTACCAGACATCGTGTAATGCTCATTGAGTTTGCTCATTGGTCCTACTTCCATGTGTGTAAGCAACAGAAAAATAATGATGTGGCGGAAAATCATTCTTATTGTCATTAAATATGAACATATCCAGCTTGCAATGCTCAACAACAGAAAGAGACATGGGTTTTTCACTTAAATCTCTCCTGTCTAGATCCTATTCCCAGATGGGGCACTTCTCTTCTTTCTGGAGTAGTCAGTGTTGTATTGCCATGAGAAATGGGAGATACAGGTTATCCTCAATTTACAACCACAATTGAGCCCAAAATTTATGCTGCTAAATGCGACATCTGTTGAGCTTTGCCCCATTTTACGGCCTTTCTTGCCACATTTCTTATTATAAGTGTCTCTCTTTCCCTGTTTCCTGCTCATCATCCTCCATCTCCTGAACTTCAAGCGACTCATTCAGAAGGAGCAGGAACCATTTTTCTTAGCCACCAAAGCGAGTTTCTGTTTTGAAGGCAGAGACACCTTGTCTTTCTCTGATCTTATATTCTCTTTTATTGTCAGAAGCAGCACATTTTTCCAGGCTGGGAACCATGCTGCATGAAGAAGCATTGAGCAAATACAGTATTATCCTGTTTCTACATTGATCATTTACAAACCAGATTATTTCATTCCTGATATAATTGCAAAACTGGGTGTTGACCTTTATTTGTTTGTTTGCTCTTAGATTTATGCCCCACTTTACAATCAGGAAATCAAGGAAGTATAAGAGGATAACAGAGTTGGAAGGGAGCTTGGAGGCCTTCTAGTCCAACACCCAGCTGAAGCAGGAGACCCTCAACCATTGGAATCTGACAACTTCTTAAAAACTCCCAGTGATGGAGAACACACAACTTCTGAAGGCTAGCCATTCCACTGATTGTTGCTGATAAGAAATTTCTCCTTAGTTCTCAGTAGGTTCTCTCTTTGATTAGTTTCCATCCATTGCTTCTTGTTCTGCCTTCAGGTGCTCTGAAGAATAGGTTGACCCCCCCCCTTCTTTGTGGCAGCCCCTCAAATGTTGGAAGACTGCTATTGTGTCCCCCCTAGTCCTTCTCTTTGTTAAGTTAGACATAGTCAGTTCCTGCAACTGTTCTTCATATGTTTTAGCCTAAAGTTCCCTAATTTATGTTTAGGTTTATTTAGGTCTCTCATGGCATAACCTTCTGCTTGTGTTCCATCCTCAAAAGGCATACCTTAATATGTTTAAAGGTACAGACAAATGATTCATGCAAATGTTCAATCCTAGCAACACGTCCCCACTTGTCCCTAGTCCGAAGGGCAAATAAAATATACCCAGAAAAATACATTTCATGAATTGCACACGGAGTGAGTCAGTATAGAGTCTATATGTGCCACACATGGATTTATATTTTTGGGGGGTTTGTTTTTACTCCAGTGACTTCTGCCTGGGGAAAACATTTCAAAATAAAATCCAGTTAACTTACTGTTAAACCACAGGGGAGTTCAATAATGACTGTGCTGTGCTTTGCCCCTGGAAATTCTTAACAAAAGGTAATTTCAAGAAACTCTGTTCACCAAGCACTGAACTGTTTCATCTTGATCAATGCTTCATTCGGTGTTTAAATATTTTGATTGATTTTGCTAAAGTTAAGGCACAGAATTATTAATAAGTCTGGCTGGCTTCAAAGCTACTTTATGTAAGCAGTATGAAACCAAGAGTATTTCCCCCATAGAAAATAGCAGAACATACATGAGAGCAATGGATCTGACTGGCTCTTAATTGAATTTTGCATCAATATTATTTCTTTTATTATTCCCCTCTTTTCTTTTTTCTACAAACACTCTGGATCACTCATTTACCTTTCCCTGCAAGATCTTTGTCTAAGATTCTTCCCTTCTGAGAGTCTTCTCATGCTTAAAGATGGACAGAATAAGAGAATAACAGAGTTGGAAGGGACCTTGGATGTCATCTAGTCCAACCCTCTGCTCAAGCAGGAAACTCTATAACATTTCAGATAGGTGGCTGTCCAGTCTCTTCTTAAACACCTCCAGTGTTTAAACCCCTCAAAGAAGTAGTGCAAGATCTGAAGAGGTGGAGAGACCTGGCCCATAGAATGGCCAAGAGTTGGACATAACTGAATGGATATCATCTTCATCATCACCATCACCATGTTCGAAAGACATTTAAGTTCCTGGTGTTGGAAGCTCTGGAAATCTGTGGTTCCCACTGCAAGAAGAAGCTTCTGCACTGGTTTTGGACATGTGGACAGGCTTATTCCACAACTTTTAGTAGCTGCTTGGAAGAATTGAGCAAAGGTTTGGGAATTGGAGAAATTTCAAAAGTAAAGCAACACTGGCAGGTCACTTTTAGAAGGAGGGAGATGCCCACATTGTTTTACAAAGCAGCTTTGGCATTGATGCTTTCCATGAATCTTCATCAAAGCAAGGGCTTGAAATGTCCCCTTGACCAGGGGTGAAATGTAAAATTTGTTACTACTGGTTCTGTGGGCGTGGCTTGTTGTTGTTGGTGGTAATGTGACTGGATGGGTGTGGCCAACTTTTTTTTTTTTAACTTTTCAAAGCATTTTTTCTAATGCTTTAAAAAGCCTCTGCCGATCAGGCAACTCAGCTGGGATCATCAGAGAGGCTTTTTAAAAAATACCTCTCTGCCGCAGAGACTTTTCAAAGCATTTTTTTACCACCTCTTCGGCCAAGAGATTGCAGAAAAAATTGCTTTGAAAAGCCTCTGATTTTCATTGGAAGAGGTTGTAGAAAAAATGCTTTTAAAAGTTTTTTAAAAAGACCCTGATGATTGTGCGGCTCAGCTGGGCATGGGGGAGGCAGGGATTTTTGCTACCGGTTTGCCGAACCACCCACCACCATCGCTACTGGATCGGGCAATCCAGTCTGAACCGGGAGCATTTCACCCCTGTCCTTGACACTTTTGCCCGGGAATAATATAAATTATAAATTGCTGCTGTTTTCCCCATTCACATATCTCTGGAAAAAAAAATGTAGAAGACTCAGTGACTCTTCTTATTAGATTATACACGTGTTTTTTGGCACTCTAGCACCACAGCATATCATTAGGCTCCTTGCTAGGAAAAAGGACTTCCCAATTATGCAATGTCTTTTTTTTTTTTTTAATGTTTTGAGCTTTAAAAAAAATGTTGTTCCCCAAACATTCTTAGATGCCCTTCCTTTCATATTTAAGTACAACTTCAAGTTTGCTCATTTGCGGGACTTCCGGTTGGGTGTCGCAGTGATGCAGTCAGGGAAATAGCGGGCTCTGATGATTAAAATAAAATTTTATTACGGTCATCGACCAGCAATAGACATACAATAAATTTAAAAATAATAGGACTCCCAGTGGCACCGCAGGTGCCGAGGATGCCCTTCCCTTGAGTGCCAGCCCCGCGATCTCGTAAAGCCGCTAGAAAAGCGCAAATCAGCTGTCTAGCGGTTTGAAAACTTTCTCCCCGGGAGAAGGGGAGGAAGAGAGCAGATGGGCATAGGTAGAGCTCCCCAAGGAGCCCCAGGAACAATTCTGGGGCTCAAAGGGTGAGAGCTCCCTGGAAGCCCAACAGAGCTCCGGATCCAGGATGTTTCTGCTTCAAGCAGAAGAAGACGCCACGACCACCCATGCAAACAACGCTTGAATAAATATCATTCGGAAGCAGGCTGAGCAAACTCAGGACAGATTAGATCTGCAAGTACTGAACTTTAACTCCAAATGTGTATTACTTCCTTCTGGCTTATTAAGGGGAGAAAGTGAAACCAAGATGATGATTGAGCTTTAATGGGGTGTGAAAGCAAAAGTTAAAAAGGAAAGCTTATTTTAGTGTTGGCAGCCCCTGTTCAAAATTAGAGCTTTGTGTTTAAAAAAAAAAGGAGAAGATTAGAGATTACAGCAGTGATCCTTAGAAAAAAAGGATTGATATTATTTAAAGACTGATTTCTGGATTTGGTGGATTTACAGTTCTGGCAGTTGATTGAATTTAAATTGGAAACTAAAAATGGCTTCAAAACAAATTAAGGCTATTGTCCCCAAAAGTGCTGGGACTTCACCAGCTCAAATGTCCAGATTGCAATCTCTCTCTGTTCCAACGGAACCAACAATATTAACATTTGAAATGTTGCAGGAAGCCCTCAAAACATAAGCCTCTGTTACAGAAAAAAAAATTGTTTCAATGTTTCAGGAGCAAATTCGAGAAGTTGCTGAAGAAATTGCACAGGTCAAAGAGACTATTCAAAAATGAAACCAAGAAATTAGAGAAGACATTATTATGGCAGTACAAGGATTGGCAGGACACATTGAAGCAATAGATGAAAAAGTGGAAGAAATTAAGCAGTCTAATGAGAACTTGGAAAATAAAATGGGGGAGGTCCAGGACAAGATGGAAAGAGCAGAGGCGGATGTGATAATGATACAATATAGAGACATGGAATTTGCTCTGAGAATAAGAGGCCTGAAGGAAAATAAGCAAGAGAATTTGAGAGAGATCTTTTCAGAAGCATTTGCACAGATAATGGAAGATCAAAAAGCAAATTTTGAATGGCAAATTGACAAAATTTATCATGTCAATTCATGGGTGGCCAGACAGAAACATCTACCAAGAGACATTGTAGTTTATTTTACAACAAGGAGATTACGCAATGAAATCCTACAAGTCACTTTTAAAAACAAACTTCAAGTGTAGGGGCAGGATGTTTTAACACTGAAAGAAATTCCCCCCAAAATGTTGAGAGCCAGAATGGATTATGCCTTTCTGGTAGAAGAATTGAGATACCGTCAGATACAGTATAGATGGGAAGTTCCAGCTGGTTTGGTGGTGAATTATTCAGGAGAAAGATACTGTCTCAATTCAGTGTGGAAGGCAAGAGATTTTTATACTAATGTATTAAAGGCTGGATGCCCTCAGCCCCAGGAAGCTAGAAGGAAGACGGAAATGGATAGGGCAAGAAAGGGGGAGAAAGAAGAATTGTTGGCACAGGCCCAAAAGAGTGATTTGATTATTCAAGAAGAATTAATACAATTTTCGACTACTGTTCAAGTTTTGGAGATAGAAGAACCTAAGGATCAAAGACAGACTCAAGCGGCAGCCAAGCGTCAAGAAGAATTAAGAGTGCAGCAACTTCAAATGATTCAAGATACTACAAAAACAGAAGCAGTGGGAGGAGGAAAGCCAAAAAGTAAAATGCATGGAGATTTCCAGCAGATGCTCCAAGTGCTTCAGAGAGCCAAGAATGGCAACTAGATTTTTGATCTGGAATGTTAATGGCCTAAATTCACCACAAAAGAGGAGAAAAATATTTCATTATGATGTACAAATGATGTAATTTGTTTACAAGAGACTCATATTAGAAGTAAAGATCAAAAATACTTAATAAATTCAAGGTTAGGTATACATTTTGTTGCATCTGCTCCTGAGAAGAAGAATGGTATAGTTATATACCTTAAAAAAGACTTAATTGCCAAATTAATTGAAGCAGATGATCAAGGAAGATTTATAGCAATTGAACTTTTAATAAAAGGAGAAAAAATACTTTTAATTGGAGTTTACGCACCGAACCAACAAAAGGAAATCATAAATCATAAAGGGACCGCCTACTACCACCAATAGCCTCCCACCGGCCAGTATGCTCCCATAGAGAGGGGCTCCTCCAGGTGCCGTCGGCCAAACAATGCCGACTGGCAATCCCCAGGGGGAGAGCCTTCTCTGTGGGGGCACCTACTATCTGGAACTAGCTCCCCCCGGAGGATCCCGGATCTGCGCACCTTCCGCCGTGCTCTAAAGACCTTATTATTTCACCAGGTGGGCCTGGCCTAATTTTCTCCCTCTTTTATAAAAGATTTTTAATTTTTTAATATCTTTTAGTATTTTATATATTCAAATTTTAAAATTGGTTTTAAATAGTTCGGGGTTTTAATTTGTCTGGGCCAAAACTATTTAATTTGATTTTAATTCTACTTTTAAATTTTGTATGTATGTGTTTTATTGTTTGGCTGTGCACTGTCCTGAGTCCTTCAGGAGTAAGGCGGTATAGAAATCAAATAAAATAAATAAAATAAATAAATAAAAATAAATCATGTATTTTATTGGGTGATTTGAATGAAGTTTTGGACACTAAAAAAGATAAGAAGGGCTCTTGCAGAACATCTCAACACGTGCCAGATTGCCAAATTTTTTTTGAAATGATGGAGGATATGGAACTGAGAGATATCTGGCGAGAGAGAAACCCCGAAGAAAAAGACTTTACCTTTTTTTCTGATAGACATCAATCTTTCTCAAGGATTGATTTTATATTAATTACAAATGATTTCTTTTCCAGAGTGAAGAAGACGAAGATTTGTCCAAGAGTTTTAACGGATCATAGTCCAGTCTGGATGGAATTAGAGTATGGAAGGGGATCTAAGAGGTCGTGGAGGTTAAATGAAAATCTGTTTAGATATGAGGAAAATGTAAAAGAATGTAAAAAATTTATGAAAGAATTTTTTATTATAAATATGCATAAGGGTACATCTATGGAAATGGTATGGGATGCAAGTAAAGCATATATGAGAGGCATTTTGATATATTTGAATAATAAATATAGACGTAAACAGGAAAAAAAAGGAAGAACTTAGAAGAGGAAATCAGGAAAAAAGAACAAGCTTTGATATTGAATCCAGCAGATAAGAAAATAAAAGAGGCAATTAATTTATTGCGCGGGCAATTTAATATATTAATGGCAAATCAGGTTGCAACTAATTTGCAATATGCTAAACATCATACTTTTTGTAATGCTAATAAACCAGGGAGGTGGTTAGCATATTTGTTCAGGAAAAAGCAAAAGTCACGGACCATAGAGAAAATAGAATATAAAGGTAAATAGGTTTATCAGCAAAATATGATTAAAAAAGCATTTTTAGAATTTTATACGACGTTGTATGCTGGTGATAAAATTCAAGGTACAGATATAGGTAGATATCTACAGAAAGAGAATATTCCTACAATTACAAAAGAGCAAAGGGGGGGTTTAAATCAACCAATAACCACTGAGGAGATTATGTCTGCAATTAAGCAGTTGAAAGTGGGTAAAGCTCCTGGGACAGATGGCTTGACAGCTGCTTATTATAAACGTTTGCAGTTAGAAATGGGACCACTTAAAGAATTATTTACTAATATACAATCTGGAGGAGATGTACCCCCATCTTGGAGGACAGCTTATATTTCTTTGATTCCAAAGGAGGAGCAAGACCACACCCAGCCAAAAAATTATAGGCCCATATCACTCTTAAATACAGCTTACAAGATTTTTGCTAAAATATTAGCAAATAGGTTAATGACAGTCATGCAACAAATGATTCATAATGATCAAACTGGTTTTATAAATGGTAGACAAATGAAGAGTAATGTAAGGCAAGTTATTAACCTATTGGAGTATTTGGGGAAGAACAACCAAATCCCTGAGGTGCTGATATTTCTTGATGCAGAGAAAGCATTTGATCGATTGAACTGGCAATTTTTATTGAAAATAATAGAAAAGATGCAGTCTGGAGAACATTTCACAAAATCTATTAAGGCAATATATCAGAAACAAACAGCGCAAATAATAATTAATGGTAGTTTAACAGACACTTTTAATATAGAAAAAGGAACAAGACAAGGATGTCCTTTGTCTCCATTATTGTTTATCTTGACTTTGGAATTTTTGTTAAGTAAGATACGTGGGTCGGACAAAATAAGTGGAATTAAGATTAGGCAGTATGACTACAGATTACGAGCATTCGCAGATGACTTGGTTGTTACTTTAACCCAACCATTACAGTCGGTTGTAGGTCTAATGGATATAATTAATCAATATGGACAAGTATCTGGATTTAAAATAAATGCAGGGAAAATGAAGATAATAACTAAAAATATGACTATAAAGCAAAAAGAAGAACTAGAAAGACTAACAGGATGTGAAATTGTAAAAAAGGTTAAGTATTTAGGGGTTTATATTATGACATCAAATGCGAAATTATTTAAGTATAATTATGATCCGTTGTGGCAAAAAATACAGAGAGAGATGGAAAACTGGAAAAAATTACAATTATCCTTGCTAGGAAGAATAGCAGCAGTAAAAATGAATGTTTTGCCTAAGTTTTTGTTTCTTTTTCAAATGATACCAATACTTTAAAAAAATGAGGATTTGAAGATATGGCAGAAGGGTATTAATAACTTTGTTTGGGCAGAGAAGAGACCAAGAATCAAACAAAAAATAACACAGGATATACGTGAAAGAGGTCTCAAAACGCTCAATTTAAGACTATATTATGAGGCAGCTGCTCTGTCAGCAATTAGTGACTGGATGAATTTAACAGAAGAAAGAATATGGAATATCGAGGGATATGATTTGGTTTATGGGTGGCATGCTTATTTATTATATGATAAGAAAGTGGACAAGACTTTTAAAAGTCATACATTAAGGAATGCTCTATTGCGTGTCTGGAAAAAGTACAAGTATAAACTAAACGAGAAGTTACCATTGTGGGCAATACCCAGACACGCAATAGAGAATATAAGTGTAAAGCAAAGGCAGGATGTGATTACATATAAAGAGCTTCTTAACAAGGAAAGAGGTATACTACGATTAAAATCTCTGAATCAACTAAGAGAAGAAAGGACAATTCGAACATGGTTTCAATTCGAACATGGTTGCAAGCTAGATGGAGAGAAGATCAGAAAATTGGTTTTCTGCAAAATGAGGAGAATTTGGTAAAGCAGATTAGAGATCAAAGTCAAATGCATATAAAAAGGTTGTATAATGTGTTGCTAGAAATAGATTCAGAAATGGAGTTAGTCAAGGATTGTATGATAAAGTGGGCACAAAATATTGAAGAACCAATAATGATGGAAACATGGGAAAAAATATGGGTCAGAAATGTGAAGTTCACGCAAGCCCAAAACTTAAGAGAGAATTTTTATAAAATGTTTTATAGATGGCATCTGGATCCTAAAAAGCTAGCCTGTATGTATCCAAGTGTGCAACCTAAGTGTTGGAGATGTGAATGTGATGATGCTATGTATTATCATATATGGTGGACATGTAAAAAAATTAAGGCATTTTGGATAAAAATATGGTGGATTATCCAAAATATTCTCAAAAAGAAGATAAAATTTACTCCACAGTTTCTTCTGTTAGGCATAACAGATTGTACTGTTACAGAGACTAAGTTGATTTTAAATTTAATAACAGCAGCCAGATTCTTGTTGGCACAGTGCTGGAAGAAGGAAGACTTGCCTACTATTGAAGAATGGACACTTAAAGTAGTGAATTTAGCAGAGATGGCTAAAATTTCAGCGTATTTGAAGGACCATTCAAATGAAAGATATATATTGGAATGGAGAAGATGGATTGACTATATTCAAAACAAATATCGGACTAAAAAGTTTCAAATAGCTTATGAATGAAATCTACATTTCCTTTTTGAATATGTTTAGCTAGTTGAAAGGGGAGTTAAAGAGCAAGGGGGAGTTTGGAGACCACAGAAAGTTAGCTTATTTTGGTTTATGTTTGTTATGCTATACCCTGTTTTTGCTCTGGGAAGTCTGGGGGGTGGGTGTCAGGGGGAGGGGGGTTGGAGGGAGAGGGGGGATGAGGGGGTGGCAGGGGGAAAAATTGTTGTAATGATTGTTAAAACTTTTTAAATAAAAAAAAAAGAATGTTATGAGCTGCATGACTAAAGATTTAGTTATGGAACCGGCTGGCAAGGCTACCAAAAGGAAACCTACTTAATGAACATGGAAGTAACTTTAACAGAATAGCAAAGTTAGAAGGAACTTAGAGGCCTTCTTGTCCAAGGAGAGAAGCATCAAGAAAAGGCTGTAACATCCAGAAAAGGTCAGATTGTCTTATAGTCTTTCAAACACCAGGTACAATAAACTTTCTTTTGTAAGTAATAGGAACACCCACACTCCCAAAAATGTCCTTTTGTACATCAAAGCCTCGTCTGGGTGGTGTTGGCAGGTTGCCTGAATCGTGTTTTCAAGCAAGAGGATTAGTGAAAGTCTGAAAAACATTCAGAGCTAAGGTGCACCTATTTCTAACGTCTACCTTTCAGTAAATATATAGCAAGACATATGCTGCTATATTTTTAATGCTCCGTGTTCCTTTGAAGAGGAGATTATTTCTCCCAAGGTGAACAATCCTTTCTGAGCTAGACTTTCCTAAAGCAGCCATGAGCATAACGAGAGCTGCAAAACAGCTAAGATGTTCTATAGGACAGGCAACCATCCACAAGGACATGGTTTTAATATTTAAGAGTTAATAGCCGATATATTGTGGGCTCTCTAATCTGCCAAGGCTTATGTGTTTGCAAGTAAAAAGTAGCTGGCCACCTCCATACATACTTGCTCGCAAACAGTTGACTGGGCTCGGTATGAATTGTGGGGCTGCTTTTCAGTTCGTCCTCTCATAAACCAAATTCCAGGGCTCCTGTCCTGAATTCTGCTACTTCTACTTCACAACATTGGACAAAAATTCCACAGGGTCTGGCCTAGCTGGGACCTTAGCAGATGCTTGATGAGATGGCATCTCTGTGTGTAAGAAATTGACAGAGTGGCATCTAATTATAGCAACTAACATTTGCCTTGTGGAATAAGACAACAGCGCCACAATTCAAGGACTTGAGGCAAAATAAAGCTTGAGGAGAAGTGACAACCTCAACACCTTTGGATCAAATCCCTTTTCCCTTCTCTCACAAGTTTATTAGCATCAGCATCTGATCCCACGTATCCAGCTTCTGAAATCCATGGGTCATTTATAAGCAGGGTGTCAATTCGTCTGAGGCAGGGGACTCTGTTTCTGCCTAGGATCACGGTCCAAGATCATGTCCCACTCGTGACTTAGAATATCTTCATAAAATCAGCCAGACATCACTGGATTCTTGTCCTCTTAGTTCGTGGGCCCCAGGAAGAAGGAGAAGGGAAGATAACATTACCCAATTCAGACTGAACATTTTACAGGTAGTCCTCAAATTACAACCATTCATTTAATGACCATTCAAAGTTACAGTGGCACTGAAAAAAGGGACTTATGACCGGTTTTCATGCTTATGACCATTGTAACATCCCCGTGGTCACATGATCCAGAGGTTTGGCAACTGGTATGGACTTATGATGGCTGCAGCATTCTGGGGTCACGTGATCCCCTTTTTGTGACCTGACCGCAAAGTCCACGGGGAAGCCAGATTCACTTAAGAACTATGTTAGCAACTGAACAACAACAGGAGAGATTTACTTCACAACTGTGGCAAGAAAGGTCATAAGGTGATACTTAACAACTGTCTCGCTTAGCAGCAGAAATGTTGGGCTCAATTGCAGTCATAAATCAAGGATTATATAGATTTCCACTAGGGTTCCAGATCCCCATTCTAACATATCAATTACAGTTAGCTGTGTTCTGTCCCCGTCTCACACACGCACCCCCACAGACAGGCAACAGTTAAAGAACTCAGCCAACAACAGTTTATCCGGTATCAGAATTGGCAGCAACCCAGTGGCTGGCTGCCAGGTATTCTTTACTCACGAGGGGGGAGTTTCTCCCTTCGTCCGGGAACAAAGCCAATACACAATAATCAAGAAAGTCCAGTAAATACAAAGAAGGTCGTCCGATATCCATTTTTTGCTTGTCACAGAGCTGAACTGGCCACCACACCCTCTTTTATACCCTGTGGGGTGTGGTCCAGTGACTCAGCCTAATCCCTGGCACGCCTCTTCTTCTGCTGCACGCACTTATCTCTGCGATGCTGCCGAGGATCCAGCCAAGACTCATCTCCCTCATTACTGTCCACCTGTGGCTGCGTGGACGTGCTTGGCCCCGGACCTATCTCTTGACTTTCGGAGGACACCGAAGGCATTGCCAGAGAGGAGGGTCCTGGAGAGGGAGGCCTTGCCAACTCCTCTCCTTCACTCTCGGAGTCCTCTCCTGCCGATGACACAGGCTCAGGTAACGGAGCCACAACAAGCTGATTGAAATGTCTTTGAATATTAGTCGCTCAGGTGGTAGTTATGGTGTTGGTTTTAGCTCCGATCTTAGCGATTTGGCTGCAAACATTTCATCTCCATTCGAGGAGACATCTTCAGTGCGCTTTGGATTGTGCTTGTCTGGGGGAGCCCTGGCCTTTAAATACCCTTCTGAGTCCTGGTCTGATTTTGGATTGTGTGATTGGCTGGCTGTAGTCACACAACTCGAAATCACACAACCCAAAATCAGACCAGGACTCAGAAAGGTATTTAAAGGCCAGGGCTCCCCCAGACAAGTACAATCCAAAGTGCACTGAAAATGTCTCCTTGAACGTGGACAAAACGTTTGCCACCAAATCGCCAAGCTCGGAGCTCAAACCAACAAGGGTTAGGTGAGTCTAATTGTACATCATGACAGTGAATGACAGCATCAGTAGTGGGTTTCACTTACCTTTGCTACCGGTTTGGAACTGTAAGTGACCACACGCAGCCCTTCTGCACATGCGCAGAACCTAGCTGCATTAACAGAGAGAAAGAATCAAAATTGCATGAAGCTCTAGTAGTACCACTTTATAACGCCTTGGTAAGGCCACATCTGGAATACTGTGTCCAGCTTTGGTCAACACACTATAAAAAAGATGTTGAGACTTTGGAAAGAGTGCAACCGTTCTTCCTATGTTTTAGTCTTTTTGAGATGACAGCTCGCTGTATTTGCTTGACATTCTACTTGGAATCTTTTCTACCTAACATTAATGCAACAGCCGAAAGAACAGTTTCCACTGTCAGATCTTCACACTAATTAAACAATGAGTATAATGTGCTTCTAAGACCAAGAACATCCCTGGCAGGAAAAGACTGGTTTATCTGGAAGTCTTTCCATAGCAGACTTCTTCTTAGTGCTCCCCGAGAGCTGCTTTTTCAGGTCAAACATATGCCAGTGCAATGGTCCTCGAATTTATATCCTCTCTCCGGAAGGAATGCATTCATCCATGAAGCAATTCCTTTCAACAAAGCAACTTAATCTGAATTGCAAACTACTACCTATAGCATCAACTCCTCCACTTGTCTTCTCTAGGAATTCAAGAGCAAGTTAGATGATGTTTTTGCTTGCAGGCATTTCAAGGCCAAATTCGGGGTCCCAACAGAAGAGATGTACCCAACGATTGGAATCCAAATCCCATCAATGAAGTGGAGAGGAATAATTTTGTTGCATCTCCTTTGTCTTTTTGCATTATGCAAAATGCTGATGTCATGTCCGACTCTGCTCATCTCTGTTTCTTGGGTGAGGGAGCCAGCATTGTCCAAAGACACTTCTGTGATCATGTGGCTGGCCTGACTATATGCCAAGGCACAGGGAACACTGTTAGTTTCCCACCAAAGTGGTACCTATTTATCGACTTGCATTTGCATGTTTTTGAACTGCTAGGTGGCCAGGAGCTGGAGCAAGGAGCAATCGCACAGTGCTCAGGTCTCCAACACAGTCTGTCAGCTTTCCAGCTGACAAGCTCAGCGTCTTTAACCACTGAGCCATCGCACCCCCTCTGAGATGGGTAAAGTTAGCCAATCAAAATTTGAATCATCTACAGCAAGTCTTTGTTTACTAAATACTGGAAAATGACTCCTGCTTTACTCAAGCTGGGGTCTTTCACTGATTTGTTCACTTTGCAGAATGTTCGTTAGAGTCCCAAAACAGGAGAGGAAGTCCTAAAACTAGTCATTCAAATAATACATTATGGACAGGAATAATCTTGATGAGCCTCCAAGTGTTCAGAAGCACCTCTGAAGATACAATGATTTCTTCCTCGTGTATCAAATAAATGCCATTGGCACCATGAAATATATTGATTAGAATTAGTGTACAACTCTCTAAAGGTCTCACACATTCTTGACCTCTGGAATGGTCTTTCCCCAGAGATTTTTATGGCTCCTATGTAAAAATAGTTTCATTCAAGAAACTATTGAAGATCTTTTGCTCTCCCAGATCAGGGAGATGGTGGATCCTCTGTTGTTCTTTTGCTTACTTTGATCTTGTTTGAGGTTCTTTGATTTTTCCTGTCAGTTGTACCTTTTATGTTTCTATATACATTTTAGTATCCCATTATAAGCCTCTCAGAATCGTTTAGGAATCAGGGGGCCTACAAATAATTTTTTTTAAAAAAAGAGTTAAAATTTCTTCTTACTGCATAGTAAGAAGACTCATGCAAAAATGTTTTCAATTTGACTGAATGCTGATGATTTATTGATTTATTATTTATTTGTTAATGAGATTAACTTATTTCTTCATGACCACATTTTTTTAATATTCAATATTTGTTAATGATCACACTTGGAATACTACATACAATTCTGGTCACCACAATACAAAAAAAGATGTTGAGACTCTGGAAAGAGTGCAGAGAAGATCAACAAGTGTCAGATCCCTAAAAGTGATACTGCCATTCAGTTGGAAGAGGGGGGACACTTGGATTCGATTTACTAGCATGGCCTGTGTCAACATATACTTTACAACCTATATCCTGGCGCCAAGCAAGCCTGAGATTCCCTTTACCTGCAGGAATTTATATGATAGCCATGTGGGTTGTCTCACTTTAAAGGGTAGTGGTGGGAATGCATGTTTGTTCGGGTTCTCAAAGGAAATAGTAAAGAAAACATCTTCACACTTGTGTATTGGCTGAAATCTGCATTCTGACCTAAAGGGAGGGGTCTCTACCACTTTAATCCTACTGCTTTGCCTAAGGGCATTCAGATTGTGCTTTAGCTGGATGGTTTTCACTTCTGCTTAATAAAAAAATCCTTTTGAACAACTACGTTTCAAGAGTTCGTACTTTCTTAAGTTGGAAGGAGAGGCGATCCTTACAACAATAATGATTAGGGGGTTGGAGGCTAAAACATACAAAAAACAGTTTCAGGAATTGGGTATGTCTAGTTTAATGAAAAGAAGGACTAGGGGTGACATGATGGCACTGTACCAATGTTTGAGGGGCTCCTAGAAAGATGAGGGGGTTGAAACTATTTTCCAAAGCACCAAAGGCAGGACAAGAATCAGTGGATGGAAACTGACCAAGGAGAGAAGCAACCTAGATTTAAGGAGAAATTTTCTAACAGTAAGAGCAATTAAACAATGGAAGAGAAGTTGCCTTCGGAAGTTGTGAGTCCTCCATCACTGGAGGCTTTCAAAGAGAGACTGGACAACCATTTATCTGAAACGATATAGGGTCTCCTACTCAAGCAGTGGGTTGGACTAGAAGACCTTCCAACTCTATTATTCTATGTTCTATGACATTTGTAAACCACCCATTCAGGATAACTGAATGACTAGGAACAAAGTAATGGGATATAAAGTATTTTGCAAAAGAGAAGAGATTTGTTGTTTCTAGCATTGTCTCCTGCTTTGCTGCAAAATATTCATAATTCTCACACCAACATGTGCAGTGGGGGAAAAAAGACCTCTGAAGAAGAAACGTGCAGAAATCTGATGATCTGAAACTTTCCAAAATAACCCTATTTGAAAACATACAACTTCTAACCTGTTTGTCTCTCCTTCAATCTGATTACAGATGCTTCCTTAGGGACAAACCATGTTGAATTCAGTAGAAATGATTTCCAGGTAGAGAGGAGGGGGGAGGGTGAGATTTTTTTCTCTCTCTAAGAAGTTTAATTACTTGACTTGCCCTTCCAGCAATTTCTGTGTGATTATAACATAAAACATTCCAGCCAAAACGGGAAGATACCTAGATGAGAAAATAAATATCCTCTGTGAAATATAATTGTTGTTCCCCAAGCTGGAATGATTGCCTATATTTTAAAAAACAATTGGAGTTGGTATATTTAGAAATCCCGTCTGAAATTTAATGGCAGTTGGAATGCAAATATTCTGAATCAGAGCCAACCGGCATAAAAATGCATCTACGCAATGGGGGATTTAAGAACTTTTTTGGTGCCAGTGGATTTTTACTCACTTTTAGTACAATTTGAATTTATTTATTTATTTTTATTGAAAAGTTTTAAAATGTTTTACAAACAAATTCCCCCCTTCCCCCCCTTCCCCTCACCCTCCCCCACCCCGACCCACAGCTTCTAAACTAGATAAGAGCCTGAAGATGACAGGGTTGTGAGCCTGTCGAAACGTTGCTATAAGAAAAACTTTTAAGGTACTGGTAGGATTTTAGCTAAGGTTTTAAAGGACCTTGCAGAGTGCTCTGTAAGGATTTTTAGGAGATTTTAAGCTGGGATTTTAACCAGAATTTTAAACATTTTAACTTATTTAACATGACGTGGGAAAACACCTGAGATTTTAATGTTTTGCATATATATATATATATATATATATATATATATATATATATATATATATATATATATATATGTCTTTGGTTATTCTGGTTTTCTCCCACGTAAAATTGGAGGTGTCTTGGCAACGTTTCGACGAAGTCTCATTCGTCATCTTCAGGCTGGTGTTTTCAGCTTCGTGCTTCTAGGAGCAATGTGTGTGATCACAGCTGTTTCTTCCTTTTAACCAAAAACTTCCTTTAAGCCGAAAACCCGAATAACCAAAGACCTACATACAAACACCCGTGAAAACCTGCATATATATTTATGCTGTATTTATATATATATATATATATATATATATATATATATATATATATATATATATATTTCATTTATCGCAGCTAATCTCCATTATAGCTTCTGTTTTGATACTCTGTCACTAAAAAATGGCAGATGAGTTATGCATATACATACAGAATAGAACTGGAAAAAACGGTCTAGATGCCAACAATTCTTTGGCTCCAGAAGAGGATAAGCAAAAGAAGAAGAATAAACTTGAGCCAGCTAAATTTCACAAAAAGAAAAAGAGTGGTGTGAAGTGACATAGATACTTAGAATAATAGAATAATAGAGGGACCTTGGAGGTCTCCTAGTCCAACCCCCTATACCATTTCAGACAAGTGGTTGTCCAGTCTCTTTTTGAAAGCCTCCAGTGATGGAGCACCCACAACTTTTGAAGGAAAGCCATTCAACTGGTTTATTGTTCTCACTGACAGGAAATTTCTCCTTAGCTCTAGGTTGTTTGTTTCCTTGAGTTGTTTCCATCCATTGCTCCTTGTCCGACCTTCAGGTGCTTTGGAAAATAGCATGATCCCCTCCTCTCTGTGTCAGCCCCTGAGATACTGGAAGACTGCTATCCTGTCTCCCCTGGTCCTTCTCTTCACTAGACTAGCCATGCCCAATTCCTGCAACCGTTTAGTCTCCAGTTCCAATCTCTTCTTAAAAACATCCAGTGTTGGAGCACCCACAATTTCAAGAGGCAAGTCAGTCCTTCCTCCCTTGGGCCCAGTATGTCCTGATGACCATTTTTTTCTGCTCTCTCCCTAAGACATTGCCTTCATTTTGTTTCCAACTCATGACTAGGACAGACACAATTGTCCTTGACTACTCTGGTGCTACAGTCATCTCTCCTCTTTTATTTTGATGTGTTCATTGGCAGATTCAAGGTGTGTAAAATCACCTAGTCCACAAGGTGGGACTAGAACTCATGGTCTCCTGGTTTCTAGCCTGATGCCTTCACCGCAAACTGAAAGTTATAATAACCTTTATTGTCACTGCACAACATATGTACAATGAGATTGGTTGAACTCCCTTGGTGTACCTCCCCCCAACACAATACAACTCACAGTGAAGACAGAAAATCCCTAACCCAAAAAATCATATTAACAAACACCCAGTCCTATTGCACCAGTGTGAATATGTTACACGTTGCTCCGACCCTGCGAGTCCATCAAACTACATAGTTATGATGTTATTTCTCATTCAGGAGTCTAACAGCCCACGGATAAAAACTGTTCTTCAGCCTGTTTGTGCAGCTGGCTATGCTTCTATATCTCCTTCCCGATGGAAGGCGGGTAAAGAAGTGCTGACCAAAGTGTGAGTCATCCCTGAGGATTTTCCTCACTCTTCTAAGGCAGCAAACCCTAGTGGTCTCATCTAGTGGTCTCAGGGGACAGCCCACGGTGCTTTGTGCCCTCTGTAATGTTTTCCTATCCGCAGCTGTCAAGCTGGCATGCCATACCGTGATGCAATAAGTGAGGACGTTTTCTATTGTGGACCAGTAAAAGGAGGTCATCAATTGTTGCAGCATCAGGCTAGAAACCAGGAGACCATGAGTTCTAGTCCCACCTTGTGCACAAAGCCAGCTGGATGACCTTTGGCCAGTCACTATCTCTCTGCCCTAGGAAGGAGACAGTGGGCAACCACTGCTAAAAGAAAACCTTGCCAAGAAAACTGCAAGGAGGCAGTCTCCAAGAATCGCACGTAATTGAACCGAAGAAGAAAAAACCGAGGAGAAGGTTAGGAGATATTGGCAATGCCGGGGAACAGAGGCGATAGCTATTCAAAAATGCAGAAAAGTACTTTAGCTCAAGAGTTTTGCCATTTAAAAAATCCAGAAAATATGGCTGGATGAATTGAAATCTGGGGGACAGATAAGATATCTCTATTAGGGACCGAAGCTTGCCCAATCATGAGTAGAGTAGAGTAGAGTGGAGTGGAGTGGAGTGGAGTGGAGTAGAGTAGAGTAGAGTATAATATTCTTTATTGGCCAAGTGTGATTGGACACACAAGGAATTTGTTATCAGTGCAGAAGTTCTCAATGTAATACAACCAACAAAGTCATAAGTCATAGATCATAATCATAAAATACAATCATCATAAATCATAAGATGCAACACACTCAGTGATAGTCATAGGACATAGGATAGTCATAAATAAGCAATCAACATAAATGATAAGATACAAGCAACAAAGCTATAGTCATAAGATACTAAGGAAATGGGTACTAGGAAAGATGAGAAAGATAACAGTAATACAGCCCTATTCGATGGTTTGACATCCCAGGGCATAAGACAGTGCTGTGGCAGCGGGAGGCTCCATCCACTCTGTGCATGTGCAGAAGCATCGCGCACGAGCGAAACAGTAGCAAACTAAATTGAAACCCACTACTGTGCTGTGGGAATTAGTTGTCTAGCGGAAGGATAGCATGGGGTGGGGGTGGGGACTGTCCTGGTGTCTAGTTGTTCTGGGGTGCAATGCCTTAGAGTGTCGTCTTGAGAGAAGAAGTTGAAACAGTTTATGTCCAGGATGTGTGGGGTCTGTAGATGTTTTCATAGTGAGGCTCAAAAGAACTAACCAAGGCATGTTCATAGCTGAGTTTTGCACTTTCAATTAGGAAACTATGGTTTATACTTATACACTCTATGTCAACTATATTCAAACAACAGACTTCACCTGATCATTTTATAAACCCCATTTTCTGTATTTAGAGAACATAAATCAGCTCACTGTTTTGTACAAGTGGATCTGCTCGGTTCTTACTGGACATGTTTTTTCCTGTTGAGTTAAAGTGGCTCTTATTTGATGAAAGCTTTTCTCCCTTACTTATAAAAGCCCCAAAGCCACCTTATCTAGACCGTAAGGATCCAAGAGGGATTCCTGTAACAACACAATCTAGCTCTCATCCCCTGCGGTGCTAAGCATTACTTCCAAATAATTCTTGTGGTGGGCTTTGTGAGACCAATAAGCATCTCTTTTGGGGTGGGGGGGGGATTTAGTAACTACCCACAGGCTAGCATTGATGTTGTCTTCTAAAATATTTTTAATACATATCATTTAAGCTGGCCTCCAAACTGAGAAGTAAAAAATACTTTTCAATTTAATTTTCATAGCTGTTTTTCCTGCTTTTCCTGAATAAGAATAACAGGGTATCCTTCCTTCCTTCCTTCCATCCATCCAATAAATAAATAAACTTTATTTTACTCAAAGACTAGGATTAAACAAAAACAAGGAAACAAAAAGAGCAATAAAGCGGAAAGCATCAGAGCAGTGTGATTTGTTCAGGGTAAATGAACCAAATTCTAGGATACTATTATTACTAAAACTGTAAGTCTGAAACAAAAACTAATTCTTAGAATCTAAAACACACAATATAATTAAGACTCAAACTCTGAAACCTACGTGTCTACGTGAATAAAAAAGCAGACAAATGAAATTTCTATAGGTATGTACACGTAGCAATAATGTTCTTTCTCATCAATCATGTGTTTAGCTCACAGTCACTGAGCAGCAACAATAAAGCTGCATTTTAAGTTAGGAGGAAGTTAGTTAAACCCCTAGTTTTGCAGGCAGCGTAACAAAATGTAATGACATCCCAGGCGATAAAAGCTGCTGGATCAGATAAAAGTATTTGCATATAAAATAAATCAGTATGACCTGGATTGTTTATTTTTTTTTACAAATGAAAATGAATAAAACACGCTGTGATACCCCTATAAAAAAATAAGTAGCACAATCCAATTTGGGCAATAGATGTTATAGTTCCTGTGACACATGGACATAACTGGGTGCGATGCAGAATAAATATTGTGAAGGAAAAGTAAAACCGTATGGTATCAGCCTTGGAGGCCATTTCTTTCTTTGGATCTTCAGGGCTGCCACACTTAGTGCTGTGGGAAACTGGAAGGGAGGATTGCGTGGAATGGTGGAGATACAATATCTAGCCATAATAACATTCCTTTCTCTAAAGTTGGAGTAAAGGCAAAGGGTAAAAGAGCAGTCCTGAAAAAGTAAAATAAAAAATGAAAGTTAAAAGAAAAGATGAATGAAAAATGATGGAAATGACTGTACATGTAAATATGTTTATGAGAAATAAAAATAATTTAAAAAAAAAACCATTCCTTTCTCTGAGAGTCAAGGACTTTTGGCCTGCACCTGGAAGGGTGTGACTGGGAGGCATCTCCAGTTGGGATGGATTGATTGAACCATGTGATGGACATGTGGGTGCAGGGGAAGGGACTTGCACTTTCTTTTGGGTGGGGAAAACTTGGAAGCTTTCAGATTCGGGGTTTTCCCAGATGTGCTAATATGACACCTCTAATAAAATGGAACTTTGAGGAGCTTCTAACCTCGGAGTCTTCTTTCATTGGGGGCATTACTTGGAACCCTGACATTAACATGAATCTCCTTTAAAACATCAACCAGCTCCCCGATCCCTGGGGTGCTGTCCGGGGTCCTGAGCTCCAAGCACCGACCTGACATGGGGTGGTGTGAAGACTCAGAAAAGATGGAGGAGAACATAGCAACCATAGAGGGAACCACTGGGACTGGTTTGATGGTCCATGTTGAAACCCTCTACTCCCCTTCCGAATCCATGTTGAAGGCAGTGGGCTGCCAAAGAGGAATGCCGACAGGGTGCCAGGACCAAAGAGCTGGTGTCCTGGTAGGCCTCTCAACCAGATTCCTCTCTGTGGGGTGAGGCTGTGGGAACAACAGATGGGAGTGAGAAGAGCGGAGCAGACCCAAGTCATCAAATGGAGAGCATCAGGACTGTCTGATCTCAGTGATTCCCAAGAGTGGGGCTTACCACCACCAACGTGAAGCCAGTCACTGGTGGGTCTATACCGGAGTGTTCGACCAGCTCAGCATGGGCAGCATCGCACAACCTCCTAGTACCAGCCCATCCAGCTGGATTCTGATTCAGCCCACATTCACCTCTCTGAGCCAAGGGACTGCAGTGGCACCGAGTGGAGTGTTGGCCTCATTTCACTCAGCAAGGAGTGGATCCCACCATAGCCTTTCCCATTGGGACTGGTCTACAGGGATGACAGCTCCTGCTGCAGTTGGAGCAGCGCTGCAGCAAAGCCCATTAAGCCAATCCAATCCGGCGCTACAAGGACCACCATTAGGACTGCTGAGAACTAACACCCCCTCCCCTCAGTAACCAGTCCTCAGATTGCCTCCTGCTGACCAGATCCCCCCTGGCTGGCCCTTTTAACCCAGCCAGGGGTGGGTTCAATACCAATGGACACCAGCTCTGGTTCCGCCACAGGTGGTAGCCACCGCTGCTGGTGCTGGCACCGCTGCTGGCACCAGCACCGCAACCAGCATTACCAGCCACTCCTCCTCCAAGGTTTAGAGCAACATTCAACGCGACTCCAGAGAAGCTGGCCTACTTCCTCAATTGGGTTTGGTCTGACATTGATCGCTATGGGGACAATCAGGACATGATTTCAGCAATTGTGGATGGTATGAATGAAGGAGAAGCAGCGGAGTGGATAGCTGAACTACACGATGAAGGAGCCCCAGAGCTAGATGATCCAGACAAGTTCATCCAACTGCTCCAAGGCCAGTTTGAGAACATGGCCCACCGAATAGAAGCCAAAGCCCAGATCAAAGTCTTGAAGCAAGCAGGCTGACCCCGTCCCCCCAAAGAATTAGGGTGGGAATTCCAGAGGCTGGGTGGAAAACTGAGAGACTGGCCTGAACACCTTCTTGTGTACCACTTTGAAGAGGCCCTTGACCCAGACCTCAGTCAAGCCTGCGGCATCAGGGGAGTTCCAGGGCATATATAAGCCTGGTACAACACAGCAGTGGCCATGGATCTGGAAATCTACCCCCATTAGAAGCCGACTGCAGAGAAACTGGCAAGAAGACCTCTGGGCCACCAAACTCCAGTCAAGCCAACTGATGCGCTGAGACCCACACTATCCAGGGCAATCAAGCGCTACCAATGTGGTCAGCATGGGCACAGGGCATCCAAATGCCCAGCCCTGCCCTAGTCCCTCAGGTCTGGACCCCCTCCGCACCCCGGGGAAGAAGAACCCCAAGAAAGCCACTGGACAAGGGGAGAATCACTAAATAGGCTGTTGAGGTTCCTCTCCTTCCAACTGGGAATGACGAAACTCCAGCCAGATAAACCCCTCCAGGTTTTTCTGAAGGGAGCAATGGCAAAGACAGCCCAATGGTAAGTGAAGCCATCCACCCCTTCACTATCAAAATCCAGATTGTAGTGCCAGAAACGGGAGCCGAAGGAAAGGTGGAGACCACCATAGACACTGGCTGTACCAGATGCCTGATCAGCCTCCCCATAGTCCAATAGCTAGGGATAGGCACAAGACCCCTAGCATACCCCATCCACTTTGAACAGGTCAATGGGACACTAATAGGCAGAGCCCCTGCCACATTAGTCACAGAACTTGTTAGACTGGAGATGGGGCGCTACCAAGAACTCATCCATGCATTTCATCAGCCAAGGGCACAGGGGAGGGGTGGGGGAGTGGCGGTGATCATTAGGGAGAGTCTTTGTCCGAGGGAGACCACTGTTCCTCAGATAGCCGGATGTGAGTCCCTTTGTGTGAAGTGGGGCTGTGGGGTGCAGATGGGTTTGCTGACTACGTACCTGGCTCCCTGCCACGTGGCAGCGACCCTGCCCGAGCTACTCGACGTCATTGCCGGGGTGGCGGTCGATACCCCCAGACTTATTGTCATGGGGGATTTCAACCTTCCATCCGCAGGTGAGGCGTCAGAGGTGGCTCGGGAGTTCATGGCTTCCATGATGGCCTTGGACCTGACCCAGTTAGTTCAAGGCCCCACTCACATAGGGGGACACACTCTGGACCTGATTTTTATCTCTGGTCAGTGGTTGAATGATCTTGGTAGAGGGGACTTAGATATTAAACCCTTGTCATGGACAGATCATTCACTCCTTCAACTAGACTTTCCTACCGCCTCCCCCCACCGCAGGGAGACGGAACCGACCAGATGGTTCCGTCCCAGGCGCCTGATGGATCCCGAAAGCTTGGGCCGTTTCCTGAGACTCTAACACACGACTCGACTGAAGAGCTGGTGGCCGCCTGGGAAAGGGCGGCCGCTGGAGCTTTGGACCGCCTCGTGCCTTTGCGGCCTCTGACCCGATGCCGATCTCAATTAGCTCCTTGGTTTTCTGAGGAGCTGAGAGAGATGAAGTGTCGGAAAAGACGCCTAGAGAGCATTTGGAGGACTAGTCAATCCGATTCCGACCGGACACAGGTGAGGTCTTATATCAAGACCTACCTAGTGGCGATAAAAGCGGCGAAATCTAACCATTTTTCCGCTCTTATCGCATCTGCAGAGAACCGCCCAGCCGCCCTGTTTAGGGTGACCCACTCCCTTCTTCGGGGGGGGGGGGGAGTGCGGGAAGATCCCTTGCAGGGTTGTGCTGAGGACTTTGTGCAATTCCTGCACGATAAAGTCGCTCGGATTCGGGATGGCTTGGACTCCGATTGGATGAGTCCACGGGAGGAGACCGGGGCAGGTCTTGAGAATGTTATCTGGGAGGAGTTTGATCCTGTGACTCCCGAGGATGTGGACAGGGTTCTGGGTAAGATTAGTGCCGCCACGTGTTTATTGGACCCGTGTCCCTCCTGGTTGGTACTGGCCTCCCGGGAGGTTACACGAGGCTGGCTCCAGGGGATTATAGGTGCTTCTCTGGGTGAGGGTGCCTTTCCTGCCACCTTGAAAGAGGCGGTAGTGAGGTCCCTCCTCAAGAAGCCTTCCCTGGACCCGGCTGAATTAGCCAACTATCGTCCAGTCTCCAACCTTTGTTTTGTGGCGAAGGTTGTTGAGAGCGTGGTGGCACAACAACTTCCCCGGCACCTGGATGAAGCTATCTATCTAGACCCGTACCAGTAGGGCTTCAGGCAGGGGTACAGCACAGAAACGGCATTGGTCATGTTGGTGGATGATCTCTGGAGGGCTCGGGACAGGGGTTGCTCCTCTGTCCTAGTCCTATTAGATCTCTCAGCGGCTTTTGATACCATCGACCATGGTATCATGCTGCAGCGGTTGAGGGGGTTAGGAATAGGGGGCACCGTTTTACGGTGGTTCTCCTCCTTCCTCTCCGACCGCTCGCAGTTCGTGTTGGCAGGGGGACAGAGGTCGACCTCGAGGCGTCTCGGATGGGGAGTGCCGCAACGGTCGGTCCTCTCGCCCCTCCTGTTCAACATTTATGTGAAGCCACTGGGTGAAATCATCCGTGGTTTTGGGGTGAAGTGCCATCTGTACGCTGATGATACTCAGCTGTACATCTCCACCCCAGACCACCCTAACAATGCCCTTGATGTGATGTCTCGCTGCCTGGAGGCCGTGCGGGTCTGGATGGGGAGGAACAGGCTCAGACTCAACCCCTCCAAGACCGAGTGGCTGTGGCTTCCGGCGCCCCGATATAGTCAGCAGGTGCCATCGCTGACTATTGGGGGTGAATCCTTGCCCCCCACGGAGAGGGCTCGCAATCTGGGTGTCCTCCTGGATGCGCGGCTGTCTTTAGAAGAGCATATGACGGCCGTGGCCAGGGGGGCCTTTTATCAGGTTCACCTGATTCGCCAGTTGCAGCCCTTTCTGGATCGGGACACCCTGCGCACGGTCACTCATGCCCTTGTTACTTCCCGGTTGGACTATTGTAATGCTCTCTACATGGGGCTCCCCTTGAAGAGCACTCGGAGGCTCCAACTGGTCCAGAATGCGGCCGCGCAGGTGGTTATGGGCGCAACCCATTGTGCCCATGTGACACCCCTCCTGCGCGAGCTGCACTGGCTCCCAGTGGTCTTCCGGGTGCGATTCAAGGTGTTAGTTACCACCTTTAAAGCGCTCCATGGCATAGGACCTGGGTACCTCCGAGACTGTCTTCTGCCACCAATAGCCTCCCACCAACCAGTCCGTTCCCACAGAGAGGGTCTCCTCAGGGTGCCATCAGCCAAGTTATGTTGGCTAGCAACACCCAGGGGGAGGGCCTTCTCTGTGGGAGCC
Source organism: Arizona elegans (assembly GCA_022577455.1). Taxonomy (NCBI): domain Eukaryota; kingdom Metazoa; phylum Chordata; class Lepidosauria; order Squamata; family Colubridae; genus Arizona; species Arizona elegans. Next base: position 103,652,111 of record JAKOOJ010000005.1, read on the forward strand.
CCAGCCCTGTGGAATGAACTGCCCCCGGAAATTCGTAAGATCTCCGACCTCCGGGTGTTTCGCTGCACATTGAAGACCCTGTTGTTCCGCCAGGCCGGACTATCAACACAATAGTTTTAAATTGGGTATTTAAATTTATTGGGGTTTTAAATTTGAGCCACCTTATTTAATTATTTTAAATTTTATACTGTTGTCTTGTCTGTGTTTTTAAATAGGCTGTACACCGCCCTGAGTCCTTCGGGAGAAGGGCGGTATAGAAATAAAATTATTATTATTATTATTATTATTATTATTATTATTATTATTATTATTATTATTATTATTATTATCCAATTCATCATAATTCCCAAAATGACTGAGTCAATCATATTGGGCCTCACTTGGCTAGACAAATGGAGACTGACCATCAAGTGGGAAGATGGCTACCAAAAGCTAAAAATAGGCATCATCCTGCTGCCGCCTATCAAACCGGACAGTTGCCAAAAGGCCTCAAACCCCAGCAACTCCAGGAAACGAGAAACCGCAGCCCTCACTGCAAACGAACTTCCTTGTAGCTCACAGGTGCCAAGGGAATACCGAGACCTGTCGAACATCTTTAGTAAGCAAGATTGCAACTTCCTCCCCCCCCCTCAAAAGAATTTCCAAAAGAAATGGCTGACTTAAGAAAATACATCGACGCCAACTTAGTGCTGGGTTTTATCCAGCCCGCTAAATCCAGAGTGGCAGCCCTATACTATTTAAAGGGGGAAAAAAAGATGGGGGATGAGGTTCTGCATGGATTTTTGCACAATTAATGCCATGTTCGTGGAGAACACCTATTCCCTCCCCCTGATGAAAGACATGCTAAATTAGTTAGCCAAGGGCAAGTTGTTCACCAAACTGGACCTGAGAGAAGCCTATTACCACATACAGATTAGAGAAGGAGATGAATGGAAGACTGCTTTTAACTATCCATTTGGCAGCTTCCAGTTCAAAGTCATGGCATTTGATCTGCAAGGGGCTCCCGCAGTTTTTATGCAACTGATAAATGAGATGTTACATGAGCAGTTATATAAAGGAGTCATAGTTTACCTAGATGACATTCTTATATACAGTGAGACTCTAGAAGAGCATGTAAAGTTGGTGCTGCAAGTGATGAAAAAACTCCTAGCTGCAAAGCTCTACACAAAGTTGTAAAAATGTGAATTCCATAAAACCTCCCTAGATTACCTAGGCTACCAAATATCAAGCAGAGGGGTGGAGATGAACCTAGGGAAAGTGAAAGCCACACTAGACTGGCAACCCCCACACACCCATAAATAGCTTGAAAGCTTCCTGGGTTTTGTGAACTTCTACAGGCCATTCATTCCAGCATTTGCAGAAGTCGCTTTGCCCTTAACAGAACTATTAAAAACAGGGGCTCCTCCCACAAAACCACAACCAAGTCAACTGCTCACCTGGTCAATAGAATGCCAAAAGGCCTTTGAAAAATTAAAATGGCTCTTTGCTGAAGAGCCAATCCTCCAACACCCTGATCGAGAGAGACAATTCATTGTCCAGGTGGACACTAGTATGTAGCAATAATAATAATAATAATAATAATAATAATAATAATAATAATAATAATAATAATAATAATAATAATAATTTTATTTCTATACCACCCTTCTCCCGAAGGACTCAGGGCAGTGTACAGCCAATTTAAAAACACAAGACAAAACAATGATTAAAAAATAAAATAATTAAATAGATTTGGCCAGTTTAAAACCCCAAAAATTTAAAATACCCCAATTTAAAATTATTATGTTGATAGCCTGGCCTGGTGGAACAACAGGGTCTTCAGTGCTCAGCGAAACACCTGGAGGTCGGAGATCTTACGTATTTCCGGGGGCAGATCATTCCACAGGGCTGGGGCTCCCACAGAGAAGTCCCTCTCCCTGTGTGTCACCAGCTGACATAACTTGGCTGATGGCACCCTGAGGAGACCCTCTCTGTGGGAGTGAACTGGCCGGTGGGAGGCTATTGGTGGCAGAAGTCAGTCTCGAAAGTACCCGGGTCAGCCATGCTCCTACAGAAGGACCCACAAGGCCAGCTTCTGCCCTGCACATATGTGTCCAAGAAGCTCACCGACACCAAGAGGAGGTGGGCAATTTGGGAGAAGGAAGCCTATGCAGTCCACTTGGCCCTCCTCTCCTGGAGACATTTCGTTGAAGGGGCTAAAGTGCCTTTTGAGGTTTGGACTGATCACGAAAATCTCAAAGCCCTTTAAAAAAAACCCAGAAAGCTCTCTCTCAAACAAATCCACTGAGCACAATATTTCAGGCGGTTTAACTTTGAGCTAAAATACATCCCGGGGGGAAAAACCTGCTGGCTGAAGACTTATCGAGGAAACTGCAGTTTGATAGTCGGAGGGAAGAAGTCTTCCATGCCATCATCCCCCCCCCCCCATAAGCAGTGCAAGTCACCCCTAGGGGCCAAGCCAGATGCCAACCCGATCCTGTATGGGACAAACTAACAGCAGCATTGAAAGCAGTGCTTTCGGCTGACCAATGGCTCACAGATAATAAAGATGACTTAACCTTGAGAGATGGACTAGCTTGGAAGAAGTCTGAACTCCCTTACAGCTTGAGGCTGGAAGTCTTATGGTGCAGCCGTGACTCACGACTGTCAGGCCAGTTTGGTTACTTGAAAACTCTGCACCTAGCAGAGTTCTGGTGGCCAAAGATGAAGGCCGACGTAGAGGATTACATAAAAAGCTGTGCCACCTGTATGCACATTTCATGCAGCCATGAAAATGAGACCAAGGAGACCTCCTAGGCTCCTCCAGAAAGTTGCCAATCCCAGCTGCCCTTGGGAAGAAATCACAATGGACTTCATAGTTGAGCTCCCAGAGAGTAGGGGGGAAATACAGTGATCTGGATAGTAATCGATTTGTTTTCCAAGCAAGCCCACTTCACTGCTTGCTCAGGATTGCCCTCAGGAAAGAAACTGGAAAAAAATGTTATCAAATAGATTTACTGGCTGCACAGAGTACCTCACCAGGTGATCTCAGATCAAGGAGTCCAATTCACCGCTATGTTCTGGAGGGAATTCCTGAAATTGGTCAGATCCACTCAGGGATTTAGCTCGGCTTTCCATCCAAGTACAAACAGAGCTGTAAAATGAGCGAACGCAATGGTGGAGCAATATATAAGATGCTATATGGATTACCAACAAGAAAACTGGGCAGACTTGTTGCCATTCGCAGAAGTGGCTTACAATAACACCATACATAGCAGCACTGGATTGAGCCCCTTTCAAGTCACCAACAGCATGGATTTTGTCCCCATGAAGCTACCTTCCTCCATGACTGACTGAGTGGACGGAGTTGCTAAAGAAGGTGTTGGAAAACACCAAAAAAAGCACTGGCAGAAGCTGCTGAGGCATATAAAAAGCAAGCAGACAAACATTGATCTCTCCAGCCCCCTTTCCATGTGGGAGATCGGGTTTACTTATCAACCAAATACATAAAATTGCAGTTGCCCAGTAAAAAGCTAGGACCTAGGTATTTTAGAACCTTTCCCAATAGTGAAAGTAATTAACCCAGCTACTTGGATTAAAAGTTGGGATGTAAAAGCAGACAGATTAGTGAATTAGTGAAACAATTCCATGATAAATTCCCTGATAAGCCAAAGGGCCCCCCTGTGTGTGGGAGGGGGAGAGGTGGTTAGAGAATATTGCATTAACCTTCTATGTTCTCTCATTACAGGACACAACCATCAGTTGAGGGGGGCAGCCTGTCAGCCCTGGAGGTCATCTTTTTCTTTGGGCTGCCATACTTAGTACTGTGGGAAACTGGGAGGGTTGATTGCAGGGACTGGTGGAGATATCTAGCCATAATAACATTCCTTTCTCTGAGAGTCAAGGACATCTTGCCCTGCATCTGGAGGGGTGTGACTGGGAGGCATCTCCAGTTGGGACGGTGCATTGATTGGACCATGTGATGGACATGTGGGTGCAGGGGAAGGGGCTTACACTTTCTTTTGGGGGTGGGAAACCTGGAAGCTTTCAGATTCGGGTTTCCCCAGATGTGCCAATATTACATCTCTAATAAAATGGAACTTTGACGAACTTCAAGCCTCGGAATCGTTGAGGGTGTTACTTGGAATCCTGATATATGGAAGTTTTGCCTGTAAACTAGGAAGTGGTCTTGTAAAAATAAATTACTAGATTTTTCAATGATCTGGGGCAATTTTATCTGTACAGGTATTCTTCAATTTACAACCATAATTGAGCCTAGAATTATGATCCTAAATTGTTGCGGTCATAAATTGAGGCGCCCACAATTTTCCGGCCCTTTCTGCAGCAGTTGTTAAGCAAACACTGCAGTTGTTACATAAACACATTCATTTAACTAGGTGTTGTTTTGCCAGAAACAAGAAAAAAACATCACAAATCGTGGTCACAAGCCCATGTGACTGCAGGAGGAACAGCATGAAGGTTATGGCTATCATTTTGTATTGAAGTCATAACTTTGGTCCAGTGGTGAAATCCAAATTTTTTTACTACCGGTTCTGTGGGTGTGGCTTGGTGGGTGTGGTGTGGCTTGGTGGGCGTGGCAGGGGACGGATAGTGCAAAATCTCCATTCCCATCCCACTCCAGAGGAAGGATACTGATAAATCCCCATTCCCTCCCCACTCCTAGGTGAAGGATATTGCAAAATCTCCATTCCCACCCAACTCTGGGGCCAGCCAGAGGTGGTATTTGCCAGTTCTCCAAACTACTCAAAATTTCCACTACCAGTTCTCCAGAACCTGTCAGAACCTGCTGGATTTCACCCCTGCTTTGGTGGTAAAACAAGGACCACCTATACTTTTCCATACAAGTCAGTTGGTTATGGGTGATATCTTCACCTTTTAGGAATACCGTGATCATTTCCCTTTGAGTTGCACTTGACATTGGTGAATGATCTTTTATTGTCACAAAAGTTTAATTGGTTATTTTAAAAGTAAGCCATGCATTTGACACAATCCAAAGAAGGTGACCAGCGTATTAATAATGTTGGCTGTGGTCAGAAACCTTTAAGCCTATCCTATGTTTGAAAGACGCTTTGACCTTGGAGGAATTTAGGGTGAATTCAAAGGGACTGGTCTGAATCATATCCATTACCAGAGAACTTTAGATGAATAATGACAAGAGTTTCCATCACACAATCATGTTGACATTTGGACTTCTCACTTCTCCTACTCATTTGTGCTCAAATAGAAGGATGGTTTCAAGGGGGAAAAATGGAAAATGTCCCATGATCGGTTTCTGCACAACAGTTTTGGCATGGGGTGGTTTCTTACAAAATCATATGGGTTATGATTCTTTTTTTCCCCCAGAAAATAAATGCAGACAGTTAAAATGAGTAATGCTTGAGGATGGTGCTTTGAAAATTCTAGCTTCCTGTCTCCCTGTCCTTCAATCTCACCATTCCATCAATTGTTTCATCAATTTTGTCTTCTTTTCTGGACACCAAAGAGAGGTGGGAGAGATGGAAGGCGAAAGGAGAAGAGGACGGCAGAAGAGGAGATGGTTAGATGGTGTCATCAACACAATGAACATGGATTTGGACAAACTCTGGTAGACAGTGGAAGACAGGAGAGCCACGGAGTCATGAATAGTCAGACACAACCTAGTTATTTAACAACAACAACAACAACAACAACAACAACAGGTGGTACCAGGCATTTGATAATCACAGATTTCCTAACAAAGAGCTGCATGGGCAATCAGCATCTCACAGCTGAAGAAATATTGTTTGTCACCTAAGTTTTCAGAGTCTTCGTTTAAAAAAAAAAGAATTCAAAATCTTCCTTCTCTGCCATCCATCTCACATTCACTTCTAAGTGGAGCAATTATTCATTATATGGAGAGATGAATATTTTGTATAAGTATGACTCCCAATGTCCTTTTCCAACAACATTTTTTTTTCCACCAGAGAGAAAGAGCGAACCAGACCAGACAGGAAAGAATAATTATTGCTGCATTAGGACCGAATATGGTTGAATGTGCATCCAACATGAAACAAATAGAATATAGAATGGAATACATCTGTTCCTTACAAAAATATACAGGCCATTGAAACCTGCAAGAATACTACAAAGAATTCTGACTAGATCCAATTCCTCTCATCTAAAGCCATCACATCACATCACAGGAAGGCCAGAGATAGCAGCTCCCTAAAATACCAAAAAGTCCTAAATCTAAATATGATAGCCGTGGGCAGAAATACTCCTTGATTTATTCTTCAGATCAAAAAGCTAATAAACGGCACAATCCAGAAGCACAGATTGATTTACAAACCTTTCTTGTCACAGCAATATCCTCATGAATCTAGAGGGTCCTGTGTGTATCTGTGAGATGATTCGTTCTGCAGCTTGGCCACTCTGCCTTTTCATTGTGGCAAGACAAGTGATAAATGTTATAATGGCAAGTGAAAATTACCCCAGCCAGTAAACTTTCCGAGAGGAAATAGCTCAATGCGAAAGAGTTTGAGATGAGTTTTTAGGTTTTAGAATGTCTACAGGTAGTTTTCAATTTACAACCACAATTGAGCCCAAAATTTCCATTACTGAGTGAGAACATAGACTAACAGAGTTGGAAGGGACCTTAGAGGTCTTCTGGTCCAACCCACTGCTCATGCAGGAGACCCCATACGATTTCAGACAAATGGTTGCATCCGCAACTTCTGGAGGAAGGCCGTTCTATTGGTTTATTGTTCTCACTGTTCTAAGTTACTTGTCTCTTTGATTAGTTTACATTGTTTCTTGCCCTGCCCTCAGGTGCTTTGGACAATAGTTTGACCCCCTTTTCTCTGTGGCAGTCCCTCAAATATTGGAACATGTTGCTCCTTAATCCTTAATTCCTGCAACTGTTCTTTATATGTTTCAGCCTCCAGACCTTCAATCCTCTTTGCTGCTTTCTCTGCACTCTTTCTAGAGTCTCTGCATCTTTTCTGGTATTCTGCTGACCAGAACTGGGTGCAATATTCCAGGTGTGGTCTTACCAAGGCTTTGTAAACTGGTACTAGAACTTCACATTTGTTAAGGCAGTTTGGCCTACTTTATGACCTAGCGTGCCACAGTTGTTAAGGGAGTCATTGCAGTTGTTAAGTTAGTAACATGGTTGTTAAGTGAATCTGACTTCCCCATTGACTTTGCTCGTCAGAATTTTGCCAAAGGTGATCACATGACCCCGAGGCACTGCAACCGTCATAAATATGAGCCATTTGACAATTTTGATCACGTGACCATGGGGATGCTGCAAGAGTTGTAATTGTGAAAATTTTTATTTATTTATTTATTTATCAAAATTTATATGCCACCTTTCTCCCGTAGGACTCAGGGCGGTTTACACAATAAAAGAACATGATAAAATACTAAAACCAAAAACCAAGTTAAAATCCCCACAATTTAAAATCACACAGCCGATCAGGGGATTTGCCAAAAGAGCCATGTCTTCAGGTCAGCGCGGAAAGTGCGGAGATCGGGAGTCGTCCAGAGCTCGGTGGGTAACCCATTCCAGAGGGTCGGTGCGGCCACAGAGAATGCCCTCGACCTGGGGGCCGCCAGCCGACATTGTCTGGCCAACGGCACCCAAAGGAGGGCAGCTCTATGTGAATGCACTGGGTGGTGGGAGGCCGGTAGGAGGTGGTCCTGCAAGTACCCTGGGCCCATGCCATGAAGAGCTTTATAGGTGAGAACCAGCACCTTGAAGCAGATCCAAAAGGCCACCGGCAGCCAATGCAGCTCACGCAGGAGAGGTGTTGCACGGGAATAATGGGAAGCTACTGTAACAACCCACGTGGCCGCATTCTGGACCAGCTGGAGCCTCTGGGTGTACCCCAAGGGCAGCCCCATGTAGAGGGCATTGCAATAATCCAACCGAGAGACAATGAGAGATTGAGTGACCGTACGGAGGGCATAGCTGTCTAGGAAAGGCAGCAACGCCATGGCACACTGGGCAAACCTGTGCAAAAGCCCCCCTAGTCACGGCCATCAGATGGTCCATCAAAGACAGCTGTGAATCAAGGAGGACGCCAAGATTGCGAGCCCTTTCAGAGGGAGCAAGCGGCTCCCCTCCCATCAAAAGTGATGGGGTCACTAGAGCAGGAAATGCCGGAATCCACAGCCACTCAGTCTTGGAGGGGTTGAGTCTGAGCCTGTTCCTACCCATCCAGACCCGTACCGCCTCCAGGCACTTAGACATCACAGAAAGGGCATCCCTGGGTTGGTCCAAGGTGGAAATATACAGTTGGGTATCATCAGCGTACTGATGATACCTCACCCCGAAACTACGAATGATCTCACCCAGCGGCTTCATGTAGATGTTGAAGAGCAGGGGGGAGAGAACTGACCCCTGTGGTACCCCACAAATAAGGGGCCTCAGCGAGGATCTCTGACCCCCCACCCAAACAAACTGCGTACAGCCTGAGAGGTAGGAGGAGAACCACTGTAACACAGTGCCTCCTACTCCCAACCCCCAGAGCCGTCGTAGTAGGATACCATGGTCGATGGTATCAAAAGCCACTGAGAGGTCAAGAAGCACCAGAATGGAGGAACAACCCCCATCCCGGACCCGCCAGAGATCATTCACCAGGGCGACCAATGCCATTTCCATGCTGTGGCCGCGCCTGAAACCCGATTGGTATGGGTCTAGATAATCTGTTTCCTCCAGGAATTGTGGGAGTTGGTATGCCACCACAGCCTCAACAACCTTCTCTACAAAGCGAAGGTTGGAGACGGGACGAAAGTTGTTTAAGGAGGCCGAATCCAGCGCTGGCTTCTTGAGGAGGGGACGAACCACCACCTCCTTAAGAATGGTGGGGAAGATCCCATCCCTCAAAGAAGCATTGATAATTGCCTGGATCCAGTCTCCAGTCACCACTCTGGTTGCCGCAACAAGCCAGGAAGGACATGGGTCCAATAAACATGTGGAGGCCCCCAATCTACCCACAATCCTGTCCACTTCATCTATGGAAACAGGGTCAAACTCAACCCAGGTGTCATCTTCAAGACTTGCTCCCACTTCCTCGTTGGATTCTGCCCAGTCAGAGTCAAACCCCATCCGGATCTGAGCGACTTTGCTTGCAGAAATTGTACAAAATCCTCAGCACTGTCTTGTAGGGAGTCCTCCCTTGCTCCCTGATTGAGAAGAGAGCGGGTCACTCGAAACAAGGCTGCTGGGCAATTTTCTGCAGACACAATGAGAGCAGCGAAATAATCACGCTTCACTGCTTCCATCGCCACAAGGTAGGACCTAACATGGGTTCTTAACTGTGTTCGATCAGATTCGGAACGGGATGATCTCCAACAACCCTCTAGGTGTCTCTTCCGACACTTCATCTCCTGCAGCTCCACGGAAAATCAAGGAGCTATCCGGGATCCCTGTCAGAGAAGAGGCCGCAAAGAGGCGATTTGATCCAGCGCCCCGGTGGCAGCCCGTTCCCAGGCATCCACCAGGGCCTCTGGCAAATCGCAGGAAAGGTCAGTGGGAAATGTCCCAAGCTCCATCAGGAACCTGTCAGGGTCCATCAGGTGCCTGGGGCGGAACCAACAAGTCAGTTCCGCCTCCCAGCGGTGTGGATTGGCAGATGGAAAGTCTAGTTTAAGGAGGGAATGGTCGGTCCATGACAGGGGTTGAATAGAGAGTTCACCCCTACTCCGGGCAGTTATCCACTGCCCAGAGATAAAAATCAGGTCAAGTGTGTGTCCACCACTGTGAGTTGGGCCCTGTACAATTTGAGACAGGTCCATGGCTGTCATGGAGGCCATGAACTCCCGAACCAACTCAGATGTCTCATCGGCTGACGGGAGATTAAAATCCCCCACAACCATCAGGTTGGGGAGCTCAACCATCAGTTCGGCTAAGACTTCGAGCAGTGGGGGCAGGACTGAACACACACAGCTGGGAGACAGGTACGTAATCAACAGAGCCGACTGCACTCCAGGGTCCCATTTCAACAGAAGTGATTCACACCCACCTATCTGAGGGACAGTGACCTCCCTAGGTCTAAGACCTTCCCTAATAACAACCGCCACTCCACCACCCCTCCCGTGGAGTCGCAGCTGGTGTAGAACATGGAAACCGGGTGGACATAAATCAGAGAGAGGAACCTCTCCCTCCGGTCCCAGCCAGATCTCCGTGATACAGGCCAGGTCCGCACCCCCCATAAAAAAGTGACATAAGTCACTTTTTTCAATGTCACTGTAACTTCAAACGGCCACTAAATGAACTGTTGTAAATCTAGGACTACCTGTAATGGGCTTTAAGCCTTTCCTAGTCCCTTTTCCACCTTAATTGTTATTAAAATAAGAAAACCCAAAGGAATCATTCAAATGGCACCCTGAATTACTCTGTATTACACTATTATTATGAGAGAGAGGGGGGGGAGTATCAGATCCCTATAAGTGATACTGCCATTCAGTTGGGAGAAGGTGGGGGGGTGGCTTGGATTTGATTTATTAGCATTGCCTGTGTCAACAGATATTTTACAACCAATATCCTGACGCCAAAGCGCTCTGAGATCCCCTTAACTTTGGGGAATGTTTATGATGGCCATGTGGGCCGTCACTTTAAAGGATAATGGAGGATAACGATGGGAATACATCCTTATCCAATTCTCAGGGCAGTTGGAAAAGAAAACATCTTCACACTTGTGTATTGGCTAAAGTCTGCATTCTGGCTAAACTCTACTGCTTTAATTCTAAGGGTTACCTAAGGGCATTCAGACGTTGCTTTGAATCCATTGCTGTCACTTCTGCTTAATAAAAGGTTCCTTTTGAAATACTCTGTTTTGAGAGTTTTCACTTTCTTAAGTTGGAAGGAGAGGCAGTCCTTACAGAGAGAGGGGGGGCGGGGGAGAAAGAAAGAAAGAAAGAAAGAAAGAAAGAAAGAAAGAAAGAAAGAAAGAAAGAAAGAAAGAAAGAAAGAAAGAAAGAAAGAAAGAAAGAGGGAGGTCGGTCCTGTCCTAAGAATGAAGCCTTAATAAATAACCTTAAAATCTATGCTGTGACTTTCTATAGCATTTAATTGTAATTTGTTTTTACCTGCCCCATGCAAATTCTTCCTCTCTTGCCTTCTAATCAGGAACTATGAGTTTGCAATGCAAACTCTGAAACTCATTGGGAGGAAAACCTGAGTTTTCTGCAAATGTCACATTGCATTAACTTAACACCTAGGATGTTGGCCCTGGTGCTGAAGGCCTGGAGGCCTCCTTGCGAAGAGGTTGAAAAGACGCTGGTGGCTACTCTCCTCTCCTCTCTTATTGAAAAGCCACAAATCCGTTTGGTTTTTGAGATCTGCCAAGCTCACTGTCCTGTCAGCTCAGCAGGCAGCTATCTCTAGGTGGTGCTCAGCTGCTTTTCTCGCCCTGGGTCGGTTCAGATGAATGCTGAGTAGATAGAAGGCCAGGATATGGCCTATGCTGGGATCCCATAGGGGCATCAGCAAAGGAATAGGGTCAAAAAGGCAAGATATTAAACAGATCCCCTTTAAGTAGGTATTTTGGGCTGCACTGAAAACTAATCCCTACTTTGACAGCCATTGCAAACAGAAATTCAGAGAAGAAAAATGGTGAGGGGCAAAATAGAACCATTACATTTGCAAAAGGTCTGTGCTAATATTCAATTGTGAACCACCTTTAAGTTTACAATTCTGTGCAAAATGTAGAACATAGAATAATAAAGTTGGAAGAGGCTCTCCACCCATCGCTCCTTGTCCTGCCTTCTTCTGCTTTGGAGAATAGGTCAACCCCCTCTTCTTTGTGGCAGCCCCTCAAATACTGGAATACCTGATATTAGTACTGCCCCACTAGTCCTTCTTTTCTCTAGAGTGGCCATACCCAGTTCCTGCAACCGTTCTTCATGTGTTTTTGTCTCCAGGCCATCCTAGTCATCCTAGTTACTCTTCTCTGCACTTTCTCAAAAGTCTCAATACCTTTTTTGTAAATGACCATTTTTGTAAGTGACTTTTTTGTGGTGACCAAAAGAGACTAAGGAGACATTAAGTGTGGATGGCAGATCAATGGAAATATAACATTTTTTTAAAAAAAAGGTGGGGGGAAGCCTCCTAGCGACTTGATGAACACATTTGTGAAATGATCCTGGCAACAGTGTGGGAACCGTTGGTGCTGCTCTCTTTTGCATGACTTTTTCAGCTTCCCAGCATTGAACTTCCCCAGTGATTCCCCATCTGACTCAGTTTCTCCCAGGTGTGGCCTCTGAGAAATTCAGGCAGACCTCTTCAGGACTGCTCCCTCCATATCTCCCCCTAGTCATAGCCTGCAACTAGCTGTGGAACAGAAGGAATCCAGCAAATAAATGAGATAAAATGCACAAAGGTCAGGAAGAGAGAATAATCTCTTTGGTTTCCAAGACAATTAATCCCAGGCTAAGCCAGATAAGGGGATAGAAGAACAGTTACCGCATGCTCTCTCCCAATACTGGAATCGTCCAGAGCTCCCCTAAAGCTCTATAATGGCTTGTCACGAACTATGATGCGAATGTTGAGACCATTTCTTTTTTATTCATTCTGAAGCACCAAAACAGGAACCCCCTCTTACTCCTGTCACTCCATAATTTGATTTGGCACACGAGGTTTCTCTCTATCTGATACAATCATCCCATTTTCTGATTACCTTTTTCCCCTTCTCTGCTAAAAAAAGTGCTGGCAGTAAATCCACTTGATCGTCCACCAAAGGGCCAGGATGGGTGTTGCTGCCCTCTTGGTTCTGTTAGAAGCAAAAACAAATGACCTCCCCAAAATTCTCAACTTCTGAACTTCTGAAGCTGTGAAAGTCCCAGCTGTTGTGAAGTGAAAGTTAAGTTTTAGTACCACTTTATCACCCCTCGGTAAGGCCACCTTTGGAATACTGCATCAAGTTCTGGTTGCCACAATATAAGAAAGATGTTGAGGCTTTGGAAAGTATGCGGAGAAGAGCAACAAAGGTGTTATGGGAACTGGAAGCTAAAACTTATAAAGAACTGTTGCAGGAATTGGGGATGTTTAGTCTGGTGAAAAGAAGGACAGGGGTGACATGATGGCAGCATTTCAATATTTGAGGGGCTGCCACAGAAAGAGGGGGCCAACCTATTCTCCAAAGCACCCAAAGGCAGGACAAGAAGCAATGAATGGAAACTAATAAAAGAGAGAAGCAACCTAGAAATAAAGAGAAACTTCCTAATAGTGACAAGCTGGTCCAATTAACCAGTGGACCAGCTTGCCTCCAGAAGTTGTGTTTGCCCCATCACTAGAGGCTTTTAAGAAGAAATTGGACAGCTTTTTCTCTGCAATGATATAGGGTCTCCTGCTCGAGCAGGGGGTTGAACTAGAAGACCTCCAAGGTCTCTTCCAGAACTATTCTGTAACTAAATTCTTTAAACAGCCCAGGTTCTTTGGAAATTTTCACAACTGGATGGGAAGCAAAAGGACTGATTTTGAATCTGTATTACCCCCCTATTAATTGGACCCCAGTCTGAATGCAGAAGGATAGTGAGTCCATCAATGAATATATTGCAGCACTTTGAAAGGCCACTACCTACTGTGAATTTAGGGACTTGAATGATATCCTTTTGGATCAACTCATCTGCAGAGTACAAGACCTCTGCTTACAAAGAAGGCTCCTCGCCGAAACCAATTTGACTCTGCAGGCCGCTTTAGATGAAGCAAGGACTACTGAGTCATCTAATAGAGTGGCTGAATCACTCCAAAAGCTTGCTACAGCTCCAGCAGCCCCAATAGCCAAGCCTTCAGCCACGGTGCACAAAGGGCACCTGCAGGACGAAGAGTCTGCAGTAAGCGAGGATGAAGTCCATGACACAGACAGAAGGAGGCCTGTGGGATAAGAAAGTAAACAGCAACCATGTGCCAGCTGTGGGGGCCAGCACCCAAGAGCGTCGTGATGCCATCTTGATGCAATCTGCCAAAGATGTGAACAGAAGGGGCACTTGGCGAGAGAGTACTGAGCAATCCTGCCCCTAAACCACAGAACTACCCCTGAGACCACCCTGCCAGGAACAACCAAACAACCAAGGCGCGACACGTGGAAGCCAAGGCACACTAGCAACAAGGCCAGGGCTCCAGAAACCAACCAGATGAGAATTGGCCAAGCAAGCACCCCCTCCCAAAAGAAAATAAATGTGACTATATTAATCGAAGGATCCCCTTGTGAGATGGAGATAGACACCGGGCAAATATCCTGGCAAACACTAAAGAGAGTTCTGAGACTCCAGAAGTGACAATTGAACCAACAACATCTGAAGCTATGTGATTGTCAAGGAAAGCAAATTCCCATACTGGGCTGCAGAACGTTCAACGTGAAATTCAACAAGTTCCAGGGACAGCTGTCATTGACGGTGGTCGGCAGAGACCTTCCGAGCCTGCTCGGCCTAGACTGATTCAGTTCCCCCGGTTTGGGGGTAACTGGCATCAACACCATTGTCAGCAACACTGCAGACGACCTGATCTGGGAATTCCTGGACGTGTTCAACCCAGAGCTTGGCAAGTATGTGGGCACCCCTATTTCATTTAGCCTAGACCCTATCATTGCACCAATACGAATGAAGCCAAGAAGGGTCCCATTCGCATTAAGGCCCAAAATAGATTTAGAGTTAGATAAATTGATACAGCAAGGCATTCTCGAACCGGTCGACCACACCAAGTGGGAGACCGCCATTGTGACTCCCCTTAAAGGGATGGGTCTGTGCTCATATGTGCTGACTATAAGTGCACGATTAACAAAGCACTTCACCGGCCAATCCGGTACCAATCGTCCAGCATTTATTACACTATCTGGGGCCCGGAAATATTTTCGCTAAACTCAACCGTGCACAAGCGTATCAGCAGCTGCCAGTAGATGACACTACTGCTGAGGCTCAAACCATAGTGACACATAGAGGGGCGTTCAGGTGTCACCATTTGCAGTTTGAAGTTAGCGTCGCCCCGGGAATCTTTCAAAATATTATGGAAAGGCTGCTACATAAAATTCCTGAGGTAGAGCTATATTTTGATGATATGTTAATAACTGCCAGCAACGAACAGCAGCTATACTCTAGACTACGGGAAGTCTTAACCTAATTTCATGCCACCAGGCTCCGTGCAGGAAGCAGCAAATGCCAAATCGGAGTCCACGTGGTTGAATTCCTGGGGTACAGGGTCTCCAGGGAGGACATACACCCGACAAAAAGCAAAATCCGAGCAATCCAAGAAGCTCCGACTCCAAAGAACCAAACTGAACCAAAAGCATTTCTGAGTTTGCTGAACTTTTTCAGTATATTTCTTAAAATCAAAGCCACTGTTGCAGAGCCCCTCCATAGACTATTGGCTAAGAGGTGACCCTGGGTCTGGGGGCATAAGAAGCTGCCGCCTTTCAGGCAGTCAAGTGGCTGCTCTCGGCTGACAGCTTCCTGATCCAATACAATGACTCGCTGCCCCTTGTGTTGGTTTGCGACGCCTCCCCCTTTGGCATAGGGGCAGTTCTCAGCCATCGCCTCCCAAATGGGAATGAGGCCCCAGTTGCCTACTTTTCCAGGACTCTGTCAAGTGCAGAATGGAACTATAGTCAGCTGGACAGAGAAGCGCTGGCTGCGGTAGCCGGGGTCAAACGGTTTCATGAGTACTTATTTGGGAGGGATTTTGAATTGGTGACTGATCACTTGCTGCTGTTGGAGCTTTTGGCATGGGACCACCCCACACCTGTGGCTCTGCCCCCTCGTTTCATGAGATGGGCCATTTTCCTTTTGGCTTACAGCTACAAACTCCTACACAGACCTGGAAAATCTCTGGGTCATTCTGATGCCCTCAGCTGTTGCCACTGCCCGAACTGTTCGACAATCCTATCCCAGGCGAATCCATCCACCTCATTGACTGCCTTGACTCTGGACTTGTGAGTTCTGCTGAAGTGGCAAAACATTCAGCTAAAAATGCCATGCTCAGGACTCTTTTGAACTGGGTGTGGAGGGGATGGCCAAAAGGCCCAGTTGGTGTGGAATTTATGCGTTACATGGCAAAACAAATTTAAATGTCTGCTCAAGGGGGGTATTTATTGTGGGGGGATTGGGTTATAATACCCCCGAGTCTAAGAACACCTATTCTGAGGGCATTACATGAGGGCCATCTGGGGATTGTCTGGATGAAAGCCCTAGCAAGAAGCTTTGTCTGGTGGCCCAAAATGGACCAAGAGATACAGGAATGGGTAGCAATGTGCAGGCCATGCCAAGAGTCATGACCGGCACCCCCAAAGGCACCCATGCAGGAATGGGAACATCTCCAAGCACCATGGGCAAGGGTCCACATAGACTTTGCAGGGCCATTCCATGGCCAAACATTCCTAGTGGTTTTGGATGCGTATTCCAAATGGTTGGAGATCATCCTAATGGGTATGACCACTGCAGAGGCAGTCATTAAGGTGTTGAGGAAATTGTTTGCCACACATAATTTATCCAATGTGCTGGTATCCGATAACAGCCCTCATTTTACTGCCACACTGTTTGAAGGGTTCCTTGTAGATCTGGGCATATGACATGCCTTCACAGCGCCTTTTCATCCCGCCAGTAATGGCATGGTTGAAAGGATGGTAAGGTTTGCCAAGGAAGCTCTGGGTAGACTGGGACCAGGGGACTGGCAAGCCTGGGTAGATAAATTCCTCCTGTGCCAGCACATAACACCCAGCGCCACAACAGGGAGAAGCCCGACCAAACTACTAATGGGCCAGCGGCTCAGATCAATCTTAGACCGACTCCACCCAAACTATGTCCCCAAAACTATAAAGGAACCAACCAACCGCACCAGGACCTTTAGCATCGTAGACCTGGTGTTCGCAAAAAACTTTGCCAAAGGATCCTAATGGATACCAGGGACAGTAGAAAAAGTAACAGGGCCCAGGTCTTATGTGGTTAAATTTGACAATGGGAGACTATGGAGGTGGCCGCCCCTACCCTAATAAAGAAACCCAAGAATTAGTCAATAATGAAGTAAACCATAATCCCTCCTTAGCAGACTCAAGCCCAACGGAAACAAAGTATGCACCTGAAGAACCGGGAATCCAGTGAAGCGGACCAGTTCCAGTCAAGCCCGAGGCTCCTCCTGAAAAGTTCCAGGAGTTTCCATAAGTAAACCAAAAGGCAGCAGCAGGCACTATCTCTCAGGCTGCTGCCGCCACACCTACTGAGCTGCGCAAGCCTGGAAGGACCTATAAGCACCCCTCCTACTTGCATGACTACATATGCAGAGTGGATTGTTCCAACTAAGAGGGGAGGGATGTTAGATACTGACAGCATGGAAGGTTTTCTATCAGATCCAGTGTTTGAGTTGCTTAGCTCCAACAACTGCTTCCTGATGGGGCCCTAAGGAGCCTGGGCGGGCAGGTGAGTAGTGGCTGGGATGGAAGGGGTGAGTAGAGACTGGCGAGGTGCCCCTTGACACAAGTGACACTGAGTTGGCCACACCCACCCAGCCGGTCATTATGCAGATCATATTAGTGGTCTGCAGGATTTTAAATTGTGAATTTAGTGGTACCTGAGGTCCGAAAGGTTGGTGACCCCTGTTCTAGTCCAACCCCTTGCTCAAGCAGGACACCCTATACCATTCCAGACAAGTGACTGTCCAGTCTCTTCTAAAGAAAAGCCTCCAGTGATGGAAGACCCACAATTTCTGGAGGGAAGCCATTCCACTGGTTGATTTCCTGTCAGGAAATTTCTCCTTATTTCTGTGTTGGATCTCTCCTTGACTAGTTTGCTTCTTGTCCTACCTTCAGGTGCTTGGGAAAATAGGTTGTCCATCTCTTCTTTGTGGCAGCAAATATTGGAACAATTTTTGAATCTTTTCCGCATCGTGGTGACCATAACTTGGTGCAGTTATCCAGGTGTGGCCTCATTTTGCAAGGAATGACTAATCCGTGAAGAGTGGTAGATTTTTTAAAGGAAATCAGGAATGGCAAGGAAAAAGGATTGCTAATCAAGGTGTTGCAGGGAATATACAAAAAGCAAAGGATATCATTTTTCGCCATCTCCAGCACCAAACAACTGATGAAGGGTATGAAATAGGTTTCAGGGAAGTTTTATTTCTGGTTTAAGTGTGAAAACTAGCAAATCTATTTTTTCTAAGAAAATAAAAAGTCTAAATGCAAGCAGTGGTGATTTTATTCGTTAAATATTTTGGGAGCTGCCACTCTAGATTTTAGCCAACTGCTCATGACTGCTGTTTTTCTTATGGAAAACTATTATCTCCTGGCAGAAAGACTATCATGACAGATATATTTGTAAGCTATAAACAAGCCCTTGCTTTCTCTTTCTTTCTGACCTTATTGAAATCTTTTTTGGGTGGGGGAAGAAATCAATTCTCCATTCTTAAGCTGTGGCATTTAATTATCATCAATATTGATTTTAAACTATCTCAAATAGAATCAGACATGGCTTTGAAAAATAAACGGCAGCAACAATGTCCCTCGCAGGAAATCTCTCAGGCAGCAAAGTTATTTCTGAAAGGATATTTTGAGGGTTCGTTTTTTTAGCCAAGTGTCAAAACACTTCCTATTAGTGAACAATCACGGGGCAGCTTACACTATCAAAATGGATGCACGGCTTTCAATAAACCACCCACCATCTGTTCCAGTGCGCATTTGCAGACGGAGCCAAAATGCAAAGATCAAGAGTTGCGATGCAATTTAAATATTTTAGTGGTCTTTTCCCATCTGGTGATGGACTTTCAGTCCTTTTTGCTGCTTTTTTTTAAAAAAAAAAAAAAGAAAAAGAAGGGTCCTTTGCAAACAGATATTTAAAAGTTGATTTCATATACTAGAACCCTTCAAACTGTCCTTCGTGGTTATGTTTAACTGTTTTCACAAGCCCTAACTGTGGTTTTGCATTTCCTTGTTAGTTAATTAATACCTTGCTAGCAGGTATTAGAGAATATGTAATAAATGCATTCATCGTAATCCAGAATAAAATAAAATAACAGCTGCCAATGAATCCCTTGGACAAGGGGTTGGTCTAGAAGACCTCCACGGTCCCTTCCAGACCTATGATTCTATGTGATCCATCTATTGATGGAGGGGTGAGGCATGGAGAGAGGACCTGTGGCTCTCCAAATCTTTTGGAGTGCAACTGCCCTCAGTACCAACTATTAGCCAAATGAGCTATGAATAGGGTTGGTCTTCATGTAAATAGGTCTGAGTGGGATTCCAGTATAATGCACATTTTAGTTGCAAAAGTTCCCCATGATTTAGTGACCCACTTACAACGGAAGCCATTTGAACACAAGGAAAGCCTTGAACATGCATACAAAAAGCTCCCATTGCCATGATGTAACCGCCAAGGTGCAAGTTTCAACGGTGGTTTTTCAAGAGGCAATTGAATATTCTTGATTTTTTTCCTTGCAAATCTTTCACTTCTCATCCAAGAAGCTTCTTCATTTCTTAGATAAGAAGCGAAATGTCTTCAAGGGAAAACAAGAAAGCCCTTTTGCCTTTTGGAAAAGCACCTTTGGGACAACCGTGACCTGGATGACAGAGAATCTCCATAGATGTACCTTTCATTTGCATAACTTCATACACGCACACCCATGTACCCACACCAAAACTGCTGTCTAGAACAGGGG
Source organism: Arizona elegans (assembly GCA_022577455.1). Taxonomy (NCBI): domain Eukaryota; kingdom Metazoa; phylum Chordata; class Lepidosauria; order Squamata; family Colubridae; genus Arizona; species Arizona elegans. The sequence goes on from JAKOOJ010000005.1 coordinate 103,671,708, forward strand.
TAAGCAACCCACGGCTCTGGAGCCACATGTGGCTCTTTCATCCCTCTGTTGTGGCTCCATCGCTCAAAATATGCGTCACAACTGCCAATGTGCAACACCCACCGATGCGCAATTTATTAAGCTTTTCAACCCCCGGCAGGCCAAGCATGGATAAATCCAAGAAAAGAAAAGTTTCAGAAGAAAACAGAATCTTTAATTTGACTATATATGCTAGTTTTGTGGCCGCTCAGGAAATAGTCAGGCACGGGAAGTGTTTTGTGGCTCCCGGTGTTTTTTTTTCTGTGGCAAATGGGTCCTTCTACTATGACATTTGAGTTAGGTCAGACTGACCTAACTTGGAATGTACTAAGCAAGTTTATAGCTCTATTTGTCTCAGAATCAACATCATACATAATTCCTTATCTTAATGTCTTACACAGATGGTTAGCTTAGGTTATGAAAAGTTCAAATATGGAGTCACTAAGGCTCTTTTCTTTACAGGAATAATTCTATTTCTCTCACAATAATGTAATAATGAAATACTAATGCAATAAAGTTGCACCAATATCCTCCTTTTCCAAAAAAACGCCAGTACAATGAACTATGTTGGACTCAATGACATTTTTCCCTTTTTTCTTTTTCAATGTTCTGTCCTCCCTTCTTTTTTCCTGAACTCACCTAATCTCCCCTTTCTAGAGGTTGAAAAGAGAGTCTCCCCTCAACAACCACCCTATGAGGCTCTTCTGGTCTGAAGTGAGAACAAACCACCATCCTGGTGGTCAAAGTCCAACTTCCTTGCTGGTTCACAACTTCATATTGGAATTATTAATTAATTATAACTCTAGAAAGAAAATGTGATTTGGCAACACTGTAAATTTCAAACAGAAATTTCTTTCTTTGTTTCAGAAAGAGATCTTTTCCCAAAGATGTGTTTTCCAGAGGTAACTAGACTTCCTTTGTTTTTTCTTGATGACATTTTCCTTGAAGATGTTCTCCAGAATTGAAGAAGCTTCTTGGATGAGAAGCAAAATTAAGGGTGAAATGCTCCCGGTTCGGACCGGCTTGGGCGAGTAGGTAGTGATGGCAGCGGGCAGTTCGGAGAACTGGTAGCAAAAATCCCTGCTCCTGCCCCCCATGCCCAGCTGAGCCACGCGATCATCAGAGCCTTTTTTTTCCCTTTTAAATGGCTCTGACGATCCCAGCTGAGTTGCCTGCTAATCAGGCAGATTTGTGAAAGGGGTGAAAGTTTAGATTTCACCCCTGAGCAAAATGCTTTCAAGGAAAAAACAAAGAAGTCCAGTTGTCTCTTGAAAAAGCACCTTTGGGGAACAACCATGACCTGGATGACTGAGAATCTCCATAGACAAGGAAACTTTTTTTCTTCAGTTTTCTCCCTATGAACAGATGCTCTCTTCTGTTGGAGGTAAAGAATAGTTTTATTTTCATGAGTTCTTCTGAATTACTGATCGCAAGATATTTACCTGATTCTGCTGGGTCCAGAAGTTTCAAGAAGACCATGAACTATACGGTGATCCAACTTAATGTCTATCAAGATTCTTAATCATCCAGGCCATGGGTGTAAGAGGCAACTGGACTTTCTGGTTTTTCTTTGAAGATGTTTCGCTTCTCATCCAAAAAGTTTCTTCAGCTCTGGACTTCCTTTGTTTTTCCTTGCAGATGTTTTCCTTGAAGACGTTCTCCAGAATTGAAGAAGCTTCTTGGATGAGAAGTAAAACGCCTTCAAAGAAAAACCAGAAAGTCCAGTTGCCTCTTGAAAAAGCACCTTTGGGAGATCCAACTTGAAATGTATTGGCTGGATCAAGGACGATGGACAATGCGAAGATCATGTACTTAACCGTTTATTAACAACAGCTGGGCTAACTGCCACAGCTATAACTGAAACTGCTTGGAACTCTGCCTGACAGCTCTTATATTGCCAGCTGTCAGGCGGCTTAACCAATCAACGAACAGAACGTTACTTTAACCAATCAATGAACAGAATGTTACTTCCTACTTCAGCAGACTTAATACATTGCACAACTTCTTTTCCCCCCTGGTCTGGAATAGAATAAAAAGCACATTTAAGAGCATGAACATGAATTGACAAGGGCACCCTTGAGCAATCTTGGAAATGGTTAATGGTGAAACACACCATCTTAGAAATCTCCAAGAATCTGGTTCAGATTCCTCAAACATTGCTCACTTTCACTCTACAAACCTACACAAATTACAATGTAAATCATTAATACCCAATTTCAGAAAACCACAGAGCAGGCAGTGTAGATGAAAATACACAGCTACTAGCTATATATTAATTTGACAGTGCTTTAGGTGGAGCCAGGAGCTGAGCTTTGCCTGAAATATCCAGGGTGCCTTTATCAGCTCCTGAGATTAATCTTTATGAAAGAAATCCCGAACCTCGTAATGGTGCCTGACACGTTTCTGATCAAAACAATTTATTTATTCTGGGGATCAAGAAAGTTTCCTGATCATACTCTGAGTAACAACAGAGCCTTAGCAGCAAATGGGGGCACATCTAGCTGCATCTTCCTGTCACTTTGCATTCCCCTGGAATAGTCCAGAGCTTAAATAAATCTCCTTTTAAAAAAACTTGAGAGAAGCAGTTCAGAATTTTGCTAGGCAGGCAACAGAAAGAAGCAGAGAAATAGATAATGAGTAGAATTTAACCAATTTGCCACAGTGCTCTTCAGTTGTGCAAAGTCTTCCACGGAGCTACACAATTTCGCTCCCCCAAATTGCCTAGAGACTAGGTTTAACCCAATTGTTCACATAAGGACCTTAGTCTTCTGAATGAGAGTAAGTCAGAAGTAAACAGAATTAGGAACTAGCCAACCAGGAAGGGAAACCAAGCTTACTGCTCCAGCCCTGAGTTTTGTCCCAATCTTAACTTCAGTCAAGATACAGAATACAGAATAATAGACTTAGAAGGGACCTTGGAGGTCTTCTAGTCCAACCTCCTGCTCAAGCAATAGACCTTATCCCATTCTGGACAAATGGTTGCCTAATCTCTTCTTCAAAACCTCCAGTGATGGAGCACCCACAAACTCTGGAGGCAAGTCATTCCACCGATTAATTGTTCTCACTGTCAGGAAATTTCTCCTTAGCTCTAGGTTAGATCTCTCCTGATTAGTTTCCACCCATTGCTTCTTGTGCTGCCTTCGGGTGCTTTATATTACATTAAATAAATAAAATACAAATTAAACAGGCATCTTATGTACAGGATTGGATCAGAAACAACAAATTAAATGCCACTACAGAATGCATAGCTATCTATCATACTCTGTGCAAACCTGGGTAACTTTCTCAAGTTTTTTTTTTAAAAAAAGAACCCAAAAGGTACATATAGTTTAAAGAAAATGTATTTCTGTTTTCTACACTTCCTAAGATGAGTGCTATAGATTTCATGTAGCAACAGTTCTTGAAAGAATTGGATAGTTTTACCTTGGATGTATACCTCTACAGGCATAGATGTAGGCTTGATCATAAGATCAATGTTTTGAAAAACACTAACTTGGATTATCCTTCGTTTCATCACATATTTGAAAACCTTTTTTGCTTTCACTGAAACTGTTTTTTCTGGACGTTCTATTGGAAATACCAACTTTCATCATTTTTTTTAAATTCAGAATATACAAAAGGTTGGTATGAAGTTCAACTGTAATGACGATGGAAGGTAGGTGTCTTGGTTGAAGTGAATTACTTCTGAATAAACTTGCTGTATTTTAGCCCTTTTTTTTTTCCTGCAGAGAATTAAAGTCTGTCCCATGGTCTCTCTTTGTCTCTTCATACCAACTTTGTATCTTCTGGATTTATTTTTTTTTAAAAAAAGGTCCTTTAGAATTTTTATCCATCATTTGCAAAAGAAGCAACCTCCTATTTAATTGAAACCTTTAATCTTCAGGAGCTCTCAAGTCAGAGGGGAGAGGGTTTGCCAACACTAAACTATTACTTTATTTCATGGTACAAAGTAAAACTCATTAGCAATTTTAATTCAGTTTTAAAAAAAAAAAAACAGTTAAGGAAGTATTCCATCACACGCAAGAAAGAACAGAAATTAAACTCCTGAAATGGCTGCCTCCCACATCCACTTTCAATATGTGTGACCTGAATCAAAAATGAAGAAGTGTGACTTTTTAATAGCTTTTTTTTCAATTTCTGCCTCTCTGATCATCGTTTCTGTGTTTGTAGATTTTTCTTGCAGTTTGAACCACACAGGCCAGCCTACTCTACCTATTTCTCTTTTGAGTTATCGAGCCAGTTCTCATCATTATGCTGGGTCTTATTATCCACACTAAACATTCTCTATCTCCTAATATTTTATGGTCATTCTTCCCTTTAGCTAATAAAAATAAAAATCACCATATCTGAAACAACTTATTGTCTTCTGTGTTCCTACATGTGGATATATACATAATTTTGTATTTATTTATTCTGTCATAGTTATGTAGTGTATATTGGAGGTGGTGACCCTTTGAGAGCTGTATGCAATGAGATTTCATTTTAATGTATGCTGATTAGTGGACATTCAAAGTGATTATAAAGTTATTCTGTTTCATTTTGTTCTATTCTATTCTATATTCTTCTATATTCTATTCTGTTCTGTTCTATTTTCTATTATTTTCTATTTTCTACTCTATTCTACTCTACTCTACCTATAGCCTAAGACAGATTGTTGGTCATGCAGGCAAAAAGACAGCCAGGGAAAGGATTGAAGTCTGGGAAACGGGGCCCTTGTCAGTCAACAGGAGTGCTGAATTACCACCAGCCTATCAAATACTAAGGAGCCAAGGATTTAGCAAGGAAACAACAGCCAATTATCAGCCATCACCAGAGCAATCAACCAATAGGAAGGCACCACATAAATACGACTCATAGAATAGCCCAAAGCACATATTCCCATTCCCTGAGGATGGGCTCTAGCAGAAGTCCAAATGCTTGGAAAAGCAAACCTCTGGTCCCAGTGATTGACTCAGATTGCATCTTAAAATCGGGGTCTCCAAACTTGGCAGCTTTAAGACTTGTAGACCTCAGTTCCCAGAATTCCCCAGCCACAAGCCTTCAAGTTGCCAAATTTGGAGACTGCTGGCCTAAGATAATCCTTGGATGCTTTCTTCCAGATGACCCCTCCACCCAGTGGTGGGTTCCTCCCGGTTCGGCCCGGTTCCACCGAGCCAGTAGTGGTGACAATATGACGTCACCGAACCGGTTCTGCCCCCCCATCCCGCACTCCCCATGTTATTCTTACCTTTTATTTGGCCCCACCCCCAATCTATTGCTGTCCCCTGAGTCCCAGCTGATAGCTAGAGGGAAAAAACTGTTTAAACTCTTGCTGCGGGGCTTCAAAGGCCAGCCCTACAGCTGATCAGTGTTAAAAGAAAACAAATGACTAGACCGGTGCCTGCAAAAATACATGAGTAGATCAGTGCCTGCAAAAATACATGAGTAGATCAGTGCCTGCAAAAATAAATGGGTAGATCGGTACAATTCTACAAGCAGTTAAAAGCATGGTAGACCAGTACCTCTGCTAAATCCTAAATAATTGTCACATGACCATCAAGCCACTCCCACAAAATAAGCCATGCCCACAGAACCGGTAGTAAAAAAATTTAGAACCCACCCCTGCCCTCACCCCATTTCCCTGCAAAGATATGACTGATAGTTATCTAAGAGCTGGTCTTTATCTGGTAATCTCCCAACTTTAAAATGACCTTCTCATGAAGATTTACCTGGCATCATTCTATTACATTTTCAGCAGCATCAAGGGGTATGAAGGATAGACTACTTCAAGGATGGTGTACCATGGGGGCAACATTCTGACAGAACAGCTAAAGGTCAATTATTTATTTAGTATGGGATGAGAAACATGATGGAAGAGAAGTAAACATAGACACACAATCCACGTAATTATATACAAAACACCTATGGGGGTATGGCAGTGGCCTCCTAACTGGATGTCCAATTCAGCTCTCCAGGAGATCTCTTCTGGCATTGCTTCCTGCAGATCTTCTAAGGAACCAGGTAGCACACATCGTGAGCAATCTTGCACAATATTTTTAATAGTTGGCATATCAGCACCACAATCACAACAAGGGGAATCCTTCCATCCCACTGATACAGGACAGAGGCACTTCTTCCAGTGTCACATCTAATTCTCTTCAGTTTCGTCCAGATGGAGTATGGCGGATTAAAACCAGATGGAGATCACTAATGGTCAGGCCACAAGAAGTTAACTTGGACCATCCCTCTCTCCTGGCATTCTCGGGGATACTAAATACAGGTAGTCCTTGACTTACAAAAGTTAATTTAATAACCGTTTGAAGTTACAACGGCAGTGAAAAAATGACTTAAGACCGTTTTTTACACTTATGACTTTTGCAAATATTCTCATGGTCACGTGATCAAAATTCAAAGGCTTGGCAGCTGGCATGTACTTATGATGGTTGCAGTGTCCCAGGGTCACATAATCCCCTTTTGCAACTTTCTGACAAGCAAAGTCAACAGGGAAGCCAGATTCACTTAAGAACTGTGTGACTAATTTTGGATTTTTAATGGACATTACATTTCCTTCATCAAAGGGCAGCATGCAAATTGACAGAGAGAGAGAGAGAGAAAGACTTCTGCTTCAATCTGAAACTGATTTCAGCACAGATACAAGTTTATTAACTCAGTGAGGCCGTTGTTATCATTTCCATTTCATTCCTTTGTTCATCTTCCTCAAAATGGTGTCCAAGGAGCCTCCTTGTATCGTATTTGTGCAGCAAGAATAGAATAACATCTAATTAAATACAATGGAACAGCGTTAGAGCAAAATGCAACACCATTAAAAAAAAAAACCAGGAATCAAAATGAGGAAATAAAAGCTAATGAGGCAGAGTTACGGATCCTAAGAGAAATCAGCAGGTAAACTCTGCCTCTTAAACACTGGTGTTTCTGTGGCCACAGATAAAAAGATCCACCTGCATAGATGGAGGTTTGATCAATCTATTAACCTGCAATCAGATGAAACACCTGGGAAAATGATAACTTCAATGAGGGATCCTGGGTGCTCTCTGAGCTTGGTAGTTTTCTTGCAGATGTTTCATTACCCAAACTGGGTAACATCATCAGTGTTAGAATGGAGTGGTTTGCTCTCTAGATGATGTTACCTAGTTTGGGCAATGAAGTGTTTGCAAGAAAACAACCAAGCTCAGAGAGCACCAGGGACCCCTCATTTCAAACCTGAACTATGAATATTCTTCTTTATCGATAACCTCATTGCCATGAGGAAGAAGACTTGCTGTCCTCTGAGCTTTGCAAGCTTCTAAAGAAATGCTGACCAACTCACAGATATTTATCCATCCTGCCTCTTCTGAAGACCATACAATAGTAGATCTTAGAATGAAAGCTCCAAAGAGGACATTCATAGACCATACATATAGAAGCATCTGCCATAACTTCCTAAAACGCCACAATCTGTGTCATACACGTGACTCAAAGCAAATGGTTGTCCCATGGAATTCTCAAACTATTTCTGCAATTCTTTTGGGTTCCTAGTTTGTGTTCCATGGACTTCCCTGCATTCTCTCGACTGAATCTAACCATAGCATTATTATGGTGAGCAAAATTCAATGAATGCAAATGAATGCTGAAGGCCTGATTTCATTCCCCCTACCTCCAATGACTACTGCAGCCTTGAGTTGGCCCCCAAAAATCCTGAGAAGTTGATCCCAAATTAACCCTTGGAAGTGATGTGCAGGCCAGAAGCTTGAGTTGACCTGAAATTACCTCCCAGATACTTGGGTTGATCCTTGAATGAACCTTGCAGGCTTGATTTGACTCCTGAATGATTCATGTAGGCTTGATTTGGCCACCAAAGTGCCCTAGACATTGACCCCAAATAACCCTTGGAAGCTGGTATTCAGGCCAGGTTTGCTCCAGAGGCTTCAGTTGACTTAAAATGAGCCGTAGAGGTTTGGGTCAGTTCAGGCTGGGTCAGTTCAGGCTAACTGGTTCTTGGGTTATTCTGGGATAAGCAGAGTCTACCAAGGGTATTTGGGATCAAATTCTAGGGTTCTTTCATGTTCAGCGCAAGCTTCCAAGGGTCATTCTTTGGTTATCTCAACTTTTCACTGTTCATTTGGGATCACCTGAAGCGTCTAGAGGTCATGTTAGGTCAAATCAATTTCTCAAGTGGATCTTGCATGATCACGAGCTTCCAAGGGTATTTGGGGTCAAATTTTAGGGGCAATTTCTGGCCAATTCAAGTTCTCAGGGGTGTTTCTGGGGACAAGTCAAGCTTCCATGTTTCATTTGCAAAAAATTTAGAGGTGATTTCATGTCAACTCAAGCTTCTGGTGTGATTCTGAAGCACCCACAACTTCTGGAAGAAAGTCAATCCACTGATTAATTGTTCCAAATATCAGAATTTTTCCCTTAGTTCTAGGTTGCTTCTCTCCTTGGTTAGTTTCCATCCATTGCTTCTTGTTCTGTTTTCAGGTGCTTTGGAGAAGAGGTTGCCCGCCCCCCCCCCCCCACTTTCTTTGTGACAGCCTCTTAGATATTCATAGACTGCAGATCATGTTACCCCTAGGCCCTAGCCCTTCTTTTCATTGAACCAGACATACCCACTACCTGCAAATGTTCTTCCTATGTTTCCGCCTCCATTCCCCTAAATATTAAATATAACCCATGTTAAATCACCATCATCATTTGCTGACCCTGGATGATCTTGTATTTGTTAATGGATACTACTAGCAAATCCCATAGAGGTCATTTATATTTAGAAGGAAGGCAGAAGACAATGACATACTAGTGTTGTACTACTGTAAGGAAAACAATAAAGGTGTCCATGAAGTCACCAGAAACAACTTCAGTAGAGGCTGGAATTTGCATCCATTAATTTGTATGGACATCCTTTGTTTTTCATTCATCTGCCTGCATCTGGATTAACCTCGACTTCCGTGTCTTTTTCTCCCTTCTCCTAAATAACAGAATAACAGAATTGGAAGGGACTTGTGAGGTCTTCTAGTCCAGGGGTTCCCAACCCCTGGGCCACAGTCCACTACTGGGCCTCGGCCTGTTCGAAACTGGGCTGTGGGAGAAATGGGTAAAGGCAGACACAGAGTGCCACTTGCGTGAGTGGAGGGCACTTGCACTCATGTGCAAAGATCCAGTTGCATGGATTAACCATTGCGTGCAAGTGCCCTCCACTTGTGAGAGTGAAGCTTCATGCATGAGCACAAACACCCGCCACTCATCTGCAAAGCTGCATTTCTGTGAGTGGGGTGTGTGTACATGTGCCACTCACACAAATGGAGCTGTGCGCATGTGTGTCTGCCTGTCACTCACACACACAGAGACACACACACATGGGCTGGGCCAGGCCACCAAGCTGGAAAGGTTGGGGACCACTGTTCTAGGCCAATACCCTGTTCAGGCAGGAGACCCTATAACATTCCAGACAAATGGCTGCCCAGTCTCTTCTTGAAAACTTCCAGTGATGGAGCACCCACAACTTCTAAAAGCAAGAAGTTCCACCAACTAATAGTCCTCACAGTTAGGAAATCTCTCCTTTGTTCTAGGTTGCTTCTGTCTTTCATTAGTTTCCATCTGTTGCCTTTTGTCCTGCAATCTGGGGCTTTGGAGAATAGGTTGACACCCCCAACCCCACCCTTCTTCTTTCTGGCATGTCTACAGGCAACACATCCCTCTCTTTTAAACCATGAATGTGGGTCAGTGTTCTCCATCTATCTATGGCTTCTATCTTCCTCTTCCGAAGGGCATCACTGCTGTGCTGGGAATATCTACCAGTCCATTCCAGGCATCTTAAGGCCACCTCATGATAAACTGCTGAGAATACTGCTGTACGCTTCTAGTCTCCTGTGTTTGTTGAATATAGCTTAATTAAGGTACCAAGGAGAAGAAAACACAGTGCTGGGATGCCATTCGCTTCTTAATTGGCCTGCTATTACGTGATGGAGGAAACCCATCCAGCACCAAATTGCTGGAAAAGAAAAGCCTAATTGAGTGGTTAGTGTGATCAAACTGAGGAAATTGTGGTGGAGAAAAAAGAGTGACTTAGCTTATAACAATGATACAGAGCATCACGAAGGAAGATTATCAAAGCATCATTTTTAGCTATCCCAGATTCCTTCACTTCTTTTTGCTGGATCTCCTCAGAATCTCAGCAGCTAACGCCTTTCATCCTTACCATCAGGCTAAGGAGAGGAGAGGAGAGGAGAGGAGAGGAGAGGAGAGGAGAGGAGAGGAGAGGAGAGGAGAGGAGAGGAGAGGAGAGGAGAGGAGAGGAGAGGGATGGGATGGAAGTAGAAATTCTAGAGTAGAATTTCATAAAACCTTGCAAATTGCTCTGTTACTTTCCAGAAGAGCTTCCTTTTCCTGTTTTTTGACAATTTCACATATGATATGCTCAAAGCATATTCCTCTCATAAGACTTCACTCTATAAAGATCCAAAAACAACAACAGTCTTCACTGCAACACAAAACCCACAATTTCTTTTAAGTCAGAAACAATTTAGAGACAGCTCTTTCTCCTTCACAATTTAAAACAGGCAGAATTAGGTAAAGGTGATGTGTTGCCTCTACTCTGCATTGTTTTAAAAGTCAGAGAAATTTCTGAATTTTAACGAAAGAGAAATCTGAGTATTTTCTGGCTGAGTTTGTCAGAAAAGCAGCCGCCTTTTTCTATTGCAAACCCAAACGAATTCACAACTTCTGTGTGAGCAGAGGAGCTCTTCACCAGTTCAGTGTGAAGTGCATCCAATATAAGATTGTAGTTCCACACTGAAGTTGCCTCTCCCAATAAGTCTGGTGTGACCTTTTCCATCTTTCTTTCTTTCTGTGCTGTTGATCCTCCATCCAAATGTCCGATTGCCATGAGGGGACTTTTTGCTTTACACTCCATTTTTCCCCCAAAACTTTCTCATGTCACAAACCAAAGCCAGGAGAGATGAAGACAATACTCCTGATACGATATCAGGGCCTGCTTGTTTCAAGGACTTTGCTCTCCTACTCAACTCTATCTAGGATCGTGTGCCTGCCTATTGTTTTCATAACTGTTCCCAACATCTTCAGCTTTCATACCAAAGAAGTCATCACCACTGTCAGCCTCTGCTTTTACTGCTTTGGCTGCCATAGTAACGGGAGGGGGGAGAGCTAGGTAGCATGGGTGGGGAAGTGTGCTGGAGGAATCGAAACTGATAGTTAAGCCACCGGACTGTATCTTTGAAGCTGCCGTTGGGCCAACGGTCGTGGCATTTCTGATTGATGACGCTGCCAGACATGTGCTTCCACTTGACCCCTGGGAGACCTTTGGATTGGATGATTTACGGTGGACAGTGGGAGGGGATGCTTTCTATATGCAATTTTTGCGCGCATTGCCTTAGATTCTGCTTTCCTTTGATTGCATTCACTTCATTTTCTAGTAAAAGTACCTTTCTCTATAAACAATGGAGTTTGGGTCATTCTTTCCTGGACTTTGAAGGAAGCACACCTGACAACCACATTCTCTTTGGAAAAAGCTTTTTAATCAGGGCTTCCAGAGTAGGATTGCAATGGAAGATGTCTCTGGTGGATTCTTTTCTGGAGGACCCTCTTGTTTGTGATAGGATTTCTAAAAGTGAATGGAGAAAATCAGTGTTTAATGTTACAGAATAACAGAGTTGGAAGGGACCTTGGAGGTCTTCTAGTCTGACCCTATATCATTTCAGACAAATGGTTATCCAATCTCTTCTTAAAAACTTCCAATGTTGGAGCACTCAGAACTTCTGAAGGCAAGTTGGTTAATTGTTCTAATTGTCAGGAAATTTCTCCATGCTTTACTGCTGAGAAAATCTTCTTTCTGTTTTCTCTCATGCTCTTTGTACAATTGCTGCTATTTTTTTAAAGGCACTGAACAAATAAAAAAGAAATAATATTTACTTATTATTAAAATAATGAAATTACACCTTAGCAGCGGAAACAACAACAATTATGCCCAGATTATTTAAGAATGAGAGCACCCTGATAGTTCTCACAAATTATATAGGTTCTCATTTGGGGTGTGAAATTTTTAGGTGGCTTCAAGATTCATCAAGACTTAGATTGCTTTGGTGCAGATATCCATTTGCACATGCAAACCTGGCTTGAATAAAATAAATGCTTGATGATGTGGACTACAAAAGACTTGGGTTCTTTGAAAGATTGAGAATGGAATCTTCAGACAGGAATGGCCTCCTCCCATATTTTCCGGTTATAGAAAATACATTATTGTATACGTTATCACTCACTCACTAACTCACTCACTCATTCACTCACTCATTCACTCTATCTATCTATCTATCTATCTATCTATCTATCTATCTATCTATCTTGTTTTGTGCAGGGGTGGGTTCTAAAAGTTTTTACTACCGGTTCTGTGGGAGTGGCTTATTTTGTGGGCGTGGCTTTGGGGTAATGTGACTGCATGGGCGTGGCCAACTTTTTTTTTTTTTACTTTTAAAAGCATTTTTTCTACAACCTTAAGAGGTTGTAGAATATTTACTCTGACAATCAAGCAACTCAGCTGGGATTGCCAGAGGCTTTTAAAGGCATTTTTTTTTCCTACAACCTCTTCAGCCCAAAGAGGTTGTAGAAAAAATGCTTTTAAAAGCCTCTGATGATCCCAGCTGAGCCGCACAATCATCAGGCTTTTTTTTTTTTTAACTTTTAAAAGCATTTTTTTGGCAGAAGAGGTTGTAAAAAAAACTGCTTTTAAAGGTTAAAAAAAAAAGCCTCTGATGAGGTGGATGGGGTAAGTGAGCAGCGACCGGGAAGGGAACTGGTTCGGGGGCGTGGCCAGCCAATGTTATTACCGGTTCTTTGAACTACTACAAATTTTTACTACTGGTTCTAGCTAACCGGTGCGAACTGGGAGTAACCCACCAAAATGGGTTATAGAATAGCAGTTTAGGTAGACAAAAAAGGAAGAATAACTGCTCCTTAAAATGCCAATTAACCTGTAAATATTGATTTCGGGTTTTTCTCCTGCTGCAGCTTAACCTCTTCTTCTCTTCCTTCTTTTTTCTTCTGATTTCTGTCTGGGTCTTAAAACAGAAACCAAAAAAGGCAGCACTGAAATTATGGATGTATGGCCCATGCTTTTTCCAAAGGAAGCTGCATGATCACAAAACTGTAGCTGAGGATAATTATATTTCTGGGGTATGGTTTATCTATCATTGTGTATAGTATAGCATCATATAGTAATAAACTGGTAATTTACCAATTGGTGAAATGACATAAAGATATTTTTATATAAATCCAGAATATAGGAGTAGGAGAAGTTCCCAAAGAGACTGATTTTAACACTTCATATATTTCAAAAAGCAATTAAAGAAAATCTTGGTCTTCACAAGTCAAGAAAACTCCAGGATCTTGGACAGGGGCAAATGCCTGAGTACTAGACCAGGAATCTCCAAACTTGACAATTTAAGACTGGCTGAGTTGAAGTTCACAAGTCTGAAAGTTGCCAACTTTTGCACTGGATCATTGAAGTTTGATTATGATTTTAGTAGACCATGTGCCTTTAAGAAGGATCACTTTAAGAAGATTGTCTTATACTGCTGTGTAGTTCATGGTCACTACAAGATATTGTTAGAGTTGATGTCTGAAATGGAAAGTAGGATCATCAGGGATATATATTAATAGCCCACAAAAACTCTTCTGTAGGCTATTAATATGATAAAAATATTCAGATACATTGAAGGTTGTCATCAGGAAGACAGTGTGAACTTGTTCTCTGTCTTCCTAAGGGGCAAGGGTAGGACAAATGGATTGAAACTGTAGGTAAATGCAAGTAGTGTCAGGAATTACCTGACAGTAAGAACTGTCACACAATGAAATACATTGCCTTATCAAGTGTCATGTTTCCTTTCACTGAAAGATTTCAGAGATAGGTTGGACAGCCATCTCTCAAAAATGCTTCAGCAGATCCTGCAAGTGGGGTTGTGGTAGTTGAACCAAATGACCTCCAAGATTGTTTCCAGTGCTAATTCAATAACAGGAACAAATAAGAACTTTCCTTAAAAGTTAGATGCCGTGCAGCTTGACAACTTTTATTATTTTTTTAGGGGATCCAATCCGGGTCGGTCACCAGGACCAGAGTTTTAATCTTCCAAGCTTTCAGACTTGTGATGGAGCCAATCCTCAGGGAACTTCTCTCTAGCAGAGGGTGTGCTTTGGGCTGTTCTCTGTGTGGTATTTATATGGTGCCTGTTGTGTGTGACTTTTTAGATGTTGATTAGGGTGTTGGTGGCTGGCTATTAAGTCGTTGGTCCTTATTTGTTTGTGCTGCCCAACCCTTGCTTGAGTACTTGATAAACTGGTGATAAATCAGCACTCCTGTTGACTGAGGAGGGGACCTTTCCCAGGCTTCAATCACTTCCCTGGCTGTTTTTGTGCCTGCTCGTCCAACAATCTTAGTAGCTGCAAAATTGAATGTAAGTCCTTGTTCATTACTGTGTTCATTGCAGTGTTCTTTCTTTTCTTTTCTTTTTTTAATTTGCTGAGCTTCTTACCCAGAGATGAGACCACAAGCAGATCCATGGTTTGCAGGATGACTGGGCAGAATTGAAGGCCATGACCATTGAATGGGTCAATATTCATAACCTAAGTTTTTGTTAATAGTTACACATCAAATTGAGTGAGGTGCCACAGGATGTAGTCCTGAGCACTGAGCTTAACATTTTTATTAATGATTATTTTACTTTATGATTATTAATGATTTATTAATTTCCAGACTGTACTCTGGACATTAATAAATTTAACTTATTAATTAAATTAGACCAATGTATTAATTAAATTTGAGCCTTGGTGGCGCAGTGGACTAAACTGTTGTTAAAGTAGCACTTAGCTGCCAGCTGCCTGCAATTACTGCGAGTTCAATTCTCACCAGGCTCAAGGTTGACTCAGCCTTCCATCCTTCCGAGGTAGGTAAAATGAGGACCTGGTTTGTGGGGGCAATAAGCTGACTTTGTATAAAAAAGAACACCGCTGGGGGGGCGGGGGCAAAGCCCTACTAAGCAGGTATATACAAAAGTATGAAGGCTATTGCTTAACGCATTGTAAGCCGCCCTGAGTCTCCGGAGAAGGGCGGCATATAAATTGAACTAATAAAATAAATAAATAAATAAATAAATAAATAAATAAATAAATAAATAAATAAATAAATAAATAAATAAATAAATTTAAAAACTAGATATACCCAATTGGGTATACTGGGTATATCTAGTCTAGTGGAAAAAAAGGACTGGGGTGACATAATAGAAACAATGGATGTAAATTAATCAAGGAGAGAAGCAACCCAGAACTAAGGAATAATTTCCTGACTGTGAGAACAGTTAACTTCGGCTTGCCACCAGAAGTTGTGTTTGCTCCATCACTGGGGTTTTTTAAGAAAACATTGGACAACCAAGAAAGGTCTTAAAATGAGGCAAAACTCATTTAACAATAGATGTTAGATAGATAGATAGATAGATAGATAGATAGATAGATAGATAGAGATAGATAGATAGATAGATAGATAGATAGATAGATAGATAGATAGATAGATAGATAGATATGGATGGATGATAGACAGACAGACAGATGAGAGAGAGAGAGAGAGAGGGAGGGAGGGAGAGAGGGAGGGAGAGAGAATTTCTTTTTTCTGGCCTGATGTGATGAAGAAGTGAATGTGACATGCCCTTGTATCTTATTTCATAAAAAGGAAGTGTCTGAGCTGTGATTCAAGAAGGCTTTTGAAAGCTTATTTCTCAATCAATAGCAGCAATCAGACTTTTCCAGAAACCTTGTCCACTAGTATGAATCAGCTTTAACAATGTGTGTCTGTAGGAGAGTCCTTTATCCCTTTCAAGATGCATTCTGAAGGTATGAAAGTCAGTTAGAAGTGGATGACAGTTCAGGTCTTCATAGATACAGATAAACATACTCAAAAAAAAATATTAAAAGTATTTTATGTTATATAAGTCTGGTTCAGAATAGTAAGAAATAATTGCATGATGAATTTAGAATGCTAACTAGCATGCCATAGGAGAGGACAGAGGGAGCTGTATTTCAGTCACTGACCAATAAAAATGCAATCAATAAAATGAGCAACACAAAGATATCCCTTAAGAATGGGAACTATTCACAACCATTTGTGGCTGAAACTTACACATCATGTAGGAATACTGTGCTAGAAATCCAATAAACTCTAAACTCTAGTTGTAAATCTAAATGTGTCTTGATTTTACAAGGCATTTCTTAGGTTTAGGAAACAGTGTGATTCTCTGATTTCCATCCCCTGCAAGAGAAAACTATTATTCAAAGTGAGATCAAGACAGGAATGTTGTACTGTGAACAGGGCTGGATTTAGATGAAAAGAGGCCCTAGGCTATTCCACTTATGAGGCCCTTTCACCTATAGTGAAAGTGTAATTTTAATTTTGCTAACAATTTGAATGTAGGCCCCTCTTGATCTTGAGGCCCTAGTTAGCCTATAGGAAAATCCGGCCCTGATTGTGAAATGTTTCTCAACCTTGGCCAGTTGAAGACATGTGGACTTCAACTCCCACAATTCCTCAGCATGGCTGGCTGGGGAATTCTGGGAGTTGAAGTCCACACATTTTAAAGTGGTCACGGTTGAGAAACACTGCTCTCTTAGCCAATAGTTCCAGCCAGGTGGTCATGTTGCCGTTCAGCATCCCAATTCCATTCTCCCTCACCTCCCCAATTTTCTATTTCCCTTCCTTAAACTTGGTCCGTATTCTGTAGTCACTGTGCATGCTCAAATGCCATTGTCCCTAGTGTCCAGATCCTAGTAGAAGACCTAAAGCGTTTTTGTCAAGTATTTGCAAGCCATTGGCACATGTGTCATGTAGACACCAGTGGAGGCAGAGAGTATCTCCACCCCTATGTGGAAAGGAGGGGCTTACCCTGAGTATAAAACCCCCTCCAACCTTTTCCATCTCTCTCTCTCTCTCTCTCTCTCTCTCTCTCTCTCTCTCTCGCTCTCTCTCTCTCTCTCTCACACACACACACACACACACACACACACACACACACACACACTTCTTGTGTTTGTTCCTCATGAGACTTGATCTCTGTTGTACATAGTTAATATGATTTATTATATGAATAAATACGTTTAAGACATTTATTCATGCATCCGCCTCTGAACTCTTCTATGCTCCTGGGTGTTTCTATGATCCCAACTCCACAGTTTTGTTATTTCTCAGGGCTAATGAGAAGGATACCTCCAAAATAAGGCATCAATATTTGCACTCTAGATAAAACTGCTCAGCGTTCTCACCTCTCCGCCCTCTATTTCTTCTTTTTCTCCTTGGCCTTTGAACATGATGCAAGTCCTACTGACCGGCTATACTTCCTCACATTTACCTAAAAAGCTTCAGGGGGGTCTTTGGGATTCTTGCTTGACTAGCAAATCCAAATCAGAGCAAGCTCTGAACTTTGATTTTTGCGCTGTTGAAAAAGCATCTTTTCCATATCAGGGGGAGATATCCTGAGGGCTTAGAAGAAAAGCTGAAGTTTGCAAAGTAACAGAAACAATAAAAGACTATTGAATAAAGCTGGCCATCATTCCACCTGTATTACTTATACATGAATGATCTCCCTTTGGAGCTTTCTAACTTTATTTTTCCAAATCGCTGTGGAAAATAAAATTGTCTGGGTTTTTCAGATGGAATCAGATCAAAGTCCATTCAGTCCAGTCAGATCAACGATAACCACACTCCCCACCAGTCTATTTTGTTAGGAAAACCAGGTAATTATCAACCAACTTTTTTTTTAAAAAAAAAAAGTTGTTTTATTGCATAGATGCATTTTGACATTTGCTGCAGAAACCAATCCAGAAGACCAGGTCAAAAGTACTTGATGCATTTTGAGAATTGAAATTAATTTGTATACATACCTTTTTATTCTAAGACCTTTCATTATCCAAATTAGGTAACATTATCAGTGCTAGACATTTAGCATTGGTGATGTGACCTAGTTGGGTAATGAAACATCTGCAAGAAAATAAGGAAGCTCAGAGAACACCAAGGATCCTTCATTTCAACCTGAACTACAAATATTCTCCTTTAGTGATATTTATTTGACCATACTGAATATTTTAGGGTAATTCATGTACAATAAATTACTTGACATTATAGTACATTAACATTACAGTACAGTATATTAACTGTGATAAAATTATCACCTGAACCTGTTTAAAAAAATAAAAATAAAATCAATAAAAATCATTTATTAAATAGGATATTGAAGAATCTGCTATCCACCACACTGTACTTCTGTACACTGATCAAGCCAGTCCAGAAATCAGAAAATTCCTGATGATAGCATCAGAGCGACATCTCTGGGATTTTAAAAACGGTCTAGATGCCAACAATTTTTTGGCTCCAGAAGAGGAGAAGCAAAAGAAGAAGAAGAAACTTGAGCCAGCTAAATTTCACAAAAAGAAAAAGAGTGGTGTGATCCCCCTATCCCCCTATCATTCCTATCCTCCTCCACTCATAGCAAAGGTACCCTGATCTCTTATAAAAACAGAGTAAGGACTTTAATGGAGAACTTGATGCTGCCATCCAGAGTCTCTCTGTAGATGAGGTGACAGGCTACTCGGAGTTGGCAAGGGAGGAGCCACAGAGATGAATGCAGGAAATCTTTCTGCCTAGGATGCACTTGGAGACAGGATGATGGATTGTAGCCAAATCCATTCAGTCGTCCCCTTGCATAATTGCTTTCTGATATTCCATGCCACAACATTATTGCCAGCTCCACACCTCAACTATATTACTTCACTCATAAAAGCCACCAAGCATTTGATGCTTGTGGGCATCTCATCCAGATCTGGGTCTCAGGTCAGTCGCTTTGAAAACAGTGTGGCTGTTTCCAAACAACGTAGAAAGGGGGAATTTGGAATACATGGGAGAAAGTCTGCTGCAGAAGATTTTAAGGCTGAGAAGAAATTATGTTAATTATTTAAATGTCTTTGGAGATTCTCAGTCATCCAGGTCAGGGTTGTCCCAAAGATGCTTTTTCAAAAGGCAACTGGACGTTCTTTGTTTTGCTTCTCATACAAGAAGCTTCTTCATGTCAAACTGTAGATCACATCAGGATCATCTGCAACTTGAGGGCATATTCAGGTCCAATATCTGATTTATTTCATATAAACAATGCTGCACCTCAATGTTTAGATGGCCTAGAGGCTGGTATCTGAACCTAGATGTTTTTAACGTTTATACTCTATTGCCCTATTAAATAGGTGAAATGTTAATATATATCGCCAGTTCAAGTATGATATGCCATACATTAAATAAATAAATAATGCCCATTAGATATATGTGACATGTGAATGAGAAAACTGCCCCGGGTGACAATAACCCTAAGGCGACCTTCTTCAACATGGCAGATGCCACCAGCATAAAACCACCATTCCCATTATCTCTAGCCAAAGTAAACCAATACATCTGGACCATCCTTATGCTCTTCAGTTGCGTGTATTTGTGCTTCCAGGAATTCCAAAATTACTGCTTTCAAAGATAAGGCATAAAAGGTAAGAAAGGAGCTATGATCCTTGAGCGCTTCTGTCCTTCTTAAGACAAATAATGATGGACAATGTCTCTCTAAAGCAGGGGTCCCCCACCCCTTCTCCATGGACAGGCATGTCTGTGGCATGTCAGCAACCAGGCCATGCAAACAAGCGAAGTGAATTCATGGGATGCAGATAGCATGCAAAGCACGGCCCCTCGGGTCCACAGAAAAACCTTTCTCCATGGAATCAGTCCCTGGTGCCCAAAAGGTTTGTGGCCGCTGCTCTCGGGGATGGCATTCATTTCCCCCATTCTTTCTTTTTGGCAGATGGGTTGATGAATGCAACCATCACGAAGAGCAAATGCTGGAGGTTCTCTCTGCCTCAGGAAAAACATCTTGAGAAGTTCCCGGTGGAGACAGAAATTTATTTACAATGTTGCCCAAATCAAGTTCTAACATCCTCGGGTCACCATTGTTGTTGTATCTACCATCTTCACCTCAAGGCTTCACTGGCATTCTGCCATCAGTTGGGGGAGGAGAGGAAATAGGCAATTGGCATGTAAGGCTGCAAATGGGATCCATAGGGAGGGGGCATGACAGGCTTGATGGAAACCAGAGGTGTTAAGAGCCAGCCTGTTCCAGGCTTCAAGGCCATGAACCCTGGGAAAGGAATGTGGATTGCATTGAACATCCAAGCAGTTCCTGAAACACCTATACAGCATGACAGCATGGAAACGGCAATGGTCGCATTGGTTGCATTGGTCGATGATCTCTGGAGGGCTCGGGACAGGGGTTGTTCCTCTGTCCTGGTCTTATTAGACCTCTCAGCGGCTTTTGATACCATCGACCATGGTATCATGCTGCGCCGGTTGGAGGGGCTAGGAGTGGGGGGCACTGTGTTGCGTTGGTTCTCCTCCTTCCTTTCTAACTGTACCCAGTCTGTGTTGGCAGGGGGGCAGAAATTGACCCCGAGGCGCCTAGTTTGTGGGGTGCCGCAAGGGTCGGTCCTCTCGCCCCTCCTGTTCAACATTTATTTGAAGCCGCTGGGCAAGATCATCTGTGGCTTTGGGGTGGATTTCCATCAGTACGCTGATAATACTCAGCTGTACATTTCCACCCCGGGCCACTCCAATGATGCCCTTGACGTGATGACCCGGTACCTGGAGGCCGTACGGATCTGGATGAGGAGAAACAAATTCAGATTCAACCCCTCCAAGACCAAGTGGCTATGGTTTCCGGCGCCCCAATATAACCAACTGATACCATCGCTGGCTAATGGGGGTGAGACCTTGACCCCCTCAGAGAGGGTTCGCAACTTGGGTGTCCTCTTGGACTCATAGCTGGCCCTAGAAGACCATTTGACAGCTGTGGCCAGAGGGGCTTTTTATCAGGTTCGCCTGATCTACTAGTTGCATCCCTTTCTGGACCGGGACTCCTTGCACACAGTCACTCATGCCCTTGTCACCTCCCGTCTGGACTACTGTAACACTCTCTACATGGGGCTCCCCTTGAAGAGCACCCGGAGGCTCCAGCTGGTCCAGAATGCAGCCGCGCAGGTGATTATGGGAGGGACTCAACGCTCCCATGTAACACCGCTCTTGTGTGAGCTGCACTGCTCCCAGTGGTCTTCCGGGTGTGATTCAAGGTGTTGGTTGCCATCTTTAAAGCGCTTCATGGCTTAGGACCTGGGTACTTACAAGACCGCCTTCTGCCACCAATAGCCTCCCATTGACCAGTACACTTCCACAGAGAGGGATTCCTCAGGGTGCCGTCGATCAAACAATGTCGACTGGCAACCCCCAGGGGGAGAGCCTTCTCTGTGGGGGCACCTGCCCTCTGGAATGAGCTGCCCCTGGAGATTTGTAGGATCCCCGACCTTCGCACCTTTCGCCGCGCCCTCAAAATGTTATTGTTTCACCAAGCACGGCTGGCCTAAATGCTATTTTAATGGGTGGTTTCTATTTTAGCTCTTTCGGCCAAATTATTTAATATTCTTAAATTGTCTTTTAACTTTCGTATAGTTGTGGGTTTGATTTTTGGCTGAGTCCTTCGGGAGAAGGACGGTATAAAAATTTAATAAATAAATAAATAAATGACATTGGTTGAAGATGAGCTAGTTAGGGGGGAGGGTTGGGGAGAAGGGGAAAACTTTGTAGCCTTTTGCGTGGGAACTTTAGTTCTAGCCTGCTTTGTTTGTAATCGGTAATCCTTAGTAAAAGAGCCTATCTGTCAGCCTCATGATGATTGCTTGCTTTCGGCTGCCATTGTAATGGGAGGGGGAGGTATTGTGGGTGTTTGGAAGGGGGGAAGTGAGCTGGTGGAAATGTCTCGGAAAAGGGAGGAAAATTCTCACTGTCTTTTTAGCAGCTGCAGAGAGAGCTGATAACTGTCAAGGTCAACCGTTCCGTCATACCACATAGATGGGACCACCTAAAGAAGTGCCCCACATGACACTTTGGGGAGATGTGGATTGGACATTTTTTTTTTTTGAATCAAGTTTTATTGATTTTTCCCCCCACATCACCCGTATATTTTATAAACAGAGTATTGGCCATATCATATCTTATACAACTTATCGTATCTAAATATATTTTATTTAGTTACAATTTCTGCCAAAATCTTCTTTTTCCATGTTTTTTTGATCATATCTTAATATTTCTATGCTTATTTATATAAACAACATCTTCATTCACCCTCAAATTCTAATTTCTTTATTTTTACTCATATTTATTCTCCTTTATTTTTGGATAATTCATTCTTTATCCTAGTACATTTACATATGTTCGGGGTTGCCTTTCTTCCATTTCATCTTTTTTATTGTACAGCGATCTTTCTTCTCATTCTCTTCCATCTCCCTCCCTTTTTTCATCCTTCCTACTTTCTTCTTCCCTCCTCTCCTACTCCTTCACTACTTCCCCTTCCTTCTCCCCCTCCTCCTCTCTTTCTCCCTAACCTTTTCTCCTACTCTTATTTCCCCCCCTCCCTCACTCCCTCCCTCCCTCCCTCCCCTCTTCCCTTTCTTCCATTCCTCTCTCCCCTTCTTTCATCTCTCTCTATTGCTGTATTCATTTTCCATTTACTATTTTCCACTATGGTGTCCAGGCAACCCCGACTTTTCCTCCATTTATTAAATATATTTCTCATAATTCCCCTCATCTTTTTAATTATTATCAATGTTTTTCAACTTATTCCTTTTATCTTAAAGCCTTTGCTAAGTTAGCCTTCCAACCCTTAGTCTATTTTATCTTTAACAATATATTTCTTCTATTTTACTTCTTACTTATATTTCATTTCTTCTTACTTACTTCATTTACTAACATTTCAATTTTGTTCAATTTTACATTTCAATTTTTCATCACAATTTCAATTAATTCCTTTGTTGTTCTCCATCTTTAAGACATACTTCTTTATCATCCACTATTATTTCTCTCCAATCTGTACATCTTCAAACATCTTCAAAACATACAACCCATTCTGTCTTTCACATTGCATCTACTGATCTATTTTACATTAAACTGCATATTTCTTCTTTTTTGCTTCTTACCCACATTTCATTTCATCCTTATTTATATCCCTTTTACAATAATCTATATATTTCTTCTAAATTACTTTTTACATACAATTTCTACTACTAATATTCTTCTCATAAATCAGCATACTAATATTTTAATTTCCTTTCTGCCTTTTAACCATTTTCTTTTAATCTCTCCACAATTCCCATTCTTGATATTTTCCTCCCTTTCTTCCATTCTCTTATCTTCTTCTTCTCCTTTTTCTTATATCTCCCTTTCTGCCCCCTTTCTCTAATTTTTACTCTTTTAATTTTCCCTCTCAATATTTCCCCATTTCCTTCTCTCCTCTTCTTTTTTGAGAGATATTCCCTCTTATCCATTTTTATTCTATCACTGTCAATCCCAGTGTAATCATCGGTATCTTTATTTTCAATTATTTCCTTTTCAATATTGTCTTCTTGTTTCTCTTGTTTCTCTTTTTTTTTTTAAAAAAAAAAAGCTTTTATTTTGAAAACATTTAAAACAAGACACAAACACGCAACATTTATATACATATCACTTTTCCCTACAGCTACTTCAAAGTGATCCTTTCTTACTATTTGCATCTATTTACACATATTTTAACTTTATCTTATTCAACAATTTATTTTCCATCATTCTTTCTTTCATCTAGATTGTACTTTGATCTTCAGCATTTTTTCTCCTCTCTCTCCTTTATTCCTCTTTCTCATTTTTCCTATTCTCCAACGATTCATACCACCTACACCACACTTTGTAATATTCTCTATCCTCTTTCTCCTTGAGTTCTTTTGTTAATTTGTCCATCTCTGCACACTCTTAAGATTTTCCTAATTAAATCTTCTTCTGATGGTAAGTTTTCCTTCTTCCAATTTTACGCATAGACTATGTGGGCTGCTGTCAGTATATGTAATATTAAATAATATATTTCCTTAGTATAGATTTATATGGAAATCCCTAGTAGAAACTGCTCAGGTTCTCCCTTTATTGAATTCTGAAATATTTTCTCTATCCACTTTTTAACTTTTGCCTAGAATTTCTTCGCCGCTGGGCAGGTCCATCAAAGATGATAATAAGTTCCATAATTATTCTTACATTTCCAACATTTCGATGAATTACTAGGGAACATTTTCGCTATTCTAGCTGGTGGAAAGTGCCATCTATGAAACATTTTCATCTGGTTTTCCTTGTCTCTCATTCATATTTTCTCTTTCCTTTTTTTTTTTTTTTTTTGCATTCTAACCAACCCTCCACTTTTTATTTCCTTTAAACGCTTCTCTTATCTTTTGAAATATCTCCCTTAATTCTTTATACTCCTCCTCCCAGTTCTCCATGTTATCAATTTAAAGGGCAAAGATTTTTAAATTTATTATTTTCATTTGCATATAGTTCAAATTCAAGTCCTTATAATGTCTCTTTTTTTCTTTTTTCTTTCCAAATAATATCCAATTCAAATATTCATTTGAATCATTCCAGTTCCAGTCTTTGTTCTTTCCACTTCTTTTGAAATCGTGCTCCAGCTGTTTAAACAAACACTCCTCCAGTATTTTCTCACAATGGTCTACATAAACTTAATGCGATGCTTTCTTTTCACCAGTAGATGTCTCTCTCCAATTCACAAATCTCCCGACAACGAAGTATCCATTTTAAATCCACAAAAATAATTACTTCCTCTTCTCCAAATTAAATCATTTTGTTGTTTAAAGAATACTTCTCTGTTTCTTTTTCTTATCTTATTTTTAATTTCTTCCAAGTCCAGTTTTAAATCCAGGTGGAAGGTTCCTTTTAGGGCTTTAGTTTTAAAGTTCCTCTCTTTTTTTTCCCCACTTAAATTCCTGAGTGCCAATTAGCCGCTAATTATGCGTTGGGACTTCTTTCAAGCCTTAATTTTTTTTTCTTCTTACCTGTGAGTTGGCCAATCACACACCCGGTAACAATACTCTGTTCGTGGATTGGATATTCAACCTGGGACTATGGGGGGAAGGATTTGGGGGATGCTTTCAATATGTAATTTTTGCGCCTATTGCCTCAGACTTTGCTTTTCTTTCACTGCATTCAGTTCATAGGCAGTAAAAGTACCTTTCTCTACAAACATGGAGTTGGGATTTTTCTTTCTTGAATTTTGAATGGAGGCAAGCCTGACACTATCACTTCAAATGGAGCCGAGGCAGGGGTGAAATGCTCCCGGTTCGGACCGGATCACCCGATCCGGTAGCAATGGCGGCAGGTGGTTTGGAGAACCAGTAGCAAAAATCCCTGCCCCCCCCACACCACCACCACCATGCCCAGCTGAACCGCATGATCATCAGAGGCTTTTTTTTTTCCTTTAAAAGCATTTTTTTCTGCAACCTCTTGGCTGAAGAGGTGGTTAAAAAATGCTTTGAGAAGTCTCTGACGATCCCAGCTGAGTTGCCTGATCGGCAGAGGCTTTTCAAAGCATTAGAAAAAATGCTTTGAAAAGTTTTTTTAAAAAAGTTGGCCACGCCCACCCAGTCACATTACCCCCACCACCACCAAGCCATGCCCACAGAACCTGTAGTAACAAATTTTACATTTCACCCCTGAGCCCCTGAGGGTCTTTCTTTGCTAGGAACCTAGCTGGGGCAAACCTGACAATTGTATTGTGAGTAAGACCCAGATCGTGTCTGCAAAGAACTCTGTCATATCTCCAGGCAAACACAAAACCACTTCAGATGTTCTTCCTCTGAAATCAAGGATATTGATAAGAACAGCAATATGCAAGTTTCACTCTGGGAGCTGCGTAAGGAAAGTCTCAGTAAAAATGTCAAGGCAAATTGTGGCTCCTGTGAGACAAAAAAGCAAACACACTGGCGGTGTGAGAATTAAGGCGGAGAAAGATGTGGGGATTGTTAATGAAGCCCCTCCTCCCATTTAACCAAAGCAGACCCTCTCTTGCTTTTTTGGAAAACCTGAATTCAGAAGGCATAAAGTATTGCAATCCTTTCCCTTCTTTTCAGTACATGCTGAGCATTGTGCCAGGTGAGGAATTATTCAGAAAGGCATTGGAAATGCAATACAATATCGTAAATCCATGATACGGCTCCATATGCATTCCTTTGAAGTCACACTACTGAAAAAAGGAAGACTCAGGAGCAGAGAAGGACACAGAGAAAAGAAAAATCATCGAAGGAACAGCAGCCTCTTTTTCCTGAAGAAATATTGCAGCAATTGAAACTCTTCTGCTCCCACAGAAGGAAAATCTTATAAAATGGAAAGCTGTAAATTTATGATTGCCAAGCTTGGTTTCATGGAATCTTTGGCCTAAACTTAGCAGTTCATCTGTGATCCATGTTGACTTGATGTTGGGCCACTGAGTTGCCTTCTCTGAAAATTGGCTTAGCAGAATTTCTAAGCTTTGAGATGGCAGAGCTGGGCTTCTGGGGCTTTGGTGGCAAGTCGTTTCCTCATTGGTGGAAAAACCTGCCAATTCCCAGTCTGACTCTTTGGTTCTCTGTCCTCTTAGCAGCTCGTAGGTCAGCATCGTGCCATGATCCCCTTGTACCAGGCTTCAAAGCCATCCCTCTGTTCTACTGAAAGGGATTTCTTCCTCTATGGAAGGATTATTGTAACAAGGATGAAGGCTGAAAGTGGACATGCGTGACCAAACAGAGCCTTGATAGTACAGTGGTTTAGTGAACCCTGTTATTAACACAGCTGCCTGCAATTTCTGCTGGTTCGAAACTCTCCAAGGCTCAAGGTTGACTCAGCCTTCCATCCTTTCTAAGGTAGGTGAAATGAGGACCCAGTTTGTGGGGGCAATAAGCTGACTTTGTATAAAAAATATACAAAAGAATGAAGGCTATTGCTTAACGCATTGTAAGCCGCCCTGAGTCTCCGGAGAAGGGCGGCATATAAATCAAATTTAAAAAAAAAAAAAAAAAAAAAACAGACATCCAGATCATTTCACTTTTTTAAAAAAATCTTGCCATTATCCAAATCACTTTCTACTTCTCAAGGGATAGAATAAAGGACCTTGGAGATCTTCTAGTCCAACCCCCAGGTGATCCTATACCATTCCAGGCAAGTGGTTGTCCATTTTCTTCTTAAAAACCTCCGGTAATGGAGCACCCACAACCTCTGAAGGCAAGCTGTTCCATTGATAGATGGTTCTTGCTGTCAGGAAATTTCTCCTTAGTTCCAGGTTGCTTCTCTACTTGATGAGTTTCCATCCATTGCTTTTCATCTTGCCTTCTGGTGCTTTGTAGAACAGGTTGACCCCTTCTTCTTTGTGGCAGCCCCTCAGATACTGAAACACTACTTTTATGCCACTCCTTTCATTAAACTAGACATACCCAATTCCTGCAACTGTTCTTCATATGTTTTAGCCTCCAGCCTTCCATCAGCCTCCATCCATACATCAGACATGAAGAGCAGACACCTCGTTTAGCAGAGAAGCTACTAGATTCATCCTTTTTTTTCCCCTTCTCTGATAGAACCATCAGAAATCCCCAACAGATGTTGTGACAGAGCCAGTCCTCAGATTCCCCAATTTAATAGAGATTCTTCTGTCTGTTTCCTTTTTTCATTCTTGGAGCTCTCAAGCATCTTGTTTGCCTGCTTCTAAAGGTGCCCTGAAAAGAGACTGGCTCCCAAGCCATTGATCCTGACACACAGATCTCCTTTGCCACAGAGTGGCAAAGATGTTCTCCTCAAAAAAACAAGCCTCTTTGCATTTATAGCACAAAATAACCATACAGAGAGTGGTGAGGACAACGGAGAGGATTATAGGAGGCTGGTTTCCAGTCATTCAGGATGCTGCCTACAAGCACTTTGTGCATAGAGCTCGAAGCATCATGAAAGGCCCCACACACCCACTTTATGGTCTGTTTCTATTTCTCTGGGAGGAGATTTTGAGGTATCTCTAGCAAGACTACCAGATTCTGTAACGGCTTTGTTCTCTGTGACATTGACCTGTCCCCGTACCCACACACACACAAACACAGCCAGCCGAGGGTTAAGGAAACACTTTGGAACGCACCCAGGTCTTATCTCCCACTTGGCAGCAATAGACACACCATCTGCCAAGTGCCTTTATTTTCACAGTAAAACAGAAAGATAAATACTCAAGAGTCCAAATGTCCGACACTATAACTCTTTTTCTCAGCAGTTCCGGACGAGGCTTTAGTGACTATCCAAGGTTTGCTTTGTTCGTCATACGGATCCCTGACCACTACCCTCTATTATATAGTCTCTGGGGTGTGGTCCAGTGACTCAGTTCTAATCCCTAGCACGCCTCCTAAACTGCTGCAATCGTTTATCACGCCTTCGGAGGCGTGCGTCCAGGAATGATGTTTCTTCGTCACTCTGATCCGAACCAGCTGTCTCCCTACTAATCTCCTCTCCCTCGGCCAGCACCTGAGACAATGCCAGAGGGGAGGGGCCTGGAGAGGGAGGCCTGGCTGACTCCTCTTCCTCATGCTCTGAGCTTTCTTCCTCCGATGGGACAGGCTCAGAGGGCAGGGCCACAACAGACATCCATCTGGTAACCTCACAGGACACGTTTCTCTTGCCATGTGCATGTGTACATCCGAAGCAGGCTATGTTGTTTCTCCGTGTTATGTAATATATGTGAGTGCATGCATAATTTTGTATTATTTATTTATTTATCTATCTATCTATCTATCTATCTATCTATCTATCTATCTATCTATCTATTTATTTATTCTGTCATGGTTATGTAGTGTATATTGGAGGAGGTGACCCTTTGAGAGCTGTATGCAATAAAATTTCATTTTAATGTATGACGATTAGTTACATTCAAAGCGACAATAAAGTTATTGTAAGTCTAAGTCTAATGCCCCCTCCCCAAAATATTTCATCTTGTTCTTTGTGTGTGAAAAACTTGTAATTATTCAGTGAAGCACGGGAGCATGGAAAATCAGTAAATGTCTGGATTTCATCCAAACTGTACAGGTCGGCTTCTTGAGAGATCAGCTCTTTGCTCCTCTGCTGCTCATTTGCTGTGCAAGCCAAGCAGCTCAAAAAAAAAAAAATCCATTTGCAGACATCTGTTTGCTTCATTTTATTTATTGCATGCATATTCTGCCCAGTTGCCTTGCTAAAAAGGCTCTTTAAATATCAAGAACAAATAGGCAAGCACGTAAAAACGGGGCTATGTAATTAAACCTACCCCTCCACAGTTTTTATCTATTAAATCTCAGCTCTTTTGCAGTTATTTATGACCCAGAGCATCTTGACAGATAGCAAGACAGAACTGGGCCCAAGGCTAAAGGCAGTCTCGGCAAAGCTGTCCCTGATAGGTTTCTCCTGGCAGCCTAATCTGGTGCAGAGAAGAACCATTGGCCTCCCACCTGGATTGCAAGTTAAATTTCCCAGAATGCCCCTGTCGGGACGGTCACCTGCTGCACCAGTCAACGATCCCATTTGGCACATTCAACCAAAGAAACTCTCAGCTCTTTTAATTTACCAAGAAAGATCCATGTAGGCACAGCAGAAGCAAAGTCAGTTCTGGGATTTTCTCATGAAAATCCTCTGGGCCACCCACAGTTCATAGTTCACCAACTGGGTTCAGTCCTTTTGTTTTGGGAAAAGACTGTCTGTGCCACAAAAACATTTCACAACTTGGCCTTGGTGTCTAAACGTCTCGCTGGCAACAGAAGGCTCTCTTCCATTCTGGAGCTTCCCTCCCTCTTTAGGAATTTGCCCAGCCACCTCCTTTGCTCTTTGGTGAGCGCAACAGGTTCAACTATGGAATCAAGTCAAGTTTGACAGATGGAGCCGTGGGGAGGTAAGGGGCCAGGATAAGGGGGAATCGAAACTGCTCATCGTGCCATCCCGTGAAAGCCGCCGGCTTGGTCACACCATGGAATGCAACACCCTCCAGCCCACCAAGCCAGGGACAGGTGTCCAGGCAGGTGTCCAGGGGGAAAAGCGGGGAGAAGGTAAGAACTAACTAGATGCTTTGAATGCAAA
Source organism: Arizona elegans (assembly GCA_022577455.1). Lineage (NCBI taxonomy): Eukaryota > Metazoa > Chordata > Lepidosauria > Squamata > Colubridae > Arizona > Arizona elegans. Next base: position 103,701,733 of record JAKOOJ010000005.1, read on the forward strand.
AAACCAGATTTGGCTTTGCTATAAGCATAACCACTTGGCTTTAGTGTACTAATGATGGAGTTGAGAGTCTTTCTTTTCTAACTGACCAGGTTGGGATGGCTGACAGCCCCATAGAAATCATATATTGAGAGGGGGTGAGAATTTAAGATGACCACTGTCAAAAGGCAGCTTCCTGGACATGTGGGTGCCAATCGCAGTTAGAGAAATATTTCTCTTCCAAGGCAATGCCATTCTTTTCACAAGACAATTATCCCCTCTTAGAGCAAGTGCATTAAAAATGGAAGAGAATGTTTTAGGTAATGAAGTCAATAACACTTTTTAAATCCCTGATATACAACCAAAATAATTCCAGAATATAGGTTCACCTGCCCCTAACACACCTGCAAGTCCCTCGGACTGGAAGGTGATCAAACCAGATCCTGAAGATGAAGCTCAAATACTTTGGCCACCTAATGAGCAGGAAGGACTCCCTGGAGAAGAGCCTAATGCTGGGAACAATGGAGGGCAAAAGAAGAAGGGGACGGCAGAGAAGGAGGTGGATGGATGGAGTCACTGAAGCAGTCGGCGTGAGCTTAAATGGTCTCCGGAGGATGGTAGAGGACAGGAAGGCCTGGAGGAAAGTTGTCCATGGAGTCACAATGGGTCAGACACGACTTTGCAACTAACAACAACAATAAACACACCAATTAAATTTGCCACCACTTATTGAGATGTGTCCCCACCGAGAGACACAGGAGCTAACATTTACTAATTAGCAAGGTTAAACAATATGCTCCCTTGTCTTCCAGGGCATATGAAGGATATTTAATGAGTCCATTCTTCAAAAACATTGTTTACAATGTTTGAGGCACCTACTACAACAATCTAAGATGGCTGGACACTCATTAAGGTTGTGGACCCTTCAAAGCTGATTCAGAAGTAGCGGTTTGGATCCCATTTTTTTATACATTAAAATAATCTGGATTCCTACTCAGCGTCTCCTTTACATCAATCTTGTTTTCCAGGGAGCTTGTAGTCATGTGCATGTAGCTGTCTTGATAACAGCATTGAAGGAGTTTGCCTTTGCTGATTTGGAGGGGATAATCCCTCACCTCTAGGCAGATTAAGTGACAAACTGCTATTGATTACGCTGGCTGGTGTTGATGGGATATGTAATCCAAAACGTCTAAGAGCAGCAGGTTGCCCACCAGCAAGCAAATGCTTTGTGTGCAGAACTGAGAATTACCTGTTTATTTATTGATTGATTTAGTACACCACTTGATAAGTAAGGCGAACATGGCTGAAAAAAGACATAGAGTTGGAGGGTTCTCAGATCTATTTTACAGATTCTGCTCCCTTGGTTCTTCTCGTTTCCACTCCTCTGCTTATTGACTAGCATCAATCCATTGCTCCATTCCATAAATTGTCCCACTCAGAAATGTTTCAACTTGGCCTGATTCCACTTCTTGCTAGAAAGGGCATTATTAAAGTTGGATGTTGTCCATTTGTTGTGTCTCATTGCCATACGAAAAGTGATTGGAAAGATGTAACTACTGGGTCATGTTCCAGGGAAAGCCAGGAGTTGATATGGGCACTGTATTGCTTGCAAATCCCATAGGGATTCCCCCCACTCTACTGTGCATCTGTGTGCCTTGAATTAAATAAGAGCACCAAAACTCACAAGATGAGAGTGTTCTCACCAGAAATGATGACCAGAATCAGAAGATAAGGGGCGAGAAGACCAACACCAGTGAAAACATTAAATGTTGAAACATGAGCGATTTGATAATCTTGCAAGTTTTTGGCAATTTTTTTTTTCCTTGGTAGTGGAGGTGATGATAATAGATGAACATGCAAAAATCATTTACGGCATCTGATGCCTGAAAAAAGTGCCAACTCCTGTTACATCCATTAATCATATCATACTCTCATGAAGACTGCAATTTTTTCGGAAGGGGGTCAGAGAAGACTCGAAACTGAAACTAAGGGTTTTTTTGGGTGGGGAAGAGCAGTTAAGATTAACAAAATACCTGAGCTGCAAAATTGAAGTAGAAGTAGCAGCTCTCTCATTTCATTGGTCCTGTGGCTTAGGGAGACGAGCAGAACCCCTCATCAAAATAGACATGGTCCATCTCATCTATGTATGCCCACTTCTTCCCAACTCCTATTGATGCCCAACAACAAAACACATGGGCCTGGTGGCTCAGCAGATTAAAAGCATTGTGATTAACACCAGCTGTCTGCAATTACTGTAAGTTCGAATCTTACCAGGCTCAAGGTTGACTCAGCCTTCCATTCTTTCTAAGGCAGGTAAATTGAGGACCCAGTTTGTGAGGGCAATAAGCTGACTTTGTATAAATATACAAAAGGATGAAGGCTATTGCTTAACGCATTGTAAGCCGCCCTCAGTCTCCGGAGAAGGGTAGCATATAAATCAATTTTTTTAAAAAAAACCACATGTTGTGATGTCACAGTGCAAATTCCACCCCTTGTGCAGAAATCACCTGCAAATTAAGAAGGAGCAGAAGGCGTATTGTGACACCATAATGCACGTTTTATCATTTTCAATGTTTCTTCTAAACTAATGTTGCAGGACAAGTTCTTCTAGACATTTAAGGCAACAAATACCCTAAATTCTAGTTCTGAAGAAGAACTGAAGAAGCTTCTTGGATGAGAAGCAACACATTTTCAAGGAAAAAGCCAAGAAAGTCCAGTTGCCTTTTGGAAAATCACCCTTGGGACAACCAGGACGACGGAGATTCTCCGTAGATGTTTTGAAAAGGCTTTAATTTGAACCAATGGAGGACTCTAAAAGCATAACAGGGATTCAACTTTCCTGCTTTTGGAGAAAGAAGGCAGTTGGGTGGATCATAAGAGCTTGGAAAGGAATATTTATTTATTTATTTATTTAGTCGCATTTCTATGCGACTAAATAAGGGACTCTGGACGGCTTACAACAGAGAATAAAACAATGCAACAATATCCCATACAAAAGTTAAAAGAAGACATTAAAACATTAAAACATTAAAACACATACACTCCAATTTTGTGGCCGGGTCTCGCATGATCACTATAATGAGATCAATGGCCCCAGGCCTGCCGGAAGAGCCAGGTCTTCACTGCTTTCCAGAAGGCCAATAGGGTGGGGGCAGTCCAGACTTCAGGAGGTAATTGGTTCCAGAGAGCCAGGGCAGCCACAGAGAAGGCCCTTCCCCGCCAGGCGACATTGTTTAGCTGATGGGAGCCGGAGAAGACCGACTCTGTGGGATCTTAACGGTCGCTGAGAGCTATGTGGTAGAAGGCAGGTTCGAAGATAGCCTGGTCCTGAGCCATGTAGGGCTTTAAAGGTAATAACCAACACCTTGAATTGTGTCTGGAGACTGATAGGGAGCCAGTGCAGCTGGCGGAGAATTGGTGTAATGTGGGTGTATCTAGGTGCACTCACTATAACTGTCTTTAGAAGAACATATGACGGCTGTGGCCAGGGGGGCTTTCTAGCAGCTTCGCCTGATTCGCCAGTTGCAGCCCTTTCTGGATCGTGATGCCTTGCTCACGGTCACTCACACCCTTGTCACCTCCCGACTGGACTACTGCGATGTTCTCTACAGGGGGCTCCCCTTGAAAAGCACCCAGAGGCTCCAACTGGTCCAGAATGCGGCTGCGCGGGTGGTTATGGGCGCAACTCGTTGTGCCCACATGACACCTCTCCTGCACGAGCTGCACTGGCTCCCAGTGGTCTTCCTGGTGCGATTCAAGGTGTTGGTTACCACCTTTAAAGTGCTCCATGGCATTGGACCTGGGTACCTTCGGGACCGTCTTCTGCCACCAGTAGCCTCCCACCGGCCAGTCCGCTCCCACAGAGAGGGTCTCCTCAGGGTGCCATCGGCCAAATTATGTCGGCTGGTGACACCCAGGGGGAGGGCCTTCTCTGTGGGAGCCCCTGCCCTTTGGAATGAACTGCCCCGAGAAATGTGTAAGATCTCCGACCTCCGTATATTTCGCTGTGCCCTCAAAACCTTGTTGTTCTGCCAGGCTGGGCTATCAATGTAAAGATTTTAATTGGTTTTAAATGTGGGATTTTAAATTTGGGGGTTTTATAATTGAGCCAATCATTTAATAATTTTAATTATTTTTAAATTTTGTTTGTCTTTGTGCTTTTAATTAGGCTGTACACCGCTCTGAGTCCTTTGGGAGAAGGGTGGTATAGAAATAAAATTATTATTATTATTATTATTATTATTATTATTATTATTACTCATGTGGCTGCATTCTGGATCAACTGTAGTCTCTGAACACTTTTCATGGGTAGCCCCATGTAGAGCGTGTTGCAATAATCTAACCGTGAGGTGACAAGGGCATGAGTGACTGTGAGGAGAGCCGCCTGATCCAAGTAGGGTCACAATTGGTGCACCAGACGAACCTGTGCAAAGGTCCCCCTAGCTACAGCTGTCAGATGTTGTTCCAATCTCAGCTGTGAATCTAGAAGGACACCCAAATTGTGAGCCCGTTCTGAGGGGGGTACTTTCTCTCCCCCCAAGAACCAAGGATGGACAATCGACATAGTCTTTAGGGGGCAATACCCAGAGCCATTCAGTCTTGTCTGGGTTAAGTCTGTCTGGGTTAAGTCTGAGCCTCCCATCCAGATCCTCACAGCCTCCAGGCACCGGCACATCACTACCTACCATCTACCACCTCACTGAATTGATGAGGGGTGGAGATATACAGCTAGGTATCATCAGCATATTGCTGATATCCCACCCCATGTCGTCGGATGATTTCACCCAGTGGTTTCATGTAGATGTTAAATAAGAGGGGAGAGAGGACTGAGCCCTGAGGCACCCTGCAGATGAGGGGCCTAGGGGATGACCTCTGTCCTCCTACCAGCACTGACTGTGACTGACCAGAGAGATAGGAGACCCACCGCAATATGGTGCCTCCCACTCCCAGCTCTCTTAGTCGCCCCAGAAGGATACCATGGTCGATGATATCGAAAGCCACCAAGAGGTCAAGTAGCACCAAGATAGAGGAATGACCCCTGTCTCAGGCTCGCCAGAGATAATCCATCAGTGTGACCAAAGCAGTTTCCGTGCTGTAGCCAGGTCTGAAGCTGGACTGAAAAGGGTCCAGATAATCCGTTTCATCCAATGACCACAGGAGCTGAAGTGCCACCACTTTCTCTACAACCTTTCCCACAAAGGGTAGGTTGGAGACTGGATGAAAGTTTTTTAATTCTGCTAGGTCCAGGGAAGGCTTCTTGAGGAGGGTCCTTACAACCGCTTCCTTCAATGGCTGCAGGAAGGACCCCTCCCTCAAGGATGCGTTAACTAAAGCCTGGAGCCAGCCTCGTGTCACCTCCTTGCTGGCCAAAACCAGCCAGGAGGGGCATGGGTCCAACAAGCAAGTGGAGGAACTCATCACCCCTACAGCCTTGTCCACTTCCTCAGGAGTCACTGGCTCAAACTCATCCCACACAATAGGACTAAGACCCACCCCCATCATCTCTGTCAGAATTGCCCTATCAGAGTCCAGGTCCATCTGAATCTGAGCGATTTTATCCAACAGAAACTGCACAAATTCCTCAGCTCTACCCTGCAAGGGCTCTTCTACCCCCCCTACATCAAGGAGGGAGTGTGTAACCCTAAATAGGGTGGCTGGGAGCAAATCAGCGGATGCAATAAGTGCGGAAAAATGTGAACATTTTGCCGCCCGTATCGCCACTAAGTCCTAACAAAGGCTCTCAAAAGTGTTCGGTCAGATGATTTCCTAGGTAGAGTTATTTCTTTTCCTCAGTTCAACCATTCCAACACTGTTGAAGGTGACAATATTAATACTGGTGGTTGACAAATCAGGATGGCAGACTTTGAGATTGAGGGGTCCCTGGTACTCTCCATACTTGGTTGTTTTCTTGCAGATGTTTCATTACCCAAACTAGGTAACCCCATCATTGCTAGAAGGGAGTGGGGTTTGCTCTTTTAGCATTGATGATGTTACCTAGTTCGGTAATGAAACATCTGCAAGAAAACAAACAAGTTCAGAGAGCACCAAGGACCCTTCATGTCAACCCTGAGCTACAAATATTCTCCTTTATTGAGACTTTGAGATTACTTATTTAAAGGCAGAGTGGGGAGCACCACTCTACTCCAGGAAGCAAAAGCATAGAAAGTGTATTTCATGATCACACTCACTCAGCTGATACACCTGAAAGCTCCATCTGCCTGTTGCAAATGTTGTAGAATATTATAGAATTTATTTAGATATCACGGGAAGCAAGCAAGAAGCCATGAGATAAAAGCTATACTTTATGGATGCTTTCAGGAGCTCTCCATTCAGCACCATAAATACCACCAGTATCTGTGGAGAAAAATACACTATAAAATGGCAAATGTTATTCATCTGCTTATTACTGTTTATTACTGCTATGTCTTTTGCTATTGGCTTCCATATTTCTACTGTCTTTGGATTGATCTGTAGCCCCCAACAGGGGCTGAATTTTGTTGCATGTTCTTCAGATCCAAAACAATGACTCAAAGGTGCTTTTCCAAAAAAACAACTGGGTTTTCTTGGGGTTTTTTTTCTTTGAAAACATTTTGATTCTCCACCAAGAAGCTTCTTCAGCTCTGAAGCTTTTTGGGTTAGAAGGAAAACATTTTAGGAGACTTCTGGGGTGGCACCAGAGGAAGAGGTGAATTTAATCTCAGTCAATATAAATGGATTAAATTCACCTATAAAAAGAAGACAGACAATTACCAAACTGCAAAAAAATGAATATGGACATCATATGCCTGCAAGAGGTGCATATACAAAAGACAAAAAATCGTATCCTGGAAACCCCAAAATTAGGGAATTGCAGTAGCCGAATCCAAAAAACAGGGAATTGCAGTATATATAAAGGAGTGGCTAAAGCCCAAACAAATATTTGCAAATAAAGAGGGAAGGACATTATTGATAAAAATTCATATAAAACAAAAAAGAGTATTAATTGCAGTTATATACGCACCAAAGATAAACTAGAAAGAGTATTATAGTAAACTGCATAAACAATTAGTAAGATTAGAACTAGACAATATTTATATATTAGGATATTTTAATGGAGTGGCAGATCCAAAGAAAGATTATAAAACAGGAAAGAAAAAAAAACCATGAAAGAAAAACACTACCAACTGTATATTTTGAAATGGTCCATGAACTAAATTTAAAAGATGTATGGAGAGAAATCAATCCACAAAAGAATCATATACCTACTTTTCTAACCCCCACAAATTATGGTCCAGGATAGATATGGTGTGGATAGATCCAGAAACAGCAAAAGAATTATCAGAAATAGAAATAGAATACTTGGGTGGACCACAACCCAATAATTAAATGGAAAGGAGATATAAGGAAGAAAGGGAGATGGACCATGAACCAGAGGGTGGTGAAAGAAAAGAATTATATTCAATACGTAAAAAAAAAGAATTAGAGTTTTTCCTAAAAGAAAACTGGAATGAACAAACGACTACTCAAAACTTATGGGATACATTGAAAGCTTATGTGAGGGGTATATTTATTGCGTATATAACATGAAGAAATAGAGACAAAAGGAAACAATATACAGAACTCCAGGGGAAATTGGAAAAACTAGAATTAAAATTACAAAAAGAACCTCTAAACCAGGAAATCAAAGAAGAGAAAGAAATAACTAAACACAAATTAAGCCTAATTACACAGGAAGAAGTAGCTCAAAAAATCAGATTAATTAGACAAAATTATTTCGAAAACGCTAATAACTGGGGAAATGGCTAGCTCATTAATTAAAAAGAAAAGAAAAGAAATTAATCTAGAGGATGAAGAAGGGACGGTACACTTCCAGAATGAGAAAATAAAATCTATAACAATAAATTACTTCCAAACTCTGTATAGTCAAGAAAAAAATGGAAGAGAAGGATATTAAGAGATACTTACAAGAGAGGAGCCGTCCAATCATACCGGATTTAACTGAGGAAGTATTAAATGGGAGGATAACGATGTTAGAACTGAAGAGGGCAATATAAAAACAAAAAAATAACAAAACCCCAGGCCCGGATGGAATTTCAGCAGAATTCTACAAGGAATTTCAAGAACCTTTAGAAAATATACTATTGGAAACATATAATGAAGTATTAGAGAATGCGAAGATACCAAAATCCTGGATGGAGGCCTTAATAACACTCATTCCCAAAAGTAATACTGAAAAACAGAAAATCCAAAATTATAGGCCAATCTCACTGTTAAATGCTAACTATAAGATATTTATGGCTATTATAGCAGAAAGAATTAAAATTATATTAAATGAAATTATTAATTCAGACCAAAATGAAAGGATTAAATTTAGAATAGTGGCCTTACTTACAAATTAAAACTAGATTTAAAAAAGATCAGGAACAATATGGCATACTCAGGGGTGAGATCTAATTTTTTTTGCTACCAGTTCTGTGGGCGTTGCTTAATTAGTGGGCGTGGCTTGGTGGTAAGATGACTGGGTGGGCGTGGCCCAGTCAATGTCACTTCTTTGCCCTTTTTTAACCTACAAAACACAACACAACACAACTGGCTCACCCACAATGGAAAAGCAGCTGTGCTAGACCCAAAATGGCCCCTGCAACAAGCAGGAACCTCACGCAGCCACAAAAAGCCCAGAAAAACAACTTTCACACTTTACACACACAAAATTCCACATACAGCCTTGTGAGATTTTGTGTGTTTGTGTAGTTAGAGTGAAACACTATAGAAACACACTAAATCTCAGAAAGCTGCACAAATATTATTTTATTTTTATTTTTATATAAAAGAAGCTAAATTTAAAACTTCCTAAAGTTTAAATGGCTAGGTCTGAAAAAAAGAACAACTAAAAAAAACCCAATTAACTTTTTTTTTTTTTAAAGCTCCCAAAGGGGAAAAAAACTTACCCAATAGAACAGGGATTTCCAACCTTGGCAACTTTAAGACTTGTGGACTTCAACTCGCAGAATTCCTCAGCCAGCTTTGCTGGGAGTTGAAGTCCACAAGTCTAGGCAGGAAGGCAGAAAGAACTGCTTACCAATGAGCTTGATTGCAGGCAGGGAGATTCAGTTGCTTGCTGATGCATGGATTGCGATCGTCATGCGATCAGCAGCTAAGGTAAGCAAGCTGGAGGCTGCGGGGGGGAGAAAAAGAAACCTTTTTTTCCTTTTACATGGCTCTGGCGATCCAAGCTGAGTTGCCTGATTAGCAGGCAACTCAGCTGGGATGTCAGAGCTTGGCTGCTCAGAGCCATTTAAAAGGGAAAAAAGGCTCTGATGATCACGGGGCTCAGCTGGGCATGGGGGGCAGGGGCAGGGATTTTTGCTACCGGTTCTCTGAACTGCTGGCCGCCATCGCTACCTACTCGCCCGAGCCAGTCCAAACCAGGAGCATTTCACCCCTGGGCATACTGTATATTAGGAACAATTGGACATAGACAAAATATTATTAGGACCTGGAAAAAAATGATTACAAAAATTTACAGTCATTTATTAAGAAATAGAATGGAAGAAGAAATGGTAAAAGAAACAATTAGTTGGGCAAAAAATCTCAGACATAATATAGAAATAGAAAAGTGGGATAAATTATGGGAAATAAATTATAAATTTACAATGGCAGTACCTTATAAAGAAAATTTGTACAAAACATTCTATAGGTAGCATTTGGCATCAGAGAGATTGGCCAAAATGTTTTAAAATCTATCACCCAAATATTGGAGATGTGGCCATAAATTAGGAACATACTACCACATGTGGTGGATGTATCCTAAAATAAAAAAAAATGGTATAAGATTAAGAGCTGGTTGGAGGAAATCACATTACAAAAGATAGAATTCAAACCAGAGCTCTTCCTATTAGGAATAATAGATCCAAAAATGGAGAAATCTTCACAATACCTAATACTTCACATACTAACAGCGGCAAGGATTACCATTGCACAAGGGTGGAAACAAAATAATATACCACCAGAGGAAAGAGTGATTAGGAAAATTTTACAATGTGCAGAAATGGATAAAATGACAATGGAAATTAAGGAACAAGAAGATTCAGAATACTATAGAGTGTGGAACAAATTTTACAAATGGTTAGAAAAAAGAAATCTAAATAAGAATTGGGAAATTTAAGTTATTATCATTGAAATAAAGAACTATATGTTACTAATTATTGTTAACCTTATAGTATTGATTGTGTAAATAAATATAATGTAAATGTATGTATTCAGTAGAAGAATTGAACAAAAATAGACAATATGCATGTTGATACAGAAGGCTGTAAAAATAGCATATAATGTATTGTTATGTTTGTCTTTTTTTTATTCTGTTTTTGTCCTTGTTCTTTCTTTTTTTCTGTTTTTAAAAGTAAAAAGCTTAATAAAAACTATTTTTTTTAAAAAAAAAGAGAGAGAAGGAAAATATTTTCAAAGAAAAAACAACAACGAGGAAGTCCAGTTGCCTTTCGAAAAGCACCTTTGGGACTACCATGACTTGGATAAGAATCTCCATAGACAATCAAAATACTGGTTGTTGGTGATTTGTGTATCTTCTTAAGGCATTTTGCAAAGTAGCATTACCCCCTTGCTTGGCTTCATTCAGGCTGATTGCCTCCTTTGTTAGTTGGAAGACACTCCTGAGCATGGGCAAAACTATGCTCCGATGTTTCAAATGTTGGTCAAGGCTCTCAGCTAACATGAAGTGTCACCCTCAGGCCAACCCACCTCCATTGTTTTGGAGCCCGTACTTGCTTTGCTCAGGCCTACTAGCTATCTTTTCAAAGGGGTCAACATGGGCTGAGAGTCCTTGAACATTTACAGAGGATGAAAAATCTTTCTACCTGAGCACAGACTTCTTCTGAGAGTTGGTAACCCTCAGAAAGAAGGGCCCTAGAAAGAGGGATAAAATCAAGGTCACATTTTCTTGCCTTTGCGGAACTGGGGTGGGCGTGGTCTGTGCGTGAGACATCCGGCCCGCAGGCCGCCAGTTTGACAGGCCTAGAATACTACATCCACTTTTGGTCATTGCAATATAAAAAGACATTGAGGCTCTAGAAAGAGTGCAGAGAAGAGCAACAAAGATGCTGAAGGGTCTGGAGGCTAAACCATATGATGAACCATTGAGGGAGCTAGGTATGTCTAGTCTAATGAAAAGAAGGACTAGGGGTGATATGATTGCAATCTTCCAGCACTTGAGAGGCTGTCACAGAAAGGGTTGATCTATGGTCCAAAGCACCAGAGGGCAGGACAAAAAGTAACAGGTGGAAGATCATTAAAGAGAGGTCCAGTTTAGAACTATGGATAAATTTTATGACAGTAAGAATAATTAATCAGTGGGATGGCTTGCTTCCTGGAGTTGTGGGTGCTCCACAGGGGTGGGTTCTAAAACTTTTTACTACCGGTTCTGGGGGCGTGGCTTATTTTATGGGCGTGGCTTGATGGTCATGTGACAATTCTTTAGGATTTAGCAGAGGTACTGGTCTACCAGGCTTTTAACTGCTTGCAGAGCTATACCGGTCTACTCATTTGTTTTTGGAGGCATCAGTCTACCCATTTGTTTTTGGAGGCACCGGTCTACCACCACACTGCCTTTTAACACTGATCAGCTGTAGGGCAGCCCTTTGAAGCCCCGCGGCAAGAGTTTAAACAGTTTTTTTTCCCTCTAGCCATCAGCTGGGACTCAGGAGGCAGCGAATAGATTGGGGGTGGGGCCAAATAAAAGGTAAGAATAATGCGGGGGGACACGGGGGCAGAACTGGTTCAGTGACATCATATCGTCACTGCTACCGGCTCGGCAGAACCGGGCCGAACCAGGAGGAACCCACCACTGGTGCTCCCACACTGGAGGTTTTTAAGAAGAGATTAGATGATAATGCATATTAAAAGACTTTATAATGTTCTGTTAGAAAGGGATTCAGAAACTGAACTAGTTAAAGATTGTATGATTAAGTGGGCACAAAATTTTGAGGAACCAGTGATGTTGGAAACATGGGAAAAAATTTGGGTTCAGAATGTTAAATTTACACAGTCGCAGAACTTGAGGGAAATTTTTTATAAAATGTTTTACAGATGGCATTTAGACCCCAAAAAATTGTCGTGTATGTACCCTAATGTGCAGCCTAAATGTTGGAGATGTGATTGTCTAGATGCTACATATTATCACGTTTGGTGGACCTGTAAGAAAGTTAAGGCCTTTTGGATAAAAATTTGGTGGGTCATGCAGAATGTTTTGAAGAAAAAAATTCAATTTTCTCCACAATTGTTTTTACTGGGTATAGCTAAGGGTTTTACATTGGGTGAAACAAAACTGATATTGTACATGATAACAGCAGCAAGATTGTTGATAGGTAAATACTGGAAAAATGAAGCGCTGCCTACGATTGAGGAATGGACTTTGAAGATGGCCAGTTTCGCAGAGATGGCAAAGATTTCAGCATATCTAAAAGATTGTTCACAAGAGACTTATGAATGGGAATGGAAGAGGTGGATAGATTACGTTCAGAATAAATATCAAACTAGGAAGTATCAAATAGCTTTTATTTGAAAATGTTATATTAAGATAGAAATATTTTAAGGTAATGAGGATGAAAAATTTATTTGAAAATGTTATATTAAGATAGAAATATTTTAAGGTAATGAGGATGAAAATTTATTTGAAAATGTTATATTAAGATAGAAATAGGTTAATGTAATGAAGATGAAAATTTTTAAGGGGGAGGGAGGGGTTCAAGTTTTATATACAAAGGAGGGTTTTTCCTTTTACTTGATATGAGTATACTGTGTGGAAGTCTGGGGGGGAGGGGAGGGTTAGGGTGGGTTAGGGAGGTTGGGAAGTTTGGGGTGGGATGAGGGGGGAAAAAAGGGGTGAAAATGTAATTGTAAAACTTTTGCAATAAAAAAAAGAAGAAGAGATTAGATGACTATTTGTCTGACATGGTGTAGGGCCTCCTGCTTGAGCAGGGGGTTTGTCTAGAAGACCTCCAAGGTCCCTTCCAACCTTAATATTTTATACTTCTGGCCTGAACTTTCTGATCCTGGCATTAGGAAAAACAGGAGCCTTTTCCAAAGAGAACCCTCTTTTCCACAAGACAACTAAAAGTCTCCCAAGCAGTGATGAAAAGGTCCCTTCAGAGAAACCTCAGGCATCATTTAGCAAATGATGTTTCTGCAGGTTAAATGAGATTTTCCAACCAGATTTCTGCTAAGTGTGTATAGAGACCATAAAAGAACACAATTTGTCCCAAGATAATTCAGCTGTAGAAATTGAGAGAAATACAACTTGCTTGTTTGTTTTTTTCATGAATAGAGTGGAAAGTCACTTTGAACTGAACTCAAGCTGAACTCAGACAAATTCCTGACTGGGGCTATTTGTGGAATTGTCTTACCACCAATACAGAACCTTGTGCTTGGTGCTTCTTTTTCCTGATATTTCTTTTATTTACCAATCTAGCATACTTCTCTGTGATTTCTGGTGGATTCCCATTGAGATCCGATCCTGCTTAGTTTTTGGAAATCATCCAGGGAGCTGTTTTAAGTACACTTACTTCTGACTCTTAAGATATAAAGTGGTACTTTGGTACTCAGCTGCTTTGAAACAGATTGAATTTGATGCTCAATGCATTTTGACGTGAAAAGTTTGTCCTGATACTTATCGTTGGCTTGGTACTCAATGCACAAGCAAGAACTTGTCTTTTTCAGATGCCATGTGACTCACTACATTATTCCTCATGGGAAAAATGTATTTGGTACTCATTTGCTACTCCTCGTGCCTCCCAGAAACAATGAAGGATGAGTACCGAGGTACCGCTGTCCTTGGACCATTCGGTCTAACTCCTCAGTCAGTCCCCATAGATGCAAAAGAGCAGAGCCCTGCTGACCGCATCCGTTACACAACCAGAATGTTGGATTAGTAAAACCTGGATTTGGCATTCCACGTCAGTTCCTAAATTACTCTGTTCTGAAATACTCAACCACGGCTGCGGCCATTAATCTATGTGATGCTGGTGGAGAAATAATCATGAACACGACATCACGCTGAACATGGAAATGTTAAACTGGAAGCTGTTAGCAGTTCACAAACAGAACCATGACCATGTGTTTGTTTAACAAGCCATCAAGATGCCGTTTGGATAATTGTAATTCCCATTGCATTTGTTTAATGGGGCATAATTGTCCCTTTATGTCTTGTATGCATTGTTTGGATTTTAGAATTCAGATATGAAAGGAGAAAGATACGTCCCTTTAACAGAACAGAATAACATAGTTGGAAGGGACCTTGGAGGTCTTCTAGTCCAACCCCCTGCTCAAGCAGGAGACCCTGCACCATTCCAGACAAGTGACTGTCCAGTCTCTTCTAAAAAAAAGCCTCCATTGATGGAGCACCCACAACTTCTCAAGGCAACGTCTGTTCCACTGGTTAATTGTCCTCACTGTTAGGAAGTTTCTCCTTAATTCCAGGTTGCTTCTCTCCTTGATTAATTGCCATCCATTGTTTCTTGTCTTGCATTCTGATGCTTTGAAAAATAGGTTGACCCCTTCTTTTCTGTGGCAGCCCCTCAAATACTTGAAGACTGCTATCATGTCACCCCTGGTCCTTCTTTTCACTAGGCTAGACATACTCAATTCCTGCAACTGTTCTTCATATGTTTTAACCTCCAGCCTTAGAGTCATGCTCTCTGCACTCTTTCCAGAGTCTCAACATCTTTTCTATATTGTGGTGACCAAAACTGGATGCAAGACTCCAAATGTGGCCTTACCAAGGCATTATAAAGTGGTATTAACCCTTCATGTGATCTTGAGTCTATCCCTCTGCTTATGCAGCCCAGGATTGCATTGGCTTTTTCGACTGCTGCTGCACACGGCTGGCTCATATTTAAATGGTTGTCCACTAGGATTCCATGATCCATCTCATGGTTCCTGCTACTGAGCCCAAGTTTCACCTAATCTGTACATTTGGCTTTTCTTGGTTTTACTTTTCCTCTCTCTTTTCTGCCCCTCTCCTCTCTGTAGAGTAGAGCTTGTAAACATAACCTGGGATAGATTTTTTTATGGATTCATTGTAAAATTTGCACTGAAGTAAACATCAAAAAGAATGTCAAGGCAGGAAGAGTTCAGGAAAAAAATCCACTGTGGGCTTTTTTACAAACAAAATCCAGACTTGCTGCACCTCATTAGTTTAAAAAATAGCCTGCCACGAAGAGTCCATCACCTTAGCAGCTTTATCTTCACAGTTGTCTTTCCTTGAATAGATTTTTCCCTTCGATCCATAACCCTCCAGCTCTTTGTTTACAAGAAAGTTCATGCAAGTTTAAAAATTGAAAAACCCATTCCAGGGTTTTCAGGCAACCTCGACTTCCCCCAGAAAAGCATAAACAATTCAATAATTGATTCTCAGCATAGACCACTTTCTAGCTCAATTTTGTTATAGCGCCTGTATTTTTTCCTACTATTTTCCAACAGAATATTTTGGCATAAAAATAATACTGTATGAGGTTGAAGCAGAGAGTATTTTCTATTACCAATCCAAAATTCCTCTCTTTCTTGCTAGGCCAATTTCTTAAGCAAAGGATAAAACTCTAAGGGTGTGTGTTTGTGTGTCCTCACATGTGACCCACAGTTTACTCTTGGCACGTGGACAAGGGTGGCTCATTCAAGGAGAGTGAGCGACTCCGGTACCTTTCGGGCGCTTGCCTTCCCTGACAACCAGCCGCAGGAGAAATGTGGGCAGTAGGAATCGGGGAATGGTGCATTCCCTGACTCCGGGGAATGGGGCAGATGGGTGGGTGGGCAGAGCCTCCAGCTTCCATTGTTACTGGTTCTCCAAACCACCGGCCATCATCGCTACCTACTCACCCGAGCTGGTCTGAACCGGGAGCATTTCACCCCTGATTTGAACCTAGAGAAAGGAGAACCTTCTTATAAAATAACAATCCAGAGTGAGCTTTAATGATGAGCACCATTAACTGTTTGTCAAGAGCTACTGCTCTTGAGTCACAACAAAATACCAGGAGCCCTGGTAGCACAGCAGACTAAGGCACTGTTACTAACATCAGCTGCCTGCAATTACTGCAAGTTTGAATCTCGCCAGGCTCAAGGTTGACTCAGCCTTCCATCCTTTCTAAGGTAGGTAAAATGAGGACCCAATTTATGGGGGCAATAAGCTGACTTTGTATAAATATACAAAAGTATGAAGGCTATTGCTTAATGCATTGTAAGCCGCCCTGAGTCTCCGGAGAAGGGCGGCATATAAATCAAATTTTTTAAAAAAGTTTTTGTCAGTTCCCAGTTATTTCTACAGGGATGCTGGTATTTTGGTGGAAGGAAGGGAGGAGGAATGGATTGATCTGTATATGAAGTTTCTGTTTCCCTGCAATGATGTAGTGTGGGAGGGGTTTGGTTAGCATTGCTTTAAACAGCTGGTTTTAAGTGAGAAACTTCAGTTCTTGCCTAGATCTCTTGTTATCACAAACCTTTCAATAAAAGCTCCTTTTGGAACAACTGCAGTTTCAAGAGTCCTGCTTTCTTAGGAAGATTGGAGAGGCAAGACCTTACATTAGGCAACCGTTCTTCATATGTTTTAGCCTCCAGTCCCCTAATCATCTTTGTTGCTCTTCTCTACACTCTTTCTAGAGTCTCAACATCTTTTTTACATCGTGGCAACCAAAACTGAATGCAATATTCCAAGTGTGGTCTTACCAAAGCATTATAAAGTGCTATTAACACTTCACGTGATCTTGATTCTATCCCTCTGCAGCTGCTGCACACTGCTGGCTCATATCTAAATGGTTGTCCACTAGGACTCCAAGATCCCTCTCACAGTTACTGCTATTGAGCAAGGTACCACATATACGGTACTTGTGCATCTTGTTTTTCTTCCCTAAATATAGAATCTTGCTTTTTTCACTGTTGAATTTCATTTTGTTAGATAGTGCCCAATGTTCAAGTCTGTCAAGATCCTTCTGTATCTTGAGCCTATCTTCTGGAGTGTTGGCTATTCCTGCCAGCTTGGTGTCATCTGCAAATTTGATGCGTTCCCCATCTATCCCCTTGTCCAAGTCATTGATGAAGATGTTGAAGAGCACTGGGCCTAAAACAGAGCCCTGGGGTACTCCACTGCATATTTCCCTCCAGGGAACTAGGGGAGACATGATAGCAGTTTTCCAATATCTCAGGGTTGCCACAAAGAAGAGGGAGTCAAACTATTCTCCAAAGCACCTGAGGGTAGGACAAGAAGCAATGGGTGGAAACTAATCAAGGAGAGAAGCAATTTAGAACTAAGTAGAAATTTCCTGACAGTTAGAACAATTAATAAGTGGAACAATTTTCCTGCAGAAGTTGTGAATGCCCCAACTCTGGAATTTTTTTAAGAAGATGTTGGATAACCATTTGTCTGAAGTGGTGTAGGGTTTCTGCCTGGGCAGGGGGTTGGACTAGAAGACCTGCAAGGTCCCTTCCAACTCTGTTATTCTATTCTATTGCCGGATCAGGATCTGAGAAGGGGACAAATGGAAAACAGTGTTTAATTGTCCCCTAGAATATTTTCAGTTCAAGGTTTTGCCATTCGGACTCCAAGGGGTTCCCACCATTTTCATGCAGCTAATTAATGAGGTGCTGCATCAGCACTTGTATAAGGGAGTTTTGGTTTATCTTGATGCTATATTACAGATGCTATATACAGAAATAAGCTGTATGTCCCATACAGGGAAAGGCTGAGAACTATGCAAGCTTGTCACAACTCCAAATTAGCTGGTCACTTTGGTTTTATAAAACATTACATTTACTGAAATGGCAATTCTGGTGACCCTTATTTTTAAAAAAAGACATAGAAAGCTATGTAGCAAGCTGCCCCATTTGTGCTGCTGCTAAGTGCAGGCAGGGGAAAGTCCCCGATCTCCTGCAGCTGGTGGCTGACCCTTCAGCACTATGGAGAGAGATCTCCATGGATTTCATTGTTGAATTGCCCGAGAGTTCTGGAAACACAGTGATCTGGGTTATCACATATCTTTTCTCAAAACAGATTCATTTCATCCCATGCCAAAAAATCCCTACGGCTAAATTGTTTCTGGTCCACATTTACCACTTGCCTGGAGCCCCACAATGTATTATTTTGGACAGAGGGGTCCTATTCACGTCTAACGGAAATCAAAGGTTCTAATTTCATAGAGAAAAGGGACTTGTAGCAACTCATGCTGACTTACCCAAGCAGATGGTGAAAGGCATGTAATTGTTTTATTTATTTATTTATTTATTTATTTATTTATTTATTTATTTATTTATCAGTTTGTCAAACATTACAAGATAGCAGGTATGAATATGAACATGGACATGAACAAAGGAAATGAATACAAATAAATGGGGACAGTAGGAGAGGGACGGTAGGCACGTTGATGCACTTATGCACACCCCCTTTACGGACCTCTTAGGAATGGGCTGAAGTCCACAGTAGACAGTTTAAGGTTGAAGCTGTGGGAGTTTGAGGCTGTAACAATGGAGTCAGGTAGAGCATTCCAGGCGTTGACCACTCTGTTGCTGAAGTTGTATTTTCTGCAATCAAGTTTGGAGCAGTTTACCTTGAGTTTTTTTTTTTTTATTGCAAAAGTTTTACAATTACATTTTCAACCCTCCCCACCCCCTTGAGTTTTTATCGATTGTTTGCCCATGTATTATTGAGGTTGAAGTTGAAGAAGTTGAAGAAGCTCTATAAAGTCTGGTATCCTGGTCTATAAAAGTAAAGAAGACCACCTTGATTCAGGCCTAGAACCTATAAGGCCACCTGTTTTGAAGTGTTCCTGTTATCCATCAAGAGATAAACACAAGGGAGCAGAAGTCCAAACGTTATCATGATCAACTGTGGAAGCTCCTGAAATCAGGAATGGAGAAGGTAAAATCCATGCTCATAAAAACAAGAATGTTTGAATCTTTTAGGAAAAGCAGTTTGTACCAATCATTTGACACACATGCACACATTTTATTTTCTTCTGTGCACTACTCTGGACTATTCCAAAGAGAAAAGTAATAAATAAATACAATTTTACAATAGTGCCGATATCTTAAAATTATAGGAAAACTTGCAGTCCATGCTCAAAGAGAAGATACATTGTCAATAAAATAAAGTCTATATAACCTCTCATTCCTTTTGTTTCAAATAAACAACAGTGTCCAAAAAGTCGACAACTACCAAGATATCAACTATCAGGACAGGGGTGGGTTTCACTTTCCTTTGCTACTGGTTCGCTCGCTCGCCTGCCTCATCTGCGCATGCACAGATCGTATTTGATGACGTCCAGGTGGGGAGGGCAGAGCCTCCCACTGCCGCCGCTACTGGTTCGCCCGAACCAGGGCAAACTGGTAGCAACCCACCACTGTACCAGGAGCAAGATTATTACTCAAAAACATTACCAGAATAAGAGAGTTGGAGCAGTTGGAGAGTCCAGCAGGAACTATGTAATATTTCAGACAAATGGTTGACCAATCTCTTTTTAAAAACCTCCAGTGATGAAACATCCACAACTTCTGAAGGCAAGTCATTCTACTGGTTAATTGTCCTTACTCATAGGAAATTTCTCCTTTGTTCTTGGTTGCTTTTCTCCTTGATTTGTTTCCATCCATTGCTTCTGGTCCTGCCCTCAGGTGCTTTGGAGAATAGGTTGTCCTCCTCTTCTCTGCGACAGCCCCTTAGATATTGGAACACTGCTGTCATGTCCCCACTAGTCCTTCTTTTCAAAACTATCTTATCAAAACTATCTCAGCACCACTATGGAAAAACAAAAGATGACCCAACTGGAAATTTCAGTTGCACTGCCATCACTGGTTTTGAAATGCTAAGTTCTGTGCATTTTTCTCTCTTCTTTCTCTTGTTATGAGGTTTATAATGGAGTTGCAACCTGCTGAAACTAAGCTCAAGGCAGAAGAACTGACAGAAGTAGATTCTACCTGTAATGAGTGATGGGATTTGGGTGGGAGAATTGTATTAACTTAGACTCCGATTCCTTGTTTTTTTCCGCTTATCCTTCAAGATGTCCTTTTTCCAATCATCAAGATGTGTCTTCTTGGCAATTACAGACAAGTCTACAAAATTGAAACTTTGTGATTTAAGACTCCCCTAGCCATTACCGATCGTCCATGATAGTATCTAGATGACCTTGATCTTGAAAAGACTAAAGTAAAACTGG
This sequence comes from Arizona elegans, assembly GCA_022577455.1. Taxonomy (NCBI): domain Eukaryota; kingdom Metazoa; phylum Chordata; class Lepidosauria; order Squamata; family Colubridae; genus Arizona; species Arizona elegans. The sequence goes on from JAKOOJ010000005.1 coordinate 103,721,889, forward strand.
TTAGGATGTGGATGGGAACACCAGAGCTGTAGGTTAAGACTGGAAAGTTTACAAAAAATCCTAGAAGATAATGGCAAACCATGTCCATATTTTTGACCCAAAGCCAACGTAGACATATCCATGTAGTTACCAGAATCATGGAAGATTTGACTTGATCAATATAGTAATGCCTCGGTACTCATCATTAATTGGTTCCAGGAGATCCGATGAGTACCAAACAACTTTTTCCTGTAAGGAATAATGTAGTGAGTCACAGGGCAGGTGATAACTCCAAGTTCTAACTTGCATTGAGTACCAAACAAACAATGAGTACCGGGACAAAATTTTCGCATCAAAATGCATTAAGTAACAAATTTGATGAGTTTCAAAGCAGTTGAGTACCAAAGTACCATTCTATAATATTTCAAATGAAGACATATGAGGAGGAGGATGACTTATTTGCAAAAACTGGAGATTCTTTCACGTTTCTAGCACTCACCAGCTACCATAGGAGATTCCTTCTAATTCCACCAGCCATTTTTTTTACCAGATTGAGTTGTAACGTAAGGTAGTAGTTGAGTGTGCTATTATTCAGAAACAACCCAACGATCTTCATTTATTTCTGATATCAGAAAATCTGTTGTCATTTTGAGGACTCAGAACAATTCAAGAACCCCAGGATGCCTATTCTGCGTCCACAGGGTCAGAGCTGCCATTTGATGCCTGCACTTCCCAATTGTTCAGTGCCAGTCTGCCATGGACCCTGAGGGAGGGTGGAAGGTGGGGGGGGGGTGCTTGGATGCTTGAGGGAAAGTGAAACTGATGGAAAGAAGCATGCCTCTCAGAGATGCGAGTTCAAGGCTGTTTCCCTGGGAGAGGAATGGAGCTGCAAGAAGGACGGTTTCAAAACATCTCTTTTAAAACTGATTGGATGATGGGGGGAGGGGGGACCAACAATGGGAAGTATCTGAGAGGAAAAAGTTATACTATAGGGATTTTGCACACAAACCTCAGTTCTGGCTTTGGTTTATTGTAATCCACCTGACCTTTAGTAGACTATACCTTTCTCAACACACGGAGTCAAGGATCATTCTTACTTCAAGGTGCAAGTTGAGGCAGAGTTGACAAACAGCTCCAAATAGCAAGTTTTGTTATGGTTAAGTGGATCTGCCTTTTTCCTGAGCAGAGTAGAATAAAGGCAAAATTATTACTATTATTTGGTTAATTCATGCAAAACGTGGTTCTGTTGTTTCAGCTACCTCACTTATCATCTTTCCTATCGCCCACCTCCTCCCACTTATGACTGTATGACTGCAACCTTGTTGCTGGTATCCTTAAGATTTATATTGACTGTTTCCCTATGACTATCGTTAAGTGTTGTACCTTATGATTCTTGACGAACGTATCTTTTCTTTTATGTACTCCGAGAACGTATGCACCAAGACAAATTCTTTGTGTCACACTTGGCCAATGAAGAATTCTTTTCTCTTCTCTTCTCTTCTATTCTATTCTATTCTACCACCAATTTCTTACACTTCTGAGAAAGAAGAGATAAAGATGCTTTTGAAGCCCAGTTGTTGAACCAATGTTCAGTCTTTAATTATTCTCTTTATTATTCAATTAATAACATTATTAATGTTCTCTCATTTCCTTTCTTGGATGCAGTTACCATGCATTTCCTTAAAATACTTTTTTTCCCAAAACCAAACAAACAAATCCCTTGAAGCCTCCAAATATGTTTATAGAGCAAATGCAAGCAACTTCTTATTAAAGTATCTCTAATGGCCAAGACTTATAATCAGAAACATTTTTTTTCTCACTCTTTCAAACTTTAGCCAATCTGCAAAAAAACTGTACATCCTCTCAACTTATGGCTTTAGGCAAATTGTCTGCTTCCTAGAATTGTGGTTGCTGATATAATGAACAGCTGTGAACACCTTTTCTCCCAAGGCTAGACCTTCCATTCATCATTCTCAAGAGAGACAGCATGGATTGTTATATTGCAATGGCTTCCTTAAGTGCAAATTTCATTCTGACATTCATGTCTGGCAAATGTCTGGAGCATCTTCAAATCCCTTGTTCACTACTCCGGTTAATTCTCTTTCTGAATTCCTGGTTAATTTGTTTTTTCTGTATCTCCTGAGACTTCGTCAATGGCTGCTTTTACTACAACTAACCTTGCTCTACACCATAGAACATAGACTAATAGGCGTGGAAGGGACCTTGGAGGTCTTCTAGGCCAACTCCATTCCCCTTCTGGCCAAATGGTTCTCCATCTTTTCTTGAAAGTCTCTAATGATGGAGCATCCACAACTACTGGAGGCAAGCAGTTCCACTGGCTAATTGCTCTCGCTGTCAGGAAACTTCTCAATGCTAGACTGGATTTCTCTTTGATGATCTTCTGCCCATCACTGTTTAGAATACAGAGTAACAAAGGGAACTTGGAGGTCTTCTAGTCCAACTCCCTACTCAAGCAGAAGATCTTATTCCATCCTGATCAAATGGCTGTGTAGTCTGTTTTTGAAAACCTCCAGTCATGGAGCATCCACCACTTCTAGAGGCAAGCAGTTCCACTGGTTAATAGTTCTGACTGACAGGAAATTTCTCCTTAATTTTCGGTTGGTTCTCTCTTTAATATAAGTCCATTTGTCACACAGTAGGTGATCATGGTTATTAACCAATTGCTTTCTGTAAATAAGTGTTTACTACATCTCAGATGTTTATATTTCCTTTATATCTCTTGAGGAAAAGATGGCACCCATTTATTTCTCAGGTTTTCTTTTATTCCCCCACAACTACTCTTTTGTAAAATTACTTGGCAAATCTTTTTTGATCCAAAGGCACCCACAGTGATTCAAGTTGAACCCCAAATTCTGTGGAGATTCTCAGTCATCTGGGTCATGGTTGTCCCAAAGACTGCTTTTCCAAGAGGCAACTGGACTTTCTGTGGGAGGGATCTTCTCACGAAGATCGATGGTTCGTTGAGGGCGCTTCCAAGAAAAGGTCAGCACGCAAGGATGCAATCAGATTAAATCTTTATTTAGAAATAAAGTAGGTAAAATGAGTTCCCTGGCATGGAGGCATCCATGCCTGGATTGAGCCCATGGATCAGTCCCGTAGGAAGTTAGAACAAGAGCCCAAAGAGCAGCCCCTGTGCAGGGGTTCTTATAGGGGCCCCTGGCCCCTCCCTTACCAAGGTGTGTGAGGGGCCCAATCATTTGGTGGCAAGAGGGAACCCGCAGGCTGAGAATAGCAAAGGGGCCCCAACCCCTGCCGCCTCGACCAGAAGAATTCCCTCCCACGCTGAAACCCCAAAGCAGCCCTCCACTACAGAAGAAAACACCACAAACACAAGGGTCCCTCCCAGAAGGTGCAGCAAAGCAATTGGCAGCTGTACCCACCACCGCTTGTAACGCAAACCAGATCCCAAGGGAGTACCAAGACCTGGCAGGGGTATTCAGCGAGGCCAAGTGTGACATTCTGCTCCCCCACCGCGAGACCGATTGTGCCATCGAAATTATCCCCGGAGCGAAACTACCCAAACCTAAAATGTATGCCATGACGCCCCGAGAAATGCAGGAAATGCGAGACTACATAGACAAAAACTTACAAAGGGGATTTATTGAGCCAGTAAAACCAAGGGTAGCGGCGCCGGTCATGTTTAAAGAGAAAAAGGACGGCTCCATGAGACTGGTGGTCGACTTTCGAAGTATCAACGCTGTTTGCGTACACAACTTGTACCCCCTCCCCCTCATGAAAGACATGTTAGCCCACCTAGCTAAGGGGAAGGTTTTCACCAAACTAGACCTTCGAGAAGCTTATTACCGAGTATGCATAAAGGCAGGAGATGAATGGAAAACAGCATTCAACTGCCCCCTGGGTAGTTTCCAGTTTAAAGTAATACCTTTTGGATTGCAAGGAGCCCCGGCAGTATTCATGCAGTTAATAAACGAAGTCTTACATGAACACCTTTACAAAGGGGTCCTCGTCTATCTGGATGATATTCTTATCTACACGGAGACCATAGACGAACAAATACCCCTCGTCCGCCAAGTACTGAAAAAACTGCTACGGGCAAACCTATATGTCAAACTGCCAAAATGCGATTTCCACCAATCACGGCTAGACTACCTGGGCTACCGAGTATCAAATGAGGGGATAGAGATGGACCCAGCCAAGGTCCAATCAGTTCTACAATGGCAGCCCCCTCGCACCCGCAGACAACTGCAAAATTTTCTAGGCTTTGCGAATTTCTACAGACAATTCATCCCCTCGTTCGCGAAGATTGCCAAACCTTTGACGGACCTCCTAAAGACAGGAAGCCCAGCGATGAAACCTCGCCCGGGACAACCCCTACAGTGGGACCTGACCTGCCAACAGGCATTTGAGACACTAAAAGGACTGTTCGCGAAAGAACCTGTCTTAAAACACCCGGATCCAGAACAGCCTTTTGTCATCCAAGCAGACGCAAGTGATGTGGCAGTAGGAGCCGTGTTACTCCAAAAGAACAACCAAGGTGATCTACAACCCTGCGCCTACACCTCCCGCAAACTCACCGATACGGAGAGACGATGGGCGGCATGGGAGAAGGAAGCGTTTGCAGTAAGGTGGGCCTTGTTGACCTGGCGGCACCTTCTAGAGGGAGACCAGAAACCATTTGAAGTCTGGACTGATCATAAAAACCTAGAGGCCCTAAAAACCCCACGAAAACTGTCGCCCAAGCAAGTGCGGTGGGCACAATACTTCAATCGTTTCAATTTCGAGCTTAAGCACATCCCAGGAGGGAGAAATTTCCTGGCAGATGCCCTCTCCCGGATGCCCCAATACAATAGTGAGCGGGAGCAGGTAGTGAATGCCATCATCCCCTCCACCCAAGCTACGGCCCAAGTGATCACCAGACGGCAACGACGTGATCAGCAAGGCCAACTTGCAAGTGACTTAACTGCAAAATTAAAAAATGAAACGCTGACAGACCCCTGGTATTGGGACAATCAACATCTCTTGACAAAAAGAGATGAACTAGCATGGAGGGGGACAAAGCTCTATGTCCCACAGAGTTTACGCATCCTGATTCTCAAGAGGAGCCACGACGTTAAACCAGCAGGACACTTCGGATTCCTAAAGACTCTGCACCTAGTACGAAGGCAGTTCTGGTGGCCACACATGAGAAAGGACGTAGACAGTTATGTAAAAAGCTGCACCATTTGTGCCACGATGAAGACAAGGCCAGGGTGCCCGCCTGGATTGTTGCAACCAGTAGCTGAACCAACAAGACCATGGGAGGAGATTGCAATGGACTTTATAGTAGACCTACCGAGGAGCAGTGGAAATACAGTGATCTGGACTGTAATAGACTTATTCTCCAAACAGGTACACTTCATTCCTTGTAGTGGACTGCCTTCAGCTCGTCAGTTATCCAAACTGTTCCTGAAACACATTTACTGCCTACATGGAGTCCCCAGGAGAATCATTTCTGACAGAGGGGTCCAGTTCACAGCAAAGTTCTGGAGGGAGTTTCTACGATCCATAGGTTCATCCCAAGGGCTCAGCTCAGCATTTCACCCAAGCACCAATGGAGGGGCAGAAAGACTGAACGCTATGATAGAACAGTATTTAAGATGCTACGTCGACTACCAGCAGTCCAATTGGGCAGACCTCCTATCTTTTGCGGAGGTTGCATATAATAATGCTGTCCACAGCAGCACGGGGCTAACCCCATTCAAAATAGTGAGTGGCATGGATTTTGTTCCCATGCCAGAATACCCGAGGGAGCCCCCTTCCTCAGTCAGTTTGACCGACTGGATGGCAATGTTGAGACAAACTTGGGAAAATGTTAAGAGAGCGCTGGCAAAGGCGGCTCAATCTTATAAGGAACAAGCAGACAAGCACCGAACTCCCCAAAGACCATTTCAACTGGGAGAGAAAGTTTACCTCTCCACCAAGTTTATTTATTTATTTTATTTATTTAAATTTCTATGCCGCCCTTCTCCAATATAGGACTCAGGGCGGTGCACAGCCAAAGTAAAAACCAGACATAGAAAAATTAAAAACTGATTAAAATAATTAGATAATTTGGCCATAATTAAAAACAATTCCAATTTAAAATAGTTTAAAAATTTGACTCAAGCCAGCCCAGCTAGTTGGAATAAATGGGTTTTCAGGGCCCGACGAAAAATCCGGAGGTCTGTTATTGTACGTAACTCTGGGGGGAGGTTGTTCCAGAGGGTGGGCGCCACCACAGAGAAGGCTCTCCCCCTGGGGGTCGCCAGCTGACATTGTCTGGCGGACGGCACCCTGAGGAGGCCCACTCTGTGCGAGCGTACTGGCCGGTGGGAGGCTATTGGTGGCAGAAGGCGGTCTCGTAAATACCCCGGCCCTAAGCCATGGAGCGCTTTAAAGATGGTCACCAACACCTTGAAGCGCACCCGGAAGACCACCGGGAGCCAGTGCAGTTCGCGCAGGAGAGGTGTCACATGGGAGCGCCTCGTCGCCCCATAATCCCCCGCGCGGCCGTGTTCTGGACCAGCTGGAGCCTCCGGGTGCACCCCAGGGGGAGCCCCATGTAGAGAGCGTTACAGTAGTCCAGGCAGGAAGTGACGAGTGCTTGAGTGACTGTGCGTAGGGAGTCCCGATCTAGAAAGGGGCGTAACTGGCGTATCAGGCGAACCTGATAAAAAGCCCCCCTGGCCACGGCCGTCAAATGATCTTCTAAAGACAGCCGTGCATCCAGGAGGACGCCCAAGTTACGAGCCCTCTCCGTGGGGGCGAGTGATTCACCCCCAATAGCCAGCGATGGCATCAGCTGGCTATATCGGGACGCCGGAAGCCACAGCCACTCGGTCTTGGAGGGGTTGAGTCGGAGCCTCTTTCTCCCCATCCAGGCCCGCACGGCCTCCAGACACTGGGACATCACTTCAAGGGCATCATTGGGGTGGCCTGGGGTGGAGATGTACAGCTGGGTGTCATCAGCGTACTGATGGAACTCCACCCCAAAGCCACGGATGATCTCACCCAGCGGCTTTACATAAATGTTGAACAGAAGGGGCAAAAGGACTGACCCTTGTGGCACCCCACAAGCAAGGTGCCTCGGGGTCGACCGTTGCCCCCTTGTCAACACAGATTGCGACCAGTCAGAGAGGTAGGAGGAGAACCACCGCAGAATGGTGCCTCCCACCCCCAACCCCGCCAACCAGTGCAACATGATACCATGGTCGATGGTATCAAAAGCCGCTGAGAGGTCTAACAGGACCAGGATAGAGGAACAACCCCTATCCCGGGCCCTCCAGAGATCATCCACCAATGCGACCAATGCCGTTTCCGTGCTGTGCCCAGGCCGGAAGCCGGACTGGAGCGGGTCTAGATAGACAGCTTCATCCAGGTACCGGGGAAGCTGTTGCGCCACCACACTCTCAACAACCTTCGCAATGAAGCGAAGGTTGGAGACTGGACGATAGTTAGCCAAAACAGCCGGATCCAGAGAGGGCTTCTTGAGGAGGGGCCTCACAACCGCTTCTTTCAAAGCGGCCGGCAGGACCCCCTCACTCAAAGAAGCGTTAACAATCTTCTGGAGCCAGCCTCGTGTCACCTCCCGGGAAGCCAGTACCAACCAGGAGGGACACGGGTCCAATAAACATGTGGTTGCGTTCAGCCGTCCCAAGACCCTGTCCATGTCCTCGGGAGCCACAGGATCGAACTCCCCCCAGGTAACACTCTCAAGACCTGCCTCAGTCATCCCGTCCGGACATACCCAGTCAGAGACTTAGACTCCCGAACAGGAAATTGGGTCCAAAATTTATAGGACCATTTCCTATAATAAAAATAATCAACCCCGTTACAGTTCAATTGCAGTTGCCACGGCTTTTGGGGAAAATTCACCCCGTTTTTCACAGTAGCCTTCTAAAACCTGTAGTGGGGTCTACTTTAAGGCCAATGCCACGTGAACCCCCTGGGCCCCTGGTTGTTGGGGGCCAAACGCACTACAAAGTGCAGCAGATTCTTGATTCAAGATGGCACAGGGGGCGCCTCCAGTACTTAATTAAATGGAAGGGTTACCCAGTGTCAGAGGCTTCCTGAGTGAAGAGCGCAAACATTCAAGCTGATCGCCTTATAGCAAAATTCCATGCAGACCACCCGGGAAAGCCGGGAGGGGGGTGCACAGCCAGGGAGGGGCTGATGAGACTAATCTTGTTGTGTTTTCCCTATGGGATAGGTGATGTCGCAGAAGTGAAGGGAGAGGGGCCGGATGTCAGCGTTCCAAATTAGGCTCTCTTCCAGCGCTGACATAAAGAGAACAGTAGCTTGAATTATTGCTGAGATGAACTTTTACCTAGTCTTTGTATGTTACAGATAGGGTTTCCTGGGAGACGAGGAGGGGGGCACATTCCTGTGAAAAGGACGTGCTGGGATGTAGAGATGGATTTGCAAGATGGCCAATGAGACATTGGGGTTGGAGTGCGGAAGAGGAGGGGGTTGGAAGGAGGGGCCAGTTTGGCTGCAAAATGAATCAGAAATGTCGGACTCTGCTATTCTTAAAATAAAAGTGATTCATTAGAGAGCTTGCGCTTGAGAATGAAGTTTTTTTCAAGATAGCACCGAAACCTGACACACTTCTTCATACATCCAGGCTATTTTCATTGAGCTTCAAACTGACCAACACTTCACAGAATAAGAGAGTTGGAAGAGACCTTGGAGGTTTTCTAGGCCAACCTTCTTCTCAAGCAGGAAACCCTACACCTGTGTTGGCGAAACTATGGCACGCGTGCCGGAAGTGGCATGCAGAGCCATGTCGCCTGGCACACGTGGCGTTGCCCATTCTTCTTCTGGGTTTCCAGGGCACGCATGCGCACCAGCCAGCTAGTCTGCTGGTTACTGATGCGCGTGTGACAATCAGCTAGCCTTAATGTCTTGGTGCAGCCATGCCGTCATTGCCCGCATGCACTCCCGGGACTCCGCCCTTTGCCAGCCAGGAGCGCTACTGCCAGTCGCTTCGATGTACCCGGCTGCCTGCCTGCCTGCCTCATCACCGTCACCATAAGGAAAGGCCCCGAAGTTGTGTTGCCTGGGATCCACGTAGGCTACCGCAGGGGGAGGCCAGGTGTGGCAGGCTGGACACTGCCTGGAGCTGAGCTCAAGGCTGGCAGGAGGAGGAACGTTGCCTCTTAGCCAGCGCAAAATGTCTGCAGCCACAGCCTGCCTCCATCCCTTCTCCCCTGACAGCTGCGCCTGTCACTGCCAGGGAAGTGGCTGTGTGAGAACCGCTGCCACCAGGAGGAAGGGGGCGGTGGTGGCAAGGATGGGTGGTCCGGGGCTTCCCTATCTCCCTGCCTGAGCAGGCTTCTGGCATAGCCCCAGGCCTCTGGGGGGAGGGAGGAAGGGAGGGAAGCCCTGGCCTGCTGCTCCTGCCACATCTACCCCCTTGCCCCCAGCAAGAGAGGTTCTTGTGCTGCCGCTTCTCCTGCAGTACCAGGAGCAACTGCCAGGGCAGAGAGGGCAGGGCCAGGCTGTGGTGGCAGGCCGTTCTCACCGGGTAACAGACAGGCTGCTCCTGGAGCAGGCAGGAGAAGGAGAAGCCACCAGCGGGGAGGTGAGCTGCCCCAGAAGGACTGGAGGAGAGCGGAGCTCCTCATTCATGGAGATCCACCAGTGGGGAAGGGGTCATGGAAAGTGGTAACAAGTGCGCAAGCCAGGAAGTGGTCATGCTCCCTGGCCAGAGAGGGTTGCACGTTCACGCCAGCAAAGGTTTGTGCAACCCTCTCCGGCCAGGGAGTATGACTGCTTCCTGGCTTGCACACTTCTTACCATGACCACTTCCCCACCAGTAGATCTCCATGAGTGAGAAGCTGCTCTCTCTTCTGGTCCTCCTGGGACGGCTTGCCTCGCTGCTGGCAGCTTCTTCTCCTGGCTTCTTCTTCTTTTTTTTTTTAAATACTTTATTGACTTTTCCAAAATTAAAAAAAAGGATAATATACAATCTCTATCTTGATCAAAGGTAGTGTTTACACAATTGATGACTCAAACGTTGGATGGATTCCATCCATAACTATACAATATACTAAACGATATACTATACAATTCTATACAATTAAATCAAATTCTAGTGCCTAATAAGTCATAACCTATTATCATACTTTTGTCTTGTTCTTCAACCAGTTATACCAATTTCCCCATACTTCATAATATTTAGAATTCTCCTGGCTTCTTACCGCTTTCTGCGACCACTTCCCCGCTGGTGGATCTCCATGAGTGAGGAGCTCCGCTCTCCTCCAGTCCTTCTGGGGCAGCTCACCTCCCTGCTGGTGGCTTCTCCTTCTCCTGCCTGCTCCAGGAGCAGCCTGTCTGTTACCCGGCGAGAACGGCCTGCCACCACAGCCTGCCCCTGCCCTCTCTGCCCTGGCAGTTGTTCCTGTTGCTGCCAGAGAAGCGGCAGCACAAGAACCTCTCTTGATGGGGGCAAGGGGGTGGCGGTCGCAGGAGCAGCAGGCCGAGGCTTCCCTCTCTCCCTCCCCCCAGAGGCCTGGGGCTATGCCAGAAGTCTGCTCAGGAGGGGAGACAGGGAAGCCCTGCACTGCCCTCAGAATAATGACTTTCCAGGCCCAAAACGGGGCGCGGGGGCGAAGTGCATGTGCAGGGCATGCATGTGCAATGTGGGGCGCATGTGGGGGGGTTTGTGTGCACCTGCGCATGTGGGAGGGTTCGCATTGCATTATAGGTGCTGCACGCACCGCGAGCTGTTGCGCGCGCACATACACACTTCCAGCACGCCACAAGAAAAAGGTTCGCCAACCCTACCCTAGACCATTCTGGACAAAGGACAGTCCAATTTCTTCTAAGATAGCCTCCAGGGATGAAGAACCACAACTTCTAGAGTTTCCACTCGTTGATTGTTCTCAATGTCAGGAAATTTCTCCTTAGTGCCAGGTTGCTTCTCTCCTTGATTGGTTTCCATCCGTTGCTTCTTGTCCTGCCCTCAGGTGCTTTGGAGAAGAGGTTAACCCTCCCCACTTCTTTGTCGCTGTCCCTCAAATATTGGAAGAGTGGTATCATGCCACCCCTAATCCATCTTTTCATCGGAACTAGACTTGTATGAAGATCCAGCTCTTCAAGGCTCTTCAGATGGAGGCCTGCCAAATCTCACAGGAAAAGATGTTACTACCGGGTAGGAAGGATTGCAGAAAGGCGATAGAATTTTTACAACCAATGACTTGACAAGCAGGGTAACCAGAAAGCTTTGGGTATGCAAAACCATTCCAATGAGGGGAGAGGGGCCATCCTAGGCATTGTGTAGGGCCTCACCCTCCATGTTCAAAGGCAGCCATGTTTTAGACAAACCTGCAAATGCTTTTCGAAGTTGATGCCGACTTTATTGGAGTTGCAAGCTTTGCCAGTACTAAAGGAAGAAAGAGATGGATTTTTCTATTTCACCCTCATGCGAAATAGCTTTTCCTACCTCCATTATTCAGTACTTTATCTATTAATGTATCACAAGAACTCAGATTTTAAAGCATAAGAAGAGCTTTACCATTGGATCAAAAGTAAGTTTGAGTGCGCGGGTGTTCCCTCTGTTTTTTAAAATCTTTTTTGCTTGTTTGCTTTTGAATGGTCTTTTATTCTGTGGCTGTATTGTGCATTGCACAGCGGTGTTTGGAGATTGCTGATGCCTGTATCAAATAAATGAAATGAACTCAGCACTAACCTCCATCCAATTAATGCGTAACGCTTTATAGGAATACATGTTGTTTGGCACTCTTTTGATACATTGCAGGTAGTCCTCAACCTACAACTGTAATTGAGCCTTGAATTACGGTCATTAACTCATGCAAGTCATTAGAGTGTCACATGTGACGGTGCCCAATTTTATAACCTTTCTTGCGGCAGCTGTTAAATGAATCTATTCTCTGCAATTGGCATTTTTTTCATAAGTAGCTCTGGGAAGTCATAGCTTCAAATGGACACTAAGCAGTGGTCATAAGTCAAAGACCACCTATCCCCTGTCATCTGATGATCTGTATAACCACGTAGGAAGCAGCATGGTTGTTCTCTTTTTTATGGATCCCATCAGAATCCGTATCTTTTCCATAGTAGGAAGGAAAAAGTATCCATCTTCTTCTGCTGGAAATGGATGCTGCTTAAACAATTAAATGCCCTTTCACAAGCAAGCTGCACTCGGGCACGAGCATTTTTATTTTATTAGCAATCAATTAGCCCAAACAAATTATAATTATTCACCATTTCTTAGCAATCATGCTCTAGAAGTTACACTTTTAGATAAACACTTTTAAAGGGAGTCAGTTGCATGCATAACATGGACTCTACCGGGCAAGGTTGTTGAGTCCTTTGTTCAAATACAAATCACTCTTTTGCCTGTTTCAAAAACTAAGAGCAACTGTCCAATTGTGCTTCACCTCTTTCTTTCTGGTCTAGGAGCTCTTAGATATCTTCCTTGGCTTAGAGAACATCCTAATGAAAAACCAGTTAGATGGGTGGAATCAAGCTCAGGATATCAGGCATCCAGGCAGTTCAAATGAATATATAGGTTTATTACATGCTAATGCTCTCTACAAGAATCTGATCTACTAATGGTCAAAGCCAATTGGCAATCAATGGAATTCAAGGTGGACTTAGATTTCTTGTAGGTGCAAAGGGACTTGAGATTGATGACGCATTTTACCCTTCCCTCGGGCTAACATCTCCAACAGGTGGTGGGCTTCGCTTCACTCCTTGTATCCATACAGAAGTTGGAAAATTATTTGCTGGGATGCTTTAATTCTGGGTCCCTGGACTAAGTGAGCGATTTAACAAGAAGAGCTCAATGGTTTTTTTCAAGTTCTGGGTTCTTTGTTCAAAGCAGACTAGAACTTCACAACAAAAGTCCAGGAACTCTACAAAAAAGAACAAACAGAAGCTTTCCCCTCTTCAGCTGACCCCATTTTGAAGGAAGCTACAAGATCATCTGAAGAATGAGGAACAGAAGGATTACCACCACCATTTACCATGACCCAAGTCTATCTCTGTTCACAAAGTCCCCTGATCTGAGGGATCTTCAACTTCCCCATGTCTACCAGCAGGACAACTCTGGCTGGAAAGTGTTTTCCTTGGGGAATCTGGTCTCCGAGGCAGGCAGGAAGACAAGCTAAATCCATCCCTCTCTCTTTGTGGTTAGGCAGCCCGGAGAAAGCTGTCAGAAACCCAATCTGTATAGACTACTCCGCTTCTTGAATAGGATGCAAACATTGCTTTTGAGAATGTAAATATCTCTTTTTGTAAAAATAGCAGCCTTTGAAAGTTTCCTACAAGCCTCACTGAAAAACAAACTATAAAGAGGCACTAAAAGCTTTTACATTTATTGCATGAAGAAGTCTCTATACCAACCTCCCTGGGGGATCTTGGCTCACTTTTATAGGACAGTTCTTCCTATTTCCTCTTTTCACATCTTTCTGAAACTTCTGGCTGTATTTATTCCTATTCAGAGAGGAATCATTTGAACAAGGTTTTATTCTCTCCCTCCACCCGCCCCCCAACCAAACAATACCATCTCCCCCTCTCCTGCATGGTTTCTAATGACAGATGGGCCTATAGAATGAAAGGAAGGGCAGGCAGGGGCTTTTTGGTACCAAAACCAGGAAGTCATTGAACATCTGTATTACTTTTCATAACCAAGGAGTAGGAGTAAGGAGGAGTATGGGATCCTTGGTGAGCACAGTGTGTTTCTTGCAGAGGTTTCATCATCTGTACTAGAGGGTTTGCAGGGAGGAGGAGGAGGTGGAGTGTGGGGTGTGATTAATATTTTGAAATTCTTCTCAAATATATCTACTACAATATTGATATATGTACATACGCTGACATTGGGGCTGCTGTACCAGTCTTTCTGTATTGTGTCCTGTGGCATCTCTATTTTGTTTTATTTTCTCAGGCGCAAAGAGAGCATTTTGAAAGCCCAGGACATATTTCCAAAGCCGTGTCAGCTGCATTTTTCCACCAATGTGGAAAGTAAGTAAGCAGGGAAGGAACAAGGATTGTATATGACTCATTGCAGAGAAAACCCACTGCAAGTAGTCCTCAGGTTACTACAGTTCATTTAGTGACTGTTCAAAGTAACAGCATCACTGTAAAAAGTGACTTATGAGCATTTTTCACACTTATGGCCGTGTAAGCATCCCCGTGGTCACAGAATCAAAATTCAGACATTTGGCAACTGACTTGTATGTATGATGGTTACTGTGTCCTGGGGTCATGCGATCCCCTTTTGTGGCCTTCTGACAGGCAAAGCCAATGGGGAAGCTGGATTCACTTAACAACCGTGTTACTAACTTAACAATTACAATGATTCACTTAGCATTGGCAAGAAAGATCGTAAAATGGGGCAAAACTCACTTAACACTTAACAAATGTCTCGCTTAGCAACATAAACTTTGGACTTAATTGTGGTCGTAAGTTGAGAACTATCTGTGTACTTAGAGGTCAAACTCAGACTATGTCTAAAATGGCTCCATCTGTATAAAAGTGTGTTGGAGTTTGCAGCAATCCAACCAGCACACAAGTAAATACTTCAGCAGGATTCATTTATATAAGAAACTTCCTGGTATACAATACCCATACAGCAGAAGCCAGAACCAGAACTCAGAATCCAGAAGTAGAGAATCAATCATTACAGAAGCAATATAATACAGAGGCGCGCGCGCGCGCACACACACACACACACACACACACACACACACACACACATATATATATATATATATATATATATATATATATATATATATATATATATATATATATACAGATCAGTGAACCTAAGCCACGCCCAGGCTCCAAGCTGTCTGAGTCACCAAACAGTCCCCATTGGCTGACCTGTTACCATGTTTATTCCAATTCATGAGCCCTTATATACTGACAATGTGTCATATCTGTGAACGTTCATGACGAATAGATATTGTGCATTTCAAAAGACTAATAACTGACCTGATACTTGAAATGCTTACTGTGTTTGCCATACAGATTCTAGGGGTTTTAAAAATATTTTTAAATATCCTGCACCTTGATTTTTCCTTGAGGATTTTACAGTTGCTTTTCCAAGTACATTAAATATCTTCTGCATGTTAAATGTTTCCAGGGGACTGACCTGAAAAGAATTATGCATGAATTTACATGCATTAATATGTTATTAAACCTCCCGAGAACATTTCCCTTTTTCTGGGTGAAAACCAATAATTTTAAATCAAAGCGTAATTAATTTAAAAGGTTACTTTTCTTTTGCTGGGCAAGTTGAAAGAGAACAGCACCTTAAATGGCCGAATGCAATCAAAAAGTACAAACAGCATTTTTTTAAAAAAAGAATTCCAAAATTAAATTTTCTCAAACCCTTGATGGAGTCTTTCACACCTCACATAACGTAGACAGCAGAGCGTGAGATTCTTTCAAAAGTCCCACTTATCTTGATCAAATATCCCGATTTCCACTGCTTTAAAAAGTATGAATCATCATCTTCAATTTGATTCACAGTCTGGGACTGGTAAACATTTAACAGTTCAAGTCCTAACCATTGCTAAGTGTTGTGTTTAGTATGGACAACACGGAGGCCCATCTGTCAGGAACACTAACTTTATTGAAACACAGGACTGAACAGAACCGCTAGACCCGCGTGGGGGTAAAACAATAGCGAGCTGTCAGACAGCATGAACCAATCTGCGAGCCAGCAATTCCCGCTACTTTAGTTGCTCACGTCTACACCAATCAGCGCCCGCTGGCAACACAGCCGGCATGCGGAGGTCGTAACTGTGAGGACTCAACACCCCTTCCAACCCGGACCAAGCATGGGTAGTCAGCCAAATACGCCGGACGCCGCCGGCACCGCCCCAATCGTCTCAGTTCAGCCGTGGCCGCTGCCGGGGGAAGAACCGGAACATCGCTCCCTGGAGTTATGGGTGACTCTCTGCCATCCGGAGCACGCTCGGGGGCCTCAGGTAAGCCATCCAACGAGAACTATTTGGTCGGGTATGGGTGGGTTGAGTCAGGCCGGCCTGGTTGCACTTCGGGGGCCGCAGATGTTGGTGAACTTGGTGGGTCCTCAACAGGGCGCGGGTCGGACCCATCAGCAACTCGTCGTCTCAATTGGTTTATGTGTCGCCGCCATACTCGACCATCAGTGAGCTGGACCCTATAAGAATAGGGCCTGGTTAATTGTATTATTTGCCCCGGAAGCCACCTCATGCCCCAATCGAAGTTCAGCGTGAAGACCAGGTCACCCACAGCGAATGTCCTCACCTGCAACCGTCCCCCCGGAGGTGCCTCGTGGGTATAGGTAGGGTGCAGGCAGTCCAGTGTAATCCGGAGTCGCCTTCCCATGAGGAGCTCTGCGGGGCTGTGCTTGGTGGTAGCGGTGGGAATCGTGTGTTGAGCCAACAGGTATTGGTAGACCTTATGGTCCCAATTTGAGGGGCCCAGCCGGCGCAAAGCCTCTTTGGCAGACCTCACGGCCCTTTCCGCCAAACCATTAGCGGCCAGGTGGACAGGAGCCGTTCGGGCATGGCGGATGCCCAACTTAGTGAGAAACAGCTGAAAGGGTGCGGACGTGAACTGCGGCCCATTATCGGTAACTACGGTGTCCAGCAGACCATGGGTCGTGAAGAACCCCTCCAAAACCCTTGTCACAGCCTCCGAGGTGGTGGATGACATGATTGAGAGGTCCACCCACTTCGAATAGGCATCCACTGAAATTAGGAACGTGTGGCCCTGAAAGGGGCCCACGAGATCCAGGTGCACCCTAGCCCAGGGGGCCCTGGGGGTCTCCCACTCCTGAATGAGGGCCGTGGGGGAAACTGGCCTAGACTGTTGGCATTGGCGGCACCAGGCCACCCACACCTCCACATCCTGGTCGATATCTGGCCACCAGACATAACTACGGGCCAGAGCCTTCATGCGCATGATGCCCGGGTGGGCATCATGGAGGCAGGACAATACACAGGATCTGAGGTTGGGGGGAACCACCACTCTATTTCCCCACAGGAGGCAGCCCGACTGCACAGACAACTCATGTTGTCTGCGGAAGTATGGTAACAACTCAGGCGCCCTGTGTGCCTGCAGCCAGCCCCTGCGCACCTAATCCAGGACTTGTGAAAGAACGGGGTCGGCGGCTGACTGGTGTCGAATATCGGTGGCGGTCACTAAGGGGGACAGCTCATCCACCAGAAGGACGGAACCTGCGTGTGCTGGGTCTTGGATGGCCAATGGTAGGGGAAAGCAGCTGAGGGCATCAGCGTGCCCAATGGCCTTCCCCGGCCTGTATTGCAACTGGTACGAATAAGCCACCAAAAACCTCACCCACCAGGACATGCGCGGTGACAAAGAGAGGAGTTTGACAGTCCGCCGCCAGCAACCCTAACAACGGCTTATGGTCGGTGACAAAATAAAAAAACCGACCATAAACATAATCGTGGAATTGTTTGATTCCTGTGATGGCCGCCAAAGCTTCTCGATCTATCTGACTATAATTCCTCTCCGCCGCCAACAGGGTGCGGGAATAGTAGGTGATCGGCGCCTCCATCCCATTGGGCAATAGATGGCTCAGGACAGCCCCCACCCCATAGGGGGAAGTGTCCCATGTTAACAGAGGGGCAAGCTGTCATCGTATTGAACGAGGACGGCATCAGAGGTGAGAACGTCCTTAACTGCTGGGAAGGAGGGGCCACCTTGCGATCCCAACACCAAGGCAATTTAGTTTCCAGGAGCCTATGCAGAGGCTCCGCCAGTGAAGCCTTATGAGGCAAAAATACAGCATAAAAATTGAGGAGACCAAGGAAAGCCTGCAGTTCGGCCTGATTGGTGGGCACAGGAGCGTTTTTTATTGCTGCCACCTTCCCCGGAGCCAGGCAGATACCACCAGAATCCACTAGAAACCCCAAAAACTCGACCTGGGGCACCCCAATGCGACACTTTTCAGCTTTACGTTTCAGCCCTGCCTGTCTAAAACGGGAGAGGACAGCCCTAAGTTTAGCGACCGCGATCAGGATGTCATCAAAGTAGGGCACAACGCCCTGAAGCCCATGGAGCAGCCGCTCCATGAGGCTCTGGAAAATGCCTGGGGCAACACTAACCCCAAACTGCAGGCGGGTACATTTGAACGCCCCCCGGTGCATAACAATCGTCTGGGACAGGGCAGTGGCCTCGTCCACCGGAAGCTATTGATACGCTTGAGCGAGATCCAGCTTTGCAAAGACCCTCCCGTGGCCCAGCGAGTATAGTAAATGCTGTACCACAGGAACAGGGTAATGGTTAGCCTGGAGTGCCCTATTGAGTGTTGCCTTATAGTCTGCTCAAATCCTAATTGACCCGTTGGCCTTGAGGGGGATCACTATGGGGATCTCCCACTTAGCGTGATCCCCTGGTTGGAGGACCCCTTGCGCTATCAATTTGTCCAACTCTTGGTCAACCCTGGCCCACAATGCAAGTGGCACCCTTCGAGGCTTCAGCCGGATAGGAGCCACTTGGGGATCCAAATTGAAAGAAATGGGTAGCCTTGTATATTTACCAAGTTGGCTATCAAACACATCCACGAACTCTCGGGTCAGCTCAGCGGAGACATCGGAACTAGTTGCGTGGATCCCGGACACGCCTAGATGCAGAGCAGCAAACCAGTCTAACCCAAGCAGACTGGGTAGACTGTCCCTCACGACTATCAGCGGCAGTTGACCTGAAAAAGAGCCATAGACAATGTGGACGGAACCACAGCCTAGAGTGGGATTAGGCTTTCCCTGATAATCCCTCAGTTTAACAGGGCATGGTCACAGACGCTGCTTGGAAAAAGTGGGAACTATTGTTTTGAGGGAAGCCCAGGCGATCAGGGACCGGGAGAAGCCTGTGTCAACCTCCATCCGACAGGGCGCGCCTTCGAGGTGGACCATAACATAAATTTTTCCGGCTGAACCAGGCGTGGAAGCATGGTTGATGCCCACAGCATCAACCTCTGTGTCACGAAATACATCAACACGGTTCTCGCGGCGTTCAAACCACTTGGCCCTCTGTCGCTTGGGTGCAGGCTCTCCCGCATCATCTGGAAGTGGAAATGTCACTCGGCAGACCTTGGACAGGTGTCCACGCTTCCCTCAGCGGCGGCAAACGGCAGACTTGAATCTACACTCTGCCCTGTTATGCTGTCCGCCGCAGCCCAGACAATTGCCCTGGGAAGGTTTGACAGTGGCCGCCAATCTAGGCTTATGCGTGGTCTTGAGGCGGCTCATTCCTCCCTCCAACTTGGGAGCATCTTCCACGTCCGACTCCTCACAGTGGACAGACTGGGGAGGAGTAGGATTAGGGGCCCCTCCTGCCTGGAAGCATTGAATTTCCGCTGATGACTGGGCTGACATCTCGGAAGCCCTGGCCTCATCCATGGCTATCGGGAGGGTTAGATCAGAATGGGCTAACAGTCTCCACTGCAGTTTCAGATCCCGCACTCCACAGACCAACTGGTCAAGGAGCATGTCATCCAGCTCCCGGAATTCGCAGTGGAGGGCAGCCGTTCGCAGGGAAGCCATGTACTCGTTAACCGATTCCCCTGCCTTCTGAGACCTCTGATGAAATGTGTGGCACCAGGCTATTTTAGACGGAGCGGGAGAATAGTGGTGTTTCAGCTTTTCTAACAATGTCTCCCAGGGCACCGTAAATACCGGTTGCCAGTCGTGTTGTGTTTAGTATGGACAACACGGAGGTCCATCTGCCAGGAACACTAACTTTATTGAAACACAGAACTGACAGAACCGCTAGACCCGCGTGGGGGTAAAACAACTCGCCACCTGACAGCTGCTTAAATAGCGAGCTGTCAGACAGCGTGAACCAATCCGCGAGCCAGCAATTCCTGCTACTTTAGTTGCTCGTTACACCAATCAGCACCCGCTGGCAACACAGCCGGCACGCAGAGGTCATAACTGTGAGGACTCAACACTAAGGGTGCCCTGTCTCCTCCTCCTCTTCCTCTTTCTCCATCATCTCCTAAATCCACCTCTTATCCCTCCTCCATCTCTTTCATCTCCTTCTCCTCTTCCTCCTTCTCCTCTATCTCCTTCTTCTATCCCTCCTCCACTTCTTCCTCCTCCTCCTCCTCTGGAACAGTTATGGATAATACCTATTTTGTCTCAGATTTGCTCTAGATTCCAGCATTCCAGCATTCTCCTGTCAAGGGAAATCACCACCCAAGAAGGTCTTGGTCTTTTTAGTAGCACGCTCTTGTTTCCATTGACAAAAACTTGCAATGACAATAGATATTCCTTGTCGTCTCTTCCACCGCCCCACTCTGTGTGATTTATGGTCCAGCCTAAAATAGGAACGAACTATTTATTTGATAGAATCGATAATATATAAGAGATAAATGGCCAGGCCTTGTGCAATGTGCTGGAGAAAGGATCTCAGACGCTAAAGAGGTTGCAAAGCCAGCAACCGTTCCCATTGAGTGTCTCCTTCCCCTTCCTTTTTCTTCTTCCGGCTATGCATCAGATTTCATTTTGAACACTATCAGCAATCCAACATGCCCCAAGTAGGCAATGCGGCAATAGAAACTCTCCTGATGAAAACAGCCCCAGGAGCCATTGATGAAAGTGTGTCTTGCTGCAGATGGAAAACCTCTCAACCGCTGTGTTAAGAGCTGAAGCTTCAAAGTTTGCAATCACCCCATTTGTTAATGCCATTATGGGACGGGGCTGCCAGTCACAGCAGCAGTGAGCTAAATTTGAAAAATTTTATGGTTTGGTTTAGAGGCACCTTGGAAGCGAAATAAATATCTCTTGGAGAATCTACTTCGAAGGAGTTGCACGAAGGTTAACAGCCGCCTCCTATAAACCTTCCTCTTCACCATTTGTCTTAGGACTGTATGTCATTGCCTTGAATTCCAAACCAAGGATTGGGCTTCTTCTGGTGATGGGAGAGGCATTAAGAAAGTGAAGGTGAAAACGATTCTCTGGTGGATTCTATCAGAAAACCTCAGGGCATCATTATGCCTGTAGCCCCATGCTACAGCCCCAAAGCAAGAACAGCTAGCGAGACTCTGAGGCTGAACTTCATTAGAATCTTCAGCTTGCATTCATCTATTTTTCATATATTTATGCACAGCATTTCTTGGAAATTCACAAGAAAAGAGTCAGACTAAATCCCAGTAAAATTTGTGGAAACTGTTCGCTGCTATGACGATTTTTATGCTGCTCCTGATGGGTAATTTAGGCTGAATGGGGCCCCGTAATGAAGAATAATTTTGAAAGTCAGCATTAAAAGAAAAATTATCGTAATAGCATCTCGAAAGCGATCTAAGCAAATTCAGCTTGATTTTTGCAATCCCCAGGAAGAATTTTGGAGGCAGCAAAGGAAGAAGAGGAAGATAACATGTTCTTCTTTGTATAATGATCCAAATTCAGAGGCTTGGCAACTGACTCCTATTTATGATGGCCGCAGTGTCCAGGGGTCACATGATCCCCTTTTGTGACCTTCTGACAAGCAAAACCCCTGAGTTTTCCATCAAAGTTTCCATGGGTTGGCCTAGGTGAGAGGATGGCTGCCCTGGAAACTTCTGGGGTCGAATGATATGTACCTCCTTTGCCACTGTCATGAGAGGACAGTGGAGCTTGGCGGCCTGACCATGGACTGGAATTTTCCCCTATGTCTGTAACATTAGTGGTCCCCCACCCTTGGACTTTGTGTCCCCTGATGATTATATGTATTTGGTGTCGGAACTCCTCGCCCTGCGAGATTCTCCCCTCTCGCAGGTTTGGCCCTCCACATTATCAAGGGCCTATCTCGATGACGGACTTTGGAGTCCGGAGAGATGGCATGGAGCAAGGAAGAACTTGTGGGGTTTTTAGGGAATTTTAAAAGATTTTAAGGGGTTCTGGAGAGGGGTTGTAATAATCCTTTTAGAGATACTGGGAAGACGACTATGGCGGACGGGGGGGGGGGAAATCCACCAGGGTCAGAGCCGTGCCCGGCACAGGGTAACGATTTGGGGGGCACTGGTTGAGGGATTGGGAAAGGGATGGGGGACGATATCTATGAGAGTTGTACCATCGGCACGGTAGATGGGAGGGACAGATATGGCAGGAGCAGGGGACCATATCAGGTGTTGGGGGCTCGCACTCGCTGTCTGAGAGCAATTGCTTGCCCTGGTCCCCAAGGTTCCGCTCGCATACTAGGTGGCTTAGACACTCAGGATCTGGGCCTTCGGCTGATGCTGTGCAACGCCAGGTCTGTGGTCAATAAGGCCCCCCTCATCCACGATCTTATACAAGAGGGAGGAGCAGACCTGGCGGGTATTACAAAGACCTGGTTGGGCCCGGAGGGTGGCGTCCCTCTGGTTGAAATGTGCCCACCAGGCTTCAGAGCATTCCATCAGCCGAGGGCCCAGGGGAGGGGCAGGGGGGTAGAGGTTATTATTAACGAGGATCTGGGTCCAAGGGAGACCACTGTGCCTCAGATAGACGGATGTGAGTCCCTCCTTGTGAGGTGGGGCCGTGGGGTTCAGATGGGCTTGCTGCTTACGTACCTGGCTCCCTGCCGTGTGGCAACAGCCCTACCTGAGCTACTCGACATGATAGCCACGGTGGCAGTAGATACACCCAGGCTTTTAGTCATGGGTGATTTCAACTTGCCATCCATTGGTGAAACGTCTGAGGTGGCTCGGGAGTTCATGGCTTCCATGATGGCCATGGACCTGATCCAGTTTGTTCATGGCCCTACTCACAGGGGAGGCCACACTCTGGACTTGATTTTTGTCTCTGGCCAGTGGTTGAGTGGTCTTGTTATAGGGGATATAGACATGGAACCCTTGTCATGGACCGACCACTCACTCCTTCACCTAGATCTTCGAACCGCGACCCCTCGCCGCAGGGAGGCAGACCCAATTAGATGGATCCGACCCAGGCACCTGATGGATCCTGATAGGTTCCAGACGGAGCTTGGGCCATTTCCTGAGGATCTAGTACATGACTCAGCCGAGGACCTGGTAGCCGCCTGGGATCAGGCGGCTGGTGGGGCCTTGGACAGAGTCGTGCCTTTGCAGCCTCTGACCCGGTGCCAATCCCGTGTGGCTCCTTGGTTTACTGAGAAGCTGAGGGAAATGAAGCGCCGGAAAAGACGCCTGGAGAGTGGTGGGAGGGCCAGTCTCGCTGAATCTGATCGAACACTGGTAAGGTCGCATATTAAGGCCTACCTAGTGGCAATAAAGACAGCAAAGTTTAACTACTTTTCTGCCTCTATTGCATCATCAGGGAATCGTACGGCCGCCCTGTTTAGGGTGACCCGCTCCCTGCTCCATCCGGGAGTGCGAGAGGATCCCTTAGAAGGCAGGGCGGAGGATTTCGGACAATACCTGTATGACAAAATTACTCAGATCCGGGGGGATTTGGACTCTGACTGGGTAGATCAGGGCAGGGTGACGAGGAATAGTCTTGAGAATGTTACCTGGGAGGAGTTTGATGCTGTGACTCCCAATGATGTGGACAGGATTTTGGGGAGACTTAGTGCGGCCACATGTTTACTGGACCCGTGACCCTCCTGGTTGGTACTGGCTTCCCGGGAGGTTACACGAGGCTGGCTCCAGGGCGTTATTAATGCTTCATTGAGTGAGGGTCACTTCCCCGCTGCCCTGAAAGAGGCGGTGGTGAGGCCTCTCCTCAAGAAGCCGTCCCTGGATCTGGCAATATTGGCCAACTACCATCCTGTCTCCAACCTTCGCTTTATGGCGAAGGTTGTTGAGAGTGTGGTTGTGTGACAGTTTCCACAATTCCTGGAGGAAACATCTTATCTAGATCTGTTCCAGTCGGGTTTCAGGTCTGGGCACAGCACGGAAACGGCATTGGTCGCGTTGGTTGATGATCTCTGGAGGGCTCGGGACAGGGGTTGTTCCTCTGTTCTGGTCCTGTTAGATATCTCAGCGGCTTTTGATACCATCGACCATGGTATCATGCTGCACCGGCTGGAAGAGCTGGGGGTGGGAGGCACCGTGTTGCGGTGGTTCTCCTCCTTTCTCTCCAACTGGTCGCAGTTTGTGTTGGCAGGGGGGCAGAGGTCGACCTCGAGGCCTCTCATCTGTGAAGTGCCGCAGGGATCGGTCCTCTCGCCCCTTCTGTTCAACATTTATGTGAAGCCATGGGGTGAGATCATCCGTGGCTTCGGGGTGAGATACCATCAGTACGCTGATGACACCCAGCTGTACATCTCCACCCCAGGCCACCCCAACAATGCCCTTGAAGTGATGTCCCAGTGCCTGGAGGCTGTGCGGATCTGGATGGGGAGGAACAGGCTCAAACTCAACCCTTCCAAGACAGAGTGGCTATGGCTCCCGGCATCCCGATATAATCAGTTGACTCCATCTCTGACTATTGGGGGCGAGTCTTTGGCCCCCACTGAAAGGGCTCGCAATCTGGGAGTCCTCCTGGATATGCAGCTGTCCTTGGAGGAACATCTGATGGCTGTAACCAGGGGGACCTTTTGTCAGGTTCGCCTGATTCGCCAGTTGCGGCCCGTTCTTGATCGGGATTCCTTGTGCACAGTCACTCACGCCCTCGTCACCTCCCGCCTTGACTACTGCAACACTCTCTACATGGGGCTCCCCTTGAAGAGCACCCGGAGCCTCCAACTGGTCCAGAATGCAGCAGCGCGGGTAGTGATGGGAGCAACATGGCGCTCCCATGTAACACCGCTCCTGCGCAAGCTGCACTGGCCCCCGGTGGTCTTCCGGGTGCGCTTCAAGGTGTTGGTCATCACCTTTAAAGCGCTCCATGGCATAGGGCCTAGCTATCTGCGAGACCGCCTGCTGCTACCGACGACCTCCCATCGACCCGTGCGCTCCCACAGAGAGAGCCTCCTACATCAGCCAAACAATGTAGGCTGGTGACCCCCAGGGGGAGGGCCTTCTCTGTGGGGGCTCCTACCCTCTGGAATCAGTTGCCCCCTGAGATAAGGAGAATCCATGACCTCAGTGCCTTCCGTTGTGCCCTTAAAACCCATCTTTTCCAGCAAGCCGGGCTGGTTTAAGAAGAAATTTTTTAAATTCTTTTAATCGATTTGTGATTTCTTAATGTCTGGGCCAAATTTATATGTATTTTTAACTGTTTTTAATATTTGTATTCTATGTTCTTATTTTGGCTGTACACCGCCCTGAGTCCTCAGGGAAAAGGGCGGTATATAAATTGGAAATTAAAATTAAAAAGTTGATGGGGAAGCCAGATTCATTTAACAACCATGTGACTCACTTAACAACTGCAGTGATTCAGTGGAACCACTCTGGCAAGTAAGTTCGTAAAATGGGGCAAAATTCACTTAACGAATGTCTCGCTTGGCAAGAGAATTTTGGGGCTCAATTGTGGTCGTAAGTCGGGGACTTCCTGTACTGATTGAAGAGCAGAAAAACCAGCTTGCATCATTGTTTGGGTTGTGTCAAGTTGGAGCAACTTTTCTTGGGAATATTTCAGTTGATGCTAGAAGAACAGAGGGTATTTTTACTGCGTTAATGAAATTCTTGAATGATAAAAAAACTATCAAGTGATAAGCACATAAGGTTGGTGACAGATGGGAGGAATACAATACGCGGTTATTGAGTTTCTAGCGTGGCAATAATGACGGAGGCTCGGCTGCAGCAAAGACAACTTTATTAATACAACAGTAACTGGCAATTCGCGAAAGCGATGGAACACGAACACTCTTCTGACAGCTCCTTAAATAGGAGCCTGTCAAACAGAACGGGCCAATACGCGAGCAGGAATCTCCCGCGAATTCTCTGCTCGCGTCTTAGCCAATCCGCGTCGGCTGGCAACAACTCTGTCAGGGTGGAGTCGTAACTGCGAGGACTCAACAGCGGTGATACAAATTCAGCCTCCGAGAGATAAATCCTCAAGGGTGTGGGCCATTTTGTACAGCCGTGTTCCTCGTAGACTCTTAAAAGTTGTGATTCGCAAGGCAGAATTGATGGTATCTGAAACACGCAACTGGTTCTCCCATAGCATCTTCTCCAGAAGATGAATAGACGTATCTATTCGTGCATAAATGTTGGCGAAGAGCCACTGAAGATTTGGCTGTTTGATAAGAGGTGGCTTTCAGTTCTATATGGCGTCTTCGACGCACTTTGGACCAGTCTGCAAAGCTAAAACTTCACTTCTGGTTTGTAAAAGAATCTGAAAGATATTTACAAAACAGAATTGTTATTTCAAATGGACGGGGCACCAGTATTTTGTATTTTTATGATCTATTCTAAATACAGATCGTCCTTGACTTACAACCATAATTGAGCCCAAAATTCCTGTTGGAAAGTGGGAGGTTTGTTTAGTGAGTTTTGCCCCATTTTACAACCTTTCTTGCCATAGTTGTTAAGTGAATCGTGGCAGTTGTTAAGTTAGTAACCCTGTTGTTAAGTGAATCTGGCTTCCCCATTGACTTTGCTTATCGGGTCACAAAAGTGGATCATATGACCCCGGGACACTGCAACCGTCATAAATATGAGTCAGTTGCCAAGCATTTGAATTTTGATCACATGACCAGGGGAATGCTGCTATGGTTGTAAGTGTGAAAAACAGTCGTAAGGCACAGCAATACTATCTTACAGTATCAACTTTGAAAACAATCATCTTCCAATTGGCTCTGGATTGAATTTCTGGATTTCCAGCTGGTTCTGGATTTCTGGACTGAATTTCACATTATGCTAGTAGACACGAATATGGAACATTCTCCACTAGAAGAGGGATATTATATATATATAATTTTAATAATATTTGCTTTAGGGGTTGATTAACCAATTTATTAACCAGCTTTGTCGTATGCCGCCCAGAGTCACTTGCTTTGTGAGATGCAGAGATGTAGCTTTCTGAGCTCTATAAATTTGACCAATAAATAAATATATCCAGAAACCTGGTCTGCCGTATAATCGTTTTGAGCCAAGACAATTTTAGGTTGACTCTCTTTAAATCAGATACGTGCAAGGTCAATACCAAACATGACAACCTGGATTTCTAGCCTATGGTAGCCTTGTCTGAGATTTCCTAATATCCACGGTTAATACACACAGCCGCAGAATCTCTTTGCATCGCAATTTCTCTGCAGATTTTTGAGCTGAATTTTGAGGCTGTTACAATCATAATAATAATCCGGCCTTCCGGCCACCCTGCCTGGCGCTTGCCTGCCATCTAGTGGCCGAAGCCATGTTTGCCGCTCCGCGTCTGATCAGCCTAATTCAATCCAGGTATTAATTAATTAAATGCATGTAATTAATTGTTTTAATTAACGCTCTTTTTTTGTCCCGTCTCGTTCGCAGCCCATCAGATGCATTCCTCGCCAGCAGGGGATCGGCTGCGAGTAAACCGACCTGCGACCGCGTCTAAGCCGCAGAAGGAATCCCAATGGACTGCGGCCGTGCCCGTGGCCGACATGGCTGCCGGCTCTTCGGCTGCCCGCTCCCATCATGGCCGCCCTCTCTCGTTTTTCCTCCCACCCAACGAGCGGAACTCTCCCAAAAACTTCCGCCCGGCGGCCGCCATTTGGCGAGCGCCTTCGGAGGAAGCGTCCTTTTGCCTTTACTCAAGATGGCCGCAGGCGCCTCGCTGACCCACTCGGGGGCGGGGAGGGCGGACCACGTGAGGCAGAGGAACCAATGGCAGGGCGGGAAGGGCGGACGGACCTCTCCTGGCAAGGCCGCCCCTTCCGGGAAGGCCGCTGCGCAGTCGGGAGAAGGACGAGCGGCGGGAGGTGAGTCGGCGGCGGCGGCGGGCCGGGGGGAGGAATGGCGGTGGACCTGCCTGGCAGGGCTGTGGTGGCTGGTAAAGCAGCAGTGAGGAGCCATCAGTGGGGGTTTGAGGGGGGGAAATATATGGGCCTCAGTTTCCCTGTCTGAAGCTCAGGCGCCTCCCGGGCTTTTAACGCTCAACACAGGGAAACTGAGGCAGGAGGGCTCTCAAACCCACCACCACCACCACCCCCCCTCATCAGCCCCGGATCAGCATCCACACACACACACCCACACACCCAGCCTCTTGTCTCTCGGCTTCTGGAAAGAACGGGATGGGCGCCGTGGGGTGGGATGGATGGCCTCCGAGGGTCCCTGCCAGGCTGTTTTGCCAATTGGAGGTGGATTCCCTGCAGTCCAGGGGCATTCCCCCCCGCCCCCCCTTCAGCACTCGGCTCTTACGGGAAAAGATTCGGTTGACTGGATGGATGGGAGACCACCAGGAGATCTTAGGGACCCTTTTAATGATTTAAAGTGTGTCTCACTGTGGAAATGCTCTTCTTCCAGAGTTATGTAACCAGGGACTATTGACTTCTATCCTCTGCAGTGCCCTATATAGGGTGATTCGATCGTGGCTTTACCCCAATTTAATGTTTTGTCTCTTGTGCTGTCCACACGTGGCATAAACTGATTTCTTTATTTAAACTTCTACCTGCATTTGTGAGCCGTTGATATGAACGCAAGAAGCAGGCTAGGTAGAGCAGTAGCCTTCCCTATAATAATGGACGGTTGTGAGAGTTGGACACTAAGAAGGGCTGATTGTAGAGGAATTGACGCCTTTGAAGCCTGGTGCCGGTGTAAATTATTGTGCATGTGCCCGCTTGGCTTGGCACGAGAGGCGGCGTCTGAGTGGCAGGCACATGCACGTGTGCCCAGCTCCATGTATGTGAGAGCACATGCTCTCTCCCTCCACTCCCATTCAATGGAGCTTGGTGCACCAGCGGAGGATGCTTCTCCTCCCCTTTATGTGAGCAGAGAGCGCTTGTGCTCGCCCTTCACTTGCACAAGTGGAACTCTGCACGCGCTCGTGCCCATCTCCTGCGGCCCAGCTTTGAACAGGCCGTGCGGCCTGGTGGTTGGGGACCCCCGGGGTATAGTTACCGGACAGCCAAAGTACAATGTGTTTAATTAGTGTTCTGTGTCAGTGATTGCATGATTTTAGATCAGTGTTTCTCAACCTTGGAAGCTTGAAGATGGGTGGACTTCAACTCCCAGAATCCCCCAGCCAGCAGCGCTGGCTGGGGGATTCTGGGAATTGAAGTCCACCCATCTTCAAGCTTCCAAGGTTGAGAAACACTGTTTTAGATAATGCTAAATAAACAAACAACCAGGCAGCAATACAGCAATTTTGTTACTTATTTAAAAAAAAAAAGAAGAAGGGATGATTCTGTTTAAAAAACTCTTATGGAATGTTAACCCTCAGAAGGGAAACACTTTGACCTTCATTCTGAGTTGCCTTGCCTGTTGCAATAATTGCCATTTTAAGGTTAAGAGACCGGGCACATGCCTGCAAACACACACAAGGCATTACTCTTTGTGACATCATCCGGTTTTGACTCAGCATTTGCCCGTTTGCTGTTCAGGAGTGATACTGCATCCTGGACCATGCAGTGAAATGTTTAGTCTCTTGCGTTCTTTCGTGGGCAGCTGCACTTTTTTGTTTCAAAAAGTCCAGAAGAATCAGAAGTCAACTCTCGAGAGGGAAAAGCTCCAATGGTCCATGTCTTGGGCATCTCGCTTGTTTAAAAAAATGGATTAATAACGTGGCCTCCTACACGCCTGCTCGGGTGTAAGTTACATAAGACTAAAGCTTGAAAAGAGAATATTGTTCTACGTTTGCCTAGCAGCGAGTAGACTAAATTTAAAACCAAATTATTACTGAATACTTTATAAAAAAAACAGTGCTACAGAGCCTTGTTAAAATGCCCTATTCAACTGGTACTTGTTCAAGAATTACATCCTATATCTCCCTCTGACAGGAGGGTTCCTTTTATCTCAGTTACTACGAGGCTCGGTGTAAAGTTTTATCTGTAAGAGGCATTCATATTTCTGTTCTTTCGGTTCAAAAGTTGTATTCTAACAACATTGCAGGCATTGGGGCGTCTATAAATGGTGGTTGATTTTCTCCATTTAATGTGAAATGTATATTCTGTGAATATCCCTCCATCTGGGTTTTATTTAAAGCTATATCAGGAACTTATTCTTACTTCTCAGTGAGAGAATCCTAAGCCACTTTCATACAGTGCCCAATTATATGTCTCATATTCTAAGAATCAACTTGATGGCATCTTTTATGCGTCCTTAGGCAGTCTTGAAAAGCTAAGTCGAATTGGATCTGATTTGTAATTGGACGGGAGATTAGTAGGAAATCCTTAGGGAGGGAGCTGCAAAACAGTATTCCAGGGGAAATTTATGTCCCAGGCATGAGGTCCTCAAGGGTCGAGTATCCCAGACTTTTCCAGTGTAGTCCTGGTCCTTTTACATCAGGGGCGTCCAACCTTTTGGCCACTTGAAGACTTGTGGACTTCACTCCCAGGTCTTAAAGCGGCCAAGGTTGGAGGCCCCGTTTCACATCATCACCCTGCCTACTGCAGCTCTGATTGCCTGCAACCGAAATTGTGTGGTTATGCAGCTTTGCTTTGCCGAGTTTTCTCCTGCGTTTCTGGATCAGGCAAAGGCGCTGACTTCTATCCTGTTGTTGCAGACAGCTGTTGTCATTGACTTGGTTCCCGCAGCCATGCTGGCAGCACGGTTGGTGTGCCTTCGGGCTCTCCCCAGCAGCAGCCTGCGCTCCGCCGTCACTCAGATTTCGCCCACCGTGAGAAATTCCTCCCTAAAGACCAAGCAATGGCTCCTGCAGCCTCACCAGGTACGTCTCTCCAGAATCTCATCCTTCTTTTATTGTTTTCCAATTTGCTTCTATGCACAAGTCCTCAGTGGGCTTGTGGAACTTGGCTGAGCTTGAAGCAGCTAAGCAGGGTCGGGCCTGGGAGAGAATTTGAAAGAGAGATCACCAAGAACTCTAACCTGGAAGCTAAACTTCAAAGGGAAAAGCAGAAAAAAGGTGTTGTTGGTGACCTAACTTCCATTCTGTGGTCCAAAGCAGGGCCAGGATGTCTCCATGTAGACAATGGGAGGTGAACTTGATCCAAGAGAGTCTTTGCTTTCTTTCTTTTACACTTATTCAGTTCATTAGTCACCCCTTGGTGCAAGCAACTACATATACGGTGTGGGTATTTCAATTTTAAAAGGCTGACCAAGGCTCTGAGTCATAACTGGCCAGCATGGACTTGGGGGAAAATGTCTCTCTGAAATGCAGTAGAAAGAGAGGGGGGGGGGAGATAGCTAGTTCGGCGGGATTGGATTTAATAGAAAAGTAGCTTTTTGCAGTGTCGGAGACTCTTCTGTGCTTTGGGGCTCACATGCTCTGTCTCTGATACTTTAAACATAACCACTTTAATCCCAGTTTAATGTCCCAGGGGACTGTAGTAGGTTTCAAAGGGAACATCTAAAAAGCCACACACAACAGGCACTATAAATACCATGCACACAACAGCACACAGTCTGCGAGAGAGAAGTTCCCTGAGGATGGGCTCCAGCACAAGTCCGAAAGCTCGGAAGACAAAACCTCCGTTTTCGTTGACCGACCCAGGTTGGATCCTGCAACATTATCCTGGGATACGTAGATTCACCTTCGTTCGTGAAAAGTCTTCTGCCTCTCCTGCTTTGAGACAGAGAAGGGGTGAAACATTAAATCAAGGTTTGCGCAGGTTCATGTAGGAGCTGTGATGGGTCCAGCCAAGAGCCTCTGAAATCCAGCGAGCGATGTAGGAGGGGCCCTTAATCAGGATCTGAGGGATGGTCTTCCTCTTGCTCGCCACACGTAGGTGGAGATGTGTCGAGACTTGGAGTTCTGCTCTGCCTTGAGCTTCTCTTATTGGCACTGTGGAACCCATTTCCTGGGGTGACAGCAGATGGACGCCCGCACAGGACTGAGCCTCCAGACCTCTTGTCTTTCAAGTGGCAAGAGGGGAAAAAGCGACATGGCTGCATCTCACCTATCCCGGCAGACAGACACATTCGCATTGGGAGGGGGGAAATGGGAATGTGAAGTGGGGGGAGGGATGGAAGCTCAGCTGAGCCTCCTGAGAAGCTCCAGCCAGCCAAGATCATTAACCCACGTGCAGAGCTGGGAACCCAGCGCCTGTTTCCTGACCAATGTACGAGCACCTGACAGGACATCTGCAGATAACCGAGGGGATGGCTGGGGAGAGGGAACTTCCCTTTGTGTTGTTTGCAGGGAAAAACCTCAGAGTCGGCTTAGGCTGTTTCTCCAACCATTTAAGCTCCGGTGAAGTCTACTCTTGGCAAAAACCAATGGCCGGGGCTCTTTCTTTGCTTACCCTTGTCGGCTCCTCAAGAGGAATCGTGTGTGTTTGCAGGGGCTTGAAAAAGGCACTAGATTTAACTTCCCTGATCAGCCAAGTTACAAAGCCTGGTTTCAAACTTTAGTACCATTTATTCCTCCAGAATCTCTGTGTTTGTGTGTGCGCCCAAGTGGGGGAATCTCTCAGGCATGCCAGTCAGAATATCCCTCTTGAAAAATAAGCCTTAGCCTGATTTAGTTTTCCTTGCAGGGGCTGGGAGGCCCGGCTCTTGTGCATTTATTCCTTCAGGCCTCTAGAATTCACCTTTCCTGCTTGCTGTTGTTTTGTTGTTTTGAATCTTAGGGATATTCCTCCAGGGTTCGGACAGGGATTCGCCAAAGGAAACCTGGTCAAGAAGTGAAAGAAGCAGCTTTTGAACCATCAATGGAAACGGCCTTTAAAAGTAGGTGCCCATATATGTCTCTCAGAATCAGGGTCGGCATAAGCCAGTAGAGTTCTGTGTTTTTCCACCCTATTTGTTCTAAGCTCTGATTTAAAAAACGTCTGCTGTGCAAACAAAGCATGCAATCTGATTGCGGTTAAACCCTAGACTTCTTGGGCAGGGTTCAGAGTTGAACCAAGCGCATGGGCACCTCTCTTGTCCTCCTTAGAGGAGCACAGGGTCCTTCCGCAGGGTGTTCCAAACAGGAAACATGCTTTGTTTTCAAGCAAAGAAAGACCCCGGCCCCACAAGGAAACCTCCGGTCTTTACTAGATGTAAAATTGGCCCTGTGCAGAAACCTTTGGGAAATTGTCTTGGTGCAACCCTTTCTCAAGGAGAGAAACTATTTCCAGTGAATTGCTCTTTTCTCTTTTATCAGTTCACCAGGCAGGACGATGGATCGTGGCCGGGGGTGCTGCTGTCGGTCTTGGCGCTCTCTGTTATTATGGGCTGGGCATGTCCAATGAAATCGGCGCACTGGAAAAAGCTGTGTAAGCCATTATTTCTAATAGGAACTGTTTATAGAGCGTCTCTGGCTGCTCTGGCCTTCTGGAGCCTCAGCGGATATGGAGCTGTTTAGTGACCTAATAGCTATGTATATGTATATATCCTGGCTAGAAGTCCACAAGGGAGAAAACATGGCATATTCATCTCGCAATTAAAGTAATTACAGTAAAAATCAATGTATGGATAGTTCTGAGCACACGCTGGAGAAATGGAGTGGAAGGTGATTTGCGATTCAGACCCTAGCAATAATCTATTTTTAAAGGTTCACTTAAATTACTTCGGGGGGGAAAAACACCTCACGAAGCTGTATATTGATTTAATCATTATGCCAAGAACTAAGTTTGCTGAGTGGAAAAACTTTGGCAAAAAAACAACAACAAATAAATCTTGTTAAAGAGAGCCCTGTTTAGCATGTTGGCTTGTTTGAAGCTTTCTTGTTTGTTTTGGTTTAGCGTATAATGAATGAAAGTCCCGAAGGGGCTTTTTCAAAAGGCAACTGGACTTTGTTTTTCCTTGAAAATGTTTTGCTTCTCACCCAAGGAAGCTTCTGGAGGAACTAAAGAAGCTTCTTGGATGAGAGGCGACGTGTTTTCAAGGAGAAAACCAAGAAAGTTGAGCTGCCTTTTGAAAAAGCACCTTTGAGACAACCACGACCTGGATGACTGAGAGTCTCCAGAGACTTATGAACGGAAGGTACTTAGTGAGTCCATTCCAAATGGACTTCCCTTGACGTTTGTGACATTGTCCCAGATTTACCTCAGAAAGAATGAAAGCCAGAAAACGGACTGCAGAAGATACGTGTTAAATCTTGTGGGTCTTACTGTAACAATAAAAGTTTGCTTGTAAGAATATTCTAAATTTATTTTATTTTATTGCAAAATGTATGGCACCTTTCCACTTGAATGGAGTGCTTCCATCCACTTGGAAGGCAGTTCGGAGTGAAGCGGTGGCTTTTAACACCAGATTCTGTGCAATTTGCTTTAAAAAAGAGGCATTTCAGGATGCTCATGTGCAGAACGCTTCTCCATGCATGGTGATGAACTCGCGTAGTTATTTTGGACCTTTGCGTGGGGGTGGGGGTGGGGGTGGCTGTGTATTTACAGGCCTTCAGGCACAGCCAAGGGCAGCTTTTATGGGCCTGAAGAAAGAGGCGGCTGCTTTAAGGATTAAAGATGAACTGGCATTCCAGTGTGCTCTGTCTTGAAGGGTTTGCATAACCCTCGTTTGATTTGAGTCCCAGCATGTGACTACAGACAATCCTCGACTTACAGCAGTTTGTCTAGTGACCGTTCGGAGTCGGTTGTAAGTTGAGGACTACCTATATATAACAAGACCGATATGTACTCGGAGAAAAGGACCTGTCGAGGAAGGCTTACCCTACGTGCGTTTTCTCTGGTTTTTCCAGGATTTGGCCCCAGTATGTGAAGGACCGGATTCGTTCCACTTACATGTACTTTGCTGGAAGCGTGGGCTTGACCGCCTTGTCTGCACTGGCCGTCAGCAGAACTCCTGCCATGATGGGGCTAATGATGAAGGGCTCCTGGCTGGTAAGGCCTTCTCTCTCAGCCGTGTGCGGGGGGGAAGCCCAACTGTTATAGGTATAGATAAGGTGAAACTTGGTTTAGTGCCAGTAACTGCGAGAGGGATCTTGGAGTCCTAGAGGACAACCACTTAAATATGAGCCACCAGTCTGCGGCAGCAGCCTTAAAAACCCAACACAATCCTAGGCTGCATTAATAGAGGGATAGAATTGACATCACGGGAAATTCTAGTACCACTTTACAAAACCTTCGTGAGGCCACGCTTGGAAATACTGCATCCAGTTCTGGGCACCACAATACAAAAAGAGCACAGAGAAGAGCAACAAAGATGATTAAAGGCCATATGAAGAACGGTTGCAAGAATTGAGTATGTCTAGCTTAATGAAAAGAAAGACAGGGAAACATGATAGTAGTGTTCTGATATTTGAGAGGTTCTTGCAAAGACGGTGGGGCGGGGGGGTCAAAATTATTTTCCAAAACACCAAAAAGCAAAATGAGAAAGAATGGATAGAAACTGATCAAGGAGAGAAGCAACCTAGAACTTAGAAACTTCCTAAGGGCGTGCCCTTTTGCTCGCACCCAGGCAACAGAAAGCAGGGAGGGGTGTGATTGTGAAGTGGGGGGGGGCGCTGGGAGGGAAGTGAGGAATCCATAAATACTGTCTGGCCTGGGAGAATCTCGACACCTCAAGGTCAGAGGGTGAGAGCCTCCTGATCCCAGCGGACTTGTTTCCCAAAACAAAGAGATGGCATTGGATTGATGGACAGGGGGAGGGGAGGGGGATTTTTTAACTATGCAGCTTTTGGGGCGAAAATCTCAGAACTGGCTTCGCTTCTACAGTGCCTATACGGATCTATCGGTAGAGTTACACTCTTGGTAAAGTAAGGTCCCAGGAGTTTCTTGCTGCTTAGGCCATCCAGAGGGTTGGCAAAGGACTTCCCTCCAACATAACACAGGGGTGTAAAAGATAAGCTAGGAAGTGACTCCCTGTGTCTCTCCACGAGGGCAACTTGAAGATGTGTGTTCCTCTCCCAGAATTAATGCCTGCACATCTTCAGTTCCTGTTTTGTTTTTCCACTTCTGATGAGGATAGCATGTGTGTAAACAGAAGTTCTCCAAGGGGGCCTCTACATGAACTTTTAGGTAATATGCTGTTATCAGCAATTAAAAATACTGTTCTTTTTCCCCCAAAAAAGCTGATTAGAACCATTTGTTTACTTACTTACTTATTTTTACCTATTTATTACATTGTTATGCCACCTGTCTCCCCTGCGAGGAGATGCTGTGCCGCTGCAGATTATAAAATAGGTCGAAAAATCATTAGAATATTCAAACATTGAAACTGCTTAGCTTAGCTGTCGTTTAATCACTTGTTTAGCAATACCTCCAGCAAAGATGATGTTTAGGAAATGAAACACTGTCAAACCTCAACTTTTTACTTTTACCTAATAATATAAACTAGCCATCTCTATAGCAACAAACCTATCTCAATGGTAAAACCCAAAAATCAAAATTTCATTTTTGTCCACCTCGAGTACAAAGTCCAGAAGCGGTTTCCAAGTAGAAACAAAAGTAATTGTGGTTTTTTTCCCCTTTAACCAAAGCAATCAATTTGCCTATCTCTGCTAACTCTGTCAGCTGTTGCAGCCATTCATCCATTGTGGGAATCAAAGTTGGAATCCTTTCCCCTTTCCCTCCATTATTTTTCATTTGCTTTTGTATTTTTTATTATAAACTAATAAAAACTGTAAATATGGAAGGAAATGGATCAGAAATGCCAGACCTGTTTTTTTTTTAATATTCTTGTGCCCTATTTGACGATCCACCTGTGTCCACAAAAGGGCGTGGTAGTTAATTTTAACTATCGTAGTTTCTTTTTTAATAAATACACCTGTTTTTCTGCAGTAAAGAGAACAACCAGTCCTGGGGCTCCGTCCTTTACTCAAATAAGTAGCGTTTCCCGAACTGAAACCCCACTTACGTAGTTTCAGAAGAGAGTTTATACCCCTAGAAGATGCCTAAACTCCTCAAAAATTCAGGAATACCCCAGTCTTCCTCCTGTCCCATTTTCTGATACAAGTGACATGATGAGTCTGTATTGAATATGTGCAGTCTTTAATAAAGGAGACTAATTTTAGGTTTCTACCTCAAATTATCGTGTATGTCTGGGAGACCCACTGGGCTGGAGACACCAGACCAGAAGAACAGAATGTCAGAGTTGGAAAGGACCTCGGAGGTCTTCTAGTCCGACCCCCTGCTCAAAGAGGAGAGCCTAGACCATTCCAGACAAGAGGCCCTCCAGGCTCTTCTTAAAAGCCTCCAGTGATGGAGCACCCAAAGCCTCTGAAGGGAAGCCCCTTCCACTGGTGGATTGATCCCACTCTTGGTAAATTCCTCCTTAGTTCCAGGTTGCTTCTCTCCTTGGTTAGTTTCCGTCCGTTGTTTCTCGTCTTGCCAGAACAGGTGGGAAATTAATTGGGGTCACATGTTCACACTTGAGGTCACGTTAATGGAAAACACCCCAAAAGCACAGTAGACTCAAAGCACCGATCCAAGTGCAATACCTCTTGTTGGCCTTAATGAATAGCCATGTTTTGTTGGCAGGCCATCGGTGCCACCTTTGCAGTGATGATTGGAGCTGGCATGCTGGTTCGATCCATAGATTACGAAGAGAGTCCGATCCCCAAACACCTGGCATGGATGCTGCATGCAGGTACTCGCGTTTCTGGATTTCTTAAAACACACTGACCACCTCATGCAATGCATTTTGGAAAAATCCCTGCCAAATGCTTTCCTATATTTTGCCTCTTTTAGATTTTTGCTGAAGAAGGATCTGGGCAAACTTAGCTTGTTGAGTTAGCAGCCTTGGAAGCCAAGAAATGGGTGGGTGGGTGGGTGGCACAGCCTGGAGTCCTGGTATCCCATCATGTCCAAGGAGACATCTACCCATCCCCTGAACCTCATTTGTCTGGTATAATTGGTAGCTGGGCTGTATAATTTTAGCATCTTGCATTAGAAATATTTTTTCACACTCTGCCATGTGGTATATGGATGAACTACAGTAGAAGACGAATTAAAAAGAGTTTGAAACATGGGGGAAATGCTGGTTTTGAGACTCAATGTTGTGTTTAAACCTACAACCGCACACATTCCCAATGCCACCTGAGGCATTTTCTATGGAGATTCTCAATCATCCAGGTCATGGTTGTCCCAAAGGTGCCTTTTTTTTCAAGAGGCAACTGGACTTTCTGGTTTTTCCTTGAAGACGTGTTGCTTCTCATCCAAAAGGCTTCTTCCAGAAGCTTCTTGGATGAGAAGCAAAACGTTTTCAAGGAAAAACCAGAAAGTCCAGTTGCCTCTTGAAAAAGCCCCTTTGGGACTCTTCTTGTATTCTTTTCTCGTATTAATTTTTTTCCAAAAGAGGAAGGAGTGTCTCGGGTTGGGTGAAAATTGATGGACCTCTGTGACAATCAGGGTTAGGATGTGGGGCCCATTTAGTTTAGTACTTGTAAGAAAATCACAATAAAATAATACATGAGTTGAATAAATAAAGCTGCAACGAATCAAGGATTTTTCCCTCTTTTCTGTTTTTCCGCCTAGGTGTTATGGGTGCCGTGGTGGCTCCTCTGACCCTCCTTGGTGGCCCCCTCCTCATCCGAGCTGCTTGGTACACAGCTGGCATCGTGGGGGGGCTCTCCGCCGTGGCCATGTGTGCCCCAAGTGAGAAGTTTCTGAACATGGGAGCCCCCCTGGGCGTGGGCCTGGGGCTCGTGCTCGTTTCCTCCGTAGGTAAGCGGATCAGCTCTCCTGAGAGAGAGGTGGGCCAAAAGGCCGGAAGTGCCTGGGTTTGGTGGGTCTGATGTGGTCGGCCACTTCTGGAAACATTTGAGTGTATAGGTAGTCCTCGGCTTACGACCCCAGTTGGGGCCTGAACCTCCATTGCTAAGCAAGGCACTTATTAAGTAAGTCAGATCGGGGGTGGGGGGGGCGGGGTTGTTTTCCTGACCTTTTCTGTCATGGATGTTAAGGGAATCCTTCCACAGCTTCCCTCCTGCTTTTCCCGTCAATGTTACTTGTCAGAATCCAGCTGGGAAGGTGATAAATGGAGATCACATTACAATGATAGACAAGTAATCATCAACTTACAACGGTTCATTTAGTGACCGTTTGAAGTTGCAGTGGCACTGAAAAAAGGGAGTTATGACCCTTTTTACGGACGACCATTGCAGGTCCCCGTGGTCACGTGATCAGAATTGAGATGCTCGGCAACTGGTATGTGCTTATGACTGTTGCAGCGTCCCCCAGGATCACCGGATCCCTTCTGGCAACCTTCTGACAAACAAAGTCAGTGGGGAAGCCAGATTCACTTAACAACCAGGTTATTTCACTTAACAGCTGCAGGGATTCATTCAAGAATTGTGGCAAGAAAAGTTGTAAAAATGGGGCAAAATTAACAGATGTCTCCCTTAGCAACAGAAATGTTGGACTCCATTGTGGTTGTAAGTCAAGAACAACGAGTAATTAGCTTCTTGGGCAGTCAGGGATCCTGCTGAAGTAACTTGCATGGCATAATTCCTACCATTTTGTGGAGGGCGGGTGGAAAAGGTGGGTCACCCACTGACTCTTTTGCCCTTGGGGTGTGCGTGTGTCTTCCAGGATCCATGTTCCTGCCTCCGACTTCCATCTTGGGCGCCGGCATGTATTCTGTGGCCATTTATGGGGGGTTGGTACTTTTTAGCCTGTTCCTGCTTCACGACACCCAGCAAGTTATCAAACGTGCGGAGAGTCAGCCATACCTGACGGTCGGAGTGTGGAAATACGATCCGATCAACGCGTAAGTGTTGCTGCTAGTTGGGCCCCAGCTGGGGGTAACGCAGAGCCTGAGGAGAGTTCCACTGCTAGCAAATCGCATGCCATCTTGATGATGATGATAATAACAACAATAACAATAATAATACAACTCCCATTAAAAACACAGCCCTGGGCACTCGAAAACCTTGCTTGCCCCTATCTTGGATTGGCCATTGAAAACAGGAAATTTGAGATATCTTTTGTGGGCCAGGTATACAGAAAGAGCTGGAAGGGGCCTTGGAGGTCTTCCAGTCCAACCCCCTGCTCAAGCATTTTGAGACCAAGAGCTGTCCAGTCTCTTCTTGAAAACCTCCAGTGATTGGGAAGGCATTCCACTGGCTAATGGTTCTTACTGTCAGGAAATTTCTCTTTTTCCTTCTCGTTTCATTTCCATCCACTCCTTCTGGTCTTCTGGCGCTTAACTCTAAACTCCTTTGCATTTCAGCCTGATTAATAAGACCTGTGGAGAAAATCCTGGATACTTTTTAAGTAGGATTATGCAAAACATGTTACTCTGAACTGAACTGAACAGTGTAATGAAAATTCCCATTTCAAGTGTAAATTGCCCGTTGTGTGTCCAAATGGGTTGTCATAGGTTCTTCCGCATCAGAGCATTTCTGCATAGAAGGCAGAATTTTTTCCAAAGTTTCTTACTTTTTAATAGCATGAGGTGAACCTCCTGGCTGCTTATTAATGAGTGTTATTAATGTATTAATGTTTTATTAATAATTGCATGTTAATGATTGTTCAAAAGTCAGCCTGTTATTGCTTAAAATTTAAATTCGACTCAAACTCAGCAGATTCTGTCTTTAAATCCAAAGCTCAATATAGACTCTTAAATTGAGGGTTTTATTGCAGTGTTTCTCAAACTTGGCAATTGGGAGATGCGTGCATGCCAGCTGGAGAATTCTGGGAGTTGAAGTCCACATATCTTCAAGCAGCCTTGGTTGAGAAACACTGGTTTACTGCATTAATATTGAAACCATAGTCTCTGTCATTTGTATTTTATCTATCTGCCTGCCTAGCCAGATACCTAGCTATTTATTAAATGTATACACTGCCCGTCTCACTATCTAATGTCTGAGTAGTTTACCATTTAAAAAATGTATACGTTGGTCTTTTTCAACTTTGGCCCAGAATTCTACAGCCAGCCATCTACACGGGTGTAGGTCAATAATTTTCAGGTAGGATTTTCAGAGCTGAAAGGAAAGATATGGGCAAGTCAGCTGGTAAAAATAATATTGAGCACGTTGACTTTATTTGCGAAAGAACGGTTAACTAGCTTTAGTTGAAAGAATACCAAACAGTTCAACAGCATAACAGTCCAATAAATGCTTTATGGTTGAATTCTCTCCAAGGAATCTCCTTGTTTCCTCCTTTCCAGGTGTATGAGCATTTATATGGACACCCTCAACATCTTCATCAGAGTGGCTACCATGCTTGCTGGCGGTGGCGGCAGGAAGAAGTAGATGCAGCTGCACTGACGGGTCACCAGTCAGTTTCTCTGCTTAGTGCAAACTCGAATAAAATGTTTGTTGCGTCCAAGCAGCTTTCATGTAGAAGTTTGATATTCTAAGCACTCAGTCTCAAAATTCTTCTTGGTTTCCAGTTGTAATTTGTAAAGCATCCAGTGGTTACTAGTTTGCACGTACCACTTAAATCACTTTACTCGGGCTGGAGAGGTTTTTGAAATGGAAAAGAAGTTTGTATCAGTAGATCTATATTTATAGCAGTTGCTAAGTTCGCTTCTCCTTTCCAAAGATGACTCCCTGCCACTCTGGGCAGGCCTGGAAGACCGTTTATACTCCTTAGCAAGAGTTGAATTCAACTGTGGATTCAGAAAGTATAAAATGATTATTTCAGCGGAAAATCAGGGAGCTGCCCAAGCTTAGTTGCTACCTGCAATTGGCTTATTTTGGAAGAGACCTCCTGGTGGAAACGGGACATAGCGAAGGATGGTGGTTGAATAGCAAAGCCTTCTGTCCGGGACTGGGTTCTGCCCCAAAGTCAGGATGGCCTTCAGCCACGTTTTTTTCTCAGAATTCTCTGCCAAATACTGGGCTGGTGGGCCCTTCCGTCTGATAACTGGATAGGGATTTCTAAAAGAATATTAAGCAGGACTCTTTATTTAATTCCTGAATTACAGGCTGGGGAAAAACAGTTGTACATAAATCTACAAGGGAGAAGATAAATACAAAATGGTGTGAAGCTCCCAGCTTCTGTAATACTCTCATTTCTTTCACAGATAACAGCAATTCTGTAATGTATAGTGTCAATCTATGCTATCGGGTCTTACTAAATAAAGTCCTTGCACAACAATTTGTGAGTCTTGTCTTACATTAGAGCAGTGCTTCTTTCGAGATCCATGAGGAGAGGGACACAGCCTCCGAAATTGTCCACCGACATGGCCACGTTAGTAGATACCAGATTAGAAAATATTGCCCTGTTGATACTGTAATTACAATACAGACGTAATACTACTAAGTAGACCACGGTGAGATCGAGATACAACCAGACCTGAGTGCCATAGTCTCGCTCTGTCTTGGATAAGATTTCCGCTGCCATTTGTGTCGGATGACTTAAGTTGTCTTACAGTCTATAAATGGAATGAACAACGGGCCCTCCATCCATTGTGGAAACAGGATTTGGTGTATTGGCCCTTTTGATACACCCCAAAATGGCTGTTGGGTATGGTTTTGCTGCCTTGCTATAAAAAATAATAACCTGCAGTTAAGAAAGCAATGCAAGAGTTCAGAAATACGAATACTGCTGTTATCAATTTAACGTGGATTCAGCACAGTATTGATTCTGTACTAAACAGTCTTGCAGAAAGGAATGGAAGAAACTGCAGTACAGGTAGTCCTTGACTTATGACCACAATTGGGCCCAAAATATATGTTGCTAAGTGAGACGAGTTTTGCCTCATTTTGCAACCCTTGTTAAATGAATCACTGCAGTTGTTAAGTTAGTAACACGAATGAATCCAGGTCCCCCCCCCCCTTGATTTTGCTTGTCGGAAGGTCACAAAAGGGGATCACGTGACCCCAGGACACTGCAACCGTCATAAATATGAGTCGGTAGCCAAGCCTCTGAATTTTGATCACGTGACCCTGGGGAGGCTGCAAGTCATCAGTGAAAAACGGCCATCAGTCCCTTTTTTCAGTGCCATTGTAACTTCAAACGGTCACTAAATGAACTGTTGTTAAGTCGAGGACTCCCTGTTATAAAATTAGGGGTTTGTGTCTTAAGTAAGGATGGGAAAGGAGCAGCTTTGACCCCACAGGGCTCCCCACCATGGCATCTCTTGCTCCTCTTGCGGGATGGATGGGATCCAATCTTTTGGGCCCACCCCTTTTCAGACCGGCCTTCAACTTGCTTTGGAAAGCCTGGAGACCTTCACACCATAGAGAGTAACCCTGAGGAGCAGGCTGTGTTCTGCCAGGGCCTAATCTCCTTTGAATCATTTAAAGGGGTGGCCTTGTCACACCTGCCCAACCATGGAGTTATCCAAGATGGTTTTGTGTGCGAGTCTCCTACTTTGACACTCGGTCTCACTGCATATCATTTGCACCCTTTTTTTGCCTCCAAGAATTTACAAAGGTTGCCTTCCGTAGGACCCAGAAATGTGTCCCAAGACTATGTAGGGATCTTATTAATTCATAGAATTAATGCCTTGATCCAGTCAACCATTCACCTGTGGGAACAGATTTATGACTCTTGGAAAAGAATATAAATGATTTTGTTTCCAGAGACCACTTCTGAACTTTGTGCTTGAAAAGAATGAAATTTTTAAGGAACTGATAGATCTTTATAGAAATGGCTACTTTATATTATTACTAGCTGAATACCCGTGCTCCTCTATGAAACTATGTGATTGGGCTTGATAAATCAACACTTACAGCTTGAAAATTAATGAGTAGTTACAATCAGCCTCTCCTCTCCCCTTCTCTCCCTCAGCCTTGCCCCACAGAAGCCTCCCCTATCCTATCCCCTGCTTGCTGCT
Organism: Arizona elegans; assembly: GCA_022577455.1. Lineage (NCBI taxonomy): Eukaryota > Metazoa > Chordata > Lepidosauria > Squamata > Colubridae > Arizona > Arizona elegans. Next base: position 103,765,384 of record JAKOOJ010000005.1, read on the forward strand.
GTGAAAGTAAAACTGAAACTGAAACTCCTCTCCTCTGCTTGTGTTTTGCATTTGGAACAGATTTCTTTTCAGGTGGGGAGGGGGAGTAGAACTTAGCATCAGAGCGTGTTAATAATAATATAAGAAATACTAATGCTCTGATGGTCATTTCAAAAAACCCTTTCTTAGTGAGCACCTAGAAGACAAGAGAAACATATGTGGCAAATTTCAGGTTTGTAGGCTTTACGTTCTGGAGATTTTGTGATGATGCGTGAGTTGTATTTCACTTTTTTATATATAGATGAAAAAACAAAAAGTTGTTATTTGATGTTAATGCCTTATTTTACTGCAACAGAGAGTCGGAAGTCAACACTTCTTTTTATTTTTCCTAATCCTCCTTCACTTTTCTTTCCCCTCTTCCTCCCCACTGTTTTCCTATTTTCTTTTGTATTTTGTATCTTATTTTATTTTATAACTCAATAAAAATGTTAACGAGGAAAATACCAAGAGATTAGCCACCTTAATGTAACACCACAGGCTCATCAAAGATGGATTACTTCCCTTTTTCTCTGTGGGGCAAGATTCCAGTCAAAGGAAGAGAGGGGATAATTATTTGAGAGCAGCAGACTCTTTCACCGTCTTATCAATGGGGATCACAGGAAGATGGGCCGCTGGGACAAACTCTAGATGATGAAAAAAGCCCAAATCTTAGCATCAATGGAGGTTTTCACCAGAAAGCCAAAGTCACCTAGTCTGACCCCCTGCTCAAGCGGGTGAGCCTATACCAGTAATGGCTAACCTTTTCCGGACCGAGTGCCCAAAGCGCATGCACACACCCAAACCCCCAACATGCAATGTGCGCGCGCCTCCCATATGCGCCCTGCCCCCCCCACTCATGCACATGCAGCCTCTGCACACACACACAGCCCCCCACGCATGCGCGGCAGAGACCCGAAGACCAGCTGGCGCATGCATGGAGGAGCTGAACTGGGGCGATGGCTCTGCCATTGTGCCACTTCTGTCACGCGTGTCATAGGTTCGCCATCATGGGCCTACATACCATTCCTGACAAGAGGCTGTCCAGTCTCTTCTTAAGAACCTCCAGTGATGAAGCACCCACAACTCCTGGAGGCAACTTCTGTTCCACTGTTCAATCATTCTCCCTGTCAGGAAATTTCTCCTTAATTCCAGGTTGCTTCTCTCCTTGGATTAGTTTCCATCCATTGCTTCTTGTCCTGCCTTCTGGTGCTTTGGAGAATAGCTTGACTCCCTTTTCTTTGTGGCAGCCCCTCAAATATTGGAATAATAATAACTTTATTGTCATTGTTCATGTATACACAGTATACCCATACAACAAAATTCACTTAACACCCAAAGACCAGGTCCAACACACATAACAATCCCCAAACACCCTCCACCCACCACAATTCCCCACCCCTAAACCACCCAAACAGCCACACAACACACCAAGTAATGCTGTCCAACATTACTATACAAGGGATGATACTATCGTTTCATTGCATTAAACATATCCAGTTCCTGCAATGGTTCATCGTATGCTTTAGTCTCCAGCCCCTTAATCATCTTGGTTGCTCTTCTCTGCACTCTTTCCAGAGTCTCAACAACTTTTTTATATTGTGGTCATCAAAACTGGATGTGATATTCCAGTACTAAGGCTTTGTAGAGTGGTACCAATACTTCACGTGATCTTGATTCCATCCCTCTATTAATGCACCCCAGAACTGCAGTGTTTGTTTTGCATGAAGGGTTTACAGTAGATGGCTGTAAATTCTTTTCTAAGTCATAAATTTTATAACTTTGTGAGTCATTGAAGCAGAGTCCGACACGATCGAACAGTAGCTATCAGCTCCAAAGTTCCCCATGCGATGGCACTTTTGGCACATCTCCAGCTCTGAATAGAAGGATGGGTTGGCCCTTTTCCTGTTCTACACGCCAATATAAAAAGAAAGATTCTTTCTCCCGATTGCAGTCACGCAAGATTTTACACGCCGGTATACATTAACAAAGCCTTGTGTTAAACCCCTCAGATTTCTTCTAAGGGACAAAATTTCCTACCTTTTCTGAAATCATGAGGATTTGGAACGCTTTTGCCTGGCTATTCATCTTGATTCTTTGCTTTGGGACTTTCTCAGCTCGTGGTGCAGGTAAGCTTTTGGCTCCGCCAAGTTTACTTCATAAACCTTTGATTTCCCAAAGGTCTGGCAAGCCGAATTGAGAAATGAATTGGATTCATTTGGCTTGCTGGTTCCAATCACGGGACAATACCTCTGAATGGGAACTTCATAACTTCACATCAGAAATTATGTACTCATACATAAAAACACTTTATAATACTTTATAAAAATACTTTGAAAAAATACTTCAACATTGTTAGAAAAAAGTTTTCAAAAATTCGGATTTCAGTTGCACACGATTGTGGTAGTTATACACAACTAGAGATTAATTTCTATTTGTAATTGAATGTGCTATTGGTGCTGTTAAATGTTTTATATTGCACTTTGAATTAACATAGCTTGTGTTTCAACTTTGATGTATTAGAAAACCCTTGGAGCACAATATTGAACAAATGATTAAATAAGCAACATTTTTAAAGCAAGTTCAATGGGCATTAATGGCTATCAAAGATCTGTGTTTTAATTGTGGCTTGCAATATCAAGCAAGGGAAAACATGTATACAGGCAGTCCTTACAACAACAATTGGGACTGGGGCTTCAGTTGCTAAGCGAGATGATTGTTAAGTGAGTTGCACCCAATTTTACCACCTTTTGTTGTAAGCAAATCACCCTGCTTGTTAAATGAAGCACATCCTTTGTCCCTCCTCCTCCTCTTCCTCCTTTTTTGGATATTATTATTATTATTATTATTATTATTATTATTATTATTATTATTATTATTATTATTATTTAATCTTTAGTGAGATTCACAGCCTTTGAGGCTGGTTAATAGCTCAGCAGCTCGAGTCCTAACCAAGGACCTAGGAACTGTTAAGGTATCGTCGGAGGATGTAAGCTGTTCCGAGTAAGGTGGTTTTTTTGTAGAGTCAAAATGTTCAAGTCCGGCAAATTTAGAATTTCTAAATAGCAGGGTAGCCCTTTGGGTATTGCTCCAAGGGCTCCAATTACAATCGGGACAACACACGGTTTCTTTTTCCACAGTCGCTCAACTTCAATTTGCAAGTCCCGGTACTTTGTGATTTTTTCTTGCTGCTTATCTTCAATTCGTGCATCACCAGGTATTGCAATGTCAATGAACCATACTTTTTTCTTTTCAACTATTGTTATGTCAGGTGTGTTGTGGAATAAGTGCCTGTCAGTCTGAATCCTAAAGTCCCACAAGATCTTGAGTTTCTCATTCTCTAAAACTTTCTCAACCTGATGTTCCCAGTGGTTTTTGCTGTACTCAAATCCAAACTTCTGGCACAATTTCCAGTGAATGATCTTAGCAACACCGTCATGGCATTGTAGGTAGTCAGTTTGTGAAATTTTGCTGCACCCACTGATCAGGTGGTCGATTATTATTATTATTATTATTATTATTATTATTATTATTATTATTCCTTAGGGTCAAGAATGAGAAGAAAATGCTTGTGCAAAATGAAGAAACACCTGCCTGTGATGGACAGAAGTATGTTTGCTGTCAGTTTTTATCAGCATAAATGCAGATAAATCTCCTTGTGTTAGAACTTTTAATAACTGCTTTGGACCTCAGGTGACCTCAGTACCTCCTCCTCCCAATCATTAAAGCAGCCCCTCTTTCTTTCAAGCTTCCAAGCAAGTCTGAGAAAAGATACAACTGCTTTAAGAGATGCAATACTTTTAATGCATTGATTTCCCAAAACAGAGTTAGAAAGGACCTTGGGGGGCTTCTAGTCCAACCCCCTGCTCAAGCAGGAGACCTTATAGGAGACCTCAGACAGGTGGCTGTCCAGTCTCTTCTTAAAAGCCTCCATTGATGGAGCACCCACAATATCTGTTCCACTGATTAATTGTCCTCACTGTTAAGAAGTTTCTCCTTAGTTCCAGGTTGCTTCTCTCCTTGATTAGTTTCCATCCATTGTTTTATTCCATGTAGCCATTTCAGACAAGTGGCTGTCCAGTCTCTCTTTTTAAAAGAGCTGGATATTTCTTCTGCTTGGTGTCAAGCTCAGGGGGAAAGAGGGTCTGTTTTAATGAGCAGCAAAAAGGTGTCAGACGGTCCATGCGTGAAGGTCCAATCAAACTGATTTATTGCTAACAGCCTATGGGCAGGAATCTTCTCAACCAATGGGTAGCACCTCCTTGGAGTTAGATGTAGGTTAATGGCATTCGGTGGCGGTGGGGGGTTGCTTTTAGTCTGGTTGTGTACCTACATAGGGATTGTAGGCTGATCCCTCTTTTAACTCTGCCCCATGTTCTGCCACTGGTATTTGAAACCACAGCCTATTCTACAGATAAGTATTATTTGGCAATGCTCTTGTCTATGTTATGTCAGATGTCAGCTGGTAGAAGCCCAAACTGAACTAAGGGTATCTACAAACAACTTTCCTTTGAAGGGGATGACTGTTTTACCCTTAAAAATGGTCAATCTCCATCCTGATTTCTTTTTTGGTAGTTCTGCAGCTTAGCCTAGCTTTGCTCAGGTTGAGGTTGTCTGGACCTTTTGGTCTGTTATCTTCCACCAACATAGCCAAATGCTAGACTAGTACTTGGGGCAGCTTGGGCATCATTCATTTCTGAATCTCCTGGGTTAATCCTGGATGGAGACTTCCCTCTCAGTCTAGCTTGACTTACATATTTGTTGAGATGATAAAATAGAAAGAACATGTGAAAGTAAAACTGAAACTCTTCTCCTCTGCTTGTGTTTTGCATTTGGAACAGATTTATTTTCAGGTGGGGAGGGGGAGTAGAACTCCCCAGCGTCAGAGCATGTTAATAATAATATAGGAAATACTAGTGCTCTGATAGTCATTTCAAAAATCCTTTCTTAGTGAGCACCTAGAAGCCAAAAGGAACATACGTGGCAAATTTCAAGTTTGTAGGCTTTACGGTTCTGGAGATATCATGATTAATGCGTGAGTGGTATTTCCCTTTTATATAGATAGAGATGATAGATAGATGGATAGATAGATGATAGATAGATAGATAGATAGATAGATAGATAGATAGATAGATAGATAGACAGATAGACAGATAGATAGATATAGATTTTTTAGTATGATTCTTGAAAGCTGTTAATTGGTAGATATTTGTACACGTGATATTATTTCAATTAAGTTTATTCTCTCTTTTTTCCCCATTTTGTCTTACAGAGATTGTTGGACAGCACAAGAAATGTTTCTGTAAACCTCATAAAGCCAGCAAATTTCCCAATAATGTTTTTATTCCTGGACCGCTGCCTCAAGTGTGAAGGGAAGGCTTAGACAAATACATAATATTAGCTGCAAATTAGCCTGTTGTTGTTGTTGTTGTTTTTGAAAAAAGTTTTATTTTAGATTAAAAATAAAATAAAAAATAAATAAAAAACACAACAACAATAACATAAAAATATCCTTACAAACGATTATAGACAGCATCTCAATCGGTTAAAATCATTTCGTGCTTACAATTCTCCAAATCTCCTCATATAACAATTATTCTTTACTTAAACTAAAAATACATATTTAAACATTTCATATATGCTATCTCATCTCCATACTTTTTTGTCAAACCATTGAAAAAATATCTCCCATATCAAATAGTATTGTTTATCTTCCTGTTCTCTTATTTCAAATGTCAATCTACTCATTTCAGCACAGTCCAACATTTTCATAATAATTTCTTCATCGGTAATTATCTTCTCTCCTTTCCAGTTTTTGGCAAATACAATTCTGGCTGCTGTTAAAATGTTCACAATTAAGTATTGTAATTCTTTATTAAATGTCTCTGGTAGGATTCCTAATAAAAATATTTCTGGTTTAAAGTCTTTGTCTTTGTCATTTTTTCTAACCACGTATGTATTTTAGTCCAAAATCTCCTTGCTTCCACGCATGTCCACCACATATGGTAATACGATCCTGGAGATTGATGACACTTCCAACATTTCTCCGATTTATTCTTAAACATCCTGGCTATTCTCGTCGGGGGTAGATGCCACCTGTAAAACATCTTATACAAATTCTCTTTATATACTGTTGACATTGTCGTTTTATAATTATGTGACCACCATTTTTGCCATTTCTCTAAATCAATACTATAACCAAAATTTTTCCCCCATGCTATCATTGATTCTTTGACTTGTTCTTCTTCCAATTTTACTTCAAGTAAATATTCATATAACTTTTTAATTATATGGTCATCTGAACCCATTAATATCTTGTCTAAACCAGTCGAAACACTATAAATACCTTCTTGTTTAAAATCTTCTCGATATCTGGAAAGTATTTGCATATATGAAAACCAATCTGTTGTTGTTGTCATTATTCTGGTCTGTCATGATTTTTGGTTTCTGCCAAGAGTTCGGTCCTTCTGAAGGGTGTCACTTTGGGGAAAACCGTGTCAAGAGAGAGATACTGCAAACCTCCTAAATATAAACTGGTTGCCAAGCTCACAGATTTTGATCATGTGACCCCTGGGGTGATGTGACGATCATCATCAAATACCATATTTTTTGGAGTATAAGATGCACCTGAGTATAAGACGCAGCTTAGTTTTTGGGGAGGAAAATAGGAAAAAAAATCTGTCTACCAGGTATTCATTTGGCTAGCATCCTTAGTCTGGTCAGCTTCACCACATTAGTTTGCTGGTTTTTTTATCCCCTGCTTGGGGATAAAAAACAGCTTCTAAGGCACAGCTGAGAGGAAGCAGCAATGAGAAAAGCAGGCAAAGCATGGGGAGAGATAGCTTCACTCAGCTAGTGCCTTGTTAAAGCACAGAGTCAAGGGAGCAGGTAAATCTGGGAAGATGGCTTGTGCCTCGTTAGCACCTAGTTAGGGCTGAAGAAAAGCTTCGAAAAAGCTACATTTGGAGTATAAGACGCACCCAAATTTTCAGCCCTCTTTTGGGGGGGGAGGTGCATCTTATACTCCAAAAAATACGGTATCTGCAAGAACTGATCGTAAGTTCCTTGTTTCAGCCCTGTCATAACTTTGGATGGTCACTAAACGAATGGTTGTAAGTTTAGGACTACCTGGCGCATCTCTGACTCCAAGATGAGCTACCTGAGACTTCTTTAACTTGGAAGCCTTGAACCCAGTTTCCCTTTGGGGGGGGGGGAGACGCAAAGTTGATTTCTCAGGATCAGCCCTACCTTCAATGCTCCTCCCCCACTGCCCCTTTGATGTGGGCTCCTGTGAGTAATGGGGGAAGTTTAAACTGGACTAAGAATCATTGGCAGACAGACATTCAATGTTCAAAGCATAGATCAGCATCATAAAAGATTCCCAACTTAGAACTAGCCAAGTTCTACCTACTATCATAATGTTAATTTGCACATTTTTTGCACTATTTGTGTGTGTGTGTGTGTACATACTGTATATACGTATAGCAATAGCACTTAGACTTATATACCACTTCATAGTGCTTTTACAGCCCTCTCTAAGTGGTTTACAGAGTCAGCCTCTTGCCCCCAACAATCTGGGTCCTCATTTTACCCACATTGAAAGGATGGAAGACTGAGTCAACCTTTTGCTGATGAGAATCAAACTGCCAAATTGCAGGCAGCCGGCAGCAGAAGTAGCCTGCAGCACTGCATTCGAACCACTGCGGTACTACAGCTCTACTGTATATACACACAAACACACACACACACACATATATTGTATATATATCAGTTGGAAATTTTCTAGGACACATATACAACCTAGAATATAGATAGATGGTACCTAGGGAGGGAGGGAGGGAGAGAGAGAGAGAGAGAAACACCTACATGCATGGAGAAGTATTACCAGCTAGGCAATCCTCTTTTTAAATACTAAAAAAGGGACATAACTATTGCACAAGAGTTTTCTTGAGTAATCAACTATATTTGACACTAAACCTAATACTAATAGTCCTTCAGAGATTTAAGCATCTCAGAACAGTGCCACCTTACATCATGCTCTCTCATCTTCTATCTTTTTGTAGGTCCTCATCAGAATTTTTCAACAGCATTATTTAAAAGAAGAATGAACTCTGAGTTCTGGCAAGTGTTAAAAGCAATAGCTCTTCATTAATAATAATATAATAATAATAATTTTATTTATATACCGCCCTTCTCCCGAAGGACTCGGGGCATTGTACAGCCAAGATTAAAAACATAAATATACAATATCATAGTTAAAATTAGTTAAAATCATTAAATAGTTTTGGCCAAATTTTAAAACCCAAAATTAAAACCCAATTTAAAATCATTCAGTTAGACAGCCCCGCCTGTCGGAACAGTAGGGTCTTGAGGGCACAGCGAAAGACCCGGAGATCAGAGATGTTACGAATATCCGGGGGCAATTCATTCCAAAGGGCAGGAGCTCCGACAGAGAAGGCTCTCCTCCTGGGTTTTAACTTGGCCGACATAACTTGGCCGACGGTACCCTGAGGAGTCCCTCTCGGTGGGAGCGAACTGGTCGGTGGGAGGCTGATGGTGGCAGAAGGCGGTCCCATAAATATCCTGGTTCTATGCCATGGAGTGCTTTAAAGGTGGTGACCAACACTTTGAATTGCACCCAGAAGACCACCGGGAGCCAGTGCAGCTTGCACAGGAGAGATGTTACATGGGCGTAATGAGGTGCGCCAACAACCACCCACACGGCCGCATTCTGGACCAGTTGGAGCCTCCGAGTGCTCTTCAAGGGGACCCCCATGTAGAGAGCATTACAATAGTCCAGATGGGAGGTGACGAGGGTGTGAGTGACCATGCGCAAGGTGTCCCGGTCCAGAAAGGGCTGCAACTGGCGGATCAGGCAAACCTGATAAAACGCCCCTCTGGCCACGGCCGTCATATGCTCTTCTAAAGACAGCCGTGCATCCAGGAGGACACCCAGTTGCGAGCCCTCTCTGTGGGGGGCAGAGATTCAGCCCCAATAGTCAGCGATGGCACCAGCTGACTATACCGGGACACCAGAAGCCACAGCCACTCAGTCTTGGAAGGGTTGAGCTTGACCCTATTTCTCCCCATCCAGACCCACACGGCCTCCAGGCAGCGGGACATCACATCAAGGGCATCATTGGGGTGGTTTGGGGTGGAGATGTAAAGCTGGGTGTCATCAGTGTACTGATGGACTCTCACCCCAAAACCACGGATGATCTCACCCAGTGGCTTCACATAAATGTTGAGCAGAAGGGGCGAGAGGACCGACCCTTGCACTTTATGTACTTCAGGTCATTGCATTCTTTTTGAGTGAAATTTTCTTTCTTCCAGAATTCCTCAGAGTGATCACAAGTACATAATTGAAAAAAAAGATTCAACCTTCTGTATTAGTCTTTTTCTCTGGAAGTTTCTGGTTTGGATCATTCGCAATTTTGTTAAGCCCACTCTTGTTTTCTGACCTGATGGGAGAAGGAGGGGGAGGAGGAGGAGGAGGAGTGCTTTGGGACTTTGGAATTGGATAGGTCTAAGTTTAGTGAAAAGAAGGACTAGGGGTGACATGATAGCAGTGTTCCAATATTTGAGGAGATGCCACAAAGAAGAGGTGGTCAAGCTATTCTCCAAAGCACCTGAGGGCAGGACAAGAAGCAATGGGTAGAAACTAACCAAGGAGAGAAGCAACCTAGAACTATAAAACAGAAATTTTCTGACACTGAGAACAATTAATCAATGGAACGACTTCCTTCTAGAAGTTGTAGATGCTCCAACATTGGAGATTTTTAAGAAGAGACCATCTGTCTGAAATGGTATAGGGTCTCCTGCCCGAGGTCCCTTCCAACTTGGTTATTCTGTTAAGGTGTGATCCAATTTGCATCTCTGATTCAACATAATAAATTGAGGTGGTTCAAAATGAACCTTCTATCAAGAACAGGGTATATGTGTACATCCAAGTCAATCTGAAGAAGCCACCTGAGGGGCTTTAATTCCTCAGCATCTGTTTCCACTATTAAATTCAATTGTCAAAGCTTTCTAAGAAACCCTCCCTTCCCCTGCCCTGGGCCCACCACAGCCCCACTCGATTCCGCATCTGCATCTCTTGCAGCCCCAAAGTCAAGAGGTCTGCCTCTTGTCACTCAGGGATTCCTCTCGGCACAGAAGGACCTAATTTCTCTATTGACACTTTGGCGAGGTGGACAGATGGCTCTGGGCTTCTGAGAAGGATTAGCAGGCATCACGGAAGGTTCTTATCCAGTCCAACCCAGAAGAGGTATTTAAATTTTAAAAAACCAGGAACACTAATCTTTCATACCTGACAATATTATTGTAAATGCACAAGGAGATAGAAGTTGAACAGTGGGCTAAGGGACAACATCTGCTCTGAATTTCTTATTTTATATCATGATTTTAGACCTGTCTTTTCAACAATTGCTGATGGGGGACTGTGTCATCTGTGAAGATGTTTTCTCTCCAAACTATAAATTCCAGAATGAGTTGACTTCATGACTTGATGAATTCCCCATTTTAGAACATGGATTTATCTCAATCATGACTGATTCCAAAAATATCCACTTCTTTTAAAAAAAATTAGAAAGCCAAAAATGAATTTAGGAATAAAAGCCTTGCTTAAATCATCATTGAAGAGATAAATTCTGATTTGTGTTCTTACAGCTCTCTGTGCTAATAGAATGCTTTGTTGTCTTTTCAATGAAGGATTTAAGTTTAAAAAAAAAGGGATTTCCTTATTAACAAAATAATTCTAAATATTGAGCCTCTCGATCAGTCCTGAATTGGCTGCCTTTATTCCACGTTCAATGTATTAATTTCCTGATCCTGGAAAGCAAAATATTATGTACGGATGCTAATTTAAGAATATCAAGATGAAATTCATTTAGTCCTGAGAAATGACTCCTTAGGTGTTTTGGTGAGGGGAAAAAATGCAGAACACCCTGGGAGTTGTTAATATTTTATTTATTTATTTAGAAGGGGTGTGGGCGGCGTTGGGAATAAGAAAAACGAAAGCACCAGGAAAAAAAACAGATAAGTGAAAGATAAACCAACTTGCCTTTTGGATCTGGAGGGGTTTCTTTGGACAATTGCAGGCAGGCTGCTAAGCAGACGTTGTTCCCAGGTAGAGAGAGGCTGAATGCTTGCAAATAAATCTCCCATTGCTGGCAGAATAATTGGACCAATTAAGTGGAAGGCAGGAACGCCTTTCAATGCCTCCAAAATTAAGTCAGGTCATCCGCTTAACATCTTAGCAACTATTCCTGCCACTCTGCCAGATTCCTCATCCCCCCAACTTCTGAAGAAGGTTTCCAGCAGGGACTTGGAAGGGTATTTCGCCTGCCCCCCTTCCCCAAAATTAAGGAGAAACGGATCCTCTCTTTGGGGGGGGAATGAAGCGAGAACGGCATTTGCCAACCTCCTTATTTCTCAATCTGGTGCACGTTTGCCTGGGTAAGTAGAGCCAAATCTCTCAAAACTACGCCGGTTGGAACTGGGGCAAAGGTTTGAGATTCGGGGGTCTTCCTGCTAATTGCGACTTTCAACTCAAGAATGGCATAAACAGCAAGATGATTAGCTCACTCCCGTCTTTTCTGTTCTACCTTTTGGCTGTTGATGAACCTCAAATGGGCTATTTAAAATAATAATAATAATAAATAAATTAAGTATGGGATGATATCTAATGGGTTTTTCCTCTTTTTTCTCCCCCCCCCCCCTTCTCGGGTTTGCTCTTCTCTTGTAGCAAGTAAGTAATTGTTTTCTTAAAGATTTGGGGGTAAGCGTCCCTTTAAAAATTCAGGAGGCATTATTTAAATCGCTTAGGAATTGCTTGGAGGTTGAATGGAATATGGGACCCTTGTGCAGTTCAGGGGGATTTGATGAATTTTGACTAGCAAACATTTTGGGGGGATAGATCAGGTCTCCCTTATTTCCTTTCCTGGGCCTAAATCAAATTCTGTTTGAACTTAAAACATTGTCAGATTTATAGCAATTTGTATTGTTAGCAGCAATAGTACAAGTGGTCTTTTGAGATGTTCAGAGTTTTCTCAGATACGAATTAGGTGAATTAGACCTGAGGGGTTGAATTGGGCTTTGTGCACAGATGAAACAGAATAGAATAGAATAGAATAGAATAGAATAGAATAGAATAGAATAGAATAGAATAGAATAGAATAGAATAGAATAGAATTCTTTATTGGCCAAGTGTGTTTGGACACACAAGGAATTTGTCTTTGGTGCATACCTCTCGGTGTACATAAAAGAAAAGATAACTTCCCACTTATTGAATGTTTCTCCCTTGAATTCTGTTTTCTCTTAACTTACAGTTCAGGCAAATTACGCACCCTATTTCTTTGACAATGGAGCCAGCAGCAATAATGGGAATATGGCCCTCTTCAGCCTCTCGGAAGATACAGCTGTGGGTCAGTGTTTTGTTTTTTTTTTAATTTGATTTATATGCCGCCCTTCTCCGGAGACTCAGGGCGGCTTACAATGCGTTAAGCAATAGCCTTCATTCTTTTGTATATTTTGTATGTTGTGATCTTGTGTCTCTCTGTGTGTTTAAAAACAGAAATGTTGAGGTTTTGTTTCTGCACCGTATTTGTTGGGACTGTAATGGCATCTTTCCCAAGTTGGGATCCTCTGGGTAGTTGATGCTATTTTATTGATTCATCCTGACTGTCCTTTGGGAACTCACTCATATGAAGATTTTCCTTCATTTTATCCCCACAACAACGCTTCTGAGTTAGACTGGATTGAAATTCAAACCAGAGGTTCTCAGGCTGGACTGAAGACATAACTTCCTGGTCCTACTCCAAATCTTTAACATCTACCCCACACTGGATTGCTAACAGCTTCCAGAATTCATAGACTATATCTCCCAAGAGATTTGGTGCCAATCTAGAGAAGATCCATAGAGTTATTGATCCTCTTGTCTTCTATGCTGAAGATCCCTTGATCTTCAGCCAATTTAGGTAGCCTATCGTTTTGCCTCTATCCAATACTACCAGTTTACATTATCTTTCAATGCAGTCATTGATAGGTTTGTGATTTCTGGGTAAAGTTATTGCGGGGATTCACACACTGTTTTGTGGAACAACCCATCCTGATCTGGATATATTATTCTAGAACTCTTTTTCAGTTTTCATATCGGAACAGCTGACTTCAGATGCAGTGCTAAAACCCAACCAGACTTATCATCTGAACCTCATACATGAACCCAGCCTTTCTGTATTTCTTCTGGATTGATATATAAGAGGAAAATTTAAGTTTTTTGCTAAATATTAGGGCTGTGTGAAGTTTCGGAGGAAGGTTTCATTTAGATAAAAAAGCTTCAAGCAAAGCATTTTTTTCAAATGTACTCCATGAAGCACCAGCTGTTTCTTGACTTTTTAGAGCAAAGCAATCACTTTTCTTCCCATCCAGAAGGCATCTCCCGGGCTTGGAGGGTCCAGCTATGAAGTGTAGACACTTCTGGACAGCTCACTCAGCTGAGGCTAGCCAGTTTTATGGGAAAGCTTCTTCCATGCCCCTGAGTCCTTCTAATTATTCTCCACTGTCCGCATTTAGAGGATACAGATGGAGGAGGACATTTTCTTCTCTCTCTCAGTGACCACCTATTATCAGGAGGTCAAGTGTGGGAAAGGAATAAGAGAACTTTTTTAGGGAGTGCTGCAAGGAAAAAAGTGGGAAATATCATTTTCCAACAGGATTAGCGAACGTGCTTCCAGGCTGAGAAATCATAAAGATTTCCCAGCCTAGAGATCCCTCAGCCTAGAATCTGTTAGCATGAAGAACATGCAAGTGGATGCCTTCAGTGGAGTCAGTTTGCTCTCGTGATGTCTCCCAACATTGGTCCATAGGAATTTGAGGCATCCACGTGGCTTTGTCACAGTGAGTTTGATGCAACTCTTCATGTTGACAAAGTAAATCGGAGTCCAAACATCTATAGAGATTTTCAATCACCCACATCACAGTTGTCCCAAAGGCAACTGGACTTTCTTGTGAAAACATTTTGCTTCTCATCCAAAAAGTTTCTTCAGTCCAGAGTTCAAATTGCTTTATTGAAGTATAAATTCATACAGGTGTAAATTGACAGAGAGTGCAGTGATTTCTGCCATAGACATGCAGTTGACTCTGGAACAAAGAGCAAAGGATTTTCTTGCAGTGGTAAGTCTTCTTCAAGTCAAGCTCAAATCCAGGGTCCTCCATGGATATTTGGTTTTCCTGACCACATTGTAGAAACCTTTTTGGAAGTGGCTTGTTCTTACCTTCTTCTTGAGGCTGAGAGAGAATGATTGACCCAAAGATATCCAGTTGGGTTTGTCCCTAAGGTAGGACTAGAATTTCTATTCTCCTGGCTTCTAGCCTGACACCTTTAACTGTTATATCAAATGGCTTCCATTCCTTTTGCTAGCCTTTACCTTCATCTGCACTTCAAAGCCATGCCTAGCCATTAGGTGCTGTCAATCTCTGTTACCATTTACTAGTAACTGGTACCAGAAGATAGAACGGTTCTATGTCCACATTCTGGACAGAGCGGAGCTCTGGTTTGAAAGAGGGGTCAAAGAGGCCATCTACATTAGGATTAAACATCTCTCTCTCTCTCTCTCAACAGAATGGGAGGGATATGACTCCACCTATCTCCTGTTTACAATACCGTCCTTTCAACAGTTCCAAGAAGGTTGGAACTTCCATTTGCACTATTCAGATGACCCTGAGGGCACAGATAAACCTCCCAAGTGGCCTCAACGGCTCTCAGAAAGAGAGCTAATGACTAGAGGACTGCAAGGAACATAAATCCTTCCATCCTCCACCATTCAGTCAGAACTGAAGAAGCTTTTTGGCTGAGAAGTAAAATGTCTTCAAGGAAAAAACAAAGTCCAGTTGCCTTTCGAAAAAGCACCTTTGAGATAAAATAGAATGGTCTTTTCCAAACAAAAAGGCAGGAAGATATACATGTTCTACATCTCCTAAAAAAGTAATCTCATCCTAATGAGGTTTGACAACACAGTTTTGATATCCTTTAACGTAGTAAGAGAAAAATCTTTTTGAGTTTAGGAATTTCCGTAGAAGCCTAGCAGGTAGCTTCTGGGAAAAGATGTAGATGGTGCAACATTTTTCCCAAGATGGAAGGACTTGTGGTTTCTAAAAACACTTTATGCATTTCTTCTACCATTTATTGGTTCCTTTATAGCTTGCTACATTGGGAATGTGGGTGAATTTACACCATTAAATCTTCATTGATGGACAAGGGAGAAAAGTTCTCTGCTTCATTGGTGAAGACTCTTTCATGAACATTTTTCTCTAAGAGTCTCACTCGGACTCATAAAGATAAGCCTTCCTTTTAATTTTCTCTCCTTTTCAGCAAGCGTTGCCAAAGATAGATTTTAATTGGTGTTAATTCCATGCTGGAAAATGTTCTCAGAGTGTTAATGATATGGAAAGTCGGTGCTGAGAGGGTGTAAAAATTATCAGTCAGACACCGTCTGATCTAGGATAGAAATAGAGAAATCAACCTTTCCAGTTTTATTAACATTTTGATTGCATGCAGCCATCCTAGCATCAAATCATCTGCAGGAGGTCACTTCAGCAAAACCGGTGGATTCCATTGCGCTGTAACTGAAGAACAATTTTTTTTTATAGAGATCATGCAGATTAACCTATCATATGCTCCAGTAGTTTTCACCACATTGCTAAGCAAACCCCTTCAATGCCATGAAGGTAAAATATTTCCACTTCCCTGCATTTTAGGGTCAATCAATCAATCAGGATAGAGCTGGAAGAGAACTTGGAGGTCTTCTAGTCCAACCTCCTGCTCAAGCATGAGGTCCTATCCCATTTCAGATCAGTGATTGTCCAGTTTCTTATTAAAAACCTCCAGTGATGAAGCCCCTACAACTTCTGGAGGAAAGTCATCCCACTGGTTAAATGTCCTCACTGTCAGGAAATTTCTCCTTAGTTCCAGGTTGCTTCTCTCCTTGGTTAGTTTCCATCCATTGGTGGTTGTCCTGCTTCCTGGTGCTTTGGAGAATAGGTTGACCCCCTCTTCCTCTTTGTGCCAACCTCTCAAATACTTGAAGACTGCTATCATGTCCACTCTAGTCCTTCTTTTGTCTAGACTAGCCAGACACAATTCCTGCAGCACTTCTTCTGACGTTTTAGCCTCCAGGCCTTTAATCATCCTAGATGGCCTTCTCTTCCCTTTCTCCAAAGTCTCAGCATCTTTTTTGTAATATGATGGCCAAAACTAGATGCAGTATTCTAGATGCGATCAAAATAAGGCTTGATAAAGATAAAGATAAAGATAAAGATAAAGATAAAGATAAAGATAAAGATAAAGATAAAGATAAAGATAAAGATAAAGATAAAGATAAAGATGTACTAATACTTTACATGATTTTGATTCTATGTTTCTGTCTTTCCCCACTGTGGCTCTCTGGCCACCCACAAGTTTTCAAAAACCTCTGACGAGCACAAAATGTGCTGTCCCTGTTGCCATTTCCAATTCTGTTTTTTTTTTTTTATCACCTCTCCTTTTGGGAATATAAACATTACCCAATGATTCATGCACTCTTGGATGGTGTCACAATTCGAGAAGGAAGGACAAATTTAATACCAGCCCAGCTCCAGATGACTGAATTCTTTAACTAGGGATAGACTGAAAACAACTTCAGGGGAATGTAGCAGAAAAAAATGTTTTGGGAGGACATTTTTGTGGTTTGGTCAGGTGTAAGTATTGAAAGGTACTTGCATTTCCCAATAACTGGACAAATTCAATTCTTTAAAAAAAAATCTTATTTCTATAAGTCATGCTTAAAACACTGTATTATTATTATTATTATTATTGGTTAATCTTTAGTGAGATTCACAGCCTTTGAAGCTGGTTAATAGCTCAGCAGCTCGAGTCCTAACCAAGGACCTAGGAACTGTTCAGGTATCGTCGGAGGATGTAAGCTGTTCCGAGTAAGGTTGTTGTTGTTGTTGTTGTTGTTATTATTATTATTATTATTATTATTATTATTATTATTATTATTATTATTATTATTAAAATGGTTTGACAATCCATGGTTATGAGAGGTTCACTTTGGCTTCATTTTTACCCCATAATGTTCTTTCCTGCTTGGGGTCAGGAAATGTGCTTGAAGGTTAGGATTGGGTATCAATAAAAGAGAATATTTGTAGCTGAGGGTTGACAGGAGGGGTCCTTGGTGCTCTCTGAGCTTGGTTGATTTCTGGTAGACGTTTCATTACCCAACTAGGTAACATCATCAGAGTTGGTTAGGATCAGGATCATCACATTAGGATTAGGATTTTATAGAGCCATGTCCATCATTTGTCTTGGAGATAAGACCTTGCATTTCACAGTGTATTTTTTTCCTTCATCTCTACATGATTGAACAGCTCAATTAATCTCTGTGACTGCCAAACAGAGTGAGTCTAAAAAGCTTCTTACCATGCTTGATCTACATTTTTTGTACATACCTCGATTCATCTCCTACAGCATTTTTCTGCCCCATAACAATGAGGTTCTGAAATGGAATGGGACTTTTAGGCTCCTACCTTTGGCCGTGCTTGCTTCTCCTCTCAAGTTCCACCTCCGCGCATTATCCACCAGCTTTTCTCCTCGGCTGGCCCGCCCCCATCTTTTTACCCCAGCACATGGGCCACAGCTCCTCCATCCCAGTCCCTTCGCCCCGGCCCATTCATCGAAGTACAGTTCGTGTCGGGTGTTTGGGCGCATGGGACAGTTTGCCGCCAGCCAATCGGGTAGCTACCAATGCTGGCAACCAGAAGTCATGGACCAGCCACACACTCTCAGCTTTAGGAAGGAGGAAATGGCCAGCCCCTCCTGAAATCTTGCCAAAAAACCCTGCAGAGATGTTTTCAGAGAGTGGCCAGGAGTCAAATCAGACTCGATGGCACAGAAAGACCCACCTGGTCAATTAAGTGCTGCAGAAGTAACCCAGAATAGATGGAGAACTTCAGAACTGACTTTCCAGAGTGACAGACATTACAAATTAGTTATTAGCATAATTTCCATAATAGCTGTCTTAACAATACAATAATAATGTCAATTCTTAACCAAAAGATTTGAAAAACCTTTGAGAAGCTGTACAAACAAAATCATAATCAAAAACTCTTACTGTTGTAGGTACGCTTGTTTATACACTAAATGGAACAGATCCAGAAGGAGATCCAGTAACCTATGGCATGACCTTTGAGGGCGGAGCAAGAAAATACTTTGCCGTGGATGAAAACTATGGAAATGTTACCCTGATTGCAGAGCTTGATCGAGAGGTATAGCCCAGAAGGATCTTTTTCAAAATCTGATTCTCCCATGGCTGCGGTAGGGATCTTGGTGTGAATTAGGCTATTTAACATTCAGAAAGGGATGGAGCTGAGGAAATCAGATAATTAGACATTTAATATCATTTGAAAGAAGTTCCCCATAGACCCGCAGTCTAGAATTCTTCTCCCAGTTGCATTCATGGGCATTATTCTTGCTCGAGGATAGGAATGCTCTGTCCATCTCTAGCCTCAAGTGATTCGAGCCAAATGTACCTTTGTTGCTAAAATAAATATTCAAATGTCTCTTAGCACTTATAGAACCCTGGGTGTTCTAATTTCAATTGCTATCCACAGCTGAATCTATGATAATAATACACCCAGCATCATCAGATCCTAGTTATGACAAATATTTCTGCTATTTTTCATGGCTGCCTCCTTTTGTGGAGTAATTTGGGTTACTTTTGGCTGGTTATTGGATTATTTCTGGCTAGTTCTAAATTATTGTATAATTTCTGCTGAAACTGAAAGAACAAATTGTGTCATTGTTCACAATCACTAAAGCTGACTCTCAGGTAAATAAATACAGGTAGTCCTTGACTTCTGTCCTGTCACTTTTTATTAGTGCTGCTGTAACTTCCAACAGTCACTTTGGTTAGTGACGGGTTTCAACACCCATTGCTACTGGTTCGCTCGTGGGCGTGCGTGCATTTGCGCGTGCCCGCAAGGCTTCTGCACATGCCCAGAAGCATCCGGGCCATTGGGCGGAGCCTCCTGTCACTGCCCCTACCAGTTCACAATCCGGGGCAAACCGGTAGCAACCCACCACTGCTACAACCCTTGCCAAACCCTCGTGGCCATGTGATCAGAATTCAGATATTGGGCGACTGACTCATATTTACGACGGTTGCAATGTCCCGGGATCATATGATCACCTTTTACGATCTTCTGACAAGCAAAGTTAAAGGGGAAACCAGATTTACTTAGCCCTGTTCTCTTCACTTAACAACTGCAATGATTCCCTTATTGGCTGGAGCAAGAAAGGTCACAAAATGGGGCAAAACTCACTTAACAAATGTCTCACTTAACAGAAATTTCAGGCTCAATTGTGGTCGTTAGTCGAGGACTACCGGTATGGAGATATTTGCCCAGAGGTATGCCCTATTGAACTTACAGGACTTGGTTCTGGGCAGACACTCAGACACTCCTGTTGTGAATTTGCACTGTAGCATTCATGTTGTGGGATTGTGTTGCCTATTTTTTATTAAATCCAAAGCAAAGAGAAATCAGGTGTTTGTATGTTATGAACAATTGCTAAAATACACCCTTCTTTACATCCTCAGACCCAAGATGAGATCGAAGTGGTCGTTAATATTTCCGATGGCTTAAGCACAGTGAGTATATCAATGGAAACGGGCTTTCAATAATTACAGATGTTTCATTTCATAGCGACAAAGTGTGCTTCACACCAGGAGCGGGTTTCAAAACCCGTCGCTACTGGTTCACTCGTGGGCGGGCGGGCGGGCGTTTGCGTGTGGGCGCAAGGCTTCTGCACATGCGCAGAAGCATCCGGGCAGGTGGGCGGAGTCTCCCACCGTCACCACTACCAGTTTGCCCGATCCAGGTCGAACCGGTAGCAACCCATCACTGCTTCACACCTAAGCAACTAAGCAACCAAGACAATTAAAGGCCTGGAGACTAAAACATATGAAGAACGGTTGCATGAATTGGGTACGGCTAGGGGGACAGGATAGCAGGTATTCCAGTATTTGAGGGGCTGCCACAAAGGGGTCAACTAAAATTCCAAAGCACCAGAAGGCAGGAGAAGCAATGGATGGGAACTAATTAAGAAGAGAAGCAACCTGGAACTGAGGAGGAATTTCCTAACAGTGAGGACAATTAATGAGTAGAACAGCTTGCCTTCAGAAGTTGTGGGTGCTTCTACACTGAAGGTTTTTAAGAAGAGACTGGACAGCCATTTGTCCAGAATGGTATTCCTGCTTGAGCAGGGGGTTGGACTAGAAGACCTCTAAGGTCACTTCCAGCTCTACTCTGATTGATTGACCTTAAGTCCTGTTCTAAGATGACTAAGGTCTGAATCTGGGCCCAGCCTTTCTCGCTCCATCTTAACTGGGTCACACATCACTGCATGGGCTGCAGTTCTGAAACTGCAAATTGAATCATCCCATATCTATTTTCAAATCTGGGTGACAATGAATCATTGTGTTGTTACCTGGATCATTGCCAGAATAAATCTCTTAAAAGCCGATTCCATAGTTATAAATTCAGTCCAGCTTCTGATTACCAGACAGAAGCTGAATATTCACATTGGGAGATCTTTGTGACCAGAAGCTGTTTTACTCAAGGAATGAAAGAAGATCATCAGAGAGTAACATGGTTCAGGCAATATCTCCACATGCTGCAAAATTCTTTGAATTCATTGATACGTATCTCTTTGGGTGAACATGAGGCTATCCTGAAAATTCATTTCCTTGACTTCAATCTTATGTTCTTCCCTGTCCATCCTACATCAGGCTCTTTAATTCACTCATTTATTTGGTCTTCAAAACTATTAAGAATCTAAATTTATTTTTTGCATATTTGCATACTGGAGTGTGTGGATCATGGATGGGGACCCTGGAGTTTTGCTGAATCCTTATCCGTACTTTCTGACTTCATCTGGAAACCCAGTTCTAACTGGGCTGTGTTCTTACATTCTTGTTCAAATAAAGGTCGCACAAGGTACCAAGGTGTCATGTGGTTGGTTTAATTTTGGCTTCGCTATGAGGTGTGAAGTCGGCCATTGCCATTTTCAAGTTGTGATTTGTAGCTTAGTATTGGGTGTGACCTATGCTCTGATGCCTTTGTCAATAGTCTACTTAAAACCAGCTATAGCTCAGCATGATCGATACAACTCTATGGTTTCACATATTGGGGGAAATCGGAAGGTCTCTCACACTGAGGTATATTTGCACTGAATTCTCTAAAATCTCAGAAATCTTCCAGACTTTGCTGCCTGATCTGAAACTTCTCTGAGGCGTTTGCTATTGAGCTATTCTCTCCTTTAAAAGCAAATGTTCAGATTTTTTTTTTTAAAAAAAGCCATTAATTTGAATTTTTCTCATTTGCTCTGAACATAATGCACCTCCTTGAATGTAACCAGTCTGGCTGAACTGTTCACATGTTCAACTTTAGGTGGCTGAGAAGGTCAGAATTGTTATAACAGATGCAAATGACGAAAGACCAGAATTCATCAACACGCCTTACATCATTCAAGTCCAAGAGGTTGGTGGATTTTGTTTGGACTCTTGGGTAGCTGGAATGATGAAGCTTCATGAGGGACAAAGCTATTACACCAATATGATAGTCAGTTTGGTTAGTGGTAAAGTGCTGATCTAGAAACCAGGAGATTATGAGTTCTAGTCTTGTCATAGCCATGGAAGCCAACTGGGTGACATTGGAGCAGTTGCTCTCTCTCTCTCTCTCTCAGCCCAACCCACCTCATGTGGTTATTAGGAAGCAGGTGTGTCCACTACCTTGAATTATATATAACAAAAGTTGGGGGAGGGGATAGAGAAAGCGATAGGGGGAGGGGGTGGGGGAGTTGTGTGATTGGGTTTGTATTAACCAATAGATACATGTATTTGAGATGGTCCAGTTCTACAGGTCATTTCTGTCAAATGTTACATCATTATCATGTGTGATTTTTCTTTGGAAATCTACAACTGACAGGTTGCTTTCCTATTTCCTCCTTTCATCACTGTGAAGGCAGTGGGGATGTAGAAGACGTTACATTCCTTGTATTTGTTGGTTGGTTTCATCTCAGTAGGACCTCTCATTGTCTCCTTCTCCAGTACACTCTTACTGTAGGTAGTGTGGTCTTCTCCTTTATTAGTCGCTTCCTCTCGTCTACTTTTTCTCTGACCCCTCCACCCTCGGTCACCATATTCTTCCATCCCAACTCTTGTTATTGTCGTTCTTGCTTTCAAGTCCAATTCACCTCTTTTCTGGATTTTCAGAACACGCCGGTTGGGAGCAGCATCTTCAAAATCGAAGCAGTGGACAGAGACACAGGCTCAGGAGGCAGCATCAACTATTTCCTGCAGGTAAAGCTGCATTTAAGACATGGAGTCTTTGGGCCCTTTGGTTTTTATTCTGCTTAGAAGGGGACCAACCATTCCAGATGGCCTGCGGGTTTTAAAAAGTAAAGAACAAAGAGATTAAAAAGAAACGGTTGTGCACCTCTGAAAGAAACAAATGCACAAATCTGGGCTCATGACACTCTACCCCGGGACCTGGGAGAACAGCCAGGTTTTGAAAGATGATTAGAACATTATCAGGGAGGAAACCAGAGAGATGCTGTCCTAGAGAGGAAGGGCCACGAGCGAGAGAGAGATAGTAGGATAGTAGGGACTCAGCTCCTAACATTGAGATTTCTGTTCAGGAGCTGAGCTCCTCTGATTCTGACTTAAGAGCAATGTGTTTGAAAACACAGGAATATATTGTGGATGCATGGAAGTTAGAGGTGGCCTTTCCCCCCATTTGTGGACCCTAATGGATCACTACAAATCTAGGTATCTGGCTTCAGGTCTTTCAAAAGGAAAGGTAATTGCAAAGCTTTTGCAGTTTCCACTCATACAAATCATTCAGTCCTTCCTTCCTTCCTTCCTTCCTTCCTTCCTTTGGTAGGAAGGTAAAAAGGTAAAGAAAAGAGCAAAACTGTTTTGTTTTGTTTTTTTTGTTTTTTTTTTTTGGCCTGATGTGGGGATGAAAGCATGGAAGCATTTTTATTATTTTTAGCCCTGGAGCAGTTCACATTTACTGTTTTAGTGGTGGGGGAATTTATTTTTGAATGAGGGACCACCAAGCTGAGTTTATTCATTACCAAAATGAAAAATCCAAATCAAATAAAGTTGGTTGTTATATAAACTAGTACAATTTACAAGATAAAAACAAAATCTCATGGCAGAATAATTTAAAGACTTAGGAAATGTCAAGAAACCAATTACTGTAGCATCGGAGTAGATCTAGGACAACTGATCGAGTAGCTTCTTTTGAAAGCACACAGATTTAAGGAGGATTAAATGTAATCTCCTTAATGGGAGCAGCACGCAAGCCAAGCCAAATTTTGTTCATGGCTAAGACAGAGAGGAAGACAATTCATTCTTTCTCAAAGGCGTCTCCAGGGGTTCTGAGTCCACCTCACAAGCAAATCCTGATGTTTAAATTCATATTTATTTCCTGAGGTCTCTACTACCGCCTTAGGAGATCTCTGCTTCTTTGAAACTTTTTGAAAAATGCTGTTTGGTTTTGCTTAACACTGACTGTGATTTTCTCTCCTTCTTACTGGTTGTATTGTGTTAAGAGTTTGCAGCAATCCAACCAACACACAAGTAAATAATTCAGCAGTATTCATTTGTATAAGAAACTTCTTTATATACAATACCCATGCAGCAAAAGCTATAACCAGAACCCAGAAGACAGAAACACAGAAGCTATATAATACAGAGGCTATATTGCAAGGCAAACCAACTCTTTTATACAAATCAGTCAAGCTAAGCCACGCCCAGGCTCCGAGCCATCTGGGTCACCAAACAGTCCCCACTGGCTGACCTGTTACCATGTCTATTCCAATTCATGAGCTCTCATACACTGACATATTGTAAGTTAAATTTAAAATCTGAATTACTATGTTGTGTTGTAATCTTGCTTTGTTTTTGATGAGCTGAACAGGAATAAAAGGGGAAAATTCTAATTAGGAAATCCATGTTTTAATACATAAAAATAGCCTGCAGTCCTCTGTCACCCAAAAGTCCTTGTACGTGGAAAATTATCTGGTGGGGCAAGGAATCTAAACCATTGTTCTCCCTCTAATGTTCTTCATAAATACCCATGAATGTTGAAAGGAGTTTTGGGGTGAACTTGTCATTTAAGAAAGGATTAGGAATTTAGAGTTGAATTAGATATGCAAGCATTTTCCACCTTCTTCTGTTTCTTCTATTATATTTGAAAGAAAAGAAAAGAAAAAAATCACCCAACTGAAAATGGTCCCTTTTGAATCTCAGGGTGCTTGAAGAACACCCGAGGGCTACACAGCCTTCTTTTCACTCTTACAGCCAAATTAGGATTGGAAGAAATCTGTGAATACAAATGGACAAAGAAGGAATCCGAGGTCACCAATCCTTTCTTCCTACTATAGATCTTAGAAAATCTGGCCAGGGTGTTGGGGATTCACATTAGGCAGTGGTGGGATTCTGCAGGTTCTAGGCGGTTCGGCCGAATTGCTGGTTCGCCCCGCCCCTTACCCCACTCCTCCGCACCACTATTTATTGCCAATATCTTAATATCTTTATATTTGTTTGGGGTTGCCTTTCTTCCATTTCATCTTTTTTACTGTACAGCAATCTTTCTCCTCAAACCTACCACCTCTCTTTCTTTTCTTTCCTTCTTACTTTCTTCCCCCCCGCTTCTTCCCTATTTCCTCTTCCTTTCTCCTGCTCCTCCTCTCTTCCTCCCTCTCTTACCCTCACTCCTACTCTAATTTCCCTTCCCTTCCTTCCTCCCTTCTCTTCCTTCCCTCTCTCTCCTGCCTTTTTCCATCTCTCTTCTCCTTCCTTCATCCCTCTCTATTGCTGAATCCTTTTGTGCATATGGATTACTCAGAGGGCTGAAAAAGTTATTTTTCACTGGTCCTCGCACTTTTGACCACTCCTCGAACTTACGACTGTCCTCACATTTTACGTTTTTTGCCCTATCTTGTCACCATGGTGAAGAGAAGCAGTTGTGAAATGAGTGACACTGTTGTTAAGAATGCTACAATGGGCATAAATGTGAGGATGGTCATAAGTGCGAGGACCAGTCAGAAATGACTTTTTTCAGCCCTCTGAGTAGTCCCTATGCACATAGCCACGCCCACCCGGTCACATGACCAGCTAGCCATGCCCACCCAGTCACATGACCAGCTAGCTTTGCCCACCCGGTCACATGACCACCAAGCCACACCCCCAACTAAGCCACACCCACAGAACCGGTTGTTAAAAAAATTGAATCCCACCACTGGCATTAGGAAAGGGACAACAAAAAGAACCGGTAAGCATTTGGTCACTTGGTGTCTACAGAGTTTCTCGGTCATCCCAAAGAACAACCATTATTCTTGAATGAGAAGCAAAATGTCTTCCAGGAAAAGCAAAGAAAGCCCAGTTGCCTTTTGAAAAAAGCACCTTTGGGGCACTCAGTTGGCTCCATAAATAGAAGGCTCTCTCTGAAATATCACCAATCAATGCTGTTTCCAAAGGGTCCTTGAACTCTCAATTGGCACAGGGCAAAATTTCATTTTCTCTCTCCTGCAGAAGAAAATAACATGCCTTGCATCTGATATACTGGAGAGCAGTGAAAGAATAGTGGGACAAGTCCCACTTCCTGATCTTTGGAATTTGTGTCCCTTTTTGCAAAATAGAAGATGGGCAGGGCAGAAATGGTCAACATTCCATCCTAAAGGGCCTTGCCAAATCCTTTCTCTTTGCCTGCCCAAAATGACTGTGTTAATGATGTCTTGAAAGTCAAGTTCAACTTGAGAAAGTCTTATCTTGAGTCCCTCAAGTTCAAAAAGGAGACATCACTGGCTCCTTCTATGCAAAACCAGTTGATTATAGCCAGTGCAATGTTGCCTTTCTTTCTTTCTTTCTTTCTTTCTTTCTTCCTTCCTTCCTTCCTTCCTTCCTTCCTTCCTTCCTTCCTTCCTTCCCTCCTTCCTTCTGCCTTTTCTTCCTTTCTTCTTTCTTTCTTTCCCTTCCTTCCTCTTCCTTCCTTCCTTCCTTCCTTCTTTCCTTCCTTCCTTTCTTTATTCTTTCATTCTTTCTTTTCCATGTTTCTTTCTTCCAGAATATCCATACAAATAAATTTACCATAGATCGTCACAGCGGTGTCCTTCGCATCAAAACAGGGATCAACCTTGACTATGAAAAAGCAAGAACTTTTTTCGTGACTGCAGTGGCTAAGGTAAAATATATTCCTCAAAGGGGTGAACTCATAACGGTAAACCAGATGTGTAGATCATGGAAAATGGTACAATTTCTAATGATAACTGGTGATCTCTGATCTTTTTCATCCTTGAACTTCTGTGAACTGCCTGATCTAGACATGTCAGTCAAAGGACACTAGCTTGAGAAAAATTGCCTTAAATCTGTACGTTTCTGATGGCAACATAGATGGTCATATTCAGTTTTTGGGGAAGGGACTCAATGGCCAACATCTTCCGCAAGAGCTCCTGTCTTCCAGCTGGACACTAGTGTGATCCCTGCTGATGTTCAAGAAGCTACTAAAGATCTGATTTTTCCAAGGAGCATTTGAGACTAAGCAAAGAGAAAGGGATGGTTGGTGCTGTTAGTATGAGCATAACTTAGTGATCCTATATCAATTTTGGGTTAATCCAGTGGGTTATAACAATCTTGGAATTATTTTTGTCTCCCAGGATGGTGGTGGAAAGCTCCATGGGAAACACAAGGTGTTTTCAGCCACAACTACCATCACAATCAATGTTGAGGATATTCAAGACACGCCACCAATTTTTGTGGGCACACCCTACTATGGGTATGTGTATGAAGACACACTGGTGGTGAGTATTATGGGGATCCTGTTTACCCCACCCAAAGAGTATGGATTCCAAGAGGTCCTTGATAATCTCTGAGCTTGATGGTCTTCTTTGTCTTGAGCTTGATGGTCTTCTTTGGTAATGTTTCATTACCAAAGTAGGTAACATCATCAGTGCTAGAAGGGAGGGGAGTTTGTGAGGAGGGAGAGAGGGAGGGAGGAGGAGGAGGACTGTGGGTCCTTGATGCTCTCTGATCTTCGTTGTTTTCAAACATTTCATTACCCAACTAAGAAACAACATCAATGCTAGAGGGAAGTGGGGTAGAACAAACAAAGATTTATCAACTGAGATAAACAAGCTAACCGTAAACAATAGCCTAATTCAACAACTGCCAAGACTCCCACCAACACTGACAGGGCAAGCCATTTGTACATAAACAGAGAATAAAGCCCATTCCCTTTGAGCACTGATAATGTTACCTAGTTTGATAATGAAATGTCTGCAAGAAAAACCACCAAACTCAGAGAGCAACAAGGACCCCACAGTTCAACCCTGAGCTATAAATATTCTCCTCTGTCAGTTTGGATTCTGGAAAGGGAACGCAAAACAAAATGGCTGAGCTGTAAAGAGGTCTGTATTTGCAGAATGTCAGCGCAGTACCTGCTGATGTCCCTTTCTCCTACTGCTTCTTTTAGGCTGCTGCTTCAGCAGATCTTTAGAAACAACAGAAGAGCACAGGGAGATTCTGCTAGAACCGGAGATTGAAAATCATCGAGCCATTGTATTGCAATTTAGAAATGACCTTGATATGAAAGAACCATTGAAGAGAGACTTGAGGAAGCTATTATATAATCCATGGTTGTCACAAGCATGAAAAATAGACAAACATACAGAATACAGAATAACAGAGTTGGAAGAGACCTTGGAGGTCTTCTAGTCCATCCCCCTGCTCAAGCAGGAGACCCTATATGGTTTCATCCAAATGGATGCCCAGTCTCTTCTTAAAAGGCTCCAGTGATGGCGCATCCACAACTTCTGGTGGCAAGCTGTTCCACCTGTTAATTGTCCTTACCGTTAGGAAGTTTCTCCTTAGTTCCAGGTTGCTTCTCTCATTGGTTAGTTTCCAACCATTATTTCTTGTCTTGCCTTCTGGTGCTCCGGAGTATAGGTTGACTCCCTCTTCTTTGTAGCAGCCCTTCAAATATTGGAACATTGCTATCATGTCGCCCCTAGTCCTTCTTTTCTCTAGACTAGCCATACCCAATTCTTGCAACCGTTCGTCATCTGTTTTAGTCTCCAGGCCCTTAATCATCTTGGTTGCTCATCTCTCCACTCTTCCTAAAGCCTCAAGATCTTTTTTTTATAATGTGGTGGCCAAAACTGGATGCAATATTCCAAGTGTGGTCTTACTAAGGCTTTAATGCTGCTGGGGAATTCTGGGAGTTGAAGTCTTAAACTTACCTAGTTTGAAAAAACTCTGAGATAGACAATAGAAACAGAAGGGAGAGGGAAAAAATGGTATTTAAAAAGTTGCCTTGTTCTGCAATGAATTCACAATGTTCTCATACATGCAACATACATGGACAGCATGCAAGAGCCCAGAATGTAATTTTAGTTTGACTTCCAAGGATACTCCTCCATGCTACTACAATCTGCCAAACTGGAAAAGAGAACAAATAATCCAGTTCAACTGCAGGATCTAGTCTCAGCAGAAATCCAAGTCCAATTTATTGCTGCCTATGGGATTTTGGTTAATCCTGTTTTAATCTGCAAGACTACAAATGGATTTAAAATCAACCAAGAGTCCAGGCCAGCGTGTGAATTGGCTCTGGAGTTTGCCACCCAACTTTTATTTATAGCCGATTCCTCTTCCAACTTTTTCTTATCTTAATAGAAATAGTCATTTCTATTTTGTGGCACCATATTTTACTGTACATGTTGCGATAGTTTTGCCAATCAGATGGCAAATTTCTGGGAATACTGGAGGTGTTTTCTTCCATTTTGTAATCTTTGGCAATAAAATGTTGAAAGTTAATAATTAACTTAATAAAACTATTAACCAGTGATCTGGAAACACCCTAACAGTGAAATAGAGGACTTTGAAATGGAAACCACTGAAGAATACAATGCAATTAAGCATCAATGACTTCTGAGGAAAAATATTTTTATTATTTATTGATAAGATGTGAATACTGGGGTGCTGATACCTCCAGGACAAGCAGGATAGGCAGTCATGTTTTCTTGCCATATATTTCAGAAACAGATAAGTCATCATCATGTGTGTAATGAAGAGCCGTTAATCAGATGCAGGCTGAACATATGAGAATCAAGGATTGACTATTTAGAAAAGAATAACCCCTACAAAAATACACCCTTTCCAGCGCTGATCTGTTCTTTCTTGAAGGACGCTGTTCACCCAACTGTGTGGCCCTTAGATAAAACTCATCTCTAGCCTAGGCAGAAGGACTAAACCATCTCCAATTTCCAATCCTGTATTTGGATAGTTTCCATATTAAAACATAATCAGGCAAGGAGACACCAGAAGCCATCCAACTATTTTAGACAAATAGTTTTTTAGACTAAAGTAATTCAGTTGCCTAAGCATTTCAGGAAATTTAAGATTTGCAGGATTTCATGGCTAGGTGTTCAAGACAAAGCAGAGGAGACATTTTATGTCCACATAGACACTTCTACATGATCCTGGACTTTCAGATGTATCAACTGGTGTTCCATCTCATGGAGAATCTGATGATCCTATGTTGGACTGAACAATGAAAGCTAACATCTCAACTGAGTTAAAAATAGCCTAGACATCTATAGAAATATTGATAGTTATCTTGAAATCCAAAGATTAGTACGTTGACCTTTGGGCTTCAATACAATACAACTCAGAAAGCTCAAACCCTACGCACAGTCACTCATGCCCTCGTCACCTCCCGTCTGGACTATTGTAATGCTCTCTACATGGGGCTCCCGTTGAGGAGCACCCGGACGCTCTAACTGGCACAGAGTGCGGCCGCGCAGGTGGTTATGGGAGCGTTGTGGTATTCCCATGTAACACCTCTCCTGCGTGAGCTGCACTGGCTCCCGGTGGTCTTCCGGGTGTGCTTCAAGGTTTTGGTTATGACCTTTAGAGCGCTCCATGGCTTAGGCCTGGTTATTTACAGGACCGCCTTCTGTCACCAGTAGTCTCTCACCGACCAGTACGCTTCCATAGAGAGGGGCTCCTCCGGGTGCCGTTGGCCAAACAATGTCAACTGGCGGCCCCCAGGGGGAGAGCTTTCTCTGTGGGGGCACCTACAATCTGGAATGAGCTCCCCCCAGAGATACAGAAGATCCCGGATCTGCGCACCTTCCGTTGCGCGCTCAAGATTTTTTTATTTCATCAAGCTGGCCTGGCCTAAATCTTTTCCCCTTTTTAAATGGAAATTTTAATTTGTTTTTAAATTATTCGGTATTTTAGATTTGTCTCAGCCAAATTATTTAATTCGTTTTTATACTATTTTAAATTTTTGTATTTATGTGTTTTATTCTGTGGCTGTTCACCACCCGGAGTCCTTCGGGAGTAGGGTGCTATATAAATCCATTAAAAAACAAAAACAAAACAAAACAAAACAAACAAACTGCCCAAGGCTCTCCTGAGACAATTCTACAAAGGAATCATTGAGTCTGTCATCTGCACCTCTATCACTGTCTGGTTTTGCTCTGCAACCCAACAAGACAGACACGGACTTTAGGGGATAATTAGAACTGCAGAAAAAACAACTGCTACCAATCTGCCTCCCATTGAGGACCTGTATACTGCACGAGTCAAAAAGAGGGCTGTGAAAATATCTACAGACATTTTCTGCAGATAATCTCTTTTCTGGATATAATCTGTTTCAAATGCTCCCCTCAGAACACTGCTATAAGGCATTGCATGCCAAAACAACTAGATCCAAAGATAGCTTTTTCCCTGTGCCATCCTTCTGCTGAACACCTAAATCCCACAGCACTGTCTTATGCTCAAGGATATTTAACCATATAGGAGGCTGTATTGTTAGTATCCTTGTCATCTTTTCATCTTTCTCATCTTCTTATTTTTCACTTGCTGTTTATATCTTATGGTTATAATTGTATTTTGTGATTTATGATCTACGACTTATCACTTTGTTGCTTGTATGTACACTGAGAGCTTATGCACCAGAGACAAATTCCTTCCGAGTAACACTTCACATTCTTTTTACTTCACTAGTGTCAGACCTGCCCCCAAACAATCATTTAAGAAAGCAAACTCTTGACTCCAGTTGATGGAAGCGAAAAAGAACTTTTACCAAAGAGGTTGTTTGCAGGAAAGTGAAGGGCAGAATCTGAAGTTCCTGCTCACTGATACAAAGAGCCAAACCCATCATTCCCCCTCCTTCCCCCCAATGTCTGGTCTATGTCCACCCAATCCAGGATCACTGCAATGTTGTGGGAAACTCTGGGTTGCTTAGGCTGCTGGAATTTCACACCCAGGGCAAGAGGCCCTGAAGATCCCAGCATAACCAGGACAAACAGCTCTGGTCTTCTTCACGTGTCGGTCCCCCTCCCCGTTTCCCACCAGTAGATACACAGGTGTGGATTTCCCCAAATGCCTCCCCCCTCCCTTCCCCTTTGATGGAGGGATGCCAGCAAGGCACCAGGCTGATGATGGAGATCCTGAAAATTAGGCCTCTTGATGTAAAGTTTTTTCTCCCTTTTTCTCCCTAGGGATCGGAAGTTATAACTGTGGTTGCCATTGACGGAGACAGGGGAAAACCTAATGACGTATATTACAGCATTGTGAATGGTAAGTGGTTGGTGTAACTGGGAAGACATAAATGAGCTAGGTAGAGGAAAGAAAATCTTGACGATACCTATCAGAATGATTTCCCAGGACAACTGCTGAAAAATATTCTGAAAATGTTTATGTACACATTGCCAATTTGCACTTGCCCAACATTTGACCTCATATGATTCACCAAATCCCCTGCGTTGGTGTGTCGTGTTGCTTTAGGCTTGTTGTTGAATCACAAACTCAGCCATCAGCCTGGAAAAACGGAACCACTCGCTCCTAAAAGCAGCTGCTGTTTGCAAGAGGGTTTCACTTTCTGACTCATATCCCTTCACAGGTTGCTTGGTTTGGGGGGAATTAGAAGACATTCATACTTGACATAAGGCTGATTTCAAGTTGTTGCAAAAAGTGTGTGACAGAGTGTGTGTTCCCCCCCCGCTCCAGAAATGCACATGGGAAACGAAACTTGTGAAAGTTAAATCTTCTCACTTATCTTTATGAGAGATGTTCTCATGGCTGGGAGGTATAATTATACATCTGCTAATTAAAAATGTTCTCTCTTTTTAATCAGTTTATGCTTCATATATTTATTATTTATTTTATTAAATTTGTATACCACCCTTCTCCTACTGGACTCAGGGTGGTGCATAGCCAAAATAAAAACATCCCAATACAAAATTTAAAATTTGTTAAAAGAATTACACAACTTTGGCCTAAATTTAAAATCCCCACTAAAACCCATAGACAATTAAAAATCTAACATCTCAAAAAAAAAAGGGGGGGTTACGCCAGCCCTACTTGGTGAAAAAGAAAGGTTTTTTAGGGCATGGCGAAAGGCCCAGAGATCTGGTATCCTTTGTATCTCTGAGGGCAGGTCATTCCAGAGGGCAGGTGCTGCCACAGAGAAGGCCCTCCTCCTGGGGGTCGCCAGCCGACACTGCCTGGCTGATGGCACCCTGAGGAGTCCCTCTCTGTGGGAGCGTACTGGCCGGTGGGAGGCTATCGGTGGCAGAAGGCGGTCCCGCAAATACCCAGGCCCAATGCCATAGAGCGCTTTAAAGGTGGTAACCAGTACCTTGAAGCGCACCCGGAAGACCACTGGAAGCCAATGCAGCTCATGCAGGAGAGGCGTCACATGGGAGTGCCCCCTCGCTCCCATAATCCCCCGCACGGCCGCATTCTGCACCAGTTGGAGCCTCCGGTTGCTCCTCAAGGGGAGCCCCATGTAGAGAGCATTGCAGTAGTCAGGCGGGAAGTGACGAGTGCCTAAGTGACTCTACGTAAGGAGTCCCGATCCAGAAAGGGACGCAACTGGCGAATCAGGTGAACCTGATGAAAAGCCCCCCTGGCCACGGCCATCACATGCTCTTCTAAAGACAGCCGTGCATCCAGGAGGATGCCCAAGTTGCGAGCCCTTTCCATGGGGGCCAATGACTCACCCCCAATAGCCAGCAATGGCACCAGCTGACTATATTGGGACACTGGAAGCCACAGCCACTCGGTCTTGGAAGGGTTGAGTTGAAGCCTGTTACTCCCCATCCAGATCCACACGGTCTCCAGGCACTGGGACATCACTTCAAGGGCATCGTTGGGATGGCCTGGGGTGGAGATGTACAGCTGAGTATCGTCAGCGTACTGATGGAACTGCACCCCAAAGCCACGGATGATCTCGCCCAGCGGCTTGACATAAATGTTGAACAGAAGGGGCGAGAGGACCAACCCTTGCGGCACCCCACAAACAAGGCGCCTCAGGGTTGACCTCTGCCCCCCTGCCAACACCGACTGCATCCAGTCGGAGAGATAGGAGGAGAATCACTGCAGAACGGTGCCCTCCACTCCCAACCCCTCCAACCGGCGCAGCATGATACCGTGGTCGATGGTATCAAAAGCTGCTGAGAGATCTAACAGGACCAGGATAGAGGAACAACCCCTATTCCGAGCCCTCCAGAGATCATCCATCAATGTGACCAATGCCGTTTCCATGCTGTGCCCAGGCCTGAAGCCGGACTGGAGCGGATCCAGATAAACAGCTTCATCCAGGTACCCAGGAAGCTGTCACGCCACCACACTCTCAACAACCTTCACCACAAAGGGAAGGTTGTAGACCAGACGGTAGTTAGCCAAAACAGCCAGATCCAGAGCGGGCTTCTTGAAGAGGGGCCTCACCACCGCCTCTTTCAAGGCGGGTGGCAAGACACCCTCACCCAAGGAAGCGTTGAAAATCCCCTGGAGCCAGCCTCGCGTAACCTCCCAGGAGGCCAGCACCAACCAGGAGGGACATGGGTCCAATAAACATGTGGTCGCGTTCAGCCGCCCCAGTATCCTGTCCACATCCTCGGGAGCAACAGGGTCGAACTCATCCCAAATGACATTCTCAAGACCGGCACTCATCATCCCACCTGTACCTACCCAGTCAGAGACTAGGCCTTCCCGAATCTGAGTGATTTTATCATGCAGATACTGAACAAAGTCCTCAGCATGACCCTGCAAGGGATCCTCCCGCACTCCCAGATGGAGGAGGGGGTGGGTCACCCTAAACAGGGCAGCTGGGCAGTTATCTGCCAATGCAATAAGAGTGGAAAAATAGTTAGATTTTGCCGTTTTTATCGCCACAAAGTAGGTCTTAATATGAGACCTCACCCATGTTCGGTCGGATTCGGAGCGACTAGACCTCCAACTGCTCTCTAGGTGTCTTTTCCGGCGCTTCATCTCCCTCAGCACCTCAGAGAACCAAGGAGCCAGGTAAACTCGGCGACGGGTCAGAGGCCGCAAAGGCACAACTCGGTCCAAAGCATCAGCAGCCGCTCTATCCCAGGTGGCCACCAGCTCTTCAGCCGAGTCATGAGTCAGAGCCTCAGGAAATGGCCCAAGCTCCATCTGGAATCTATCAGGATCCATGAGGCACCTGGGGCGGAACCATCTGGTCTGTTCCGCCTCCCTGCGGTGGGGTGTGGTGGTTAGAAAGTCAAGCCTAAGGAGGGAATGATCCGACCATGACAAGGGCTCAATCGCTACCACCTCTATCTCAAGATCATTCATCCACTGCCCAGAGACAAAAATCAAGTCCAGAGTGTGTCCTCCCATGTGAGTGGGTCCATGAATTAATTGGGTCAGATCCATGGCTGACATGGAAGCCATGAACTCCTGGGCTGCCTCAGACGCTTCGCTGACAGATGGCAGGTTGAAGTCCCCCATGACCATAAGCCTGGGGCTCTCCACCGCCACCTCGGCAATCACTTTGAGTAGCTCGGGTAGGACAGCCGACACGTGGCAGGGAGCCAGGTACGTGATCAGCAAGCCCTTCTGCCTCCCTTGTCCCCACTTCACCAGAAGGGACTCACATCCGGCTATCTGATGTACAGTGGCCTCCCTTGGGGCGAGACCTTCCTTTGCAAGAACCGCCACATACACCCCCGCCCCTCCCTTGGGATATAGCCGATACTTTGGCATTCTGAGGTAGGGCATGGATCCTTTGAGTGGGCTTATAGAGAGATCCAAGACAGTTTTATCCACAAATTCTGTTTTTTAGACTTCGGTTGTTTTTGTCCAGGAGGAGCAGGTGACTGGTGATTTTTCATCCTTCAGCGAAAATTGGACAATCTTCAATGCTAGGAATATGCCTAATTCCCACACTTCAAGGGCCTGCAGCCCTCCGAAAACTTGCCACTGAATGGCCCAGTTCCTGAAAACCATCTGTGCAGTGTCTCACCCAGTGGTGGGATTCAAATAATTTAACAACCGGTTCTCTGCCTCACTGATTTCTTCCAACAACCAGTTCACCAAACTGCTCAGAAGGTTAACAACCGGTTCTCCCGAAGTGGTGCGAACTGGCTGAATCCCAGCACTGGTCTCACCTCTTTAAGCATGACACACTAGAAAAATGTGTTTCATATCCAAGTGAGCTTAACATCATCAATACTACAACCCATCCCCAACTCCAGCCCCAACTGGACCAGTGGGGGGATGGAAAAGCACAGCTCTTCCCGTGTGTGAATCAGTCAAGTTTATTTTGTCTCACCACTGCTCCTATTTTCCCCAAATAGTTAATTCAGTCTCTGTCCACCAGACTGCTGATTCTTTGGGGACTCTGCTAGGCACAAAAACATACCTCCCAATTCTCCTCCAAACACACTGGCACATTTTCAATCCTGTAGTTGATGCTACATCACCTCCCTACTACCAATTTGGTATTCTTGTGTGAGAATGTAAAAAACAACTATGTCTAGTTTAATGAAAAGAAGGACTAAGGGTGACATGACTACAGTGTTCCAATATTTGAGGGGCTGCCACAAAGAAGAAGGAGTCAAGCTATTCTCCAAAGCACCCGAAGGTAGGAGAGGAAACAATGGATGGAAAGTTATCAAGATGAGAAGCAACCTAGAACTAAGGAGGAAATTTCTGAACAATCAACCAGTGGAACGATTTGCCTCAAGAAGTTGTGGGTGCTCCAATACTGCAGGTTTTTAGGAAAAGATTGGACAACCATTTGTCTAAAATGGTGGAGGGCCTCCCGTTTGAGCAAAGGGTTGGATTAGAAGACCTCCAAGGTCCCTTCCAGCTCTGTTATTCTGTTTTGGGGCCCTTTCCCTGGGAAGAAGAAGAATAAAATGTCTTGACTTCCCCTTCCGAGCAAAAGCCACTGCCTACTGCTGATTTAGGGCCTGGTCCATCTCTTCCCCCAACCCAACCGAAGCTCTCTTGAGAGAGGAAGAAACAGGGTTTATTATTCATTGTCTCAATTCCATTTGAGAAAAAGCATTATCTCTATCCTAAATTGGGTTTCTAAAGATAGTTTTGCTTATTGTTCTCCAGGCTTACTGAAATTTAAAATGTATATTTTAAAAATACATCTATCTTCTGCTTTTCTCAGAAAGACATTGAGCAGAAAAATGTTTTTGAAAGAAGGAGGAATGGAAGGCATGTCCATTTCATCACAATAAGCTGAATGAGGATGCAATTATGTTTAGCACAGGCTGAAAGGAACATGATCTAATTCATTCATAGCCATCTTGAAGCCTATTTTATTTAACAGATCTGCTCAAATGATCTCTGTGTTAAATGCAAACCAATTTTTCTTAAAAGCAAAGAGGTAATCTAAGACTGCTTTCATGTCTGTCTTCAGAAACCAAGAAAACTATCCGAGTACAGATTACCTCTTGGATTCTGCTCACCTTTCAGATTTCAGATCTTCTCCCTTGACATAGACATTAGATAACTTCTGAGATCCCTTCCAAAATCCAAAGAGGAAGGTCTTTGGGGAAATCCACGTAACTTCATTGTTCTGTGGTATGATCCCCATCTAAGGTCATTAGCTGCTAGGTTCAACTAGTTGCATCATGACAACAGGATTGTATGATTCTTCTTTCTAGAGAACTAAAATTTCCACAGGGCTAACCTTGCATATCTGTTTTTCACAGGAAGTGAAGGTTCATTTGAAATAAATAATGCAACGGGAGCTATTTCTGTTGTTAAAAACCCAAGTAAACTGAAGAAAGAAGTATATGAACTGAAGGTCCAGGTACTTTGTCTTACTTTCTCACCATAAACTTCTAGTCTTGCCATGATTGTGAAGGATTTATACTGTGCAGTATTTCAACATCTGTAAAGAGAGCACACACTTTTCCCCAGAGAACTGAAGCATCAAGAACATCAGTCTGTACGCATCTACCAAAAAGATCATTGGCACAACAAAACCCAGATCTTATTTAATCATAACCCCAGAAATCATGGGATAAATAGCTAAATTTGTTCATGTGCATCTAAAGTAGGTCAGGAAAGTGTTACAGCTAGGTTTTAGGAAGGAGCACGAGCAAAAAAATAAAATAAAAATCACACAGCATGTTAAAGATGATGAGAGTAAGACAAAAAAAAATCTCTATTTTCAAGAC
Source organism: Arizona elegans (assembly GCA_022577455.1). Lineage (NCBI taxonomy): Eukaryota > Metazoa > Chordata > Lepidosauria > Squamata > Colubridae > Arizona > Arizona elegans. Next base: position 103,802,963 of record JAKOOJ010000005.1, read on the forward strand.
CCCAGTTCTAAGGGAATGGGTAGTCAGAGCACATGTTGCGGTAATGAGATATCTAGTTTGCAGCTTTAACAACTTTCAACTTAAACAGCATGTATGATTTTGAATTAAAAGAAGAGGAAAGAATATGAAAGAGACTTTGTGTGTGTAATGATGGGTTTGATTATTAGAAAATACAGTAGACAGGAAAAAATGAAAGTTATCTTCTAACCATAGTGTAAGAGGTCAAATTAAATTTCTACTTACAATGTTATAGAAGAAAACTGGAAGTTATTTCTTATTTATGTTTTCCTGCATTTTTGACTTCTTTCCTTCCTTCCTTCCTTCCTTCCTTCCTTCCTTCCTTCCTTCCTTCCTTCCTTCCTCCCTCCCTCCCTCCCTCCCTCCCTCCCTCCCTCCCTCCTTTCTTAATTATTATAGCTTTTATCTTTCTGGCTTAAAAATTAATAATTATTTTAAAAAGAAAGGGGGTTAAAGATCTCATTACACTAAAGGTTTTACTAAATAACTATTTCATTGTATTACTTGTTTGAACATTTATTTTTAAAAAACTATCTTCATGTGTTTGTTGAGAAATGAATCTGCTCTGTTCCAAATTTATCTGGTTTCATGGCATCTGCAAGGGGCAGAAAGCAACCTTTACTTATTTACTTAATGTATATGCCACCTATCTCCCCAGCCAATCTTATACACTTTATGACACCGTTGCAAAAATGATACATTTAACATCATTGTGGATTCTAACACCTGCCTCGCACTGTTTCCTGCTTGGCTTCCCAAATGAAGTTCTACTATTGCTAAGTCACAGAAGTCTTGCAGAAGGAACAGCATCCACAAGGCAACACGAGACCACAAGGGGGTTGGAGAGGGCAAGATTCCTCATCCTTTTTGTTAAGGATATTGGTGTTGTGTTACCAACCAGCAGAGTAAATGCACAAGGAAACGTTGCTGAGAGCAATGAATAAGAGATATGCAAACTGGTTTATCAAAAGCTTACTTTATAGTAGAAAAACAGTCTCCTAGTCTTTAAACAAATTCCAAGTCTTTGCCAGTAAATCAGTCCAGTAGTTACAGAACCTTCTTACCCAACAAACAGTAGTTGGTTAGAATAACAAACTCACTCTGGTTCACAAACCACGATGGTTGCAGATCCATCAAACGATGATTAGCAGATAACAACTCCTCTCAATGGTAGCTTATCATAGCAGCTTCATCGTCTCATCTTCATACACAATGACAGCATAGCGTAGCAGCAACTGAACATGTTACAATACCTTGCTTAAATACTCTCACAACCAGTCATTATCTAATTACAGCATGACTCAGCATTAAAGTCACATAATACATTTACAGATTAAAGTTACAGTACACTTATATTGCCTGGACAACATAGTTAGGCTCAAACCATATCCTAACACTTTTTTCTTTCCTGTTTGCTGTAGGCCTCTGAAATTGGTTCAGAAGACAACGAGACTGCTCATGCGTCCACCACGGTCATCATCAGGGTGGTAGACCTTAACAATCACCCACCGACCTTCTATGGAGAAAGTGGGCCACAGAACCAATTTGAGCTGACCCTCTATGAGCACCCACTGGAAGGTGAAACCTTGAGGGGCCTCAAAATTACCGTCAATGACTCAGACCAGGTCAGTAGGCATCCAGCTTCTATCCTCCTCCTCCTGGTATCAGGACTGGGTTCACATCACATGCTACATGCTAAAACCTGGTTAGCAAAGCCAAAGGATCCCATCTCTCGTAAGCATGTGAACATAATGCTGTGGTTCACACAGTCCTAAGATGCTATCTGGGTCTAAAAGCACAAGAAAATCAGTTAACCAAACAGGAGATCAAGCATGCAGAATCTGAAATCCTCAAAACCATTTTAGCAATTGTAGACATGTTGAAAAAAATCCAACTTGGAAAAAAAAACATATCGCTACAAATAAACCACTGTTTAAGGCCATTGTTTGCTTTCCAAACGTGACCATCCATGGGATGAGAATCAGGTTACTAAATACACATGATGACATCACTGTACAAGCTCCACCCCTTGCAGGTTTGCATGGCAATGTCACAGGCTACAGGGTGGAATAACAGAATAGCTGAGGTAGAAGGGACCCTGGAGGTCTTCTAATCCAACCCCTGCTCGAGCAAAACAGTAACAGTAACAGAGCTGGAAGGAACCTTGGAGGTCATCTAGTCCAACCCCCTGCTCATGCAAGAGATCTGTACTAGGGATTCGAACCGCCAAACGTCCGACCTTTCTGATCAACAAGCTCAGTGTCTTAGCCACTGAGCCACCTAGTCAGCAGGAGACCCTCTATCATTTCAGACAAGTGGCTGTCCAGGCTCTTCATGAAAACCTCCAGTGATGGCGTACCCACAACCTCTGGAAGCCAGTGGTTCCACTGGTTAATTGTTCTCATGGTCAGGAAATTCCTCCTTAGGTATAGATTGGTTCTCTCCTTGACTAGTTTCCATCCATTGCTTCAGGGGCTTTGGAGAAGAGGTTGACTCCCTATTCCATCAGGATGTTGTCATGCACATTGGGTCATGGGGAGGAGATTTGAGCTTTCTATAGCTTTCTGTCTCTCTAGGTAGGTTTTGAAAACAAATACTGGACTTGATAGTGTCCAGGAAGCCTTATGGCCTTCCTTTGGGTCGAGGTTGTCCTCTCTGGATGACAGCATCACTCATTTGCTCCATTGCTTGGTGAAATATATAGGCTGCCTGGTTCCTTCTTCCATTTTCTTGTCCAAATCCTTCTGCAGGTGAGCCATCCCAGATCGTGACTTTGAAAAATAACCATAGCTGGGGTAAGCGCTGCTTCCTTTAGGCAGAGGGATGGGATTCATTTGCATAATAATTTACTGAAGGCCTCCCAATCTCCCCCCAGAAAAAGTGATAAGGGTTGCCATGGAAACCTTCAAGAGTAGCTTCAACCTGAACTAACCCAAGAAGAAAACTTCAGATTTGCTTACTTAATCTACGTTTGCAATGATTGAAAATCAAATCTCGTCTATGGACATAATTAAATGGGCCAACGTGACTGTATTATTTTTTATACCGTGTTTCCCTAAAAATAAGACCCTGTCTTATATTTTTTTGAACCCTGAAATAAGGGCTTCGCCTTATTATCGGGGGTGTCTTATTATTTTGGGGGTGCAGGAGGCGGTGAGCGTGCCCACCTCATGGCTCGCTCCTCAGCTGTTCACTGGGGCAACCAAAGGTGGGAATCTCCCCGGCGTTCTTGGTATTTGGCCGCCTCCCATCCATCCATCCATCCATCCGTCCGTCCGTCCGTCCGTCCTTCCATCCTCTTCACCTGCAAACTCCTGCCCCGCTCTGTCTCTTCTCCCCACCTCACCGGGGGCCGGGGAGACACGAGACGTGTGTCTTACCTGCCTTGCGGTGCCATCACATGTCTCATCATTGTCTGCAGGCAAATGCATTGTAGGGTTAAAAAAAACTTCTCACGAGTTCAATCAAACTTCTCAAACTCGTGAGTTTTTTTTACCCTACAACGTGTTTGCCTGCAGACAACAGCGAGACATGGGACGGAGCTGTTGACGAAGGCAGGTAAGACAGCTCCACGTGCCCCAATGGTACCATCACAGCAGCCTGGCTGCTCCCCTTCCCTGCCGTCTCTTTGTCGAGGGGGGTGGCAGTTGGGGTGGGGGAGAAGTGAGATGCATAGAGCATGATGGAGCTTCTCTTTCCGTCTCTTCTCCCCCCTGCCCTCGTCAGGCATTGCAGGGCTTCCCACATCTCGCATCTCCCCGGCCCCACCCCTCCCCACCTGCCACCCCCAAATTGCATCCAATCTGGGCAGGGGCAGAAAGCCCTGCCATGCCCAGTGAGGGGTAGGGGAGAGAAGAGATGAAGAGATGGCAAGAGGAGCGAGCCCTGTCTCCCTCCACGCATCTTACTTCTCCCCCACCCCACCTGCCGCCCCCCTCAATAAAGAGCTGGGCATTGTGGAAAAGGGAGCCAGGCGGGTGCGGGCTTTGGGTGTCTGGGGCTGCCAGGGGTTGCATGGCGGAGAAGCGGGAGCAGGGTGGGAATTGCTTCCCCTTTGCCTTCTCTCCCAAAAGCGCTTCTTGGGCACAGCCGCTTCTGCAGCAGGAGCCTCGTGCTGGCCTTCTGAAGGGTACTGTAGCAGCAGCTATCCACAATTTTTTAACCTTTATTTCATCCCGACCGTACTAGGCCATGTGGGTCTGGACGAAATAAAGGTTAAAAAATTGTGGATAGCTGCTGCTACAGTACCCTTCAGAAGGCCAGCACGAGGCACATGGGGTGCATCGCTTGGCCTCTTGCTGCAGAAGTAGCTGCAGTCGATGGCAAAAGCGGCCACCCTTGCTGGAGGTGCCGGCCAGAGCAGCACTCATGAGGCAGCTGTTCTGTGGACAGAGTTGCCTGCTGTGATTGTCACCATTGGGTAAGGAGGGTGCGAGGCGTGTGGGGTGCGTCGCTTGGCCTCCGGCTTCTTTTGCAGCTGCCATTGGCTGCAAAAGCAACCATGTTTGCTGGAGGAGGCGGCCTGAGCGGCACTGAGTGGCTCGGCTGATCTGATTAAGGGTCCGAGAAGCCCAGAGGTGACCGGAGAAGGGAAGGGCAGCTTCCTGTGCTGGCCACGGCCACCCCTTCACTAGGGCTTATTTTCAGTAGAGGGTATATATTTACACCCACCCCAAAAATCAGGCTTGGCCTTATTTTCGGGATATGTTGTATTTTTGGGAAAACACGGCATTGTCTCTTTATTTTGGGCCACTCAAAATAATTCAACTTATGTCTCCTAATTTTTCTCACATAACAACCCTGTGATGGGCTGAGGGAGAGGGACAGGCCCAATGTCCCCCAGCCATCTTCTATGTCTAAAGGAGGATTGGAATTCACAGTTTCTAGCCCAATTCTTTAACCCAGAGGTCTTCAAACTGCAGCTTTAAGACTTGTGGATTTCAGCTCCCAGAATTCTCCAGACAGCTCGCTGGAGAATTCTGGGAGTTGAAATCCACAAGTCTTAAAGCTGCCAAGTTTGAGGACCTCTGCTTTAACCACTACACAAACTGGCTGTCTATATTCTCCATTATTTCACTGCACGCCACTCAGTGATCCTCGTGAGATGGACAGCTAGAGAAATGTGATTACTAAATAATAGAAAACTTAGTGTCCCTCCTGAAAAATAATAACTTTTGGGATGGAATCTCACAACTTATTGTAAGGCGCTCAGAGTCACCCTGAGGTAAGAAGTGGCTGGTAAATTGGATAAATAAATAAATACATTTAATAAATAAGCAGTTGGTGCTCCTGTGACAAAAAGCAGCCCAATGAAAATAGGACTGTATCCTGAAGCGGAGGCTGCAAAACATCATTATTCTTGGTGCACTTTGTCCTGATTAGTTTATTTGTTGATTTGCCAAGGATAGTCTCATCCTGCACCAGGGGTGAAATGCTCCCGGTTCAGACCGGATCACCCGATCCGGTAGCAATGGCGGTGGGTGGTTCGGAGAACTGGTAGCAAAAATCCCTGCCCCCCCAATGCCCAGCTGAGCCGCGCAATCATCAGAAGCTTTTTTAAAATTATTTTTAAAAGCATTTTAGAAAAAATGCTTTTAAAAGCCTCTGACGATCCTAGCTGAGTTGCCTGATCATCAGAGGCTTTTAAAAGCATTTTTTTTTACAACTTCTTCGGCTGAAGAGGTTGTAGAAAAAATGGTTTTAAAAGTTAAAAAAAAAAGTTGGCCATGCCCACCCAGTCACGTTACCCCACCACCACCACCAAGCCACACCCACAGAACCGGTAGTAACGAATTTTACATTTCACCACTGTCCTGCACCCTATAAAACAAGGTGATACAGTGCTTTGGGCTCAGTGTTGAGAAGGTGCTTCAGAGTGTGGAAAGGTTATTTAGCACTTGACTGTGTTACTTTAGCACTGATGATGCTACCTAGTTTGGTAATGAAATGTCTGCAAGAAAACCACCAAGCTCAAAGAGCACCAATGACACTGTAGTCTTTTTCTTTTCCTTCCTTCCTTCCTTCCTTCCTTCCTTCCTTCCTTTTTTCTTTCTTTTTCTTTCTCCTCCTCTTCCTCTTCTTCCTTCTCCTCCCCTTCTTCTCCTCCCCTTCTCCTCCTCCTCCTCTTTCACTCTGCAAAACCCACTCCTTACTAACACTGATGATGTTACCTAGTTTGGTAATGAAATGTCTGCAAGAAAACCACCAAGCTCAGAGAACAGCAAGGATCCCACTGTGTCCTTTTAAATAGCTGCATTATTTCCTGGGATCATGCAGGAATCCTGATGGAAAGAAATTTGGGTGAGGTGGCCATTGCGCATGGGAATGACGTATAAAGAGAGACCTTGTTTATGGACACATACTGCATGAGAAGTAGAGCAATGCTCTTTCACACCACCATAAAAAGAAACTAAATTCTTTTCACGGCTTTTCTTCACAGGGAGCAAATGCTAAATTTAACCTCCACCTTGTTGGGCCCGGAGGAATTTTCCGCGTTGTCCCTCAGACAGTCCTAAATGAAGCCCAAGTCACAATAATAGTGGAAAATTCTGCTGCCATTGATTATGAAAAGTTCCAGGAGTTAACCTTCAAGGTATTGTAATGACTTTTACTTTCTTCAATTCAAGCTTGAATTTAAAAGAGGGAATGCTCTTCTGAGCTCATCCAGGTCACGATTGTCCCAAAGATGCTTTTCCAAAGGGCAACTTTTTTTCCTTGAAAACATTTCGCTTCTCATCTAAGAATCTTCTTCAGTTCTGAAGCTTCTTGGATAAGAAGTGAAACATTTTCAAGGACAAAACCGAATGCAATTGCCTTTTGGAAAAGCACTGTAGGGACTCCCTTGAGTTCAGAATTTCAAACCTTTTGGAGAAGAACAACAGGAAAAATAAAAATTAAACACTTGAAAGATTCTGAAATGCTCACTGACCAGATCCACATGTTCAATTTTACACACAAAATATGGACATCTCTCAAATGGTGTAAGTTTTCATCAGAGAATACCAAGGTAATTCAGGGCCAGATTCTTAGGGAAGGACTATTGCAAGGACATTTTAATTTGGATTTCTCTGAGGAAAGAACTCTGAGCTATGATCATTCTCTAAAAAGGATTGATTTGATCAGCTGAGAGGGCAGACTTCCCAAATAGAAGCAGGCCAAACATTTGGTGACTTTTGATGTACCTTTACATGATACTACACATGTGCACCTACAAGCTACAAGAGTTTTTAACAACTCTTGGAAACATTACTTTATCTGTTTCTTTTACCATATACACGATGGGGCTTAAAAGCTGGCACACCTGCTTGATATTTTCAATATTTCTGCATAAATCTGGCCTAAAATGTGGCCTGTTTTGCTCACAAGTCCTACAACTGAATAAATGAGGTCCCAATATGAGCCTTGATAGTACAGTGGTTTGGTGCACCCTGTCATTAACACAGCTGCCTGCAATTTCTGCTGGTTCAAATCTCTCCAAGGCTCAAGGTTGACTCAGCCTTCCATCCTTTCTAAGGTAGGTTAAATGAGGACCCAGTTTGTGGGGGCAATAAGCTGACTTTGTATAAAATATACAAAAGAATGAAGGCTATTGCTTAACGCATTGTAAGCCGCCCTGAGTCTCCGGAGAAGGGCGGCATATAAATCAAATTAAAAAAAAAAAACATTAAACAGGTCCATTTATTTAGGGAGGGAAATGATCCAAAGCCACATATAATGCATGACAATGAACGATGGCTTTTCCCTATAACCATTTGAACACCAATGTTAATCTGTTAGAAAGGAAAGCCTTTTGTGTGTCTTAAAAGAGCAAATTCTTACTTCTCTGTTTACTGCCTTAGCTTCTTGCAGTAGAAGTGAACACACCTGAGAAATTTAGCTCAACGGCTGATATTGTGATCCATCTCTTGGACACGAATGATAACATCCCCCAATTTTCATCTGATTACTACATCGCCAAGATCCCAGAGAATTCTCCCGGGGGTTCCAATGTAGTTGCTGTAACTGTAAGTACACGTCCTTCTTTAAAAGCCTTACACCTTCCTTAATAGTCAACCTATTAATACACGATACACAGTACTGTAGATGTTAAGACCCTAGAAAGCACGCTGAGCAGAGCAATACAGATGATGAGGGGTCTGGAGGCCAAACCATATTATGAACAATCGAAGGAACTGGGTATGTCTAGACAAACAAAGAGAAGGACGAGGGATGACATGACGGCAGTCTTCCAATATTTGAGGGGCTGTCACGGAGAACAAGAGGTCCACCTATTCTCTTGAAGACAGGACAAGAAATAATGGATGGAAGATTATTAAAGAGAGTTCCAACCTGGAAATGAAGAGAAATTTCCTTGCAGTGAGAACCATTAATCAGTGGACCAGCTTGCCTCCAGAAGTTGTAGGTGCTGCATCACTGGAGGTTTTTAAGACTGGGCAGCCATTTGTCTGGAATGGTCTAGAGTCTCCTGCTTGAGCAGGGGGTTAGACTAGAAGACCTCCAAGCTCCCTTCCTACTATATCATTCTGTGTTCTATGTTCTAACCTACTTGGTAGTGTAGCTATTTGGCATCATCATTCTCTTCAAAAGTGCCCTCCTTTATTATATTTATCCACACATCTAAACCAATGGACATAGACATTAATCAGATCCAGTGCCTCCTGTATTTTAGAAGGCATGGTCATCTTCCAAAAATTTGCAAAAAGAAGCAGATACATAAAAGCAGACTCCTCCTCTTTCCCCGAGGGTAGATTATAGTGACGATTTGGGTTGGAGAAGTAGCAGAAAGAAAAGTTTCTACCCCAAAATTGCTCATCCCTGAAAAAATAGCCATTTCAATACCTTACACTTACATGTAAACCAATATTGAATCTTTAATATGATCTGTTCTGCAGCAAGGTATGCAACAATTTTCAGAACTGTATAATATGAATCTTATGAACTTCCCATCATAATCATTTTATTTTCTTCCTCAGGCAATTGATCCAGATTCAGGCCTCTGGGGTGAATTAAAATACTCAATTTACGGAACAGGAGCAGATCTGTAAGTTTGCAATATGCCTGTTTGCAAGCATACGCTCATATAAATATATACAATTTTAATATAAACAGAATATTTTAAGGGAAAATGTAGAAATGCATATGTGAGGAGTAATAAAGGGAAAGAAAATTGCTCATCCTATTCAAGCAGGATAATTTGCATTCCTATTTCTTTCCAAACTTATTCTAATTTGGGCAAGGAACAAAGAAGGAACAACCTGTTCCTGGTTCCCTTTTCCTGCTCAGATCAAATGTCTATATGAAAGTCTATTATAAATCTATTATTTGAAATGAAAGAGTGAACCGCTGAAAGAGTTTTTCTGAACTGCAATCTCCAGAGTGGAGCAGATACGTAGGAGAGTCTGAAAGACATTAAATGCAAAACCTACTAGTTCAATCCTAGCGCTAGAGCAATCAGTAAGAAATAGTCTTCACCCTTTCATTCTGTAATCTGCAGATCTGATGAAGTGCATGCTTCGTGCTGCAATTCTCGGTATTTCTTGCTACCGTTCTGAAGGTCTGCATTCGGAGTATTGAAAGAAAGAAAAAAAAAACTCCTTAACATTCAACTCAAGATGTGTTCGTTGTGTGAATACTTGCTGTACATGATGTTTCTGTGACAGTGTTACTTCCCATCAACTATCCCATCGATTAGATAGATATAGATAGATAGATAGATAGATAGATAGATAGATAGATAGATAGATGATAGAAAGATAGATAAATAGATGATATAGATGGATGGATGGCAGACAGATAGAGAAAGAGATAGATAGCCAGACACATATAGTTACATAGATATAGAAGATCAATTAGATAAGTAGACAGAGAAGGATAGGATAGGATAGGATAGGATAGGATAGGATAGGATAGGATAGGATAGGATAGGATAGGATAGGATAGGATAGGATAGGAATAATTATTCAATCCAGGATCATACTATCTAATTGATAAGCAAATTTGAGTAGATTATGGACTAGATTGTCCCTGTGGTCCTTCCCAACTCCCAACTCCACCATGTTATGAAGTTTTTTGTTGTGACCTAGGCTTCCTGAGTCATTAAAACACAGGAGTAGTCCCAAAAACCTTTTTCATTGCAACAGCTGTGAATTACATTCATTCACAGCTGAGTCCCAGTTAGTTGCAAAAAGTCCTTCGGGAGAAGTCCTTCGGGGTAATCACCCACCTTTATCTCCCTTGACACTCTACCAAAGACCTACTTGGCAAAGCCACACGGATTCCAGAATCAAACAGAGATGCCAACTGGGAACAGAATTAACAATGTTGCTTTCCTGCAAAGGGCCCACGTGCCTTTGCTCCTCTTTTAAGCCTTAAGGGAGGGGCCAATCATTTCCAGGCCTTACTCCTGAGTCATTCCTTTTGTTTTAACTGTTCGTGCCTTCTGGCAGTTCTGCACATGCGCGCACTGGGAACAGGCTCCTCCTGTTCCTCTGCCTCTCTGATGTCTGACTTTGGAGGCTCCGGAGTCCATGCATCACTCCCACATGGCCCTGGCCCCATATCTGCCTCCGACACAGAGCCCTCGTCCGGGCCTTCCCCAGACTCCAGGACTGGGCCATGTTCCTCCGCAGCCTCCTCACTGTCTGACTCCGCTGCCAGCTCCGCGGGCTGCTGGCAGACCACAACATTTTTCTCCTCAAGTCAGTAAACCCAGCTCTTCAACTGGGCTATCCTGCCTTTTTCCGTTTTAAAAATAGATTTTGTAATTGCTAAAAAACCTCAGTGAGTCTCAAATCTGAAAGAGTGACTTTATTGTGGTGGTTCTGAAGACTTTGTAGAATAGGAGATTCTGTAAAAATGTTTAATCATATTTGTTTTGAATATGCTGAAAAATGATTAAAGGGGTATGCAACTAAATCAGTTAACAGATCATCTCTAGCCTCTAATAATGTTGACAGTATGATTCTGAGCTATAGGATGCTCCTTTGTCTGTATATTTGAGCAGAATAAATCTGCCCCACTTCCTCCCCAGCTTTCTGATTCATCCATCTACTGGGATTATCTACACTCAGCCATGGGCCATCCTAGATGCAGAAATCAACTCTAAGTACCATTTTTTTGTGAAGGCAGAAGATATAGAAGGAAAGCATAGTTTGGCCGAAGTCTTCATCACTGTCCTTGATGTCAATGATCATTCTCCAGAGTTCAGTGAGAACATTCAGGAAAAAACCATGATTATTGGATCCCCAGTAAAAGTTGAGGTGGGTCAAAATATTTTTGCTTTCTGAGATATGATGGTTTGTGATAATAATAAGCTTAAAAGCTATATAGTAGGTAGGGGCTGTGTGGTGCTTTGGGTTCCTCCCCACAATTTGGTGGTTTGGAGAACAACATGGACGTAGCACTTCTCTGCAGCTACATTTTTTCCCAGGATCACCGTTTCTCCATGATCTGGAGGGGAAAAAATGAAGTGACTTTCAAAGGCACTTTTTTGGAAATGAATCCAAAGGGCTCCGCAGCTCAGCTAAATATTATCATATTTCCAAAGGGCAATATTAATTTCTAAGCTACAGAATTAGGTGGTTGAGAATGGAAGTCATTCTTTTCAATGAGTCGTATTGATGAGAGCCCAGATCAAGCGTCACTTTGTTCCTAAAAATACTTAAAAGGATAGTTCGTACTTTCGTATAGACGTGAATACATGGGAAAATACTTATGAAAGCAGAAAATACTAAGCATGCAGATGGAAAGAAAAACAAAAGGCCATTTGTAAAAAGGAGTGCAGAAAGATTTTAAAAAGATCCTTTCTAAAAAGGAGTAAAGGACAGAGCAGAGCATTGAGAAAGTTCTGCAACTCAACAGTGAAGAAAGAAATAGCTGAGATCTCTCTGTGTGTGTGTCTTTCTATCTATCTTTCTATCTATCTATCTATCTATCTATCTATCTATCTATCTATCTCTATCTCTATCTCTGTCTATATATCTCTTTTTCTCTTAGAATTTCGAGATATATCTGGTGGGCCTTATTTGGTGGGATTGGTTTATCATGAAATATAAATCAAATAATATTTATTTTTTAAAAGCTTTGGGTTCCTCCCTCCACCATCTCCTCAAATTTATAATGAAGGAATGGTTCCATTTAACCATAATGATTCTTCACCATTGTCATCACCGTCCAATTTTGTGAGAGAAAAAATTGGCAGGAATACAGTAGCTACATTTTGAAAAGAAAATGTGATTTCAAAATTCTAATAGTTAAGCTTACTTCCAGGAACTGATTTGATTCCACTGCATAATCTATGTTATACTATGTTCTACTGTATAATCTGAAAATGGGTGTGAAATCCAGGGGCTATATTGGGGATTCAATAAATGGTCATTTAGTGAATTTTTCTTGCCTTCTGTAAAATAGATGAACATTTATTAAATGATGATTTTTCACCAATCTGAAAAAAAAAAACCCACCATAACAGGCAATAGATCAAGATGCAGAAGAGCCCAATAACATTGTAGACTACGCCATTATGCAGACTGATCCGGCCGATGTGTTTGATATTGATCAAAGCTCTGGAGAAATTAAATTGAAATCTTACATACGATCCTTGGACGTCATTCACAACATCACCAAGAACAAAGATTGCATTTGGTCAGTGATCATCCAAGCAAAGGATCGAGGGTCTCCATCCTTTAGCACCACAGCTGTTCTGAAACTTGGCATCAGAGAAGAGGTAAGAAGAGAAAATTGATGAAACAAGTGGGCAATTAAGGGAGATGATAGAAAAACAACAGAGAACTGCAGTGTCTATTAATTGTATTAAACTGTGGTTGGGTAACACCTTGTGGTATGGTCCAATGGAAACGTTCTGTAGGGGACAACCAGGCTAAGCCGAAGGGAGGGGGTCAAATGCATCATCAGTCATGAGTCCCTCTGTGCCCACAAGAGATCTGAGTCCAGCCCACCTTGAATGCTTTTCTTATCTCCCGCTCATTTCCATTGACCATTAGTAGGTCAGATTTTTGTGAGAGCTTAAATGGCAGTTAGGAGTTTTATTTCGTTGGGGGTGTTCCTTGGAACCCTGACATTAAACTTGTAATAAACCTTTATATTCATTTGAACTGCCGGAATCTCCTGATTTCCCCGGCACCTGACATTTTCTACTTTATTGAACAAGGCAGCTAATAGCCTTCTCTGAAATCTTTCCAAAAGATGTTGCTTTGATCCACGGAGTATCACTTCAGGGTTCTAATCCATTCCACACTCTGAAAGACATTTGAGATCTCGGTCATGAAGCTGGGGGCACAGACACCTCTATTCTTTATCAAATCTCTCCAGGAAGAGAGCAGAAACTCTGAGACTAATAAATAGATTTAATCCAGCCAGGACAGAAACATCTTCTAAGAAACCTATGTAGGTAGGTGTTAAGTTGGGTGAATGAGGACGCAGCAAGCCAGGCAGTGAGTGACAACAGCTCTTTATTGTAGGGTGAGAACCCAGCAACCGACCAGGGGAAACAGCTCCCTTTATATACCTTGCAGCTGTGGTGGTCAGCCAATCAGCTGACGGTCATTTAATTCAAACTGCCCACCCAAATCTACATACATAACAGTAGGTGACCCAGCTTCCTTTGGCCATTCTCTTGAATTGAGGGTTCTCTTTGGGGAGGCTCCTCTATTCCTGGACAAGCAATTGCTCTAACTAGGAAGGCCTTTGCTTAGGTTTAACTTTAGTTGGTTCATAAAACTAGATCCTGGACTAGCCCTCCTGTTTTGATGCTAGCAATGCCATCACCAGACTGTGGATGACCGTTTCTCAGTTCCACCCCCATCCTTTCTGTCTTGCTTCACATGTTTACACCTAATTACAAATTCTACGTATTAGTACTTACATCACGGCCTTGGAAACCCTAAAACATTGTAAACCCAAAGTAACTTAAAGACTGATTTCCTCTAAGCCAGCCATTGAAATATTGCAGGGGAAACGCAAACTGCTTCCAGTGCAGTTTGAAAGGTGGCTGAAAATGGCTGGCTGAATACTCTTAAAAACATGGTGGCCATCAGAACTATAACTTCCCTCTCTTGGGTCCAACTAAACTCTTCTCTTTCCTCACTAATTCTGGAGTAAAAACTGGAAATACACACTCCAGGAGCAAAGTTTGGGTTATGAACCTATTTTCTATCTGAATTTCTTCTATAATCTGATTCAGTGAGTGATTTTTAAAGGTGGTCCTCTTTGCTATGTTTGTTTCCTTTCTCTCCGTTTATTCAGTATTACATTTTTGCATCTCTAATAGTTGTTTTTAATTGAAGAAGCAGCTTATTCATCTTATAAAATAACCAACACATGAATGTAGATAAAATAGGATAATTACAATACAGATAAGAATTTTGAATGAATACCAAAAAGGCTAGGTAATTTATGGGCATTTATTGAAATGCATTTAAGTTATATACAAGTTTCCATCCTATATGGAATCAATAGGCCACAGTTTCTCCGTGGTGGGTAAAAAAAACCTGTCAGTTTTCTCCAAAAATTGTTGACAGAGCAAATGTGAAGGTACCTTAGAAGATTTATCTCATATATCTGCAGTCTGACATTCCCAACAACCAAAGCAACGAAGATGAATGACAGAAAACATTTTAAAGATATTTTGGTAGGAAGGGCTCACCTGTCTCTCTGCTCCTTGGTTTATACAAAATGGCCTTCTCATTCCTCCTAGCAGAAAATGTATAAAATTGTAGATATTTATGACAAGAATGCTCCTGTCTTCCATTCCATGGGCTAAATTCCATTTTTATATATTCTATTTATTATCCATAGCTTGACACAAGGTTGGTCTGATGTCAGCAACCGAGCTGTTGACAGAGTTTTCCAAGATAGCAAATTGGATTTAATAAATGAGCAATAAAACATGCCCTCTACTCAAACATTAGTTGTTTATAATCCATGGGTTGAGCTGATGAGTCCGTCACCTTATCTTTTTCTGCTGTTTTAGTGATAACATCAAAAACTTCCTTTTTTATGGGTTGAGCAAAGTCTCAATGGAGGAAACGTATATCATAAACCTTTGTTTATTATGCCAGAGGAATTTGACAGCATTGTTATCAGAAGAGAGGAATCATTATTTGCGTGGGTCCTGGTTGCCCAGTGGTTGGAATTCAGCATTGCAGACTAATTCTGCCCACTGCTAGCAGTTCGATCCTGACTGGCTCAAGGTTGAATCAGCCTACCATTCTTCTGAGGTCGGTAAAATGAGGACCCAGATTGTTGGGGGAAATAGGCTGACTCTGTAAACTGCTTAAAGAGGGCTGCAAAGCACTGTGAAGCGGTATATAAGTCTTAAGGGCTACGGCTATTCCTATTTGGGGTGTTTTTGGTGCTGGGAACCTTCACCCTTTGTCTCCACTATTGCTGATAAGGATTTATTTTTCCCTTGTTTATATCCTTATTTCAATGACGAGGCTTTATCCCATTCGTGAATGTGCTCTCTCCTTATGCCCAGAGTTTATGCACTGAACCATTTTACAGGTAATCCTCAATTTACAACAATTCATTTAGTGACCATTTGAAGTTACAGCAGCACTGAAAAAAGTGACTTATGACCAGTGGTGAAGTTCAAATTTTTTTGGTTCTGTGGGCGTGGCTTGGTAGGCGTGGCTTGGTGGGCATGGCAGGGGAAAGATACTGCAAAATCCCCATTCCCACCCCTCTGGGGCCAGCCAGAGGTGGTATTTGCCAGTTCTCTGAACTACTCAAAATTTCTGCTACTTAATTTCACCCCTGCTTATGCCATTTTTGACGTTTGCAACCATTGTAGCATCCATAGGTCACATGATCAAGATTTGGACCAGGGGTGGGTTCTACTTATCTTTACTACTGGTTCGCAATGGGGCCGTGCATGTGCAGAAGCTTCCTGATGATGTCGGTCGGGGTCGGTGGGCGGAGCCTCCCACCAGTTTTACTACCGGTTCTATAGAAGCAGTCCAAACCGGGGGCAGCCCACCACTGATTTGGATGCTTGGCAATTGACTCTTATTTATGACGGTTGTAGTGTCCTGAGGTCATGTGATCCCCTTTTGCAAACTTCCGACACGCTAAGTCAATGGGGAAGCCAGATTCACTTAACAAAGACATTACTAACTTAACAATTGCAGTGATTCACTTAACAACCGAGACAAGAAAAGTCACAAAATGGGGCAAATGACTCATTTAGCAACAGAAATTTTGGGCTCAGTTGTGGTCGTAAGTCGAGGACTACCAGTATTTTGCTTTCAGACCAAATCAAGGATAACGTCTAAATTTTAGGCCTGTAGACAGGTCAGTGGAGAGTATTTGCAATCTGCATGAATGCCTTTCTTTCTCCCATTTCCCTAAGGATGGTGATCTCTGCTGCCATCTACAGGAAAACTATCCAGGCTTCATCCTGAGAGCAAAATCCAGGAAATTATTTGGAGAGCACCACAACACTCTCTGTGTTAAATTGTTAAGCAAACTTCATTCATTTGACTTTAATACAATATCTTGAGAGACTATAGTGCATATTACTTGAGCTGGGTGTTTGCCATAGGTAATGGATTATCTCAGTGTGAAGGTGCTTTGTTTTATTTTTGTCAGGATCTGTAAAAGACTACTAGGAAAGCAAAACACGCCCAATTTCAGCCACTGAAAAGTGATTTGAGAGCCTCAAAGTATAACTGATATGGAAAATTCAGCAATATGCTTAGCAAATCCTCTTCACTGTTGCTCTAAAAACATTGTTTTCTGGAGATAAAAAACTCTCGAGAGGATAAGTACCTTCTATATATGAAATTATCTCAGTTTGAGTCTGGTTTGTGATGGCATTCCACACAGAGTCCAAGGAAATATAATTGAACCATTTTTGTGGAATATCGTTCTCCTTCCCCTCAAAGCTCCAGCTTCTTTGGGCTAATGGGCAGAGTACTATAAGCGGTCATGGGGTCACCCTTTTCAAGAATTTTCCTGGAATATTTCCATTTGCAATTAACAACATCTACCAGCATTGCATAGCAAAGAACAGAGTGCTACAATTGGGTGAATTCCTGGATGAACTGCTTCATTATATAATTGCCACCCTAATGCTGTCAGGATTCTCTTTGGGCTTGTGGGAAGTTTTATACCACTTCCACACCCAGGACAAGCTCCCCTGTGAAACAATGTCTCCGTCCCCCTTGTCTTTGCAGCTGCCCCTCTTGGCTTTGGGGAATAATATTTCTCCTTTCCTCACAACTGTCTGGATTTCATTTTTAGGTTTTCCAGCTCAAGCTGGAACCCAGGCTCTGTGATTTTTAAATATCAAAAATCAAAATGGTTTAGATCATAGCTGTCAAACTTGCCGTCACGTGACATTTTGCAACATTCTTCCCTTCGCGGGGCTGGGGTGGGCGTGGCCTGTGCATGAGGCATCCGGCCTGCGGGTCGCAAGTTTGACACTCCTGGTTCAGATTGTTGGTCCATTCTAGTTGTCACATGTTTAGGACCAAAGAAAGTGAAATCTCCACCCTGGTCTGGAGGATGTCATCTCTTCCCTTTGTACTTTTTTGCAGACTCTTCACACAGGACCCATGGCTGCCTTTCTGATGCAGACTAAAGACAACCCAATGAAGGCTGTAGGGGTCCTGGCGGGCTTGATCGGGATCATGGTGATGATCATCCTTTTCATCTCCACCGCCATGTTCTGGCGTAATAAAAGGTCTCCCAGGATCATGCCGGCCCGACGGATCATTAAAAGAAGGCCAAATTATCAACCTCGGACCATTAGGATGGAGTGGTTGATGTTCAAGAAGTCCTCTGGCAACGCTGCAGAGAAATTTACGGTCAAGGAGGACACCATCAGCTTGCAGAACGGGAATAGCAACAACAGTTCCCAGATGCCATCTCTGCCGCCCCCACCACCGTCTGTGCCGATCCCGTCACAAGCCCCTTTCTTCAAGAGCCAGGAACCCACCTGGAAATTGTCCACAGTTTCAGGAGCCCTGAGCCCTAAGTTTGTAAATAGGCAGGCAAGGAAAAAGGGAGCTCTCTTTGCACCAGACACAGCTCTGGTATCTGAGCTCAAGCAGAGATTGGAGATGAGAAATTCAGTGATTGGTCAGCCTCACATTTAACGCAAAGCGGTGTGGGGCGTACAACTTTGTGTATTATTCCAAGACCACGGTGTGACCTGTTATTTTGCATTCTGGACTGTTTTCCCGTTGTCCTGGAAGCTCTAAGCCCTGGTGATCTCATATCAGTGTTTCACTTTTTTCTGATTGGATTGCATGCCATGCCTTATCCTCTTTGCTTTGCAATTGCTTCTCCTTTTTAAGGTTGTGATAGTGTCTCATGCAGATTTGTTACCTTTTTCAATCCAAATTACTCAGCCAAAAAAAAATAAAAAAAAGTTTGTTTGTTTTTTTCTGCACCAGGAGAAATGTATGCAGATTCTGGCCAATCGTGTTTAGGGTTTTCCAGTGATGTAAAAAAAAAAAAAATCAGTTTGAAAGATGCATAAAAACTAATTTCACCTTAGGAACATCTTGCATGCTAGATGACTTCCTCTGAGTCCGTTCGCGAGATTGCCCTACCCCAGTCAAATTGGGGCAGGATTTGGCACTCTCCATAATTATGTGCATGTCAAGAAATATGCTTGCATACACCATACATATATTTCTTCTGTTCACACAATTCTCAGAGACTGCCTAGAAAAGTCCCTGAAGTTTTCTTGACAAGGTTTTTCAGAAGTGATTCACCATTGCCTACTTCCTAGGGCTGAGAGAAAGTGACTGGGCCAAGGTCACCGGACTTGGCTTCATGCCTAAAACAGAGCTACAACTCACGATTGCCCAGTTTCTAGCCTGATGCTTTAACCACTACATCAAAGGGTCTGTGTGTGTGTATTTAATCTACCCCACAGTAAAGTGTGAACGATCTGCTTTCCCATCTGTGAAAATTCTCAATTGTCCAGCTCACGCTTCTTCCAAAGGTGTTTTTTTTTTTCCAAAAGGCAACTGGACTTACTTGGTTTCTTTCTTTGAAAACATTTGCAGAAGAAGCTTCTTGGATGAAAAACTAAATGTTTTTAAAGGGGGGGGGGGGAACCAAGTAAATTGCCTTTTGGAAAAAGCAGCTTTGGGTGATTTGCTTTTCCCCAAGTTCTCAAAGATAAGTTTTGAATGTAGAATGTGAGGAGCCCTACAGAAAGTGAGAAGCAGTGATAGGACCAGAATGAAAGCCACGAGAGTCATCATAAAGGACCATATAAAATGGAATAAGATGTAAGGATGATTTGAAGAGCTGGAGATGGTGGTGTTTACAGAAATGATGAAGATGAAGATGGTGATGATTTATATAGCTCAGAAGCCACCTGACCCCTAATAGCTCTGGGCAGCTTATGGTTCAAAAGTAAAATGGAAAGAAACAAAACATACAAGAAACCATAAGCATCCCAAAGATTTAAAAAACCACAAAACTCCATCCAGATGCAACCTTCAATCTGCCCCAAAGACTTGGACAATAGCCAGGTCTTTCATTACTGCCTGGTAGGTTTCTATGGAGTCTCTCTCTCTCTCTCTCTCTCTCTCTCTCTCTCTCTCTCTCTCTCTCTCTCTCTCTCTCTCTCTCTCTCTCTCTCTCTCTCTCTCTCTCTCTCCCCCTCCCTCCCTCCCTCCCTCCCTCCCTCCCTCCCTCCCTCCCTCCCTGGGAAGGAGAGACAAAGACTTGTTATTTATTGGTAGAGGTAGTATAATCTGTACATTCTCAGAGGTCTCCCCAGTTTCGCTACCACCACAGGTTGGCTGATTTTCAGCAGGTCCTAACCTGCACAGAGTCCTTAGCTACTTGTTCATAAACAATGTTATTTATTGATTAAATTTATATGCCCATCTCCAAGGGTGGGATTGAAAAATTTCAGCAAACGGGCAGTGGCCATGGCAGAGGGGTGGGCTTTTTGCCCTCCCCAGGCTCTGGAGGCTTTCCTTGAGCCCCCAGGAAGGTGAAAACGGCCTCCCTCGGGCACCAGAGAACCTCTGGAGGTCAGAAATGGGCCCATTTCCGGACTTCTGGTATTTCCGATAGGTTCATTTTTCATTCTCCCTAGGATCCACAGGCTTTCCTTGAGCCTCCAGGAAGGTGAAAACGGCCTCCCTCGGGCACCGGAGGCCCATTTTTCACCCTCCCAGAGCCTCCGTGCATGCCCTGCACTTACCTGACATCCAAAATGGGCTGCGTGGAGAGACTGGGAAGGGAGGGGTGGGGTAGGCGGGTCAGCCAGTCCTTGGAACAACTGGTTCGGTGAACCAGATTAAAAGTAACATCCTGTTCGCCCAAACTGTTCCGAACCAGCTGAATCCCACCCGTGCCCATCTCCCCAATAAGGTGACTTGGTGGCTCACAGATTATTGCCAAAGAAAATTCTGTTTTGACTAATGCACTCCAAACACTTCAGTGCAGACTTGTTTCTATCCATAGTGTTGCTCCAAGCAAGTGACATAAAGTGTTTACAAAACCAAATTCTCCGTCTTTTTTTTTTAATTGCTTCTCCCAGCAAAAGGGAGATTATAACCCAACCCATTGAATGAGCAGTAGTCGTTCCAACCTTTTTTTTAAACTTCCCACCCACAAATGTGTGTGTCAGCGAAGCAGCTATGAATAGTTTTTTATAAAAATCCTAATTATTCAATTTATTTTATTAATTGAGCCTGGAAGATAGAAATTTAAGATATTTTACAGAAAGGGCTCAAAAGCTTCTCTAATGCTAAATCACTACAAATGGGGCAGTTCTGTTGGAAAAGCATTGGGAGAAGTGGTTGACTTAAAGTGGAGATTTAAATACAGAGTTGGAAGGGACCTTGGAGGTCTTCTAGTTCTACCCTCTGCTCAGGCAAGATACCCTACACCATTTCAGACAAATGGTTGTCCAATCTCTTCCTACAAGCCTTTAGTGATGGGTCACACGCAACTTCTGGAGACAAGTTGTTCCACTGGTTAATTGTTCTGACTGTCAGGAAATTTTTCCTTAGTTTCAGTTTGCTTCTCTCCTTGATTAGTTTCCACCATTGCTTCTTGTCCTGCCCTCAGGTGCTTTGGAGAATAGCTTGACTCCCTCTTCTTTGGGGCAGCCCCTGCGATATCAGAGGACTGCTATCATGTCTCCCCTAGTCCTTCTTTTCATCAAACTAGACATACCCAGTTCCTGCAACTGTTCTTCGTATCTTTTAGCCTCCAGTCCCCTAATCACCTTTGTTGCTCTTCTCTGCACTCTTTCTAGAGTTTCCACATCTTTTTTTATATTGTGGTGACCAAAACTGGATGGAACATTCCAAATGTAGACTTACTAAGCCATGCAATGAAAATCTGTACATCGGAGAAGAAGGAAAAAAGATGCTTTTTCCATACAATTTTGTTGCAGGCTGAGGAAGAAGAAGGCAGCCCCAGTAAAAGTCTCCCCTGACTTCACTGACAATCCGAGCGCTTGGCATCTTCAAAGCTCCTGCTATGCCAAATATAGACTGTATATCATTAGATGCAGAGGACACCAAAACAGCAGAATATTCTGCATTCTGACTACAGTTCATCCTCGACTTACGACAGTTCATTTAGTGATGGTTTGAAATTACATCAGTACTGGGGAAAAAAGGTATGACCGTTTTTCACACTTACGACCATTGTGGCATCCCCATGGTCACATGCTCAAAATTCAGACTCTTGGCAACTGATTCATAGTTATGACTGTTGTAGTGTCCTAGGGTCATGTGGCCATTCTTTGCAACCTTCTGACAAGCAAAGTCAGTGAGGAAGCCAGATACACTTAAGAACATCACTTAGAAGGTGTAGAAGACAAGAGACGGTCACCTGGTATGTGCTAACATCTTCTGTTGAGCACCTCTTCCACTCTCAAATTTATGAAAACCGGTATTTCTTTGTGCAACTTCTCAATTAGGTATCAAGTCTGAGATGTTCAGACGCAATCAGATGGTCCGAACAAGAGGCCAACCCACCACTGCCTAAACCATTTCAGGGAAATGGTTGTCCAATCTCTTCTTAAAAAGCCTCCAGTGATGGAGCACCCAGAACTTCTGAAGGCAATTCATCTCACTTATTAATTCTCCTCACTGTTAGGAAGTTTCTCCTTAATTCCAGGTTGCTTCTCTCTTTGATTAGTTTCCATCTGTTTTTTCTTGTCCTGCCTCCTGGTGGCAGCCCCTCAGATATTGGAAGACTGCTATCATCTCTTCCCCCGGTCCTTCTTTTCTCTAGACTAGCCAAACCCAAATCCTGCAACCGTTCTTACACCATGTAGTTAGAACAGGCTTGTTCTCATAAATCAAACATAGAGGGTAGGGTTATTTTGTGCTGCTTTTACCCAAAATCAGTCAACCAACGTAAATGTAAATAATGTAAACACTTTTATTTCTGAACCCTAAAATGTTTCACAACAAGGCATCAAAGGGTTCTTCAGGTGACTGTTTGTGGGATGGTTTCTTTGTTTTAACCGGGCAAGGATCAAGCAGCTTGAGGTTTGTAACAGCATTTATAAGAATGGTTTATATTTTGAGAAGTCCAAGCATGCAAGCAGAAAGCCATTAAAAAATTGTGTTTGGGATGGTGTAGTTTGAACTTTTATACATTTCACACAATGTGGCTGAATGAGAAACAGAAAACTGCCTAAGATGGGGGTGGGGAGGGGAATTCAGAATAACAAAATAACAGAGTTGGAAGGGACCTTGGAGGTCTTCTAGTCCAGCCCACTGCTCAAGCAGGAGAGCTATATGTTTTTAGACAAATAGCTGTCCAATCTTTCCTTAAACACCTCCAGAGCACCCATAACCTCTGGAGGCAAGATGTTCCACTGATTAATTGTTCCGATTGTCAGGAACTTTCTCCTTATTTCTAGTTTATTGTTTTTTCCTTGATTAGTTTCCATCCCTTAATTCTTGTCCTGCCTTCAGGTGCTTTGGAGAATAGGCTGACCTTGCTCTTCTCTGTGGTCACCTCAAGTGACATGATGCAAGTTTCAAGATGAAAAATGGTTTCCTGTATTCCCCTGGAATTTCCAAGTAGGGATAAGAGTGACCGGGTAGAGATAGTAGCCATGGGTTCTAATGGCATCCCTTCCAATCCCTTCCAACTTCATCATTTCATTACTAACTCCAGATTCAGGAAAAGATTCTTTGACTGTTATCGATTGAAGGTGTCATGTTTCATGTAGTATTGGATCAGCTCCTGCCCCAATGACCCGTGGAAAACTAATACAGCCCATAATCTGGCAAGTGAGGGTTAGCAGTCTTCGCGGGAGACAATATCTGGTTGATTTTAACCTAGGCTGGAAAACTAAACACGTTTGGCTTGATTAGGACTTGGAAATAAAAAAAACCTGGGTCTGTAAGCTAGAATTGGGAAATCAGTCAAACACACCACAAATCAAACAGCAATCACAAATCACTTTAATATTACCATCAAGAGAACTGTATGGTGAATCAGGGAATCAGGTTCTGTTTGAGTACATTTTTACCAACCCAAAATAAGAGTATTTCAAAAGAAATACTATTCTGAGCCTTGAAATAATTTTTAAATATTTAGGAAGAAACAGTTTTTTGTGACTTTTTTCCACCAAAAAGCTAATTCTTTAGGGAGTAAACTGCTGTTCTTTATCAAGTAAGCACCCATGGATTTTGTTAATAAAACTAATAAAATACATCTGCCCTATCATGTCAATTTCTTTCTTTTCACCCCATTCTCTAATCATGTCCTCAAAACTTCAACTTCAACCATAAAAAACATTGTTTTTTTTTAATTAGCTGGCTTTTTTTCAGCTAAATAAGACTTATTGCTATCACATATATGTCTGGATGTGAAAATGTATGACTTATTGAAGCAGGCATCTCTAAGAAGGACAATAATTAAGAAGCTATTAAATTAGTTTAGGTTTACCCAATGTAGCAATGTCCAAATAGGTTGCATTTCTAAATTCACAATCCTTTAGCAACTTCAGGGTTAGGGTGAAAAAACATCAGTAAGATGACAACGACAATTACGATGATGATGATGATGATGATGATGATGATGATGATGATTTGTTGGAGTCCAAAAGACTGAGTGTCTTACAACATATAATCTAGAACAGAGATTTGGCAACTTTAAGATTTATGGACTTCAATTCCCAGAATTCCTCATGCTGGGTAGGAAATTCTGGGAGTTGAAGTCCCCTGGTTGAAGTCCACAAGTTGCCAAATCTGGAAAGCCTTGATCTAGATAACAGTTTGGAAGGTGGATATAATGAGGCCCGTAATAAGAGAAGGTCGGATTGAGAAGAAATCCCTGGTGTGAACTTTTGTTGATTGGCCTTGGAAAAGTGACTACAATTCATAGGGAAAGGAATGTAAACTCTTGCCAAAAGTAATCACAATTTATATGTATTGTTTTTTTCAACATAAGTGGGTGAAATGTTTCAGATTTAATTCAAGATGATATTTGATATACCATATAGGCAAGAAAATTGCCTGGAGATCAGGTATATATAGAAATTTATGAAAGAGTTGTATACAAAGGCATTTTGGGGAGAGACCCAAAAGACTGCAAAGAAATTGCTTCTGTAGTCTAAAACTCAAA